>CM067334.1:67917500-69260500 GCA_034376525.1 Nicotiana benthamiana | reverse complement strand
TACTTCAAATCTGTTACTCACAGTGATGGGGGACAGAGGTGGGAAATTAGTGATGTTGAGTGCTGGACTCTGAGGTTGTTTCCCATTGTCACTGCCTTTCTCAGCCCTCTGGCTCTGGACTGTCCTGGCTTCAGTATGAAGCCCCTTGGATTCATTATAATGTATTGGAGGTTGTCTCTGCATTGGCACAGCAGGGCCCTTAGTTCTCCATTCCTGGACTGCATTTGGCTTCCTCACTTGTATAGGCTGTTTTGGGATTTGCTTTGGCTGCGCTGCACAATTGTGTCCTATTATGTGGCATTTCTCACAATAGGAAGGCTTCCACTCATAGACCACATCTTGAAGAAACTTCTTCCCATTCAGATCCATAACCCAAATCTCTGTTGGTAGTTCTTTAGTGACAGTCACCTCAATGAGCATTCTGGCATAAGAAATCTGTGTCTGTTTTGTGGTACATTCATCCGCAAAAATTGGTTTTCCTAGTACACTAGCAATTCTTCTTAGAGACCTCATACCCCAGCAAGACATTGGTAGTTTCGGAAACTTGACCCACAATGGTATTTCAGTCGGGAACTCTTCTGAGAAATCAAATTCAGGTGTCCATTGTTTGAGTATCATAGGCCTATTGGCTATTGAGTAAGGACCAGCACACAGTATCTCCTTGGCATCAGCAACTGCTTTGAATTTCACAATGTAATACCCTTCGTCATGATAGAACAATTCTGGTTCAAGGACATGGGACCAGTGGTGGTTGATGAATCTCCTCATTGCATTGAAGCCAGGACCGTCTCCTAGGATGTATACCACTAAGGCACACTTCCATTTGGCTTCCTCCTCCTCCACCTCCGCTTTATCCAGTTGTACTATGGGCTGTCCGTCAACTATCACTGGGGGTATGTAGTCAAGAGCCATTCCATGAGTCGCAAATCGATTCTTCTGAAATAGTGTTGACCAGCTCTTCTTAGGCTCCACTAATGTGTTTTTGCTAGTCTCTGGTTGTTCCTCTATTGACATTGCTGGTTGCATGGTTGTCTCTGCCGAAGGATCTGGTTCCACTGTACACGGAAGGGTTGTAGTCCCTTCGACCTCTGTTGTCTTGGGCGTTTCCATAGTCGTGTCTACCATATCTATTAGAGCCTCTTGCTGTACTGTCACTGTCTCAGAAGCTTGTTCAAGAGCTTCCATGGTGCCTAGGGCTAGCGCATGTGGGGGGTTCTGCACCTCCTTCGTACTGTTCTTCTCTAGAATCAAATTGATTCAGCTTGTCAAAAGTGTCAATCGGGATTTTCCGCGGTCGTCCTCTTCCGCGACTGCCGCCTTTCGCCATAACCACGAGCTCGGCATACGTTATGCTAACGTGCGCCGAGAGGATGAGAGAGACGGGTGTTCTAAGAAGAGTATTAACTATAACTTGTACTAAGTATTACTTTCAACATAATTTTTAAATATATTAATTTTATTTTAAATAATTTTAAAATGCTATGTCCGAATTTACAATTAAAATTAAAATGAGACAACAATAAGGGGCAAATGTGGACCATTTTGCTCGCATAGTTCAAACTTCAAAGGCAAAATTTCATTTTCCTTTTAAAAAAAATCATGCGTAGCATATTTGGACCAACCTTATAGAGGCACAAGTATATTTAACGGGGAAGTGCACAGTTAGCCACTAATTAGAAATATTTTTATTCTTTCGTCACTGTTTAAAATGTATTTACTCCTTAGCTAGTGTTCACTAAATTTTTTCCGCCCGAACGAAAATACCCCTATGCTAGACATGAGTGTTGTGTAAATATTAAGGACAAGGTGTCCTTAACTAGGGCTGTCAAATTTGGCCCAAACCCAAATGACCCGCCCAACCCACCCAAGGTTGGGTTGGTTATTGACCCGGCCATTTACTGAACTTAGCACATCTTGTCCCAGCACATCTCAACTCATTTAAAGTTGGGCTAATTTTTAGCCCAAATTGATCTATGAGTAAGTTTGTCAAAATATCTTTAAAATAATTTTATTTTTTGTTTAATATTTTAACGGAGAAGGGTCACATATGCCCCTAAATTATACGTTTTAGATCAATAATGCCCTCCATCAACCTATTGGGCCAAATATGTCCTTTCATTAATGTTTTTGGCTCACAAATGCCATTTGAGTTAACGGATGGACACGTGTCATTGTCATGTTGGTCCATTCTAAATATTTCTTAATTAATTAAAAAGGCTCATTATTCATACCCGAAAAATAATTTTCTAAAGTAATTTTTCTAAACCTTTTTTTTACTAACAACTGAAGAGAAAAAGGATTTTTTCCCCACTGTTTACAAAAACAAAAAGAGATCTTTTACTAAAATAATATTTTTGTAAAATCTGGAAATTTTACAAAAGACCCATTTTTTTCCAGCTTTTTCTTTCCAGTTTAGCAAAGCTAGAAATTTTAAAGTTCCCGATTTTACAATTCTGGAGTCATGTGCATTTTGTTACTTTTAATGTGAGCTCCCGATTTTACAATTCTGAAGTCATATATTATATGTATAATAATATACATATAATATACTTTTGTTTTTGTATGTTATTTTTTATTTTTTACAAAAATATTGTTTTATTAAAAAAATATCTTTTTTTTGTAAAAAGTGGGGAAAAAATCCTTTTTTTCTTCAGTTTTTGGTAAAATTTTTTTTTAGAAAAATTGCTTTAGAAATTATTTTTCGGGTATGAATAATTAGTCTTTTTAATTAATTAAGAAATATTTAGAATTGACCAACAGGACAATGACACGTGTCAATCAGTTAACTCAAATGGCATTTGTGAGGCAAAAACATTAATGGAAGGACATATTTGGCCCAATAGGTTGATGGAGGGCATTATTGATCCAAAACGTATAGTTTAGGGGCATATATGACCTTTCTCCGTATTTTAAATATGACCATAACAAAAGCAAAAAAGTCTTATTTAGTAATTATACAATTTATAAGAAAATAATACATAATAATTAAAGTTTAATAAGAATTGGGCAGGTTGGGTTATGACCCGAATTTTAACTCATCTTGACCCAACCCATCTTAGCCCAAGTAACTTTTGTGACCCGCCCAATTATTGATTAAACCCATTTTAATCCGCCTAAAATTGACCCAACCCGCCCATTTGACACCCCTATCCTTAACTTCATCAATGTTGTGTAAATATTAAGGACAAAGTATCATGTCATGTCCTTAACTTCATATGTGCAGTGTAAATTTTAAGGACATAGCGTCCTTAACTTTATGTGTGCAGTGTAAATGTTAAGGACATAATGTCCTTAACTTGTATTTGTACCTTCTGTTGCTAAACTTTAGGATCCCTTGTCCTTAACTTCATATATGCACTGTAAATGACATAGTGTCCTTAGCTTTATGAGTATTGTGTAAATATTAAGGATATGGTGTCCTAACTTCATGAATGTTGTGTAAATATTAAGGATAAAGTGTATTGTCGTGTCCTTAACTTCATATGTGCAGTAAAAGTTAAGGATATGGCGTCCTTAACTTTATGTGTGCAATGTAAATGTTAAGGACCATGTCCTTAATATTTACACAGCGCCCATGAAAAAAGGGTAAAAATAGTTTTTCGTATTAATTTTAATAGAGTAGTAGTTATTTTTGCTCAGCATTAAAAATATTGGATAAAAACTAAATACCATTTTAAAAAGTGGTTATCCCACGCTATTTCTACTATTTAATGTGAAGGCAAATTTGATTAGTTCATAAATTTTAAGGACAAATTTGGACCTTTTCCCTAGTTTTAATCCGGTGATTTGATATAGCCTCTTTCAATATTAAACCATAAAGTGTCTATTGTACTGCGAGGGCATGGAGGAGGGTGGACCACAAGGATTTATTTACGTAGTCATACCTTGTATTTTTAAAATTTCTAAAATAGTTTATTTTCACATCTCGAATCCGTAAACTCCTGGTGACATGGCAACAAATTTTACCAGTTACGTCAAGGCTCCATTGATTCATAAATCATATTTTTCAAATTTCAATTAAAGAAACTTAGAAAATAAACATATATCTAATAATGAGAATAGTTAATCTATAGTTTTCATGGCACCCACCAACCATGCATGCAGGGAAATTTCTTTAGAAAGAAATAATAAATACTTTTGTCGTAGCTCTTTGTTGACTTATGACTATTCTCTCCTCCCAAGTCTTCCTATACTTATTTTTGTGTTCGTATGGAAAAAGGACCAAGTCTTCCTTTCATTAACATGGTAATCTCCAGGAACTTTCTCAAACAAATAAAACACACCCTTATGTATACTTGTTCTAAAATGGTAACTTTAATTTTCTCTTCAATCTCTCTTTTCTGCCAGTGTAAGTTTCTCTGAATTCCAGTTTCATGACAGTTGGACTATGCAAAAACTATGGTTGTTTGTTTATTTAATCTGTCTGTTTGATATATTTATCTAGTTTTGGTTTTACTTCTTTAATATCAGTTCTGAAATCACAAGTTCATGTTGCATGAAACGCGATGGCTTCTTGATTTTATGGTAGAAAAGATTGAATTGTAAACTTGATGAGTTCGACTTTTAAGGTTTTCAGTAGTGAACTTACTGTGTAAACTTTTAGTGGATTTTTACATAGGTATATAGATATATCTATGCTTCGCGTTGAAATTACTAGGTTCAGGTGAACTAGCCGCTAAAGACTATTGACTTTGACATTGATCAAGTCTCATTTGAACTTTGTTCTTTCTTTTTATGTCATGAAGTATTGGTTTTGTTGTTAATGTAATCTAATTCTTATTATCTTGCAGTAAAGAATGAGCTTTATTCTAGGAGAATAGAGAGAAAGGGAGGAAGAAGTTCTTGTTGACTATTTTGTTAGAACAAAGAAGCTGAAATTCTGAGCATCAATATAGGCCTGAAGCTGAAATGATGAATCTCAAGCAAGATAAATATGTAAGGTTAGTTCAATCAGTCTCCTATACAAGTAATGTGCAATAATTTTATGTTTACTTTTGTTTTTTGGCTTGTTAATAAACTATGAAGGAGAGTCTTGGCGCAACGGCAAGACTGATCGCCCTGTGACTAATAGGTCACATGTTTGGACAGGGCAGCCCGGTGCAGAAGACACCCCACGTTCACGTAGGGTACGGGGAAGGATTGCACATCTGATATAGACAGCTTACCCTAATGCAAGCATTAGTGGTTGCTTCCGCTGCTCAAACTCGTGACCAGGGGCGTCATCGTAAAATTACACTGTATATATAAGGCAAAATCTATTTTTTACCTCTATATATTAAGTTTTGAACCCCCTTAACACAATCCAAACGTGTAGTTTAGTGTTCAAGGGGGTTCAAAACCTTCCTAAGGTCATAGGTTCAATTCTAAAGCTATAATTTTTGTTTTTGAACCCCTTTCGTAAAGATCCTGCCTCCGCCATTGCTCGTGGCCTATAGGTATGCAATGAAACCAGTCTAATCCTTTTAAAGAGTTGCGTATTACCAGAGCTTAGTGCGTCGAACTGTCATTTTTAGTTGTAAATGTTACATTTCCCAATGGCTCTCCCAATATTTCATTAATATTTTTCCTGCTTTAAATTTTATAGGTTTGAGGACTGGAAGTTAGAACAGTCATCCTTCAACTCTGAGCATCAAAATTCTCCAAATAAGAAGCCATTTCATATCAGAAAACCATCATTTAGTTTGTTGATGAGTAACATTAGAAGAAGATTTGAGAGTGGTTCTGAAAGAATTAGTAGCTGGAGAAAATCAATACGCGTCCATCCTCTAACCGATAAACCAACAAAAGATCAATCTATCTTATCAAAGAAACAAATTCTTGATCCTCAGGGGCGATTTCTTCAGCAATGGAACAAAATATTTGTATTGATTTGTACAATTGCAGTGTCATTGGATCCACTATTCTTCTATATACCTGTCATTGATAACAAAAACAAGTGCCTTGATTTGGACACGACGTTAAAGATCACTGCTTATGTTCTACGTTCGATCACTGATCTGTTCTATATCTTTCATATTTTCTTGCAATTTCGTACTGGCTTTATCGCTCCTTCTTCTCGAGTATTTGGAAGGGGTGAATTGATTGAAGATTCCTCTGCTATAGCCAAGAGATATTTGAAATCTTATTTCATTGTTGATATTTTAGCAGTCCTTCCACTTCCACAGGTTTGTGTCCTCAAAATCTTGTATTCTTAACATTCTCTTAATATCATACTGATAAAATTAATGCCATGTGAACAGGAGGTCATGAGTTCGAGCCGTGAAATAGCCTCTTGCAGAAATGCAAGATAAGGTTGCGTACAATAGATCCTTGTGGTCCGGCTCTTCCTCGGACCCCGAACATAGCAGGAGCTTAGTGTACCATGCTGCTGCCCTGATATTAACAAGTTAATCTTATATTGTTGCAGATTGTGATATTGATTATCAGTCCAAGTGTGAATAGCCCGATTTCTCTGACGACGAAAGAAATATTGAAGATTGTCATTTTTGTCCAATACGTTCCAAGAATATTTAGAATTTATCCATTGTACAAAGAAGTAACAAGAACTGCAGGCTTATTTACAGAAACAGCATGGGGTGGAGCTGCTTTCAACCTTTTCCTCTACATGTTAGCCAGTAATGTAAGTTACTCTTCAACCTATCGTCTAATCGAGTATTTAACATCGCATAAGAAATAGTTAGTTACATGTAACTATCCGTAATAAGTGGAATTAATAACCTCCAATAACCTAATACAGTCAAACATATCTATAACAACTTCGTTTGTTTTGATAATTTTTGGCTGGTAGAGTGAAGTGTTGTTATAGACGACATACTCTATAACAACAACAACCCAGTATAATTCCACTTAGTGGGGTATGGAGAGGGTAGTGTGTACGCAGACCTTACCCCTACCCTTGGGTAGAGAGGCTGTTTCCAAATAGACCCCCGGCATCTTCCCTCCAAGAACTTCCCACCTTGCTCTTGGGGAGACTCGAACTCACAACCTCTCGGTTGGAAGTGGGGGTTGCTTACCATCAGAGCAACCACTCTTGTCATACTCTATAACATAATATAATAATCTGTTCCGAGAAAAACTTGGCTTTTATAGTGAATGGTTGTTATATAGAGCTGCTTTTATAAAAAAGTCTAACTGTACAACGCGTTAAGTTACACTGATAGTATAAATATTATCTACATTGTCAAAGCATATAAGTTATATTTCATCAGAACGTGAATGTGATATGGTTCTGAAGGATGAACTGGATTGACAGTTTCATAAGATTTCATCTTGAACTAAAGTTCGTTTTAATAGGAGCATATCTGTTATCTCAGGTGGTCGGAGCCTTCTGGTATTTGATCTCAGTAGAACGCCAAGATACATGTTGGCGCGACGCATGTAAGAAGATTGACTCATGTTCTTCAGACTACTTATACTGTGGAGGAAACAGAAACGGAAACGCTTTGCTTCTAAATTCTTCATGTCCTCTCCTGAAATCAGAAGATATAAAAGATCCAAATGACTTTGATTTTGGTATATTTCTTGATGCTCTTCAGTTTCGGATAGTAGAAAAGCAAATATTCTGGTCCAAACTCTTCTATTGCTTTTGGTGGGGACTGAGAAACTTAAGGTCTGTTTCCTTTACTTATTTTCATATACTGTCAAACCTCTCTATAACAGCTTTGTTTGTTCCGAATATTTTTGGATATTATAGCGAAGTGCTGTTATAAAGAACATATATTATAATATAACATGAAAATTGATTCCGGAAAAAGCTTGACTTTTATAGTAAAATATTATTATATAGGGATGTTGTTATAGAGGTCTGATTGTACATGCATTTGGCGTTAGTTTTGCTTATGCAATGTTTAATGACATTTTGAGTTTTCTTGTGTTTAAGAAAATGTCTTGTTTTATATTTCAGTTCTCTTGGCCAAAACCTTAAGACAAGCACATTTGTTGGGGAGATTCTCTTTGCTATCTTCATTTCAATTATTGGGCTAATCTTGTTTTCCTTGCTTATTGGCAATATGCAGGTTAGAATTTTGAATTACATATGACCATTTATTTTGTTATGCATTATCATTTAAAACAAATCTGTGCTCAACTACTCTTATTTTCAAATTCTCACACCTCATGAAATAAGATTTTCAGTGGCGACTTTTTGTGGCGACAAATCTAGCCTCCACTAAATACTGTAATATATGTCGCTTTTCTAAGCGGCGACCTAGGAATTTAGTTGCCACATATATGTACTTTTAACCTCCGAAAAATCAAATAATCACTTTTCAGGCAACTTTCTATTGCATAGAAATGACACTGGGTAGCCACTTTAGAGGGTTGCTATTTAGGAATTAGTCAGTATTACCTGAATTCAATTTTTCAGTTCAATTTTTCTAGACATTTTTGTTCTGAATTGCTCTGAAGTTAAAAATTTTAGTTTAAAGTTTCGGGACAAAATAAATACCAGCTAATCTCTAAAGAGCATCTCTATGCCCTGTGTGGCAACCAAACTAGTAGCCACAAAATGTTGTGATATATGTCGCCTTCCCGAAAATCGACCTATAAAAATCTATATATGTATTCACCTTTTCACTGACGACTATTTGTGGCGAACCACATAATGTTGTGAAATATGTCACACAGCTTTACTCCCTAGTGCCATTCCTCAAACTATTTAGAGATGAGAGCTTTGATATTTTAGAACAAATTTGAAGTCGCGTTTGTTGTTTGATACAGAAATATTTGCAATCTATGACGGTAAGAGTAGAAGAGATGAGAGTGAGAAGGCGGGACGCAGAGCAATGGATGTCTCATCGGATGCTTCCTGATAATCTGAAAGTGCGTATTAGACGACATGAACAATACAAATGGCAAGAAACCAGAGGTGTTGAGGAAGATTTACTCTTCCTAGAGATTTGAGACGAGATTTAAAGCGTCATCTCTGTTGGTCTTTGGTCAAAAGAGTAACTATATATCCACATTTAAATTTAAATTTTGCTTCTCCAACTTTACTTCATTTTTCATAGCTATTTCTGTTGTTTCTAACAACAAAATAACATACTATTGCTACATATCACAAGTACCCTTAGAATTTGTAGCCTTAAATATACGCCATGACTGTTCTATTGTCATAAGAGTATATCATCAAGGTAAAAATGGAAAGTTTCCAAGTTAAAAGAGTTCTAAACATAAAAATGTTCCGTCCTTCTTTTGGAACATACTAAAAAAAAAAAAGAGTATCAATCAACTATACATCAAGCTCAAACTCGTAAGGAATCACAGCAAGTCTTAAAAAGGCAGCCCGGCGCGTAAGGCATCCCGCGTTCATGCAGGATCCGGGAAGGGCTGCACTCCAAGGGGTGTGATATAGAAAGTCTACCCTAATGCAAGCATTAGTGGTTGCTTCCACAACTCAAACCCGTGACCTATAGGTCACACGGAGACAACTTTACCCCTTTGACCACAATAAGTCTTAAAAGATAGCCCGGTGTACAAGGCATCCCGCGTTCACACAGGGTCCAGGGAAGGGTCGCGCCCTAAGGTATGTGATATAGACAGCTTACTCAAATGCAAGCATTGGTGGCTGCTTCCACAACTCGAACTTATGACTCATAGGTCACACGGAGACAACTTTACCGTGTTCTAAGGCTCCCCTCCGACCACAACAAGTCTTGTAATATATAAAAACAAGAAGTTTGTTCTTTGTTTTTCCTCTAAATTTTGCATTGATTTGGTAATGCAGGTTCCAATATTCGATAAAATGGACGAACAATTACTAGATGCAATGTGTGATCGACTTAAACCAGCACTCTACACAGAGAAGAGTTTCATAATCCGAGAAGGCGATCCCGGAGACGAGATGCTTTTTCTAATGAGAGGTACTCTATTAACAATGACGACAAATGTTGGAAGAACTGGTTTTTTCAACTCTGTATCACTCAAAGCTGGTGATTTCTGTGGAGAGGAGCTTCTTACTTGGGCTTTAGATCCTCACACTTCCTCTAGTCTTCCTATTTCAACAAGAACAGTTCAAGCTGAAACCGATATAGAAGCTTTTGCCCTCACTGCTGATGATCTCAAGTTTGTTGCCTCACAGTTTCGACGTCTTCATAGCAAACAGCTTCAACATAGTTTCAGGTATGTTGTTTAAGCCTTGTTCCATTTCATAACATGCTTCAATCCTGCTTTGTTTGCTTAATACAACAACAACAACAACGACCCCCCTATTTAATCCCACTTTTGAGGTTAGGGGAGGGCAAAATGTACGCAGACTTTACCTTTACCTGCAGAAGGTAGAGGGGCTGTTTTATGAAGACCCTCGGATCAAAAAAGATAGACAGAAAAGAATAACAGCAAGCAAAAACACCAGCAAATAAACATGCTTCAAAAGCATGATGCATAAGTTACTGGTATAAGTTTTGGTGGTTAATTCATGTATGGTCATCTAACTTTTAGCTTATTGTAGCAAAGTCAGAAAACTAATTTTGTAAGAGAAATAACTCAATTATGCCTTTATCCGACAGAAAATTAAGGAAAAAGGCTAGAAAATGCTAAATCTGGTTGAAAACACAAGTTGTCACTTCAACAACTTACTTACATAACATCCATGTGGCGCCACTTAACAAAATAATAGCTTGTTTTCCGACCAACTAAAAAACAAAAAATAAAAACCACAATATGCCACACAACGAAAGACATAATATATATTAGGTTGGATCAGGAAAATGAGCTTTTTTTTAACTGGTACTTCGTAGATAGTATGTAACATGAGTTGCTAACATAACTATAAGCCTACTTGAGTTTCTCGCGACTAAATATAGCATTTGTTTTGGTATACATTTTATCTAAGCTATTGTTCTACTAAAAAGTCAAATTTATGACTTTTATACGCTAAGTTGAAAGTTAGTGATCACCTGTGAAATTAACCAGACATAAGTTACTCGTGTATAAGTTTTACAGGAAGCCATTAACACTTATATACTTTGGTTATTTTAGGTTTTACTCACAGCAATGGAGGACATGGGGTGTATGCTTTATACAAGTAGCATGGCGTCGACACTGCAGGAACAAGCTTGAGAAATCTTTAAGAGAGGAAGAAGATAGATTGCAGGCTGCATTAGCAAAAGAGAGCACAAATGCACCAAGCCTTGGAGCAACAATTTATGCATCACGGTTTGCTGCTAATGCACTGCACGCCTTGCGACGCAACCATACAACTGGTGGTAAATTGTCTCCAACATTACCTCTACTGCTTCAGAAACCAGCTGAACCAAATTTCAGTGAGGAAAATCATTCATGAGTTGGGGAGCTAATACACTAGAAATGCTGGAAGATGTTCATCCATGACACGTTGATCGAGGTTTTGTTTTTTTTTTCTGTAAAGAAACTCCTTGAGTAGTACCTGGTGAAAGGAGATCCTTGGCATACCAGATAAAGTTGCTTCATGTGACCAGGAGGTCACGAGTTCGAACTATGGAAACAGCCTCTTGCAGAAATGCATGGTAAGGTTGCATACAATAAACCCCTATAGTCCGATCCTTTCCCGAACCCCACATAGCGGGAGCTTAGTGCACCAGGCTACCTTTTTAACTCCTTGCGTAGTTCGTATGCTATGTACCTTGATTAATTAAGATTCTTGTATATAGAAGCATGCATACAATTCTGTTTTGAACTAAGGTTTTTTTGAATTCTTATTACTTTAGCCACTTAAACTTGAATTCTTAAGTCTACTTGGGCAAATCAACCAAAAGTTACAAACTCAGAATATAGTACTTGGAGCTGAATAAACATGTCAAAAGGTGTCTATTTGTGTGAGTTCTGCTGGACCTGGGGTATCGACGAGACACACTTGTGCCAAGTAGAGGTGTCCATTTGGTTATTGGCATAGTTAAGGTGACGTCTAACTGGATTTGAATGCCAACTTTAAGCGTATCTATCTATGTTTCGCCTTAAAAATAAGACAAATCAAAAGAAAATAAGGTCTAAAATGAAACAAAACATTTATTTAGGAATGACCAGACAAAAAGAGAAGGAACATAAATTAGGTGTTTACACACGGCGGCATCTGTTTAATTCATAGGATACATAGTATAATGAGTTTGCATAATAGTTAAGCAAAGAAGCGCACCAGCTATAAGTAATGAGATAATTGACCATGGAGTGCTAAAATAAGTCCGGTAGCACTTTGCCATCGATGTTTTAGCTTTGCTGCTAACGTGGGTCTGAATATCTTTTATAATATCAACAAGAGCACCGCCATGAGAGAACACGTCATTAGTAATATCTTGGAACAGTTTGGCTGCTTCTTCATCTGTTCCCAAGTGGTTGCAGATTACTCCTTTCTCTCGTAGTTCTTTGGCATCCTCTGAACATACTATCAGTGACTTCATAAAATTCACATAAGATGACACCTCATATCGAGTATTCGTGTTTGGACTCATCTCATAAGCTATCATGTTTGAATTGATTACCTTGCTATAGATGTTCATCTGTTCCTTAGGAAGATCGAGTTTTCCAAACAACTTGTAGGATTTGAATTTGATTCCATGGATAGAATTTATGCTACTCGACCGAAAGAATATGCCCTTCTGTTTGAGATCTCTAACTGATCGAAAGGCGTAGATATGACTCTTTGATTCTGTTCTGGAAAAAGTAAACCTGAACATGTAAAGTAGAGAAATGGAAATAACTCATGCTCAAGCTTTAGTAGCTACAGGAATGATAAGAATTATGCAAATATATACTAGCAAATTCAACAAGTTCAAGTTTTCAAGAAAATTATATCTAACGTATACTCGACAAAGAGCAACCAGGTGCGCGGGGTTCGGGAAAAGGCCGGATCACAGGGGTCTATTGTACGCAGTCTTACCTTGTATTCCTACACGAGGCTGTTTCCGTTGCTCGAACCAGTGACCTCCTGGTCACATGGCAGCAACTTCACAGTTACGCCAAGGCTCCCCAGTTAGTGTATACTCCAAAAAGGGCAATCCGGTGCACTAAGCTTCTGTTATGCGTGGGGTCCGAGGAAAGGCCGGATCGCAAAGGTCTATTGTATGTATTCTTACCTTGTATTTCTGCAAAAAACGCCAAGGCTCCCCTTCTTAATGTATACTCCAAAAAGGGCAATCCGGTGCCCTAAGATTCTCTTACCTTGTATTTGTGCAAGAAGCTATTTCAGTGGTTCGAACCAATAACCTCTTTGTCACATGACAGCAACTTTACCAGTTACGCCAAGGCTCCCCTTCTTAATGTATATCCAAACTACTAGTATTGCCATAGAATTGAAATCTAAAAAGTTCAACTTTTCAAGCTTTAGTTCTATTTGTAATATAAGACATTCTTAAAATGCATGGTAAGCATAGTTGAAAGTTTTATCAACAACAAGAAGCCCAGTGAAATTCCACAAGTGAGGTCTGTGGAGGGTAGTGTGTACGCAAAACTTACCCCTATCCCAAGGAGTAGAGAGACTATTTCAGGGAGACCCTCAGCTCAAGAAGATGGAAAACACGAGAAGAGAAGGGAAGGTACAATATATTAGTAACATCAGACTGAAGAGACGGTTGCAGAAAGTGGTTGTTTGCTGTATAGTGATCCTGCAGCTGGAACTTCAGCTTGTGAAGAGACGGTTGCAGAAAGTGGCTGGAAATTTGTGTTTCCAACAAACCAGTAGAGCACCCACTTCAAATTGCAGAGTGTGTACTTGAGAGCTTTGGTCCAGTTTTCCTGCTTATTGAAGCTCTGAGTAATGGAGTAACTTTCAACTTTGTCATTGTCAATCCTGCAAGAAACCCATAGATAATTAAGCAACAGTTACAGCACTCAGGTTATTTATGGTAGTTACTGTATGATATTATTGCATGCTATTTTATTTATGGTTCTTATGTTTAGATAATAATTTACGCTATTTCTGCTGGAGTTACTAATGCTCTTTTGTTTTTGTTTTTGTGTTTCTTTTCTTCACTGAGCCGAGGGTCGATTGGAAATAGCCTCTCTGCCCTTTCGGGTAGGGGTAAGGCTCGTCTACATATTATCCTCCCCAGACCCCATTTTGTGGGACTATACTGGTAGTAGTTGTTGTTGTTGTTGTTACAGCACTCAGGTTGTAATATATCAGACCAAAACTTTGTTGGAGAATGCCAATTCTATATCTAACAACGAGTCAAGTAACCTATGGTCCATTTGTGGCATCTACAGTGGCGGACCCAGAATTTTGTACAAGCGGATTCAATCTTAGAAGTATATAACTTTAGTCGTAAAATAGTAGGTCGTAAAATAGTAGTTGTCAAGTGGGTTCAAATAAATATTTATACAAAATTTACACAGCTTTAATCCTAATTTATACATCTACACAGTATTATTTTTTGGTGAAGCGGGTTCAATTGAACCCGCTAGCCACCACTTGGGTCCGCTACTGGGCCTCCATTATGTACATCCTAACATATGCCATATAAAAAGCTCAACATTCACTTCAAAGCAGTAGTTCGAAGATCAAGATAAATTGGTGTAATACAAATTACAAACTAACAGCACTCATAAAAGTACTTCGCAAAAGCATCAGGTTTAGCTCCTTCCATGTTGGAATTTGTCCAACTCTCCCTTATGTCCCGCCGGTGCACGCAGTTGTCTAAGACATATTACAAACTCATATGAATGACCATCCCAAGTCACCGACCCCTTTACATTACCAACCTAAAACAGAAAAGGGAAAAGCAAAGAAACTTATGTAATTATTTCAACTGATCTAAGTTGATGTCATTGCTCGAACTTCAAGCTCCTTCTTTCAGGGATAAAATGGTGGAAATAAGCAAGCAACCTTATCATAAAAACAAAATATACCAAACTCTTCTTTGCAGAAATTCTGACTACCAATTACACAATAGCAATGTATCTGAGAAACGTAAATCCGAGATTTACAATAGAACATTTTGCTAAAAGATTGAAGCTTCTATGGAATCACGCTTCTTGAATATGCAGAGGCTTACTTGTTAGGAAGCTTAAAACATTTGTCAGGACGAATATTGTTCTCCCTATCTTTTGAATTTGCAAAGTCGGCAAACTCCTTTAGGCAGGTCAAGAACAATGTCATTGCTTTGTCATATCGTGTTGCTCCAGAAGAGATTTACCGGGCCAAATCTTCAATAGAGTAAAGAGGGTTCACATTAGTTACTGGGATCACATTAGCTAATTCTAAAAGGTAAATTATCAAAGTGAATGTAAAGATTCTTTGCACCATCAGTGGATTTTTGACCTCTGCCATCATAGACGATTATTTTCCAGAAGACTCTCTCTCCTCCCCTCCTCTCCAACGTTCACCTCCTCCAAGCCCTCCCCAGCCCCCCTCTCCCCCTCCCCCCTCCGGCGACCCCCCTCCCCCTCCGGCGATCCTTCTCCGGCGACCCCCTAAGTAAGTTCTCTCTCTTCTGTCTCTCTCCTCTCTCTCTCCTCTATCTTCACTACCCAGCCCCTCCCCCTACCCCCTGCCAACCCTATCTCCGGCGCCCCCCTTCTCCGGCGATCCCCAGTAAGGCAACCCCCAAAAGAGAACAAATAGTTAGAATATTATCAAATATGAAGTTATGCAACCCATGTTATATAGAAAACTTTTTCTGTCAAGTCAGAGAAAATTTCTATAAAACAAGAAACTGTCAGGGATTAATAGAAATAGTAGAAAGCAAGTTACCTTATGAAATGGTTAAATACATTGAAGAAAAAATAGGAACCCAAGAAAAAACTTTAGGAGTATTAGAAAAATTAAGTAAAGAATATAGAGAAAACCTTTGTATTAAGAAAATAGAACAAGGTCATATTCAGAGAGTCAACATAGGATGTTGTAAACAACTAGATACCACACCACGCAGGCACTTACGTCACAGATCACTACATGTTGAAGAAATCACATTTAGTTACAACCAAGATATATAATACACAATCTTTTGTAAAGGGAGAGATTATAAAAAGAATCTATACACTTCTCGAAGAAAAGTTAGAACAACAAGTTTTTAACTTGTTAGATAAGGTTTGTAGTCAAGATGCACTCGACCCTGAAAAGAATACAAATAGTATGGAAGTTAGGATTGAATTAATAGATCCTAATAAAGAAGTTAATGTACCAAACAATATTCCATACACAGAAAGAGATGTAGAAGAGTTTGCTAAAGAAACTAAACAAATGCTAGAAAAAGGAATAATAAGATCAAGTCACAGTCCACATAGTGCACCAGCTTTTTACGTCGAAAATCACAATGAGATTAAAAGGGGACGTAGAAGAATGGTTATAAATTATAAAAAAATGAATGCAGCAACTAAAGGTGATGCATATAAATTATCAAGACAAGATTATATATTCACAAAAATTAAAAAAAATAATTGGTTTTCAACCCTGGATGCAAAATCCGGTTACTATCAATTAAGATTACATGAAGACACTAAGCCACTAACAGCATTTAGTCGTCTACCACAAAACCAGTATGAATTTAATGTTTTACCTTTTGGTTTAAAGCAGGCACCAAGTATATATCAAAGGCAAGCAGTGACGTGCCTCCTCCGTTCCTAACCCCAAAGCCGAAGTCCCCGTGCACCTCACCATAACCACCAGCATCAGCCCCAATATGACCATTAAAGTCCCCTCCAATAACCAACTTCTCAGATTGGGGAATACTACTCACCATATCATCCATGTCCTCCCAAAAGCGCCTCTTAACCTCCTCGTCTAAGCCCGATTGCGGCGCGTAAGCGCTGATGACGCAACCCCCAATAACCAACTTAATAGACATTAACCTATCATTCACTAGCCTAACCTCGACCACGGGCTCCTCAATTTTCAGCAGCGGGGGAGGTAAATACAAAGTTCAATACAGATATGTCAAATTGGAATCAGTAATCAACATTATCCAGACATGTACACAGGGACAATTGAAGAAACAGAACCGTTAGAACAACTCCTTAACAATTATACTTTACTACTTGATCGAAGTATTAAGATAAAG
Source organism: Nicotiana benthamiana (assembly GCA_034376525.1). Lineage (NCBI taxonomy): Eukaryota > Viridiplantae > Streptophyta > Magnoliopsida > Solanales > Solanaceae > Nicotiana > Nicotiana benthamiana. Next base: position 69,243,533 of record CM067334.1, on the reverse strand, counting down.
GGAAGAATAAATTATGCAGCAAAATCAGTTATCATATGGAGTCAACAATCCAAGCCAGCAAGTGAAATAGATACAAAGATGCTCAGTCAGTTTATGGAACGTTTAATTAAAAATCAGTTTGATTTTAGTCAAGATACAAAAGCGGCAATATGCGAGAGATTAACTACAACATATGCAGAAGATCATGCATGTACCATCTGCACCAAGGAAGGAGATATTACAACAGTAGTTGAAAGTTATTAGCACTCAGATAAAACAACAAAAATAAAGACGCAGGCACTTACGTCACAGATTATCTGTTGAAGAAATCACCAGCTGTCCAGGACCACAACAATAATGTAGCCACAAAGAGATAAGGAGGGACCCTATGCCCTCAATAATGTAAAAGTAGATGTGACTTGTTGGGTAGCAACAATCACTTATTTCTTTTCTGTATCATTCCACTTCATCTATATAAGGAGAGGGACAATTTCATTTTAAGGACAGACGAAGATAAGAGTAGACATAAGCCAAAAATCAGTCCTTGAAATGTTGTAAAAATATTCGGTAATAAAAGTATTATTCAGTTCATATGAGTAGCTAAGTTTTTTGAGTGAAGCTAGAGAGGAAACAGAAAAACAAAGAGATTATAGTAAGTTTTTCAGAAGTATATCTGGAGCACTAGAGGTATGTAGAAAAGGGCGTTTTGCAAGGGATGTTGTAGCTCGTTATTCGGACTTGTGTTGATATCAGAAAAACTCAGGTATATCTCTCTGTAAAATACTGTTACTCTTTCTAGTTTCACAACCTCATAAAAATTTATTAAAATGATTTTAGAAATAAAACAAACATATAATGATAATCAATATCATATAGTTGGAATAGTAAATAATCAATTATGCATCATACTTATAGATACAGGAGCATGTATGTCCCATATCACAGCAAATTTAGTAAAAGAAGTTTATGAAGCAGAACAAGAGTTTAGGTATAAAGACTTTTTAGGTCTAGAACACATACAGGATAAAGCATCAGAAATCGAGATTATTTTCAGTCAAGATTTAAGTTTGAAATCTTAGTTGATTTTCAAGATAAAACAAGAGAAGTATTATTAGGAATAGATTTCCAGGAAAATTTTGAATATATAATTAAAAAGGAAGAAATAAATCATAAGCAATTTAGAATACCGAGAATAAGGTTAAACCCTTATCTCATTAAAAAACAGATACAATAATGGAAGAAGAAAGTAAAATTATTCAGTTAGAAGATAATCAAGGAAGATATATTCAAGATATCCTTTTAGATAAGAAAAATAGTTAATCAAGTTAAGAATAAAGGAAATTTAGATATAGTCGAAACAGAAGGAACGAAAAGTTCAATATTACAGAAATTGTCTAGAAAAAATATAATTTATTACGGAATAATGCAAGGAGAACAGCCTGTTAATATAGAACAACCTACAACTAAGTTCCAAGCACCATTGATAGACATTAATCAAATAGGAAAAAGATTAATTGCTATAAAAGACGAAGAACGATTAAAAATAGGATATATTCATATGAACACTATCCAGATAATTAGAAGGTATTAAAACACCTGTTACACTAACAGTCGAAGATAATAGAATTATGGATAATCAGTATAAAAATTTAGGATACACAACAATAAAGTTTTGTGTTACACTACAGTTTCCTATACTACTAAGTACAAAGAAAATAGATAATTGTTTAGGCACAATATGTAATTTTAAAGAAAAAAGTTCAATGGAAAAAGGTGATATTCCTCTAGTAATCTGCTACAGGATAGCATATGCACTTAGTAATTCTTGTTTAAGTTTAACTTACAAGAATCAAGATCAAATATACACTGATAAATTATTTAGTGAAACAAGTACACTAATAAAAAGTGATGAAATATCTAGAAAGTTTCTTAGAACTCATAGTTCTAGAAATTTACTATTTAGAATAGAACAAAGTAATTTATTACCATGTTCTAGCCAAAAAAAATGATATAAAACAATCGACAAGTAAAAAGACTTTATTTGAAGAAGATAATGAAATAGAAAAAATGAATAAGCAAATAACAGAATTAAATAATATTGTAGAAAGTTTAAATAAAAAGATGTAAGATGGAAAGATTAATAATTTAAAACATAGAATAAAAGAATTAGAAAAAGAAAATGAAGAGCAGCATGATTTAATATTAGCAAAGGATAAAGTAATAAAAAAACAAGAAGAATTTGTAATAACCTTGTTAAAAAGAATAGATAGTTTAAAAAGAGAATTGAATAGACAAGCAGATCTAGAAAATGAATCGCCTAATACAGTTTTATATTAATCCACAATAAACAAACTAGTGCTTTAAATCTAGCCCGCATTTAGTTCTAGAAATTTAAAGCACTAGTTTGCTAGATTTAAAGCACTAGTTTGCTTATTGTGGATTAATATAAAACTGTATTAGGCGATTCATTTTCTAGATCTGCTTGTCCATTCAATTCTCTTTTTAAACTATCTATTCTTTTTAACAAGGTTATTACAAATTCTTCTTGCTTTTTTATTACTTTATCCTTTGCTAATATTAAATCATGTTGCTCTTCATTTTCTTTTTCTAATTCTTTTATTCTATATTTTAAATTATTAATCTTTCCATCTTATATCTTTTTATTTAAACTTTCTACAATATTATTTAATTCTGTTATTTGCTTATTCATTTTTTCTATTTCATTATCTTCTTCAAATAAAGTCTTTTTACTTGTCGGTTGTTTTATATCATTTTTTTGGCTAGAACATGGTAATAAATTACTTTGTTCTATTCTAAATAGTAAATTTCTAGAACTATGAGTTCTAAGAAACTCTCTAGATATTTCATCACTTTTTATTAGTGTACTTGTTTCACTTAATAATTTATCTGTTTATATTTGATCTTGATTCTTGTAAGTTAAACTTAAACAAAAATTACTAAGTGCATATGCTATCATGTAACAGATTACAAAGGAATATCACCTTTTTCCATGAAATGTTTTTCTTTAAAATTACATATTATGCCTAAACAATTATCTATTTTCTTTGTACTTAGTGGTATAGGAAACTGTAGTGTAACACAAAACTTTATTGTTGTGTATCCTAAATCTCCTTCTATTTCTCCTAATTTTTTATACTGATTATCCATAATTCTATTATCTTCGACTGTTAGTGTAACGGGTGTTTTAATACCTTCTCTGAAAGTTGATCTGATTATTATCTTGATAGTGTTTGTATGAATATATCCTATTTTTAATCGTTCTTCGTTTTTTATAGCCATTAATCTTTTCCTATTTGATTAATGTCTATCAATGGTGCTTGGAACTTAGTCGTAGGTTGTTCTATATTAACAGGCTGTTCTCCTTGCATTATTCCGTAATAAATTATATTTTTTCTAGACAATTTCTGTAATATTGAACTTTTCGTTCCTTCTGTTTCGACTATATCTAAATTTCCTTTATTCTTAACTTGATTAACTATTTTTTTTATCTAAAAGGATATCTTGAATATATCTTCCTTGATTATCTTCTAACTGAATAATTTTACTTTCTTCTTCCATTATTGTAACTGTTTTTTAATGAGATAAGGGTTTAACCTTATTCTCGGTATTCTAAATTGCTTATGATTTATTTCTAAAATTATTTCTTCGTTTTTAATTATATATTCAAAAATTTTCAGGAAATCTATTCCTAATAAAACTTCTCTTCTTTTATCTTGAAAATCAACTAAGATTTCAAACTTAATACTTAAATCTTGACTGAAAGTAATCTCGATTTCTGATGCTTTATCATGTATATGTTCTAGACCTAAAAAGTCTTTATACCTAAACTCTTGTTCTGCTTCATAAATTTCTTTTACTAAATCTGCTGTGATATGGGACATACATGCTCCTGTATCTATAAGTATGATGCATAATTGATTATTCACTATTCCAACTATATGATATTGATTTATTTTTTGGTAATTAAGAATTTTCATTAATCACTAATGAAGTAACATTACAAAACCATAGTCTAGCTTCAACTCAGCTGACTATCTGTGGGATAACATATAAATTGTTTCTACTATCCTAACTAACTAACACTACTATATTTGTAATTGCTGTCTAATTCGTGGGGTACCTCTAACATTACAATTATACACTATGTCTCTTAAAAGGGCTGTGTTACATCGAAATATCTTGTTGAAGATTCTTGAATTCCTTTCCAGCCAGATAGTATATACAAACTCAGCAGTTACCATGTTGAAGATGGTTGCTCGACATGTTCGACCCTTGGCTTTGCTTACTAACCACTGCATTTTCTGGTTCCAATCATTGGTGGGAAGATAATTCTTCTGCAACCAGTTCATTGTTCTTTCCCATAAGTCCATAGTGACAGGGCAGGACACTAGCAGATGGTCTCTAGTTTCCGGGTGATTTTGGCATAAGGTGCATTGTTGATCAATACTCATTCCCCAGCTGTGCAATCTGTCCTTTGTTGGGAGTCTGTCCTATAAGAATAGGCATAGATTGAAGGTTGCCTTTGGCCTTGCATAGTTTTGTATGATTAAATTCTTCCATGGGACTCTCTGCAGATCTTGCATCTGTGACTGGTACAACTGTCTAGTTGAGCATCTATGTTCCTTCCAGTGTTGGATCCTCTATAGTATGTCTCTTGATTGGATGATCTTTCTAACCATCCAACTTGCCTGAGCAGGAATTGGAATGGATTCAATAGGTCTATCTTTGATGTAGTACACAGTGATCCACCTAATCCACAGCTTGTCCTTTTTATGAGCTAGATCCCAGCATGTCTTTGCAATGAGAGCTTTGTTCCAGAGCGTGAGATTAGTGAGATTCATCCCTCCAACTGATTTTGGGGTACACATTTTGTCCCAAGAGATATATGCTTTCTTAGTTACAGTGTTCATCCCAGACCAAATGAAACTCCTACAAATACCTTCTATCATTTTCAGGACTTTAACATGCAATATGAACAGTTGTGCCCAGTAAGCTTGGACCCCAAAGATAACAGATTGAACCAGTTGGATTCTCCCAGAGTAAGACAATGTTTTGGCAGTCCAAGAGGTGATCTTGGTAGTGATCCTATCCACTAGAGGTTGCCATTGGAGCAGCGCGATTTTCTTGGTGGACAGGGGGGACTCCTAGATACTTGAATGGCAATTGACCTTGCTCATAGCCAAGGTGGTCGAGGATCTGTTTCTGTATATCCAGTGCTACCCTTCTAAAATAGGCCGAGCTCTTATTCAGATTAGCCTGTAGTCCAGAAGCTTCAGAGAATTGAGAGAAACATTTGGATAGAAGTAATGTCTCCTTTGGCAAACATCAGCAAAGCACATGTGAGTGATGCCCAGTTTTTTACATCTGGGGTGGAACTGGTATGCTGGATCATCTTTTAGTGAGTTGCATGATCTGCTTAAATACTCCATGACCAGAGCAAATAGGAGGGGGGAAATGGGGTCCTCTTGCCTCAGCCCCCTAGCAACAGCAAATGGTTCAGTTGCCTCTCCATTAACTAGCACAGAGAAGCTCACTGTTGAGATACATTCCATTATCCATTTGGTGAAGGTGCTAGGGAAGCCAATCTGTTCCATAACCTGCTGTAGGAATACCCATTCAACTGGGTCATAAGCTTTCTGGAGGTCAATTTTTATCATGCATCTGGGGACACATGTTGTCTAGTATAGCTTTTGACTAGTTCATGTGCCAGGATGATGTTGTCCTGGATCTTTCTGCCTAGGATGAAGCCTGCCTGAGCTTCACTGATAATATTTGCCATCACCTTCTGCAACCTGTTAGCCAGAATTTTTGAGATAATTTTATAGAGGACAGAACAACAAGCAATAGGCCTATACTCTTTGACTGTAGATGGTTTGGACAGTTTAGGAATGAGGGTAATAGTTGCACAGTTTATAGGTTTGAACATCCTGGTTGAGGTGAAAAACTGCTTAGTGGCAGTGGTGACCTGCTAAGTTGCTCGGACATGGGTGCGGGTGTCCGACACGGGTGCGAATCTAAAGGTCGGATCCTTCGAGATGTAAATTTTAAGATTCGGGGATATGGATCCTAGTACGGATACGGGTGGGGGGATCCTGCTAAAAATAATTTTAAAATATAAAAATATCTTAACTTATGAGAAATTTTGTGGAATACTTAGCTTGTAAAGTGTGAATTTCTTTATTTTCAAGTTGTAGATAAGTAAATGATTGATTTAGATAAAGTATGCTATTTCCTTTAGATTTACCCTAGTTTTGGTTCCGATTTCGGGAATCAAATTGTATCTCGTCTCCAATTTTTTTGTCTGACGTGGTCAAAGTATCCACAATTGTTTGACCACATCCGATACGGATCCCATACCCACACCCATACTAGTGTCGTGTCGACACGGGTACGGCACCTAAACTGCCATGTCGGAGCAACTTAGGTGACCTTCCTACCAATGATGCCCCAGCTTTTTTTGAAGAATACAACATTGTATCCATCTATCCCTGGTGCTTTGTCATCTCCAATAGCCTTGAGACTCTCCACTATTTCTGTATCAGTTACATCAGCATATAGTTCCTTTCTTTGTTGTGTCAGCTTTGGGCCATTTGACATGTACCGTTGGTTTATAGCAGGCAGATTGGTTGCAGAGGTTCCCATCAGTGCCTTGTAGAATCCCATGATTTCCTCTTTGATATCTTCAGCTGTAGTAAGTTTGATACCCATTGCATTGGTAAGTTCAGTAATCTGGTTGTGTTGAGTTCTCTCCTTACTGCAGAGAAGTACTTAGTGTTGGAGTCCCCAAGTTGTATCCATTTTGCTCTTGCCTTCTGTTGCAGAACACTTTCCTCAATCATTGACCATTTTTCAAGTTTCAGCACCAGCTCCTTCTCCTTTTGTTGTAGGCCATCAGTGTATGCATGTTTAATCTGGCCTTGTAATGTCCCCAGTTCTTGTCTGCAATGGTCTATTCTCTGTGAGATGGTCTTGAATTCGTTAATATTCAGGATCTTCAAAGGGCTCTTCAAGGCTTTGAGTTTGGACCATATTGCTCTCATAGTATCTGACTTTCCACCCTGCCACACTCTTGCCACAATCTGTTGGAAATCTTCATGCTCAGCCCATACATTAAAGAACTTGAAAGTCTTTTTCCCATTCCAGGAAGATGATGTTAGTGTCATTATCATGGGATAATGGTCTGAGATTAAAGGCAGGTCATAATCAGTTACCACTTGGTTCCATTTGATCATCCATTCATAGTTATCAAAGACTTTGTCCAGTCTACTGCATACTCTGTCCACACCAGTTTGTTTATTTGTCCATGTGTAATAGTCACCCCTCCAAGGCAATTCTGACAAACCAGCTAGCTGAATACATTTGTTAAACTCTTGAGTTTCAGGGAGTCTGATTGGTTTGCAAGACTGCCTATCATTGTCACATAAGACAGCATTGAAATCCCCAACAACTACCCATGGATCTTGCATTCCTAATGACAGTGTTTGTACTGCTCCATAGGGATCTTCTCTGTTCCAGCCCATTGAAACCATACAACAAAGTGAGGAAGCATGTGAAATCCCCTGTCCTGCTGATAACCCTGCTCTGAATCAATTGGTTTTCCTCCAGAACACTAGTGACTGTAAACACATTTGGATTCCAGAGAATCCACACTCTGCCCTTTTCACCTGAGTCATAGTTTGTTAAGATACCTCAGCCTGGTGCTAGTAGATTAGCAATTCTACTAGCATGTATTTGCTTTACCTTAGTTTCTACTAATCCAACAAGGTTAATGTTGTTTTTCCTAATATACTCCCTAACTTCTTTCTGCTTGTACCTTTTATTTACACCCCTTATATTCCAAACTAACCACCTCATTGATGAGATGTTGATCCCCCTAACTCCCCTGGAGGGTCTTCTTTACTACCAAAAACTACTTCAAATCTATTACTCACAGTGATGGGGGACAGAGGTGGGAAATTAGTGATGTTGAGTGCTGGACTCGGGTTGTTTCCCTTTGTCACTGCCTTTATCAACCCTCTGGCTCTGGACTGTCCTGGCTTCAGTATGAAACCCCTTGGATTCATTATGCTGTTTTGGAGGCTGCATCTGCATTGGCACAGTTTGGACAGGGCCCTTAGTTCTCCATTCTTGGACTGCCTTTGGCTTCCACACTTGTGTAGGCTGTTTTGGGATTTGCTTTGGCTACACTACACAGTTGTGTCCTATTGTTTGGCATTTCTCACAATAGGAGGGTCCACTCATAGACCACATCTTGAAGGAACTTCTTCCCATTCGGATCCATAACCCAGATCTCTGTTGGTAGTTCTTTAGTGACAGTCACCTCAATGAGCATTTTGGCATAAGAAATCCGTGTCTGTTTTGTGGTACATTCATCCGCAAATATTGGTTTCCCTAATACACTAGCAATTCTGCTTAGAGATCTCATACCCCAGCAAGACACTGGTAGTTTCGGAAACTTTACCCACAATGGTATTTCAGTCGGGAACTCTTCTGAGAAATCAAATTCAGGTGTCCATTGTTTGAGAATCATAGGCCTATTGGCTATTGAGTAAGGACCTGCACACACTATCTCTTTGGCATCAGCAACTGCTTTGAATTTCACAATGTAATAACCTTCGTCATGATAGAACAGTTCTGGTTCAGGGACATGGGACCAATGGTGATTGATGAATCTCCTCATTGCGTTGAAGCCAGGACCGTCTCCTAGGATGTATACCACTAAGGCACACTTCCATTTGGCTTCCTCCTCTTCCACCTCCGCTTTATCCAGTTGTACTATGGGTTGTCCGTCAATTATCACTGGGGGTATGTAGTCAAGAGCCATTCCATGAGTCGCAAATCGATTTTTCTGAAATAGTGTTGTCCAGCTCTTCTTAGGCTCCACTGATGTGTTTTTGCTGGTCTCTGGGTGCTCCTCTATTGACATTGCTGGTTGCATGTTCGTCTCTGCCGAAGGATCTGGTTCCACTGTACGCGGAAGGGTTGTAATCCCTTCGACCTCTGTTGCCTTCGGAGTTTCCATGTTGTGCCTACCATATATATTAAAGCCTCTTGCTGTACTGTCACTATCTCGGAAGCTTCTTCAGCAGCTTCCATGGTGCCTAGGGCTTGTACAGAGGGGATATGCACCTCCTTCGTACTGTTCTTCTCCAAAATCAATTGATTCAACTTGTCAAATGTGTCAATCGGGATTTTCTGCGATCGTCCTCTTCCGCGACTGCCGCCTTCCGCCATAACCACGAGCTCGGCGTACGTTATACTAACGTGCGCCAAGAGGATGAGAGATTTGTTTCTAAAATCATTTTAATAAATTTTTATGAGGTTGTGAAACAGTTGTGAAACTAGAAAGAGTAACAGTATTTTACAGAGAGATATACCTAAGTTTTTCTGATATCAACACAAGTCTGAATAACGAGCTACAGCATCCCTTGCAAAACGCCCTTATCTACAGACCTCCAGTGCTCCGGATATACTTCTGAAAAACTTACTATAATCTCTTTGTTTTTCTATTTCCACTCTAGCTTCACTCAAAAAACTTAGCTGCTCATATGAACTCAATAATACTTTTATTACCGAATATTTTTACAACATTTCAAGGACTGATTTTTGGCTTATGTCTACTCTTATGTTCGTCTGTCCTTAAAATGAAATTGTCCCTCTCCTTATATAGATGGAGTGGAATCATACTTGAAAAGAAATAAGTGATTGTTGCTACCCAACAAGTCACATCTACTTTTACATTATTGATATTACATTATTGAGGGCATAGGGTCCCTCCTTATCTCTTTGCGGCTACATTATTGTTGTAGTCCTGGACAGCTGGTGATTTCTACAACAGGTAGTGATCTGTGACGTAAGTGCCTGCGTCTTTATTTTTGTCGTTTTATCTGAGTGCTAATCACTTTCAACTACTGTTGTAATATCCCATTCCTTGGTGCAGATGGTACATGCATGATCTTCTGTATATGTTGTAGTTAATCTCTCGCATATTGCCGCTTTTGTATCTTGACTAAAATCAAACTGATTTTTAATTAAACGTTCCATAAATTGGCTGAGCATCTTTGTATCTATTTCACTTGCTGGCTTGGTTGTTGACTCCATATGATAACTGATTTTGCGGCATAATTTATTCTTCCCTTTATCTTAATACTTCGATCAAGTAGTAAAGTACAATTGATAAGGAATTGTTCTAACGGTTCTGTTTCTTCAATTGTCCCTGTGTACATGTCTGGATAATGTTGATTGCTGATTCCAATTTGACATATCTGTATTGAACTTTGTATTTCCTCCCCCGCTGCTGAAAATTGAGGAGCTGTACTATAACATCGTAAAAATCCTTCTTTTCGTTGAATGAGTTTAGTGATGTATTGCTTGATTGTTTGCTGAAACTTGATTGTGAAATATCGGAATATATTATCTCCAGTGAAATAAATAGTATGTATGAGGCCTGACTGGAATAGCATATATACTTGTATTGGATCTGCCTCTGGTAGACTTCCTGCTTTTGGGCCGGTATATCCTCCCATTTGTACTGGATAAATATTTGTAATTTTATCATCAGTAGTATGATTTAATAAGAAAAAGAAATTCTTATCAAATTTTTCCTGTGTGCTTTTCTTCTCTGGTCTGTATTTTGTCAATGGTTGGAATTCTTGGTACTGGACCGAGACTAACCATCTTTCCTTTTTTTATTGCCTCCTTTACTGCTACTGGTTTTTGTAGTTGTGCTCATAACTTGCTTTGAATTCATCAAGACTCTTTTTTGCTTCTGCTAAGCTGGTAAAACTTTTGTGAATTACATTGCTGCCTACAATGAAAGGTGCTGCCTTGCTCCAATGGTCAAAGATTCCTTTGTTGTTTCCATTGTAAATAACATAATATTTTCGGGCTCGTTCTTCCTCGTCGAATTCTTTTGCTTCTTTTACCTGCTTTTGTCCCCGAGTATGCTGATTCTTTTCATACTCCTTATCTGTTTTGGGATCCTTCGTTTTTTCCGTTTCTTCTATTTTTTCTTTTGAAATTTCATCAGAATGCATTAGTTTCTTTTTGTTTCTTTCCAATTACCATTTGTAATTCTCTTATTTCTCTTTCTAAGGTTCTTTTTTGTTCCATTGCTAACTTTCTAAGTGCTTCCATTCTCTCGTAAGTGTATCCGCAAGGCTGTTTTCTTCTCCTTTGATATGTACTGCACAAAATCAAATTCTTGTGCTTTAAGACTCCATCGTAATAGTCTTCCCTTATTATATCCTTCTTTCAATCTATACTTAACAAAATCTTTAGTATAAGAAGAATCTGTTTGGTATAGGAATTTTACTGGTCGCAGATCAATCCTGAATTTATCTAATGCTTTTATAAGAGCTAAAGTTTCTTTCTCATGAACTATATAATTTATTTCAGCTGGCTTGAGGTTCCTGAAGCCCATTTGGACAACAAAATACCTTTGCTATCTGGTAAATCAGATTCTGAATTGTATTGATGTTCCGAAGAATCATCACTATTTGCTTCCAAACCCCATTTCTCATAGTGCCTTAAAAAGGACTTAATCTAAGAGGGTCTGTTTTGCGTGATAAATTGTTTGAATTCTTCATATGCATTTGGTATAGCTATTAGGACAGCGCCCATGTATCTATACTAGCATCAGTATTCAAAACTAATAAATCACTAGGCTTTGCTAAGTATAGCCGTGGTAACCTTTTGCATAAACCCTTTAAAAACTTTACTTCTTTAGTTGCTTTCTCGGTCCATTTCCATGATACCTTTTCTGAAATCATTTTTTGTAAAAGATTTTTATGTTTTGAAAGATCTTTTATAAAACCCTTTTCTCCGATGTAATTTAAACATCCAAGAAATCTCTGTATTTGTTTTCTATTTTCTAATTGATCTGGAAATAAATCAAATTTTTCTAGTAAATGCTTTTGTGTTTCAATGAAACCATTTTTAAGAATTTTCATTCCTAAAAACTCAATTTCTTGTTTACAAATCTTTGCTTTTTCTTTTGAAAGAATAACTCCTTTTTCTTTCAATATATTTAAAACTTTAAAAACATCTGCTAGATGTCTTTCTTTATTACCATTTGTAAAAATGATAACAACAACAACTACCCAGTATAGTCCCACAAAGTGGGGTCTGGGGAGGGTAATATGTAGACGAGCCTTACCCCTACCCGAAAGGGCAGAGAGGCTGTTTCCAATCGACCCCCGGCTCAGTGAAGGAAAGGAAAGACAAAAACAAAAGAGCATTAGTAATTCCAGCAGAAATAGCGTAAATAATTATCTAAACACAAGAACATAAATAAAATAGCATGCAATAATATAATACAGTAACTACCATAAGGGATTGTAAAAATGATAATATCATCAATATATGCTAGACATATAGATTCTAAACCTGCAAGGTTAGTATCCATAAACCTTTGATATATACTCGATGCCTGCTTTAAACCAAAAGGTAAAACATTAAATTCATACTGGTTTTGTGGTGGACAACTAAATGCTGTTAGTGGCTTAGTGTCTTCATGTAATCTTAATTGATAGTAACCGGATTTTGCATCCAGGGTTGAAAACCAATTATGTTTTTTAATTTTTGTAAATATATAATCTTGTCTTGGTAATTTATATGCATCACATTTAGTTGCTTCATTCATTATTTTTATAATTTATAACCATTCTTCTACGTCCCCTTTTAATCTCATTGTGATTTTCGACGTAAAAAGCTGGTGCACTATGTGGACTATGACTTGATCTTATTATTCCTTTTTCTAGCATTTGTTTAGTTTCTTTAGCAAACTCTTCTACATCTCTTTCTAGTGTATGGAATATTGTTTGGTACATTAACTTCTTTATTAGGATCTATTAAGTCAATCCTAACTTCCATACTATTTGTATTCTTTTCAAGGTCGAGTGCATCTTGACTACAAACCTGATCTAACAAGTTAAAAACTTGTTGTTCTAACTTTTCTTCAAGAAGTGTAAAAATTCTTTTTATAGTCTCCCCCTTTACAAAAGATTGTGTATTATATATCTTGGTTGTAACTAAATGTGATTTCTGCTTTTCTAGATTAGGACACCGAAGTGTGACTGTATCCAGTTTCTGTATGAATGGACTATGTAATTTAAGGAAATTGTTTCCTAGAATCATAGTAACTCCTGTATTCTGTTTATAAATACTTGGTAATAAAAAATTTCGTCCTTCTATAAGAATTACGAAATCTACTGCATTATACTCAATTTGTATTAACCTATTATTTGCTATTCGAACTGGTATTGGATATTTTAGTTTTTTCCAGTACTTGCTTGGTAGTAATTTTTCTTGTGCTAAATAAATTGTAGCACATGTATCTACATAAGCTAGAATAGTTTTATCTAGTATTTTAATCTTGATAAAGGTACTATTTTTACTCATTATCACTTTCTATTTCACTTTCTGAATAATCAGATTCAATATTGTATGTATCAAAAAATATTTCCTCGTCTTCACTATATATTTCTTCAATAGGTTCGAAACCTAATGAATATATCATCTTTAGTTTTTTATCTTTTTCCTTATCCAATAATGGACACTCATTTGCATAATGGCCTATTTCTTGGCATTTCCAACACTTGCATGTTTTCTTTCCTTTAGGGCAAGCTTTTTGTTTTGATACTTTTTTCTTATATCTATTTTGCCATTTTTTCTTCCAAGGTTTTTTATATGTATTATATTTCCTAGGTCTAAAATTTCTATGAAATTTCTTTTTATGAATTCTTCGTTTTGGATAAGCACATCCAAACTGCTGTGGTGTGGTATCTAGTTGTTTACAACATCCTATGTTGACTCTCTGAATATGACCTTGATCTATTTTCTTAATACAAAGGTTTTCTCTATATTCTTTACTTAATTTTTCTAATACTCCTAAAGTTTTTTCTTGGGTTCCTATTTTTTCTTCAATGTATTTAACCATTTCATAAGGTAACTTGCTTTCTACTATTTCTATTAATCCCTGACGGTTTCTTGTTTTATAGAATTTTTCTCTGACTTGACAGAAAAAGTTTTCTATATAACATGGGTTGCATAACTTCATATTTGATAATATTCTAACTATTTGTTCTCTTTTATCCTTTATATTTTCTATCTCTGTAATCCTAACAATTCCTTAAATATTGCTTTAGCCGCTGTATCTAATACAAACAGCTTTGACTCTATCGACACTTCAGTTTGTGCATAAGGAAGATTTACATCTATACTAGTTGTTTCTAACTAATCAAATATTATACCAGTGGTTCTATATTTGATATAATTACCAAAATCTGCAACTGTTAAATTACTAATTGTTTCATCCTTAGTTTGTACTAACAATTTTAATTGATTAATCCATGCCAATATTAATTGTTGTGTATTTTCCGTACAATTGATATTTAAAATACCATTTGTTATATTTCTTACTTTTTCTATATACTTTGGTGGAATTCCTTTATGTAACTTTCCTTGGTTAATGACATAGTTATTTCTGTATGAATAATCTCTGAAACTTTTTGTGAAATTGGTTTCATTATTGTTATTATTATTACTTGGTTCTCCTATGTAAACTGGTGATCTAGGTCTTTTTAGACTAGATTGTTGTAGTTTTTTGTCTTCTTCTTCCCCCGTATGAACGAAAGGTTCACCTTCATCACTATCTATACCATAGATAAGCCTTCTTTGTCTTCGTCATCTATCTTTGACATATGTATGTCGTCTAAATTGCATTTTTCTAGAAGGTCAGTTAATCTTTGAACTTCATCCATGATGTTTTTTCTCGGGATGGTAATCCTGTAGGTTCTACTATTGTTATCTTAGGTTTCGGTTCTTTCCTAAAATACTTTTTAAATTCTTCTTCTGTTAAACATTTCTTTTTATTTTCAGTTTTTACAGTTTCTTGTAGCAAGTCTAAAACTTGTTCTTTATCTATGCATACTTGTTGTGTACTACTAGATATTTCTTCTTTTTTACCTTTTTCTTTAAGATAATCTATAAGTTCTTGGTATTTATACTTATTTTCTTTAGGTTTTTTAATTTCTTTTAGCCTGTTTACAACCTCGTTTTGCATTTCCATATTTTGTTTAACTAATTCTATTAGTGTATTTATTTGTTCCGAGACTCTTGGTGGTTCATTCATTATATTTTTCCTAATATTTGAATTATCTTGTTATTAATTTCAACTAATTGTTCTTCAAGTCTAGTAGATTCTTCTAGTTGTTTCTTAAGATTATTGATTTCTCTGTTCATATCCTCAAATCTTTCTGAAAGATTACTAATTGCTACAGGAATTTTTTTATTTGGTTCTATGATACCTTCAAATAATATTTTACAGATATATACTAATATTTCTGTTTGATTATTTTGTGTTCTAATGACTGTTTGTAAATTTCTACTTATATTTTGTTCAGATATTTCCTTTCATGCAGAGATACAAAACTCTGTTTCTTTTATGTTTTCGTCTAACTGATAAGACTTTTGTCTTATTGGTAAAAAGGCTTTAATGTTGGGTTCTAAAGTATATAGTTGATCATACTGTATATCTTTTCTAAATGGGTTTTCTAAACTATTATCTTTTGACATCTTTTGTTTCCTAGGCAGCCCCTTTTTTTTGCGTGATTTTCAGACACAAGCCGCGGCGGACAAGGAGAGCTTATGGTATTTGAACGCGAAGAGCAAAGCAACAGCGGACAAAGTGTGCAAGAGCTAGCGGTAGTTGATATCGGACGAATCAAAGCATTCCAGGTTTTTCCATTGGGAGTTGGTACCTCCTGACCTCCTTTTTTACTCTGTACACCCTTTTACGTTTTCTATCTAAGCACTCTGTGTGGTTTACTTTGTCGATTTCTAGCTTACATCCTTTTGCATATTCCGTTGTAGTACGTGAGTAAGGTCATGTCCTCGGGGGAGGGGGTAGGGGCAGGGGCGAGCAGGGGGGCTGGGAGCGGTTCTGCGGGTAAGGCCGAAGGCAAGGGTAGGAAGAGGGTAGCGCACGCTCATAGATTAAGGATCGGGTCGTGGACCGTAGGCACTCTGACGGGTAAATCCATTGAGTTGGCGAAGGTTCTTCAGAAGAGGAGGGTTAACATAGCATGTGTCCAGGAGACTAGGTGGAAAGGGTCGAAGGCGAGGAATGTAGACGGGTATAAGCTGCGGTATTCTGGGGTCGTGAGGTAAGAATGGAGTGGGCATCTTGGTTGATAGGGATCTAAGGGAGTCCGTGGTCGAGGTTAGGCGAGTGCATGATAGGTTAATGTCTATTAAGTTGGTTATTGAGGGTTGCGTCCTCAACGCCATCAACGTTTACGCGCCGCAAGCGGGCTTAGAGGAGGTTAAGAGGCGCTTTTGGGAGGACTTGGATGATCTGGTAAGTAGTATTCCCCAATCTGAGAAGTTAGTTATTGGAGGGGACTTTAATGGTCATATTGGGGCTGATGCTGATGGTTATGGTGAGGTGCACGGTGGCTTCGGCTTTGGGGTTAGGAATGGAGGAGGCACGTCATTGCTTGATTTCGCTAGGGCTTCCGAGCTTTTGATTGCGAACTCGACATTTCAGAAGAGGGAGGAGCATTTGGTCACTTTCAAGAGTTCGGCGGCGAGGACTCAGATTGATTATCTCCTCCTCAGAAGGAGCGATAGGGGTATGTGCAAGGACGGCAAGGTTATTCCGGGAGAGTCCCTTTCGACTCTCCATAGACTCCTAGTGATGTATGTCGGTCTCTGGGTGAAGCGGTTGAGGAGGGGTGCTTGGGGACAATCGCGGGTTAGATGGGGTGTTTTGACTAAGGAGAAAGCACAAGAGTTGGAGAGGAGGTTAGCTGAGGGCGGAGCTTGGAGAAGTTCTGGGAAAGCGGATGCTATGTGGTTAGAGACGGCGAACTTGGTTAGGGAGGTAGCACGGGACGTGATCGAGGTAGCCAAGGGCTATTCAGGCAGACATCAGGGTGACTGGTGGTGGAACGATGTAGTCCAAGGAAAAGTGGAGGTGAAGAAGGCGGCGTTTGCTAAGATGGCAAGGAGCACGAGCGAGGAAGAACGGAGAGCGAACAGGGAGATCTACAAGGCGGCGCGAAAAGAAGCAAAGATGGCGGTTACGGAAGCGAAAAACGCGGCGTTTGGTCGCATGTACGAGGAATTAGGGGAGAAAGGCGGGGACATGAAGTTATTCCGGTTAGCTAAAGCAAGGGTAAGGAAGGCGTGTGATCTTGACCAAGTTAGGTGCATCAAGGGCGAGGATGGTAGAGTTCTGATGGGGGAGTCTCAAGTCAAGCAGAGGTGGCAGGCGTACTTTCGACACTTACTTAACGAGGAGGGGGATCGTAACATAGAGCTAGGGGAGCTGGGGCATTCAGAGCAACATAGAAACCTTGGGTACTGCAGGCGCATTAGGGCGGATAAGGTCATGGGGGCTTTGCGTAGGATGAGTAGGGGTCGAGCGACCGGGCCTGACGAGATCCTGGTGGAATTCTGGAAATGCATGGGTAGGCCAGGAGTGGAGTGGCTTTGCAGGTTGTTCAATGCGATCTTCAGGACCAAAAGGATGCCGGAGAAGTGGAGGTGGAGTACAGTGGTGCCCTTGTACAAGAACAAATGTGACATCCAGTGCTGCAACAACTATAGGGGTATCAAACTAATAAGTCACACCATGAAGGTTTGGGAGCGGGAGATCGAGGCGAGGGTGAGGGAGATGACATCTATATCTGTAAACCAGTTCGGTTTCATGCCGGGTCGCTCCACTACAGAAGCTATCCACCTTGTCAGAAGGCTGGTGGAGCAGTTCAGGGATAAGAAGAAGGACCTGCACATGGTGTTTATCGACTTGGAGAAAACGTATGACAAGGTCCCGAGGGAGGTGCTATGGAGGTGCTTGAGGCGAAGAGCGTGCTAGAAGCCTACATCAGAGTAATCAAGGACATGTACGATGGAGCTAAGACTAGGGTTAGGACGGTGGGTGGCGACTCAGACCATTTTTCAGTGGTTATGGGGCTCCATCAAGGATCGACGCTTAGCCCTCTCTTGTTTGCCTTGGTGATGGATGCTCTAACCCGTCATATTCAAGGGAATGTGCCTTGGTGTATGCTATTTGCTGATGACATAGTTTTGATAGACGAGATGAGGGTCGGTGTTAATGAGAGGTTAGAGGTATGGAGACAGACTCTCGAGTCTAAGGGTTTCAAAATAAGCAGATCTAAGACAAAATACCCGGAGTGCAAGTATAGCGCCGAACCGAGCGAAGTAGGCGGAGACGTGATGATTGGATTCAGGTCATCGCCAAGAGGGACAATGTCAGATATCTTGGGTCGGTGATTCAGGGGGACGGAGAGATTGACGGGGATGTCACTCATCGTATAGGAGCGGGGTGGTCAAAGTGGAGGCTTGCATCAGGAGTCTTGTGTGACAAGAAAGTTCCACAAAAACTCAAGGGAAAATTTTATAGAGTTGTGGTTAGACCTGCAATATCGTATGGGGCGGAGTGCTGGCCAGTAAAGAACTCTCATGTTCAGAGAATGAAGGTTGCGGAGATGAGGATACTCAGGTGGATGTGCGGGCTCACCAGGTTAGATAAGATTAAGAATGAAGTTATTCGAGAGAAGGTGGGGGTGGCCCCGGTGGATGAGAAGATGCGAGAAGCGAGGCTGAGGTGGTTCGGGCATGTGCGGAGGAGAATTCCTGATGCCCCGGTGAGGAGTTGTGAGCGGCTGGCGATTGTCGGCGTTCGGCGAGGCAGAGGGAGGCCCAAGAGGTATTGGGGAGAGGTGATTAGGCACGACATGGCTAGAATATGGGTTTCTGAGGACATGACCCTTGATAGGAGAGTCTAGAGGTCTAGTATCAGGGAGGATAGGGGCTCCTAGAGTTTTTCGTACTCCTCACCCGGGGTGGGGTGAGGCTTGGCAAGGATATCCATAGATGATTTGTGTATTGGATTGTGTCCCCCTTATGGTAGTTATTTATGGTAGTTACTGTCTGATATTATTAGTTGCTCTGATAAGCAACTCCCACTTCCAACCGAGAGGTTGTGAGTTCGAGTCTCCCCAAGAGCAAGGTGGGAAGTTCTTGGAGGGAAGGATGTCGGGGGTCTATTTGGAAACAACCTCTATACCCAAGGGTAGGGGTAAGGTCTGCGTACACACTACTCTCCCCAGACCCCACTGAGCCGAGGGTCGATTGGAAACAGCCTCTCTGCCCTTTCGGGTAGGGGTAAGGCTCGTCTACATATTACCCTTCCCAGACCCCACTTTGTGGGACTATACTGGGTAGTAGTAGTTGTTGTTTTTGTAGTTTACTGTCTGATATTATTGCATGCTATTTTATTTATGGTTCTTATGTTTAGATAATTATTTACGCTATTTCTGCTGAAGTTACTAATGTTGTTTTTCTTTTTGTTTTTGTTATTCCTTTCCTTCACTGAGCCGAGAGTCGATTGAAAACAGCCTCTCTGCCCTATCGGGTAGGGGTAAGGCTCGTCTACATATTACCCTCCCCAGATCCCACTTTGTGGGACTATACTGGGTAGTTATTGTTGTTGTTGTAGTGTCTGTTACTCCCAAAGTAATTTTTTCTTTTATAATCTGCTACTGCCTAGGTATTCAGATAACTGGAAGGGAAGATTCAAAAGAACTGGCCTCCAACAAGTGATTTTGGAGTTCGTACATTTCATTCACCATTATCAAGTCGAAAGCTCAATATATTACAATAAAACCACGTCAATATTAAACAAACTAGCCCTCCTATATTTACTGAATACTAGTATTAGGGTACGCGCGTATCCTATATCAATAAAATATACTATTTCAAAAAATTACAAAAATATTAACAAAAAATTTGTTTGACCTTTAAAATAAAAATTTTAAAAATGTATAAGTTCTTGAAGAATGGTGACTGCCAAATATCTTATTTAACCGACTCCGTAAAGAAAGAATTCTTTTTATAAAAGTTCCTAGATGTCTTATTGTAGTTTTTGAAGACTTCTATAGAAATATCCTATAAAAGGATATTGTTATTTCTATGATCTAATACAAAAATAAATAAATAAATAAATAAATTAAATACTATTATAAACAAAGATCTGTCAACTAAAATAAATATCTCTGCCATTTTGGAAATGAAGAGATTGGTGTTATGTTCATAGAAAAAATTAATAAGGGGAAACAAAAAATCTAAACGACTTATATTTTTTTACAACAGATAATTTAATATAGAACATAAGGGGAGTTGTCATTTGTAAAATAATAATAATAATAATAATAAAATGACAATTCCTTCAGAATATAGTTTGTATTCTATTGTTTCCTCTTTATTGCTTCAAGTTTTTATTTTTACGAATTTGACTCTTAATACAATTATAGCCAAAATTTCCATATGCTAATGCTATTCATATCAAAATATGTATCCTATAAGATTTTTCAATTTTTGAAAATAATTTACCTATATGATGAATATAAAAAATAATTAAAACAATTCAGGGGGGCGGAGAGATCGACAAGGACGTTACTCACCGCATAGGGGCGGGATGGATGAAATGGAGGCTGGCGTCTAGAGTCTTGTGTGATAAGAAAGTGTCACCATTACTCAAGGGTAAGTTTTATAGAGCTCTGGTTAGACCGGATGTGCAGACACACTAGGATAGACAAGATCAGGAATAAAGATATTCGAAGGAAGGTGGGCGTCGCTTCTGTCGATGACAAGATGCAGGAAGCGAGGCTCAGATGGTTTGGGCACGTGCAGAGGAGAAGCATCGATGCCCCAGTAAGGAGGTGCGAGCAGTTGGCCGTGGTGGGTATGAGAAGAGGGAGAGGGAGACCTAAGAAGAATTGGGGAGAGGTGATCAAGCAGGACATGGCAAGTCTGCAGATTTCCGAGGACATGGCCCTTGATAGGACGGCATAAAGGATAAACATTAGAGTTGTAGGTTAGGGGTAGTGGTGCTTCCCTTTTTGCATTCCGGGGGTAAGGCGAGGTTGGATTAGGATTGATCCAGATGGCTTGTAGTTTATGTGGGACCCACACTATTTTGAGGTTTAGATGGCTTAATTTCTGGTTAATGTTACTGCATGTAATTCATCTTTTGTTTTTTTTATGCTTATACTACTATAATGGTTTTCACTGAAGTTACTAATGAATTTTCTTTTGTTTTCTTTTCCTGTTTTCCTTTTTCTCTTTTATTTCCGTTGCTCTGAGCCGGGGGTCTATCGGAATAGCCTCTCTGCCCTATCGGGGCAGGGGTAAGGTCTGCGTACACATTACCTTCCCCAGACCCCACTATGTGGGATTTTACTGGGTAGTTGTTGTTATTATTGTAATTTGTTATTTCACAGTCTTTGCTAAGTTGGCAGGGAGCACAAGCGAGGAAGAACGCAGAGCGAACAGGGAGATCTACAAGGTGGCGAGAAAAGAAGCAAAACTGGCGGTTACGGAAGCTAAAAACGCGGCGTTTGGTCGCATGTACGAGGAACTAGGGGAGAGAGGCGGGGACATGAAGTTATTCCGGTTAGCTAAAGTAAGGGAAGGAAGGCGCGTGATCTTGACCAAGTTAGGTGCATCAAGGGTGAGGATGGTAGAGTTCTGATGGGGTAGTCTCAAGTCAAGCAGAGGTGGCATGCGTACTTTCGACACTTACTTAACGAGGAGGGGGATAGTAACATAGAGCTAGGGGAGTTGGGGCATTCAGAGCAACATAGAGACCTTGGGTACTGCAGACGCATTAGGGCGGATAAGGTCATGGGGGCTTTGCACAAGATGAGTAGAGGTCGAGCGAGCGGGCCTGACGAGATACCGGTGGAGTTCTGGAAGTGCATGGGTAGGTCAAGAGTGGAGTGGCTCTCCACGTTGTTCAATGCGATTTTCAGGACCAAAAGGATGCAGGATGAGTGGAGGTGGAGTACAGTGGTGCCCTTGTACAAAAATAAAGAGGACATCCAGTGCTGCAACAACTATAGGGGTATCAAATTAACAAGTCACACCATGAAGGTCTGGGAGCGGGTGATCGAGGCGAGGGTGAGGGAGATGACATCTATATCCGTGAACCAGTTCGGTTTCATGCCGGGTCGCTCCACTACAGAAGCTATCCACCTTGTCAAGAGGCTGGTGGAACAGTTCAAGGATAAGAAGAAGGACCTGCACATGGTGTTTATCGACTTGGAGAAGGCGTATGACAAGGTCCCAAGGGAGGTGCTATGGAGGTGCATGGAGGCGAAGAGCGTGCCGGAAGCCTACATCAGAGCAATCAAGGACATGTACGATGGAGCTAAGACTAGGGTTAGAACGGTGGGTGGCGACTCAGACCATTTTCCAGTGGTTATGGGGCTCCATCAAGGATCGGCGCTTAGCCCTCTCTTGTTTGCCTTGGTGATGGATGCTCTAACCCGACATATTCAAGGGAATGTGCCTTGGTGTATGCTATTTGCTAATGATATAGTCTTGATAGACGAGACGAGGGCCGGTGTTATTGAGAGGTTAGAGGTATGGAGACAGACTCTCGAGTCTAAGGGTTTCAAAATAAGCAGATCTAAGACAGAATACTTGGAGTGCAAGTTTAGCGCCGAGCCGAGCGAAGTGGGCAGGGACATGATGATTGGATCTCAGGTCATCGCCAAGAGGGACAGTGTGAGATATCTTGGTTCGGTGATTCAGGGGGATGGAGAGATTGACGGGGACGTCACTCATCGTATAGGAGCGGGGTGGTCAAAGTGGAGGCTTGCATCAGGAGTCCTGTGTGACAAGAAAGTTCCACAGAAACTCAAGGGGAAATTTTATAGAGCTGTGGTTAGACCTGCAATGTGGGGCAGAGTGCTGGCCAGTGAAGAACTCTCACGTTCAGAGAATGAAGGTTACGGAGATGGGGATGCTCAGGTGGATGTGCGGGCTCACCAGGTTAGATAAGATTAAGAATGAAGTTATTCGAGAGAAGGTGGGGGTGGCCGCGGTGGACGAGAAGATGCGAGAAGCGAGGCTAAGGTGGTTCGGGCATGTGCGGAGGAGAAGTCCTGATGCCCCGGTGAGGAGTTGTGAACGGCTGGCGTTGGTCGGCGTTCGGCGAGGCAGAGGGAGGCCTAAGAGGTATTGAGGAGAGGTGATTAGACATGACATGGCTAGTATGTAGGTTTCCGAGGACATGGCCCTTGATAGGAAAGTCTGGAGGTCTAGTATCAGGGTTGTAGGATATGGGCCCCTAGAGTTTTTCGTACTACTCACCCGTGGTTGGGTGAGACTTGACAGGGCTATCCATAGATGTTTTGTGTTTTGGATTGTGTCTCCCTTATGGTAGTTATTTATGGTATTTACCATATGATATTATTGCATGCTAATAATGGTTCCTATGTTTAGATAGTTACTTATGCTATTTCTGCTGGACTTATATTTTGTTTTTGTTTTTGTTTTGTTTTTGTTTTTGGTTTTGGTTTTGTTTTTCCTCTCCTTCATTGAGCCGATGGTCGATTGGAAACAGCCTCTCTGCCCTTTCGGGTAGGGGTAAGGCTCGTCTACATATTGCCCTCCCCAGACCCCACTTTGTGGGACATTACTGGATAGTTGTTGTTGTTGTTATTTCACAGTCTTAATTACTTGTTTGGATGAGTAAAGGAACTAATTACTTTTTGTTGATTAAAATTCTTTATATTAACTCAAATAATTTTAAATAATTAATTAAAATTACATATTATCAAAGAGTAATTTTTTTTTTTATATTTCACTTTTTGAATTTTTGTGATTGTAAAATCAATAATGTACTTGACTCTTGTAAACCACCTAAATATTTTATTAGTGATTTGTTAAATATTGATATGTTGTTTTTGTTATGTAATTATTATTATTATTATTATTATTATTATTGCTATTTTTTATTAATAAAAGAGATTAAAAGAAAGAATGATAATTCATGCGATTTGTCTTGGATAGTCTAATTAGGATTAAAAAAAGTTAACAATATAACTTCCTTAGGCTAATTAAGTTCCTACATATTACAGACTTTGCATTATTGCAAATAAGGAACATTTTAGTTGATTTGAAAATTTTAAATATTAGAAAAATAATCAATTTACAATTACAATTTTATCCAATATAAAACCTATTCTAAAGGGGTTAAAAAGCGAATGATATTTTGATAGGGGCTTCGCGCTTTTAATATAGAAGTATGTTCTATTTTTCTTTTAACCATGCAAATCGAAGTGCATTTCATAATTCATATTAGACAAAATTATAATTAAACTCAATATATTTCTCTTTTATTTAAAAAAAATAGCTAAATATTTTAAAGACAAAATTTTGTTCCTTATTAAAAAGATAATTTTCTTCTTTAATTACATATAGGATATTTTTTTCTAAAAAATTATTCAAATGAATCATATTAACAATAAAAAATGTTAGAGACCATTTGCTACCCCTTGGTTGTGAGACGAACATAATTCAAAGGCAAAAGTAGCAAAATTTCCTTCGTACGTATTTTGAAGGAATTATAGTTTAATTCAAATTAGTTTTTTTCCTCTAAATTTTGGAGCACGTCTTTTTATGGTAAAAGGATATAGAAAAGCCAAAATGGTTTATTTATAGTAAATTTTAATAGTTCAAAGATTATGAGTTCCTATATTATTCAAATAAGGAAATATTTTACAAGCAAAAATTTATTTAATTTAAAAATCCTATATATTAGGAGAATAATTAAATTACAACTTTGTCTTATGCGAAAGTAATTTTTAAAGGGTAAAAAAGACGAACGACCTTCGTGCTTTTAATATAATATAGATAATTATTATTGCATCATCACCCACATGAAATCAACTTATTTGTATCACATTGACATACTGGTAATAAAAATGTTTGGGAAAAAATGAATAGACTTACAGTTCATAAGTATTGTTATTGGTGTCCATGATCCGAGGATAACTTCCCATAGGAAGAATTTTTATCCGATATCTGGAAAGGGAAAATCAAGGATACACATCGGACATATAACAACAGGAACACTATGCTTTACGGGAAAAAATGCAATATATTCTAGTGTCTAGCTTCCAAAAGTTTTATTAGCTGTCCTACTTAGTATTGTTTATCCGTGCTCTATGAAGCTGAACATTAACTCTAGTCAAATCAAGTCTACTTGAACAAACATGGCAACTTGGTGATTGGGTAAAAAAAATCTAATGAAGGCTTGAATAAGAAAAATTAGACTGGATTAAAAATACACAGGTTATTCGAAAATTCCACAAGGACTGAAGGACCATTTGCTAATTTGAGCGGTAAGGTCAAAAGATTCAACACAAGAACTCTGTGCACTTTGGATCGGACCTAATCAAGATCTATCAAAAACAATTTAAGTTTCATAATGCATAAGCACCAACAGTTCTTAGGCTGAGAGTTGCATCCTGACAAGTAAACCAGGCAGTAAAAGATTAATAAAGTTCTGGATTCAATCAATCAAGGAAATGACTGAAAAGGATTATATTTTTAACAAATAGATAGATGTATATTCAAATAAGGATACTGAAACTTTGGCCAGAAATGTTGAGCCATTGTACGGAGAAGAAGGCAAGCTTGGCCCCATGCTGCATTTATCTCGTCCCACTCAACCTAAGCATTTATCATAAATGTTGAACACTTTAGATAATTAAAAAAAAGTGAAAAAAGAAGAAAGATAATATAATTACGATGAGGAAAAATGACCAGACAAGAAAGTATGAGATACAGTATCATAATATGAAATAATGAGTCCTTTCTGCCATTTAAAGTTTAGCACAAAATAACACTTCATAAATGCAAAGAAAAACAATAGGTAAATGAAAACAGCTACTACCAGATAACATTATTCAAGATGTCTAAATGAAGTACAGCAGTCAATACACCATACAGAATTCATCTAGTATATTCTCTAGTACTTGCACAGCATTTATTTCTCCATTTCTTTCATCAGATTCTGTATTAAACAAGAGACAGAATTAAAGATGTAGCATATTTCACAGTGGCCTAAACAGAGGTTTGTTCTCTCAACCAATTTCCTTGACCTATTTCTGTTTTCAACTAACAAATTTACTTGACTCCTTCTCCAACCAATAACCCAAAAAATATAAATTTTATAGCATATTTTGAATATTAATCAGATATAATTTTTTTGATAACCAAAAAACTAGGATTATAAAGAATATTAATCTGATATATTGAGGAAGTACTTTAAGAGAAAATATAATTACAAAATACGATTACAGTATGGAATATCAAACACTGCAGTAAAGCATACTGCTGAATTTATCTACCAGGAACCACACAACAACAACAACCCAGTATAATCCCACTTAATGGGGTCTGGGGATGGTAGTATGTACGCAGACCTTACCCATACTCTTGGGTAGAGAGGCTGTTTCCACATAGACCCCCGGCATCCTTCCCTCCAAGAACTTCCCACCTTGCTCTTGGGGAGACTCAAACTCACAACCTCTCGGTTGGAAGTGGGGTTGCTTACCATCAGAGTAACCCCTCTTGTCTTACCAGGAACCACACAATTATATCCAAAAAAAATTATAGTAACATACCGGAATTTTAGGAAGTCTTCCTAGACGAAAGTTGTTAATCGTTCCGAATTCACCATCATACCAGATTGGAAATGCATCATTGAGCACATTAGTCTTCTTTAACAGCTCTAAATGAGCTTGTGAAACTTCTGTCTTCGCTAAAATTGCATCCCTCTCTTCCTGCAGTAAAAAGATCAGTTTTAACACTGATTTCCTTCCTCCAACACAAGACACGACACATGACCAAAGCTTATCTCAAACAGGAAACTAAATATGTCCGACAC
Organism: Nicotiana benthamiana; assembly: GCA_034376525.1. NCBI lineage: Eukaryota > Viridiplantae > Streptophyta > Magnoliopsida > Solanales > Solanaceae > Nicotiana > Nicotiana benthamiana. Next base: position 69,216,760 of record CM067334.1, on the reverse strand, counting down.
AAACAGACGCAAGGTGAGAAGTAGCAAGAACCTGATGAGATATCAACTGAAACTGAACGTTGTTGAATTCTTGCCAGTACCTGGCAAAGAGAAGGCATGCTAACTATTAGTACTTAGTGATAAGAAATCTCAAACGACTATTTAATTAATAGATATCATTTATTACACTATTGGTATATGCAACCAAGCCCGGCTATAGTGAAAGGTACTCTTTTAGTTGTACGTTTCTCTACGTCAGGCTATTCCGAGTTCCTTTATAATACTACAACAGACAAGAGGGGTTGCTCTGTGGTAAGCAACCCCCACTTCCAATCGAGAGGTTATGAGTTCGAGTCTCCCCAAGAGCAAGGTGGGAAGTTCTAGGAGGTAAGGATGTCGGGGGTCTATTTGGAAACAACCTCTCTACCCAAGGGTAGGGGTAAGGTCTGCGTACATAATACCCTCCCCAGACCCGACTAAGTGGGATTATACTGGGTTGTTATTGTTGTTGTTGTATATAATACTACAACAACATCATCAACTATTACATCCTCAATCTCGAGCTACTTGGTGTCAACAAATAAAGTAAATAATTTTATTAATGATAGAAAAAATCTATGGTATACAAGGAGCAAAAATTGGAGAATCTACAACAGAATATGACTCCCTACGAATCATCACCAGATCTATGTACAAACTAGGATCTCATGGGTGCACCGAAAAGAAATAATATGTGTCTCCCTGCTACTAATTTGAGTTTTACCGCCCTTTAACTCCGCTTGCTTCTAACTTCTTATGAGCTGTTTTACGAACTTAATTTTTCAAACAGTCTCCTAAACTACATTTATGACGGCTAGTTGTTGCAACAACAACAACAACTCAGTAAAATCCCACTAGTGGGGTCTGGGGAGGTTAGAGTGTACACAAACTTTACCCCAACCACGGAGGAGTAGAGAGGCGAAAGGTGAAAATGCAATTCAGATTATTTGAGAATTACCGCTCCTCCGACTCCTTAAAGCAGCTAGATTTTAACTCTAGCTCCTTCAGTTCTGCAGTGACCAGTGACCACAGCACATTGCTTCTCTGTTTCTTCTATTGCTGCTTCAAGTTTTCGCTCTTCTTCTTCTATCTTCAACAGCATGAAAACACATTAATGTCAATAAATGCTCTTCAATTCAAGAGATTTTACAAAAAAAGTGCAGTAGACGTTTTTGCAAAAAAGGTACGCGCTAAGCCTCGGCTTTGTTTATCCACAACTGTGTTTCCCATTTTATTCTAATATATTAATTTTGTAATATCCTCACATTCATACCAACTATCACCTGAATGCACTAGGACTGAGGACTTCAGGGTGCTTAAATATTTTTCCAGGTCTAAGTTTTCCTAAGGTACTTCCATGCTGCATCGGGTTATATAGCATTTTAATTTATTTGTTCTCTGTGTCATGTATAAAGGTGAAAACTACAACGTCCTTTATGTGACTCAAAATTGTTAAGCACCTTCAACTTCTCCTTCAGAAAATCAGCCTCACTAAGAACATTTCTTGCTTCTCCCTCTAGTCGCTGAAGGCAAGCTTTGTAGGCTTGTATATCCCTGTTAACATATTCAACCTCCATATCAAGTTTATCAGACAACACTCTCATGCATTCAAGGCACAACGGTTGCTCAATCTGGGTCTTCAAAAGCACGCTTTAAAACAGTGATGGTGGAGTGAAGACCAGAATTATTTGGCTGCGTAGGAGCATTTTGAGGCCCACCATCTGGTGATGGAACATTTGTACCAGCTCCATCAGATGTAGGATCACATTTATACACTGAAGCAGCTGGTGGAGGCAAAACCACGAATGATCCTTCCAAGGCCTTCCCGAACTGGCTTGCATCTGGTTGAGCGGATACTCCTCGTCCTCGAGGCGGAATCCCTGGTCCCTAATTTCTTTGCTTTGGCAATACGACGTAGGAATGTTCCATACGGCTCGATCCTATAACACTACCAGCTCCATGCATTGAAGAACCCTGCATCCCTGCACAAAACCCCCAAATCAGCAAATCATAGATGTATTATCAGTACTATTCCACAGTATATAGAAAAGAAAACTAACAACAAAATGTGGATCTATGGGAACAAGAAATCTTGGGATTTCGTATTATGGAAATCCAATACTCCCTCTGTTTCGGTTTATGTGAACCTATTTTCGTTTTTGTCTGCTCCAAAAAGAATGACACCTTTTCTAAATTTGATAACAAATTAGCTTAAACTTACAATTCTACCTTTAAAGAGAAGCTTTTATAACCACACAAATACTCTGGGGCCTTTTTGACTTGTTTAAGACCATAAATTCCAAAAGTCTTCATTTTTTCTTAAACTTCGTGCCCAGTCAAACAGGCTCACATAAATTGGAACGGAGGGAATATTATATAGGGGGTGCTTAGGTAATCTTATATAGCATATAAGACTTTTTAACTTATCCACGCGCGAGATAAACACCAAAGTGCTGATAAGCTAAAAACCATCCAAAAGCCATAAGTTGGTCCCTCTCCATTCCATTTTCTTCATTTGTTCTTCTCCTTATTTAGATACTTTTTAATTTATAAAAGAAGATTTTGATTTGCACCGGGTGTCCGAGTCTCTATGAGACCCGACTAATCCCGGAGTGCAGGCCCTCGGCAAGGAGTTTCCCACAAGTGCACCACCGTTAATTCAGGTTTTACCCAGTCCGATGGCATTAATTTATAATTTTTGTAAAAATATTCAAGGACACGTTTTAATGGAAAATTGCTTATCCACACTTTTTTATCACAAACACATCAACTGTTTATAATCAGTTTCAGCACTTCTACCTAAATATTTAATTTTCGGTTTCAGCACCAAAAATTATTTTTCAGCACTTAATGCTTATGAGCTATTTTCAATCAGCTAAACCAAACGGACTCAAAACTCTAAAAGTTGTGTCCTCCATTGAACTAAGTAGCATCCCAAATTAAAGCCTCTCTAACACACAATTACTTCACGAATAAATTCACTAAAGGTAAAATGCTTTACTTGCATAAAAAAGTTAAAAATAACCAAAATTTTCCAATTATTAACTCCAATACACAATTCACATAATCTTTTATACATGATTAATTGATTGATGAATATGTAAAGGTAGAGAGAGAGAAGCGGAAGCAAACCGGAGCGAGAAGGAAAATCCAGGAAGAATTTATCGGCATAATTATCTACGCCGACGATGCATAGAGGATTGTGGCAGTTCTGACAGAGGTACCGAGGAAGATTCGGGTCAATCAGTAAAGTCCGACCCTTATCCGACGTACGGTTATTAGTACTACTGCTGCTACTTTTCGTCATGATTGAAGATCGACTAATTCTGTATGTTACTGTTGGAAAATTTAGTTATATGAATTTGATGGAATATTTGGAAGCTTTGTTAACAAGTGGATGACAAGAGGGGCTTGCTCTGATGATAAGCAACCCCACTTCCAACTAAGAGGTTGTGAGTTCGACTTTCCCAAGCAAAGGTGGGAAGTTATTGGAGGAAAGGATGCCGGGATCTATTAGGAAACAGCCTCTCTACCCACGATAGGGACTACCGGATTATATTGGGTTGTACTTTTTTTTGTTAACAGGTGGGATCAGAACCTTTTTCCGGGTCGACTTAGTTTTAATGCGATTACTCAGCAATTTAAAATTTTTAAAAATTAAAAACATAAATATAGTTTGGAATATTTGGGCCGCTAATTTTGCAAATTTAGCCTAATCGGTCATATGCTACTAGGTGATTTACAGGAATGGACCTATAAAGACTTGGACTTTAAATATTATCCTAGTTTTAAATGTATTTAGAAAATGACACTCGGTCCCGCACACACTTATCGGTTATCAGGGTTCTTTTCTACGGTATTAGTAGATTTTATGAGATATTTACTTTACCTATATTTTTAATTATTCAAAAACTTTACTCGTTTGACATGACTTTGTAATTGTTCAGTTCACCAAACTTTATCATATTGACATGACATTACGTTATCTGCATTCGACATATGTTAGATTGTTCACAAATTTTATCTAATTTGTATAATTTTGTACTTGTTCAATTGTTCAACAAACTCTACCAAATTGGCATGACTTTGTATATCTGCAATTGACCTATACATCAAATTTTACCTGATTGACATATTTTTATGGTGTTGTTTAACAAAGTATTTTTCGAAATTCCAACTCTAGTTTCGATCAAACGACACCAAATTGCTCCAAATGATTTCAAATTTAAAACAAAATCTCCAAAACATAAATAATCTTCAATTACCACCTTAGCCAAATAATACCAAAATAAGAAGATTCATTTTGTCTTCGTCAACACTTTCTAAGAACCAATAATGAAGTTTTAAGTCTTAGAGAGAGGAGAGAGAAAGTCCACAGGTGTATGTTAAGCACGACCTGCTAACGTGCACCACCACCATGGCTCGCCGGAAACAGAGAGCCCCTCAAGTATATACCCCAACCATTACTACAAAAATTCCTGATCCAAAACCCACTCAGAGCCAAAGTCCTACCCATGAGACAGAGTAGAGGGATACAAAACAGAATCTTCACATGAACATATTCAAGGATCGAACCCTAAAACTCAGCTAATGAAGGATTAGGCCCCAAAACCAGACTCCGACAAATTGATGAGGCAAATCACTCCAACTTCAAGGGTAAAGCAAAACCTAGCCCCAATACAGTTGGCTAGCAGGCTACCAGGGAGCTTGAGTCAGATGGAGAAATGGGAAAACCAGCAAGCTAAGAATGGAGAAGGACAGGTCCAACCTACCCGAAAATTGACCTTTGCGATAGAGACGCCACATGCAACGCTAACAATGGCAGAGGTGGTGAAGAATAATCCAACACAAACTCAATGTATGAAACTCAATTTCTATTCTCCAGTGATAAATGTTCGGAACAAGGTTGTGCAATTGAATCACCAGGAAATAGATAAACAGAAGCAGAAATGGCAATGCACGCTTATTGGGTATGTAATCGGAGGAACCCCAAAATTCAAGGAAATACTTCAATTTGTGTACAGGGTCTCGCATTTTCTGGAAACACTTGGGGTTTTCCTACATGATGATGATCGGTTTCAGCACCAAAAATTATTTTTCAGCACTTAATGCTTTTGAGCCATAATGAAGGTTGCTGAGATGAGGATGCTTAGGTGGATGTGTGGGCACACCAGGCTGGATAAGAATAGGAATGAAGTTATTCTACAGAAGGTAGAGGTGGCCCCAGTGGACGAGAAGATGCGGGAAGCGAGGCTGAGGTGGTTCGGGCATGTACGGAGGAGGGGTCCCGATGCCCCGGTGAGGAGCTGCGAGCGGCTGGAGATTGCTGGTGGTCGGCGGGGTAGAGGGAGGCCTAAGAAGCATTGGGGGGAGGTGATTAGGCAGGACATGACTAAAATGCAGGTTACCGAGGACATGACCCTCGATAGGGGAGTCTGGAGGTCTAGAATCAGGATTGCAGGATAGGGGCTCTTAGAGTCCTTCGTTCGCCTCACCCGGGGTTGGGTGTGGGATAGTAAGGTTACCCATCGATGTCTAGTGTTTTAGCCTAGGTCCCCTCTTGGTTGCGACGGCATTTATGTTCCTTAGGTTTACATAACCATTTACGTTATTTCTGCAGGACTACTTATGCTTTGTTTTGTTATTTTGTTTTGTCTTGCCTTGGTTACTAATTTTGTCTTTGTTTTCCAATGCAGCTTTTCATTCTGTCCTATGCGCCGAGGGTCGCATGGAAGCAGCCTCTCTGCCCTTTTGGGTAGGGGTAAGACTGCCTACATATTACCCTCCCCAGACCCCACCTGGTGGGAGTATACTGGGTAGTTGTTGTTGTTGTTGTTGTTGCTGCTATTCTTCGTCATGATTGAAGATCGACGAATTCTTTATGTTACTGTTGGAAAATTTAGGTATTATAATATATTGAATGACATATTTCGTATGTCCAATTTTCTTCACTTTTTATGCCTATATAAAGATCTTGTAATAGATAGGAAAATATACACAATTTAAGAAGAAAATCACTTCCTTCTCTCTATCTACATTTCTTGTTCATGTTTTACTAAATTGCTTTTATTTTATAACACGTTATCAGCACGAGTCTCTAACCATCACGGTAAGTTATCTTCTTTTAAAGTTCTCGACTCTGATTTAAAATTATCGGGTACAAAATATTTCTCTTTTTTGTATGAATAATGATATGTTTTGTTGGATACTTAGTTTTTCTCAATTATGTTTAAAAGCAAAAAGAGAAAGAGAAAGATACTCATACTTCACCAAGATCTCTTTATTTATGAATAAAGATGTAATGATTTTAACAAACAACTTCTTAATTGATTTGTATTATTAAAATATAAATAGAAGTAATCAACAATAGGCTTAGATAAGAAGAATATTTTCTTGACAGTAGTACGTATCCAAAATATGAATATAAATAATGTTTGCTTCATTAAAATATCACATCCTACTTTGACTAAATCCAAGAAGTTTTTATTGATTATTCATCTTCTTTTGTGTAGAAATAAAACATGTTAGTAATAATAAGGTTACTTGAAATTGTTGTTGTTTTCAAGTCTATTTTCTTATTGAATTCAAGTATATCTAGTTACATGCTTAAGTACTTGGGTACACCTAACATAATGCGTGGTCATACATTATTGTGTAGTATAACATGACATACTACATTAGCTACATTTAACTGTTTATTTTGACAAGCCTAAATACAGAATATTAGAACACATGGAGATACTATATAGGTATAGATTTTACGATATTAAAATTTTTATATTCTTTAGGTGCACATATAATTCTTTTACATGGTCAATCTAGAAAAGTAACATTACTAGTTATGTAGCATGTCAAATCACTTAGCCAAATTATTACTAAAATTGCTTGATAAAGACCTTAGTGCAATAAGGGTATTCATATTAGTCAGTATTGTCCTACCTATATTCAGTACACTTCAAGTCATGCTAATTAACTTGAATAATTTAATTATGCATGCACTAACTAGACGTACAAACGATTATTTTTTTATAGATGCTACAAATAATTGATAAAGCTTTACAATGATTTGAGATTTTACTTATTTAAGAAAGCAAAATTGATTTGCTAAGTTGCAAATTACTTGTGTACAATTTTCTTAGCTTGTGATTGAAATTAAGGCTTGAAAATGAATCTCAATATCATTTAACATATTATACCATTGATTGAGGGTAAGACATCAGCATTAAATCCTGATGCACCATAATAATAAGAGTTAGGTATGAGTCCCAATTCATTATGGCCTAATATGCATTTATATTGGTAAGACATTGGGTTTGAGTCTCATTGTACCATATTGATGATATAGTGATGACTAAAGAAAAATAATATATTTTTCATTAAAAGCATGAAAATTGTCCCACTTGATTTGCTCCATTCTTGAAGTGAATGTGACAACGACGTATAATAAGTCTGAATGAAGATAAGTGATTAAACAATGAACGGGAGCGTTCCAAAGATCAAAACAATAATAATCATCACTGTGATTATAAAAGGAGAATAATAAAGATTCTCAAAATAGTCCTTCAAAATGTGAAGGCAATGTTTACCATCAAATCGGTATGAAAAAAATAGAGCACGTCATTGATTATGATCCATTTCTTGAAGAAAATGTGACTTGTGATAAGCATTGAAAATGCAGACTCATTCCTATATGTGAATGTGGTAATATATGATAAACGTAATGAATAAATACATGCAAGGCATACTTGGATGAATACCACATAACTCGCCCTTGAGAGAGGTTTGAGTGAAATAAAGAGAATAAATATTATTGTGTGGTTACATGAATATGTCATTGGTCTCGTACATGTGATATGCCAAAATATTTTGGCATGCCATATAAAAGTTACTAAAGGAAAAATTAAAGCAAGAAATGATTTTTCTTATGATGATTTTGACCATGACAATTTATTATGATATAAGTTTCTCCCTGAATGAGACATTTACCATATGAATGATATGATAAAAGATCTTGTAGTACAAAAGTTGTTAAAAGATCCGAAAGAATTAATTTGTTACTATCCTGATGAATAAAATTATTCATGATATTGATATTGAAAAGTCTCAAACGAAACTTTTTGAGTTTCAAATGTATAAGTCAAAGTGGTTGACATGTTGAGACTATAAATGAAATGAATATTATATCTTCATACTTCTATAATCATATGTGGTAAATATGAAATGTTACTCGGTTTTCTTTCTATTTGTACTACACAAATATAAACATGATGCTTGAAACATATACCACAAGTAAACTAGAGGTTTACTAAAATAAATATTAGTTGGCATAACCGGTTGACCATCCCGGTTCAATTATGATGCGAAAAATTAATTGAGAATTCCATTGGCGTATATTGAAGAATAGAAGATGCTTCAAGAATTTTCTTGTGCTGTTAATTCTCATGATATACCAGTTAAGGTTGGGATTGAATCCCTTGATTTCTGAAACGAATAAAAGGTGATCAATATATGGGCCCAGTCACCTGCCATGTGGACCGTTTACTATTATATGATTTTAATAAATGCCTCTATTCTATGGTCACATGTGCATTTGTAGCAACTTGCAGTTTGGTTTTTGCAAGATTGCTTACTCAAATTATTAGAGCACAGTTCCAGAATATAAATTATGATGATTTATCTTAATAACACTGGTTTAAATCCAAGTTGGTTTAGCAAAAAATTGTATGCCTCCAATTATAGCTAAATCATTGGTTATGAGAACAAAACTCTAAAAAACAAAATTTTGTATGAGATGTATTATTTAATATACAACAGCACTTGCTCGCCTCTAGCCAAGTTATGAAAATTTCCCCTATCACAATCGGTTCAGGGTTAGGAACCAAATAATTTCTATATAGAAATATGTATGTGCTATATGATTTAATTATGCCACCACAATGCACAAAGATGGATTCCCACGGAGGGTTGTGAAATGTGTTGATGATCCCAATATTAGGGGAGAAAATGGCAGCTGAGAAAGTAATATATGAAATGAATTATTATGAATACATATAGATCCTCGTACAAAAAAAAATATGAACTTGAAGTTCAAGTGATAATACATTTACAAATTATTGCCAGACGCATTTGCTGACCCAAAGCTAAATGTTATATTTCAGTTGTTAATGCTCTAAATAGAATAAAGTCCATGGGGGACAGAGTCTATGTCATACATAAAGCATAACAGACCAATCGGTTCCAAAGATAAACTCCTTGAAGAAGGAGAGGGGAAAATATTCAAAATGGTCATAATAAGGAGGCAAATGCTCTAGAAGAGCACCAAGACATAAAACTTCTAAGACCTCATGGGAGAGGCTCGGGTACCTGAAATAATGAGATAAATAGATCTCAATAAGTTATGTCTTTATTAGATAATAATGGAACCGACATAAAGTGATCGTCGACGATATTGTTAATATAATGTAGCGCTCAGTATTATTAATATTGACGAGGATCTTGAGCTCAAATCTGTCATGAAATTTGGACAGATAAATGATTGGCCAAAATAAAATAAAATACGCAATCGAGATTGATTTCACCTGAAAAATGTGAAGTTGGACGGATAGTCCCAACACATGAAAGTATAAAGCCAATGGAGGTATAAATGTATTCTTGTGTGAAAAAGGTCAAGTCAATAAACATAAAGATGACTTGTGTTACAGGAAGATTGAAAATATCTTGGCATTGATTATATAGAGACATATTCTCTTGTGGTGGATGTAGTCATTTCAGGTTTTAATCTGGCAATACATAAAAAAAACTTGATATGCGTATAATGGAAATCATTGAAGGATCTGAAGCATATTATGATTTTCAAGAAATTTATTAAATAAGGCTTCAATAATCCTTCTGCGGATTGACACAATATGGGCACATATGGTATAATTGCCCGAGAAAATACTTGTTGAAAGAAGGGTACAAGAATAATTCAATTTGTCCTTGTGCCTTTATAAAAGGACCTGAATTTGAATTTGTTATAATCGACGTATATGTTGATGATTCAAATATCATTAATACTCCCGGGGAGCATCATAAAGCAGTAGAGTTTTATGAAAGAATTTGAAATGAAATATCTTAGAAAGATAAAATTTTATCTTGGTCTACAAATATGAAAGATTAAATTTTTGCCCATCAATCAACATACACTGAAAATAGTTTAAAGCGATTCTATATGGATAAAGTACATCAATTGAATACCCTGATGGTTGTGTGATCACTTGATATAAATAAAGATACATTACGATCTCATGAAAATAATGATACCATATCTTAGTGCAATTGATGCACTAATGTATCTTGCTAACACTACAAGGCGTTACATAACTTTTTCAGTTAATGTCATAGCAAGATATAGATCTGCCCCTGCAAGGAGGCATTGGAATGAGATCAAACACATATTGCGGTATCTAAAAGGGACTACCGATATGATATTATTTTATGACAATTATTACAATCCTGATCTTGTTGGTTATGCTGATGCGAGGTATTAATCTAACACATACAAGGCTTGATCTCAAACATGCTATGTGTTACATATGGGGGCATTGTCATATCTTGGCAATCGACTAAGCAATCAATCATGGATACTTCATCTAATCATGCTGAGATATTTGCTATTCATGAAGCAAGTCGAGAGTGTGTGTGGTTGAGATATATAATATATCTTATTCGAGACAAATATGATTTGGAATGTGACAAACTACCCACAATTTTGTGTGAAGATAATGCAGCATGCATAGCTCAATTGAAGGGAGGGTTCATAAAATGAGATAGGACAAAGCACATTTCATCAAAGTTATTTTTCACACATGATCTTCGAAAGAATGGTGATATCAATGTGCAACAGATTCGTTCAAGTGATAATATAGCTGATTTGTTCACAAAATCTCTATCAACGTCAATCTTCAAAAAACTAGTGTACAAGATCGGGATGCGAAGACCCAAGGATGTGAATTGATGCTCTTATCAGGGGGAGTTAATGCACGTTGCACTCTTTTTCTTTTACAAGGTTTTGTCCAACTAGGTTTTCCTTGCAAGGTTTTTAACGAGGCAACAAAAAAGGCATATTCATATACATGTGTACTCTTTTTCCTTCACTAGAATTTTTTCCATAGGGTTTTTTCCTAGTAAGGTTTTAACGAGGCACATTATCTATGGACATCCAAAGGGGGAGTATTATGATAAATATCATATTATGTTGGATGTATACTCGTCTTCCATAATCTTCATCTCAAATGGTTTATGACATATTCAATGACATATTTTGTATGTCCAATGACATATTCCATGACATATTTTATTCACTTTTTATGCCTATATAAAGGCCTTGTAATAGATAGGAAAATACACACAATTGAAGAAGAAAATCACTTCCTTCTCTCTATCTACATTTCTTGTTTATGTTTCACTAAGTTGCTTATATTTCTTGTTCATGTTTCACTAAATTGCTTTTATTTTATAACAGTTATATGAATTTGATGGAATATTTGGAAGCTCCGTTAACGAGTGGATCGGAACCTTTTTATGGGTCGACTTGGTTAATGCGATTATTCAACAATTTAAAATTTTAAAAATTAATAACATGAATATAGTTTGGAATATTTGGACCACTAATTTTGCAAATTTAGCCTAATCTGTCACATGCTACTAGGTGATTGACAGGAATGGCCCTACAAAGGCCTAAGAGTTTAAATGTTATCCTAGTTTTGAATTGTTGGCCCAAGTTTCAGTTGAAGTTTTAAAGATTGACAAATGAACTGATAGAAGGACCTGGTCCATCTTGTATTACACAGTCTGAATCAACAAGGGCACATGCAGTGCACGTGAGGAAGATAATGCACCAAAGATCTACATGAACCTAGAGAAGAACCAGTTCCATCAGATTGTTTTATTTCTAAATTGTAGTAGGTTTTATATTGTACCTTTCAGCTTAGTTAGAAGCAATTGTATTAGGTACGTTGTGTCATCAAGTTAGAGTTAACTTGATAGTGTCGCAGCAGCTGTGGCCGTACTGGGATTAGAGTTTAATCCTTAGGTTTACAAGAGTTTTGTAAATGTTGTTTTTGGATCATTGATTTTAGTGGAGTTTGGGAAAATCCTACTGAGTAGTAGGTCGTGGTTTTTTCACCTTTTGAGCCAGGTGTTTTTCACGTAAATATTGATGTGCAATTTACTTTCAGTTTTTATATTTTTGCAAATTGGAGTAGTTAGGACACTTCCATGTTCTTCTAACGCGAAAATTAGGTACCACACAAATCTCCCCCCCCCCCCCCCCCCTTGTGTGATATTGACGTTTACTCACATCATGAATTTATTTAGAAAATGACCCTATACACTTATTAGTTATCAAGGTTTCTTTTGTTGGATTGGTAGATTTTATGTGATATTTATTATACTTATATTGTTAATTATTCACAAGCTTTACTCGTTTGGCATGACTTTGTGATCGTTCCATTCACCAAATTTTATCATATTGACACGACATTATGTTATCTGCATTCAACAAATTTATTAGATAATTCACAAATGTTATCCAATTTTGTCTAATTTTATACTTGTTCAATTATTCAACAAACTCTATCAGATTGGCATGCTTTGTGTTATCTGCAATTGACCTATCTAGGGTTGTGCATTTGATTTATCGATTCGATTTTGACCCTTATCGATAATTACTTATCGATTATCGATTTATAGATATGTTTATCGTTGACATCAATAAATAGCTTTGCTTTGCGTAAATAAAGATAGATGCCCCGGAGCCGTACGTGGACGTTACCGCTCATACAGCTCCCAGCCAGCAAGCAGTTAGCCTTCCTCGGGTAAAGGTTTAATTAAGAATTCCAGGTGGCCCAGTGGATGGATTAAGCTATTGATCATATCATAGGTCAAGGACGGAACGAAGAACCAACGTCATCCCCACCTTCCTCCAGTATATCACTGGCAGTCCTTCGTGCACGGAAATCCGTTGGAAGGCTGGGGGGCGAAGCTGGTGGAGGATCAGGAGAAGAAAGCGGGCAGTGTATAATAGAAAAGGGAGACTGGGAAAGAGCAGGGCGAGGCTTCTGATTCAATTCCCAAGCAAGAAAGAAGTGAACGGGAGGAAAGTCAGGCCGACTACTTTAGTAGAGCAACACCTAAAAAAGTTGATTCCTACCCCTTACCCTTTCTTTCAATGTTGCCAAACCCCTAGCATTCCAATTGAAACTCAAGGAGATGGAACTAAACAGGCTTAGGCCCTTTTCCTCTTTCAAGGGGACTAGAGGGACGTCGATCACATCGGGTGGGGCCATTCTCCCAGAGCAGAGCTTGAAGCAAGGGTCAGAACTTTAGGCGGGGGCCTCTGTCGATAGAGCTAAAGCAGTCATTCATTAATCCACCCTCGACATACTAAGGAAAACAGACAACCGACTTTCTTAATAAAGAGAAGTTGGGGACATAGTAAACCTCCTACTATAAGAGCGATTCCCTGGGACCGGAAGGGGAAAGATTGAATCTTGAAAGACTGAGCCCCCGGCTAGCAAGATCGGGAGGGTTAGTGTCCTCTTATCGTTTCAATAAGGTTTCGATTTTTTCAATTTCGATTTATCGATTTTTGGGGCTTATCGATTCAGTTATCGATTACACCAATAAGAAAATTTGCGCGATTCCACGGAAAGTATATCGCTATAAACACGCCTAACTTATATGGACAAAAAGAAGCTAAAATAAGACGTCATTTATAACATAAAAATTGTATCAACAAGCACATGAAACAAAACTAAAGTAAGGGATCAAATGTATGCCACCAACACTCCAACGGTGTAAAAAATAATAAATAAAATACATCATCACAGCATTTTGTTTTCCATTAATTTGAACTTCATTCCCTTGATCTTTAAATATGATCATTCCTTAAATTTGGTAGAGAAAATAATAGGGTAAGGGACTTATGGTAAAGAAAAAGGTATAGATTAGGGAAAATGATATTGTATAGCCGCTTTCAAAATAATAGCGGAATATATATACATTATGTATGTTATATTGACGACCCGACCTATCGTCTTTTGTATTTCAGCCCCGTATTCCCATTTTATGCTTCCCCGTGTGTTAATGTATGTGTTTGATGAGTTTGAGGTGTGTTGGGTTGAATTTGGTTAGAAATTAGACCAATAGTCTCTTTAAGAAAAGCTTAAGTTGGAAACGTCAATCGGACGTTGACTTGTGTGTTGGAGGGCTCGGAACGGATTTACAACGATTCGACTAGTTTTAGATGGTGATTTATGACTTGGGAGTGAAATCAAAACTAAATTTGGAGGTTCGGTGTAGAATTAGACTTGAATTGGCTAAGTTGAATTTCGACGACTTCCGGTTGATAGGTGAGATTTTGATCCAAGGGTCGGAATGGAATTGCGAGAGTTGGAGTAGCTTCATTAGGTGATTTTGGATATGTCTGCAAATTTTCAGGTCAATCGGATGTCGTTGGTTGGGTATTGGATTGAATGCGAATTTGGAAAAGTTCTAGTTTGACTTAGGCTTGAATTTGAGAAATTTGATGATTTTTGATGTTAATTGGTGTTTTTATGGCCCGAGCAAGTTTGAATGATGTATTAAGTCTTGTTGGTGCTTTTGGTTGAGATCCCTGAGGCCTCGGGGTGATTCCGGATGGCTAACGGGAGGATTTTTGGTTTGGAAAGGTATCAGATTTGTTGTCATAAATGTTGCAGGTTTTAGTTTATCGTGTTCGCGTAGTGGTAGACGCGAACGTGTAGAGGAACTTGGGAGCCTGGGTGTCGTGATGATGTTGATGTGAACGCGTAGTAGTAAGTTCAAAAGGTTCGCGTTAGCGAAGGAGGGATTTGAGGACCAGTATTTTTGTTATACGCGATCGCGTGAGGGTGGGCGCTTTCGCGTAGTGGGAGGAAGCTGAGCATCGCGTTCCCGTGGCCAAGGGTCGCATTTGCATAAGATGATTTTGAATTTTTAAAATATTGGTCATCGCGTTCGCGTGGGTTGTGTCGTGAACGCGATGAAGAAAGGCCTGGGCCGACAGAAGGGTTTTATAACATAACATCCGCAAACAAAAACCTATTTCCACCATTTTTGAGCATATTTTGGAGCTATTGGACGAGGGAGTAAGAGAATTTCACCTAGGTTTTGATTGGAGGTAAGTCTCGTAGTCTTATTACGTCATTTTTATTGAAGAATCAACCATTAATTCTCTGAAATTGGGGGTAAAAGTTGATGAAGTCGGGCTTGAAATGTCAAACAAAAATTGGGGATTTGGAGGAGCAATTGGACTCCGATTTTGATGAATTTTATATGTACGGAATCGTGACGAGATGAGAATTCTGAAAAATGTGAATTTTGTATTTTTTCGAGAAGTGGGCCCGGGGCTCGAGTTTTGCCAACTTCGTGTTTTTGGGTGTTTTTCTAGTCTTTTCTATTGGGTCATGTCCCATTAGCCTATTTTGACATACTCCTTGTGGTTTTGGTCAGATTCTACACTCGCGAGGTTGATACGCGAGAAAAGCGCAAGGCAAGCTAGGATTTTGGCTGGTATGAGGTGAGTAATGGATATGAATGATATGCTGAGGGTTTGAAAACCCGTATTTGCACTATGCGGTGCTATGTTGAAATGAGATACGCGTCTCGTGACGAGCGTGGTGATAGATATGCTGGGGATTCGGGCTTGGTCCATCCCGATTGATGATTTACTGTACTTCTTGACTGAGATTGAGCTTCGATTATTTTGGGCTAGTTGCCATGTTTGGGGCCTCGTGCCGATCTGTAGAACTCCTACGGAGCATGCTGAGCTGTTGACCTCACTTTACCTATTGGACACATACTGTCTGTCCTGATTTTGAGTGTAAATCATGAAATGAACCGGACCTTGTAATTTGCACTCTAAATGAGCAATACCCAGGGTTCAATACTTTGTCTTAGATGAGTAGGCACGAGAGGCAAAGTCTATCTTTACCTGAAGGGGTCAAGGACCCCGTAGTGAGACTAATTGATATATATACACATATATCAGATCGGGATGCACGCCGCAGCAGTATATACATATACATGTATTGGATCGGACTGCACGCTGCAGTACTATATTATATGGATCGGACTACATGCCGTAGTAGTATATTATATGGACCGTACTGCATACCACAGTGATAAATGGATCGGACTGCACGCCGCAGCATGTTAGCGCTTGGGCTGAAGGTGCCCCTCTAGAGTCTGTACACAACCCAGTGAGCGCCGCCGGCTATATCTATTGGATCGGGCTACGCACCGAAGCATCATATATATTATATTTGATCGAGCTTCGCGCCACAGCAGTACATATATATATACCTGGTGTTGGATCGGGCTGCGCGCCACAGCAGTGTTAGTGACTGGTCGGACAGAAAGGACAGTATTATATCAGATTCATCTCTCTGCTTGGCACTTATTTACTGTTCTTGTTGTTGCAATTAGAACTGCATAGTACTTATATCGGTTTTCATATAGTCAGTTATTATTTATTTCTATTACTCGCTGAGTTGGTAGACTCACCACATACTCCCTGCACCTTGTGTGCAGATACAGGGATCCCCCGAGGCGTAGCTGTGCTTATTTGCTGTGGTCTAGTTCCATCCCGGAGTTATCAAGGTAGCTGCTGGCGTCCGCAGAACCTGATGTCTCCTCTCATTTATCTTTTGCTTCTACGTCTAGACTTTACTGTGTTTTGGTCACTACTCAGTGTATTTAGAGGCTAGGACTTGTAACACCGGATCTGTTGGGCTGTATAACTGTTGTTATGTTTTTCCGCAGTATTTCCTATGGTTATTAAACTGAGATTTTATCTTAAAAAAATTGGTAATTTAGTCATTGTTCTGGCTGGGATTGATTATATGGTCGGGTTTGCCTTACAGGGTGTTTGGCGCCATCACGACCGGGGTTGGGTCGTGACAAGTTGGTATCAGAGCCTAGGTTACCAGGTCTCGCAAGTCATGAACCTATTCAGTAGAGTCTCGCGGATCGGTACAGAGACACCTGTATTTATCCTCGGGAGGCTGAAGAACCTTTAGGAAAACTTCATACTCTTGAAATTCTTCTCGTGCAACTTTTTTTATCCGAGAATTAACTTCTTTATTCTATTCTCCCGCAGATGGCGAGAACGCGTGCTACCAGACGTGGCGGTCGACCACTATTGCCACCAGCTAGAGGCTGAGGACGTGGTCGTGGACGTGGTCGGGATAGAGCAGCAGGGGTCGTACCACTTGACCCACCTGTTGCTCCTGTTTAGGATCAGCCCCCAGTTGTTGAGGCTCCAACAGCACCTGCTCAGGCACCGCCAGTGCCCATTGTGATACCTTGTCTCTAGGAGACGTTGGCTCAGATCTTATCCATCTGCACTGGGTTAGCTCAGGTGGTATCAGCTAGTAGCGTCTACTTCTCATACCGGGGGTGGTCATCAGACCCCCGCAACTCGCACTCCAGAGCATGGTGCAAAGGGTTTGCATACCCGAGAGGCACCACCAGTTCAGCCAGTCGCCCCAGTTCAGCCAGTTGCCCCTGTCCAGCCACTTGTTCCAGTTTAGGGTAATGGGGTACCTGTGATGCCAGATGACGAGCAGCATCGTCTGGAGAGGTTTAGCAGGCTTTCACCTCCTACTTCTAGCGGTGTTCCGAGCGAGGATGCCTAGGGTTTTCTCAACAAGTGTCGACGTATGCTCAGGACAGAGGGATTTTGGAGACTAGTGGGGTACCTTTTACCACTTTTTAGTTCTCAGGAGCAGCCTTCACTTGGTGGGAGTCATATGAGTGATGTAGGCCGACGGGTGCAGCACCGTTATCTTGGCAGGAGTTCTCTACTATCATTCTAGAGAAGTGGGTACCTTGGTCTTAGAGGGAGGAGTTACGTAGGCAGTTTGAGATGCTTCGCCAGGGGGATATGTCTGTGATGCAGTATGAGGTGAGGTTTGCAGAGTTAGCCCGTTGTGATCCGTGGATGGTTCAGACGGATCAGGAGAGGATTAGACGATTTATGGACAGGCTCATTTATCCCATTCATATTCTGATGACTCGAGAGAGGGTCCTGAGTCATACATTTGAGGAGGCGGTGGATATAGCCCGCGATATTGAGACGGCTCGCCGTCAGGATAGAGAGGAGAGGGAGGCCAAGAGGCCTCGGGGATCAGGTGGCTCCAGTGGTGCTCCGTCTAGGAGCCAGTTTCAACAAAGCAGGGGTCGTTTTTTCAGGGCTCCACATCCAGCGCGACCAGAGTACCGTGGTTCATCTTCTTGTCGGGATTATCAGGGCTCTCAGTAGGGTCACCCATCTCTGAGCGCACTTCCAGCGCAGGATTCGTCTCATGACCCATCTGTTCAGGGTTCATCTCGGCCTAGTTCTTCGGCCAGCTACTCTAGTGCGAGGGGTTCCCTTCAGTCCCATCCCGCAGCACCAGGGAATTGTTTTGAGTGTGGAGAGTTTGGGCATATACGGAGAGAGTGCCCCCGTCGTTCTTCTAGTTCATCTCAGCAGAGAGGTAATCCCTCATCTTCTGGCCCAGTGTCTTCAACACCCGCCCAGTCAGCTAGGGTAAGGGTCAGGCAGTTAGGGGTCGCCCCAGAGGGGGAGGCCGATCCTGTGGTGGTCAGGCCCATTGCTATGCTCTTCAGGGCAGGTCAGATGTTGTTGCTTCGGATGCTGTTATTACAGGTATTATTTCAGTCTGTCACTGGGATGCCTCAGTTTTATTTGATCCCGGTTCTTTCATATTCTTATGTATCTTTTTACTTTGCTCATCATTTGGGGACTACCCGAGGGTGTCTTACATTACCTGTGCATGTATCTACCCCGGTGGGTGTTACTATTATTGTGGACCACGTGTATCGGTCATGTGTTATTACTGTTGGGGGTCTGGAGATCCGAGATGACTTGCTACTATTGAGCATGGTAGATTTTGATGTTATTCTGGGCATGGACGGCTATCACCGTGCCATGCTATTCTAGACTGTCACGCCAAGACAGTCACGTTGGCTATGCCGGGTATCCTGAGGATCGTGTGGCGTGGTATGCCTTTTTATGTACCCAGCAGGGTAATCTCTTTTTAAGAGGCCCATCGGATGGTTGGGAAGGGATGTTTATCATATCTGGCATTTGTGATGGATGTTTGAGCTGAGGCTCCTAGTCTTGATTCGATTACTGTGGTGAGGGAGTTTCCTGATGTATTTCCAGCCACCAGATATGGACATTGACTTTTGTATTGATTGGCGCTCGGCACTCAGCCCATTTCCCTTCCTTCCTATCGTATGGCACCAGCAGAATTAATGGAGTTGAAGGAGCAGCTGCAGGAACTCTTGGACAAGGGGTTCATTCGCCCGTGTGTGTCGCCGTGGGGCGCACCGGTGTTATTTGTAAAGGAAAAGGATGGAAAAATGAGAATGTGCATTGATTACATACAGTTGAATAAAGTGACAGTAAAGAACAAGTATCCACTACCTCGTATTGAGGATTTGTTTGAGCAGTTTCATGGGGCAAAGGTATTCTCGAAGATTGATCTCCATTCAGGCTATCACCAACTGAAAATTAGAGATTCTGATATTATGAAGACAGCTTTCCGGACTAGATATGGGCATTATGAGTTTCTGGTTATGTCGTTTAGGCTGACTAATGCCCCAGCCACATTCATGCACCTGATGAACAGTGTATTTTGGCCATATTTGGATTCTTTTGTGATCGTTTTTCTTGATGATATACTGGTGTACTCGCGTATCGGGGAGGAGTACGCGCAACACTTGAGGGTGGTATTGTAGAGGTTGATAGAGGAGAAGCTATATGCGAAGTTCTCTAAGTCTGAGTTCTGGCTCAGTTTGGTAGCTTTTCTGGGACACGTGGTGTCCAGTAATGGTATTCAGGTTGACCCAAAGAAGATCGATGCAGTGCAGAGTTGGCCCAGATTGTCCTCATCTACTGTGATTCGGAGTTTCCTCGGTTTGGCGGGTTATTACCGCAGGTTCATCCAGGGTTTTTCATCTATTGTTTCGCCTTTGACGAAGTTGACGCAGAAGAATGCACCATTTGTGTGTTCATATGAGTGCGAGGAGAGCTTTCAAAAGCTCAAGTCAGTGTTGACTACAACTCCTGTGCTAGTATTGCCATCAGCTTCAGGCTCTCATTCGGTCTATTGTGATGCTTCGAGAGTTGGGATTGGATGTGTTTTGATGCAGGAGGGCAAAGTTATTGCATATGTTTTGTGTTAGCTTTAGCCTCATGAGAAGAACTACCCTGTTCATGATTTGGAGTTGGCTACTATACAAGATTTGGCAGCACTATCTATATGGCGTATCCTTTGAGGTGTTCACGGATCATCGCAATCTTCAGCATTTGTTTAAGCAGAAAGACCTCAATTTGAGACAACGGAGGTGGATTGAGTTACTCAAGGATTATGATATTACCATATTGTATCATTCGGGGAAGGCCAATGTAATGGCCGATGCTTTGAGCCAGAAGGCGGTGAGTATGGGTAGCTTGGCATACATTCCAGTTGGGGAGAGGCCCCTTGCAATTGATGTTTAATCCTTGGCCAATCAGATGGTGAGGTTGGATATTTTTTAGCCCAATTCGGTGTTGCCTTGTGTAGTCTCCCGATCTTCTGTATATGATCGCGTCAGGGAGCGCCAGTATGATGACCCGCATTTGTGTGTCCTGAAGGACACGGTCCAGTATGATGATGCCAGGGATGTGACTATTGGTAGTGATGGTGTGTTGCGGATGCAGGGCCGGATTTGTGTGCCCAATGTGGATGGGCTGCGAGAGTTGATATTAGAGGAGGCCTACAGCTCGCCGGTATTCTATTCATCCGGGTAACGCGAAGATGTATCAGGACTCGAGGCAACATTATTGGTGGAGGAGAATGAAAAAGGACATTGTGAGTTATGTGGCTAGGTATCTTAATTGTCAGCATGTCAAATATGAGCATCAGAGACCCAGTTGTGTACTACAACAGATGGATATTTCGGAGTGGAAATGGGAGAAGATTACTATGGACTTTGTGAGTGGTCTCCCTCGTACCTCAAGGAATTTTGATTCTATATGGGTGATTGTTGATAAGCTGACCAAGTCTGCGCACTTTGTTCCGGTGTGTACAACCTATTCTTCGGAGCGGTTTAGCAGAGATTGTCATCCGTGAGATTATGCGGTTGCATGGGGTCCCAATTTCTATTGTCTCAGACAGGTGTACTCAGTTTTCTTCCCAGTTCTGGAAGACTTTTCATCGGGATTTGGGCTCTCAGATTCAGATGAGCACAACTTTTCATCCTCAGACGGACGGACAGTCCGAGTGTAATATTCAGATATTGGAGGACATGTTACGTGCTAGCGTTATCGATTTTGGAGGTTCTTGGGCTGAGTTCTTGCCGTTTGCAAAGTTTGCTTATAACAATAGTTATCAGTCCAGCATTCAGATGGCGCCGTATGAGACTTTATATGGGAGACGGTGCAGATCTCTAGTGGGCTAGTTTGAGCCCGGCGAGGCTAGGCTATTGGGGATAGAGTTAGTTCAGGATGTCTTGGAGAAAGTGAAAGTTATCCAGGAGAGATTTCGTACGGCTCAGTTGCGTCAGAAGAGTTATGCGGACCAGAAGGTTTGGGATGTATCTTATATGGTGGGCGAGAAGGTGTTGTTGAAGGTTTCGCCTATGAAAGGGGTGATGAGGTTTGGTCGAAAGGGAAGCTGAGTCCGCGATTTATTGGACCTTTTGAGATACTCAGGAGGATTGGGGAGGTGGCCTATATGCTTGCCTTGCCACCCAGCTTTTCGGGTGTTCACCCGGTGTTTCATGTTTCTATGCTTAGGAGGTCTGTTGGGGACCCGTCTCATGTGTTAAACTTTAGCACGATCCAGCTGGATGAGGACATGACCTATGATGCGGAGCCAGTGAATATTTTGGGTCGGCAGGCTCGGAAGTTCAGATCTCAGGACATAGCTTCGGTGAAGGTGCAATGGAGATGTCGGCTCGTGGAGGAGGCCGCTTGGGAGACCGAGAAGGAGATGCGAAGCAGATATCCTCGTTTGTTTGAGGCCCCAGGTATGTTTCTCGACCCGTTCGAGGACGAGCGTTTGTTTTAGTAGGGGAGGATGTGACGACCCGACCTGTCGTCTTTTGTATTTCAGCCCCGTTATTCCCGTTTTATGCTTCCCCATGTGTTAATATATGTGTTTGATGAGTTTGAGTTGTGTTGGGTTGAATTTGGTTAGAAATGAGACCAATAATCTCTTTAAGGAAAACTTAAGTTGGAAAAGTCAACCAGATGTTGACTTGTGTGTTGGAGGGATCGAAACAGATTTCCGAAGATTCGACTAGTTTTGGACGGTGATTTATGACTTGGGAGTGAAATCGGAAATGAATTTGGAGGTACGGTGTAGAATTAAGCTTGAATTGGCTAAGTTGAATTTCGGCGAATTCCGGTTGATAGGTGAGATTTTGATCCGAGTGTCGGAATAGAATTCCGAGAGTTGCAGTAGCTTTGTTAGATTATTTTGGATACGTCTGCAAATTTTCAGGTCAATCGGATATTGTTTGGTTGGGTATTGGATCGAATGCGAATTTGGAAAAGTTCTAGTTTGACTTAGGTTTGAATTTGAGGAATTTTTATGATTTTTGATGTTAATGTTGGTGATTTTATGTCCCAAGCAAGTTTGAATGACATATTAAGTCGTGTTGGTGCTTTTGGTTGAGGTCCCGGGGGACTCGGGGTGATTCAGATGGCTAACGGGAGGATTTTTGGTTTGGAAAGGTATCAAATTTGATGTCATAAATGTTGCACGTTTTAGTTCATCGCGTTCGCGTAGTGGTAGACGTGAACGCGTAGAGGAACTTGGGAGCCTGGGTGTTATGTCTTCTCGTTCGCGATGATGTTGATGCGAACGCGTAGTAGTAAGTTCAAAAGGTTCGCGTTCGCGTGTGGAGATTCGCGTTCGCAAAGGATGGATTTGAGGACCAGTTTTTTGTTATACGTCGCGTGAGGGTGGCCGCGTTCGCGTAGTTGGAGGAACCTGAGCATCGCGTTCGCGTGGACAAGGGTCGCGTTCGCGTGGATAAGGGTCGCGTTTGCGTAAGAGGATTTTGAATTTTCAAAATATTGTTCATCGCGTTCGCGTCGGTTGTGTCGCGAACGCGATGAACAAAGGCCTGGGCGGACAGAATGGTTTTATAACATAACATCTGCGAACAAAAACCTATTTCCAACATTTTTGAGTACATTTTGGAGCTATTTGACGAGGGAGTAAGAGAATTTTACCAGGTTTCGATTGGAGGTAAGTTTCGTGATCTTATTACGTCATTTTTATTGAAGAATCAACCATTAATTCTCTGAAATTGGGGGTAAAAGTTGATGAACTAGGGCTTGAAATTTCAAACAATAATTGGGGATTTTGAGGAGCAATTGGACTCCGATTTTGATGAATTTTATATGTACGGAATCGTAGCGAGACAAGGATTCTGAAAATAAGAATTTCGTAATTTTTTGAGAAGTGGGATCGGGTCTCAGGTTTTGCCAACTTCGTATTTTTGGGTGTTTTTCGAGTCTTTTCTTTTGAGTCATATCCCATTAGCCTATTTTGACACATTCCTTGTGGTTTTGGTAACATTCTACACTCGAGGAGGTTGATACGCGAGGAAAGCGCAAGGCAAGCTAGGATTTTGGCTGGTTTGAGGTGAGTAATGGTTATGAATGATATGTTGAGGGTTTGAAAACCCGTATTTGCACTATGCGGTGCTATGTTGAGATGAGATACGCGTCTCGTGACGAGCGTGGTGATAGATATGCTGGGGATCGGACTTGGTCCATCCCGATTGATGATTTACTGTACTTCTTAACTGAGAGAGCTTGGGCTCGATTATTTTGGGCTAGTTGCCATGTTTGGGGCTCGTGCCGATCTGTAGAAATCCTAGGGAGCATGCTGAGCTGTTGACCTCACTTTACCTATTGGACACATACTGTCAGTCCTGATTTTGACTATAAATCATGGAATGAACGGACCTTGTAATTTGCACTCTAAATGAGCAATACCTAGGGCTGAATACCCTGTCTTAGCTGAGTAGGCCGGAGAGGCCAAGTCTATATTGACCGAGAGGAGTCAAGCACCCTGCATTGAGACTAATTGATATATATCTACACATATATCGGATCGGGCTGCACTCCACAGCAGTATATACATATACATGTATTGGATCGGACTGCACACCGCAATACTATATTATATGGATAGGACTGCACACTGCAGTAGTATATTATATGGATCGGAATGCACGCCGCAGTGATATATGGATCGGACTGCACGCCGCAGTATGTTAGCGCTTGGGTTGAAGGAGCCCCTCCGGAGTCTGTATACACGCCCAGTGAGCGTAGCCGGCTATATCTATTCGATCGGGCTGCGCGCCGCAGCATTATATATATTATATTGGATTGGATATATATATATATATATATACATATACATATACATACCTGGTGTTGGATTGGGCTGCGCGTCGCAGCTATGTTAGTGACTGGTCGGATGGAAAGGAAAGTATTTTATCAGATTCGTCTCTCCGTTTGGAAATTATTTACTGTTCTTGCTGTTGCAATTAGAACTGTATTGTACTTTTACCGGTTTTCTTACAGACAGTTATTATTTATTGCTATTAGTCGCTGAGTTGGTAGACTCACCCCATACTCACTGCACCTTGTGTTCAGATACAGGGATCCCGGAGGCGTAGCTGTGCTTATTTGTTGTGGTCTAGTTCCATCCCGGAGTTATCAAGGTAGCTATTGGCGTCCTTAGAACCTGATGTCTCCTCTCATTTATCTTTGGCTTATACGTCTACACTTTACTGTGTTTTGGTCACTACTTAGTGTATTTAGAGGCTCAGACTTGTGACGCCAGATCTGTTGGGTTGTTATAACTGTTGTTATGTTTTTCTGCAGTATTTCCTATGTTTATTAAACTGAGATGTTATCTTAAAAAATTGGTAATGTAGTCATTGTTTTGGCTGGGATTGATTATATGGTCGGGCTTGCCTTACAAGGTGTTTGGCGCCATCACGAACGGGATTGGGTCGTGACAATATTAATCTACACAAATAGGTAATTACTCATTTTACAATTGTCTACAGTCTAGGGATGTGGATTCGATTTATCGATTCGATTTTTACCTTTATCGGTAATTACTTATCAATTGTCGATTTGTACATATGCTTACCGTTATAGTTTCAATAAGGTTTCAATTTTTTCGATTTTGATTTTTTTGATTTCGATAGCAAATAATCAATTTGATTTATCGATAAACTGATTCGAATGCACACCCCTAGACCTATTTAATAAATTATACATCAAATTCTACCCGTTGGCATGACTTTGTGTTATCTGCAATTGACCTAACTGTTAACAAAGTATTATTCATCAAATTCTACCCGATTGCACACTTCTTCTGTGTTTTTTAACAACGTATTTTTTGAAATTGCAACTCTAACTTCGACCAAGCCATCCCAAAATTATTCTAAATGATCTCAAATTTAAAACAAAACCTCCAAATACCAACACAACTGATCTCCACTCACCAACTTAATCAAATAAAACCAAATTAAGAAGATCCACTTTCTTTTCATTAACACTTCTAAGAACCAATAATAAAGTTTTTTAGATTTTTAAAGTAAATCTCTTAATCAATGTTTGAACTAAAATTTTAAGTATAACTTATCAACATTAAATATGTTTAGGAATAATCAATTATTTGCTTTTAGTTTTTACCTCCGAACAAGAATTTTAAGCTTCCAATATTGAAAAACTATAGTGTTCTTCATATTCTTAATCAGCCACCGAGAACCTTATGCATCATAAAGTATATTGAGAATATGAGTATGAGTATTTATCTTTGTACAAATCATATTGTATGGTAGTTGGTACAGCTATACACATATATGTATACAATATAAATAGGCTTAGATATTTTTGAACATAGTAGACTTTATATTTTAATATTTTTGTACTTTATTTAGCTCTGTTCGTTCTCTCTAATGACAGAGAAGGTTCTAAAAGTCTCTTAGCTCAATTGTCTTCCCCATCCTCCATTTGAGCTCAAATGAGGTGAGCTTTCTCTCTTCGTTTCTTCTGCTATTTTGTCATGGTATCAGAACTACGCTCTCAATCCTAAGCTCAATCAGTTAATTCTTCACTCAATTACATTTCTACAATAGTTTTCTGTTAGAGTAGCGAAGTTTCCTCAATTTCAATTCAATCATTCAGAAAAAGTTCAGACGAGACCAAGGTTATTTCAGAAAAAGATTGAGCAAGACAGAAGGTTATTTCAGTTCTTCATGGGACTAAATGAAGTGTATATTGTGGTAAGTGGAAGCGTCCTGATGATGAATCGGTTTCCTTCACTGGCACAGGCTTTTTCAATTCTCATCCAAGAAGAAAAACAAAGAGAGCTAAAGCCAAAAAATCAGCTTGTAATTGAATCTAATGCTTTAGTACAAATAGGTCGGGAGCAAACTCTTTCAGAATAAACTATAATCAACAACCAAACACTTAAGACAATGCTGGATATATAAACTACAATCAGTAATAAAATAGAATTGGAAACAATAACTATATGGGAGGATATTCTAGAAGCAGAACTCGGCCTTTTTGTGACTGTTGTAAGAAACTAAGTCACACTAAGGAAAGATGCTACAAATTACATGGTTATCTAAAAGATTCAATGTTTAACAAGGGAAAAAGAATTGCTTCAAATGTACATGGGAGTCAAAGTGAGAATGGGATTGAAGGTGAAGATGGAGGCAATGGCCAAGTGCAGGAACATGATCGAACCATGCAGAACCTTACGAAGGAACAGTATAATCAGCTATTGAGCATCCTGGACAATTTTCATGCTGGAAATTGAGGAAAGAAAATGAAAGCAGGGGCTATGAACTTTTCATGTATTTATGCTTGCTCAACCTTTTTTGACTCTAGTGTTAACTTGTATGAGTGTTTGAGATCAATTGCTGACTCGTGGATACTTGATTCTGGGGCATCAAATCATATGACCTATAACAAATTCATGTTGACAATTTGAAAACTCTAGTATATCCTTTCTTAGTTACATTGCCTAATGGTTATAAAGTGATTTGACATTAATGGGCGATGTAGTCATGAGTCCTAAGTTCACCCTGAAAAGGGTCATGTTTATCCCTAATTTCAAGTTCAACCTAAATTTTGTGCATTTTTTAACAATTCAACTTGATTGCTTTGTCATATTTACCAAATTTGCTTGTATCCTTTTGTAGGCCCCTCCACTAAAGAGGCCTCTAGCAATTGGTAAAAGAAAATATGGTCTGCACCTTACACCTCAAATTCCTGCATGTCTAGTTCATTGATTCATGTCAATTCATCTAGTTCATCTAATAAAGGTGACATAGTCTCTCAGTTTGTTTCACATATTCCATCTCGCCTCCCTAGTATTAATAATGTTATTTCACAGTTTGTTTCACATGTTGCACTTAGTCCACACATATTTTCTCGTGAACGTGATAATATTTTCACAAATTCTCATGTGCAATGTAAAGGAAATGTTAATTCTACATAAAATGCATCTATGTCTGATAAAGATATGGTTGATCTCTTGTGGCACAATAGATTGGGACATGTACCCTTTGACAAAATGAAAGGAATTGAAAACCTGTCCATTTTTCACCCAAACAACCTTTCATTTGTCCTGTATGCCCAATGGCTAGACAACACATATTGCCCTTTCCAGAAAAAACAACAGTCACAACCAAAATATTTGAAATCCTACATGTTGATTTGTGGGGGCCTATCATGTCACAACACATGATAGGCACAAGCACTTCATCACCCTAGTAGATGATTGTAGTAGGTGTACTTGGACATACCTGCTTAGCAGTAAAAGTAATGC
The DNA here is from genome assembly GCA_034376525.1 of Nicotiana benthamiana. Lineage (NCBI taxonomy): Eukaryota > Viridiplantae > Streptophyta > Magnoliopsida > Solanales > Solanaceae > Nicotiana > Nicotiana benthamiana. The sequence continues at coordinate 69,188,804 of CM067334.1, read as the reverse complement.
TCTGCAGGTAGTCAAGGCTTTCACCGTCATGGCAAAGAATCAATTCAATTGCTCCATCAAAACCATGAGAACTAACAATGGAATTCAGTTTATAAACTCTAAGACTGCTTCTTTCTTGCAGTTTGAATGCATTATATACCAGAAAACATGCCCGTACACGCCACAACATAGTGGCATAGTAGGAAGGAAATATAAGTACCTTTTAGAAACAGTCATGCACTATTGTATCAGTCTAAACTTCCCATACAATACTGGGGAGAATGCATTTTTACCTCAACCTATTTGATTAACAAACTCCCTTCTACTACCCTTAGAAACAAATTCCCATTGGAGTTACTTTACAAAAGACCAACTATTCTCATCTTAAAAGTTTTGGATGTCTTCACTTTCCTACATCCCTCAAAACTCATAAAGATAAATTTAAAACAAGATCCTTGCCTCATGTTTTTGTTGGATACCCCTTTGGGACAAAGGGTTATAAGGTACTCAATCTAGTCACAAAGAGAATTCATGGATTAATAGATGTTGTATTTCGTGAAAGTGTATTTCCTTTTGCTTTGCATTCTGATTCTAATAGAGTCTTTCCATCATTTCCATAAGTAAACTCATATTTGGCATAAGATTTTTTTCCTTATCATGAGTCAGTATATGTTTCTAGTTCACCTGGTCTAAATCTTCCAGCTATGTCACCAGATTCCTTATCACCAGGGCTGAGTGAACCCAAATCCCATATGACTTCAAACTTTGAACAACATTCCTTGTTTGAGAACAATCAGAATGAAACATCTACAACCAACACTTCCACTTCAGTAATCCGACAACCTAATGAAGCTTTGGGGAGACCCTCCATAACATTCAAAGTTCTTACCTATTTGAAAGATTAAAGTTATTCACTCCCCAAAGCTAGAGACAAGCCGCCTTAATTCCCCTTCTAGCAGCAACCAAAGCACTACCTCACTCTCATTTAACGCATCTATACCTAATGCACAATGTGTTTCACTCAATACATTGAGTTTTGATAGTCCAAAATTGATCAAAAACATTTCACATGTGACTAACCCCAATTCATTTGAGGAGGCAGCTGCTGATCCTGCATGGAAAACAGCTATGAATAAGGAATTTGAACCACTTTATGCCAACCATACTTGGAGCTTAGTGTTACATCCTGTATTTTCGTATGTGGAAGTATGCCATAAGTAAATTGATATAAGATTGAGAATGAGATGTTACATCCCGTATTTTCGTACGTTAAAGTTTCGTTGTAAGTTAATCGACGTAAGTTCGGAAATGAGATTATTTTATGATTATAAGTATTGTACTATTTCAAATAAGTGATAAGTAAATTTTTGAAGGTGAGAGGATGAGCGAATCAAAGAAAATGAATTTCGTCGAATTTTGACATTTTGGGATAAAATATGGTCCAAGCTATAATACCCGATATTTATGGACTAGTACCCTACAAGGTACCATATGACCATGATAGTAAGGTGTACAAAGTGTATTAAAAGTGGATATTATTTTAAGTAATTTGAGATAATTATTAATTATGTGGGAACTTAGTAAGTTGTAATTAATGGGAGATTAACAAGTTGATTAAGGAATAATTAATTAATTAAGGTCTATGGATGAGCATAAAGAGGCCCCAACGTGGAAGCAAGATTTGGGCAATTAAGTGACTCTTAATTCTCATTATAAGGTGGCATTTTAAGAGAGCTTTTGCGGCTAATTCACCACATAAGTCGGGCTCACATCCACCACATTTTAAAAGCCTCTCTAAATCATTTAAGAAAATGTTGATGTCTTTACAAAGTAAGGAAAGAGACTTCTCAAATTCAAAGTGAGACATCATGGGAATGGAATCATGAGTTACTTCAAAAATTTATTAGAAACATGAGATTTGCAATTTTAAGGGAGTACAATGCAATCTTTCTCAAAAATATCATACAGATTTTTTCCTACTTCGATCCGTCGTTGCGTGTTTCGTCGTAAAAGAGGTATGTTAGAGGAATTATCAAGAGAACTGGTCCAGGTATGTTAAGGCTATCCCTTCTTTCTTTTTGGCATGATCCATACGATATAAACGAAACGACCAAATGCACAACTTCCATAAATAACTCTATTCATAGAATTACTAGAGGTTCCTATGTTCTTGGTTTCCCATATCTCTTATTATTCTATCATATGTTCATGGGTCTTAGAAAATATGTAAGTTGATAAAGTTTATTTCATTATATCAATCAAAGGCATAATGGTCATATGACGTTCCGAAAGATTTTATTGACGTACTTCTCGTGCATTGCATTTATTTATACATATACATTGACCCATGACCGTATGGTATTATATATGCGTATATATGTATGTATATATATGTATATAGGATATGGAAAAAGGTTACGGCGTTATATACACACCACCACTTGATCAGTTGGTATATGTTGATGATTTTGCCTACAGTGGCCAAGATAATATGATGGGATGCCCTCAGAGGCTTGATGATGTTATGAACACATGTACCTATGCACGACATGACATTCATACACACATGCATGACACTATAAGTATTTCATGATTTACATATTTATCCAGACTTACAGTTTAAGTCGTTTACTCCATGTCTTTTATATACTTATTTATGTGCCTTATATACTTGGTACATTATTCGTAATGACGTACCTTTGCCTGAGGATGATGCATTTTATGCTCGCAGGTCCCGATAGACAGGTTGAGAGTCCTCCAAGTAAGCTATCAGCTCATCGAAAGGTGTTGGTGCACTCCATTTGCTCCGGAGTTGCCTATTTGGTTAGTATGCATTGGATATGTATTGATTGGTATGTCGGGGTTGTCCCTTACGATGTTTATGTACTCTTAGAGACTTTTAGACATATGTCATGTATATGAAAGATTGTATGGTCTTGTCGGCCTATGTTTAGCGTACGAGTGATTATTCTGGTCTTATAAGCATGTATGTATGATAAATAAGTTTGTAGAACATGTTTTATTCTATTTATCCTATGACAACCTTTTCGTCCCATTTACCTATGATAGCATGATATGAAAAGATAAGTTATGTTGGTACTCGGTTTAGTAAGATATCGGGTGCCCGTCGTGGCCCATCGATTTAGGTCCTGACACATAGTGCCACTTCCAGTTGGGAAAAGAACAATAGGGTGTAAATGGGTCTATGAGGTGAAGTACAGGGCATCTAGGATCATAGAAAGATTTAAAGAAAGGCTAGTAGTAAAAGGATACGCTCGGCAGGCAGGGATAGTTTATACGGAAAAAACATTCACCTGTACTGAAGACGACAACTATTAGAGCTCTAATTGGGACAACAGTGAAGAAAGGATGAGAGATATTTCAACTAGATGTTAACAATGCATTCATTCATGGGGACCTCCATCAAGAAGTGTATATGGAGGTACCTCCAGGATTTGCTGTGGAAAGACCAGGCTTAGTGTGCAAATTGAATAAGTCCTTATATAGACTAAAACAAGCAAGTAGACAATGGTATAAGAAGATGAATGCAGCACTTTGTTCTAGAGGATACACACACTCCCTACTTGACTATTCACTGTTCTACAAGAAATATGAGACCTCAGTGGTGTTTGTGGCTAATGTAGATGATGTCTTAATAACAGGAGCTGATTTACATGAAATAGAAGCACTGAAGGCATTTTTACATGAGACCTTCAAAATAAAGGACCTGGGAAGGTTACATTATTTCCCGGGGTTGAAAATTCTGTACAAAGATGATGGGGTATTAATATCCCAAAGGAAGTTCACAATGGATTTACTAACAGAGTTTGAATGCACCAAGTATTCTACCTTAGCTTATCCACTTGATCATTCTACCAAACTAAGTGCAGATGAGGGGTCCCTATTACCATATCCTTCTCACTATAGGAGACTACTAGGAAAGTTGAATTTCTTAACTAATACAAGGCTTGACATATCTTATAGTGCGCAGCATTTGAGCCAATACATGCAAAGTCCAAGGGAGGCACACCTAAAAGCTGCATACCATGTACTAAGGTATCTCAAAGGTGATCAAAGCTTGGGGATCTTTCTATCCAATAACAAAGACGATGAGGTTCGAGCTTTTTGTGACTCAGACTGGGCAGCCTGCCCTAAGTCAAGGAAGTCAACCAGTGGATAAGCTGTGTTTCTAGGTGACAGTCCCATTACCTGTAAATCTAAGAAACATCATATTATTTCATTATCATCATCAGAAGCAGAGTTAAACAAGTTGTGGGAGAATTAGTGTGGTTACTTAGGCTGCGTGAAGAGTTAACAATTTCCTTAATCCTACTTGTCCCAGTTTTCTATGACAGCTAAGCAGCTCTCCACATAGCTAAGAATTTTGTGTTCCATGAACGTACAAAACACGTCGAAGTGGAGTGCCATTTTGTAAGGATTCAGCTACACGAGGGCCTCATCTCATTATATCACATTTCCATGCATGAGCAGCTCGCAAATATATTCACCTAACCTCCAATTTACTTAGCAAGTTGGCTGTGAGTTCCTCCCTTTCAACCTGGGGAGGGGAGTTTATTGAGAATGTGTGTATGTATTTATTTTTTTGGAAATTAAATCTTTCATTTACCAGGGAAAATATTCACAAGTAAATCAAACCCTTACATATTTACCTATCAAACGAGCTTCACCCTATATCCCCGATGCAGTATCTTTACACCTGATACTAGTTTAAGCTATGCATAATATTTTCTATTTTCCTGTTACTACGACAATGTATCTCTTGGACTATCATCTTGCAAACCATCTCTCGTCTTCTCTTCTCATTCAGAAAAATTCTACAATTTCTTTCCTGCCATACATAGTAAATTTTTGCTGCTAGGACCATCTAGTATAATTCAGCTTTTGCATTTCTTTTTTTGGTCCATTTCTCTGTCCATTTTAGCTCTTCTTCCCGCCATTTAACTGGTCTGTTAATACCTTGTCACTCTAACAATTTACTGCACAATGTTTTTCCATATGAACTCTCCAAGAATAAATGCTGTATGGTTTCCTTTTCATTGTTACACATGATGCAGTTTTGATCAACTGCCATTACACATCTTTGCAATCTGTCTTTTGTATATAATCATCCATGTATTGTCATAGTTAGTACAAATTTCCATCTAGGACACCTACCATTTTAACAAACTACTTTCCTCCAGCTTACTTTCTCAAACGTGCCTCGAAGCCTATGATATATTTATTTGATAGAACAACTCTTCATGTTTGTAATGTCATACTGACTGAATCCTGCTTCCATCATATCCTCTATGCCTTCATTATCTTACCTACCATCCAGAAGCTTGTTTTTACTGCATCGTCTAGATGTTTCTTCCTCTAATGTAGTACCCAAGCACCCAATGTACCCATAGCTTCTTCTTTCCTTTAAATAGGTTCCAAAACTGCTTGCATATGGCAGCTTTATTCCAGAGTGTTATATTCATGATGTTAAAACCACCTGCAAACCTAGGAAGGCATGCTTTCTCCCATGCTAGTAGAGCTTTTTTTTTATGCTGTCCCTTCTCCAGTCCACGAGAAACTCCTGCATATTGCCTCAATAAGTTTTATAATCTTCTTTGGTAATACAAATATTTGGGCCCAGTAAATCCTTATGGAGAAAAAAACACTTTTAACGAGTTGAATCCTTCCTGTATATGACAAAAACTTTGCACTCCATGAAATAATTCTTCCCATTATTTTGTCAATGAGTGGTTGGCACTGTGCTATAGATATTCTTTTGGAGCTCAAGGGTGCACCAAGATCTCGAACTGGTAAGGCTCCTTCTGAATTCCTAGAAATTCTAGGATCTCCTCATGTTCTTCTTGTGCGACTCCTCCAAAATATATTGAATTTGTATTCTTATTGATCATAAGTCCAGATGCCTGTGAGAACTTCATAAAGAATTGGAATAATAACTGGACCGATCCAATGTCTCCCTTGTAAAACAGGTAAAGATCATCAGCAAAATCAAGCTGCAAGATTTGCATCTTAGCACACTTGGGGTGGAAGTTGAAGTTTGGGATTCCTGCTAGCCTCTTTAGTTTTCTTGTCAAATACTCCATTGCAAGTACAAATAGAAAGGGTGAGAGTGGGCCTCCTTGTCTCATCCCCTTACTAGCATCAAATGGCGTAGTTAGTGCACCATTTATCATAATTGTATATGTCACAGTTCTCATACATGTCATGATCCATCTTACAAACTGTTCTAGGAAGGCAAGTGCATGTAATATCTGCTCCATAAAGTCACACTCTATTGAATCATAGGCTTTTTGCATATCCAACTTCATCATACATCTAGGTGATACCCCTTTCCTCCCATATCCCTTCACCAGTTCATGAGTCATAATAATATTGTCTGTTATTACTTTGCCACGAATAAATGCTGCTGGTGAACTACCAATCAGAAAATCCATTACACCCTGAAGTCTCTTGGTAAGGATCTTTAATGTCACTTTGTACAAGACTAAACAACATGAAATAGGCCTATAATCTTTAATACTAGCAGGATTCCTAACTTTAGGTATTAAGATAATGGTAGTGCAATTGATAGGTCTAAACTTTTGGTTTGACTCAAAGAATTCTTGTACATCCTTTATCACATCCTGCCCATAATTGGCCATGATTTCTTGAAGAAGACAACATTTAACCCATCATAGGACTTTAAGATCATTGATATCCTTCATTGCTTCTCATATCTCTTCCTTGGACACATGTTTGACTAGAAGTAGTTGTTGTTCCCTGCACAACACTGGCCCCATTTTCATATCATTTGAATTAATAGCTTGTAGGCTTTCAGCACTTGAACCCAATAACTTCTTATAGTATCCCATGATTTCTTCTTCAATATCATCTTCCAACACTAACTGGACCCCCATGTCATTAGTTAGGACTTGAATCACATTCAGATTAATTATGTTCTTCAACTAAGTAAAGAAATAAGTTGAGTTTGAATCTCCCAGCTTTAGCCATTGTACTCTTGATCTTTGTATATATATGTTTTTCTCAATTAGAATCCATTTTTGTAGGTCACCATTTAGAGCTTTTTCCTTCTCAATTAGCTCTTTCCTCTGTAGCTTAGAGCTCATTTCTTCCTGAGTTGACTGGATATCCTCCCTGATCCTTTTTATTCTCTCATCTACTCCTTTGTAATATTTTGTGTTGATATCTTTGATAACATCCTTTACCCTCTTCAGCTTGTTCCATACTATTTGCACCATACCCCCTTACTCCTTTCCTCCAGGCTTGTTCCACTTTTTATAGGAACTGGTTATGATCAGCTATAAAGTTTAAGATCTGAATGGTCTATTCTTCCTCCCCTGCACTTGTGCTATCATTAACTTTAAAGGTGAATGATCAGATATTAGTGGCTCCACTACCTGCACTTCATCCAATCTGCATTCACTAGTCCCATATCTATTCTACTATAGGTGTGATTGTTGGTCTAGGTATAGTTCCTTCCCACATACAAAAGCACATGCATTCTGGCGTCAAACAGAAACTCCTTAAAGTCTCTTGTTTCTATATCTTGCACCTCAGTATCATGCTGTCTATCCCGTGCCAATAGAATATCAATATAGTCCCCCATTGCTAGCCATAGTCCCTGTAGTGTGCTGTGAATTTTCCTCAACTTCCTCCACAAATTTAGACTATCTTTTATATTACACAGCCCATATATTGCTGAAAAACAAAAGGTGATTGCCATTGATATAATACTGATATGCCCATGTACCAGCTGCTCATCAACCTCTTCTATATCAAATTCATAAATTCTAGGATCCCATAACCCATATTCTGATTTTATTGTTTGAACTAGCATTAGATATCTATTGCCAACCATGTGCTATTTTTTTGTTATCTCATTTTCTCTATGCTCATTTGCTCTATGTTCAACTAATGCTATAATAGCTTTATTATTACTTCTTATGAACCCCCTCACCTCCGTTTGCTTATATATTTTATTCAAACCCCTAATATTACAAGTTATCACACTCATATTGGTATGAAAAGAGGTTTATAATAAATCTCTTGTTCCCCTAGAGAGATCATTTGCATTTTGCTTCTACCTGGTGCATCACATTTGATTCTGTTATGCATGCTTTGAGCCTCATGCTTTACCGTTGTTCCGTGCTCCTCATTTTGTTTAGCCTTAGATTGTCACGACCCAGAATCCCAACCCGGTCATGATGGTGCCTCTCGTGACAACAAGTCTAGCTCAACAAAATAGTACATCTCTTTATAATTACTTAGTAGGAATAAGTCTAAATCGTGGGAAATATAATCTTAAATGCGAAATAAACGTAATGAACAAGGAAAACCCTCTCAACTCAGCCCGAAATCGGGGTGTCACAAGTCATGAGCTACTACAAAGTTTACTAATATTTTACAAAGTCTGGAATTATCATAAATAGCAAACATAAGGGAGAAAACGGGGCTGCGGACGTCAACAACTACTTCGTTACTCCAAGTCACCACCTGGTCTGGAAAGAATCAGCGCTCAGGAGCGAACTCAGCTCTGCCTGTATCTGCATATATGGTGCAGAAAGTAATATGAGTACTCTGACCCAATGAGTAATAAAAATAAATAACGACTGAAAACATGAAATCTCATAATGGCACAATATAATGCTATCTCAAGCAGTAAAATCAATTATACAATTAAAGCGTGGAATATCGGATAATTCTCTTTTAAAACAATAAAGACAATTAAATTTCAACAAGTAAGGAATAATAGAAACTAGCCCATCGGGCGCAATATTAAATTCTCAACACAGTATCAGCCCCGCGGGCTCACTCCCAATTCACCAACACACAATATCAGCCTCTCGGGCTCACTCCTAACTCACCATCACACAATATCAGCCCCTCGGTCTCACTCCCAACTCACCAGAACACAAATATCGGCCTCTCGGGACCACTCTCAACTCATCTAGGTACCTTGCGCTCACTGGGCGTGTGTACAGACTCCGGAGGGGCTCCTTACGAGGCTTGAAAGCCTCCTCATCCAACACTCGAGGCCTGAAAGCCTCCTCACATCACAAACGAGGCCTGAAAGCCTCCTTATACAACACTCAAGGCCTGAAAGCCTCCTCACATCACTCAACATTTCCTCACGTATGACCCTCGGCCTCAATCAGTCCAGAAAATAATCATAAGCCTCTTGGGCATCAGTAAAACAATAGTGCTCATCTCAAAAACATTATAAATATCATTAAATCTCGAGTTGAGTATAAATGTAGCTGAGTTCGCAAAATAATATAATTCAATTGGACTGAGTTCAAATAATATTTTAATTCGTGAGGAAATAGTGATGTACATTCACAGAAGATTTTAAATAATTGGCACGAAGCTATGGCAATAAGCCCCAATCACAATGAAAAATAATAAATCTTTATCAATTACGCGGTAAAACTATCAACTGGGATGGACCAAATCACAACCGTCAATGGTAAATAACCTCACGCTCATCATACAACGCGTGTCTCATCTCAACCTAGCAGTATGTTGTGCAATCCGGGGTTTCAAACCCTCTGTGCATTATTTAAAATCATTACTCACCTAAAATCGGCCGAGGCTCTAGCTCGCTATGCCCTTGCCTCTCAAATTGGCCTCTTAGTGCGTCAAATCTATCCAAAAGCAGAATGAATATGTCACATTATGCTGTAGGAACAATACCCAATCGAAAATAACTGAAAAGCATCAAAATCCAGAAATTTAGCAAAACTCGAGACCCGGGCCCACTTCTTGAAATCCAAAAGTTTTTACATCAAAATATTCCTTATCTCGCCACGAGTCTATACATACCAAATTCATAAGAATCGGAGTTCATTTGACCCCTCAAATCCCAAATTTAGAATATCAATTTCAAGTCATACTTGTGAGCACATAATTTTTGCCCAATACGAGAATTACTCCCAAAAATTCAAAATAAAATAATTTTGCATTGTTTGCAATTTTTTGGATTTTGTGTTATTTTTCGCTGATTATTTGCGTTTTGTGTGTGCATGTTTATTTGTGTTAACTAAGATATTTAAAAAAGAAGAAGATGTGTAGATAGATCTAGTTAGGTAAAAATAATAATTATTTTCAGTAATTTTAGGGGGTCAATTTGAAATTTTAATCTTTAATGATTAAGGGGGCCAATAGATAATAAGTAAAGTATTACTGGATTAGTCAAAAGGGGGGGGGGGGGGGGGGGCGCAAATTGGAGTGGGATTGAATAGTAGGGGATAAATTTGAGTGAGATTGAATAGTAGGGGACAAATTGGAGTGGGATTAATAGTAGTAGACAATTAATAGAGGAAGACCACTTTTAAAGGTCTTGATTACTCATGAATTTAGAAGGGAAGGGGAAGATTCTACTTATAAAAAGAAGAAGTTTGAGAGATGTAAGAAAGTGGACAAAAGAGAGGAAAAAATAGGAGGAGAAGAAAAATAATGGAGAAAAGAGAGCAGTATACACTCAATATACTTTTTGGATACAGCAGTATACACGAACAGAATTTAGTCTTTGGCGTTTTCAGAAGTATACACTGGATATACATTCTTGATACATCCGTATACACAGACAGAATTTAATTTTTGAGAGTTTCTTTTGAGAGTTGAAGTGAGTTCGAAGCTAGAAAGAGAAAACAAAGAGAGATTTCCGGAATATTTTTTTCTTCTCTATTTTTACTTGTTTTTCTCCGTATTGCTGGGATTTTCTGGATTGAGGTATTGAAGTTACTACTGGTTATTACTGTTGTTGTTTCTGTACTTTTACTGCCTTGTTGATTTCCCATCTTCTTCTTCTTTTCAATACTAGGTACACATTCTAAAATCCATGTGTTGATGTAAGCTCGAATTGGAAGTTGAAATTTGAAATGAAATAGAAAAAACAAATTGTTGATTAATATTTGTTGTTATTTTCTATTTTATTAGTTTTATCAATTGTAGTTAGTTCTATTATTTGTAGAATAAATACGGCATTTAGTCGGCTTATGAGGGAACACCTTTTCTACTAATATAGAGTAGCCTTTCAAGCATGTAATTAATTAAGAATTTTCTCTTTTATTATTAGAGACGAACTTAAATAGAAAAAATGTAGTCACTCTAGGATTAACCTTTAAAATAAATGAGGCATGCCTTGCCAAATAAAAATGCACAAACTGCTGGGCCCTCGATAGAGGTTTAAAAATATTTTAAAAATCAGGAAGGGTCGTTTATTGAAATTCACGGCCCTCCCAAAAGACTACAACACGTTAGATTCTATTAGACGCAATTTTAATAAATTACATTTCTAAATACAGGTGGGCATTTTATGCGGCCCAAATCCAAATCCTAAAATGTTGGATAGAGTTTGCCTAGGATTGCGAGCTCTGCCGGCGCAATCCGAAAGCACACTTTAAACGACGTTCACTTTCTCAAATAAATATATATATTAAATAAAAGTGGTTAAAAATTAAAATTGGCACATAACTTATAGCATGTTTTAAAATCAGACATTTAGCCATTACAATAGTTTAAGTGACCGTGCTAGAATCACGGGATTCGGGGGTGCTTAACACCTTCCCTCGGGTCAACAAAATTCCTTACTTAGAATTTCTGGTTAGAAGACTTCATTTGGAAAGTCGAATATTTTCCTCGAATTGGGATTCAAGATAATCCGGTGACTTGGGAAACAAAAAGCCAAACCATCCACAAATGGCGACTCTCAAATAAATAAATAATCCCATTTCGAATATTGTCACTTAAATTTGAAAAACTCCCTTACGCATTACCCCCTGGGGTAGACGCTCCAAAAAGGAGGTGTGACAGTTCTGGCGACTCTGCTGGGGAATGGAACCGAGAACGTTTTGTTAAGGGTTCAGAATTCGAGCTTAGATAAATTGTTGTTTTTGGTTATATCTAATTTTCCTACATCTTTGATGCTTAATTGGTGAATTGTACATATAAACTGTTCCGAAACCAATCTCCTCTCTGAGTCTTCTGATATGTAGTTATGTTGTGTTTCCCTACCAGCATCACAAAACTTCTGTCTTGAGATAAAGCCAGTTAGCCTACCAGCTTTTGGTGAAGGATTTAGTCACACATGTTTAGGCAGGAGAGCAGTTAGTTAGCTACTGGTGACGCTTGACGCTCCTCGGCTCAGGTTGTCCGCCCGGGTAAGCCAGGTCTAGAACAATAAACCCAGGTTTTTAACCTAGTATAACAAAGCTTCATGCCGGAACCCTAGTAGGAACGCTTATTTGCATCACGTGCATTTTGACTTAGGGGACACAACACAGAGGTTGTGTCCGTCTAGGACTAGCAACCTGAAATGAAAAGACCATCCTGATGCATCCTACTTGTTTTCCGTGCATATATTTGTTTCAGACTTGCATGCTGACCGACTTTGGAGTATTTGAAAAAAAGAGAGAAAAGAATAGAGGTTGGAGAGTTAATTGACTGTTTTGAAAAAACCAATGCCAAGTACTTTCAAAACTCTGCCGGAATTTTGAAAAATATATATTTTATTATTAATAGTTTGTTTTACTAAAAGCCAAGGGAAATAGAAAAAAGAAAACTAAGTATTCATTTTGGGAATTGTTTGCTGAAAAAGAACAAAGAAAAAAGAGACTTTTAGTTTGTTAAAAATATGTTGTTTTATTGGTTGTTGAAAAAAAAGGAGTCTTTATTATAAGTTCGGAAAAATAGGTTGGTTTATTGTCCTTAAAAAAGAAAGGAAAAAGAGTCATATGTTGTTTTATAAAAAATAAAAAAAAGTCTTATTTTTATTTGGGGAAAATAGGTTGTTTGTTGAAAATGAAAAAAAAGAGTTGTTATTTTGTCTTGTTTTCGAAAATAGGAAAGGAAAAATAGTTGTTTTGCCATGAAAAATGAAAAAGGAAAAAGAGTCTTTTATTTTAGTCTTGTTTTCGAAAATGAAAAAGAGAAAAATAGTTTGTTTTGCCTTAGCTAATGAAAAAAAGAAAAGAAAAAGAGTATTTTATTTTTAGGCTATTTTATTGTTTGTTGAAAAGAAAAAGAAAAAGAGTCTTGTTTTAAAAGTAGTTTTTTTTTATTTGCTTATGAAATGCCAAAATGAAAATGAAAAGACTCTTGTTTGGAAAAAATAGTTTGTTTTATAGGACCGAACTACGCGGCTCTGATTCTCATCGGATGTGAGATACGTAGGCAAACCTCATCGGTTGCAACCTCAGTTTTCGAAAATCCAAAAATATTTTCCTCTAGTTCCTTCTATAGAAATTTTTCCATAGAAAAAAGTATTTTCTTTCTTTATGAAGTCTTTCATACGGAAAGTGAAATAATGAAAAATCAACGTCCAAATACGGGCTTCTTTCATTTTGAAATATTTTTCAAAAAAAAAAATCAGAAACAAAAATCCAAAAAATATTCTTTTCTTCTTTAGAAATTTTTCTTTTGTAAATGTCCATTAAAATTGGAAAAATTGAAAACCAAAAATATTTTTTGTTTTTCTTTAGAAGTACTTTTGTAAATAAATAAAAGCTCAGAAATTCAAAAGATGTCCCTTTTTCGAAAATTAAGAGGCAACTTTCAAAATTCAAAATTTTTTTTTCTTTTGAAAAAGAGAAAACAAATGAAAATTCAAACAAAAATATCTTCCTTTTTACTTCTAAAATTCCCAAAGTTCCAATCAAAAGAAAAAGAATTTTTAGAAGTCTTTCTTTCAAAAATAAAAATAGAGTTAAATTCAAAAATCCAAAAAAAAAATCATTTTCTTCTTTTAAAGCATTTTTTTAGAAAATTCCAAAAGAAGAAACAAAAATCCAAAAAAAACCTTTATTCTTTTAAAGCATTTTTTTTAAAAAAAATCCAAAAAAAAGAGTTAGTTTATTCACTCTATTCTCGATCTTTCCGAACTGCGCAGGATCTGATTCATGTGGGGTCATGATACGTAGGCAATCCCCATCGAATTCGATCATAGCCATAATTAAGTTGAGTAAGAAATAAACTTAAAAATAAAAAAAAAACTGAGTGAAAACAAAAGGAATATGAAAGTGACAAAAAATAAAAGAGTAAAAAAAAGTGCCAAAAATAAAAGAGCGGCGAAAACAAGATGAAAACCCAATAATGATTAAGGAGAGGGGGAGATAAAAGAAAACAGGTGCAGATTGATAAAAAGAGGATTAATTAAGGCCGGAATGAAACATGCAACCGTTTAAACACACGGTAGAAGCGTTTAACTGTTAGGTGCATTGCATCCCAACGTGGGATTTCCTACATGTTAAATGTCCAAAGCTAACAAGGTTCTTGTGTGAGCAAATTAGCCAGGTTCTGTTCATGTGGTTGGTTTTGTTGGTATGCAGTGATGAACACGCAACTTTGCGCGCGGCCACAACAATATACATAAAGCCGAGCTCCACCTCCTAGAAATGTCCATCCTTACCTAGTTCGGCCAAACACCGAGTCCCCCATCGCATCGAGCTGATACTCGATTTGAATACCACTCTGGAGCAGTGGGACACAGTACGAAGGATTGTTGGTCGTTGGACCCTCAAAATGGCAGTTGAAGACTTGATTGAAGCTGAAAGAATCATTCTCCAGGACGAAAAGGTTCCTAATATGATGAACATTTCCCTGCCTACTCTCACAAAAGGGCCAGTGGTCGGAATGATTTGTGAAGCTGAGGAATTTGATTCGGCACTGAAGGGCGTTGCAACCATTTCCAAAACTAAAGGAAAGCCAAAAAGCCGATCGCCAAGCATGAAAGTTCCCCATCAGATGGGTGTCTCGATAGCCAGTTTTACTATCCTTTCTGCATCCGGATTATCTCAGGGTGTGATCCAGATGTTTTACTTTATTGTATTACTTTCTGATGTAAACCCTTCTATCTTAAAAAACCAAAAAAAAAAAAATTAATATTTCGTTATCCAGTAATGTCTCTTCTCTTAATATTGTCATTTTTCTTTCTTATTTTCTTTTCAGTTCTGTTAAGTGCAAATTTCAATAACACGACAGGCTTGCGGACTTCATGCCCGAATCTTGGAAGCTGTCAGACCTCGAAATAATGAATGAAGGATTAGATTGCAATAAAGATACGTATAAGAAAATAAAACAAATAGTTGAAAAAGATGAAAGAAAATTGGGTCTAGATTGGAATGGTCCATGCATTACAACAAGAGTGCTATCAAAAGAGTGCGTTGGACTTGGGACACATCGAAGGAAATGTACCTAAAAGAACTGTCAATGCAAATATAGTGAAAAGGTACTATGTTGAATCCTCCGTATTGTTCTAATATTCTCCAGTTGGGATGATAAAGGCTCTCATTCTCGCTACCCAAACACTATCAACCCTTTTGCAAACCCATTTAAGCCGGTTTTTCTTCTTTGATTACCCTCTTTGAAACCTGAAAGTGTTATTGGAAAATAAAATGAAAAAAAAGTAATTGAAATGAAAAAGATAAAGAGAAAGAAATTGAAAAAAAAGAAAAGGAAAAGAAAGTGAAAACAAAGCAAAAACAAAAAGAGAAAAAACAAGTCCTGAACTACGTCCGACTTGATTCCGAAAGGATACGTAGCCAACCTCTCTCTGGTGTTCAGTCACACGAAATAAAAATCCAAAGTTCCCCGAAAGTGAAACTGGGGCAAATGTTATGATGGTTCGGCGATGATCCCGCCTGATTGGTTCCAAAGTTGTAATTCAATCCAAATCATTTTTACCCGAATCCTTTCAAGTACTTCCGATCAATCGGTGAGAATGTTCCAGGATCAGAGAATACAACTACTTGGATCTAACACAACAAAATAAGAGAAATAAAATGAGAGAACCTTATTGGTGAAAACCCACGCGGGCATCGTAAGGCAATGGTGAGTAGAGAAATGAAAAATGAGAGTCTTGTTAGTAAAAACTCACAAATAGTTCTATAAGATGATGGTGAGAAGATAAATAATAGAGGCCAGCTCATGAAAAGCCGCAAAAGGTGCCCTTGATCGAAAAGAGAATCCTCACATCCATCGGCATCAACAGAGTTCTGGCAAGATTACTCGGTTTCAAGGAAAAGTTGGGATGAATTTATGAGTCGGACGGTTTACACAGATCAGGAATCCAGTCCAAAAGGCATGTAATGTTTATTGATGTCCGCATGTACTCCAGATAAGTCCTTCTTTCCTTTTCCCGAAAGGGACACTTCTTGCTTTAAACCCATTCTCCATTCTATCGTTTGTTTTCTTTGAATCCCTTTCGGTTTAACACTGTTCAGAAACTAAGACAAGGAAAGGATGGCAAGACTGATTTATAGGGCCTTCGTTCGATACAAGCCAATGTGTAGAAAAGCACCCAGCCTCAGCAGGTGCATCAAGTCAACCTCGACTGGCCATGGCGGCTGATGCTTCGGAATTGAAAAGTCTTGGAAGGAGAAAATAAAATTGAAGTGCCAATAAAGGTAAATGAAGTTGAAAAGGTTAAGCTCCACATGGCTAACCGTCTCGACAAAGATTTGAAAAGCCAAAGGATCCCAAATGCTTTGAAGCTAAGGTTGAAAAAAAGAAGCCAGAAAATGAAAAGCCTACGAAGGTGAAATAAAGTTGGAAAAGGTAAGTCCTACACAACTAGTCGTTGCAGCAAGTTTGAGGAGACAAAAGTTCCCAGATGTCCAAAAATAAACAAAAAAGAAAAAGAAAAAGAAGGAATGTTAGAAAGGAAAGGTCTACGAAGGCAAAATAAATGTCAAAAGGTTGAGTTCCACCGACCAATCGTCATGACAAATTCTGGAAAAGCCGGAGTTTCTCCAGATGTAGAAATGCAATCGGTATTTAGGAGGCAACCAGTTGCAGTCAAAAGGGCCGATCAAGTGATCAAAAATAATCAAGGCCAAAGAATCAACCACCGTTTCAAACTAACAATTGTTCTTTGTTTGAAAAATCTGAAACAGGTGCAATCCAAAGCAACCGTACAAGAAGCAGGTGCAACCAAAATAGAAAAAGAAGTGCGCAAGTGCTAGAAACAACATTGCAGTGAATAATCAATGCAAAAGGGAAGTTTCCTCCAAACTCTTTCATGTATTTTTACAAAGCAAAAAAAATTTAAAAAAGGTAAAAAAAAAAAGAACAAAATACAAAAAGGGGGTAGTTTAGAATCCCAAATATCAATCTCTTGCCTTTACCAATATTAGGGCTCCAATCCCTAAGTTGTGCTCTTTTAGAAATAGGGCCTCCATTCCCTAGTCGCCTTTGCCAACATTAGGGCTCTGATCCCTAAGTTGCGCCTTTTAGACATAGGGCCTCCATTCCCTATTCTCCTTTTACCGACATTAGGGCTCCAATCCCTGAGTTGAACCCTTTAGACATAGGGCTTCCATTCTTTAGTCGCCTCTACCAACATTTGGGCTCCAATCCTTGAGTTTCTCCTTTTAGACATAGGGTCTCCATACCCTAGTCGCCTTTGCCAGCATTTGGGATCTAATCCCCGAGTTGCGCCTTTTAGACATAGGGCCTCCATTCCGTAGTCGCCTTTGCCAACAGTAGGGCTCCAATCCGTAAGTTGCGCCTTTATACATAGGGCCTTTATTCCCTAGTCAAATTTTATCAACATTAGGGATCCAATCCCTGAGTTGAACCCTTTAGACATAGGGAATCCATTCCCTAGTCGCCTTTGCCAGCATTAGGGCTCAAATACATGAGTTGCGCCTTTTAGAAATAGGGCCTCCATTCCCTAGTCGCCTTTGCCAACATTAGGGCTCCAATCCATAAGTTGCGCCTTTTAGACATAGGGCCTCCATTCCCTAGTCGCCTTTTATCAACATTAGGGCTCCAATCCGTGAGTTGAACCCATTTGACATAGGGCCTCCATTCCCTAGTCGCCTCTACCAATATTAGGGATCCAATCCGTGAGTTGCACCTTTTAGACATAGGGCCTCTATTCCCTAGTCGTCTTTGCCAACATTAGGGCTCCAATCCCTGAGTTGCACCTTTTAGACATAGGGCCTCCATTCCCGAGTCGCCTTTTATCAACATTAGGGCTCCAATCCCTGAGTTGAACCCTTTAGACATAGAGCCTCCATTCCCTAGTCGCTTCTGCCAACATCAGGGCTCCAATCCCTGAGTTGCGCCTTTTAGACATAGGGCCTCCATTCCCTAGTCGTCTTTGCCAACATTAGGGCTCCAATCATTGAGTTGCGCCTTTTAGACATAGGGCCTCCATTCCCTAGTCAAATTTTATCAACATTAGGGCTCCAATCCCTGAGTTGAACCCTTTAGACATAGGGCCTCCATTCCTTTAGTTAAAATTTTAGACATATGGCCTACATTCCCTAGTCACTTTTTATCAGTATTAGGGATCCAATTGAGTTGTACCATTTAGACATAGGGCCTCCATTCCCTAGTCGCCTCTGCCAACATTAGGGCTTCAATCCCTGAGTTGAGCGTTTCTTTAGCCGACATTAGGGCTCCAATCCCTGAGTTGAGCGTTACCTTAGTCGACATTAGGGCTCCAACCCCTGAGTTAAGCGTTTCTTTAGCCGATATTAGGGCTCCAATCCCTGAGTTGGGCGATTTTCCTTAGCTTACATTAGGGCTCCAATCCCTGAGTTGAGTGATTTTTCTTTAGCCGACATTAGGGCTCCAATCCCTGAGTTGAGCGTTTCTTTAGCCGACATTAGGGCTTCAATCCTTGAGTTGAGCGATTTTCCTTTAGCCGACATTAGGGCTCCAATCCTTGAGTTGAAGCATTTCATTAGCCGACATTAGGGAAAAAATCCATGAGTTAAGCATTTCCTTAGCCGACATTAGGGCTCCAATCCTTAAGTTGAGCAATTTTTCTTTAGCCGACATTAGGGCTCCAATCCCTGAGTTGGCCGTTTCCTTAGCCAACATTAGGGCTCCAATCCCTGAGTTGAGTGTTTCCTTAGCCAACATTAGGGCTCCAATCCCTGAGTTGAGCGTTTCCTTAGCCGACATTAAGCTCCAATCCCTGATTTGAGCGTTTCCTTAGCCCGTTAGGGCTCCAATCCCTTAGTTGAGCGTTTACTTAGCCGACATTAGGGCTACAATCCCTGATTTGATCATTTGCTTAGCCAACATTAGGGCTACAATCCCTAAGTTGAGCGTTTCTTTAGCCGACATTAGGGCTCCAATCCCTGAGTTGAGCGATTTTCCTTTAGCTAATATTAGGGATTCAATCCCTGAGTTGAGCAAGTTTCCTTTAGCCGATATTAGGGCTCCAATCCCTGAGTTGAGTGTTCTGCCTTTTGCAAACATTAGGGCTCCAATCCCTGAGTTGCGCCTTTTCAATACCCCATCAATCCCGCAGATTTTTATTGCAAATAAGTAACAAAATATTCCTAGTAAAACCGGGGCAGAAAAATTTTGTTCGTGTTTGTTTTGGTGTCTGAGCAGGTTTGACCTTGAGGCACAAGGTTCGAGATGACCTAAGGAGTGAGTCTCAATCCAGAATAAAAAAATTAAAAATGAAATCCCAAAGGAAGATCACGGTAGCATGGGATCCCACTCTTAAAAAGAAAATCACGGCATTGCCCGTGGACCCTTTCCAGCATAACCCGTTGATTTTTCTGGCATAACCTGTGGACCTTTTCCGGCATAACTCGATGATTCTCCCGGCATAACCTGTGGACCTTTTCCGACATTACCCGATGATTCTCCCGGCATAACCCGAGGACCCCGATTTCTTTTCCGCCATAACCTGACCATTTCTCAGCATAATCCGGCTTCATTTTCCAAGGATACACAATCCTGATTTATCGCTTAGATATGTGCCACAACTAACTCATGAAATTTTCCTAGTGAAAACTGGGGCAGAAAAATTTCGTTTGTTTGTTTGTTTTGGTGTATGAGTAGGTTTGAACTCGAGGCACACGATTTGAGATGTCCGAATGAATGAGTCTCAATCCAAAATAAAGAAAAGAAGAAAAAGAACAAAGAAGAAATGAATTCAAAGTTTTGAGCAAACAAAGGTGCATACTCGAAATCTTAATGAAGTCACAAGCTCCGCCAATTCCGTTTCGCTCAATGCTGCAAAAATGAACAAGCACCTACAACTTGCGAGCATCAAGATTCAGATCAAAGTCTACAAGAAAGATCAGCTAAGACTCAAGATCAAATTTAGGAAGAATTATAGATAGGAATCTTGTAACTTATAGGTGATAGGCATAGCTAGTTTACTTGCATTTTCCTTTTCGGTGTAATAAGGAGGTCAGTAAGCAGCACCAGCAGCAATAACAGTAAAACCACAACGTCATGGTAGTCCCAGTTACCAAAACTTCCCCAACTACACTGACCTGATTCCCTTTTAGCCAAGGATATGTAGGAGACCTTTTGAAGCAGGGGTTCGGTCAAATCTTTCAAAAGATGCTTCACACGGAGTGCTCAAATTGACAAAAATCGCTCGTATCCGCTCATTTTATCTTTGCACGAAAACTCTTCGTGTTTTCGAGCAAAGATGGGCAGTTGTGAGCACGTGATTTTTGCGCCATACAAGAATTACTCCCAAAAATTCAAAATAAAATAATTTTGCGTTATTTGCAATTTTGTGGATTTTGTGTTATTTTTCGCTGATTATTTACATTTTGTGCATGCATGTTTATTTGTGTTAACTAAAATATTAAAAAAAATTGTGTAGATAGATTTAATTAGATAAAGATAATAATTATTTTTAGTAATTTTAGGGGGTTAATTTGAAATTTGAATCTTTAGTGATTAAGGGGGGCCACTAGGTAATAAGTAAAGTATTAGTGAATTAGTCAAGGGGGGGGGGGGGGGGGGGGGAAATTGGAGTGAGATTGAATAGTAGCGGACAAATTGGAGTGAGATTAAATAGTAGTGGACAAATTGGAGTGAGATTGAATAGTAGTAGACAATTAATAGTGGAAGACCACTTTTAAAGGTCTTGACTACTCATTAATTTAGAAGGGAAGGGGAAGATTTTACTTACAAAAAAGAAGGAGTTTGAGAGATGGAAGAAGGTGGAAAAAATAGAGGAAAAAATAGGAGGAGAAGGAAAATAAAGGAGAAAAGAGAGCAGTATACACTCTGGATACAGCAGTATACGGATAGAATTTAGTCTTTGGAGTTTTCAGCAGTATACACTCTATATACACTCTGGATATAGAAGTATACACAGACAAAATTTATTTTTGAGAGTTTCTTTTGAGAGTTGAAGAGAGTTCAAAGCTAGAAAGAGAAAACAAAGAGAGATTTCCGGAATATTTTTTTCTTCTCTATTTTTACTGGTTTTTCTCCGTATTGCTGGGATTTTCTGGATTGAGGTATTGAAGCTACTGCTGGTTGTCACTGTTGTTGTTTCTGTACTTTCACCGCCCTGTTGATTTCCCATCTTCCTCTTCTTTTCAATACCAAGACACATTCTAAAAACCATGTGTTGATGTAAGCTTGAATTGGAAGTTGAAGTTTGAAATGAAATAGAAAAACAAATTTTTTATTAATATTTGTTGTTATTTTCTATTTTATTAGTTTTATCGATTGTAGTTAGTTCTATAATTTGTAGAATAAATTCGTCATTTAGTCAGCTTGTGAGGGAACACCTATTTGTTCTAATATAGAGTAGCCTTTCAAGCATGTAATTAATTAAGAATTTTTTCTTTTATTTTTAGAGACGAACTTAAATAGAAAAAAGGTAGTCACTCTAGGATTACCCTTTAAAATAAATGAGGCATTCCTTAACAAATAAAAATGCACAAACTGCGAGGCTCTCGATAGAGGTTTAAAAATATTTAAAAAATCGGGAAGGGTTGTTTAGTGAATTACACGGCCTCCCAAAAGACTACAACGCGTTTGACTCTATTAGGTGCAACTTTAATAAATTACATTCCTAAATACGGGTTGGCATTTTATGCGGCCCAAATCCAAATCCTAAAACATTGGATAGAGGTTGCTTAGGATTGTGGGCTCCGACTGTGCAATCCGAAAGCACACTTTAAACGACGTTCACTTTCTCAAATAAATATATATATTAAATAAAAGCGGTTAAAAATTAAAATTGGCACATAAGTTATAGCATGTTTTAAAATCAGATGTTTAGCCATTACAATAGTTTAAGCGACCGTGCTAGAACCACTGGATCCAGGGGTGCCTAACACCTTTCCTCGGGTCAACAATTCCTTACTTAGAATTTCTGGTTCGCAGACTTCATTTGGAAAGTCGAATATTTTCCTACAATTGGGATTCAAGATAAACCGGTGACTTGGGACACCAAAAGCCAAACCTTTCCAGAGTGGAGACTCTGAAATAAATAAATAATACCATTTCGAATATTGTCACTTAAATTGGAAAAACTCCCTTACGCATTACCTCCCGGGGTAGGCACGCCAA
This sequence comes from Nicotiana benthamiana, assembly GCA_034376525.1. Classification (NCBI taxonomy): domain Eukaryota; kingdom Viridiplantae; phylum Streptophyta; class Magnoliopsida; order Solanales; family Solanaceae; genus Nicotiana; species Nicotiana benthamiana. The sequence continues at coordinate 69,166,505 of CM067334.1, read as the reverse complement.
AAAAAGAGGTGTGACAATATTTTCTTACAATTGGGCTATATTTTCATGAATTTCAAGGATGATTTCATAATATAATCATGTATTTAGTTCATAGGACTTACCTCCAATCACTTCCCGTCAAAACCCCTTCAATTCCCGTCAAAAAGCTCTCAAGGTTGCTCAAAAATGGTGGAAAAATGGGTTGGGTTCGCGGATGAAATGTTAATATTTCGGAAGTACTGTTCACGAGTTACTATTCATGACACTATTCGCGGGTTATTGTTCACGGGTCACTGTTCACCCGCGGTTAGTGTTTACTGCTGCAAAATATACAGAAGCTTTTAAGAAATTTGCAGCACAACCATTTTTCACTAAAATGGCTCTAACTCCATCATATAAACTCGGAATTAGACAATTCTTGTTCCTATGAGTCAAAAATAATATACGAACACAAACCTCCAATTGAAACTCAATTCAGAGCTCGTTTGCCCAGTTCAATACCCATTTTGCTCGCTAAATAATTAACTCACATTTCATATCAAAAACTCAATCGCGACTTGATGAAATTAAACCAAAATTTCCAGATCACTCCTATAATTCATGTCTTTAAATCAATTTTGGATCTCTAGAACTAAAAATGAACCTTTAGATCATTGCATTTATGCTCAAAACGGCAAAAATCTTCCAAAAATGACCCGTTGGGCATCCGAAACAGACCCGAGGCCAGTGGGACCTCAACCAATCATGCCCACATAATTCATAACATCATTAAAACCTGATCCAATCATCAAAACACCTCAAACAATATCAAATTATCCAAAACTCATCGAATTCAAGCCTAAGTTTCTATAAACTTCTGAAAATATACTTTCAATTAAAAACCCGACCAAAGGATGTCCAAATAACCTCAAATTTTACACACAAGTCACATTCGATATTACGGACTTACACCAACTTTCGGAATTGCATTCCAACCCGATATCAAAATTCGACATTGAGCTTCGCATCCATATTGCCAAGACGACTATCTGCTTTAAGATCTTCAGCCTTAGTCAGTACATTCTCATACCCCGTGTCAACAGGAATCATCCCGACAAAGTGTGCATCATCATGTTTATGTAAAGGATTCAACGTGATATTCTGGGTGTCACTGTCTTGAATCAAATTTTCCTGGATCTTGTGCTTCCATCTTACCACAAACTGATCACCCCAACTTTCTTAAAATTCAAAACAAAACATGTTATAATGGACTTAGTCGGTCCTCATTATTAACAACATCTTTTTCCGACAACATTTGGAAATTGATTTTCTAGAAACATGTAATTAACACTCCACATTTCTATTTTTCTTTCTTTTTAAAATTTTTTTTCTAACAGTCCTGATATTCAGAAGTCGGTCAACATGCAAGCCCTGAGCAAATAAATGAACAGAAAACAAGTAAGATGCATCAGGATGGTCTTTTCATTTCAGGTTGCTAGCCCAAGACGGACCCAACCCCTGTGTTGAGTCCCCTAAGTCAAAATGCACATGATGCAAATAAATGTTCCTAATAGGGATCCTGCATGAAGCTATGTTTTACTAGGTAAAAGAAAAACATGGGTTTTGGTCTAGAGTTGGGGAACCCGAGCGGACAACTGGGGCTGAGGAGGGGGCGATGTAACGGGAGCACAAAAGTCTGCCCGACCTTGTCGCTTGCCTAACACTCGCTCTATTTGGAATAATTTTTCGAAGGCGGGCTACGCGAACGTATGCACCATTTTCAGAAAACTCAGAAAGAAGTACGATTTCGTAGAAGTTTATATACAAAGTTCAGACAATATCAAAGCGGTAATAAGCAACAATTTACACATTAAATCCAAAATAAAATGTAACAAACATTAGATAAGATAAAGCCAAATACAACAATTATTCTAAGCTCAAAGTTCTAACCATGAACCAGTGGTTCTGGGTTATAAATCCCCAGCAGAGTCGCCAGTGCTGTCACACCTCCTTTTTACGCCCCTGCGAGGGCGCCCGAGAGTTTTTTCAATTAAAGGACAATGAAATGGGATTATTTATTTAAGATTCAGAGTCGCCACTTGAGAAATTTATGGTGTCCCAAGTCACCGGTTAAATCCCGAATCAAGGAAAAGAATGACTTTGTTTAACAGTCCGCACACCAGAAATCTGGATAAGAAATTCTGTTAACCCGGGAGAAGGTGATAGGCATTCCCGAGTTTCGTGGTTCTAGCACGGTCGCTCAACTATTATATTCGGCTTATTTATCTGATTTTTAAACATGTTGTAACTTATGTGCAAATTCATACATTTAGCCGTTTTTATCATTATTATTATTGTTATTATTTTACAAAGAAATGCAACATTGTGAAAACGTATCTCGGACCATCACAACCAGTATACCCGCGATCGTCGACAAAATTCGACTCTGTCGAGATTTGAATTTGGATCGCATAAATGCACACACGAGTTTAGGGAGGTAATATTTAAAATACGCACCTAAAAACTATTAAAATTGATTATTCGCAACTAGATTTAACCGTAACTAATAAAGCTAAAAAAACATATAAAACTTAAAAGTTAACTCATATTTCTCAAATTCGCGCCTATGGATTAATGTTCTTGGCCTTGCTGCACTGAATCACACATTAAATATCAAACTTGTTCATCTATGAAATTACTGGCCTATTATATTTGCCTAATGTTTGGGGATCTTTATTGCTAACAAGATTCAAAAATTAACTAATGCATAGGGGGAAAATATATATAACTAATGTTTAACTAAAATACAAATGTACTATAACTAAGTACATAAATTTTGCCATTTTATTTCATCTTCAAGACGTACATCAAAGTGATTCAAAGTGGTGTACCTGGTATTGGAATACAAAGAAGATGAAGATCAGTAGGAAGTAATAGCAGCACACACACAACAAGAGCAGTTCAGCAACACGGGAGTAACCCAGTAACAGCGGGAATAACAGAAAACCCAGGAGACATACCAATAAAAAAGTATTCCGTTGCCAAAAAATAATTTTTGATTTTTACCACTCAAGAAAAAGAGGCTTGAAGCTTTAAAGAACAATAGCTGTTGATGCTAATTATTAACAATGAAGAAGAACAGATTGTTTCATTAACTTCTCTTTTCAACACTCAACAATTCTTAAGATTCAAGAGTCCTTTTCTTTCTTTCCTCTAGTACTCCAATATTTTCTCTCTAAATTCCCTCTTTTAAGTGTCAAATGACTGCTATTATATACCCCAAATGTAAGACTCCTTTCTTCAACCCTTTAATTATTATTCCTCCCCTTTTATCATTCTACTATTTCTAATTCCGAATCAGCAAAAGCAGTCAAACGTGGATCCCACAATTTACTATCTTTTTACTTTAATCATTATGCTCCCCACATGCCTTGTCCCATCTTTTTACTTTACATAATTATGTTACCCACTATATTTATAAATAATTCTTTATTTTTCAATTCCAAAAAATATCCCCCTCAAACTACTACAATTACCATTATACCCTCATCCATTTCAATCTGCACCAAGAACGTATCAGCTATAACGAATTCATTCAAACCAATTAACCACAATATAGCAAATATAACAAATTCTTAATCAAACTCAACAATTAATCTCATGAACAAACTCCTAATCAACAACATTTAAGAATTATTTCAAACAAAATCATATTCACATTTAAAGATAAACTTACAGACTAATTAGTAGATTCAAATTACTAAAAATTAAATCATCAATTGAACTCCAAATTAACCATACCAAGATGAAGGATTTTGTGACTAAACTAACACATTTTTAGATTAACCCAAACAAGAACAAATGAACACTGTAAACATTTTGAACGAAAAAAAACTGACTTCATATGCAAGAAATGATGAACAACAAAGTAAGAACTCAACAGAAATTTTTTTGAACAACATTCTTAACATACTTTCAGATTCAACAAAATAAATAAATCGAACATAACAAGTAGACTCCAATCACTAAATTCGGATTCAATTAAACTTATCATAACACTAAAATAGATTCAAATCACTAAGCTCAATAATCAATTGAGCTTCAAATCAAATCTAACAACATCACAATCAAGATCAGGGATTCAAGTGATTAAACTAACATATTTCTATATTAAAACTAAACAAGAACAAATGAATAAAACATACTGACAACAATAATCAAGAAACGATAAACAACGAACAAGAAAATAATCAAATATATACTGATTTTAGATCCGAAAATATCAAACAAAATATGGACATAAATGAAACTTAAACCAACTAACCGGATCGAAACAATGACGAACTCGAACGAAAACAGATCTGCCCGGAAATTTTGAAATCCAAAATAACTCGAATCTTGCCAATTTATCAACACTTATCTCGACGAACAACCCCAAATGGACAACCTTTCTCAAACAGAAAATGATTTCGAATCACGCTGACGAATACGAACAGAACAACCAGAACGAATTTGCTCAGTCCCTTCGTACTTTGTTTTTATTTATTTTTTTCTGTTGGTGTGTATGTGCGTGAGCAGATGAGGTGCGTCAATGACTGGTTAACGACGAAAGGGGTCATTTGGAAGCTGAAAAAGCAGACGCAGTGACGAAGTAGCAGACGTAGTAAGTTGGTTTCAGCTGGTTGTTCTGGTGGAGGTCTGTTTGGACGGAGGAAGGTGACACTGGTGAGGGGTCGCTCGGTGTGAGGGAAAACGGGCTAAAGCTGGTCTTTGGACGTGAAGAAATGGGTTCGTTTGGACGCGAGACAGGTTGGCTGATCGGCGGAAGTTCAGGTGTAGAGATGGTTCGCTCATGGAGGCGAGGCAGCCATGGTTGTTGGATTTGTCGGGGGTGAGGGCCGGTAGTGTCGTCGTTAAGACGATGGGAATGGGAGGGGAAGCCATGGTTGGAGGGGTTAGGAGCTTGGAGGTTTTAGGGTGTTGTTTGGAGAAGAAGAGCAAGGGGGCGGGTGATTAGGTTAGGGTTTTTTGGGTGTATAATGAAAAATGAGAGGGGGGGTTTGGTTATGTGTTGGGGCGGGTGGGGTCGACCCGGTGGGTTGTGGGTTGGACTTGTATAACATTTGGGCCAGGTGAATTCAAGAATTGGCCCAATTCCGAACTTGTTCTTCTATTATTTTTTCTTTTTTTTTCTTTTATCTAATTAATAAAACTAAAAATGCTAAGATTAAATTTTAAAACCTAGAATTATCTTAAAATACTAATTAACTCCTAATAATAATTATCATTTAAAATTAAATAACAATTAAAACATAATCACGTAATTTGGACATTAAAGGCTAAAAATGCAAAAAATGCCTATTTTTGTGATTTTCATTTTGTAAAATAAACTTGATTACTCCTAATTGTAGAATTAAATTCTAAATGCAGATGTGACATATTGTTTTTATATTTTTTATTAATTTAACGAATAAACATGCACAGATAAATGCAAATAATACAAGAAACATAACACAAAATTCACAACAATTGCAAGCAAACTAAAAATTGTTTTATTTTGAATTTTCTTGGAATAACTCATATATAGGGAAAAAAATCACGTGCTCACTGCTGCCCCTCTTTGCTCGCAAACTCGAAGAGTTTTCGTGCAAAGATAAAATGAGCAGATACGAGCGCTTTTTGCCCGTTTTGATTTCTCTGTGGGAAGCAATCGTTGAAAGATTTGACAGAACCTCTGCTTCAGAGGTTTCCTACATATCCTTAGATAAAAAGGATACAGGTCAATGTAGTTCGGAAAGTTTTGGTAGCCGAGATTACCATGGGACTGTGATTTTGCTGTTACTGGTGCTGCATGCTGTTACTATTGCTTTACTGATCTCCTTATTACACTGTGTTGAACGGGAAAACAAAAAGCTAGGCTAGCCTACATATCACATGATCCTATCTATCTTCAATTTGTTTTTGCTGCCTTGCTTTCTTGTCTGCTTGTGTTTCTTCCGGTGCTTCTTTCTTCCAAAAACTGATGCGGATGACATTGGACTTTTGCCTTTTCAGAACACAAATTTCATCATTTTGTTCTGTCTACTGTGGATACTGCTTCCTTCATCAACTTGTTATTCTGGGGTATCTTGTTGTGACCCTCTGCATCATCGTCTTCTAATTTGACTTTGAAAATATTCCTCGGTTCTACAGGCGGGCTCCAGACTTCATCAACAACTTTAAAAATAAAATGCATTTGGTAATGATTTATGAAATATATATTTGGCAATGTTTATACAAGCAGGACCACTTGGGTCGAAACAAATTAAATGTCCTTTTGAGGAATGATTAGATTCAATATCCTATTTAAGGGGGGATGAACCAAAAATTATCCCATTCGATGATGGATGATCCTATGATATCCTATCGAAGTAGATGAACCTATAATATCCTATTCGAAGGTGGATGAACCTATAATATCCTATTCGAAGGCGGATGAACCTACAATATCCTATTCAAAGGGGGATGAACCTATAATATCCTATTCGAAGGTGGATGAACCTATCATATCCTATTCGAAGGGGGATGAACCTATAATATCCTATTCAAAGGCGGACGAACCTATAATATCCTATTAGAAGGCGGATGAACCTATAATATCCTATTCGAAGGTGGATGAACATAAATTATCCTATTCGAAGGCGGATGAACCTATAATATCCTATTCGAAGGTGGATGAACCTAATATCCTATTCGAAGGCGGATGAACCTATAATATCATATTCGAAGGCGGATGAACCTATAATATCCCATTCGAAGGCGGATGAACCTATAATATCATATTAGAAGGCGGATGAACCTATAATATCCCATTCAAAGGCGGATGAACCTATAATATCCTATTCGAAGTAGATGAACCTATAATATCCTATTCGAAGGTGGATGAACCTATAATATCATATTCGAAGGCAGACAAACCTATAATATCCTGTTCGAAGGCAGATGAACCTATAATATCCTATTTGGACGCGGATGAACCTAAATGATCCTATTCAAAGGCGGATGAACCTATAATATCCTATTCGAAGGCAGATGAACCTATAATATCCTATTCGAAGGCTGGATGAACCTATAATATCTTATTCGAAGGTGGATGAACCTATAATATCCTATTCGAAGGCGGATGAACCTATAATATCCTATTCAAAGGCGGATGAAACTATAATATCCTGTTTGAAGGCGGATGAACCTATAATATCCTATTCGAAGGCGGATAAACCTATAATATCCTATTCGAAGGGGAATGAACCCATAATATCCTATTCGAAGGCGGATGAACGTATAATATCCTATTCGAAGGTGGACAAACCTATAGTATCCTATTTGAAGGCGGATGAACCTATAATATCCTATTCGAAGGCGAATGAACCTATAATATCCTATTCAAAGGCAGATGAACCTATAATATCCTATTCGAAGGTGGACGAACCTATTATATCCTATTCGAAGGCAGATGAACCTATTATATCTCGTTTGAAGTCGGATGAAGCTATAATATCTTATTCGAAGGCAGACAAACCTATAGTATCCTATTCGAAGGCGGATGAACCTATAGTATCCTATTCGAAGGTGGATGAACCTATCTTCAAAACTTGAGATTAAAAGAGTGAAATGTATACCTCTATTATACGGGCGGGCTCCCGACTTCAAAACATGAAATTATCTTACCTCCACCGTGCTTTCTTAAAATTGTGTGGTCTTGCTATCCCTTAAAACTTGAGTTGATTTCCTCGTTCCTCAGAGAAAATTTTCGAGAATGGTAGAAAAATTTTTGCCCCAGTTTATGCGCTCTTCCTTATGGCATGTCTTTCCGCCATTAATAAGATTTCCTTTTCCTGCTTCAAATCAAAGAAAATTTGTTAGTTTTAAAACATGGTGATCGGTCGTGCCACTCCTGCTGGGGATGGTTTTTCCCTTTCCCTTTTTCCTGCTCTGCGTTCCCAAAACTTGTGGAGGAATAATGTTATTTTTTGGGGATGAAATTCTTGCTGGGGATGGTTTTTCCTTTTCTTTTGTTCCCGCTCCGTGTTTCATTACACTATCACAACTTGTTGGGGATTATTCTGCTGGGGATGAATTTCCTTTTTCTTCCTTCCCCACTTTGCATTTATCCGACCACCTCAGAATCTGTCGGAGTTGTTCCTGCATCTCGAAAATCTGCTGAGGATACTTTTGGATTTTGGCCCACAATTTTTTCAAATGTTGTTTTTTAGGTTTTCTCCAACTTCCCTTGAAACTTTAGGTCAATTTCTTCATTTGGTCTTGCAACAAATGTTTTTTCATTTTATTGCCTCATCTTTGGACTGTCCTCCTCTCATTTTGCTTTGTACCATCTCGGCAGCTGGTAGTAAGCTCTGAAAAATCTTTCTAAAAAACAAATTGCCGAAGAAAAATTCATTAAACAAAGAAATGAAAAGATTTAAAAGAAGAGGTCTTTCTGAACAAATGATGTGGAAAAGCAAAGAAAAAGAACTCATCTGAATGGTATAAGTAATCCCAACGATCATGTCGTGCCTTCCAGATTAATCAACCCAGTCTATTTGTACTATCTAATGTCTTCACTTGCTGGGGATGAACAGGTGCCCAACTCTTCGCCAAATGCGGATCCCTTCCGCCAATCTTATCTCGTCGCCTTATAGTGCCCTTCAAGGGGTTTTCACTAACAAGTCTCTCATTTTGATTCTCTCAGCTTACATCGTCTTATGGCGCTTGTGAAGGTTTTCACCGATAAGACTCTCTCATTTTATTTTCTCAACTGGGGATTGGAGTGTTACCGATAAGATTCTCTCTGCTGGGAATTCTTTCGGCTATCAATTCTTTTCAGCCCATGATCCTCTTCACTCGGGGACCAGCGTGTTATTCTTGAATTTCATTTGTCTGGCTTGGCACCTCCCGAATACTGATCAGGAGGTCTTTTTTGGACATCAATATGGGTTTTATGTGGGAGCTTAAATGAAAAGGAGATAAAAATTCAAAATAACTTTGATGGGTAAAGCGTTACTACTCTATGAATCAAACCTCTTTTTCAAAATTTAAAAACATAACTTCTGCCCCAGTTTTCTTGCTTGGGGGATTTTTATTTTTTGTGACACTTTGTCACGTCATGACCGAGCCGTGAGGCGCCTACGTATCCTCTTTAAGAATCAGGTCAAACGTAGTTCACTGATTCCTTTATTTTTCTAGTGACTTTCCTTTTTGTTATCATTTTCCTTTCTTTTTTCACTTTTTTTTGTTTCATTTTTTTCATTATCGTTTTTCATTTAATGATTCCAAGATAGGGGTATGAAAGAATAAATAAGGCTCAAAGGTGGAAGCAAATGTTAAAGTGTTTGGATAGTAGAAAAATTACCTTCGTCATTTCATTCTCCGATCAATGCCAAGTGCAACAAACAAACAATTAATAATCAAAGAAATCTTAGAAAATACCTCTTGACTATGTCAGAATTGATAGCCATGCCAATACATCTTCCCTCGATATCTGTCAAACATAAAGCACAATTGGATGACACTCTAGTCACAATGAATGGTCCTTGCCAGTTCGGGGCGAACTTGCTCTTTACTTCGGCCTGATGTGGCATGATTCATTTCAACATTTGCCGCCCCACTTCAAATTTTTTGGGACGCACATTCTTATTATTACTCTTGTCATTTTCTTTTGATACAACTGGCCATGACATACCGCTGCCAATTTTTTTTCATCAATTAAGCTCAATTGCTCCAATCGGACTTTGACCCATCATCATCAATCTCAGCCTCAGCGACAATTCGGAGAGGCAAAATTTCAACCTCCGCTGGTATCCCTGTTTCAGTTCCGTATACCAACAGATAAAGAGTTGCACCTACTGAAGTAGGAACAGTAGTGCGATAACCCAATAATGCAAATGGTAGCTTTTCATGCCATTGCCTGGACCCTACTACTATTTTCCTCAATATCTTCTTTATGTTATTGTTGGCCGTATCAACCGCTCCATTCAAATTTTGACCCACTCATTATCATCAATCTACTTCTTGTATTATTAGTTCATAATCAGATTGATTTTTTTAGACTTGGTTGAAGATCCATCGTGCATGACATGTCATTAGAACAAGTGTACAGAGAACTGTTCAGAAAGAGAAAACAAGAAAACAAAATTAAACTAAAGTAAAAGTGAAGAAGAAATTTTTTTCATTTTTCATTGAATTACGGGAAACAAGGTTTCACCCTTTGACAAGGACAAAAATAAAAGAAACCGGATTACAACCCTGGAATGGTCCAGAAAACAAGAAGGAAAATCAGAGCCCACTACCAAGAATCCCTCCAGCTGAGCCAGACATGGAGCGTCTTTCCAATTAACAAGCACGTCATTTTTAGCCATTGAGCTTCGCATCAATATTGCCAAGACGACTATCTGCTTCAGGATCTTCAGCTTTAGTGAGTACATTCTTATACCCCATGTCACCGGGCATCATCCCCATAAAGTGTGCATCATCATGTTTATGTAAGTGATTCAGCGTGATATTCTGGGTGTCACTGTCTTGAATAAAATTTTCCTCGTTCTTGTTCTTCCAGCTTACCACAAACCGATCACCCCAACTTTCTCAAAATTCAAAACAAAACATATTAGAATGGACTTAGTCGGTCCTCATTATTAACAATGTCTTTTCCCCTTTTTTTGTGGTGGTCGAATCTTATGGAGATTGCCTACGTATCATGACCCCACATGAATCAGACCTTGCGTAGTTCGTGACCAACAAAAGTTAAATGACAATAAAATATTTTTTTGGATTTTCAAATGTCATAGTAAAACCAAGTTTAATTACAATGGTTTAAAAACTGACCAAACTAACAAACTTGACGAAAAGACAACATACAGAATTGAAAATTTAACGTATCACATATACTAATATAAAGAATGACAAACTCAAAAACAAACAGCCAGATTCCTTTCACTGTTTGACAAATTTAACCAAATGACTATTTTTCCAAACGCGGCCCCTTCTCAATTTTGCATGAATTTTGAGGCCGGGAAGGATTTTTTACAACCTTGTCCGTTCTTTTACAAAAATACCATTTCGACAATTGAAAGATACTCTAAAGCTATCTTGGCAAGAACGGTTTAAGACACTGCCAAAGCTGGCTTGGCTTATTTTAACCAAAAATTCAGACGACATTCACTTGCCTATTGATTTTTTTTTTCAAATTAAAATAAAAGGCCAAATTTTGCAAAGACGGCATTTCAGCACTTTGGGGACAAAGATATTTAAGGCTGTGTGGGTCAACCGGCCAAAATAAAAAAATGACCCAAAGGTGGATGTTTATGCAAAGTCAATCTTCCGGCGTTCCTTTCGGGAACATTCGGCTATGGTTGACAAAAGACAGCGTCATCCGACTTCTTTATGATGAAAAATAAAAATTTTGACAGTTTTTGCTATTTTTTGCAAAGGGGAGGTTGGACCTGATGAGGGTTGCCAACGTATCTCACATCCGGTGAGAATCAAACCAGCGTAGTTCGGGCAATTACACGAACTATTTTTAAAACAAGACTCTTTTTTCATTTTCATTTTTGGTATTTCAAAAGCAAATACTATTTTAAAAAATAAGACTCTTTTTCATTTTCATTCTAGGCATTTCATAAATAAACTATTTTAAAAAAAACAAGCGTATTTTTCATTTTCATTTTTATGGTAAGACAAAACAAGACAAAATAAAGACTCTTTTTTTCTTCCCCATTTTAATCAAACAATAAAACAACATATTTTTCCAAACTAAAATAAAGATTCTTTTTCAATTTCTTTTTTTCCAAAAATAGAAGACCTTTTTTCCTAATTTTTCTCAAAATTTTGGCAAAATTCCGACAGCATTTGGAAATTGATTTTCTAAAAACATGTAATTAACACTCCACATTGCTATTTTTCTTTCTTTTTTTAATAAAATATTTCTAACAGTCCCGAGATCCAGAAGCTGGTCAACATGCAAGCCTGAGCAAATGAATGCACAGAAAACAAGTAGGATGCATCAGGATGATCTTTTCATTTCAGGTTGCTAGCCCTAGACGGACCCAACCCCTGTGTTGAGTCCCCTAAGTCAAAATGCACATGATGCAAATAAACGTTCCTACTAGGGATCCAGCATGAAGCTATGTTTTACTAGGTAAAAGAAAAACATGGGTTTTGGTCTAGAGTTGGGGAACCTGAGCGGACAACTGGGGCTAAGGAGGGAGCGACGTAACGGGAGCACTAAAGTCTGCCCGACCTTGTCGCTTGCCCAACACTAGCTCTATTTGGAATAATTTTTCAAAAGGCAGGCTACGCGAACATATGCACCATTTTCAGAAGACTCAGAAAGAAGTAGGGTTTCATAACAGTTTATATACCGAGTTCCGATAATATTTAAGCGGTAATAAGTAACAATTTGCACATTAAATCCAAAATAAAATGTAACAAACATTAGATAATAGAGAAAGCCAAATACAAGAATTATTCTAAACTCGAATTTCTAACCCTGAACCGTGGTTCTGGGTTATAAATCCCCAGCAGAGTCGCCAGAGCTGTCACACCTCCTTTTTACGCTCCCACGAAGGTGCCAAGGAGTTTTTTCAATTAAAGGACAATCGAAACGGGATTATTTATTTAAGATTCAGAGTCCCCACTTGGGAAATTTATGGTGTCCCAAGTCACCGGTTAAATCCCGAATCGAGGAAAATAATGACTCTGTTTAATAGTCCGCGCAGCAGAAATTCGGATAAAGAATTCTGTTAACCCGGGAGAAGGTGTTAGGCATTTCCGAGTTTCGTGGTTCTAGCACAATCGCTCAACTATTATATTCGGCTTATTTATCTGATTTTTAAACATGTTGTAACTTATGTGCAAATTCTAACTTTTAGCCATTATAATTATTGTTATTATTTTACAGAGAATTGCAACATTGTGAAAACATATCTCGGACCACGTCACAGCCAGTGTACCCGCGATCGTTGACACAAATCGACTCTGTCGAGATTTGGATTTGGATCGCATAAATGTACACCCGAGTTTAGGGAGGTAATATTTAAAATACGCGCCTAAAGAGTCTAGCGCGTTGTTATTTTGGGGAAAGCCGTGAAATTCACTAAACGACTCATCCCGAAATCTAAACAATTATTATATCTACTTATCAAGGGCCCCGCAGCCTGTGCGTTTTTATTTGGCAAGGCTCATCTCGTTTATTTAAAAGGATAATCCTAAAGTGACTACATTTTTCTATTAAGTTCGTCTCTAAATTAAAAAAGAGAAAAATCCTAATTAATTACATGTTTATAAAACGTAACACACTAATGGATAGATTAAGGAAAATATTAGTTAAAAGAAAATAAAAAAATAAAATCGAAATTATAAATAAAAATATAAAACAAATTCGAAAGTGTAAATAAACTAAAAACTTTGACAATTAATATTTAAAAGAAATTAATTATAGCTAGATTAAAACTCACATTGTTATATAAAATCTATTAAAATTGATTAATTGCAACTAGATTTAACCATAACTATTAAAGCTAAATTTTTTTATTAAACTTAAAAGTTAACTCATATTTCTCAAATTCGCGCCTATGGATTAATGTTCTTAGCCTTGCTGCACTGAATCACACATTAAATATCAAACTTGTTCATTCTACAAAATTACTGGCCTATTATATTTGCCTAATATTTGAGGATCTTTATTACTAACAAGATTCAAATATTAACTAATGCATAGGGGAAAATATATATAACTAATGTTTAACTAAAATACAAATGTACTATAACTAAGTACATAAATTCTGCCATTTTATTTCATCTTCAAGACGTACATCAAAGTACTTCAAAGTGGTGCACCTGGTATTGGAATACAAAGAAGATGAAGATCAGTAGGAAGTAATAGCAGCACACACACATCAACAACAGTTCAGCAACACGAGAGTAACCCAATAACGGCGGGAATAACAGAAAACCCAGGAGACAGACCAATAAAGAAGTATTCAGTTGCCAAAAAATAATTTTTGATTTTTATCACTCAAGAAAAAGAGATTTGAAGCTTTAAAGAACAATAGCAGTTGATGCTAATTATTAACAGTGAAGAAGAACAGATTGTTTCATTAACTTCTCTTTTCAACACTCAACAATTCTTAAGATTCAAGAGTCCTTTTCTTTCTTCCCTCTAGTACTCCAATATTTTCTCTCTAAATTCCCTCTCTTTAAGTGTCAAATGACTGCTATTATATACTCCAAATGTAAGACTCCTTTCTTCTACCCTTTAATTATTATTCCTCCCTTTTTATCATTACCTACTATTTCTAATTCCCAGTCAGCAAAAACAGTCAAACGTGGATCCCACATCCACTCTCTTTTTACTTTAATCATTATGCTCCCCACATGTCTTGTCCCCTCTTTTTACTTTACATAATTATGTTACTCACTATATTTTTAAATAATTCTTTATTTTTCAATTCAAAAAATATCCCCCTCAAACTACTAAAATTACCATTATACCCTCATCCATTTAAATAACCAATTCATCTAAACCAATTAACTACAATATAGCAACTATAACAAATTCTTAATCAAATTCAACAATTAATCTCATGAACAAACTCCTAATTAACAACATTTAAGAATTACTTCAAACAAAATCATATTCATATTTAAAGATAAACTTACAGGCTAATTAGTAGATTCAAATTACTGAAAATTAAATCATCAATTGAACTCCAAATTAACCAAACCAAGATGAAGGATTCAGTGACTAAACTAACACATTTTTAGATTAACCCAAACAAGAACAAATGAACACTGTAAACATTTTGAACGAAAAAAAACTGACTTCATATGCAAGAAATGATGAACAACAAAGTAAGAACTCAACAGAAATTTTTTTGAACAACATTCTTAACATACTTTCAGATTCAACAAAATAAATAAATTGAACATAACAAGTAGACTCCAATCACTAAATTCGGATTCAAATTAAACTTATCATAACACTAAAACAGATTCAAATCACTAAGCTCAATAATCAATTGAGCTTCAAATTAAATCTAACAACATCACAATCAAGATCAGGGATTCAAGTGATTAAACTAACATATTTCTATATTAAAACTAAACAAGAACAAATTAATAAAACATATTGACAAAAATAATCAAGAAACGATAAACAACGAACAAGAAAATAGTCAACTATATACTGATTTTAGATCCGAAAATATCAAACAAAATACGGACAGAAATGAAACTTAAACCAACTAACCGGATCAAAACAATGACGAACTCGGACGAAAACAGATCTGCCCAGAAATTTTGAAACCCAAAATAACTCGAATCTGCCCGAAATCTCAACAATGATCTCGACGAACAACGACAAACGGATAACCTTTCTCGGACAAAAAATTAATTCTAATCACGCCGACGAATACGAACAGAACAACCAGTTCAAATTTGATCAGTCCATTCGCACTTTGTTTTTATTTTTTTTCCTGTTAGATGTCTGTTTGGACGGAGGTAGGTGACGCTGGTGAGGGGTCGTTTGGTTTGAGGGAACAACGGGCTAAAGCTGGTCATTGGACGTGAAGAAATGGGTTCGTTTGGACGCGAGGCAGGTTGGCTGATCGACGGAAGTTCAGGTAAGATGGTTTGTTCATGGAGGCGAAGCAGCCATGGTTGTTGGGTTTGTCGGGGGTGAAAGCTGGTAGTGTGGTCGTTAAGATGACGGGAATGGGAGGGGAAGCCATGGTTGGAGGGGTTTGGAGCTTGGAGGTTTTAAGGTGTTGTTTGGAGAAGAAGACCAAGGGGGCGGATGATTAGGTTAGGGTTTTTTGGGTGTGTAATGAAAAATGAGAAGGGGGGGGGGGTTTGGTTATGTGTTGGGGCGGGTTGGGTCGACCCGGTGGGTTGTGGGTTGGACTTGTAAAACATTTGAGCAAGGTGAATGCAAGAATTGGCTCAATTCCGAACTTGTTCTTCTATTATTTTTTCTTTTTTTTCTTTTTCTAATTAATAAAACTGAAAATGCTAAGATTAAATTATAAAACCTAGAATTATCTTTAAATACTAATTAAATCCTAATAATAATAACCATTTAAAATTAAATAACAATTAAAATATAATCACACAATTTGGACATTAAAGGCTAAAAATGCAAAAGATGTCTATTTTTGTGATTTTCATTTTGTAAAATAAACTTGATTACTCCTAATTGTAGAATTAAATCCTAAATGCAAATGCAACATATTTTTTTAATATTTTTTTATTAATTTAATGAATAAACATGCAAAGATAAATGCAAATAATACAAGAAAAATAACACAAAATTCGCAACAATTGCAAGCAAACTAAAAATTATTTTGTTTTGAATTTTCTAGGAGTAATTCATAGATAGGGCAAAAATCACGTGCTCACAGTGCTGACGATACAACTACAACGGAGGAGATGTGCAGAAATTTCTAAATAATTGCAGAGTTAGCCAAACATTAATTCTCTCCTTTTTGACTAAAATTATCACCTCATTACTACCCAAATACTGGTAATTGCTCTGTAATATACCTCACATAATCCCATTGCAATGGTCCCCGATACCAATAGTCTCGCCTCACCTAGCACGAGTTGCTCAGACAACCAATCACCACAGACAATGACCAACGGTCTCACATGATGCATAAATGTGCCAATAGGCCATAATGCGAACAAGATATATAAGGAAATGATTCAGGAATATAATGGACTGCTCAAACTCACACAAATAATATGGATTTTCCCCATAGAATAGGAATTATCAAGTCGTTTCACAGCACACATGGCACAATCACAATATTACATGAGTTGACGAACACGGAACAACATATGATATTACAACACCCCTCCTTGAGGAGCGCTATACTAAAATGAACACATCTGACTCACATGAAGCCCATAATCCTATTTAAATCTGTTCACCCACTTCAGGTCGGTTTTGCTCGCACTGAAATAGGTTGATAGCCTTTCCTGGACCCGTAATAAGTCATTTCTTCTCATAATATGGTAGAACTACTACCATAGCCCGGACAACACCCCACAATCCACAACTAAATGAACCGAACAACTTCATATAGAATATGGTAGAACTACTACCATAGCCAGGACAACACCCCACAATCCACAACCAAATGAACCGAACGACTTCATATAGATCTTAGATATTCTTCCAACATTTCATCTTTCTTAAGTCCCCAAAATTTGACTAACTCCCAAAATTTTCAAATATTTCAGTAGAGTCTCCCTTGTAATTGGGCCTATCCACCTGTCAGAGTAACACCAAAACAACTCCTAATAGCATGTCCACAACCCAAAAAGTACCACATGTATATCAATAACATTAATCTCCTCATTACAAGCCCGACATTATCACAATGATATTTTGACATGAAACGCATCATTTGTATGATCATAACCATATTTTTTTGGTCTTAGTAGTTGTTCATAAATAATTCAATCATTATCGATAAATCTCATATTAACCACCACCTCATTTCAAATTTTTATAATACTGACAACAGAATGTGAGGCATGAAGACCTCATTATTACTTACTCAGATAAATGAGTAATATTTAATGCCACCTGGAAACTCATCTCATAAGCTAAAACTCAATGTTTAAAGTACGAAAATGGCTGAATATGAACATAAAATGTACAAGAATTATCAAATCAACTTAACTGGCATGGCTCCCTTTAATATTATCGTACAAATTAAACTTTATAAAGGAAAACTTCAAACTCATAATTATTTATCACAAGGACCTTGTCCTTACATAACCTCCACCACGGCTTGCAGCCCGGTTTAAATATTTCACATTGTGCTGACTGCAGTTTCAATTTCCTTTCTTTTTTCTTCTCAATAAATTTCGTAAACAATTTTTTTTCATAGCACATCACGAACCCTCATACCGGTTGGCCATATAATTTGAAAAAAAAAAGCTGGAACCAATTATTCCGAAATACATTAAACCCATTATAGTGAATAATAAACATTACTTTAACCTTACCCCAAATCCTTGGAGCCCAATTTCTAACATCCAGAATTCTTTTCAAGACACAAATCTCACATACACATACTATATAAGCCCGAACAAACTGTGTCAAGCCATAACAATACCCTAGATATAATCGCATAATATACTACACAACTCATATACTCGCAACACCATTCTCGATCACCATAACCACTCAAACCAACCAAGTACCGGTAGGAAACCCCACATTAACAGAACCTCGCTCCAAAACCTTTGTACCCCATCAATAATGAAGAAATATACAGGAACTCACAATACACAACACGTTCTCCATACCTGTAGAAAGTATTTTTTTTAAACCATGGTAGAAACCATCAAGAACACTTGGAAATCCATTTTCTCCTAATCAAGCTATCAGAACTAAATTCCTCTAATTCAACCAGGCCACGCAGGTCATTAAACACATAAATATTGCCATATTACTACAGCTAGTTCAACAAATATTCTTCAAAAGCTTAGGTAACATACACCGTAAAATACCTCAATTCCACTACTAATATCACCTTCATTCTCGTGACAATCAACTAAAATTTCTCAATTAGAGTCAAATTCAAATCTCAACACATACATCCCGTTAGTAGAAAAGAAACTCTCTACTCAACATTATAAGGAACATACCTACGTAGATTATTCTGCATGAGATAACCCACCTACTTTGCCTCCAATTAACATTTTTGTATACCTTCCACCGCCATACACATTACACAATCACTTAGTCTTCCCGGGTCTAAACTCATACTGTAACATGAAATTTACTTCACTCCAAATAGGAAACTTGAAAAGATTCTTCACGCCCATAACTCGGAGCTACACCTCTAATCGTAATGGAAATCATACAGTTAATAGTTCACCTATCATCCAGTAGATCTTCCTCGACATTTCCAATTTATATAGAAACATCTCGCAGTACTAACATACCCATCACATTGCTACCCAGCCGTCATACCCGCTAATAAGGGCAATACCGGACATATAAGTTCAAAACACTTGCTCACACAATCAGCACCTCAGTGCTTAAGCAGTAGGAAAAGATCCAACCTCAAGTCCTTAAGACTACCCAACATCAACTCATAGATATCACGTCTCGTCCATCGATTAGGGAATCACAAGCCATCAAGGAACATCTGATACTGAGCGCTCATGCGCGCATGCGAACACGTGGAAGGAATTTCAAGAGTCACATTTCAAGCTGGAATAAGGACGCACGATAAGAATTCAAGAATGTGAAGTTTTCCTAAAGGTTCTGCAGCCTCTTGAGGATAAATACAGACGTCTCTGTACCGATCCGTGAGGCTATACTAAACCTGCTCATGACTCGTGAGACCTAGTAATCTAGGCTATGATACCAACTTGTCACGACCCAGAATCCCAATCCGGTTGGGATGGCGCCTCTCGTGAGGACAAGGTCAGCCAGTTAACAAAACAGTACATCTCTTTATAATTACTTAGTAGAAATAAGTCTAAATCGTGGGCAATATAATCTTAAATGCGAAATAAACGTAATAGAACAAGGAAAGCACTCCCAACTCAGCCCGGAATCGGGGTGTCACAAGTCATGAGCTACTACAGAGTTTACTAATATTTTACAAAGTCTGGAATTATCATAAATAGCAAATATAAGGGAGAAAATGGGGCTGCGGACGTCAACAACTATCTCATTACTCCTAGTCACTGCCTGGTCTAGAAAGAGTCAGCGCTCAGGAGCGAACTCACCTCTGCCTGTATCTGCACACATGGTGCAGGGAGTAATGTGAATACTCCGACCCAATGAGTAATAAAAATAAATAACGATCGAAAACATGAAATCTCATAATGGCACAATATAATGCTATCCTAAGCAGTAAAATCAATTATACAATAAAATCGTGGAATATCAGATAATTCTCTTTTAAAACAGTGAAGACAATTAAATTTCAACAAGTAAGGAATAATAAGAAACTTGCCCCTCGGGCGCAATATCAAATTCTCAACACAGTATCAGCCTCGCGGGCTCACCCCCAACTCACCAGCACACAATATCAGCATCTCGGGCTCACTCCCAACTCACCAGAACACAAACATCGGCCTCTCGGGCCCACTCCCGACTCACATGGCTACCCTGCGCTCACTGGGGGTGTATACAGACTCCGGAGGGGTTCTACAGCCCAGGCGGATATCATTAGGCCTGAAAGCCTTCACACATCACACACGAGGCCTGAAAGCCTCCTCATACAACACTCGAGGCCTGAAATCCTCCTCACATCACTCAACATATCCTCACGTATGGCGCTCGGCCTCAACAAGTCCAGAAAATAATCATAAGCCTCTTGGGCATCAGTAAAACAATAGTGCTTAGCTCAACAGCGTTATAAATATCATTAAATATCGAGTGAAGTATAAATGTAGTTGAGTTCGCAAAATAATATACTTCAATTGGACTGAGTTCAAATAATATTTCAATTCGTAAGGAAAATACTGATGTAAATTCACAAAAAGATTTTAGATAATTGGCACGAATCCCAAATATGGCAATAGGCACCAATCATAGTGAAATACAATACATCTTTATTAATTACGCGGTAAAAATTTCAACTGGGATTAACCAAATCACAATCTCCAATGGTAAATGACCTCGCACTCGTCATACAACGCGTGTCTCATCTCAACATAGCAGTATGTTGTGCAATCCGGGGTTTCAAACCCTCATTGCATCATTTAAAATCATTACTCACCTCAAATCGGCCAAGGCTCTAGCTCGCTATGCCCTTGCCGCTCAAATTGGCCTCTTAGTGTGTTGAATCTACCAAAATCAGAACGAATATATCACATTATGCTGTAGGAACAATACCCAATCAAAAATAACTGAAAAGCATCAAAATCCCATAATTTGGCAAAACCCGAGCCTGGTCCCACTTCTCGAAATCCAGAAATTTTTACATCAAAATGTTCCTTATCTTGCCACGAGTCAATACATACCAAATTCACAAGAATCGGAGTTCATTTGACACCTCAAATTTCAAATTTAGAATTTCAATTTCAAGCCCTATTTTTTTTACAATTTGGCTATCTTTTCATGAATTTCAAGGATGATTTCACAAAATAATCATGTATTTAGTTCATAAGAATTACCTCCAATCAATTCCCGTGCAAAAGCTCTCAAGGTTGCTCAAAAATGGTGGAAAAATGGGTTGGGTTTGCGGATGAAATGTTAATATTTCGGAAGTACTGTTCACGAGTCACTATTCATAATACTGTTCGCGGGTTGCTGTTCACCCGCGCGGTTACTGTTCACGCATGGTTAGTGTTCACTGCTGCAGAAAATACAGTACTTTTAAGAAATTTGCAACACAACCATTTTTCACTAAAATGGCTGTAACTCCATCATCCAAACTCGGAATTAGACGATTCTTGTTCCTATGAGTCACAAATAATAATACAAACACAATCCTTTAATTGAAACCCAATTCGGAACTCGTTTTCCTAGTTCAATACCCATTTTTCTCGTTAAATAATTAACTCACATTTCACGTCAAAAACCCAATCGCGACTTGATAAAATTAAGCCAAAATTTCCAAATCAGTCCTATAATTCATGATTTAAATTCTGGAAGTCTCAAAATCAAATTTGGATCTCTAGAACTAAAAATGAACCTTTAGATCATTACATTTATGCTCAAAACGGTCAAAATCTTCCAAAAATGACCCGTTGGGCATCCGAAACACACCCGAGGCCAGTGGGACCTCAACCAATCATGACCACATAATTCATAACATCATTAAACCCTGCTCCAATTATCAAAACACCTCAAACAATATCAAAGTATCCAAAACTCACCGAATTCAAGCCTGAGTTTCCAAAAACTTCCGAAAATGTACTTTCGATCAAAAAACCGACCAAACGATGTCTGAATAAACTCAAATTTTTCACACACATAAAAAATGATATACCAAAGCTACAAAAACTCTCAAAATTCCATTCTGACTCACGGATCAAAATCTCACCCATCAACCGGAATTCGCCAAGATACTAACTTTGCCAATTCAAGCTTAATTCTACCCCGGTCATCACAAAAATATTTCGGACGCACTCCTAAGTCCCAAATCATCTAACAAAGCTATCCGAACCATAAAATTTGCATTTCAAGCCCTCTAACGCATAAGTCAATATCCGGTTGACTTTTTCAACTTAAGCTTCCTTAAAAGAGACTAAGTGTCTCAAACCTTACCAAAACTAGTCAGAATGACTTCAAATTTTGCACACAAGTCACATTCGATATTACGGACTTACACCAACTTTCGGAATCACATTCTGACCCCGATATTAAAATTTTCACTTCCGGTCGAATTTTCTCAAAAACCTTCAAATTCATATATTTAGCCAAATGACTTCGAAATGACATCCGGACATCTGAATTCACTTCTGATTTCTCTCCCAACTCCAGAATCACCATACAGAGCTATTCGCAGACTCGGAATCCCAAACGGACATCTATAACTTTGAAATGCCTTCCAACCCAAATTTATGAAATTCTTCTAAAATACTAACTTCCACAATATACGCCAAAATGCTCATGGGTTATCAAAAACCAAATCCGGACATACGCCCAAGTCTAAAATTATCATACGAACATGCTGGAACTTTCAGATCCCAATTCCGAGGTTGTTTACTTAATTTTCCAATCTTAGTCATTTTCTTCAACTTAAGGTTGCCGAAATGAAAAGTTTCTTTCCAATTTGACTCCGAATTTCCCAAAATTCAACTCTGACCATACGTACAAGTCAATATACTTGAAATGAAGTTGTTCATGACTTCCAACTGCTGAACGACGAGGTAGAGCTCAAAACGACCGGTCAGGTCGTTACATAAATGCTCTTGCTGCTGATTTGCCAAGTACTGTAATCCACCCTTCATTCTTTCTTCATCTTCATTCTCTGCTGGTACAGACTCACCCTGCTAAGGTGCTTCTATTGTTACCTTTTGGTCTGGTTCTTTCTTTTTATTTGTCCCATTCCTATCTGTTCTTAACCACACCTGTTTGCCTGTAGTTACTTTCTTTTGTTGGACCACTCTTTGTGGTTGTTCCTTTCTTATCACAACACAATCATGTCCTGTTTTCAGACATTTAGAACAATATGTTTGTTCCCAATCATAGGCTACCTCTTGCTGAATTAGTTTCCCTTTAGGATCCTGCACTTTCACACATCTAGGCAGAGGTTTGGTTATATCCATTTCAATTGACATACGTGCATAAGAGATTCTCACAGTCCTGATGGTGCATTCATCTGCATACACTGGGTTCACCAAAGTACTTCCTATATTGTTTAGTGCTTTCATGCTCCAGCAATTTAGAGGCAAATTGGAAAATCTTACCCATAATGGAATCGTCTTCAACACCTCATCATGTACACTGAAATCTTCAGTCCATGCATTCATAATAATGGGCTTATTATTCACTGTATAAGGCCCAAAGTAAAATATTTGATCCCTTTCCTCCATATTACTGAATCTAATCACAAAGTATCCCTCATTATGATAGTAGATATGTGGCTTCCTTGAGAACTTACCCACTGAGCTCAAGAACCTTTCCATAGCTCCAATGGTAGGTGAATTCCCTATCACATACAGTACAATTACATATCTCCATTTTTCATTCTCTTGCTCAACATCCTCAGCTTCTAATTTGCTATTTTCTCTCCAGTTTGAACAATTAGTGCCACAAATCATATTGTATGTGTATTTATCTTTTACAAACCATATTATATGTGTATTTATCTTTTACAAATCATATTGTAGGGTAGTTGGTACAGCTGTGTGCCAACTACAGTATAAATAAGCTTGGATATACTGTCACATGTATGTATACAGTATAAATAGGTTTAGATATTTTTGTACAGAGTAGACTTTACATTTTACTATTTTTTTACTTTCTTTAGCTCCGTTCATTCTCTCTAATAAAAGAGAAGCGTCCAGAAGTCTCTTAGCTCAACTGTCTTAAAGAAGAACTCCATTAAAGCTCAACTGAGGTGAACTTTCTCTCTTTGTTTCTTCTGCTATTTTGTCAAAGTAAATGACCTATTCTTACGTTTGTAGGAGAAATAAGTAGCCGTGACTGTAAGTAAGTAAAAGATGTCACTGATTCCATTCAACTGTACCAAATTGAGCTCTTCACCACAGAATTAAGTAACCTTTTTTATCTAAGCAGTACAACATTATGAAATGATGGGGAAAAAATATCATCTATTTAAAAATTATATTCATTAAAATAATATAATAAATATAATACAGTACGATACATTATGAAACAAACATCTAAATAAGTTATAAATATCATAATAGAATAAAAAAATTATTCCAATCACACTACCATTCAGATTATACTGTCTCGTGAGCAAACATTTGATGCATTATACATTTATAACTTTATCTCAATTTAAGTCTTAGCCTGTCTTTGGTACGATAAAAGTTATTTCACAGAAAATATTTTTCGGAAAATGACACGTACTCTTCACGAGCATTTTTTATGATGGATTAAGTTCAGAAATATAACATCTCTTCACACAAATATAAAGGACAGTGAACTGAATTAGTTACAAGTGGTGAATTATGGGCAAAATCACAACTTTTTTTCAAGTATAAATGCTCATATATCTTTCATTTCTTGGTCATTTCTATTATTGATGAGTCCTCTTTCAATAACAGCATCTTTTATTTGCTTCATTGAATCTTCAAAATCATCAAGTAGTTGTTGTGGATCAGGAATAGCACTTTCATCAATTGATAGGACTATAGTCATCTTGTTGATATAGCTTTGGAAATTGATCGTCAGTGCCTACAATTGAAAAAGAATGGTATCTCAACATTAGAAAAAGGGCAGCTCGATACACAAGGTACCTCGCGCACGTTTACGCAGGGTCCGAAGAAGGCCCACACCCCAAGATAGTGGTGTACGCAAGAATATTTCATAAATGGTGTCATAATTTGCAGAAGTGGACTAATAAATAAATTACTATAATGGTAAGTGGCGTCATTTTTTCCATTTGTCCTTAATATTTTTATTTTCTTAAACATATCTATTAAAAGAATATGACGAAGCTAGTCGTGTGTACGCCTCCGCCTCAAGGATGTGATGTAGACCACTTATCAAAATGCTAGTATTGGTGGCAGATTTCACGACTTGATCCCGTTCGTGACCTATTGGTCACGTGGAGATAAATTTATTATTGCTTAATGGTATCCTAATTAACATTGTTCTTCAATATTTCAATCGTAGTGTGAATATTGTAATCAAAATAATCTGCTTACCATATGAGTTAGTGATATTAGTATGAATGTTCACGTGTGGGAAAAAAGAAAAATTATAATCTAGTTTCCTATTCAAGATTCAACTAATTTATATGACCAAAAAAAAAAAAAAAGAATCAGCCAAATACAAAAGGAATAATGCAATGCTTACATTTGATTGGCCATAAGAAGTTGGAGCAAAATAAGCTAAGGGATGGCCACAAAACTCAATTTCCTCCTGAGGTCCAACCAAGTTGGTGAAGCAAATTGTTGCACTTGAAAATACTCTTTGAGTCATACCACTCATTGCCTAACAATGAAAGATAAACATTCATCACATCATGAGGTTCAAACTTTCAAAAAGAAAAAAATAGGAAGAATAGCCTAATAGACATTTCTATTTGTCTCGTTTTGATATTTCAGTACTCCTATACCACGGGGTTAATTTCATACAAGACACTTATAGTTGTTAAAACGCTCTATTTCGAAATTTCATAAAAGGCAGGCTAATGCACGGAAGCACCTCGCATTCAAGTAGGATCCGGAGAAGGATTGCAGCCCAAAGGAATGTAATATAGACAGCCTACCCCAATGCAAGCATCAGTGACTGGTTCTAAGGCCCGAACCCGTGACCATAGGTCGTACAGAGACAACTTTACCGTTGCTCCAAGGTTTCCCATCACTATTTTGAAGTTGCATGCATACCATAATTTGAAGGCAGAATAGCCTAATAGACATCTCTGCTTATCTCGTTTTGACATTCCTTTCCCCTTTAGGCTATGGGGTTTCATACCAACACTTATAGCTAAAACACAGTATTTTGAAGTTGCATGCATACCATAATTTGAAGGCAGAATAGCCTAATAGACATCTCTACTTATCTCGTTTTGACATTCCTTTCCCATTTAGGCTATGGGGTTTCATACCAACACTTATAGCTAAAACACACGATTTTGAAGTTGCATAAAGGGAAGCTCGGTGCACAAAGTATCTCGCGTTCATGTATGAATAGGATAAGTATCGTACCCCAATAGGGTGTACATAATGTAGACAGCCGATCCTAATGCAAACAATAGTGGTTGGTTCAACGGCTCTAATCTGTGACCTATAGGTCACACAGAGACAACTTTACTGTTGCTCCAAAATTCCGCTTCACCGTTTTAAAGTTGCATGTGTACCATAATATTGAAGTCGTACAAGTAGAGGTGTCTATTACGCTAATCAGATAGTACCATAATTTTGTAGAGGTGTCTATTACGCTAATCAGATAGTACCATAATTTTGAAGTTACATACTATACATACCTTGATGCCAAATATCTTGCTGAGTAATTCTGCCATGACCAAAGTGTACAAAGCTTCAAATGAATTCTTCTTTCTATCAATGGTTGCCTTAGCTTCTTTAACATAATCTAAAGGATCATCACGTAGTGCAATTTTAAAGGGTAAAAGAGCACAACCAAACCAATTTCCCCAACCTCCCCACTTCCCTTTGCTACCTTTCTCCATCATATCAGCTAAATCCTGTATTTTAAACATATCATAAGGTTAATTTTCTCTATTCTTGAATTTAATTCTAGCTAATGAAACTTTACTACTTTAGTTTAAGTTGTTAGTATTAGATATGTAGTACTACATTCATCTCATTGTAGATGAACCTATTTAATCGGGTATGGATTATAAGAAAATAAAGTCTAGCTTTTGGAATAGCGATCTTTGTACAAATAGTCAGTTAAATTTACTCTTTACTTTTTCTAGTAGGTATACATAGTTTATACAAAAATTATACATAGGTATGCATATATTATACATAGACTACAACAACAACAACCATCCAGTATAATTCCATAGGTGGGGTCTGGGGAGGGTAGGATGTATGCAGCCTTACCCCTACTCTGGAAGGGAGGGAGACTGTTTTTGATAGACCCTCGGCTAAAGAAGGAATCCCGAATAGCAAGACAAATAATTAGAAAACTAAATTGGAGATGTTATAATACATGGACTATAATATATTATACACTCATCAGCTATTTTAAATTTAAAATATTGTTGGTGAGGCTATTTAGATTAATTTTTCTTTAGAATATGTGGTCTTAAACAAACATGACATTTACGTAGATATAATATCAATTGACGTTAAGACTAAAATGAAAGTTTAAAGTTAAAAATCATTTCTATATATAGAAAGGTAGTATACTTTCAGATAGAACTACAATAAAAGAGTGTAATATAAAATGGATCATGACGAGTAATATTTTTAAATTGCCTTCAAAAAGATAAAATTAAAATTATTCAATAATGGGCTAAAAAGGGTGTAAATTATCGGGGCAAAGAACACTTTTAGTCCGCGACCGACATTATTGATATCCGGTAGACAAGAAAATATATAAAATTATACGTAACATACAGCAATATCTATATAAAAAAAAACCCTATTAATGATACTAATAAAAATAATAATACCTGAATTCCTGGTTTTGATCTTAAATTTATCATAAGACAAGATCGAAGTCTAATACCAAGGGGAAGATTGTTGTTTTCCTCAGTGTCCCCCTTGTCTTCCTTATCAACGGCTGCAAAAATATTATTTAAATCAGTGAAAAAGGAATGAATATCTCATATATTTACTAGGATTTTTAAAGTATAAACAATGTAAAATTTGTAAAAAATTCACTTACCATATCTCCTGTTGAGATACTTAGATAAACCAGCTTGAGTAATTCCCAAGGCAACATCATTTACAGTCTGTGGAGTATAGATATATATATGTATATAGAGAGAACACAATGTCATTTAAATTTCACTAAATAATTCTTTAAAAATTCAGGAGCTAGGGATAAGAAAAAAATAGTGATAATTGAACTCACTTCTATTGCATGAACATTTTCTATTGCACGTAGAGGCGAAGTCAGGATTTTGAGTTTCTGAAATCTAGGACATGATAAGTTACTGGGTTGGGGATAGATTATTTACACATATTAAGTATTTCTTAATATAAAACATGGTTTGAGTTGAAACTACTGGTCTGTCAAACCCGTTAGACTTGTGGCTCCACCATAGATTGCACAAACTCTCAAGTGTCAAAAAACAAAACAAAGCTCGGTCCAATATATGTCTAAGTAGCTGCTTGAGAAAGGACCATTCAATCCTAACGGGTTCTCGCAACTGTCTTTCAAGTAGAACCTCGAAAGACAAGCTATGTTAAAATGACGACGTCAAGTTCTAATAATTGAGTTCTAAATTTAATATTTATATATATTTAATTAAAAGTTTAACGGAAATACATTATTTGATCAAAAGTTATAGAGTTTGATCGAACCAATTACGGAGAGTCAAAAATTATTATATCTTTTCTGAAGCTGCACCATGGACGACTGTCAGGGACGAAGCCATACCTTAGTTAGGAGGGTCAATTTATCACCCTTTGTCGAAAAATTATACTACGTATATAGGTAAAATATTAGGTTATAGAGGTACATAACATATATTGAATACTCTTTGACATATTTTATTTTTACATATTTCAAATTTAAACACGCTTAACAAAATTTCTGATTTCGTCACTGACGACCATGAAGGCCTGAAAACAAAACAGTTTGAAAAAAGGGCCTTCGGCCCGAGAGAAGAGAGTAATTAACATACCAAGTTCAAAGCATTTTTTACCAGCTTCATATCATCCAAACTAATTGTCCGATGAACAATTCTTCTAACTTTAGACTTGGAATTTGCAGCCAAATTATTCATAGGGGTTTCTGTATCTTTCAAGAATATAAGTGTCGCTATGACCATGAAAATGTCCACTATTGTATTCCCAATCATTTTTATGAAAATCCAAACTGCTATCACATATTCCCATAACCCTAATAATCCTCCCTCCACTTCTGATTTGCCTGCAAAAAAATTAATTAATTAATTAGTTAGTTTAACCGTCTCATTTAAAAGTATAAGTAAAATTTGTTCCTTATTTTATATCTAGTCATAATCTCCATACATATACCATTTTGTAATAAAGATATTTTGTTAAATTATGAACATCTTATCTTAAAGCCAGCTACTTTTGTGAGTAGTTAAAGTCTATATTGCGCAAATTTTTCAAAATGTTGCTGCACTCGTATCAAATATTTTAAAATTACATTATTTTTAGAGTATCCGACACGCACCGTGCGAAATTTTCAGAGAGTTCGAGCAATATAGGTTAAAGTATTTAAAACGTACTCCAACCCCTTCTCTTCAATTTGTTCTAAAATTAAAGAATAATATTTTTTTATATTTGGAAGCTCTTTGATTTTAAACTTTCACTTTTATCTCAATGACGTATTTTATAAAACAATAAAAATATAATGACATGTTTAAGACTACAATTAAGTACTAATGGTTTGGTATGTGTCAAAAGTCTTTTATTTTTCTTATATATCATGTGCAGTCAAATGCAATCATATAAAATAAAGAGATAATACATAAATTACCCATCAAACTTGTTCGAAAAAGTTATTTACACACTTAAACTTTACGGACAATGATAAGTGGGTAAAATACCCACTTATCTTGTCGTTAAACCTATACTTTTGATGTGTTGAGTGATAAAAGTCGTGCGTTTTAATGTCGTTTACTTCTATTTTACCGGTTGTATGTGATTTAGAAGTGATGGTGAAGGAACCAAGTGAAAACAAGCCAAAACGGAATTAAAATGGGCAAAATGAAGCTGCCCAGTTAATTGCTCTTCGCGAACGCGAAGTGGTATCGCAAAGGCGATGAGTCAGGCCCAGATAAGCTTTGCGAACGCGTACAAGCAACGCGAACCCGTTGAAGAAGGATAGTGTCCTTTGCGAACGCGTAAGTCAAACGCGAAGGCGATGGCCAGAAAGTCAAGGAGTAGTGTCAACACTTCGCGAACGCGTGGTCAAACTGTGAACGCGAAGGTCAGAAGTCAACATTTCATCGCGAACGCGAAATCTTAATTGCGTGGGAAGCAGGGGAAGATATGGAATTTCACAATTTTGACCCTAAATCCTTTTATACCAAAATTAGTTCATTTTGTATGCATCTTTGGCTTATTTTCAGTCTAGAAACTAGAGAGAACAAGGAGAAAGCTAGGGTTCTTGCACAAACACACTTGAGTCTTGAAGATTGAAGCTTGTGGTTAAGATTTTCTTACACATTTATGTTCATTTCCTTGCTTTGTATTGCAAATCTAAGTGTGTAGTATTTATTTCCAACACTTAATCTTGTTTATGAAAATATTCATAATTAAAGTGTGGATTCAATACCTTGTTGTGCTTATGTATTAATTGAAGTTCTTGTATTGTTAACATAGGTTTGCTTGTTGAACCTTTATTTGTTCAACTCTATAATTATTGTTAGTTAATTGAAAGAGATTTCAATTAACATGCCTAATTAGTGTGTATCTACTCTAGAGAGAATACATATTTAGGTATTTGTTGAACAACATCACTCCCAGAGTATAGACGAGAGTCATAACTGAGGGTTTATAGGTTGGATTAGAGATAGCAATACCTCGGTTGCAATCTTAGTTAACCGTTATGCGAATCTAGCTAGTATAGCTCGAGAGAGTGCATCTAGTAAATTATCATGATTACTCGAGAGAGATTTATGATAAGTAGAGAGTTTACGATTGATAAGAGCGATTAAGTATGCCTTTGTGACCACTATTGGAATGGATATAAAATACGTTGGATCGTTACTTGATGTGTAATTCCCGATGCGTTCATACTTGTAGACATTTATCATTTTACTTGCTTTCTAGAATAGTCTATATTTCCGCAATCAAATCAATATAAATCCAAAAATATTTCTTTAACCTGTTTGGCTTTGCACCATAAGCGATAATTCTCCTACATCCCTTGTCGCCTACACATTATCCCTGTGGATTCGACCCTGACTCTTAGTTGGGTAAATTTATATTGCAATCGACCGTACCTATTGCTATTGAGCAGTGGTTTTGGACGACATCAATTTTGGTGCCGTTGCCGGGGATAATGTTGCGTACAATAGGTTGTTTGAGAAGTAAGCGAAAATGCTTTAGTCCAAACTTGTGAATATTTGTGTGATTATTTTGTTTGTTTGTTTGTTGTTTACATTTTTTTTATTTTGTAAACAATGGCATCTTATAATAAAAATTGGTCGGATGGTCGTTGTTCATACTTAGATGACCCTTGTCCTTATTGTGGAGGACCGCACTCGTGGCAAAACTGTTTAAATTCTCTCGGGGGTGGAATGTACGCACAATATCAAACCCATGAGTGGAGTATCTGTGGTAGGTGTGGTTGTCAAAATGGTCATTTGAGTCATTGTGCATATTGGTCCTTATTTTCCCCAAGCCACCGCTATGATGATTCTATTGTTTTTGATGAAAATGATAGGGCTATAGATATAGAAGAAGTTGAGCATGACCGAAATGGAGAATTCAAGCTCATGTTGGAGTGCTTACTTGAAGAAGGAAACAAAGAACAAAGTGCCTTGGAGGAGCTTTTGGAAAATAGTCTCCAATATTCTTTGGCACTTGATCAAAATCAAGAAGAGCTCTCAAATGCTCAAAATGAGAAAATGATGCTCATGTTGAAGACCATTCTTGAAAATAAGGAAGAAGGTGAAGAATTGAAGAGTCAATTTCGGAAGATCCGCCAACCAACCATGAGTGTTAACGATGCCAAGAAAAAATGGACAGTGAAAATGCAACATCATTTGAAATTGACTCTAATCCGGGGGAAGAAGAGGATGTCAAAATCCAAGAAAAATTGCAAGTTGGAGGTTTGAAGTCATATTCCAAGCATTTTTCAATGTTGGAATTATGTGGTGACACGGAAGTTGAACTACATGAATCAATGAAGGAGTGCGAGGAGGAAAAACTCAAGCCATATATCTTACAGTTTGAGGAAACAAGAAAGCAAAATGACATTCCTCACATGCGAGCCAAGAAGTGCAAAATGAAAAATTTGAGCATTGGCTTGATAATAAACTTACCACACCCCGTAGCTCGTGGTCACAAGCTTGATTCCAAGCTAGGTGCCCAGTTCATATCATCTAAGTGGCGAGAAAAGTGGTAATGTTGTTTGCGTCGTGCCACGACGTTAAATGTGGCACTTGGTGGGAGGCAACCCATTGTTTTTCAAAAATTTTTAGTCGTTTTTGAAATTTTATTTTTTGAAATATCTTATAATATTATTCTGTACTAATCTGCCAAGTTTCAGAATTTTTGGAGTTGATTTGAGCAAGCCGGGATGGTCCGGAGGGACAAAACTAGTAGCTGCCAGAAATATTCCAGCGCAGGAAGAGCTAAAGCTACGTGTTCGCGACATTATCTCGCCTTCGCGAGAAATTGAGAACTTTTAAGCTACGTGTTCGCGTAGTGGTGTCGCGGTGCTTCTGGACATTTTTACCCTTCGTGGACGCGTAGGGCCCTCGCGAACGCGAAGGATCGTGTAAGGGCTGACAGTTTTTAATTCGTAAAATAACCTAGGAGACCCCAAACACCCCTATTTTTGGTTCAACACTGCCTCCCCCTATTCCCTTAAGCCCAAACAAATTTCAAAGTGTAACATCTTCAAGTTTTCTGGCAAATTCTTCATCTCCACTCTCAAGGTATGTAATGTCTACACTCTCCACTTAATTTTTCTTCTTTTTGCTTGCTTTGAATTTTGAAAAACGGAAGAACTTCCATAGTTGTTCATTAGGGCTTAAGACTTCAGCATTAATTTTCAAACTTTTTGCTTGAAATTGTTTGTTGCTTGCTGGGTGAGATTGGTTGAGATAGAGTGTTTGATTTGAGAGAATTTTTTGGGTGAAAATTGTGCAGCAAAGTTCTGAAAATAGGCAAATAGTTGTGTGCTCTTAATATGTTTGAAAAAATTCCTCAAAGAAGAAGAAAATTTCTGGGCAAAGAAGCACCCTTCGCGAACGCGAAGGGAAGTTAACAGTGAAGAAAACTTTAGACTTTCACGAACGCGATTTCCTGACCGATCGCGAAGGCTTGCAGCTTGGAAAAATAATTTTGCACTTTGCGAACACGGAAGTGGCTCGCGAACGCGAAGGCTTAAGGCTGGCAGTCCCAGTTTTTGTTCAAAAAACAGTAGCTTCGCACAGCTCTGTCCGGAACTTTTTCCGCTCATTTCTTCGGCCTAATAACTTCTTAATACATTGTTTTAAGTATCTATATGAGATTTTAACATTGTTGGTTTATTTTGTAGGTGATTTGAACTTAAAATGGAGCCGGATCAACAAGAAATAATTACCTATAACTATGTCTTTGGCCCCAGACAAGAAGAAGCTTACGATCCTGAGCGGTTTTTATCGGCGGCATGCGAGCGAAAATATGATGAACCTCTTGCCAAATCCATTGTGCGGGAAAGAGGCATCAATTTAGAAAAAGTTGAGGAGAAAATGTCTAACTTCCATCAATACTTGTGGGAGAGTGGATGGATATGTTTTGCTGATCCACCTATCACCGCCAATCACACTATGGTCCTGGAGTTCTATTCAAATTCTATTCAGACTTACTTCCAGGGCATATTGGTGACTACTGTCCGAGGCGTGCAGGTATATTTCACCCTCCATATTATCAATGATCTTTATGGCCTCCCCCACGCTAACAATGAGGAGTACAAAGAAAGAGCAACAATAAGGGGCAACCAATGGCTAATAAATAAGCTGCATGGCGGGGTTACTCCAAGGTGGATAAGATTGCACAAGGGAATAGATTCTCATGATTTCACTGCGGAAGCAAAGACATGGCTTTCGATCATTTGCTACAGAGCTTCTCCGTCCTCAAATGACACTGATGTCACAATAGACATGGCACTCATGATTTCCGCGCTTATAGATGGGCTACATGTTAATGTGGGGGAGCATATTGTTAGTGAGATTGCAGAAGCTACTAATGGGAGGTCCAAGAGCCTGTTATTTTCTTCCTTGATCACCAGACTCTGCTATGATGCTGGGGTGATTAAATGCCCCAATGATGTCGAGAAAGGTCCAGGTAAGCCAATGATTCATCCAATACTAAAAAGAGGACCAAGTGATAAGCAAAAAAATAGGCGCATTGATGTAGCCTCCCCTTCATTCGGGAAGTCCACAGAGACCACCAATGATCCCACCGGGTCTTTTGACCCTATAGGACCCCTCAAGTCTGGACCGCACACTATGCGCCATTTGTCCAGCCAGATTTACGGGGTAGATGCTCATGTCAAGCAGCTTATAGCTGGCCTACCCTCTGTCCCGCCTAGGGCAAGCAACTTGGCAAACATATCTATAGAGGAAGAAGCCCCTACATACTTAGATGACATAGTCAGAGGGCAAAAGAACATCACATCTAAGATGGAGGCAATGGGCACCAGGCTAGAAAATATGAGCCGCAGGCAGGGCAAAATAGAAAATAGGCAAATAAAATTTAAGGAGCACGAGAAGAAGAAAAGTAAGCTGCTGTCAAAGATGATGCAGAAGTTGAGTATACTTTGTGGCTCCCAGGACGCGGATGATGACAATAAGATGGACACTTAGCTTAAATTTCCCACCACATCCACTTCAGACTAATGCAGTATCAGGGAGCACTTTCCACCATTTTATTCTGTCATGTTTAATTGCACTAGGGACAATGCAATATCTTTTGTTGGGGGTGGTTTCTTGTATAACTGTGGTTATGGCATGGTATGGGGGATTAGTATAATATTGTAGTTGTTTTTATTTTATTTTGTGTGATGTTTGATATTAATTATATTAGTAATGCATTAACTTCTTAATTTTATTTATTATAAGTATCTTAAATAATTTTTTTTATTTTTCATATATGTAGGGTGTTTTATATTAGTGGCGATATCCTTGGTTCTTTATACCATAGTTCTTTTTCCAAGGATGCCAATTTTCTCTTGAACCGGAAAATTGTATATAATTGTAAAGCTTTTATTTGTTGTTATCGACTTTTCCCGATGATGGATAGCTTTCTTAAGGGAAATTGTCTTGTTGTTAGAATTAGACTTTTATTAAAAATAAATGAATTGAGTTAAGTTGGAATTTTTGACCATTATCTAAGTTGTGGCTTACTTGGTACCATTATAGTTAAATCTTGGCATATGCATTTTTGGTTGTTGAAAAAGAAAATAATTAAAGTAAAAATATCATGACCTTTTAGATTCAATTTTTGGCTCTTTGATTCACTAAATAGCTTCCTTTATGCTATATAATCTCTTTGAGTCATTTGTGTTTGTTAGTTCTTCTGTTGTACTTGTGGTGTAGAACTTGCCCGGAATGTGCTTTGGGAAGAAATTATAGACTAACTTGGTTTGAAAAATAATATTAGGCCTACCTTGGACCGCTAGTATGCCTAAAAATTCCTACCCTTAAATATTTTCCCTAGTCAACCAATTTTGAGCCTTGAACCTTATTCTTTGGCTACCATGTTACATGCTAAATTTCTTTGTTCTTAAATGATATATCTTTTATCATCCTACTTCCTTGAAAATGTTTGTGTAGGCTAAAATCCTAAGATTGGGGGTGAAAGTTGGGAAAGTTGTGATATGGAAATTGTTTGAAAAGGCGAAAGGTTTATATATAAAAAAGTTGTTAGTGTATATAACATTTGTTGATAAAAGTTGTGAATAAAGGGAAGACTAGGTGTGGTATGAAAAATGAAGAAAAGAGTGGAAAATATCTTTGAAGGAAGTGAACTTTAAATTGTAAATTTGGTACTTGGGAAAGTTTTGAGTCACTTTAACCAAAATTGTGCCTTACCTTAACCAATTGCCTAAACTACAACCCTTTAAGTCCTAATTGATTTTGAACCAAGTTGTTTACATTAGTAGAGAAATACATGAGCAAGCCTATGGTACTACTTGTATGCATTTGAACTTCTTTTTGAGAGCGAGTTAATTCTTTCCATTTGATATCCCATTTTTTATTTAAATTGAGATTTATGAGTGTGAGATCCTCTCTTGAATGTAAGGGCACATGAGAATTTAGTTGTGAATTTAATCCCATTCTCAATTGATAAGAATGACCAAAGAAAGTTGATTGTGATATAGAGGCAAATTTTGAAGCTTTAGTGTCATGACTTGATTGATACTTTGATTTGCATTTGTGTTTGAGCACTTGAAGTATAATGAAGTTTATGTGGAGTGCTCAATAATTCAAATGCTTTAGAGTAATTGTTGGTACCAATCAAAGTCATGCTTTTTTGCTTATAGTAAACATATTTGGCTTGGATGATATAAATGAATTGTTGAATTAAACACTTGGGAGGAGACTTTGTCACTTTCATTGCTTGTGGTCAAGCAATTGTTTAAGTTTGAGGTGTGATAAGTAGGTAAAATACCCACTTATCTTGTCGTTAAATCTATACTTTTGATGTGTTGAGTGATAAAAGTCGTGCGTTTTAATATCGTTTACTTCTATTTTACAGTCTGTATGTGATTTAGAAGTGATGGTGAAGGAACCAAGTGAAAACAAGCCAAAACGGAATTAAAATGGGCAAAATGAAGTTTCCCAGTTAATTGTTCTTCGCGAACGCGAAGTGGTATCGCGAAGGCAATGAGTCAGGCCCAGATAAGCTTCGCGAACGCGTACAAGCAACGCGAACGTGTTGAAGAAGGATAGTGTCCTTCGCGAACGCGTAAGTCAAACGCGAAGGCGATGGCCAGAAAGTCAAGGAGCAGAGTCAACACTTCGCGAACGCGTGGTCAAACTGTGAACGCGAAGGTCAGAAGTCAACATTTCATCGCGAACGCGTAGGGCCATCGCGAACGCGAAAGCTTAATTGCATGGAAAGCAGGGGAAGTTCTGGAATTTCACGATTTTGACCCTAAATCCTTTTATACCCAAATCAGTTCATTTTGTACGCATCATTGGCTTATTTTTAGACTAGAAACTAGAGAGAACAAGGAGAAAGCTAGGGTTCTTGCACAAACACACTTGGGTCTTGAAGATTGAAACTTGTGGTTAAGATTTTCTTACTCATTTATGTTTATTTCTTCAGTTTCTTGCTTTGTATTGCAAATCTAAGTGTGTAGTATTTATTCCAACACTTAATCTTGTTTATGGAAATTTTCATAATTAAAGTGTGGATTTAATACCTTTTATGCTTATGTATTAATTGAAGTTCTTTTATTGTTAACATAGGTTTGCTTGTTGAATCTTTATTTGTTCAACTCCATAATTATTGTTAGTTAATTGAAAGAGATTTCAATTAACATGCCTAATTAGTGTGTATCTACTCGAGAGAGAATACATATTTAGGTATTTGTTGAACAACATCACTCCCGGAGTATAGACGAGAGTCATAACTGATGGTTTAGAGGTTGGATTAGAGATAGCGATACCTCTGGTGCAATCTTAGTAAACCATTATGCGAATCTAGCTAGCGTAGCTCGAGAGAGTGCGTCTAGTAAATTATTATGATTGCTCGAGAGAGATTTATGATAAGTAGAGAGTTCACGATTGATAAGAGCGATTAAGTATACCTTTGTGACCATTATTGGAAGGGATATAAAATACGTTGGATCGTTACTTGATGTGTAGTTCCCGATGCATTCATACTTGTAGCCATTGACCATTTTATTTGTTTTCTAGAATAGTTTATATTTTCGCAATTAAATCAACATAAATCCAAAATCATTCGTTTAACCCGTTTGGCTTTGCACCATAAGCGATAATTCTCCTACATCCTTTGTCGCCTACACATTGTCCCTGTGGATGCGACCCCGACTCTTAGTTGGGTAAATTATATTGCAATCGACCGTACCTATTGCTATTGAGCAGTGGTTTTGGACGACATCACGCAACTTTTTACCCCACTATTCTAAACTTTAGTGTATTTAATACCCCCCCTCTGCGCAAAACGTGTAGGTCACGTTGTAGCTGGGCGTGAAGCCAAAAAAAAACTGAAAACTAATTTAGTGGTCCACGTGTCACTTTCTAATAGGATATTATAACTAATTACCTTAATATTATTTTTTTCTCTTTTCTTTTTCGTTTTTTCTTTTTTAACACGAAAATATTATGTTAAAAATTATATTTTTTTCAGTTTGTAAAAAATTTATTTTTCCAATTTTTAAAAAATAAAAATATTTAAAAAATTGAAAAACTGAAGAAAAAAATATTTTTCAAAAACGAAAATATTCTGTGGAAATATTTTTTTAAGTTTTTAAAAAATAAAAAACAGTTTGTTAAAATTTCTTTTTTTCAGATTTTACAAAAAACAAAATTTTTAAAAAGACCATTTTTAATTTTTTTTCAATTTGTTATGCAAAATGTTTTTGTTTTTGAATAACATTTTTCAGATTTTACAAAAAAAAGTATTTTTGTTTTTGAAAAATGTTATTTTTTCAGTTTTTAAAGATTTTCTTTTTGTAAAAACTGATTTTTTTCTGAAAATAGAAAAAATAAATATCATTTTAAACAAAATATTATTGTTTTTAAAAAACTGAAAAATTATTTTCAGCAAAATATTTTTGTTTTTTAAAAATATATATTTATTATTTTTTTTAAAAATTGTTTTGTAAAAACTGGGAACACAAATAGTTTTTTGTTTTTGTTCTTTTCTTTTTTTACATAATATTTTCGTGTTTTAAAATCTAAAATTTTTTTAAAAAAATGGAAAAACGGAAAATAGAGGACTTTATGGTGCGTGTAACACACAGCCAGCATAAAACTTGGTTCAGTTTTTTAAGGAGGTATTAAATACACTTAAGTTTAGAATAGTGGGGTAAAAGATCGCCCGTAAAATTTAGGTGTGTAAATGGTTTTTCGGACAAGTTTGATGAGTAGTTTATGTATTATCTCTAAAATAAAACTACATAAAAGAGGAAGATTGGTGGCAATACAAACTACCCTAGGACTGTACTTGGTATTGGAAGAAAATATGTGACACAAAAGGAAAGTTTAAAGAGGGGTTTGAACAAACAGGATGGAAGACAAACCAATATACAACCAAGGATGACTACAACCGGT
This sequence comes from Nicotiana benthamiana, assembly GCA_034376525.1. Classification (NCBI taxonomy): domain Eukaryota; kingdom Viridiplantae; phylum Streptophyta; class Magnoliopsida; order Solanales; family Solanaceae; genus Nicotiana; species Nicotiana benthamiana. The sequence continues at coordinate 69,127,260 of CM067334.1, read as the reverse complement.
GAAGAGGAGCAACAACTAAGTGGCCATATTCAAGATGGATTTGGAACATACTAAATGTTCTAAAGCATTGTTTCGTTGGATGGCTGATTGTGAAGATGAGAATACTGGCCAGAGATAGACTGAATATGATGGGGGTGAGCCAAGAGAAAACAAGTCTGCTATGTGAAAAAGAAGATGAAACAGTCCAACATTTGTATTTTGAATGTGAGTACTCTAATAGAATACTGGAATACATGTGCAATTGGCTGAAGATTAGAATAAGAAATGCAGACCAGAACAATATCTGGAGGAAAATTGGAAGATACATTAAAGGAAGACTATGCAGGAGCTTTGTAGCAGCTATCATAACAGCAACTATGTACTGGATTTGGAAAGCAAGAAATGAGGCACTGTGGAACAAAGCAGTGCCTATACCAGGAAAAGTATGGCAAGAAATTAGGGAAGGGAGCAGGTATAGAATTCAGGAAATAAGAAATAGTAGGAATAATAGAAAACAAATAGAATGGATAAATGCTTTGTATAGATAGGATAATGGAAGGGATATAGAGAATAAGATTATAGAGTTGAGCTCATAGACTCAACATGAATACTGGATTGTAAATGATTGTTTGTACGGGGGAGATAAATAAAATTTTCCTTTACCCAAAAAAAAATTAATAAAACAAAGGAGCAAATGATAAACCTATTAGATTTTCTTAACCAAATAGAATCTGTTGCATTCACAAGTTCATCGTTTCATAACTTCTTACTTAATGGTTAGGTCTGAATTCTACAATGGAACTCAGAATGAAATTGATTATTAAATCAATCTTCTCAGTCTTTATTAGCTCAAAATTCTTAATTTCTTCTTCTATCTATATACGAACATGTAGCTTTTCAAATATTTAAATTAAACCGAACCAAGACAAGATAATTCCTTTTTTTAATTAAGACAAAAGTAAGGTTGTCTATATCACACCCCTAAAGGGTACGGTTCTTCCTCAAAACTTACGTGAATACAAATACTTTATGCACCAGGATCCTGCGGCCCTAGTGTGTATCATTAGTGTAAAAATCAAACCAAGACAAGATGATTGCTTTTTTTTAATTAAAACAAAAGTATGTCTGTCTACTCACTCCGCTACAATGTGGCCCTTCCTCAAACCATGTGAATACGAATACTTTATGCATCAGGACCTGCGGCCCTGGTGCGTATCATCGTGTCTAAATCGAACCAATACACGATGATTCCTTTTTCTTTAATTAAGACAAAAGTAGGGTTTTTCTACATCACACACAATACGGCGGCCCTTCATCGGACCGTGCGTGAATACAAATATTTTATGCACCAGGCTACTGTTTACGTCTTTATGCTTAAAACAAGAAATAAAAAGAGAACTAAAAACTAAAAGAAATCAAACCTGAATCATATATAGGTCTTCTTTTCTTGGTAGGAATTGTAGGAAGTTTGAGTTCATCAGCAGTTTGACGAGTACAAGCTAATAATAAAGAAATTAAAGAAATGCCATCACCAAGAGAATGATGTGCACGAAATATGCTCACAGCTTCAGCATCACGAGTTTTAATGTTCAAAATATGAAATTCCCATAGTGGTTTTGATTTTTCAAGACTTGTTTTTGTAAGATTGTGAACATAATCTTCTATGTATTTTTCTGGTGATAATAATTCCAGCTTACTTTCATCAACTTCTGGTATTATAATGTGTTGGTTTAAATCAACTTTTGTTTGTACCCATTTCATTTCTCCTCCATTTTCTTCATCTACCACCTGTAATTAATATTTTTTAATAAATTGTTTAGCATGTATACCTACTAAAAAAACAATAGGAATTAGAAACAGTCAAATTCCGTAGTTAACAGAAAAATTCATGCTAACAAGAGCGGATTCATCATAATAGTTACGAGTTTCCGTGAACTCAATAGTTTTTGTCTAGATCTTGTCTTTGTATTGAGAAATCCATAAATCAAATGTATAAGAATATTTAGTTGGGGATCAGTTCTTTAATCCAATTATTATTATTATTGTTATTATTATTATTATTATTATTATATATTAACTTGAGATTCTTTAGGAACCCATAAACTTAAAATTCTGAATCCGCTTCTACATGCTAATCCTATTTAGTGACATATTATCAAGAAATTATGTTATATATGAGCGATTTAACAACATATTAACGATAAAGTTCGTAATTAATTTTAATTTTTTTAGTAGTGTATGATGCATGAATCTTGAGGTATACACACTTACTTTACGTGCAGAATATGGAGAAAAAACAGAGAAGAGAGACGTAATGAGAAGTGCATGAAAAGAGCACTCTGGCAAAAGTTGTGTTTTAGGTTCATAGCTCGTCTTAGTTATTAAATTAGCAATTAATATTTATATATATTTAATAAATTATTTAATACAAGTAAAGATCCAAGTAAAAAGTACTGAATTTACTCGAATCCGTACCTAATGCTCTAACTCTGCCTACTTACAAAGAGACAAGTTTGAACAAAAAATATTCTTTTAATTTGAACAAGGGTATGAAAAACAAAAGCATCAAAACATACTAGGACGCTAACTTCACAAGTATATATGCAAAAATAAAATATGCATTTGTACAAACTCATAAATTAACTTAATTATAAATTCGTCGACAATAAATTATGAATTTGCCTCTAATGAAAACATATCAGGATGCTAAGTTCACAAGTAAAGATGCCCCAAAAAAATGCATGAATGCGCACTTATAATTAAATTAACTAATAAATTCGTTGACACTAAATCATGAATTCGCCTCTAATGAAAACATACCAGGACGCTAACGTCACAAATATATCTATAATAACAAAATATTCATATGTACAAACTTATAAATCAACTTATAAAACTCGTTAATAAGAAATTCTGAATTTGCCTCTAATGAAAACATACCAGGACGCTAGTAAAACGGGGATGCTTAAGCAAAGTATGAACTAACTTGTCCTTAGTAGGCTGTGGAGAAATCCTAGTATTGCCAAACATAATGGCCATTACATGAATATTTAATATAGGGTCTAAGAACATTTTTGCTGTGGGACTCAATGGTTCTTCTTCTTCAACTTCCATTTCCAACTCTTCTATTGTTTTTCTCTTTGTTTCAATTGGTTTCAGAAATGGTTTTCTACATTTGAGTTCAGTTGGGGTTTCCATTATATTTTGTGTCAAAGGAAAGAGCAATGAGCAACTTCACAGTAAAGAACATGAAATGTTTTGTAGTAGTAGGTGTTTGTTTTTCTTATAGAAGATTGAGAAAATTCGCTCCAACAAACTTGTCATTCTTCTTGCATTTTGACAGGTACATGGTGGAGTCAAAATAGCAAGTCTCATTACACGGTGTTTAATTGGGTACGAAATTGAATATATTTATTTTATTTTTATATACATTTGGTTATCTTACTATTTTTGCTGTCAATACTTTTCTTTTCTCCAGTATTTTCATTATAGCATCTTACTCTTGTATATTTCAAATATGTTTTGAAAACACTTTCGTGAATGAAGGATCTACCGAAAGCAGTTTCTCTACCTCACACAAGGTAGTGATAAGGTTTATGTACACTCTATCCTCCCTAGACCCTATTCGTTATTAGAATATATTGTGTGTATCTTTTTATTATTGGTAGAATATTTTTTCATTATTGTACAGTCCTATAGTTGGTAGGATTTGATTTCTTCCATTATTGTACAGTCCTATAGTTGGTAGGATTTGATACCTCTTGTACTCTATATATACTTTTGTGAGCAATACAAGAAAATCAATTCTCCCAAAACTCTCTACATGGTATCATACGCAAGTGGCTTATCGCCAAAGAAACTCTAATTCTTCCCTACCTGCGCCGCCGCCGACGACCTCCTCGGTCCACTGCCTCTCTCCGGCGTCTTGCCGCGCAATCGCTGCACTAACCGACATCCCTCTCTCTCTCAGCGTCGATCAGCGCCTCCTCTGCCTCGCGCTTCATGGCCGCTACGACATACAACGATCTTCTCCAGTCGATTGCCATCAATGCATCGGCTCAGATCCCACTTAAATTGGATTCCACTAATAACCTGGCGTGGAAATTCCAATTCTGAACCCTTCTTACGGGTTACGACCTCCTCGGCTTCTTGAACGGATCGAAGTCGTGCTCACCAGCCACTATCGTCGACAAGGAGGTAACTTCCCCCAATCCAGCATATCCTTACTGGATTCGCCAGGACAATCTTATTCTCAGTGCCATCATCTCGTCGATCACACCAACGATCATCTCCTTTATTGCCACTGCGGAAACCTCTAAAGAGGCCTGGGACATCCTCGCGCCCACATACGGCACTGCTTCTCGTGGTCGTATCATGGCTCTCAAACAGCAGCTCCATAATCCGGTAAAAGGTTCTAAATCTGTTACTGATTTTATGCACGGTATTCGCGTGATTGTGGATGAATTATCTCTCTTGGGTGTTACTGTTGATTATGAGGATCTTGTCATTAAGGTTCTAAATGGTCTTGATGATCCGTATATGGAGCTCTCTCATGCTATCCAAGCCCGCGAATCTCCAATATCTTTTGCTGAATTACATGACAAGCTGTTAAGCATGGAGGCTCAGATTACTGCCCGTGCGCCGGCCACCTCCGCCGCATCTGATTTAGCTCCGTCGGCTACCTTCATCGCCGGACAGCAGTCTGGCCGTAATCGCTTCGGTGGCCGCGGGCGCGGCTGTGGCAGCCGTGGTTTATCCTCCGGCCGTGGTGCTTACTCCAACAATGGCTAATCTCGCGGGTACAATGGGAAGTGCCAGCTCTGCAGTGAATTTGGCCACTCCGCGCGTCGTTGTCCGTCCTATCCTATTTCCGGCGCAAATCAGCCCCTCACGGTGGACCACTGCCGCGACCAGCATACGCTACGTCACCTTATCTGACTGCTCACACAGCCGATCACTCTCCATCTGATTGGATTTTGGACTCTGGTGCCACTCATCACATAACCAATGATCTTGCCAACATGTCTCTTCACAGTCCTTACACTGGTTTCAATGATGTGGTTATTGCTAACGGTGAAGGTTTAAAAATTACACATACTGGCCAACTTTTGAGTTATTCATCTCTTTTATGGCCTGGGGCTCTCTGTGTTCCGCATATTCCTAAAAATTTGATCTTTGTTGCTCATTTATGTCATCACAATAATGTTAATGTTGTTTTTTCTGATACTGATTTTCAGGTGAAGGATCGTCGCACGTGGGCAACACTCGTCAGCGGCCCACGTAGGAATGACGCCTACTACTTGCCGGCGGGTTCCCGTCTCCCGTTCGCCCTCACGGCACAAAAACTCCCTGCGTCATTATGGCATTCTCGGTTTGGTCATCCGTCAGCTAAAATCCTACGTCATTTAGTGTGTTCTAGCAGTATAGCATCCAGTAGTGTGTCTGATTTTGCTTGTGTCTCTTGCAAGCTTCATAAGTGTCATAAGTTACCTTTCTCTGAGTCAAGTTTATCTTCTACTGCTCCGCTGGAGCTTATTTTTTCTGATGTATGGACCTCTCCAATTATTTCTAATGAAGGATTTAAGTATTGTGTCATTTTTGTTGATCATTTTTCTAAGTACGTTTGGTTTTTCCCTTTACGTCGTAAATCTGATGTCTTACAAACCTTCGCCACTTTTAAGTCCATTGTCGAAAAATACTTCTCTACTAAAATCATTACTCTGTATACTGATAATGGGGGTGAATTCCTAGCTTTACGCTCTTTTCTCGCCTCCCATGGCATCTCACATCTCACTTCACCTCCTCATACACCTCAACACAATGGCTATGTTGAACGCCGTCACCGTCATATTATCGATACTGGTCTCACTTTCCTTCATTATGCCTCTGTCCCTCTCATTTACTGGCCTTATGCCTTTGCCACAGCATTCTATCTCATTAATCGTCTTCCCAAGACAAATCTCTCGATGATCTCCTCCTTTGAGTCTCTCTTCCATAGGTGCCCCAACCTTGCCAAACTGCGTGTCTTCGGCTGTCAATGCTTCCCTTGGCTTCGGCCCTACACCTCACACAAAATGGAAACCAGATCTCGTGCATGTGTCCTTTTCGGCTACTCATCTACTCAAAGCGCATATCTATGCTTTGATCCCTCAACTTCTAAAATCTTCGTCTCGCGTCATGTCACCTTCCATGAAGATATCTTCCCGTTCTCCAAATTGTCTAACCCCAAGTCTCCACCCGACACCCGTACCCATTCCGGTCACCCTAGAAGTCCTTCCGCTACCTCCGCCAGTACCTGCCGCCGCTCTCACTAGCGATCCTTCACCGGACGCACTGCCGGCGCCATCACCCGAGCAACCAGCGCCTCTTACGGCACCGCCAGCGGCCCCCGCTGCCGCTACACCCACTATGCCTCCACCTTCATCCTCTCAGGGTGGTCATCACATGCAATCTTGCAGCAAAAATAACATCTTTACGCCCAACAAGAAGTTTGGTATGTCTGCTGTATCCTCTCCAGCTGTTACAGAACCTCAGACTATGTCTAGTGCTATGTCTGATGAGCGCTGGCGCGCTGCTATGTCATTGGAGTTTGATGCTCTACTACGGAATGGCACCTGGGATCCTATTCCACCTGATTCTTCACAGAATGTTGCAGGCTGCAAGTGGGTTTATCGTATCAAACGAAAGCCTGACTTTAATGTGGATAAGTTCAAAGCCCGACTTGTTGCGAAAGGCTTTCATCAGCAACCAGGTGTCGACTTCCAGGAGACTTTCAGTCCGGTTATTAAGCCGGAAACTGTGCGTTTGGTTCTCAGTATAGCTGTATCCAAGGGCTGGCCTCTTCGTCAAATGGATGTGAACAATGCCTTTCTCCACGGGAGGCTTACAGAGGATGTCTATATGGCACAACCACCGGGTTTTGTTGACAAAGCCTATCCATCTTATGTCTGTAAGTTACAGAAAGCTATTTACGTCTCAAATAGGCACCCCGGGCATCTCTCATTCACTCGTCCTGATATCTCCTTTGCTGTGAATAAACTCTCACAGTTCATGCACGCTCCTACTGTCACTCATTGGGGTGCAGTTAAGCGCCTCTTCCGATATCTGAATGGGACGCGTGACTTCGGAGTCTGGCTGCGTCCTTCATCTGCTATACCTCTGCATTGTTTCTCTCATGCTGATTGGGGTGGAAACTGTGATGACCGCTCCTCAACTGGTGCCTATGTTGTCTTTCTGGGGCCTAATCCTATTTCCTGGAGCTCCAAAAAGCAGCGTTCCGTTGCACGATCTTCTACTGAGGCTGAATATCGTGCCATTGCTTCTGCTGCCGCTAAAGTCCGTTGGCTTCATTCACTGCTGCGCGAGCTTCATGTCCCTCTTCCGGCTACTCCTGTCATTTACAGCGACAACATTGGCGCCACTTACCTCTGTGCCAACCCTGTGTTTCATTCGCGCATGAAACACATCTCCATTGATTATCACTTTGTTCGTCAATTGGTTCAGAATGGGTCTCTTCGTGCTGCTCACGTATCCTCTGTTGATCAGCTTGCTGATGCTCTTACCAAGCACTTATCTCGTCCTCGGCTTCTTCTGCTGATGTCCAAGATTGGCATGTCCTCCGGCCCTTCATCTTGAGGGGGCGTATTAGAATATATTGTGTGTATCTTTTTATTATTGGCAGAATATTCTTTCATTATTGTACAGTCCTATAGTTGGTAGGATTTGATTTCTTCCATTATTGTACAGTCCTATAGTTGGTAGGATTTGATACCTCTTGTACTCTATATATACTTTTGTGAGCAATACAAGAAAATCAATTCTCCCAAAACTCTCTACATTCGTGAGATCACATTGAGTATGTTAGTTATTTTATTTTTATGTATACTCTTATTATATTAGGTAGTAAATAACAATAAAAATATGTTAAAATCATAGTTGAAAAGTGAATTCGCTAACAAACACGTTAATATCAAGTACAAGTAACTTTCGTAGCCCATGCTGATTTGAAGTTGCATTTTTTGGGGCAAAAGATGAGGATTTGGAAGGCACTTCAGCTTGTTTTGGTTAGATGTAGTTGGATCTTCCCTATTATAATGATGGGTAGTGTTTCCTTTGTCAAATATGATCATGCTACCCTTGTTTTTATTTCTAAATTTTTGGATTTTGCTTGAACGAATGGAAAAGGAAGATTGCTTCTTCCTTTCTTCGTTCCATTTCCAGAGTAGATAGCAAGGCCACATATTCATCGAGCCGAATATGTCGAGCTCGAGTAGGGCCTAACCAAACTTACTACTCCCTCTATTTCAAATTACATCATTTAGCTTATCAAAAGTTAATTTGATTCAAAAATTATAGGAAAAGTACTACTATAAGTTACAAATTTTCTATTGGTCAAACTTCATACAATTTAACTCTAGATAAGCAAAATAAGACATTTAAATTAAAACAAGGAGAGTATTACCTAAGTAATGAGAGCCAACAAAAGAGAAATGGTCACATAAAATTAATATGTGACTGGCTCATTCTGTCAGTCATAGGCGCATTGATCCTGCCAATAAGTTTTCGATTTGAGTTGGATTCCTCGTGTACGAAATGGCAAGACATCGCATTCAACATATACTCTTAATTGTACAGGTAAGAAGATTTGTACGTATTAGCAATATCAAGTCCATACACTTGAGCTTTTAATAAGACTAGCCACACAAGCAGCAGCCTTCACCTAATCACTACAAATTACTGTTGAGCTACAAGATTATCTAGCTTCAAAACCAAGACACATACATTGATTTTGTAGTGTATATTTATTGTATACTGTTTATATATCGTGTATATCATGTATGTTGGGCCAGAACATATCTGAGCCCATTTTATTTTGGTTTATGTTTGGCCCGAGTTGGCCCAGTTTTATTATACACACTCCTGACCCTTTTGTATTGGGTCAGTCAGGATATTTTTCTATTGAAAAGTTTTTCTTTCTGAAGCTCTCCAGAAGTTTCTCTCAAACCGACTCATCTTCTTCTTCAATCTTCATCTTGATTCTTCCACGTTTTCATGGTATCAGAGCGGGACGATGATCCGACGATTCTCTGCTATATTTTGTTATCCCAATCGAAATCGCGTTGGAAAGTTTTCGGGTGTTTGTGAGATATTTGGTCAGTGATGATTTCGATGAAGAACGAGTGTTGATCTGAGACCTTTATCACCGTTAACTAGTTGCATCTTCACTACTTGGACGTTTTGGGTTGGTTTTCCGACATCCTCGACTCGATTCCGGCGAGACTTCAGATTTTAGGGTTTCTGCTGCTCGGAACTGGCATTTTTTCTGTTAATCGAAGGACGATCTTCTCCGGTCGCGAAGAAGGAGGGTAAATCTATTCCTGTTTTAGGTGCTATATGATTTACATGAGATTTTTGATACAACTTTAGTTTTTTCAAATTAATTACAGAGACTATCTTTTGATTTTAAACTCATTGTTCTTCATGGCTGCTAACATGAGTGCTAATACAACTCCTGTTGACCCTACCAGTCCCCTTTTTGTTTACATGATGTTCCTGGTGTTTCTCTTGTGTCCAGTCCCTTCTCGGGTAGTGGTTATGGGGGTTGGAGAAGGAAAAGGATTGTAGCGTTGTCTGCTAAAAATAAAATTGGCTTTGTTGATGGTACATGTCCAGATCAGACACTAATGTGGCTGAACAAAAGATATGAGAGAGATGTAATAATATGGTAATATCCTGGTTGACTGCTTCCTTATCCCCTCAGATAGCTGAGAGTGTGCAGTATTCTGATACTGCACAGAGTATATGGGCACAGCTCGCAGCTAGATGTGGTACTGCTAACAGAACCAAAATTTTTGAACTAAAAAGAGAACTCTCTCATACTTCTCAAGGATCTCTAGATGTAGCCTCATATTTTAACAAACTTAAAGGACTGTGGGATGAATTAGGAACAATGAGTACAAACCATGGGCAAAGATGCATTTGTCCTGCCAGAAATGGCATCATACAGGAAGATGATGAGAATAGGGTGTTTCAGTTCCTCATGGGCCTAAATTAAGCATACATGGGGGTAAGGAGTAACTTACTGATGATGAAGCCTCCTCCTACCCTTGACAGTGTCTACAATATGGTCCTCAATGATGAGAAACAGAGACAAGTCCAGTCCCTTTCTCAGTTTAATCCAGACTCTATGTCTTTCAATGTCCACACAAATAGACATTCAATTGGATTCAATAAGGCCACAGTGCCTAATCCTTCTTCTTTCAGACAAAGAGTTAATTTTGACCAAGCTAGAGGCTCTTTATTCTGTAGATACTGCAAAAAATTTGGGCACTTAATTGATAAGTGTTACAAGATTCATGGGTATCCACAAAGTACAACATTTAACAAGGGGAGGAGACCTGTTGCTGCTCATCTAACTGCTAGTGTGGATTTCCCTTCTTCTGAAGGGAATGTGTCTGTTCCTCAAGGAAATCCTCCTGAAAGCCATCACCCTGTTCCAAACATGGATGGCCAGAGTTCTGTGATACCTGGGTTGAGCAGACAACAATATGACCAATTGATGACCTTGCTACAACAAACTCAGTTAGGGGACTCCACTGCCCAGACTCCTCCTCCCATGTATGCTGCCAATTTTGCTGGTACTATGCTAACTGAGAGCCCTGTTACTGATTCCAAATTTTGCATGCTTACTCACATTAATTCTGCCACCTGGATAATAGACTCAGGGGCATCTAACCATATGACCTTTAATAAAGATTTACTCTTCAATCTCACACCCTTAACTGTACCCTATCTTGTAACTCTTCCAAATGGATATAAAGTGAAAGTGACATGCACATGATCTTTTGCATTAAATCCATTCATCATTCTTCATGATGTCTTACTTGTTCCTTCTTTCAAACATAACTTGATTTCTGTCCACAAATTAGTGAAACAGTTGCATTGCATAGTCTTGTTCACTTCAACTTCCTGTTTCCTCCACATGTTACAGGCCCCTTCTCTGAAGATGCCTCTAGATCTTGGTAAAGAGGAGGCTGGTCTTTACAAGTTTGCTTGGGTGCCAACTTCCTCTTCTTCTATTTGTTGTTCTTATGCTTCTGTATGTTCTTCTTCTTCTAATTCTTGTAAACCTGACTGTTCTAGTCATGAAGTTGTTATTTTACCTTCAAATGTAAATAGTTCCATCTGTAATAATGTTGTTGCCACTGACACGAATTACATTTGGCATTTGAGATTGGCTCATATTTCACTTGCAAACATGAAACACATTTCTGCCTTGTCTTTTCCATTTGCTTCTAAACAGCCTTTCCATTGTTCTATTTGTCCTATGGCTAGGCAAACTAGACTTCCCTATCCTGAAAGCACAACAAGTACATCTAGACCTTTCCAATTGATTCATGTAGATACTTGGGGCCCTTATCACACTCCCACCTCTTCCGGCTCTAGATACTTTCTAAAAATAGTATATGACTTTTCTAGAGCAACCTGGACACATTTATTGGGGTCTAAAAGCAATGCTTTCTACATGCTTAAGTCTTTTCTGTGTATGGTTAAAACCCAGTTTAATGCTGTTGTTCAAACTATTAGGAGTGACAATGCTTTGGAATTGGGGTCTAGTATTGCTGGTGCATCCTTTTTTAGTCAACAAGGCATTATTCATCAAACCACTTGCCCACATACTCCTCAACAGAATGGTGTTGTTGAAAGGAAACATAGGACTCTTCTTGAAACTTGTAGAGCTTTACTCTTCCAATCTGGTTTACCCATCTCTTTCTGGGGAGATTGCCTATTGACTGCTACATACCTTATTAACAGAAGACCCTCCAGGCTCCTTCAAGGCAAATCCCCTTATGAAATTTTGCATGGAAAGGCACCTACTTACTCCCATTTAAGGGCATTTGGCTGACTTGCCTATGCTGCTGTCCCAATTCCTCAAAGGGACAAGTTGAAACCTAGGGCCATTTCATGTGTCTTCCTGGGGTATCCTTTTGCTAAAAAGGATTATAGATTGTATGATCTCAGTTCCAAAAAGTGCTTTGTGTCCAGGGATGTTATCTTTCATGAAACTTCTTTTCCTTTTAAATTTGTTTCTTCTGTTAACTCTACTCCTTCTGTTTCTCCCTCTTCTTTTCCTTTTGTTCCTCCTCTTGAGCATTCCCTTTCTGAGCCAGACTTCTCTGTTCCTCTCCGCCTTCTCCTTCTGCCTCAGCTTCTCCTTCTTCCAATCCAGTTTCCAGTCCTCCTTTCAACCCTGATACTTCTCCTCCTGCTTTGCCTTCTTCCACATCACCTAATGTTCCCAGAAAATCTGGAAGACAACACAATCCTCCTTCTTATCTTAAGGATTATGTCTGTCATCTTCCTGCTTTCTCTGGATCTTCTTCTTCTCCTCTGGAGTCTGAACCTCTTTATTACTCTCAAGCTGCATCAGTCCCAGTATGGCAGGATGCCATAAGAAAGGAGTTTGATGCTTTGGACGCCAACTATACCTGGGATGTTGTTCCCCTTCCTCCTGGTAAGAAACTCATAGGCTGCAAATGGGTTTATAAGATCAAATATAAGGCTGATGGTAATGTTGAAAGATACAAAGCTAGACTTGTTATTAGAGGGGATACTCAAATTGAAGGGGTTGATTTCACTGACACTTTTTCTCCTGTGGTTAAAATGTCCACTGTGAAGTGTCTTATTGTAGTGGCTGTTAAGAACCATTAGAATCTTTTTCAACTTGATGTTAACAATGCTTTATTGCATGGTGATTTAGATGAGGAGGTATATATGAAGCTCCCTCCAGGTTTATCAGTTTCTGTCTCTTCTACTGATTCTGTTTCCCCTGCATCTCCTCCTCTTGTCTGTAAGTTGAAAAAATCTCTCTATGGGTTGAGACAGGCATCCAGACAATGGTATGCTAAGCTGTCTTCTGCTCTCTACTCCAAAGGATATACTCATTCTTTGAATGACTATTCTCTGTTTATCAAAGGCCAACCTGGTTGTCTGGTTGTTGTGGTAGTCTATGTGGATGACATTATTATTACTAGGGATGACAATGATGAGCCTTCTGCCCTGAAGCTGTTTCTGGATGATCAGTTCAGGATTAAAGACCTGGGGTCTTTGCATTATTTTTTGGGCATAGAGATGTCTGTTGTTCCTGGTGGGATGCTCCTTAATCAGCATAAATATGTTTCTGACCTACTGCATCAGTTTGACTGTATGAATGTTTCTCCTGTTGTTTGTCCTTTGGATCTTAATGTAAAACTCCATGTTGATTCTGGAGACATCTTCTCCTCCCTGATCAATATAGGAGCATTATTGGTAAGCTCTTATTTTTGACTCACACCAGGCCTGACATTTGCTTTACTGTTCAGCATCTGAGTCAATATTTGAAGTGTCCCAGAGTCCCTCATATGACTGATGCACTACATGTCCTCAGATATTTTAAGGGAATCATGAATTTGGGTCTCTTCTATTCTGACAGTTCTGATTTCTCTGTACATGCTTATTCTGACAATGATTGGGCTGCCTTTCCAGATACTCGCAGATCTGTGACTGGCTTTTGTATTCTTTTGGGAGGCTGCTTGATTAGTTGGAAGTCCAAGAAACAACCTGTAGTTTCTTTATCCTCTGCTGAAGCTGAGTATCGGGCTCTCAGTATGGTAGTAGCTGAATTGTCTTGGCTTTCCCGTTTGCTCACTGACATTGGTGTTTCTGTTTCTCTTCCCTTTTCTGTTTTTGTGACAACCAGGCTGCTATACATATTGCTAAAAATCCTGTTTTTCATGAGCGGACCAAGCATATCGAGGTAGAAGAATTATATGTTGAGGCAAAGAATCAAAGTTCACCTATCCCTACACGCAAATCATGGTGAATTACAAGTGATAGAAAATTGAAGCTTGTGCCGTGTTTATTTAGACCATGCAACTGAATCAATCTCAGCTTGAGCAGATCTGTACAACTCAAGTCTCTTCGGCGCTTCATAATTGCTGGATCCTCATTCAACAAAGTACCCAGTTGCTTTCCCTGCAAAAAGACATATGATTGCTAGACTCCTCTCCTACCCCCATACTAAAGAAGAGTTTTTGTTAGCTGAAGAAATGAGGCCGGCTCTCACCTCTTTCTTGCCTAAGTCAGTGAAGAAATGGTCAAGCAAGCTGCGTTTGGCCTCCCGTACTTGACAATGAACGACAGACTTTGGAATAGAATTCCTCAAACTAGCACAAACCATAGTGACATAAGACAAGACATTTGACCCTGTTCCTAAGAGGCGGTTAGACGATAGTTTACCAGGAAAAAGATCATTACAGGACTATTTTACAAGTAATTGCCGATAAATTTATACAAGGAATTAGGAGGAAAACGCTAATTCACAACTCACCTATCCTTGGAAGATAGGAATCATTGTAGCGGTCAAAAATAGAATGTGTTGGATTCCCTCCCTTCTCCATATCTTGAGGAAGCTTCCGGAAGAAATCTACTGTCAGGTAACTACACTCCATTTCAACCAGCTGAAGAGTTGCTCTTTTGCTCTCATCCTTTCTAATGATTCAACAGCTGCATTGCTGACCTCTACTCGTATGTGACAGGAATGTGCCGTTAACAGATTTGTAGGACAAATTGATAGGGTGGAACAACCCGATAGGGTCAGACATAGACACAAAGGATGGGGAATGCCCCAATCTGAGTCTAGTTGGGTACACTATATGAATCCTCATTATCCAGCTTGCTCCTTTTGGACCTGTTTCATTCCAACTCTCAATAATTTAAGTTTCTCTAATACTAGACGGGAATGCCCAAAAAAGGGCCAAAAAAAAAGCAATGGATGAAGAAAAGGGGGATATCTAACGCACTCGGAACAGATAATAATGCTAGCTAAAACCATTATTTATAGGATATTTTGGGTACATACAACAGGGGGCGAAAATTCATAGCGCATCAACAGCTGCTTCAGCAGGACCCTTAATAGAGATTACGGAAGATTCAATGAGACGAAGATAACCTTTTTCAGGAGCTATCAAATGTGGTTGATATCCATCAGCTTCAGTTATAAGTTTCCTTACATTGTCCATTGAAAGTTGCTTGTCAAATTGCAATCTTTTCAATGCAGCTGGGAGCCGATTATCAAAGACGTAATATATTTTATCTCCTCCTGGTCGACTGTGATATTCAGACATCATCAAAACAAGCTTAGACCACATAAAAGTATAGTATACTCGTATATGTTTAACAAAACATAAACATGGGAACACTTACACTCCATCAAAACTGCGACAGATTTCCATTAGCATGTACAATTTCCCCTGCAACAGAACATGCAAAAACGAGGATGTGACATATGATTCACACTAACAAAATCAACAAAAGCACTGGTATTCCACAAACTAAGGTAAAAGAGATATAGAGAATCAATTAACTCTATCTAGAGGAGTAAAATCGCCTCACAGGATTTTTTAACCTATTCAACGTAAAGGTATAGGTTTAAATAGGGAACTTACTCCCGCATCCGTGGCAATGGGCTTTCCAAGACTGCTCAACTCAGTTTCTAGTTCAATTATAGTTTTGTTGATAAGAGACTGAAGGCCTGGAATCCGAGACTTGATAACAGTCTCCAAATGCTAAAAATGTAGCCAGAATCAAAGAAACACATTTAGTGTCAGCATAAACCATAACTACATCAAACAGAAAAAGCATCAAGTCCGCACCAAGATGAATTTTTCTATGGAGACAGAAAAGTGAAATTAGATTAAAAATGCTCTAACAAAAAATTTAAAAAGAAGTCTTCTGCATGGGCACCAAAACCTGGAATACAGATTCAATAAGCAAGAATACAACATACTTTTGACAGAACTTTCCCAAGATGTTCTGCTTGTACTCAGGGGTATTAGAAAAGTACTCTCTCTCCCTACGCCTAGCAGCAATCATATCCACATTTTTGTTTATATCAGCTCGACAACACCAAATCCAGGGAAACTGTAGCTTATATGCTTTTCCTGTTAGGATTATGATTCCTACTAAAGACAATAACCTTCATATTGAATAATCCGGAATTACAACTACATGAGCGGAAGCTAACCTGAATCCATATGTGTGGAATTTTATGAACCACCTTTGATAATTGTCCTTGATTCCTTTTAAACCTCTTGATCATTTCTTCAAGTTTCTTGAAGTTTGTATGTTACCGTAAGAATGAATCCACAAGATTTAACAATATGAGAATTGTTACACAATAACAATAATATGACAATGATCAAATTTGGTCTTGGTTTTCCACCCTATTTGCAAGACAATGGACAATATGGTTCTTGATTCAATGGGAAGAAGAAGAACTTGTCTTGCTAAAGAATGGGAACCATAACCCCACTTTATAACTCTAGGAGTTACATAACCCAAGAGACAAGAGTTACAAGACAAAAGTTATGTCTTGAGTTATGTCTTGCAAGAGTTACAAAACTCAAGAGTCACAAGCATTCATCTAACCATAGTTACATTTGTAACCTTAGTTAGCCCATCATAAACTAAGGTTACCCTTTTGGGTATCTACACATTAGTCCTACACTTTAGTATGACTACACATTGGCCCCCTTAACGTAATGTCCATAAGACCACATAATTAGGCCAAACCAAAAGATAGCACATAACATATAATTATCCATATATTGTTCATATGTGTGTAGATATAAGTCCATATATCTAGATATAAATCCATATATCTTACAATCTCCCACTTGGATGAGATATACATACATATGTACAAACCTTAGTATTATATGTTACAAACCTTAGGTGCACAAAATTGCTATCACAATAAAATTGTCATGAACAATCCGGTCCATCAATCATACCAACATAGGAACTAAGTGCTCGTCGTTACTCATTCGTAACTAGAACCAATCATAGATCACGTATATCAATATAACCAACGACATGGATCAAGTGTAGGTATGTAGCATGGAAATAACATAAAGTGTGGTCAATAGAATGTCTATTTCCAACTGGTTCTCTTTACTGAGATCAAACATGAACTGTAAGAGTACAAAAACTTTAAAACTGAATATCTGCAGATATAACTGAATTACTGAATTTCTGAATATAATGAACAATTACATAAATGTGCAATACAAACTCCCACTAAAATACATAATCCTTATCTGATTTGACACCCATACAAGCAATATGCTCATGAAATACTTTTGGTGTCAATCCCTTAGTTAGCGGATCCGCAAGCATGGAGTTTGTACTAATGTACTCAATGCACAATTGTCCATTTTGTACTCTTTCTTTAACAACCCGAAATTTGACGTCCATATGTTTTGCTTTCGTCAAACTACTGTTGTTATTAGCATAAAGGACTGCTGATCTGTTGTCACATAATAGCCTAAGAGGCTTCTAAATAGCATCAACAATACGCAGTCCACCAACAAAATTCCGCAGCCATAATGCCTCATTGGATGCTTCATAACATGCCATAAACTCCGCTTCCATGGTGGAAGTGGCTGTAAGAGTTTGCTTAATGCTTCTCCAAGAGATAGCACCACCCGCAAGCATGTAAATATAGCCTGAAGTAGACTTCAAACTATCCTGACATGCAGCAAAATCGGAATCAGTATACCCAATGATCTCAAGCTGGTCCGATTTCCGGTATGTAAGCATGTAATCCTTTGTTCTCTGTAAGTACCTCATGACCCGTTTGGCTGCCTTCCAATGGTCCATTCCCGGATTGCTTAGATATCTGCCTAACATCCCAACAACGTATGCTATATCAGGTCGTGTACATACCTGAGCATACATCAGACTACCTACCGCCGAAGCATAAGGTGTCTTCTGCATTTCCGAAATTTCATAAGAATTGTTTGGGCACTGTTTGAGACTAAATTTGTCTCCCTTAGCAACAGGGGTGTCGCCTGGTTTACAATCCTGCATGCCAAATCTTTTCAGAACCTTATCGATATAGCCCTTTTGTGACAGACCGAGAACGCCTTTGGAGCGATCTCTTAGAATCTGAATTCCTAATACAAAAGAAGCTTCACCAAGATCTTTCATTTCAAATTTCTTTGAAAGAAATTTCTTAGTTTCAAGTAATAATGATATATCGTTACAGGCAAGTAGTATGTCATCGACATATAAAATCAGAAAAATATACTTACTCCCACTGAACTTATGGTATATACAGTCATCAGCAATATTCGGTTCAAAACCAAAAGATATAATGACTGCATGAAACTTATAATACCATTGACGAGAAGCTTGCTTGAGCCCATAGATGGATTTCTTTAATTTGCAAACCTTCTTCTCTGATTCATCCGAAACAAAGTTTTCAGGTTGCACCATATAAATTGTTTCCTCAATGTCACCATTGAGAAAAGCAGTTTTAACATCCATTTGATGAAGCTCAAAATCAAAATGTGCTATTAATGCCATTATAGTCCTGAAAGAGTCTTTCGATGAAACTGGAGAGAAAGTCTCTTTATAATCAATGCCTTCTTTCTGAGTGTAGCCTTTTGCGACAAGACGAGCTTTGTACTTAATAACATTGCCCCCTGAATCCCTTTTGGTTTTAAAAATCCATTTACAACCAATAGGTTTCGTACCTTCGGGCAACGTAACAAGCTCCCAAACGTCATTATCGCTCATAGACTTCATCTCATCATTCATGGCATCAATCCACTTTTGAGAGTTAGAACACTTAATGACTTGACGGAAGTTGATTGGATCATCTTCCTCAAGTCCAATATCACTTTCTTGTTCTTGGAGAAATACATAATAATCATCCGAAATTGCATTTCTCCTCTCTCTAGTGGATCTCCTTAATGGCATTTCAGTTACTTGAGGTTGTTGAGTTTGATTTTCATTAGTTATATCAGGTTCCTAATGGGGGAGATTTTCGAGATTGTCTTGAACCGGAGTTGTGTGATCCGAGTCAGTAAGACCAAGATCAACAATTTGAGGGAAAGACACATGTTCTTCCTCAAAGACAAAATCTCTAACAAATTTATCTCCCCACCCCCAAACTCAATATCCTCAAAAAACCTAGCATTTCCCGTCTCAAAAATAGTTCGTGATGTGGGATCATAAAACTTAAAACCCCTGGATTTTTCAGAGTATTCAACAAAATAGCTACTAACCGTCTTAGCGTCCAGTTTCTTTTCATTCGGCCTATAAGGCCTTGCCTCGGCTGGACAACCCCAAATGTGTAAATGCCGAATACTGGGTTTATGCCCAGTCCAAAGTTCATAAGGGGTTTTGATTGTAGCTTTAGTTGGAACTCTATTTAGAATATAAGTTGCAGTTTTTAATGCTTCATCCCAGAGTGAGTCTGGCAAAGAAGTACGAGAAAGCATACTTCCTACCATATCCTTAAGGGTCCTATTTCGTCTCTCAGCTACACCATTCATCGTAGGACTTCCTGGCATAGTATATTGAGGGACGATCCCACACTCATCTAGGAATTTAGCAAAAGGCCCTGGACGTTGTTCACCGGAACCATCATTTCGACCATAGTATTCACCACCACGGTCAGATCTAACGGATTTAATTCTTTTGCTTAGTTGATTTTCAACTTCAGCCTTAAACGATTTGAACACGTCTATGGATTGGGACTTTTCGTGAATAAGATATAGGTACCCATAACGAGAGTAATCGTCTATGAATGTGATAAAGTATTGTTGACCATTCCGACAAGGAGCAGGAAATGGCCCGCAAACATCCGTATGTATCAATTCTAAGACGTCCGAAGCTCTCTTGGCACCTAATCTAGTCTTGTTTGTTTGTTTTCCCTTGATACACTCAATACAAATTTCCGAATTTGAGGTATCAAAAGAATCAAGAATTCCATCTGACACGAGTTTCTGAATTCTTTGAATGGATATGTGACCCAAACGTTTATGCCAGAGTGATATAGAATTCTCATTAGTTAATTTCCTTTTAGTACCACTTAAACTTGTATGCAAAGTTTCTTTATTTGAAGTTATTGTATCAACCAAATATAAGCTATCAAATGTTGATAAAACACCAGTACCAATAAGATTTGAACACTGAAAGAGACTAACTTTATTATCCCCAAATGTACATTTATAACCAGATATGTCCAATTGGGGAACCGAAATTAAGTTCCGTCTAAAAGACGGTACAATAAAAGTCTCATCCAAATCTAAATGAAAACCGGTTTTAAACAACAGCCTAAATTTGCCAATAGCTTCAACTGGCACCTTCTTGCCGTCACCCACATAGATGTATCTTTCACCATCATTTGGTTTTCGGCAGTTCAGGCAACCCTGCATTGATATACTTATATGAGTAGTAGCAGCAGAATCTACCCACCAAGTATCCTTAGGTACCGAAATTAAATTAACTTCAGAACAAACAAGAGAAAGAAGTGTACCTTTTTTCGCACGCCAGGCATGGTACTTGGTACAATCCTTCTTCACATGATTAGTCCCTTTACAGAAGAAGCAACCTAATGCAGTGATTTCAACCTTAGGTTCCTTATGTTGCTTATTCTTGGGCTTTGTAACCGCAACTTCCTTACCCTTCCTCTTCTTAGTTTCCTTAGAAGAGGATGCCAAATGAGCACTTTCTGTCTTATCTAGCTTTATCCTTTCCTCTTCTTGCACACAGTGTGAAATGAGCTCGTCAAGAGACCATTTCTCCTTCAGGCAGTTGTAACTGACCTTAAACTGATTAAAGTGTGCAGGAAGAGATATCAAAACAAAGTACACAAGCAGTTCCTCAGTTAAATCCAGCTTGAGTGACTTAAGTTTCGAAGCAAGATGAGACATTTCCATAATATACTCCCTAATGTTTCCCTTGCCCTTATACCTCATGGAAACAAGTTTACTCAATAGTGTACTTGTTTCCGCCTTTTCGTTTTGAATAAAACGTTGTTCGAGGTTTTCAAGGAAAACTTTGGCATTGGGTTCATCATTCATAGTGCCCCTGAATGATTCTGGGATTGCACGCTTCATGATCATGAGACTCATGCGATTCGAGCGTTCCCACTTCTCCATCACCCTCTTGTCATCAGGAGAGGATGTATCCTCAAGAGGAGTAGGTTGCTCGGTCCGAAGTGCTAAGTCAAGATCCATGCAACCGAGAACGATCATGACGTTCTCTTTCCATTCCTTAAAGTTAGTGCCGTTAAGCACAGGGATGCTATTGATGTTGGCAGAGATCGTAGAAGCAGAAGAATTTACTGAAAATAGAACAAAAGGATTACTGAATACATGCTTACATAAACTTGAACTTTAACTTTGTAGATTCAAAATTAGGCAATTCCCATTACAAGATACCTAGCACAACATTGATTTTAGTCTTTGGACAGAAAAACAACTTGTAAGTGGTACTCTTGGTGTAGTGATCAAACATAGACAATAAACTCCTGTCAAATATTAAACCTTCCTTTGGGCCGATTTAATATTCACATGGAAAACCAAATAATCGTCTCATATTTACCACCACAAGAATGTTCGAATTCCTGCCAAATAACACCTTCCTTTGGGCCGGTGTTAAACGCATGGAAGACTAACATCCACAGTCATCTTATATTTTAAAATTAATCAATCTACACAATAGAGGTTACTTTGGCAACATAGTGCTTCAATTGAATAACTAAAATATTAGATGCTATAAACTTTAGTTCCTTAAGCCATTTTATGAATCTCAACTTAATGTGTTACATATCAAAATATGTAACACTTGAATATTAATCGTTGTTTACATGATAGGACAATTCTAAATATATTATAAGAATTGATGGACTTTAAAACAATTAATATTCACTGAAACTTAAGAGAGTTGAAACGTTTTTAGCCTTACTGGACCAACACAATCGATTGTCAAAACCAGACAATCGATTGTTTGATTTTCTGAAAAAGTTTTTAAGTTACAGGACCATCCACAATCGATTGTCAAAGCCAGACAATTGATTGTTTGGTTTTATGAAAAAAAATTTAAGTTACTGGACCATGACAATCGATTGTCAAAACCAGACAATCGATTGTTGTGGTTTTATGAAAAATTTTTAAGTTACTGGACCATGACAATCGATTGTCAAAACCAGACAATCGATTGTTTTGGTTTTGATAAAAAATTCAGTTTCTGGACCATCACAATCGATTGTCTACAATAGATAATCGATTGTATGGTGTTATTAAAAACGTTTCAACTCACTGGACCAGAACAATCGATTGTCAGGCTTTAACAATCGATTGTCTGGTGTTCCGAAATAACTGCCAGAATATTTAACGTCTCAGACAATCGATTGTTTAAGGCAACAATCGATTGTCTGACTGGCAGTGACCAAAAAATAATTTCCAGAATAACACATGATTTTCAACATGGATTTTAAACATAAAAAACATGTTGTTAACCAACTAAAATCATGCTGAATCATACAATGTTTTAACATCAAATGCATTAAAACATAACAATCATAAGATCATGCTATTTCATGGTAGAATTTTATAAACAAAATTCTAATTAAACTTAAACATGATTTCTAACATAACATGAACCTTATGATCATCCAAATTATCCAAAATGAAGGGTGGCTCTGATACCAATTGTTAGGATTATGATTCCTACTAAAGATAATAACCTTCATATTGAATAATCCGGAATTACAACTACATGAGCGGAAGCTAACCTGAATCCATATGTGTGGAATTTTATGAACCACCTTTGATAATTGTCCTTGATTCCTTTTAAACCTCTTGATCCTTTCTTCAAGTTTCTTCAAGTTTGTATGTTACCGCAAGAATGAATCCACAAGATTTAACAATATGAGAATTGTTACACAATAACAATAATATGACAATGATCAAATTTGGCTTATGGTTTTCCACCCTATTTGCAAGACAATGGACAATATGGTTCTTGATTCAATGGGAAGAAGAACTTGTCTTGCTAAAGAATGGGAACCATAACCCCACTTTATAACTCTAGGAGTTACATAACCCAAGAGACAAGAGTTACAAGACAAAAGTTATGTCTTGAGTTATGTCTTGCAAGAGTTACAAAACTCAAGAGTCACAAGCATTCATGTAACCATAGTTACATTTGTAACCTTAGTTAGCCCATCATAAACTAAGGTTACCCTTTTGGGTATCTACACATTAGTCCTACACTTTAGTATGACTACACATTGGCCCCCTTAACATAATGTCCATAAGACCACATAATTAGGCCAAACCAAAAGATAGCACATAACATATAATTATCCATATATTGTTCATATGTGTGTAGATATAAGTCCATATCTAGATATAAATCCATATATCTTACATTTCCTTCCAAGACCTGGAAATCCAAGAATATGATTTAAAAGAAGAATACTCTAGTAGAGTGATCGGCAAAGTCAAAACATTCCTCCTCAATATCATGTCCTGCATATTGCCTTAATTTCTTTTCTTAAAATAAGCACACTCAAATTGTATCATAATGCCTAATCGCCAGATCTGTTCAAATAGCTATCCACCCAATACGACAAAATTTGTTCACTTAGATACTACAACAACAATAACCACAAACGGAAAACAACAAGATATTTCGACTTCATCATGCTAGAATTAGAAAACATGATCACCTTAACCCAATTAGACTCAAGTTAGATAAGCTCTCCAAAAACTAGAAAATGTTATGAAACACTACCGAAATAAATGTATCAAAAATAAGATTAAATGGATAGGTCCCTTATCTCATCATGAAAGCTTTGATATTTTTCATTATACAAAGATACTAAACCATACAATGCAACTAATCCCTCTTTTACATTTTGTGCCACACTATTTTCTTATCAGCCCGTTCAATATAAATGGGCACCTTTATATATTTGGAAACAATTTAAAATTTTTATTTTACCTTTAATAACATGCTTGCATAGCCACATAAATGCAACCGCAAGTTTAAGACTACAAGCTCCAAAAGTCATTCTTTCTTAAACTCCGACTCAAGTGAGACACTGCCACATAAATTGAAGGGATTACAATTGATGGCACGACTCAAAAATAGCTACCATGTATGTAGAAGTTCCCTAAAACATCTAAAATACCATCTTATGACATTAATTTGAAACCCAAAGGGGCTAAAAAAAGGACTAAAAGCAACTCGTCTCTAGCTTTATTTAAAGGATACCAAAATATAGGAGGAGCCTATACTCATATATGTTCAATTAAGCTACCTTTAAGTGATATACCTGTTCCAACAAATAGCAGTAGCTTTTATTAACCAAATAAAAGCTTACCTCAACAGCATTGGTACCCTTATCCATCAGATCAATCTTGGTCAGAACTCCAAATGTTCTTTCTCCTGATACAAGTGGCCAGATACCGAGCCAAAAGAGTGTTAAAAGATGACATTATTCTTGATATGAGCATACATATTCTTGAACGAGAATGAACTATTGTCAGACTAACATTTTATCATCAAACAACAACAAGTAAGAAAATTTTATCATCAAACAACAACAACAACAACAAACCCAGTTTGATCCTAATATGTGGGGTTTGGGGAGGGTAATCTGTACGCAGACCTTACCCCAACCTAATTCAGGTAGAGATTTTCCAATAGACCCTCGACTCAGGAATGGAAAAAGAAGAAGATGAGGGAAGCAAGGAAAGAAGAAACATGGAAAAGAAAAAAAAAAGAACAGAAACAGGATAAATAATATCAAATAATAGTAACATGGAATACAATACCTGCGGTGAACAAAACCACATAATGTAATAAAAATCTAAGAATATGAAGGGACATGCATGCTACTAAGCCTATCGGTGAACACCATAAACTATCTGCTAACCTTCTACCTTAATCCTCGACCTTCACACCATCCTATCAAGTGTCATGTCCTCAGTGAGCTGAAGTATCGCCATGTCCTGTCTAATCACTTCTCCCAGTACTTCTTAAGCCTACCTCGGCCCCTTCTCAAACTCTCCATGGCCAACCTCTCACACCTCCTGACAGGGGCATATTGATTTTGCCATTGATTTGTTGCCAGGCACTCAACCCATTTCCATTCCTCCATATCGTATGGCTCCTCCTGAGTTGAAGGAGTTGAAGGATCGGTTACAGGAATTGCTTTATCAGTATTTCACCGTGGGGTGCTCCTGTCTTGTTTGTGAAGAAAAAAGATGGTTCTATGCGTATGTATATCGATTATTGTAAGTTGAATAAGGTCATAGTAAAGAACCGTTATCCTTTGCCTCGTATTGATGATCTATTTGACCAACTTCAGGGCGCACATGTGTTTTCTAAGATTGATTTGCGCTCAGGTTACCATCAGTTGAAGATTCGGGAGCCGAATATCCCGAAGACTACCTTGAGGACTCGGTATGGTCATTATGAGTTTCTAGTTATGTCATTTGGGCTAACCAATGTCCCAGCAGCTTTTATGCATTTGATGTAAAGTGTGTTCAGGCCATATCTTGACTCCTTTGTTATTGTTTTCATAGATGATATTCTTTTATACTCCCGGAGTCCGGAAGATCATGAGCAACACCTGAGGACCGTGCTTCAGACCCTGAGAGAGAAGAAGTTATATGCAAAGTTCTCAAAATGTAAGTTCTGGTTGAGTTCTGTGGCATTCTTGGGCCATGTGGTATTGAGTGAGGGCATTTGGGTAGATCTGAAGAAGGTGGAGCCCGTGCAGAGTTGGCCGAGGCCTCCTCAGCTACAGAGATTTGCAGTTTCCTTGGCTTGGCGGGTTATTACCATCGTTTTATGGAAGAGTTGTCATCGATTGCAACCCATATGACTTGATTGAACCAAACGGGTGCTCCATTTCAGCGGACAGAGGAGTGTGAGGCGAGCTTTCAGAAGCTCAAGATAGCTTTGACTACAGCCCCTATTTTAATATTGCCTACTGGTTCAGGGCCCTATACAATTTATTGTGATGTCTTACGGGTTGGCCTTGGAGCGGTGTTGATGCGGTACGGTGGAGTGATTGCCTACGTGTCCAGACAGTTAAAGATACATCAGAAGAATTACCTTGTTCACGATCTTGAGCTAGCTGCTATTGTTCATGCCTTGAAGATCTGACGTCATTATTTTGTATGGCGTGCCTTGTGAGATTAGACTGGAGTTCCTGTATAATATACCGAAACCCCAGTATATTATGCTAGAATATTTTTCTGAATTTTAAATAATATTTTCGTTCAGATTTATCTTTATATAAAAAATAATTAAATTTCAATTATTTTTGAAATTGTAATTATTTTTGAATGATCCCTAGAAATTTCACTATTATTGAATTTCTCCCGTGGGTTGTTACATGATGCCAATTTTTCTAACTTAAATCCTTAAACCCGACTTTAGTAATATTTAAAAACAAATCATTTGTTTTCGGCGCCTACTAGATTTTGTCTGAAACCGATGATGTTTTTTTCTGCTCAGAAAAGTCGAAAGCATTGACCTGAAAATCGACAAACCGCACATTGAATCTTCTCTTCTCCCTTCGACCCGTCTCAGGTATATATGCTATTCTTTCTTCTTCTTCTTCTTTTGAATCTTTTTTTAATGTCCATAGAAGTAAAATTTGGTCCCCTTTTTTTGACAGGCAGTATCAAATTCCTTTTGTTGCTTAGTCCCTCAATTTCACCCTTTGTAACTTTCATATGCTTCCACTTTTCCTTTCATGATCCATAGTTGGAATCAATGCTTTATTAGTTGGAATAATTAAAAAGATTCATCCTTTTTTGTTTTTCTTTATTATTGCATACTCCCTATGACCTCTGTCCCAATCTTCGTTGAATATTTTTTCTGTAAAATAAAATGATATATTTTTATGTTTAAAAATAATTTAACTTTAAACTTTTTGTTTTACTCTTAATGAGATGATTTATAGCCATATAAAAAAAATTTATTTTTCTTTTTTAAAATTCATGCCAGTCAAATACAGCCATGTAAAATGTAGAAAGATTGTTGATGTGAGGGTGAAGGTGAAGGCAGAGGCGGATCCAGAATTAAAACTTTATGGGTTCAACCTTTAAGGGTGTGTTTAGTATAATGGAAAATGTTTTCCAAGAAAATGTTTTCTTGGAAAACAAGTAGTAATTTTATTAATTTTCGGTATTTGATATGCAAATTAAGGAAAATGACTTGTCAAGACTATTCATAAATAATTTAGATATAATAAATATGAAGCCATAAACTTTGAAAGTAACAACCTTCTGGACGCACAAATTTCATAAACTTTCGAACCGCTAAACATTCAAAACCGCAAAATTTCGAATCCGTAAACTTTATAATTTCTAAACCCGTAAACTTTCAAATACATAAACCTCTTAACTCATAATTTTGGAAATTGTAAAATTTTGAGCATTTAAACCGATAAATAATAAAATTAAACTGAAAAATATATTTTAAATTTTTTTTCAGGGGGTTGGGCGGGGGCTGGGGGGAAGTAAAACAAAAAAAAAAAACAGAAAATTAAATTACAAAAAAAGAAGTAAAAAATTTTTTTGGGGGGGGGGGGGGGGGGTGCAGAAAAATTTTTAAAAATCAAAAATTTAAAATTGTAATAAACAATTAAGGTAAAAAAATATTTTTTTTGCCCGGGGGGTGGGGGGGAGGGGAGGAGTGGGGTGGAGGGGTAGTAGGGTGGATAGTATCATAAAAACTGAAATTTAAAAAGAAATATCTTTTTTTTGGAGGAGGGTGGGGTGGATTAGTGAGGGTGGAGAAGGTTGAGAAAGAGGTTTGAAAAATATTTTCCCTTCTCTTGATAAGGAAAACATTTTCCTCCAATGGGAGGAAAATGAATTGACAAGGAAAATGTTTTCCAAAATATTTAAGCCAACCAAACATAGGAAAATTGAAAAATATTTTCCGGAAAATGTTTTCCTTCATACCAAACACACATAAATTTTTTAGTGTTGAACTCGTTATATTTATAAAGTTATGGGTTCAAATCTACTATTTGTTATAATTTTAATAAATTTTATACATAAATTTATGCTCCGCATATAAAGTTATGGTTTAGTTAAACCCGTCACCTGTAAGCTACATATGCCCCTGTGTGAAGGTGTTACTTTATGCTTAGTTAAGCTTGTAGTAGGGAGTAATTGTTTGGGTTATTGTCACAAATTGGAAAGTGAAAATAAGTATTTATAATTTCACAATAATGCAGGTATAGTGTGGACTATGGGAATAACTGAAGTTAAAGGACAATTTGAGTAGTTAGATTTTGTCTAAGGATAATGAATTGTTGGAAGAATCTGGTTACCGGGTGTTTGAAGTAGTGTTTCTAAAAGCGAAAAGCGCAAACGACAAGGTTTGGTGGGCTTAAAAGGGCAAGGCACACTTCTTTGTTGTGAAGTACACAAATATAAAATTTAGTACTATGATAATCTAATTAATGCCCCCAAGCTTAGGTTTAGTGATAGAGCGCGTTTTATGATATGTGGGTTAGGCATACGTCATGGACTCGAACTATGTTTCAGACAAAAGCCTAGTTTTTTAGCGGAAAAGGGTTAAGCATGGGTGGAGGTAGAGTTCCGGAAGCGGGTTAAGCCGAACGCAGTAACTTTGATTCAAACCTTGTATTTGTCTTTAAAAAATCATTAAATAAGTATAAATTATTAATATAGAACCCGATAACTTTAAACTAGAATACTGAGCCCATAAGCTTTACATTCTGGCTCCGCCTCTGGTTAAGGGGTGGGTCCATTACCTATCAAGTTTCGAACCGGAGCATCACTTACATACGATACTAATTTAAATTCTTAAAGTTCTTGTCGGGATCACTTTGCACATGATTTTTTGAAGCGCATGACTTCATAACTCTTGCTCCACATCACTTTATAGGCTTAGCTACAAAGAGGTGGGTGTTAGTAACACTGGTTTAGCATTCAAATTTTCATTCTTTAATTAATGAAGTCCAGATATATTACTTAGTTGCATCGTCACGATAACTATGTAATATTCTATATGCTAAGTGTCATCTGACAGTCCATGCCTTATGCAAACCTTAACTAGGATTTTTGCTTTACGTTCTTTACTTGGCCTTGGCTTTGGTTGAAAGGGTCGCGGACAGAAAGTATATCTCAAATGGTGTAATGTCCTTTTGAGGTGACAATGTCCCCTTTAATGTTATATCTATCTCCGCATTCAGTATGCGAATTAGATTATACATCAGATATAAATACACTTGAATGTTTAGCATGACGAAAGTAACGGAAATCTTTTTTGACTGCTAGACTAATTGATAGAGTTGAAGCAATTTGTCTATTGTTGACCTTGTCTTTGGCTCTTCCGACTGATTGTGAGTTACAGTTACAAATTTTAGTTTGATAAGGTTGCTCCTGGTAATTAATATGTTATCCAAACTTGTGTGCCTAATGTTCTGAATTTCTCAACAGCTTATACCTATTAGGATTGTGCTGTCGTTGTCTCTATGGGTGGCAAAGCTTCTAAAATGAATAGGCCAAGATCTGTATTGGCAGATCCCGTTGCACTTGCTTCTGAAACGATTTGTAAGTTAAGACTTTTTCTTTGCTTGTTTAATTAATTAGCTAATATGATAACTTAAAAGGCTTTACTTGTGCAGTCACTGTCAGCGAAGTAGAAACTTTGCTTGATCTATATAAGAAATTAAGCTGCTCCATCACCAAAGACGGGCTGATCCATAAGGTATCTCATCTGAATTCAGTATGGCCATCAGAAAGTCAATAATTTTTAGCCTTAATTTGTTGTCCCTGGCTTTTATCTCCCGAATTTCAAGCTAATTGCTTAATAGCAACTGTTACGGATTTTCTGCAGGAAGAACTCTTACTGGCACTTTTTAAGAACCATAAGAAACAAAACCTTTTTGCGGACAGGGTATGTTCTTTAACCAACCGTCAAAACCTCAGAGGATGGAGAATGTTTCTTAATGGTTCAGCCTTTTCTCAGCACTCCTCGTTCTCTGCAGATATTTGCCCTTTTTGATGCCAAGCAGAATGGACAAATTGATTTTGAAGAATTTGTACAAGCATTGAGTATTTTCCATCCAAGGACTCCTGAATCTGAGAAAATTGCATGTGAGGAGCCTAAACCAGAAGTTAGAATTGCATGCTTATAATCAGTAATTGTTCTTGTTACAATTCTGAAAATGTTGAAACCTTGTGCTGCAGATGCATTTAAGTTATATGACCTTGGGCGCACTGGCTACATCGAGCGCGAGGAGGTAATGCAATATACTATTACATTTTCTTGCTTTATTGTCTCTGCTTTGTAGAGGGTTAGGTAGTCAAGCTTTGTCTTTGTTTTGTTACAGTAGCTTTAGTGCACCAATAGTGTCTTCATGTATTTGGGCTACATAACTTGTTGCAAATGTTCTTATCAAATAAATGTTTTCTCAGAGAATAAATTAGGCAATGCAGAATCTTAAAGTATTTCACCATCAACCTATCAAATTAACGACTTGCTTAGTCATTCTAGCGTATGTGTAGAGCATGACAAGCATTTTTGATGAGTCAAAGGTGTATAAACTCTCAGTGCATTTTCTAGTTTTTGTGGAATTATGTACAATTTTGGCAAGTACATTTACAATCTTGTCGCATATATCACATGTATATGCCTACAAAGCAGTTGAAGGAGATGGTCTTAGCTCTTCTCGACGAATCCGATCTTCACCTTTCAGATGATGTTGTTGAAGCAATTGTCGACAAGGTCAGGATTTCTTTTCTGTTTTTGTGTAGCTGAAGTCTTCATTTTTTTTGGTAGTTAATGCAATTGTTATTTGCACTAAATCACTGATCCATTGTGCAGACATTTAAAGAAACAGATACAAACGGTGATGGCAGGATCGACCAAGAGGAGTGGAGAGAATATGCTGCTAGAAATCCAATGTTGTTAAGAAACATGACTCTTCCATATTTAATGTATGTTTTCAACACCTTCTATACATGCAGATCCTTGTCATACAATTTACAAGTTCATGAAAAAAGGAGTATGATTAGATTACTATCCTTGACAACCAATTGTTTAGTTCATGAAAACAGTGACGATAAAATGCTTCTTTCCTTTGCTTTAGTGGCACTTATCCACCCTGTTTAGGAAGTTGCTGATCTGTAATTATCTGTGTTGAAGTACAATATTACAGTAAATTGATATTGCTACGCCAGAAGTCAAAGATTAAAATCATATTATACACCCCCCATGCACACACACACGCGTATATCATGCGTGCAACCATGCACTTGCTGACGTTTCACAATGCTGGTTGAAGATTGATGGTCGTCTCCTGCTGAAGTCTGTATACTTAAGTTTTGCTTAGTGGCGGTTTGTGCAGTCTTGGATTTCTTCTTCAAATTACTGGTATCAATAATGTGGAGATAATCTCTCTTCCCATATATACGTTAGCTATTTTTAATTTATTGCTCGCTAAATTGCATTCAGACTTGTACACCAGCTTTTCTTGACCAAAATATACTGATTTTAACCATAGTTTGGTGTTGCAATGTCATGAGTGTGTCCAAACGGTTGAACTGCTTTAGCTTTAAATTTTTTCTTTACGTGCTTTTCCAGGGATGTAAATTTAGCATTTCCGAGCTTTGTCCTGGCCACAGCAGCAGAAGACTAACTTTAAAGGCTAATTGTGATATGAACAATTCTCTTCCTCTCAAATGGTGCATCATCTCTTTTAATGTGGTTGCTATAATTTTCTGAGTGCAAACATGATTTCCCTGTAAGATTTATTCAGCTGCTAAATTTGAACCTAATGTTTTGATGTGGTTTGAGACAAGAGCCAGACTGCTTGAGGGTCACCGGACCCGTTAGCCTTGGTAAAAAGTATATATATATATATATATATATATATATATATATATAGTATCTCTTTGTAGACAACTGTGACCCCTTAAATATTTTACTGGGAACAAAAGTAGAGGTTTTGTGGGGAACTTATGTTTCCAACTTTTCCTGGATGTCGTGGGTTCAAAACCCATTATCTCTTTCTCCCCTCCATTTTAGTTTATTATTTTAATTCAACTAATTTATACACATAATAGTCAACTTACTTTAACTTTTTTTCCTTTTCAAATCCTTCCCTTAAAATTAAAAGCTTCAAGTTGCAATTATCTTGCTTTAGACGTAGAAAAATACAAGTCTTTTTGGCATAACTTTCTTAAAAAATCACTTTGACAAAGTAGCGAATATCCGTCAACTCTGGCTCAACAATGACAACTAATTAAGAGTTTGAGACTTTTCTTCAATTCTGTAACACTATTGGCACACCCTTAATTTAGATTTGTTTAGTAAGCTTTTTGATATTAAGTTTGAACACCTTTTTGATCATAGACGCCTTATTTAACTGAGAAAAAGCTTAAAGTTATTTTGCGAATAAATCTCCCTCTTTGTTCGATGATTTTTATTTCTTTAGAACTTTTTTTTATTTATATTTGATGATAAGTCATCATAATTATTGATTTTTCAAAGTGTTTTCCACCAAATTTTATCGCTAGTAATTAGTATATAATAGTGTCCCATCGTACCTGAATCCTTGGTCCGCCTTTGTTTGTGACATGGATTTGTGAAGCTTGCAATGATGTTAGAATAGTTGGAAATTAGTTGCCTCCGTTTGATTGAGCCATGCCTTTATTTTTACTAATGGAAAAGCAAACTAGTATCTTGCTCATTTCTGCTATAGGAGAAGTGTAAAATTTCAGGGGTTTTGGCCTTAGAATTGTTTAATGTTGGGTACCAAGGATTTGCTTATGACAAGATCATGACGCACAGGGGCGGAGCCAATCCTTCAGCTACCGCTTCGGTTAAACATAGTCATTTTGGTCCAAACCTTATATTTATCTTAACAAATTCATTAAATATGTACATATTATTAAGTTAGATCCCAGTAACTTACGAGAACTTTAATTCTGAACCTATAAATTTCAAATTCTGACTTCGTTTCTAGATTGACGCATGATGTGGGAGTTGCGCATGCGAGCACGAGTTCGAACTCTATCACAGACCAAAAAAAACCTTCTATGTAATTGGATAATTTAAAACGATGTATTCATTATCCATCAAATTTCGAATCATGTGCCAGCGGTCTTTAAAACAAATGAAATCTAGCTAAAAATAAAATGCACACACATTTGGGATGAAAAAAAAAGGTGCAATGGAGAAATTATATTCGGTGGAATATACAAAGAACTCCCTCATTAAAGAGGAAGTCAAAAGAATCTTTCCTTTTTAATTCACTCCAAAAAAATAATACTTTTTTATATTTAACAATAATTTAACTTTATTTTTTTATTTTTTATAAAATTATTCATAAGCTTACAACTATTTGTAAATTATTTTAAATCCACAAATTTCACAACTTGTTTTTATTTAAAATTACATATTTACATCAAATTCACTTAGGGCATCTCCTGTCCTTGCATCATTTTTTAACACCAAAATGGTGTTAACACTAAAATGGTGCAAATTAACTCCAACCCATGACTCTATTTACCAAAAAGAATATTATATTTATATTCTTCTCTCTTTTATATTATTTTTTTTATTTAAATTTATGGTTTTAATTCATAAACAAATCCTTTCAAATTTGCAAAATATTGTGTTATTTATTAACAACATATTAAATTTCAAATTTTCAATTCATATTTTTTATGTTCATATATTTTTATTCAATTATAACTTATAATAAAATTACTTAGAATATTATATAAATATAAAATATATGAAAATTAATTAATAAAAATTATATAACAAAATTAATATACAAAATATTACATAAGAAGTATAAGTAATTACAAAATTTATAATGTATTAAATTAAAAGCGTTATATAATAAAATATAAAAATAAAATATTGATGAATGGTAATGGTGTTTGTTTGGCTAAAAAGTTTAATACTTGTTAAGCTCAAGAACAATAAAAATAATAGGGGTTAATCGGAATCAAGGGTAATATGAACTAGAGAAAATCATTTGTTAGGATCTGTGATGATTGTGAAGGTATCTTAGAATGTAAGAACAATCAAGCAGGTAATGAACTTTTCAATAGGAAGAGAGAGATAGAGAGAGAGAGTTGTATATTCTTAATTATAAGATACACATCAGTCCTTTACAAAGGGAAGGTCCCCTTTATATATATATATATATATATATATATATATATATATATATTAAGGGACCTTCCTCGAAATAATCAAAGAAAAGTACAAGGGGTTGGTGGTCTCAGTGTACGGGAAAGTCAGAACTTTTCTCGAGTCATGTCGCTTGGTCCCTCCGCTTGTTGAGGCCGACCTTATTCGAGGCGGCCTCGATTAGGTAGTTCTCTACGTCGTAGGCGTGCATGCATAACCTAAGTACATAAGGAACCAAATTTTTCCAATACAGATAGTCCCTCCGTTTGTTCGGGACGTAGCCGAGAGACGTCTTCAATGAGTGGATATGCGTGCTTGTCCTTTCTACAAATTTGGTTGTTCCCGTTGATACTTTAAAAAAGGGGGGCGTGATCATAGGCGAAGGGGTTATTCCGTTGACATAAAACCTCCTTTTAAGGCTCCTTTTATAAGATGACATCATCAATCACGTGCATGATCATTAGCTTTTCTCCCGAGGTGGTTCAGGACATGACGTGAAGTTTTGGTTTACCGCGCCGGTTTTTGAACCAAGCCTTTTTTATTTTCGTACACCTTTCCTTATAAATAAGGGAGAGGTTGAATTCGAATCATCTTTCGAACTTTTTGGAGAGCACTTTCTCAACATTTATCTCGCCTTTCTCTGGCACCCATTGATCTTTTCCTTTAAAATATTCGTTCCTGAGAATCTAACCCTGTATCCTTAAAACGCCTTTCTCTCATAACTTCCATTATGACTAAACGTCATCACAATAATACCAGGACTAAGGGTGATGCCCTCTGTAGGGCCTCGTTGTCCTCGGATGATGGGGAAGCCGAGGAGGTTCTCGTTCCCCTATCAACTACTAATATTCTTCCACTGGATATGGATACACGTAAAGATTGTAAGAACCAGTGTAAGCTTCCCCCCTTAGGAACTCAGCGAACTGATGCCATCTCTTTTGGCTACTCTTAGGGAGTCATATAATATCCTTGACTACATCAAGCTGGCTCCCGCCGGGACGGACTATGCCTACGTGCACAGGCCCGGGTATGCACATTCTACGAGTACGCTTTCCGAATCGGGTATAGCCTCCCGCCTTACCCTTTGGCGGAGGAGCTTTGTCATTTGTACGGGGCGTGTCCGGTTCAACTTACTCCGTACGCGTTGAAGGTGTGTAGGATTTTTACCACCTATGTGGCGAAGGCTGAGAAAGAGGTTACCGTTCATCACCTCTTGCAAATGTTCGGCGTGAGCTTTATGAGAGGCTCAATGCTCCAGTTAGTACGCGGGGGCAAGAAGAGCTTTTTGTCGCAAGCGGACGACAAGGCTAGCCGCAATTTTTAGAAGAGATTTTTCTATGTGCGTACCAAGCACCTGGTGTCCAACCCTGAAGGGTTTCCGGAGGCGTGGAACGAAGCATGTAAGCATTACTGTACGTAGCTTTTACTACGGCAATCTTATATTTTTGGTTTTCACCATTGTAGATTTCCCTTTTCCTTCATGCAGTGATAGCTCACCCTCCTCGAAGGGTTGATGACATTAGGTCGTGGGTGCGAGCGTTGATACCGTTTGCGGAGGAATGCCGTACCTGGCCAGAATTCCTCAGGCTCTATGGCCCGTCAGGTAACGTCCTTGCTTGATTTTTCCTTTTCATTCTGACTTGTGTTTTCTCCATAATTTTCTTTCATACCTCATAAATATTTTGGTAGGTTGAGGCACCTCCAAAAAGGCGTAGAAGAAGAAGAAGAAGAAGAAGAAGAAGAGAGCTGTGGCTGGCCCTTCTATGGCGGCATCTATCCTTGGTGAGGAGGATATGATCCTCGTAGGTATGTCCGAGGGTATTGTTTCTCCCCTCTCAAGGCAGGAGATCCCATCAGAGGTGGCTCCAGAGTTAGTTTATGAGGTAGTGACCGGGGTCATAACTGAAACAACGCCCGAAGAGATACCGGCGGATGTGCCCGGGACCGTCCCCGCGGTTGCCCCTACAAGAGCGCCAACTATCGAACCATCCCCATATGAGACCGTCTCGCGTCCTACTGAGGGAGACCTTGAAGAGGAAGAGACGTTGGAGAGGAGGAAACGTCGGATTCTAACCAACAAGGCTGTGGTTACTCAGACGGAGAAGGATAAACCACCCTGTTCTGAATCTAGGCCAGTTTTTATGGTCGAGGCCATTCGCTCTGAGAGGTCTGCTATGAGGAGGGAAGCCACGGAAAGAATGGATGAAAGTGTGGACGTGGCGGTCCCAGAGATCGCAAGGAGGACGCGGGCAAAGAAGGCGGTTCCATGAACCAAGTGGAAATGGTGGCTGGCCAGTCCTCCCATCGCATAGTGATCCCTAGTCACTATAATTTGTTGGAGAACTGCGAGGAGGCAGCCACCAGCATGACACTCCTATGTGCAGGCACTGAAAGCGTGGCCTTGGCAGAACATAGGCGGGCGCAGCCTTGAAGGTACGTCTTTTGCCTTGATTGATAATTTTTCATTTGCATTAGTAGAGGGCGGTTTTCCTTGTACTCACCTTTCGTTCGCTTTTTTTTAGACTCTTATCCTAGAGGAGGAGAGGGGTCGACGCCTAAAGAAGAAGGTGGACAAATACAATAGGTTGGTGCAGAAATATAACAGAACACGTGAGACACACCAGACCTTGGCCGATATATACAGGCAGGAGCCTAACTTCAGGGTGGTTCGTGAAGGCCTCGTGCAGTCCGAGGAGCAGCTGAAGAAGGGGGTGGTCGAGCTAGAGAAAGTCGACAAGCAACTTATGGTCTTCGTTGCTCGAACTGCGGAGATGGAGGACTTTATTCAAGCTAAGGATGAAGAGTTGTAGCTTGGCCGCATAGTGGCAGAGGAGGCGGTGGAGTTGCGCACTCGGGTTGCAACCTTAACGGCGGAACTCGATGCCAAAAAGGCTGAGGTTGAGGACCTCAAACGGACCCTTGCACAGGCTGACGCGTCTCGTGATGCACACGAGATGTGGGTGTACGCGGAGGCCCGACTGGTCGTGCTCGAAGAATTTTTGGCGGCTGGACGAGCATTTGAGGTTGAAGTTGAGAGCCAACGCCAACTAGTTAGAGCTGCCCGTGAAGCGCCCGGCTATAGTCCTGAATCGCCACCCCGAGAGGAGGGTAACTCTGCAGACATCAACCGCTTAGAGTCCAGCTCTTGGATTTCCAAGGTGTATCCTCCTAGGAACGAAGGTGGGCCGCATGAAGGCCAGGCGGGACAGGATAACCAGGGGGCGGAGGCCTTTAGCACCTTTGTAAATATGTTTTTAAATATTGATTTTTGTATAATGGGTGTTGGCCCTTTTGAGGATAAAGATATACGATTTTTGATATAGTTAATCTTTTTTGTTTTCTGGATTATTATATACTTCCTCTTTTTTTTCTCTTGCCTTAGTTGAAGCTAAATGGGCCATTCAGTGGCCCTGACCGCGTGAAAGTGATGGCCGCAGCCAAGTAAGGTTCGACAACCATAGTTGTGTAAAAATGATGGCCTTAGCCATGTAATATTCTACGGCCTTAACCGTGTTAAAACAATGGCCTTAGCCATGTAAAAGTAATGGCCTTAGCTATGTAAAGTTCAACGGCCTTAACCGTGTTAAAATAATGGCCTTAACCATGTAAAAATGATGGTCGTAGCCGTGTAAAAATGATGGCCTTAGCCATGTAAAATCGATGGCCTTAACCGTGTTAAAATAATGGCCTTAGCCATGTGAAATTGATAGTCATAGCCGTGTAAAAATGATGGCCTTAGCCATGTCAATTCGATGGCCTTATTCGTATTAAAACAATGGCCTTAGCCATGTGAAAATGATGGTCGTAGCCGCTTCATGCATTTGGAGTTGGCCATAGCCTTTTCGTTCGTTTGGAGATGGCCGTAGCCTTTTCATTCATTTGGAGATGGTTGTAGCCTTTTCATTCATTTGGAGATGGCCTTAGCCTTTTCATTCATTTGGAGATGGTCGTAGCCTTTTCATTCATTTGGAGATGGTCGTAGCCTTTCTATACATCTGGAGATGGCCATAGTCTTTCTATACATCTGGAGATGCCCGTAGCCTTTCTATACATCTGGAGATGGTACGAATCTAGTACCTGTATCATGTTGGTCTTGGAGAGTACACGGTGGGGCCGATGTGATACACTTGTACTGCAAACATCTCTAGGTGTTCCCTTTGCCGCCTCGTTAAAAACCTTCTCGAGAAAACCCAATTGGGACAAAACTCGGGTACAGGAAAAAGAGTACGACTTGGGGGACGCCTTTTAGAAGTGGAAATATTTGAGTTGAGCGACATTCTAGTTATTCTAGAGCATTTTTCCCTCCATTGTCTCAAGCTAGAATGCTTCTTTCCCGGCTGCCGTTGTGATCTTGTAGGGTCCTTCCTAGTTTGTGCCCAGTTTCCCTTCATTTGGGTCTTTGGAGGCCAACATCTTGGCTTTGAGGACGTATTCTCCTACTTTGAGTGGTCTTACTCTTTCCTTTTTGTTGTACTACCTTTCAATTTGTTGTTTTTGGGCTACCATCCTGATGTGGACCATTTCCTTTCTTTCTTCGGCTTCATCAAGGTCTTGGAGTCTGCTGGCGTCATTTTTTGTTCCACTGGTGTGCGAATACCTTAAGTTGGGTTCACCTACTTCAACAGGTATGACAGCGTCAGTTACATAAACCAATGAGTATGGGGTTTCCCCGGTGCTGGACTTGGGTGTAGTTCTGTGTGCCCAAAAGACTTCAGGCAGTAGTTCGGGCCATAGCCCTTTGGCGTCTTCCAGCTTTTTCTTCAGTATGTTTAGGATTATTTTGTTGGATGATTCCGCTTGACCATTGGCGGCTGGGTGATATGGCATAGATAGTATCCTTTTGATGTGCCATTTCTCGAAGAACTCTGTCATTTTTTGACCGATGAATTGACGCCCGTTGTCACAGCTTATTTCTTTGGGGATGCCGAAGCGGCATATGATGTTCTTCCATATGAAGGCGATGACTTCTTGTTCGCGTATTTTCACGTAAGCACATGCTTCCACCCACATAGAGAAATAGTCGGTTAAAACAAGTAAGAATCGTACCTTCCCTCGTCCCGGTGGCAGTGGGCTGACTATATTTATTCCCCATTTGATGAATGGCCAGGGCAAAGTGACGGAATGGAGGGGTTCTCCAGGCTGATGTATCTTTGGTGTGTACTTTTGGCAGTGTTCGCATTAGCGGACATACTCGGCTACCTCTTTTTTCATAGTGGGCCAGTAGTAGCTGGCGCGTATGATGCACCACACGAGGGCGCGATTGCTAGTGTGAGCGCCGCAGTGGCCTTCGTGTACTTCTTCAAGTACCAACCTTATCTGGTGCGGCCCTAAGAACTTGGATAAGGGGCCACCGAATGTCCTCTTATAAAGGTCATTGTTGATCATGCAGTATCGAGCGGCCTGTACGCGAAGCTTTTTTGCCTCCTTTTTATCGGGGGGCAATGTCTGTCCTACAAATAATATATGAATTGGTTGTGCCAGTCCAAGTCAGGTTTAAGGAAAGTACCTCGGTGTGGTCAATGGGTGAGTGGAGGAGCGTTACTACACTCTCTTTGTTGAAGTTTTTGGTGGTTGCAGCCAACTTTGCCAGGCTGTCCGCTTCGACGTTCATTGCTTGAGGAATTTGTTCGAAGCGGCACTCGTCAAACATAGCCATCCGTTTGCGTATTTATGCCTGGTACTTTTGTAGCCTCTGCTCTTTGACTTGATAAGTCCAAGTTACTTGGTTTGCCACATGTTGGGAGTCGCAGTGAAGGAGGATTCGGCGAGCCCCGTATTTGGTTGCCAGTTTCATGCCTGCAATAACGACCTTGTACTCCGCCTCACTGTTAGTCATTTCCGGGCATCGTATGGAGTGGCGAATTGTTTCGCCCATGGGAACCTAGAGAACGAGTCCCAGTCCCGATCCTGATGCATTGGCGGCGCCATCCGCATAAAGGACCCATAGGTCATTATTGGAGGATACGCGTTGCGCCTCGAGTTCTGCCTTTGGCAAGACTTCCACGCTGAAGTCGGAAATAAAGTCAGCAAGGACTTGCGACTTGATGGCGGTCCTTGGAAGGTATGTGATATCATGCTCATTGAGCTCAACGGCAAATCTGGCAAGTCGTTCAGAGAGTTCGGATTTGTGTAAGAAACTCCTCAAAGGGGAGGTCGTTACTACCCCTATGGGGTGGCACTGGAAATAGGGTCGAAGCTTCCGTGAAGCTACTACTAGCGCCAATGCCAGCCTCTCAAGGTGTGGGTACTGGGTTTCGCCATCCACTAAAGTTTTGCTAATGTAATAGATAGGAGATTGCGTACCTTTATTTTCGCGCACCAAGACGATGCTGAATGCAACTTCCGATACAACCGAGTATACCAACAATGGTTCACCTGGGTTGGATTTGACCAGCAGGGGTGGCGATGACAGGTATTCCTTCAAACTTCTCAGGGTGTCGACGCATTCTTCATTCCATTGTAGTCCTTGGTCCTTTTTCAATACACCAAAGAATTTATGGCATCTATCAGAGGAGCGTGACCTGGAGAGGGCGGTATTCGACCTGTCAGCTTCTGCACTTGCTTTTTGCTACTCAGTATTTCCGGGATGGCTTCTATGGACTTGATCTGGTCTGGGTTGACTTCGATGCCCTTTTGTGATACCAGAAACCCCAAGAACATTCCCGAGACTACGCCGAAGGCGCACTTTCGGGATTCAGCTTCAGGCTGTATCTCCTTAGTATTTCGAAGGCTTCCTTCAGGTGGTTGAGGTGGTCCTCTTTTATGACGACTTCACTAGCATGTCATCGATATAGACCTCCATCGTCTTGCCGAGTTGCTCTTTGAACATTGTAGTCACCAACCTTTGGTATGTAGCCCCTGCATTCTTGACCCCGAAGGGAATTACCCTGTAGCAGTAAGTCCCTTGGTGAGTGATGAAGGTCGTTTCTCATGGTCCTCCTTAGCCATCATGATCTGATTGTAACCGGAGTATGCATCGAGGAAGATCAGCAGCTCATGTATTGCCGTGGCATCTATCAATTGGTCGATGTGGGGTAGTGGGAATGAATCCTTTGGACATACTTTATTTAGGTCGGTGAAATCCACGCACATGCGCCACTTCCCATTTTTCTTTTTGACCATTACGACGTTGGCGACCCACTCTGGATACTTGGATTCCCTAATGGAGCTATTAGCCAGCAGCTTGTCTACTTCTTCACTCACCGCTTCATTGATGGCAGCATTGAATTTTCTCTCGCTTGCCGCACGGGCGGGTGTAGCGGATCGACATTCAGCTTGTGGATGGCAATTTCTTGTGGGATTCCTGACATATCTACATGGGAAAAAGAAAACAGGTCTGCATGGTCAGATAGAAATTTATGATACTTACTTAGATTTAAAAGACCGTGGCCTATGTACGTTTTCTTGGTGGAATCGTTGTTGCTAAGCTGGACGGGGTCAAGGTCTTCGACCGTGGCCTTGCTAGCTTCGACGTCGTCGAGATCTTTGATGGTGTCTTCTGTCGGGTGGACCTTAGTCCTTGATATGGATGATTGTTATGCCTTCGCCCTTGCTCTTTTAAGCTGCTTGGTATGAGTGTAATCTTGAGCTATCTTGTAATACTCTTGGGCGGTGCCTGGCTCGCCCCGTATACTGTACACTCCCCATGGGGTTGGGAATTTGATCACTTGATAGAAACTAGAGGGGACTTCCCTCATGGCATGTGTCCATGGACGTCCTATGATGGCGTTGTATGACGTTTCTTGATTCATCACGTGGAAAGTGGTTTCCATCGTAACTCCACCTGCCAAGACGGGCAGCGTTACCTCGCCAGAGGTTCTTTCAACTTTATAGTTAAAACCAGTTAGTGTTATGCAGCGCAGAATTATTTTATCATCGAGTCCCATTAATGCAAGGACTCTTTGATGAATGATACATGCGCCGCTGCCATCTCGACCATGATCCTTTTTACATCTGTATCTCCTATGCGTAAAGTAATAACTAAGGCATCATAATGGGGAAAAACAAACTGTCGGTATTAGACTTATCGAAGGTGATACTATCTTCGAAGTCGTCATACCGTTCGTGAGCGATAGTTCTTTTCAATTTGTGAGTGGTGGTGAATTTGACAAGGTTGATCGCTTAGTCATTGCCATCCCCAAGGATCATGTTGATGGTGCGTGTTGGTGAGGGAGGCCTTGGTGGGCCGTGAGGT
This sequence comes from Nicotiana benthamiana, assembly GCA_034376525.1. NCBI lineage: Eukaryota > Viridiplantae > Streptophyta > Magnoliopsida > Solanales > Solanaceae > Nicotiana > Nicotiana benthamiana. The sequence goes on along the minus strand of CM067334.1, from coordinate 69,085,034 downwards.
TGTTCCCGCCCGCGTGCGAAGTTGAGTTTTCCTTTGACTGAGCAGTTCTTTCAAGAACCCTTGGTTCAGCAGCCGGACCACCTCCTGTCGGAGACTTATGCAGTCTTCTGTCTTGTGCCCCCGTTCCTGGTGGAACTCACATAGGGCGTTTGATTTTCTGTTTGCGGGTTCAGCTTCATCTTCGCTGGCTATTTTACTTTGTTTTCCAGCTTCTCCAGTGCGTACACTACTTCTAAAGGAGACACACAAAAGTTATGTGCGGATAATGAAGGAGGCATACCTCTGTCGTTGCTCAGTGGGGCGACATTTCGTTGTAAGGCATCTGTGTGCCTTGGTGGTTGTGAAGATCTTATGTAGGGTTTACGTCTTTCCCTGTTGAGGCGTGGGACTTGTTCCCGTCGTCCCTCATTGAGTCGGTCTCTTCGGATTTCTGGGTTTACCGCTATCAGTCGCCTGGTCGGGCCATTAAGGTCGTCGTCGTCTCCATGCACCTCGGCACAGTAGGCATTGTGGATTTCTTCCCAGGTGGTGAGGGGATATTTCATAAGACGGCTAAGCAGTTTTCTGGTCGCCCGTGATCCGTACCTGCTAAGTTCATTCTGAAATGCTGCGAATGCCATGCCTTCGGACATGTTTGGTAGGCTCATCCTCACCCTATTGAATCTGGCTAAGAACTCTCTGAGCCCTTCTCCTGAGACATGTCGGACAGCAAAGATTCCGTTGACCCGTGCTTCTGCTTTTTTGGCTCCTGCGTGGGTGGTGACAAGTTTATCTGCCATTTCCTCGAATGTGGAGATGCTTTTGGCGGGCAACTAGGAGTACCATGTTAGGGCCCTCCTGTTAATGTTTCGCCAAACTTCTTCAGAAGTACGGATGGTACCTGTTCTTTTGATAAATCATTACCTTTGACCGCCGTAATGTAGTGAATTAAGTGGTTTGGGATCTGACATCCCGTCATATACCCTCAAATAGAGGGCAGTTTGAAGGTTTTTGGGATGGGATAAGGTGCAGCTCCTTCTGTGTAGGGTTGTTCAACGAATCTTCCCACATCTCGCTTTGGCATCAACTTAGGTACACCCGGGATCTTGTCCACTCTTTCTTGGTGCTCCTTCATCTGGTCGCAAAGCGACCTATTTTCATTTTCCATTTCTTCATCTTTTTTAGGATGGCTGTGAGCGTCCCCCCGTGAGCTGGAGCATCAGCGAGCACGTTATTTGTTCGTGTGACCTCGAGTTCACCTTTGGTTATGGCATGGTCCGTCACTGGTATTGGTATGCATCTGGTGTTGGGTGGTTTTCCGTCTAAGCTGCTCAGAGCACTTGTCAACCATTCTTCCAATAGCCTCTTTACCTCTGGGGTGCTTCTTTGGTTGTAGATGTAGAGGCCTCCTTTTCCCGTGGAACCACTAGATCTTCAGAAGGGGAAGGTAGGTTTTCCACGCTTACCAGGGTGCTAGGGGTTGAGTGTGGAGCATCCCCTTCAGTAGCCGCGTTGAAAGGGCCCATAAGATCGGCTATGGCATCTATGATAGCTTTCATTATTATGTTGTTTTCAGTCATTCTGGGTTGTAGAAGGTGGTTTCTTGAAAGATCTCTAGAAGCAAACTACAACTTTATTCACGAAATCCCCACAGACCGCGCCAAATTGTTTGGCTAAAAAGTTAAATACTTGTTAAGCTCAAGAACAATCAAAAATAATAGGGGTTAATCGGAATCAAGGGTAATATGAACTAGAGATAGTCGTTTTGTTAGAATCTGTATAGTGAAGGTATCTTAGAATGTAAGAACAATAAAGCAGGTAATGAACTTTTCAATAGAAAGATAGAGATAGAGAGAGAGAGAGTTGTATATTCTTAATTATATGATACACATCAGTATTTACAAAGGGAAGGTCCCCTTTATATATTAGGGACATTCCTCGAAATAATCAAAGAAAAGTACAAGGGGTTGGTGGTCTCAGTGTACGAGAAAGTCAGAACTTTAAGCGACGTCGTCTCGAGTCATATCGCTTGGTCCGTCCGCTTGTTGGGGCCGACCTTATTCGAGTCGGCCTCAATTAGGCCTTTCTTTACGTCGTATGCGTGCATGGATAACCTAAGAACATAGGGAACCAAATTTGTCCAATACAATATTGATGAATAGTATTACGCCATATTTGGTGTAATACCATTCACACACTAAAATGGTATAAGAAATGGTGTTGGGTTGGAGCACTAAAACACTAAACCTTGCACCAAAATAGCGTTTACCGTCAAAAATAGCGTTGGGTTGGAGATGGTCTTAGAGTTTGTTTGGAAAGCTACCTAGGAATTGAATTTGGGTGTAATTAGAGAGGTGTAATTACACTCTTCAATTCTCAAAGGGGAGGTGAGAATTGGTAATAATTACACTGTATGATTACAAGGTTCTTTTCTTTTTGTTTTTATTTTAATTTATTTTCTTTTTTTATTTCCATTATTTTAATTTTTTATTTATTTTTTTACTTTTAAATTTTAATTTCTTTCCTTTGTACATTATTTGCCTTTTATTTCTCCGCCTTTACTTCTAGTGATTCGTGTAATTGCTCGTATATTTTATTTCTTAAATATTTTATTTTCTTCATTTAGCGTAATTGCGTTATTATTCAAGCTTTTGAAACTACACCTTATAATATTAGAAATAGTAATTCACTAATGTCACACCTCTTTTTTCCCCCACCCCTTATTACGAGGTTGAGTTAGAAGAGTTTTTCTAATTAAAGTGACGTTTTGAAAAGGAATTATTTATTATTTAGAGTCGCCACTTGGAATTGAGTTTTGGTGTTCCAAGTCACCTTTTATTTGAATCCCCTTTCAAAAGGAAGGTTTGACTCTTAATTATGGTCTACGAAACAGAAGACTGAGTAAGAAATTTTGTTGATTGAGGGGAAGGTGTAAGGCACCCCTCGAGTCTCGTGGTTCTAGCACGGTCGTTATTGACTAATGTTCGGCTTAAATCAATTCTTGACTATTCTTGTTCTTATTGCTTATGACTTGTCTATTACCACTTCACTTAATTTATTATATATTTTTTTATTAATTGTTTTGACCTAGAAGCGATATGCACACAAGGTATTTCTTTGAAATTAAGTGTTAAACCAACATACGGAATGTACACATGGTTATAGCACAATTATTTTAAAACTAAAGGAACCAAGACACGGAATGCGCACATGATTCTTTTATTATTTAAGCATATCAATCCAAGGTTCGGGTATGAACACATGGGCTAATAGCATATTTAGAATATTTAATTATTATGCCTCTTTTGAATTCGGGGTATTTATTTGTAATATTTTTTTACTTATTACAAAGAGTCTTGAATTAGTCCATGGATTATTTCGCTACCTTATAAATACTTTTTCTTTAATGAAAGGCCTAAATTCTTCTATCGACCCATGCTTTATCCTATTAGGCGACGTCAAATGAATTAATTATTACATGCCAATTATTATGTGGTCTAATTATTTAAAACTTTCTTGAGCCGTTCTTCGCCAAAATGAAAATATTGATTCAAGCAAACAATTTAACACCAACAAATATCAAATTTAACTATCAAGCACATAATAAATATTAAATAACAATGATACAAAATACTAGACTATAATCTAAACTCTTAAGATATGAATATGACTGATAATAAAAAGAAAACCTAAAAATATAAACTAATGAAATCATCCTACTAACTAAGCTACATACAGAAAGCTTTGAACTAAAGTTTAAAGAAATTTTACAATACATACGTTGTTGATTTCACAAAATAATACACACACAAAAAAACTGTTATAAAATAAAGTAATTTAGTAAAACACGAACAAGAAATATAAGCAACATAGTGAAACATGAACAAGAAAATGTAGATAGAGAGAAGGAAGAGATTTTCTTCTTCAATTGTGTGTATTTTCTTATCAATTACAAGGCCTTTATATAGGCATAAAAAGTGAAGAAAATATGTCATGGAATATGTCATTGAACATACAAAATATGTCATTGAATATGTCATTAAGCATTTGAGATGAAGATCATGGAAGATGAGTAGACATCCAACATAATATGATATTTATCATAATACTCCCCCTTTGGATGTCCATAGATAATGTGCCCATTAAAACCTTACTAGGAAAAAACCCTATGGGAAAAAAAATTCTAGTGAAGGAAAAAGCGTACACATGCATAGAAATATACCTTTTTGTTGCCTCATTAAAAACCTTGCAAGGAAAACTGAAAACATACAGATTGAAGGTAAAAATGATGAGAGATACAGTGAGAGAAAGAGAGAGAAACGAGAGAACTCTCTGGAATGTCCGAGAGAAAATGAAATGCATAATCCAAAAATATCTGAGTCCTTACAGATATACATATACACAACTTGGGTCGGGTCAGACGGCCCAAGTGTAAAAAAAGAATGGGCTCAGATTCTGCTATGGCCCAAAACTAACTAAGCCTACAATATACAAAGTATACAATAAATATACAACCCAATATCAATGTCTACATTTATGTTTAGGCTTAGAAGCTAGATAAGCTTGTAGCTCAACACCCCCCCTCAAGTTGGAGGGGGAGCCACCTTCAACTTGACCAGTAGAGGATGGAGGACAGTCCCAGGCAGAGGCTTGGTGAGGAGGTCAGCTAGCAGTCGAGAGGTAGGGACATTGGAGAGTGTAATGAGCCCACTAGTCAGCTGATCCCTAACAAAGTGACAATCCACCTCAATATGCTTGGTCCGTTCATGAAAAACAAGATTCTTGGCAATATGAATAGCAGCCTGGTTGTCAGAAAAAACAGAGAAGGGAAGAGTAACAGAAACCCCAATATCAGTAAGTAAACGAGAAAGCCAAGACAATTCAGCTACCACTTTACTGAGTACCCTATATTCTGCTTTAGCAGAAGATAAGGAAACTACAGGTTGCTTTTTGGATTCCAACTAATCAAACAGCCATCCAAAATAACACAAAAACCAATAACAGATCTGCGAGTATCAGGGCAGGCAGCCCAATCACTGTCAGAATAAGCAGAAATAGAGAAATCAGAACTGGCAGAATAGAACAGACCCAGAGATAAAGTGCCCTTAAGATATCTGAGGACATGGAGGGCAGCAGTCATATGAGGGACTCTGGGACATTTCAAAAATTAACTCAGATGCTGAACAGCAAAACAAATGTCAGGCCTAGTGTGAGTCAAAAATAGGAGTTTACCAACAAGGCTCCTATATTGATCAGGGGAGAATAAAATATCACCAGAATCAGCATGAAGTTTGACATTAATATCCAAAGGACTAACAACAGGAGAAACATTTATACAGTCAAACTGATGCAGCAGGTCAGAAACATACTTATGCTGATAAAGGATCATCCCACCAGGAACAACTGACACCTCTATGCCCAAAAAATAATGCAAAGACCCCAGGTCTTTAATCCTGAATTGATCATCCAGAAACAGTTTCAGGGCCGAAATCTCATCATTGTCATCCCCAGTAATAATAATGTCATCCACATAGAATGTTACAATCACAAAAGATCCAAGTTTACTTTGATGGATAAAGAATAATCATTCAAAGAATGTGTATAGCCTCTGGAATAGAGAGAAGAAGACAATTTAGCATAGCATTGTCTGGATGCCTGTCTCAGCCCATAAAGAGACTTTTTCAACTTACAAACAAGAGGAGTAGAGGCAGAGGAAACAGAATCAGAAGAAGGAGCAGAAACTGTCAAACCTGGAGGGAGCTTCATATATACCTCCTCATCCAAATCACCATGTAAGAAAGCATTGTTAACATCAAGTTGAAATAAATTCCAATGATTCTTAACAGCCACAGCAATAATACACTTAACAGTGGACATTTTAACCACATGAGAAAAACTGTCAGTGAAATCAACTCCTTCAACCTGAGTATCACCTCTAATAACAAGTCTACCTTTATGCCTTTCAACACTGCCATCAGCCTTATATTTGATCTTATGAACTCATTTGCATCCTATGGGTTTCTTACCAGGAGGAAGAGGAACAACATCCCAGGTATGGTTTGCATCCAAGGCATCAAACTCCTTTCTCATGGCACCTGCCATACTGGAACAGATGCAGCTTGAGAGTAATAGAGAGGTTCAGATTCCAGAGAAGAAGAAGAAGATCCAGAAAAGGCAGGAAGTTGACAGACATAGTCCTTAAGATAAGAGGGAGGATTATGGTGTCTTCTGGATTTTCTGGGAGCAGTAAGAGATGTGGAAGGAGGCAAATCAGGAGGGAAAATGTCAGGATTGAAGGGATGAATGGAGGCTGGATTAGAAGAAGGGGAAGTTGGGGCAGAAGGAGGAGGAGGAGAGGAACAGACAGGTATAACAAGTCTGTATCAGAGGAGGAATGCTCAAGAGAAGGAACAAAGGAAGAGCAGAAGAAGATACAGTTTTAAAAGGAAAGTAGGTTTCATGAAATATAACATTCCTGGAGACAAAGTATTTTTTGGAAGTGAGATCATAAAGTTTATAACCCTTTTTTGGCAAAAGGATACCCATGAATACACAGGAAATGGCTCTAGGTTTCAACTTGTCCCTTTGAGAAATTGGGACAGTAGCATAGGCAAGGCACCCAAATGCTATCAAATGAGAGTAGGTTGGTGCCTTTCCATTCAAAACTTCATAGGGAGATTTATTATGAAGGAGTCTGGATGGTATTCTGTTAAGAAGATAGGTGGCAGTTAGTAAGCAGTCCCCCCAGAAAGAGATGGGTAAGCCAGATTGAAAGAGTAAATCTCTACATGTCTCAAGAAGAGTCCTATGTTTCCTTTCAACAACATCATTTTGTTGAGGAGTATGAGGACAGGTTGTTTGACGAATAATCCCTTGGTTACTAAAGAAAGATACACCATCAATGCTAGACCCCAATTCCAAAGCATAGTCACTTGTAACAGTTTGAACCACAACATTAAACTGGGTTTTAACCATACACAGAAATTATTTAAGCAGGCAGAAAGCATTGCTTTTAGACCCCAGTAAGTGTGTCCAGGTGGCCCTAGAGAAATCATCAACTATTGTAAGAAAATATCTAGAACCATAAGAAGTATGAGTGTGATAGGGGCCCCAAGTGTCCACATGAATCAATTGGAAAGGTCTAGAAGTACTAATTGTGCTATCAGGAAAGGGAAGTCAAGTCTGTTTAGCCATAGGACAGATAGAACAAGGGAAAGGCTGCTTAGAAGCAAATGGAAAAGACAATCCAGAAATTTGTTTCATGTTTGCAAATGAAGTATGAGCAAGTCTCAAATGCCAAATGTAATTCATGTCAGTTGTAAGAACATTATTACAGATGGAACTATGTACATTGAAAGGTAAAGCAACAACTTTATGGCAACCAGTAGAGGAAGAATTGCCATGATTACAAGAGTCAGACATAGAGCATACCAAAGTAGATGAACAACCAGTAGAGGAAGAAGGGGAAGTTGTAACCCAAGCAAGCTTGTATAGACCAGCCTCCTCTTTACCAAGATCCAAAGGCTTCCTCAGAGAAGGGTCCTGTATCATGTGGAGGAAGCAGGGTTTGCAGTGAACAAAACTATGCAATGCAACTGTTTCACTAACTTGTGGACAGAAATCAAGTTGTGTTTAAAAGAATGAACTAACAAGACATTGTGAAGGGTGATGGATGGAGTTAATGCAAAAGATCATGTGCATGTTACTTTCACTTTATATCTATTAGGAAGAGTTACAAGATAGGGTACAATTAAAGGTGTGATGTTAAAGAGTAAACTTTTATCATATGTCATATGATTAGATGCCCCTGAGTCTATTATCCAGGTGGCAGAATTAATATGAGTAAGCATGCAAAGCTTGGAATCAGAAATAGGGCTCTCAGTTACCATAGTACCAGCAAAATTAGCAGCATACATGGGAGGAAGAGTCTGAGCAGTGGAATCCCCTAACTGAGTCTGTTGTAACAAGCTCATCAATTGGTCATATTGTTGTCTGTTCAACCCTGGTATCACAGAACTCTGGCCATCTATATTTGTAACAGGGTGATGGCTTTCAGGAGGATTTCCTTGAGGAACAGACACATTTCCTTCAGAAGAAGGGAAATCCACACCAGCAGTTAGATGAGCAGCAGCAGGTCTCCTCCCCTTATTAAATGTTGTACTTTGTGGATACCCATGAATCTTGTAACACTTATCAATTAAGTGCCCAGATTTTTTGCAGTATCTACAGAATAAAGAGCCTCTAGCTTGGTCAAAATTAACTCTTTGTCTGAAAGGAGAGGATTAGGCACTGGGACCTTATTGAATCCAACTGAATGTCTATTTGTGTGGACATTGAAGACATAGAGTCTGGATTAAAATGGGAAGGGGACTGGACTTGTCTCTGTTTCTCATCATTGAGGACCATATTGTAGACACTGTCAAGGGTAGGAGGTGGCTGCATCATCAGTAGGTTACTCATTACCCCCATGTATGCTTCATTAAGGCCCATGAGAAACTAAAACACCTTATTCTCATCATATTCCTGTATTACGCCATTTTTGGCAGCACAAACACATCTTGCCCATGATTTGTACACATTGTTCCTAATTCATCCCACAGTCCTTTAAGTTTGTTAAAATATGAGGCTACATCTAGAGACCCTTGAGAAGTGTGAGAAAGCTCTCTTTTTAGTTCAAAAATTTTGGTCCTGTTGGCAGTGCCATATCTGGTCTGAAGCTGTGACCATATACTCTGTGCAGTATCAGAATACTGCACACTTTCAGCAATTTTAGGGGACAGGGAGGCAGTTAACCAGGAGATTACCATATTATTACATCTGTCCCATAACCTTTGCTCAGCCATATTGGTGACTGGCCGGGGACAAGTGCCATCAACAAAGCCAATTTTATTTTTAGCAGACAGCGGGACAATCATTTTCCTCCTCCAACCCCCATAACCACTGCCCGAGAAGGGAGTGAACACAAGAGAAACTCCAGGAACATCAGAGGAGTAAACAAAAAGGGGGCTAGTTGAGTCCACTGAGGAGGTATTAACATTCATATTAGAATACATGAACAATAACCAGTTTTGAAATCAAAAACAGTCTCGGTAAATAGGCTAAAGTTGAATCAGAACCCACATGCAAAATATACAACACTTAGAACAAGGATAGAATTACCCTCCTTCTTTGCGATCGGAGAAGAACGGCCTTCAATCGCCAGATAAAACCCTAGGTCCGACCACCGAAAACCGTAGAGTCTGGAAACTTATCGGAATAGGGTCAGGGACGTCGGAAAATCACCCAAAACATCCACCGAGTGAGGATCGAGCCATAGAATAGCAGTAAAACCCTAGGTCCGAACACCGAAAACCCCAGAATCTGGAAAATTAATGGAATAAGGTCAGGGATGTCGGAAAGTCACCCAAAACATCCACTAAGTGGATATCGAACTATCAAATAGCATTAAAGTTCCGATTATCTGTTTAATACACATCGATCTCTCGGTAAACAGAATCTCTCACAAATATCCAGAGAAAAACCTTCAATAGAACTTCCAACACGATCGATAACAAGTAACGGAGAAGAATCCGAGGATCATCCCGCTCTGATACCATGAAAACTTACAGATTGAAGGTAAAAATGATGAGAGATACAGTGAGAGAAAGAGAGAGAAATGAGAGAACTCTCTGGAATGTCCGAGAGAAAATGAAATGCATAATCCAAAAATATCTGAGTCCTTACAGATATACATATACACAAGTTGGGTCGGGTCAGATGGCCCAAGTGTAAAAAAAGAATGGGCTCAGATTTTGCTATGGCCCAAAACTAACTAAGCCAACAATATACAAAGTATACAATAAATATACAACCCAATATTAATGTCAACATTTATGTTTAGGCTTAGAAGCTAGATAAGCTTGTAGCTCAACAAAAACCCAGCGGGACAAAACTTTGTAAGGGAAAAAGAGTGCAACGCGCATTAGCTCCCCCTGAAGAGAGCATCAATTCACCTCCTTGAGCCTTCGCATCCCAATCTTGTGCACCATCTTCAAGAGATCGTTGGTAGAGATTTGATAAATAAATCAGCCATATTAACTATAATGAATATTTGCACCTTGAAATCATAACTCGTGATAGATATATAATGTCTTCACAAACATCGTAGAATGGCTCTTCAATATCTCCATAAAGGTATCCTCGCAATCACATTATCATGCTTATAGTTATAGCAAGATACATTTGTGCATAAATTGCACTGAGGAAGTACTACCTCAAGATCAAGAATTGTAGATGATTCAAGCAACTTAAATCCATCATGGATTGTCATATACGTTAAGTCATATAAGCCATATTATAGACTTTAGATGCATATCAAGTTTTTTTTTATGTCATGCTAGACATATAAGATATCGAAAATTGATTGCACATACCATTGACTTTCTATTTTCAACTATTTGAACTACATGTCCAAAACTACATGTCTTTCATATAGAATCAATTCTATTTGAATTGTATCTCTTCCATTTGGCCAATATTTTTGTCTGTATTCGACAAACTTAAGATCCTCACCGATATTTAGCGCTATCATAGATGTCGTCGACGAACATTTTATATCAGTTCCAATAAATTTTCATAAAGACATTACATATAGATATTTTCATTCATATATTCAGGTACCTGAATCTCTCATGAGATTTTATGAAGTGTTATGTCACGTGACCTTCTAGATCACTTGCCTCATTTATTATGATCACTTTGATCATTTGCTCATCTTCTTTATCAAGAAGTTCTATTTGAAACTGATTTGTCTATACGCTTTAGGCGTACCATAGATTTTGTCCTTCTAGGACTTAATATGAGCATTTGCAATGAGAATATAGCTACTTTCTTTAGGTCAATAAATGTGTATGGAATGCTTTGCAATATGTTGCAAATGAATTATTTTTTATGAACTTCAAGTTCATATTACTTTATTCGAGCATCTAGTTGTACAAATGATAATTCATTCCACGTAACTTTTTCTCAATTGTTCGTGTCTCTCACTCATGTTAGAAAAACTAACTTGATTCCTCAACTTTGAGAACCCATCTTTGTGCTTCATGGTGTTAATCAATATATACACCGCACATCAATAATATTGAGATGGAATTATTTGGTTCCTAACCCTGAACCACTTGTGAGGGGAGAATGTAATATACCTTTGTACATAACATATATCAAACGGAGATAGATAACTTTGTTCTCATAAGCAATAGTTTAGCTATTACGTGGAGGCACTCAATAAATTATCTTGCTAAACCAACTATGATGTAAACCAACTTATCAAGAAGAACTATCTTGAATAAAAAAATCTGGAAATTATGCTCTATATTAAATTATTGAGCAAGTTACCTCGCAAAACACCATGTTATGGGTTAATAATAATCGCGCACGTAACTATCTCATAGATGCATCTTATGTGGTATACATGGCAGATAAATGAGCCCATATTCACCTTTGATATTTCCAGCATTCATGGGATTCAATCCCAACTTTAGTTGGTCTATTAATTAATAAGAACAAGCAATATAACAGAATTCATAAAGAATTTTCTAGTTCTTTAATATTTACCCATGTGAATTCTCTATTATTTTTGCACATCATACTTAAATTGATATGGCTAACCCAAATGCCAACTGAAAAAATTATCAATATGATAAAGTTCATATTTACATGGGTAATTATCAGTAAACTCCAAGTTTATTATGATATGGGTTTTTATATCAATAAACATCCACTTTATTGTGGTATTTGTTTATTTGTGTAGTACAAACTGGAGAATAAAGCGGGTAGCTTTTCATATACAGATTATCCCGCAACAAGTTGTAGTAATAGAAGATATCAAATCTTTCCTTTATTTATTGTCTCAATATAATCAACCGCTTTCGCATATACTTTGGAAACTGAATAAATTTCTTTGAGACTTACTATAACATAATATCTTATTGGTAATCAATTGTGTATCTCCAAAATAGTATAATTGGCTCTTGCAGAGTTCTCAATTAATTTGGTACTACCACAGATTCATGAACATCCATATGGTGAATATCTCTTTTAAAGAGAACGTTATACCATTATGGTCATGGTCAAAATTATATGCAAGATATGTTTCTTTCATTATTATTGTTCTTTAATAATTGCATTGCCAAAATATTTTGATGTACAATGGTACGTGACTAATGACCATTCATGCCATAATAATGATATTATTTTCTTATATCATCTCAACCCTCCTTCTAGAGGTGAGTGTGGCATATTCAATACCAATAGCATGTTCATATTCTTCCAAGAATGAATATGTATTCTTAAATTAGATGTTGTCACACTCACATCATGAATGAACCATAATCATCTATATATGCTTTATAAAATCTCATATTGTCAAATTGATGATAAATATTACTTTCACAAAATGAAGGATTATTTTGAGAATCCTTATTGTCTTCATAATCACAATGATGGCGATTATAATTTCGTCTATTGCCACGTTCATAAATGCATCTGGCATTTGATTTGCTATTCTTTGCAAATGGATAATCTTTTTCACCTCTTTTTCACAAATAGAGGCACGTGGATCAAGATGAGATAATGATAGATTTTTCCACAAAATTTCCCGCGACTTCTCCCCCCTAATTTGGAGAAAAGTGTCTAATCAAATCGACAGTCTGCAAATCGTGCAGTGAACAAATCCTCTGTCAATGTTTCGAGGTAGCGAATAATGGAGGGCGATTCAAACCCAATATATATTCCAAACCTTCTTTGCGGACCCATTTTGGTGCGATATGGCGGTGCTACAGGCACATATACTGCACATCCAAATATTCTTAAATGGGATATATTAGGTTCATGACCCAAAACTAATTGCAACGGAAAATATTTGTGATATTTTGTTGGTCTGAGACGAACTAGCATTGCTGCATGCAAAATGTCGTGACCCCAAACCGAAGTGGGCAGCCTCGTTTTCATGAGTAACGGACTTGCTATCAACTGCATATGTTTAATTAAAGATTCTGCAAGACCATTTTAAGTGTGAACATGAGCTACAAGATGTTCCACTTTTATCCCAATTGATAGCAATAATCATTAAATGCTTGGGATGAAAACTCAGCAGCATTATCTAGTCTAATAGACTTAATTGGATTATCGGCAAATTGTGCCCGTAATCGAATAGTTTGTGCCATTTAATTTTGCAAACGCAAGGTATCGAGATGACAATAGGCACACATGAGACCATCTAGAAGATACGTCTATTAAGACCATGAAATATTTAAACGACCCACTAGGTGGGTGAATAGGTCCACAAATGTCCCCTTGTATACGTCCTAAAGACGCATGTGACTCAATTCCAACCTTTGTTGGTGATGGTCTAATAATTAACTTGCCTTGATAACAAGAAGTGCAAGAAAATTCATTATTTAAAAGAATCTATAAATTCTTTAATGGATGCACATTTGAGTTTTCTATAATCCGTCTCATCATAATTGATCCAGGATGTCTCAATTGATCATGCCAAAGTACAAAAGTATTTGAATCAATAACACGTTGGTTTACGGTAGAATGTGCCTCAATTGCACTAATTCTTGTCCAATACATGCCACAAGATAAAGATGGGAACTTCTCAATAACCCTCTTTTGGCCAGAGACATTCTTTGTAATGATGAGATGTTCAAGATTATTCTCATTTATTGTCTCAATATGATATCCATTTTGACGGATATCTTTAAAACTCAACAAGTTCCTCGTGGACTTGGAGGAGAACATTGCATTCTCTATGATAATTATTGTTCCTTTAGGCAGAGTTATAGTAGCTCTTCCAGAGCCTTCAATTAATTTACTACTACCAAAAATTGTAGTAACATCTGCCTTACGCATACTTAAATGGAGAAATATTTCTTTTCTTTGAATATTGTATGTGTGATACATGAATCAATTAAACAAATAATTGTACAATTGAATTTTGATCCAAGTTTGTTTTGTGAGATATCCATACTTAATCTTGTATGTCTAGTTAGTGCATGCATCATTAAATTATTCAAGTTAATTAGCATGATTTAAAGTGTACTAAATACGTGTAGGACAATACCGGCTAATATGAATACCCTTATTGCACTAAGATCTTTATCAAGCAATTTTAGTAATAATTTGGCTACGTGATTTGACATGCTACATAACTAGTATTGTTACTTTTCTAGATTGACTATATAAAATAATTATATGTGGACCTAAAGAATATAAAAATTTTAATATCGTAAAATCTATACCTACATAGTATCTCCATATGTACTACTATTCTGTATGTATGCTTGTCAAAATAAATAGTTAAATGTAGCTAGTGTAGTATATCATGTTATACTGCACAATAATGTATAATCACATATTATGTTAGCAGTACCCAAGTACTTAAGCATGTAACTAGATATACTTGAATTCAATAAGAAAATAGACTTGAAAACAAAAACAAGTTCAAGTAACCTCATCATTACTACCATGTTTTATTTATACACAGAAGAAGATGAATAATCAATAAAAACTTCTTGGATTTAGTCAAAGTAGGATGTAATATTTTAATGATGCAAACACTATTTATATTCATATTTTGGATACGTACTTATGTCAAGAAAATATTATTTTTATCTAAGTCTATTGTTGATTACTTCTATTTATATTTTAATAATGCAAATCAATTAAGAATCAGTTCATTAAAATTATTACATCTTTATTCATAAATAAAGAGATCATGGTGAAGTATGAGTATATTTCTCTTTCTGTTTTTTTTTAAACATAATTGAGAAATACTAAGTATCCAACAAAACATATCATTATTCTTACAAAAGAGAGAAACATGTTGTACCTGATAATTTTAAATCAGAGTCGAGAACTTTAAAAGAAGATAACCTACCGTGATGATTAGAGACTCGTACTGATAACGTGTTATAAAATAAAAGTAATTTAGTAATACATGAACAAGAAATATAAGCAACATAGTGAAACATGGGCAAGAAATATAGATAGAGAGAAGGCAGAGATTTTCTTCTTCAATTGTGTATATTTTCTTATCTATTACAAGGCATTTATATAGGCATAAAAAGTGAAGAAAATATGTCATGGAATATGTCATTGAACATACAAAATATGTCATTGAATATGTCATTAAGCATTTGAGATGAAGATCATGGAAGATGAGTAGACATCCAACATAATATGATATTTATCATAATAGAAACATATTTATGAAGAACTTAACTATAAAAAAATGAGAATTCTGTTACTACATTCATCTTTAATAAAAGTACTTCAAATCTCAATTGTACTAACTAAAATACACTAAAATTAATTATCGACCCAAATAATATATTTAATCTAATACCATTTAAAAATATAACTTTATGATTCAATCCCCAAAGTAACAAATTATTAAAATATAATGAGAACTCTCTTCCAAAGGCTTCAATTGATGAGCTTATTACCGCCAAAAGACACAAAAACATGAAAACAAATGTAAAACTAAGACATATGAACACAAACATAAACGAAACAAAAATAAAAATAATAGTGAGACAATAGACCAAAAGTGAACACAAAAGTAAAATAAAGAGGAATTAATAGATGAAGTCCCGAAGAAAATACAGCAACAAGAAACAGAAAAACGAAAATCGATCTCGAATGGACACTTCAAATCGAAAACCCACTTCAGCTTGACCCCATTTTTTGAACTTAAATTTCTGAAATTGAAGAATAAAAAGAGCAACGGCTATGGTGTTTTAAAGAATGAGATGGCTGAACCCCTTTTTTTTTGTCTTGCTTTTTTTTTTCTTCTCACTTTTCCTATCTTCTCCTCCCTTTGTTTATGAGATGTGGGTATTATATATAGATAGGTGTGTGCAGATGAGTGTGTCGTGTGTGTGTGAAAGATCATGGGTGAAATGGGAAATTGGGAATAGGACGTGGGAGTAGGGGTGTGCATTCGATTTATCGATTCGATTTTGACTCTTATCGATAATTGCTTATCGATTATCGATTTGTATATATGCTTATCGTTATCGTTTCAATAAGGTTTCGATTTTTTCGATTTCGATTTATCGATTTTGGGGGCTTATCGATTCGGTTATCGATAACATCAATAAGCCAAGAGGCGTTTCAAATTTCGTCCGTCTCTTATAATTCGAATTGATTAGGGGAAAGCAAAAGAAAAGAAATTATGCAGCAGCAAGACAACAGTAACACCAACGGCAGATCACCAACAGCAATAGAGTAGTTAAAACTATTATCAATACAGCAACAGCACATATCAAATCAAAAATACACTCAAACCAAAGATCAAACTTATTTGTAAAACCTGACAGCAAGTGAAGATTGAAGATTGAGTCAACGGCGAGTCGGCGACAGCGGTGAGTGGCGATGGAACAACAACGACAACGACGATTGGAGAGTGGCGATAGAACAGAGAGGCGGCCGGCGCTAAAGAGAATGGTGAGTTGGTGACGGAAGTTCAGTCACTGAACTGAAGAGTGAAGAGTGAAGAGAAGCGGCGCTGGATTGAAAAATAAAAATAGGGTTAACTTAAGTATGATATCAGTACTATATTTATATGCAAGCAGCAAAGCAACGAAGGGAATAGGGATAGGGTAGTAATAGTATTATAAAATAAGGGTATATTTGTCTTTTAAATTTATCTTATCGATTTATCGATAAACCGATAAACCGAATGGCCAAAATCGAAATCGAATCGATAAACCGATAAGGAAAATTTTTGAAATCGAAATCGAATCGATAAACCGATAAACCGATATCGATAAACCGATAAGAAAATAATCGATTCGATTTATCGATAAACCGATTCGAATGCACACCCCTACGTGGGAGTCAGAGAAGTTAGGGAATGCGGGGGTGAGGGACGCGAGGTGTGTGTTGTGCGGAGTTTGGTTAGATTCATTAGATAGGAGTTATCTTTTTATTTGTTTATTTTATTATCTTTGTTATAAAATAATAAAAGAACAAGAACAATATGCAGAGAGAGTAGGGAGAGGAGTATTCTTATTGATACTTTTGGGATGATTTACAATGGGGTAAGACCCCTCTATTTATAGGAAGAGAAATGACTTAGCCTCAAAGTAGAACTCTTCAATAAGATAGACATTCACTCTAATTAGAGTTCTATTCTTAACACCCCCCCCCCCCCCTTGAATGTCTACTCAATAAATAATGTGCCTCGTTAAAACCTTAACTAAAATAAAACCCAATGGGAAAAAAATTATAGAAAAGGAAAAAGAGTACACATGTTTAGAAATGCGCCTATTGGTTGCCTCGTTAAAAACCTTGCAAGGAAAACCCAGTGGGACAAAACCTTGTAAGGGAAAAAGAGTGCAACGCGCATTAACTCCCCCTGAAGAGAGCATCAATTCACATCCTTGAGTCTTCGCATCCCAATCTTGTGCACTAGCTTCAAGAGATCGTTAGTAGAAATTTGATAAATAAATCAGTCATATTAACTATAATGAATATTTTCACCTTGAAATCATAACTCGTGATAGATATATAATGTCTTCACAAATATCGCGGATTGGCTCTTCAATATTTCCATAGAGATATCCTCGCCATCACATTATCATAGTTATAGCAAGATATATTTGTGCATAAATTGCATTAAGGAAGTGGTACCTCAAGATCAAGAATCGTAGATTCTTCAAGCAACTTAAATCCTTCATGGGTTGTCATATAAGTTAAGTCATATAAGTCATATAATAGACTTTAGATGCATATCAAGTTTTCATGTCATGCTAAACAAATAAGATATCGAAAATTGATTACACATACCATTGACTTTATACTTTCAAGTATTCGAACTACATGTCCAAAATTACATGTCTTTCATATGGAATCAATTCTACTTGAATTGTATCTCTTCCATTTGGCCAATATTTTTGTTTGTATTCGACAAACATAAGATGTCGTCGACGAACATTTTATATCGGTTCCAGTAAATTTTCATAAAGACATAACATGGAGATCTCTTCATTCATACATTCAGGTACCTGAATCTCACATGAGATTTTATGAAGTGTTATGTCATGTGGCCTTCTAGATCACTTGCCTCCTTATTATGATCACTTTGATCATTTGCTCATCTTCTTTATTAAGAAGTTTTTTTGAAACCGATTTGTCTATACGCTTTAAGCGTATCAAAGACTTTGTCCTTCTAGGACTTAATATGAGCATTTGCAGTGAGAATATAGTTACTTTCTTTGGGTCAGCAAATGCGTATGGCATGCTTTGCAATATGTTGCAATTGAATTATCCTTTTATGAACTTCAAGTTCATAGTATCTTATTCGAGGATCTAGATATACAAATGATAATTCATTCCACGTAACTTTTTCTCAACTGTTTATCATGTCTCCCCCTCATGTTAGAAAAACTAACTTGTTTCCTCAACTTTGAGAACACATCTTTGTGCTTTATGGTGCTAATCAAAATATACACAGCACATCAATAATAATAGTATGGAGTTATTTGGTTCCTGACCCTGAACCACTTGTGAGGGGAGAATATAATATACTTTCGTGTATAGCGTATATCAAATTGATATAGATAACTTTGTTCTCATAAGCAATAATTTAGCTATTAAATGGAGGCACTCAATAAATTATTTTGCTAAACCAACTATGATGTAAACCAACTTATCAAGATGAACTATCTTGAATAGAAAATCTGGAAATTATGCTCGAAATTAGATTATTGAGCAATTTACCTCGCAAGCACCGGCCAGGCTGCAGGTTAATAATAATCGCACATGTAACCATATCATAGATGCATCATATGTAGTATACATGGCAGGCGAATGGGCCCATATTCACCTTTGATATTTCCAGAATTTATGGAATTCAACCCCAACTTTAGTTGGTCAATTAATTTACTGAGAACATGTAATACAAGAGAATTCGTAAAGAACTTTCTAGTTCTTTAATATTTACCCATGTGAATTCTCTATTATTGTTGCACATCATACTTAAATTGATATGGCTAACCCGAATGCCAATTGAATAAATTATCAATATTGATAAGTTCATGTTTATACCATGACATGTGCAATTCTCAATAAACTCCAAGTTTATTATGATATGGATTTTTATATCAATTAACATCCACTTTATTGTGGCATTCTTTTGTTTGTGTAGTACAAACTGGAGAATAAAGCGGGTAGCTTTTCATATACAGATTATCCCGCTACAAGTTGTAGTAATAGAAGATATCATATCTTTCCTTTATTTATTGTCTCAATATAATCAACCGCTTTCGCATATACTTTGGAAACTGAATAAGTTTCTTTGAGACTTACTACAATACAATACCTTATTGGTAATCAATTTTGTTTCTCCAACATAGTAATAATTGGCTCTTCTAGAGCTCTCAATTAATTTTGTACTACCACAAATTCATCAACATCCATGTGGTGAATATCTCTTTTAAAGAGAAAGTTATACCATTATGGTCATGGTCAAAATTATATGCAAGATATGTTGTATTATCGTTGTCCTTTAATAATCATATTTCCAAAATATTTTGGCGTACAATAGGTACGTGACCAATGATCATTCATGCCATAATAATGACATTATTTTCATATATCATCTCAAACCTTCTTCTAGAGATGAGTGTGGTATATTCACTACCACTAGCACGTTCATATTCTTCCAAGAATGAATATGTATTCATAAATTAGATGTTATCACACTCACATCTTGAATGGACCATAATCATCTATATGTGCTTTACAAAATCTCATGTCAAATCGATGAGAGATATTACTTTCGCAAAGTGAATGATTATTTTGAGAATCCTCATTATTCTCATTATCACAATGATGACGATTATAATTTCGTCTATTTCCACGTCCGCATCTATTGATATTTTCACGGTAATATTTGTCTTCTTTCAGACTTATCACATACTGCGATAACATTCTCTTAAGGGAATGAGAATGGAGCAAATTCAATTGGACAGGTTTTCAATTCTTTGCCCATAATCATACATGAATTTAATCATGGCAAGTCGTAGAAATTTTACCACTTCGCGTGGTTATAATCTCTTACAAACTCCATTAGAGTTATAATCAAACTTTGTTGTGTTTGTTTGTATATGAAATCAAATCGTAGAATTTCAAGAATTTGAATGAGAAAAGTAAATTACTTACCGTAAATTCAGAATTTAATCATGAAGGAAGTTCATGGAACAACTTACAATCATTATGCTCAATCCCAAAGCTTCTACCCAATTGGTTAGAGTTTACGTTATTGGTTCTCGATCATGCCATCTGCTATGGTCCAGATATCTATTGCGAGAAGTAGGTAGAACTGCTAATTGTTTAGGGACTACAGAAGACAATAAGACATAAT
Source organism: Nicotiana benthamiana (assembly GCA_034376525.1). NCBI lineage: Eukaryota > Viridiplantae > Streptophyta > Magnoliopsida > Solanales > Solanaceae > Nicotiana > Nicotiana benthamiana. The sequence continues at coordinate 69,064,642 of CM067334.1, read as the reverse complement.
TATCAAAAGAAAGTGAAGTTCTTTTCGCTGATAGATGCCTAGAATTTCATCAATAAAAGGCAATAAGGAGGTGCTGTTCAGTATCAATATAATACAAGTTGCCCTATCTTTAGTACAGTTCATAAACGAGATATACCCTCCGAGAGTGAGATATAGTCAAATAACTCAGAATTACACGACTACAATATGCACCAATCACGAAAGTATATTCTTGTATATAATCCTACATATATACAAATATATATCATGTTATCGAGTTAGACATAAGCAAGTTCTGACACTAATTGATGGAAAACAGGTATGAACAACGGAAGCAAATAGCCATGATCACTTGCATGTAATATAGACAACACACAATCACAGATTTTAATCAAACATAAAATCGATACTTATCTCTTAAAGCGTGACTGCGATCGCGAGAAGCCTCCAAGCAAGAACGAAACTATCCACGAGATCATCCTCCAGTTCTACAGTCTTCTACTGTGTCCCGAATAACGCCTGGAATTAGCGATTCTTTCCTCTACCCAATAAAATCTCATTTCTCTGTTTTCCTAAGATCCAGGGCATGGCTACCTTTACACTTCCCTCTCTCTTTATTCTCCTCTCTTTGCTCTCTGTTGCTCATTCTGGATCCATTGGAATCAACTATGGCCGAATCGCAAATAATCTACCTTCACCAGCACAAGTTGTTCAGCTCCTCAAAACCCAAGGCGTTAACAGAGTCAAGCTTTATGATACTGATTCCAATGTTCTCACAGCCCTTTCTGGCTCCAACATTTTAGTTAATGTTGCTCTCCCCAACGGGCAACTCTCTGACGCTGCCGGAAAACAATCTTTCACTGATTCATGGGTCCAGTCTAATATTCTAACTTATTACCCAGAAACCCAAATAGAATCCATTGTTGTAGGAAACGAAGTTTTCGTAGACCCGATAAATACAACCAAATTTCTCGTACCTGCCATGAAAAACATACACGCATCTCTCGTTAAGTACGGCGTCGCTCAATCAATTAAAGTTTCATCCCCTGTAGCTCTCAGCGCTCTGGGAAATTCCTACCCTTCGTCCGCCGGTTCTCATAAAACAGATCTTGTCGAACCCGTTATTAAACCGATGCTGAGTTTCCTCAAACAAACAGGTTCTTACCTCATGGTTAATATTTACCCGTTTTTCGCGTATGCTGCTAATGCGGACACGATTTTGTTGGATTATGCTTTGTTTAAGGATAACAAAGGTATAACATACCCGAATAATGGTTGTTTGTTCCCTAAGGTTTTCTACTTGTTTTCATGAAGAAGGTGACCTACTGTAGCGGCTGCTCTTCTATTTAGTTTCTAGGGTTTTTCACTTCTTCATGAAGAAGATAGATACATGGGGGATGGATTCCTCTTTCCGTTGTTGCTTCATCTTCTCAAAGAGCTTTTTGAGACGGTAGAGTCTCGTGCTGATAACGTGTTATAAAATAATAAAAGAACAAGAACAATATTGCAGAGAGAGTAGGGAGAGGAGTATTCTTATTGATACTTTTGGGATGATTTACAATGGGGTAAGACCCCTCTATTTATAGGAAGAGAAAAGACTTAGCCTCAAAGTAGAACTCTTCTATAAGATAGACATTCACTCTAATTAGAGTTCTATTCTTAACAATCTTTTTTTTTTTTGGTTCTTTTTCGTTAGTTGCATTTTTTTCTTAAATGACTCTTATTTAATATTTAATTGTTATTTTTTAGATAAAGAAAATAGAAAGTAAAGTGCATAGCTAAAAATATTAGACAACTATTTTTAGACTTTAAATATTATATACGTAGGAAAACAAAATATTTACACTACAGTATAAACTATACTAAAAAAATACCATTCTTACATTTAAAATTCTAATTAGAAGAAAATCAAATATTTTATTATTTTTTGTAAGTTTTTTTAATTTTTTTAAATAAAACCTATTAAAAGTAATATAAAATTTTAAAATATTAAGACTTAGACCTAAAAGAAATATTTACACTAAAATAGTATAGGATTTGGGGTGTGGTAAAAATTAGCTGTTCATGGCATGTCCCTCTTTGCTTGGAAACATGAAAATTTTTCAGGCAAAGAAAATGAACAAGGTGACTAATTTTTTACTTCACCATTATTTAAAAGAAAAAGAAGATAAAAGAAAAGGATGTGACCGAACCTTAGCTTTAGGCAGCCTACATATCTCGGGTTATAAGGGAATCATGTCACGCGTAGTTCAAGTGAAAGAAGAGTGATGGAGTATGCTTAGGTGGAGAGTCGAGTGAAGTTCAGTCGAGGTTCCTATCCGCGGTCCTATTATTACATCAAAATAAAAAGACAATTACATAGTCTTGAAATCTAAGAGTTACAAAATTCCTACCTAAATGTCATCTGGAGTCTTGTCTTGATTCTTGACTTGCTTCTCCCAGTGACTTTGGATTGAAACTTGATGCTCTCGATGCAACAGACTATGAAATATTCTTTCATGCTTGTTTCTTGATCAGATGATAAGAAGATGGATCTTGAAATTCCACATCTCTGCATGCATTATGTCAAAGCTGGTTCGGGCGGCATTGAGATAAAACGTTCCATTTTCTCTGGCGAGAGCTGGAATCTTTTTTTTTTGCACATCCAATCTGTGCTTTGCAGAAAAACCTACAAGTCATCACAAACAAACAAAACGAAAATTTTCTGTCCCAAATTGCACTAGGAATTTTTTGTGAGTTATTGAAAACACATTAAATTATCATTGCTATTGCAGAATAAAGAATTGAAAAAGACACATGTTTTTTAAAATAAAAGGGGATGTTATACCCTGTGTTAACAGGAAGGAAGGCAACCAGGGGATGCAGTACCCTGTGTTGAGGATAAGATGTGGCCCGTGGCACTCTCATATTCTACTAGGGTATGTCGTACCCTATGTAAAGAATAATGCAACCAGAGGATGTAGTACCCTGTGTTGGTAATAAAATAAGACATGTGGCACTCTGAAATGCAACTAGGGAATATCGTACCCTATGTTGGCAAAAAATAATGTAACCAGAGGATGTAGTACCCTGTGTTGGCAATAAAAGAAGGCAACCAGGGTATGTAGTACCCTATGTTGAGTAAAATGAGGCTCGTGGAACTTTCGAATGCTACTAGGGGATGTCATGCCCTATGTAGAAAATAATGCAAACAGGGGAAGTAGTACCATGTGTTAAAAAGAAGAAAGGCGACCAGGGGGTGTAGTACCCTGTGTTGACGGTGAGATAAGGCTCGCAGTACTCTGAGATTCTTCTAGGGGATGTCGTACCCTATGTAGGAAGAAATGCAACCAGGAGATATAGTACCCTATGTTGAAGATAGGGTGTTGATTCCCTGCAATGAAACTAAAAATAACATACTTACGTGCATATTGGAAGGAAATCATGGATTTGAGAACCTCACTTGGTGGTGTTCGTCTTTCCACGAACTATTTCACTAAACTATTCTACTCCTATTCTAAACAAAGAAAGATTCGTTAGTTTTAAAATTGTGGTCAGTTTGTGGCCTTGATTTCTTGCGCGACTTGATCTTGTGTCTATTTCACTTGTTAGGAAAAACCGATTATGTCGATGGTCATACAAATTGTCGGGAGATTCTGATTTACTCTCTGAAGATATTCTTTCTTAGCATCAACACCTGACTATTTTGCGCCTATCACCATTTGTGTCTATGATGCAAATAACCTTGCTCCCCATAACAACTTTTGATGAGTATCTTTTGTTGACCCCGGAAAAATTGCTAAGTTCTTCAAGCCTTTTTGATTTCCAAGGAACATCAAAGTCGGCTTTATGGATTTTCCCGTACTGTTTATGCCAGAAATTTTGCTTCATATAACGGGGAAACTGTAACCAATTTTGTGGCCTCTTTCTTTTCTTTGCTTTGACAAAATTAAAATGAAAGGAACTACAAAAGAAAACAAGTAGATGAACTAATAAGCATTACAACTTAATCAAGAAGATTCCCTTACAGGAGAAGAATAAGAAAGGACTTATTTGGAAGAATATGCTGACTTCAATGAACATGACATGCACCTTGGACTGGATGCCCCATCTGTCTAAATCGTCTAATTCTCAAAATCTATTGTAAACTTCACTTTGAAACTGATTTTATTAACCATGCTTGTGCCGGGATATATAAGAAAACCTAAAATCGATCAAAGATGCCCTTTGTGGGTTTTCACCAATTGACTTCTTCAAGAAGCTGCATAATAGTTTCTTCATCCTGGTTGTCAATATCTTGAAGAGCCTTCTGGAGCTTCTTTCCGATTTCTGCTTTGGATGACTTGGACTGTGGAGATGTCTTTCCCACGATAATTTTTCCTTTATCAGGAGTTGATGCCTTAGGTTTTGGAATCCAACCTTTAACTTTTACTTCTTTGGATAGGTATCTAATCCTATCGAATTCCGCAACTTTGAAATCCCAGCTGATAATAAAAGAAATCCTCTTTTGGATATAATACTTACACATTTTAATGAGGGAAGGAAGAGTAGTGATCTCTTGTGTAGTTTGGAAATTTTCGAATTTCTTAAGAAATTGTTGTGGGAGGTTTTCTAACTTTCCTCCGAAAGTCTTCCATGTTTATTCTGATAGAAATCCTGATTTTATCTTATATTCTCAATTTACAATCAGAAAGATTTTATCTCCTTTTGAATGGCATGTTGACCATCTTCTTACTCCCATACGCCTTAGTATGAACCATAAACCACAGACATACAACTGGTATACATACCAACAAGCTTGGTATAATTTCATGTATCTTAGACCAGGTCATACTTGGTTTATTAAATACAGTCCTGAAGTTATTGAGAGTTCAGGAATTTAAGGTCAACTGAACCATCGGAGTTTTGGATGATTCGTTCTATTTGGCGATTCTCTGTATGAGAGGATACAGGTCGGGTAATGGCTTCAAAGTGCCAATCAGTATTGGCTAAAAGGTCATTCCACTGAAGAAGGCGAGGAACAAAGATGGTACTATGTTCATGGTTGGCTTCCATTAACATAGTCGCACCTTTTGTACTCTCTATCCTTGCTTTCGGAGCAAGGGTAGTGGACATCAACCGATAATAAACACGGTATATAACAGCTATTTCACGAGTTTCGGATTTGCTGTTCATATTAAGAGTTTTGATATTAAGCGTTAATGTATCTAACACATTAGGATCATTAATATCAACAGAGAAATTAGGATAACAATTGAAATAAACAGGGCCACCTGCTAAATTACTTTCAAGTGCTCCTAACAAAGAGTCATCAAAGTTAAGAAAACGTGCATCACGTAAAAGTGCACAAACAGGGATATTAAGTCCTTTTCTAAACAAAGGCTTAACAGCAACTTGCACAAGGCCAATATGCAAATAATTAAAACTAGATTTATATCTAATTATATCATGCTCATGTAACAATTTTATAACTTCTAAAGAATTATTAATAGCAAAAGTTGATTCACATGTTTTAATATTATGCTTCTTAATGAAATTAAAGTGACCTATCTGGTAGATCTTATGAAAAGGTTCAGCAGGGATACTCCAGTTATCCAAATTAGACTCAGTTAAAGCAATCTGAGTAGATCTAGAAGATAAGTTAACAGTATTCAAAATATTTTGATTCATGTCAAAAATAAAATACTGTCCTGGAACTAATACACGTGCAAAATCACAAGTATATGATATTCAGATAAAAGCAAATAACAAAGATCAAATTATAGAAAGTCCTAAATCTAAATATCTAGGTTCATAATGATCTAAACGTTCTCTTGGTTTTACCTCTTTTCTCTCTAGAGTTATCTTGGCTACGGGAACACCTAAGGGTCACAATAAACGCCTACCGCGGCTAACAAGGACCACAAGGACAGGCTTGCCAACGTACACTCCGGATATTAATCGGATACCTCACACACTTAGAGAGAAATAAGTACCTCACACAAAATAGATCAGATATGAAACAGGATAAAAGATTTAATTCTTAGAAATAATTTAATCAAGTTATGAGATATCATCAAAATAACTATAGTAAGATTTGCAAAAGTATTAAGCTCCGGACAGTATATGTATTTAGTTGCTCATGCTAAATACATATACAGCCATCATGGCTCTGATACCAGAGGGAACAGGACCGGAAATTAATTAATAAGAGCAGTAAAACAGTAGTAAAGAAGATGAAATACTTACTTAAAACAAGCTTTTATTCCATAAACATGAAGGGATATTGCAAAACGAAAGGATTATTACAAGAGAGACGAAGGGATTATTACAAGAGAGAGGAAGTGCCTAAAATTTTTCTCAGTAGGAAAATTGGACCTGCCTCATATTACAAGACGAGAGTCTTTATATAGACCTCTGACACCAAAGGAGTTCATCTCTTTAGATACAAGTGGACGGCTTAGATCTTGCCGACAATACTGTGGGGTTCTTTAACTATTAAAGAAACGTGAACCCATGTGAAAAAAGATAAGGATAAGATTCCTTGTGACCCTGGGACCATCATGAGACCCAACTTATTGACCTTTGTGTACAATAATTAGACCTTAGTGGACAATAATAAGACGCATACCCCTCAGTTTTTCCTTCTTTTGGAAGGTAGTGATAAAGTGGGTATTCACAGGACACAAAGTGGGCATTCTCACCGAATAGTAACTTGACTCTTCGGAAAAGTAAATCCTAATCATAAAATCCTTGTAGATATGCTTGAGCAATACCTTTAGGATTACACATATCATCGTTACCTGACTCAGCAGACGATGTAGCTTCTTCAAGAAGCTGCATAATAGTTTCTTCATCCTGGTTGTCAATATCTTGAAGAGCCTTCTGGAGCTTCTTTCTAATTTCTGCTTTGGATGACTTGGACTGAGGAGATGTCTTTCCCACGATAATTTTTCCTTTATCAGGAGTTGATGCCTTAGGTTTTGGAATCCAACCTTTAACTTTTACTTCTTTGGATAGGTATCTAATCCTATCGAATTCCGCAACTTTGAAATCCCAGCTGATAATAAAAGAAATCCTCTTTTGGATATAATACTTACACATTTTAATGTGGGAAGGAAGAGTAGTGATCTCTTGTGTAGTTTGGAAATTTTCGAATTTCTTAAGAAATTGTTGTGGGAGGTTTTCTAACTTCCCTCCGAAAGTCTTCCACCAGTCATAGAACCATCTGGGAATAATGGCCTTAATAACTTCAGGACTGTATTTAATAAACCAAGTATGACCTGGTCTAAGATACATGAAATTATACCAAGCTTGTTGGTATGTATACTAGTTGTATGTCTGTGGTTTATGGTTCATACTAAGGCGTATGGGAGTAAGAAGATGGTCAACATGCCATTCAAAAGGAGATAAAATCTTTCTGATTGTAAATTGAGAATATAAGATAAAATCAGGATTTCTATCAGAATAAACATGTTCCACTTCGATGGAATCTGTGTCAACTAAAATGGCCTCAAAATAAAGGCGAGTATGAAGAGGGTCAGAACTATCAACGTAGTTGGACGAATTGTAACAAGGCTTTACAAGGTCTTGGACTCGACCTGATTCAAACTCTTTATCGAGGGCTAGGATGGGAGAAACCTTTATGGTTAAGAATTCAAAAGTCTCAATGGGCTGAGAAGAAGGATTTTGAATTTGGACTTTAGGGTCCACAGCTTGGGCAAAAGACTCGGGGGTCTTCATTTCGTAACTAGATTTGTTCTGGACCTTAGAAGTGGATCCAGAGGAGGATTCAGGCTTTGGGCCTGGAAGTTTTGGGAGTTCTCCTAAAACGGTAAACTTGTTTTGGCTTTGGGCCGGACTAGGAAGAGGAGGAAAGGAAGGCCTTAATTGGGCCAAATTAGCGGGAATGAAAGGTCTAGCTGTTGATAGCTGCCTTTCAGTCTTGACATTCTTGAATGGGCTAGTTTTTGATGGCTTCATGGCCCTGAAGAAATTCTCGGTTAGAAAGTCTGGAAGAGAATTATTTTCCCCTTTTATAAAATCAATTTTGAAATCAAAACTAGATAGTAGAGCTTGCCATCTAGCAAATATTTGTTTTGAAACAAGATTTTTAACATCTTTTTGTAAAATTTCATTGGCCGATTTGCAATCAACCCGAAGTAAAAATTCTTTGTTTACTAAATCGTCCTGGAATTTAGTAATACATAGTACTATAGATAAAACTACTTTTTTAACAGTACTATAATTTTTCTGGGTATTATTCCAGATACCAGAAGTAAACCTCACCAGTTGCTCGCAACTATTTTGGTCTATTTGCTGTTTTAGAATACCTCCATATCCTATATCAGATGCATCAGTTTCAACTATCATAAAAGCATCGGGATTGGGTATCCCTAAACAAGGAAGATTTTGGACTAATCTCTTAATCTTCTTAACACTTTGGGTTTGTTCATCTCCCCAAGGTATAGGATTCTTTCTAAGCCTAAGATATAAAGGCTCACAAGTTTGTCTGACTTTAGGGATAAAGTCAGCAACATAATTAAGACTTCCTAAGAATCTTTGAAGCTAGGTCTTATTCTTAATTTCATCAGGAAATTTGGACGAGAATTCAATGGCTCTACAAATAGGTTTGTAGGTACCTTGGTATAGGTCATGGCCTAAAAACCTAATAGAGGTTTGAAAGAGCTTAATCTTTTTAGCATTAACAACCAAACCATTATTTTTCACAACTTTAAAGAATGTGGAAAGATGCTTAAAATGAGAATCAATGTCGTCAGAAAATATTAGCACATCATCAATATAAACAATTGACATATAAGAATAAGGATTGAAAATATTATTCATAATGTTCTGAAATTCAGAAGGGGCATTTTTTAGCCCAAAAGGCATAACATTCCACTCATAATGACCAAAAGGTACATTGAATGCAGTTTTATAACGATCATTCTCTTTAATCTGAATTTGCCAAAATCCAGATTTCATATCGAACTTACTATAAAGGTTTGCTTTATAAGTTCGTTTAAGGAGATCCCTTTTGTTAGGGATTGGATGTCGGATCCATTTAAGGACCGAATTCAAAGGCTTATAATTAATAACAAGCCTTGGTGCACCTCTTTCCTTTTCTGCACTATTATTAACATAAAAAGCAGAACAACTCCAAGGAGAGTTAGAGAGCCTAATAATACCATTATCAAGTAAATGGTTAATCTCAGTTTTACAAATTTCAACCATTTTATGGTTCATTTGAATAGGCCTAGCCTTAGTAGGTATGTTTTGTTCATCAAAACCATCAATGTAAGGTAATGCAACAGAATGCTTTTTTATATTCCAGAAAGCAGTAGGAAGATTTGAACAAACTTCATTTTCAAACTTCTTTTGAAGGAAATCTTTCTTAGACATCATTTCCGGGGTTTTTAGAGTTTGTTTAATTCTTTCTATAGTAATCTCTTCCTTTAAAAAAGAAATATGATTAGAAAGACAATTAATTTTAAAAATAGTTTTTTCTTTTAAAAACATACTTTCTTTAGGTGAAAGAGTTTGAACAAAAGGGAAAAATACCTCTTGACCGAGGATACAAGTATGAATGCCATCTATATCATTAGTATAAGGTTTAAGCTGGCTAATGAATGGCATACCCAAAATAATATCTTCATTGATATTTTCAGTGATTACAAAATCATTTGTAAAGCAAATATTGTTATTACAAATATGGGCTTTAGACAATTTGTAATCAATTTTCATTCGCTCACCAGTGGCGGAGTATAAACGAGTTGTACTTTTTTCAAGGTACTTAAGAGGAATAAGACCTTTCACTATACAGTTACGGTCAGCTCCACTGTCAAATAAAGCAACTTTGTTAAGAATAAAATTTTTTGCAATTACTATTTTGACAGGAATATGTTCACTAATAGATTTAATAGTGGACACAGAAGGACCAGGATTAGTGGAAGCAGTAGTATTCAGAAGACCTGGATCAACAGGTTGATCTCCAGGAAAATCAGACCCCTTTTCAGGAAAAGAGTCAATCTTCTCAAAAGTGTCATGAAGGACTTGAGAAGTAAGGGATTCCGTCTCGATTTTGTCTAGACGAGATTTTAACTGTCTAACTTCTTGCTTAAGAAAATTCATCTCTTGACGCAAGTCAGACATCGAGGGCTCAGCAGGTTTATCAAACCTATTGAAAACTTGTTTCATACTAAAAGGTTCTATGGCCATTGACGAAGAAGGTTTCTTTTGGTCAGAACCCAGGATAATTTTCTTGAGTTCAATCAAATACTTGGCACGAGATTCATCATCCTTGATGTGATCAATAATATCAAAAAGGACTTCCTTGGAGTCCGATGTGATCATACTAAGGGTATTGGAAGGACATCCGCAAGAAACACCTTCACATGATTCTTCGCAAGAATCATCAGATTCTGACTGACTGTCATCAGTTTCATAAGCGACGTTGATATTCTCTTCGTCACTGTACTCTTCGGAAGAGGAATTGCTAGAATCAGACTCGCTTTCCTGAAGGATAGAAAAGAGTTTTTCTTTAGTATTCTCATCTAGTCCTAAAAGGTTTATCTTCTTCTTCTTTTTAGAAGATTTACACTGGTTAGCTCTATGACCAGACTTACCACAAGTCCAACAGACATCTTCTTTATGGGAAGGTCTTTTCTTCCTAAATTTGTTCTTCTTAGGTTCATACGACCTATCCTTTGAATTGTTTTTTCTAGGCTTTCTAGATTTATAAGAGGACTTAGACTTAGATTTCTTCTTAGCATGCTTAGAAGGAGGATAGTCTATATTGCCATAACCAAAGTCTCTACAGAAACTGCCTAATTCTGCTTTGGAGGTCAATCTATCTTTCTTAAGGTGACTCTTAAGTTTTAGGTCCGTACATAGTTCTAGAGCTGTGGTATTAATAAGACTAATAATGTCTCCATAAGTCATAAGATCATAGGGTACCTTACCGCCACACCTATCTCTTATTTTTGACCTAACCTTTTCGGCAAATAAAGGGGGAAGACCGCTAATAAATCTGTCTTTCCAGAAATCGCTATTGCAGTCAGGTCTAGTCATAATTTTGACCATAAACTGGTCTTTATACCACCTAAAGTCACTTAGTCGAGGGTAACGAAGATTGTTAAGGATTTCAAGACTCCTGTCTTGGAAGAGTTTTGGCTCACCTACAAAGTGTTTGGCAATGTGGTAGAGCAGAGTGGCACAAGCATCTTCTCTAGTTTCAGATTCAGAGGTTTCCATATCACTAACTGTTTTAACAGTAGTAATAATGGTGGTTGCGTTGAGGATTTGAAGCTTAAGTTCTTCAGTGACATAATTATCCCACCAATACCTAAGCATACCAGTAAAACCAGCAGTGATCATGGCAGCTGCTTCTTTATCAGAAGAATTTCGCAGCTTATAACTGGTAATACACACACCCATTTCGTGAAGGACACGATAGATTTGATGTTCGGCAAGACCATCAATATTCCATTCAACGATGCCTCTACCATCATGAGATGATTGAGACTGGAAACCATCTTCCTCATACTGAGTATCAGGAAAAGAGGGACGACTATAATAGTTTCGCCTATGGGGGTATCTATCGGAAAGTTTGAGAAGAGAGTTATCAGAAAGGGTTCTAACACTCTCAGAATTGTTGGTGTTGTTCTCTTTAGTTGGTCGAGAACTGGATGTTTGATTAGAAGTCTCTTTTGCTTTTGAAGCATTAGAAACTTCTTTTACCTTACTCTCACTTGAAATATGAAAGTTGGCTAGTTTTTCGGTAATCTGTTCAACCAGTTTACCAGAGACAGAGATATTTTCGCTAAGTTTCGGAAACAATTCCCGGCGAAATTCAGGAGGCTTGAATATCGGATTAGGCTCTATAGTACTATTTGTACTAGGCCTAGGGATACTTAGACTAGGAGTTAGTCTAGGATTTGTTTCTTCAATTTGAAGGGAAACTGTGTGCAACAGCTTGTTAGTGTAATTGTTTTGTTCGACAATTTTGTCTATGTCCGCATTAGAGGGTGTACTCGTAGGATTACTGCTTTTGAGTTTAAAAGGAGAAGCAGAAACAATGGTGTTGGAGTGAGGAATTTTAATTCCTTCAAGAGGAGGAGTGACAGACTCAACAACCTTGTTGGTTTGAGTATACCACTTATTTACCAGAATTTGTAAAGACTCATTCTGGTCATCTAATTTTCCAGTGATTTCAAACCACTTAAAATATTCCATATCACACTTCAAGCGCTTCATATCGGAAATCCATTGTTTTCCAAAAATCGCTTGCTGACTCTTCGAATAGGTAGCAGTGTACCATTTGACCCTTAAAGCGTTTTTAGGGTCAAGCCAGAGTCTTTTCAAAGCGGTAAGATTAGGGGTATAATCTTCCTCGATTTTAATGACATGAAGACCAGGGTCTGAATTTTGCCTTGGAGGCGCCATATCAGACTCTGTGGGACTAGAGGGTTCCTGAATAGGTTCTTGAACTTGAGTTTTATAAAAAACTTTTGGGATATCTCCTGAAAAATCTACACCATCAACTTGATTATTAATAACAGATTTATTAATAGCAGATCTAAAGGAGCAAGAACGAGTAAATACTTCTTCCCGGGGGTTTGAAGAAGTAGAACCTACGGTGAAACTTCTACGAGGTCGAGAGTTCAGGAATTTAAGGTCAACTGAACCATCGGAGTTTTGGATGATTCGTTCTATTTGGCGATTCTCTGTATGAGAGGATACAGGTTGGGTAATGGCTTCAAAGTGCCAATCAGTATTGGCTAAAAGGTCATTCCACTGAAGAAGGCGAGGAACAAAGATGGTACTATGTTCATGGTTGGCTTCCATTAACATAGTCGCACCTTTTGTACTCTCTATCCTTGCTTTCAGAGCAAGGGTAGTGGACATCAACCGATAATAAACACGGTATATAACAGCTATTTCACGAGTTTCGGATTTGTTGTTCATATTAAGAGTTTTGATATTAAGCGTTAATGTATCTAACACATTAGGATCATTAATATCAACAGAGAAATTAGGATAACAATTGAAATAAACAGGGCCACCTGCTAAATTACTTTCAAGTGCTCCTAACAAAGAATCATCAAAGTTAAGAAAACGTGCATCACGTAAAAGTGCACAAACAGGGATATTAAGTCCTTTTCTAAACAAAGGCTTAACAGCAACTTGCACAAGGCCAATATGCAAATAATTAAAACTAGATTTATATCTAATTATATCATGCTCATGTAACAATTTTATAACTTCTAAAGAATTATTAATAGCAACAGTTGATTCACATGTTTTAATATTATGCTTCTTAATGAAATTAAAGTGACCTATCTGGTAGATCTTATGAAAAGGTTCAGCAGGGATACTCCAGTTATCCAAATTAGACTCAGTTAAAGCAATCTGAGTAGATCTAGAAGATAAGTTAACAGTATTCAAAATATTTTGATTCATGTCAAAAATAAAATACTGTCCTGGAACTAATACACGTGCAAAATCACAAGTATATGATATTCAGATAAAAGCAAATAACAAAGATCAAATTATAGAAAGTCCTAAATCTAAATATCTAGGTTCATAATGATCTAAACGTTCTCTTGGTTTTACCTCTTTTCTCTCTAGAGTTATCTTGGCTACGGGAACACCTAAGGGTCACAATAAACGCCTACCGCGGCTAACAAGGACCACAAGGACAGGCTTGCCAACGTACACTCCGGATATTAATCGGATACCTCACACACTTAGAGAGAAATAAGTACCTCACACAAAATAGATCAGATATGAAACAGGATAAAAGATTTAATTCTTAGAAATAATTTAATCAAGTTATGAGATATCATCAAAATAACTATACTAAGATTTGCAAAAGTATTAAGCTCCGGACAGTATATGTATTTAGTTGCTCATGCTAAATACATATACAGCCATCATTGCTCTGATACCAGAGGGAACAGGACCAGAAATTAATTAATAAGAGCAGTAAAACAATAGTAAAGAAGATGAAATACTTACTTAAAACAAGCTTTTATTCCATAAACATGAAGGGATATTACAAAATGAAAGGATTATTACAAGAGAGACGAAGGGATTATTACAAGAGAGAGGAAGTGCCTAAAATTTTTCTCAGTAGGAAAATTGGACCTGCCTCATATTACAAGACGAGAGTCTTTATATAGACCTCTGACACCAAAGGAGTTCATCTCTTTAGATACAAGTGGACGGCTTAGATCTTGCCGACAATACTGTGGGGTTCTTTAATTATTAAAGAAACGTGAACCCATGTGAAAAAAGATAAGGATAAGATTCCTTATGACCCTGGGACCATCATGAGACCCAACTTATTGACCTTTGTGGACAATAATTAGACCTTAGTGGACAATAATAAGACGCATACCCCTCAGTTTTTCCTTCTTTTGAAGGAAATCTATCTTAGACATCATTCCCGGGGTTTTTAGAGTTTGTTTAATTCTTTCTATAGTAATCTCTTCCTTTAAAAAAGAAATATGATTAGAAAGACAATTAATTTTAAAAATAGTTTTTTTTTTTAAAAACATACTTTCTTTAGGTGAAAGAGTTTGAACAAAAGGGAAAAATACCTCTTGACCGAGGATACAAGTATGAATGTCATCTATATCATTAGTATAAGGTTTAAGCTGGCTAATGAATGGCATACCCAAAATAATATCTTCATTGATATTTTCAGTGATTACAAAATCATTTGTAAAGCAAATATTGTTATTACAAATATGGGCTTTAGACAATTTGTAATCAATTTTCATTCGCTCACCAGTGGCGGAGTATAAACGAGTTGTACTTTTTTCAAGGTAATTAAGAGGAATAAGACCTTTCACTATTCAGTTACGGTCAGCTCCATTGTCAAATAAAGCAACATTGTTAAGAATAAAATTTTTTGCAATTACTATTTTGACAGGAATATGTTCACTAATAGATTTAATAGTGGACACAGAAGGACCGGGATTAGTGGAAGCAGTAGTATTCAGAAGACCTGGATCAACAGGTTGATCTCCAGGAAAATCAGACCCCTTTTCAAGAAAAGAGAGTTGTAATATCCACGAGATCATCCTCCGGTTCTACAGTCTTCTACTGTGTCCCGAATAACGCCTGGAATTAGCGATTCTTTCCTCTACCCAATAAAATCTCATTTCTCTGTTTTCCTAAGATCCAGGGCATGGCTACCTTTACACTTCCCTCTCTCTTTATTCTCCTCTCTTTGCTCTCTGTTGCTCATTCTGGATCCATTGGAATCAACTATGGCCGAATCGCAAATAATCTACCTTCACCAGCCCAAGTTGTTCAGCTCCTCAAAACCCAAGGCGTTAACAAAGTCAAGCTTTATGATACTGATTCCAATGTTCTCACAGCCCTTTCTGGCTCCAACATTTCAGTTAATGTTGCTCTCCCCAACGAGCAACTCTCTGACGCTGCCGGAAAACAATCTTTCACTGATTCATGGGTCCAGTCTAATATTCTAACTTATTACCCAAAAACCCAAATAGAATCCATTGTTGTAGGAAACGAAGTTTTCGTAGACCCGAAAAATACAACCAAATTTCTCGTACCTGCCATGAAAAACATACATGCATCTCTCGTTAAGTACGGTGTCGCTCAATCAATTAAAGTTTCATCCCCTGTAGCTCTCAGCGCTCTGGGAAATTCCTACCCTTCGTCCGCCGGTTCTCTTAAAACAGATCTTGTCGAACCCGTTATTAAACCGATGCTGAGTTTCCTCAAACAAACAGGTTCTTACCTCATGGTTAATATTTACCCGTTTTTCACGTATGCTGCTAATGCGGACACGATTTCGTTGGATTATGCTTTGTTTAAGGATAACAAAGGTGTAACATACCCGAATAATGGTTGTTTGTTCCCTAAGGTTTTCTACTTGTTTTCATGAAGAAGGTGACCTACTGTAGCGGCTGCTCTTCTATTTAGTTTCTAGGGTTTTTCACTTCTTCATGAAGAAGATAGATACATGGGGGATGGATTCCTCTTTCCGTTGTTGCTTCATCTTCTCAAAGAGCTTTTTGAGACGGTAGAGTCTCGTGCTGATAACGTGTTATAAAATAATAAAAGAACAAGAACAATATTGCAGAGAGAATAGGGAGAGGAGTATTCTTATTGATACTTTTGGGATGATTTACAATGGGGTAAGACCCCTCTATTTATAGGAAGAGAAAAGACTTAGCCTCAAAGTAGAACTCTTCTATAAGATAGACATTCACTCTAATTAGAGTTCTATTCTTAACAATCTTTTTTTTTTTGGTTCTTTTTCGTTAGTTGCATTTTTTTCTTAAATGACTCTTATTTAATATTTAATTGTTATTTTTTAGATAAAGAAAATAGAAAGTAAAGTGCATAGCTAAAAATATTAGACAACTATTTTTAGACTTTAAATATTATATACGTAGGAAAACAAAATATTTACACTATAGTATAAACTATACTAAAAAAATACCATTCTTACATTTAAAATTCTAATTAGAAGAAAATCAAATATTTTATTATTTTTTGTAAGTTTTTTTAATTTTTTTAAATAAAACCTATTAAAAGTAATATAAAATTTTAAAATATTAAGACTTAGACCTAAAAGAAATATTTACACTAAAATAGTATAGGATTTGGGGTGTGGTAAAAATTAGCTGTTCATGGCATGTCCCTCTTTGCTTGGAAACATGAAAATTTTTCAGGCAAAGAAAATGAACAAGGTGACTGATTTTTTACTTCACCATTATTTAAAAGAAAAAGAAGATAAAAGAAAAGGATGTGACCGAACCTTAGCTTTAGGCAGCCTACATATCTCGGGTTATAAGGGAATCATGTCACGCGTAGTTCAAGTGAAAGAAGAGTGATGGAGTATGCTTAGGTGGAGAGTCGAGTGAAGTTCAGTCGAGGTTCCTATCCGCGGTCCTATTATTACATCAAAATAAAAAGACAAATACATAGTCTTGAAATCTAAGAGTTACAAAATTCCTACCTAAATGTCATCTGGAGTCTTGTCTTGATTCTTGACTTGCTTCTCCCAGTGACTTTGGATTGAAACTTGATGCTCTCGATGCAACAGACTATGAAATATTCTTTCATGCTTGTTTCTTGATCAGATGATAAGAAGATGGATCTTGAAATTCCACATCTCTGCATGCATTATGTCAAAGCTGGTTCGGGCGGCATTGAGATAAAACGTTCCATTTTCTCTGGCGAGAGCTGGAATCTTTTTTTTTTGCACATCCAATCTATGCTTTGCAGAAAAACCTACAAGTCATCACAAACAAACAAAACGAAAATTTTCTGTCCCAAATTGCACTAGGAATTTTTTGTGAGTTATTGAAAACACATTAAATTATCATTGCTATTGCAGAATAAAGAATTGAAAAAGACACATGTTTTTTAAAATAAAAGGGAATGTTATACCCTGTGTTAACAGGAAGGAAGGCAACCAGGGGATGCAGTACCTTGTGTTTAGGATAAGATGTGGCCCGTGGCACTCTCATATTCTACTAGGGTATGTCGTACCCTATGTAAAGAATAATGCAACCAGAGGATGTAGTACCCTGTGTTGGTAATAAAATAAGACATGTGGCACTCTGAAATGCAACTAGGGAATATCGTACCCTATGTTGGCAAAAAATAATGTAACCAGGGGATGTAGTACCCTGTGTTGGCAATAAAAGAAGGCAACCAGGGTATGTAGTACCCTATGTTGACAGTAAAATGAGGCTCGTGGAACTTTCGAATGCTACTAGGGGATGTCATGCCCTATGTAGAAAATAATGCAAACAGGGGAAGTAGTACCCTGTGTTAAAAAGAAGAAAGGCAACCAGGGGGTGTAGTACCCTGTGTTGACGGTGAGATAAGGCTCGCAGTACTCTGAGATTCTTCTAGGGGATGTCGTACCCTATGTAGGAAGAAATGCAACCAGGAGATATATTACCCTATGTTGAAGATAGGGTGTTGATTCCCTGCAATGAAACTAAAAATAACATACTTACGTGCATATTGGAAGGAAATCATGGATTTGAGAACCTCACTTGGTGGTGTTCGTCTTTCCACGAACTATTTCACTAAACTATTCTACTCCTATTCTAAACAAAGAAAGATTCGTTAGTTTTAAAATTGTGGTCAGTTTGTGGCCTTGATTTCTTGCGCGACTTGATCTTGTGTCTATTTCACTTGTTAGGAAAAACCGATTATGTCGATGGTCATACAAATTGTCGGGAGATTCTGATTTACTCTCTGAAGATATTCTTTCTTAGCATCAACACCTGACTATTTTGCGCCTATCACCATTTGTGTCTATGATGCAAATAACCTTGCTCCCCATAACAACTTTTGATGAGTATCTTTTGTTGACCCCGGAAAAATTGCTAAGTTCTTCAAGCCTTTTTGATTTCCAAGGAACATCAAAGTCGGCTTTATGGATTTTCCCGTACTGTTTATGCCAGAAATTTTGCTTCATATAACGGGGAAACTGTAACCAATTTTGTGGCCTTTTTCTTTTCTTTGCTTTGACAAAATTAAACTGAAAGGAACTACGAAAGAAAACAAGTAGATGAACTAATAAGCATTACAACTTAATCAAGAAGATTCCCTTACAGGAGAAGAATAAGAAAGGACTTATTTGGAAGAATATGCTGACTTCAATGAACATGACATGCACCTTGGACTGGATGCCCGATCTGTCTAAATCGTCTAATTCTCAAAATCTGTTGTAAACTTCACTTTGAAACTGATTTTATTAACCATGCTTGTGCCGGGATATATAAGAAACCTAAAATCGATCAACGATGCCCTTTGTGGGTTTTCACCAATTGACCTCTCTCATTTGCCTTTTTCTCAACTCACCATCGCATTATAGTGCCGTGAGGGTTTTCACCAATAAGACTCTCTCATTTGTTTTCTCAACTCGCCAGCAGCTTATAGTGCCCTTGAGGGTTTTCACCAATAAGACTCTCTCATTTATTCTTCTCAACTCACCATCGCCTTATAGTGCCCTTGAGGGTTTTCACCAATAAGACTCTCTCATTTGTTCTTCTCAACTCGCCATAGCCTTATAGTGCCCTTGAGGGTTTTCACCAATAAGACTCTCCCATTTGTTCTTCTCAACTCGCCATTGCCTTATAGTGTACTGACTTAGCATTCTCAAAACCTTATCAAAAGGTCTTAAAAGGGAAAGGCAAAAAGAACTACTCAACTGAATTACAACTTCTGGAACCATTTGATAGAACAACTATCGAAAAAATATAAATAAAAACATGCCCCAGTTTCTTTGAATATTGGGGAAATGTGGATTTGTGTTTGGTGTGACTGAACCTCATAGAGAGACTGTCTACGTATCCTTTCGGAATCAAGTTGAACGTAGTTCAGGGATTCTGTTTCGATGATAATATATATATATATATATATATATATATATATATATATATATATATATATATATATATATATATATATATATATATATATATATATATGATTGATTTTTGATTTCTTTTTAAAAAGGTACTTGGTTCTAAACGGGGCTAAAACAAAGAAATATAAACAAGGCTTCAAAGGGCTAACTAGGGTTGACCAGTGTTTGGGTAGCGAGAATAATTGTCATCCCAACCTGATAATGTTAAGTATAAACCAAATGCCGCCAACAAAAGCATGTCAGACGTAGTATCTTTTGACCGCATCTGCATTGACGGATATGTCTGTCACCTTTCCTTCTATATCTGCCAAGTGTAGAGCTCCTTTCGACAATATTTTCTTGATGAGGTAAGGACTTTGCCAATTTGGGGCGAACTTTCCTTTTGCTTCTTCCTGGTGTGGGAAGATGCATTTCAAAACAAGCTGTCCTACCTCAAATTTTCTTGGGTGCACTTTCTTCTTGTAAGTGCGTGCCATTCTTTGTTGGTATAACTGACCAAAACAAACTGCTGCCAAACGCTTTTCATCAATCAAACTCAATTTTCCAGTCATGACTTCACCCATTCAGTGTCTTCAATCCCAGCTTCAACAATTATTTGGAGAGAGGGAATCTCAACTTCAGCCGGTATGACTGCTTCAGTTCCATAAACTAACAAGTAGGGCGTTGCGCCAACTGATGTACGGGTAGTTGTCCAGTATCCCAAAAGAGCAAAAGGCAGTTTCTCGTGCCATTGTCTAGACCCTTGGACCATCTTCCTAAGAATTTTCTTGATGTTCTTATTTGCAGCTTCAACGGCTCCATTAGGTTTGGGTCGGTAAGGAGTAGAATGGCGATGCTCAATTTTAAATTGTTCACATACCTCCTTCATCAGATAACTATTCAAATTAGCAGCGTTATCTGTAATAATGATTTTGGAATACCAAAACGACATATGATGTTGGAGTGAACGAAGTTTACTACTGCTTTCGTGGAAACTTCTTTCAATGTAAAAGCTTCCACCCATTTGGTGAAGTGATCAATTGCAACCAAGATGAATCTTTGCCCATTTAAAGCTTTTGGCTCAATTGGTCCAATGACGTCCATTCCTCAAGCAACAAAAGGCCAAGGAGCCGACATAGGATACAACTTTGAAGGAGGCGAGTGAATAAAATCATTGTGAATCTGACACTGGTGGCACTTGCGAACAAAACGGAAACAATCTCGCTCCATTGTAAGCCAATAATATCCTACCCGAAGGATCTTCTTTGCTAGAACATATCCATTCATGTGCGGACCACAAACTCCCGAATGCACCTCATTCATAATCATTTCAGCTTCTTTGGCATCCACACATCTCAACAAATTCAAATCCAAGGTTCTTTTGTATAGGATTTCCCCACTCAAAAAGAAACCATTAGAGAGTCGCATAATAGTTCTCTTTTGATCCCTATTAGCATGTTCCGGATATGCTCTTGGTTTCAGAAACTGTTTAATATCACGGTACCATGGTTCACCATCTAGTTCTTCTTCAATTGTATTGCAATAACCATGTTGATCCCGAATTTGAATTTCTAATGGGTCAATGTGAGTATTACCCGGATATGGAAGCATTGATGCCAGGGTGGCCAAGGCATCAGCTAATTCATTGTGAAACCTGGGAATGTATCTGAACTCGATGGACTTGAATCTCTTGCTAAGATCTTCCACACATTGCTTATATGGAACGAGCTTGATGTCTCGAGTCTCCCAATCACCTTGAGCCTGCCGAATAAGCAAATCTGAATCTCCCATCACCAATAGTTCATGCACATTTAGGTTATTTCCATGTTTAGACCCATGATGCAAGCTTCATATTCTGATGTGTTTGTTTGTACAGAAGAAACAAAGTCGTGTTGTGGCAGGGCAATGTTGCCCAATAGGTGATACGAGAATTGCTCCAATCTTTACGCCTTTAATGTTAACAGCCCCTTCAAAGTATAGTTTCCAAGTTTGACTGTCATCTTGGGCTACTTCTTCTATTAAATTAACCTCTTCATCTGGGAAGTATGTGTTCAAAGGTTCATAATCATCATCAACTGGATTTTCTGCCAAATGATCAGCTAAAGCTTGTGCCTTCATGGTTATACGATTGACATAAACAATATCAAACTCTATGAGCAAGATTTGCCACTTTGCTAATCTGCCAGTGGGTATCGGCTTTTGAAAGATGTACTTCAGGGGATCCATTCTGGATATGAGGTAACTTGTATATACTAAAAGATAATGCCTAAGCTTCTGAGCCACCAAAGTTAAGGCACAACATGTCCTTTCCAAAAGACTGTATTTGGTCTCATTAGTGGTAAACTTTTTGCTCACATAATATATTGCATGTTCCTTTTTGCATGTGGCATCATGTTGACCCAGAACACAACTAAAATAATATCTATTACTTACAGATATAAAAATAGAGGCCTACCAGGTTCCGGCGAGACCAAACAGGAGGATTTGACAAATATTCCTTGATCTTATCAAAAGCTTCTTGGCCCTATTTGTCCACTTGATAGATGTGTTATTTTTCAACAACTTGATATAGGCTCACATGTGGTTGTAAGCTGTGCAATGAGCCGGCTGGTGTATTTCAACCTCCCGAGCAAACTCATGACTTCTTTTTTATTCTTCGGGGGAGGCAGTTCTCGAATGGTCTTTATCAAACTATAAAACCCAAAAGCTTCCCAGAAGGAACTCAAAATTCACATTTGGCTGGATTGAGTTTGAGATTGTAGCTTCGTAGCCTTTCAAAGAACCTTTTCAAGTCTTGCACATGATCATCTTGTGTTCTAGACTTAATGATACATCATCAATAGACAACTCAATCTCTTTGTGCACCGTGTCATAGAATATGGTAGTCATGGCGCTCATGTAAGTTGCTCCTGCATTCTTCAAACCAAATGTCATGACCCTATAACAGTAAGTTCCCCATGGAGTGGTGAAGTCGGTCTTTTCTACATCTTCTTCATCCATTAGAATTTGGTGATACCCGGCATAACGATCCACGAAAGATTGGATCTCATGTTTAGCACAATTGTCCACAAGGATATGAATGTTGGGTAAAGGAAAGTTGTCCTTTGGACTTGCTTTATTTAAATCCCTATAGTCAACACAAACTCTAACTTTCTCGTCCTTCTTTGGCACTGGCACAACATTCGCTAACCATGTAGTATATCGGACGACCCTAATCACATTTGCACTTAGTTGCTTCGTGACTTCTTCTTTAATTTTATCATGTCTTAAACATCCTTTCTTTTTGTTGGACTGGTGGAAAATTAGGATATGTGGGAAGCTTATGGACCACTAAATCGGCACTCAAACCCGGCATGTCATCATGCGACCAAGCAAATACATCTCTACACTCGAACAAAACTTGAATTATGGCATCTCTCGTCTTTTGTTCAGTATGAATGCTTATATTTGTTTCTATGATTTCTTCAGGATCTCCCAGGTTAATTGCCTCAGTTTCATTTAAGTTAGACTTAGGCTTATTCTCAAATTGATCCAATTCTCTTTTTATTTCCTTATAATTCTCATCTTCATCATACTCAACTTCTTGATTCGTTATTTCGAGATTAGACAACTTTTTAAGATCTGGGCATCAATTCCGTGTGCATGTCATGTTTTTAAAGCCAGCATTAACGAAACTGAAAAACGATGAAAAATTAAACAAAATTAGGGAAAGTAAAAGACAGAATTCTACTATGAAACTGGAACTTCATTTCATTGAATTTGAAAGGATAGAAGGGTTAACATCAAAGCAAAGTAATTAAACTAAAGTATATGGATTACAACCCTAAAAATAATCCAAATACAGAAAAAGTAACAAAAACAGACTACCAAGACTTCTTCCTGGTGGGAAGAGGAGCTGCTTCCCAGTTGTCAAGCGAGGTATCTAGATCAATCAGCTAAACGCTTGCAGGGCTAGGGCCCTCACCAACTTGAACCATGTTGATTTCATAGAGCATCTCCTTGAGATCTTGGCAAACTTCATCAATGTCATCTTGAATAGAAAAATTTTGGACTTCTTCAGATTGTAGCTTATCAAAAGAGTAGGCAACGTGAGGGATTGGTTTTGACAATTTCCAACCATTCCTTTTGCAGGCCTTGGCTCTGTTTATGTCAACTGATGTTGGTTTAAAACCCAAGCCAAAGGTATCTTTCTTTGAAAAGGGAGCGATGGGGTTCACAATCCCTTGCAGAAATGATCCTAATCCTTTTCCTGGTTCATAGCCGTTTCTCAACATCAGTGAAGCTACCATCATACATGTGGCTGAAAGATGGGGATACAGAATTGGTTTTTCTTCTTCCACTTGGTCCACCTCAATCACCTCAAATGTTTGATATATGAGGGATTCATATCTTTCCTTTTCCTCGATACATGGAATGGACGGGTCATTATAGACGGATGAGTCATCCTCCCCATGAACAATAATTTCTAGCATGTCATATTCGAATTTGACCATTTGGTGTTGGGTGGATGGTATAGCTCTGGCTATATGGATCCACGGCCTTCCCAGAAGAAAATTATTGGAGGTTTTCATATCCAACACTTGAAAGACAATGTTAAAATCAACCGGGACAATTGTCATGGTTAGTTCAATTTCCCCAATAGTATCTCTCTTTGAACCATCAAAAGCTCTGATGCTGACACTACTAGTTCGAATTATGTTAGTGTCAATGTTCAATTGTTGTAGAATAGAAAGAGGGCATACATCAACACTTGAGCCTCCGTCAATCATGACCCCTTTTACGTAATGCCCTCACATTTGACCATATGATGCCAAGCTTTATTGTGCCCAGCCCCTTCCTTAGGCAAATCATCATCGCTGAAAGAAATTTTGTTCACCTCAAAGAATCTTTCAGCCATTTTTTCTAGTTGATTCACCGTTGTCCTTTCTAAGACATATGCCTCGTTCAAAGTTTTGATCAACACACGGCGATGTTCTTCCGAGTGCAAAAGCAAAGATAACAAAGATATCTGAGCAGGGGTTTTCCTTTGTTGATCAATGAGTGAGTAGTCTTGCATTTTCATCTTCTTAAGAAATTCCTCTGCTTCTTTTTCAGAATGGTTTCTTTCGCTGGAAAGTGATTTTCCTTGGCTTGCTTAGCTTTTCTCAATTCCTCTAGCGAGTATCACCTTCCAGAGCAGGTCAAACCTCCCATTTCATCTGTTTCTTCCACTACCTCTTTTCCTTTGTATGTCATGACAGTCTTGTTATAGTTCCAGGGAATAGCTTTTGGGTTTGACATTGGAAGTTGTGCAACTGGTCGGATCATAACTGGCTCTGTTATATTTTTCAAAGCGTTGTTCGAAACAATCTTTTGAATGCCCCCAGGGATATAAAGTTTTGGCCCACCCAATTGAACTTCAATCTTTTTTGTGCTTCCAGGGATATAGAGAACCGTTTTATTAGAACGTGCCAAGTTCGAGCTAGAACTTGCACCTTTCACAATCAGCGGTGCCAATTGCAGTGGGCGTACTATCATTTTTGGCTCTGTCCCTGTGGTTCCAACAATCATCTCTATCTTTATAGATTGTTTATAATCACGATTATCACAAATCATCACAATAAAGTGTGTATTATCATGAGCTGGGAGCAGTTTGTTTGTGATATTATGAGTATCTTCATTGTTTGTCACCACAATTGCCTTTGCTTCAATCTAGTTTTCAATGGCTTTCTTTAATGTCCAACAATTTTCGGTGCTATGATCTTGGGTGTTAGAATGATACTCACATCTCGTATTAGAGTCAAAACCCTTTGAATTTGGATTCACAAACCGTAGCATAATAGGTTCAATCAATTTCATCTGCATCAACTTTTGAAATAGACTGGTATACGATTCTCCAATTGGGGTGAACTCTTTCTTTGGCTCCTGTTCTTTCACATATTCCTATCTGGGACGAGGATTATATGGCGCCTGAAAATTTGGACGGAGTTGAGGGGAGCCTTGTGGAACCGGTACTCGCCATTGTTGGTGATTGGGAGGCATAGCATAAGCCTAAGCATTAAACACTGTGTATTGCTGCGAGGGAAATGAGTATCGAGGACCCTAAGGAGGATAATAATATTGAGGAGAATCGGATTGTCCTTGCTGGAATTGCACGTATGAAGGAACTATTCCTTTTTGAACTTCCCCGAATCCAGATGCCATCTTGGATCCTTCCTCCTTCCTTTTTCGATTTCCGAAACTGCCTGACCCGCTTTGAATTGCTTGCGTGGTCGCTTTAAGGGCTGCCTGACTCACCATTTTGCCCGACCTCATGTCATTCTCAACTATTTCCCCAATCTTAATCGCCTCAGCAAAAGGCTTACCAATGGCGGCCAACATATAATGGAGGTAATCAGGATCCTGAGCTTGGAGAAAGTAGTCAATCATTTCTGCCTCTTTCATTGGTGGTTTGACCCCAGCAGCCTGCTCTTTCCACTTAATTGCATATTCTCTGAAGCTTTCTCTTGGTTTCTTCTTTATGTTGACAAGTGAGGAGCGGTCTGGCACAATATCAATATTGTACTGAAATTGTTAGACAAAATCTTGAGCCATGCCATTCCAAACGTGCCAGTGTGAGATGTATTTATCTATGAACCACTCTGAAGCAATTCCTGTCAAACTTTCCCCATAATAAGCCATGAGTAATTCTTCTTTGCCCCCTTCTCCCCTCAATTGGTTACAGTATCTCTTCAAGTGTGCCACAAGATCATTGTGACCATCGTACTTGTCAAACTTAGGAGTCTTGAATCCAGGTGGCAAATGAACATGGGGGAACATGCATAAATCATTGAAAGAAACACTCTTGTGGCCTCCCAAACCCTGTATGTTTCTCATGTTTTGTTCCAAACTCTTCATTTTTCTGGTCATTTCCTCTTGTTACATATTCTTATTGGGTTTTTCGATGTCGATTGTGAGCATGTACTGAGGAGTATGCTTGTATGAATCTGGAACCTTGAAAGTCATTTCTGGAGGGTAATTTTGGGTATCATGATCATTCAATTGTGGATCATTGTTGAGATTTTGAGTGAGAGCTGGATGAGGAACGGTGAAATCCGGTACGATTGGTACAACATGTGGGTCATTTTTGAGGGGTCCCATTGGAGGACGTGGAATGGAAATACTGGAATAGTGGGAAGGTTAACGCTCGGACTGAATCCAGGTTGGTACAATGGGTTACTTGTTATGGAGATGGGCACTTGATTTGCTACGGACACATTATGAAGATTATCCGAAGGCCTTATGGGTAGTGAGGGCGGTGCATGTCCATTCACCCAGGCTTGGTACATATCTGCCAGTTGTTGTTTCAACACTTTTACTTCTTCAACAAGTCCTGAACCATGTTCGACCAGTTCTCCATGGACATCATCATTATCTGACTTATTCTCACTGTTGTTTTCCATTCTACTTTTCCCTTTTGACCTCGTGTTGTAAGGGTGAGTCGCTAGTTTAAACCACAAACCAACCACCTCTGTTTACTTTATCTCTTTTGAATGACAAACAACAAACGTGTTAGAGTTAGGCATTTTGCATATATTAATCATACATTGAATGTCATGCACCTAATGCCATTTTCATTTCTAGAATGAGTTTGGAAGGCTTCATGCTTCATCCCGGCTTATTTGTTAATTAGTTTATCTGCATCTTGAATTTGGTTCTCCTTTTTATTTAGATTAATTATGTCTATGATTGCATCCGATGAGGATTGCCTACGTATCATGACGCCGCATGAATCAGACCATTACGTAGTTCAGGAGAAAACAACAATTATCCAATAGTTTTTTTTAAAACAAAGCGAAATAATTAAAAATACAATGACAGAAAGGACACTACATCGAACACGACCGAACAGACTTTGACAAGAATAAAAACAATAATTTAAAGGACTTAACAAGGACTCAAGCTAAAACGTGACTACTACATGAAAAGTTCTAATAACTATGACTATGTTTCAACACCACAATCTTTTTGCTTTCAACCACTGGAACATCTTCTCATGGTGGGTCTTGACCTGGTTGACCCCCCAATGTACAGTACATCCTCTCTAGTTCTGTTGCAAGATGACGGGCAAAAGTAGGTGCGTGCTCCAAAAACTTCTCATAATCCATCCCTTGGCAGTTCACGTAACTCTGAGCGGTATAAACAGCCAAATCGTGGACTGGCTCTCTGAAGTACTGGAAATTCTAGTCTCGATCTTGTAACTGCTGCTGGCGAGTGGTGGCTATTTCTCTTATGTGGGCCTCACGATCTAAAACTGACTCCAATTGAGCCCGAAGTATAGCTTGCTCGAATCTTGCCTGTGCCTTTTCCCTATCAATGTCTACCTGCTGACATTCTCTATTATACCTTCTCATTTCTTCCAACTGTGCATGGAGCTGAGCTTCTGAACGTACCCAATGGACCTTCTCTCTCTATAATTGAGCCTTATCTTCTTCAAATTTTGTCACTTGGTGATCCTTGCTAGATTTGGCCTCCTCATTTAACTGTACGGTATTTTCTTTAGCTTTGTCCAATACCTTTTCAGTCTTTGCCAAAATGGAGTCATAATCTTGTATCTTTTCCATCAAATTGACAATGGTTCTTTGATCTTTCCAACTTCTCACTGGCACTTCAAAAGCTTTCTTTATCTGTTGAAGCCGAACATGGAGGGCTTTATTCTCGCGAATCAAACTCTTCTTTTCACCTTCTGCTTCCTGTGCTTGTAAGTTTTTCTCAAAATTGAGGTTCCTCAGGCTTTCTTCTAAGGCATGAAATAGCTTCTTTATAACCCTTTTTCCTTTTCACCCCAAGCCAACCATTCTTGGATTTTATCATAAAAGGCTTGAACATGTGGCCTTTTTACGGGCCTTTTGGGCTCAGGTTCTGACTCATCATCCACGCGAGATCTCTTCTCAAACCACCTAGCATAACCCAGATCTACCTCACCTTTCGCAGGATCTAGAACTTGGGTACCATCTTTCAAGTAGCGACAACCATTCCAAATTCGTTGGATTAAAGCCTCAGGGAGTGGGGCTTCAGGGTGTAGCTCAATCACTTGCACACTCAAATCTTCATCATCAGGCACCATTTGGTACCTTCCTAGATGTCTCAGGACTCTCTGTGGTGCATACGGCTGGACACTTCTCAAACCCATCAATAACAAATTACTCTCTAAGGCCGACATATGTATTATCTCTCTTACCGGGAGCCATCCCAAAGTCCACACAATTTGACTTGCATTTAAAGATCTTAGGTGGGATATCCAGGCTTCCACCCCTACTGGAGAATTATAATCTTTTATTCTTTCTTCATAACTCTCAATGACATTGCCCTTTCTCGGACAATACCACATGAAATTGGGGTGTTGTCGGAGATGTTCAATCAACCACATTTGCAACAAAATGTTGCACCCTTCGAAGAATTTTGCCCCGGACTTACACAAAATCAACGCCCGATAAATGTCTGATAGAATGATCGGGACGAGAGTGTGATGTTCTTTGGTAGTGAGAATTTGTACGACCTTGGCTATGCGAATGTCAATTGTCCGTTGTTTGTTTGGGAAGACCATGATCCCTAGAAACGCCACTATGAAAGCGAAGTGATGGTGAATCTGCCATATGTCCTTGTTTTGCTTGTTGGTAAGCCCCTCTCATGAATTTCAAACCCATCTGGCTTTCCGAACCTAGAATATAGGAAGTAGAAAGAATAACATCCATTGACCACGTTAGTCTTTCTGATTTGATTACTGATGTTCAGAAGACCAAAGAATCGGTGTACAGAAGGAGCCTTTGGGAATATGAGCTTCTTTTTTCTCAAATCCCTGCCAAAACCAGAATACTCAGCTATCTCTTCTAAAGTGGGAGTAAGCTCAAAATCAGGGAAGCGAAAGACATTGTGAAAAGGATCCCAAAAAGTTACTAGTGCTGCGATCAAATCATTGCGTGGTTTAACTTTCATAACATCTGTGAGGGCTCCCAAATACTTAGTGACCCATTCCTGACCATTTTCTCCTAAGTCATACCACCACATCTGAAGCTGAAGTAGAAACTCATCTACAACTGTTAATGGTGTGTTTTGGATAGTGCTCATTTTGTACATGTGGGTAATCAAGGTTAGGGTTGACACTAGCCTCAAAAGACAGTATCAATGCATTCGTTTTGTAAAACAATCTTTTGTATGGAGCTCCATTTTAAGAAAAATCAAAGAGATGGTGGTTATTTTTGCAATTATGGCCCTTTCAGCTTATAACATTTCAGCTTATAAGCAATTTAGGTTTGACCAAAATATGTTCTTTAGCTGCTTATTATTAAGCAATTTTATCCAAATAGGTAACTGCTTATTTTTCGCATCAGCATCAGCATTTAAAAATATTTTTGAGCATCTAATATTTACAAGCTACTCTAAATCAGCTAAGCCAAACAAGTTCTAATTCCATTGGCTAAAGTATATTCTTTTCCAACTGTACGTATAAATCCAAATTCTATAGCTGCTCAATTTTCTCCGTTCATCCACCGGAAAACCCGCCGGCGCCGTTCAAAATTTGATCGTCCATATTTCGCCTTTGCTGTATATTAGCCTTCAAACTATAGAATTTTCCCTTTGGTTCTTCTCCTCCTGTAAGAATCCGTCATCTATTCTTCGCCTTTCAATTTAGCCCTTATCTAATTAATTTCCCTTTACCCCCAATTCCATTTTTCTCCAACCCCCAAAAATTCTTTTTTCCCAAAGCTCCCCAAAAATTCAATCTTTTGGTATAATTTAGTCCAATAAAGAACCAAATTTGATATTCTGGAGCTTTGGGAGGTATTATATTTTTTATTTTTTAAATTTGTTGTAGTAATTTCTGTACAGATTGCCTTGTGAATACTTGTTTATGGTGTTTATATTTTCTAGGTTAATTCGTGAATTTGGGGTTTGGAAAAATGTCAGCTGCTGGGGTTGTTGTAATTAGTCCAATTTGTGTAGATAATGTGGTAATTCCACCCATACATAGCCAAGAATCAATCTTGATATATGTGGCGATGTCGGGTTCGGTTGTACCATTAAGGGTTTTAGAGTATGATTCAATTGAATCTGTGAAGCTACAGATTCAGACATGTAAAGGGTTTGTTGTAAAAAATCAGAAATTGGTTTGTGGGGGCCGAGAATTGGCCCGAAGAAATTCACTCATTAGGGACTATGGTGTTTCTGATGGGAATGTTCTCCATTTAGTCCTCAGGTTATCTGATCGTCAGGTTATTAATGTGACAACTTGTTCTGGTGAAGAGTTTATGTTTTATGTGGAGAGGAGTCGGAATGTTGGATATGTTAGGCATCAACTTGCTGAAAAGAAGGTTGGTTTAGGTGATGTTGATGAACATGAAGTGTTGTGTAATGGTGAACGGATTGAAGATCAGAGAATCATACATGATCTTTGCAAGAATAATGATGCAGTGATTCATTTGTTTGTGCGCAAGAATGCAAAGATTAGGGCTAGACCATTGAAAAAGAATTTTGAGTTGTCTATTTTGGCACCACAGCAGAATGATGTTAAGGAGTATGATGTGATTAGAGAAAACAGGAGTGGGACTGAAACGGATAATGAACTTTTGGTCCCGGGAAAGCCTCCTGATAGGGAAATATTTTTGGAACCTGTTATTGTTAACTCAAGGATTGAAATTCCTATGGTACTTAGGGATTTGATTGGTTCAACATTTGAAGGGTTAGATAGAGGAAATTATCCTATTAGATCTTCTGAAGGCACAGGAGGAGCATATTTTATGCGTGATGCATCAGGGAGTAAGTATGTTTCGTTGTTTAAGCCAATTGACGAGGAGCCTATGGCTGTGAATAACCCGCACGGGCTGCCTCTGTCGGTTAATGGCGAAGGCTTGAAGAAAGGAACAAGAGTTGGAGAGGGTGGTTTCAGGGAAGTCGCTGCCTACATTTTGGATCATCCAAGGAGTGGTAGGCGCTTGCATTCCGGTGAGATAAACGGCTTTGCTGGTGTTCCGCCAACTAACTTTGTGAGGTGCCGTCATAGCGGTTTCAACCATCCTGATGGCGTGACTGTTAAGATGGGGTCCTTGCAGTTATTCATGGAAAACAACGGCAGTTGTGAGGATATGGGTCCTAGTGCCTTCCCCGTGAAGGAGGTGCATAAAATTGCAGTATTAGATATGAGGCTGGCAAATGCTGATAGGCATGCAGGGAATATATTGATGAGCAAAGGTGAAGATGGTCAGATTGTGCTCTTTCCAATTGATCATGGCTACTGCTTGCCGGAGAGTGTAAGTCTTCGTCTTTCTTTTTCATGTCCATTTGGTGATATAATGTGATGTTGTAATTTGGTTGATCTTGATTGCCAATGTTGAATCTCTACACTTTGTCTATATTACTCATTTTGCCTTTATCCATGGAATAATTCCTCTGCCATCTTATAATCTTTTGTATTTTGTTCAAGATAATATGTTTCTTTTTATAATTTTAGTTAGCAGTTGTGATATAGCTTCACACTCTATAGTTGAACTATTATCAGCATTTTCATGTAATCACAAGCCCTTGAGATAGGGGCATGTGCTACGACAGACTGTAGGATGAAAATGAATATTATATTATGCTCTTTGTGTTTTAATGCAAATAGGACATTAGTTTGCCAATGAATACTTGAGAGGCTGCTGCAGTTACAACACTGATCTCCCCTTTTTCCTTTGCCTTTTTGAAAGAGCTGCTATGATTTTCACCCATAGGGCACCAAAAAAAATTGCGACATTTATAGCAGTATGTTCTTTCTGACAAATTCTTGAGTGCACCTTTGATAGTTTCTGAAGCAAAGAATCTCGTGTTGCTTTCTGTTCTGATTCTGCAAACAAACACTCTTGATGTTCATGCCAGTCATGTTCTCTTTTTACATATCCTCTTTTCTATTCAAGCTTGACGATACATGCAAAGACATTGTGAAGAATGTGTAGATTTGTGAATATTTGTTTTATGGCTGTTTCTTGTGTTTTTCTTTCGAGCCGGGATCTATCGGAAACCACACCTCTACCCTCAAGGTAGGGGTACGGTCTGCGTATGCACTACCCTCCCCAGACCCCACTCGTGGGAGGTTTGTTGTTGTTTCTCCTGTTGTTTAGTCCTCCTGGATTTTGAGTTCCTTGCTACCTAAAATGTGATGCAGTTTGAAGATGTCACATTTGATTGGCTCTACTGGCCACAAGCTCGTCAGCCTTTTAGCTCTGAGACCGTCGAATACATTAAATCACTTGATGCTGAGGAAGACATAGGCTTATTGAAGTTCTATGGGTGGGACATACCTTTGGAAAGTGCTCGCATACTCCGCATCTCCACCATGCTTTTGAAGAAAGGCGCAGAGAGGGGTCTCACGCCATTTACCATAGGGAACATCATGTGCAGGGAAACCGTGAAGAAGGAATCTGTGATCGAGGAAATTCTGCAAGAAGCATTAGACTCGACACTCGCTGGCTCAAGTGAAGACGCATTCCTTGAATCCGTCTCCCATGTAATGGACCACCGCCTTGATGTGATTGCCTAAATGACATTTCACTATAGAATTGGTACATATGTGTAAATAAGAGTATTTGACAAACCCTTTAGTTTGCAGACATCAATTTCAAGAGACTATCCTGATTCTTGCCTATCAAGAGAAAACAACAAGACACAATCTTTGATTCTTTTAGCAGTTAACTGGAAATGATCTTGCTAAGCTATTAGCAAGTTCTCTATCAGTATTAATTGTAAAAATAATGTATTCATCTTTATGTATGGATAAAGTAAAAGACATTATGCTTCTCACTTCTCAAATAGTTTATGTTCCTTTTTAGCTCTTAAATGATGATATAACCCGATTACCTTCCCTAGACCCCACTTGTGGGAAACTAACTACTGGGTTTGTTGTTATACATGATGATATAACCCGATTAAATAAGTTGTGTTTCTCAAATCGATTTATAACTTGCATTCATCAAATGCGATAAGTCGCTAACCCGTTAAATAAGTTGTGTTTCTCATCGATTCTTAATTCCAATTCATCAAATGGAATCTAGTTCAGCAAGGTCCATGTGAAAAGACCTTGCTAATGCCATTTTTGACACACTTGGTAATGCGACTTCTTATAAAAGCATTGCAAAAATTCTATTTATAACTCGCATGAAAAAAATACGATTTGTAACAGGCCAAATACCATATATAAATCGCATTCATCAAATGAGTTATATTCGGTTATGTGATTTTCTTCCCCGAACCTCCAATTTTTCGAAACTTATGAAGTAAAAGAAGTAATATGCTTCTCACTTCTCAAATGGTTTATGTTCTTGTTTAGATCTTTAAAATGTCTGATATACAACAACAATTCAGTGTAATCCCACAAGTGGAGTCTAGGAAGAGTAGGATGTACGCAGCCTGAAGGGATGAGGAACTGTTTCCGATAGACCATAGGCTAAAGAAAGAATAAATAAAAATGTCCGATATAACTCGTATGAATTAGGAGAAGCTTCTAGTGGTTTGGCATCAGATTTATTACTAGCAAGTTCACCCTATGGATCATGATCACAGAGAACATCAAAGCTATCAACTACGAAGAATTATTAGGAAAGAAGTCATATAAGCTAAGCTTTAAAAGAATTAATGCTATCAATTATGTCAATGAATTTCATATGGAGTTTTTGTTTGTTGTTCTTTCTCCAATAAAATGTTAACAATCGGTCTCATGATTCTTCGGATAGACGACATTTATCTTTTCTATGACTACTTTTATTTATTTATCGGAGAGAAGCAAGATAAGTTTGTGTGGAAACTGAAATGCAGATTGGTTTGTACCCTTTGCTATCAATTAGTGGCTTTCTTGCCTTTCCGTTTGATAACTAAGAAATCTACGAGGGCCAGTGACACACGATTTGAAACCTGATACGTAATAGGCCTACCCTTCTATCGCTCTCTACTTAAATCATAAACTTCTGTCTGCAGCAAGATTCGAAAATGTAATGTTCGTCCAACTCATACATCATGCATAGTGCTCTTACACCAAATTTTACGTCTCTTTATTTGAAGGGGAGCCTTAGAGCAATGTTAGAGTTGTCTCCGTGTAACATATGGGTCAAAGAATCTTCAACGTCTGAATTCACTTCTGTCCCGAAAATTCAGCACATGGTACAACAAAAAATAGCAGAAATCCAATTAGCATTAAGTACAGAGATTCGGCATGCATGTTCCTCCATCAGGATTCTGCTGTTCTTTCCATATTCTTCCAGTTACTCGTAGTTTAAGCTCCTTTCTCTCCCCACCAGAAAAGAAAAGGGCCATCTTCCGTTGTATAACGAGCCCATCATGGCTATCTCTAACTTTCCTGTGACTGTCTCTTATGCTTCGGGGCGTGCCTTCCCATGTAAGTTTCCTTCCATTACCCCCAACCTCCAAGCTGTAGCTATAGTTTCGAGCCTCTATCTCGTCTCCCATAAACCGAAGAAATGCCATGTAAACAGGAGCTGTTCCGAGGTGGAAGGCTTCGAAATGTAGACAGAAGCATTGACCAAAACAATTAAAAACCTGAAAAGAAGTAACAGAAAGTATTATACTCTAGCTTTAGGCCAACTCGCTTTTGCGCTCTTGTGGAATAAACTAAAAATAGATCCTAAACAGGCACAATATACGAGGAGTGAAATTATAACTCGAAAATTCAGTAACAGAAGCAGGAGTGTAATTCTTAGTCAAAATTTTCCCACGAGATCAAACTAAACTTTCAGCGTCAACATTTGAAGAAGTGAACAAATGAATAAATCACTATAATGATAAGTGGTATCATTTTCTTTCTTCATATTTCCTCAAGAGCTTTCTCCTTTGAACCAGTTTGCAGATGTCGATTTACCGCTAATGTGAACGAAGTTTCGGCTTTGATTGGCCAAAATAACTTAAATGATGAAAAGGTTGTGACAATAAAATAGTGCAGAATATCTGGACGAAGGACTAAACAAAGTCATGGAATAATGGATACCATACGTCCACATATGACGAGCCATTTTATCAAGTGTCAACAGCATCATCGGAAGTATAACAACAAAAGAGATTTAGCAGACGACAACCAAGGTTTTACATAAACGCATGAAATATGCACCTTCTAAATGTTGAGAGCCTTGATCAAATATCAGATGCTCAACTTTTGAAGAACATGTTAAACTCAACCACAAGGCTAAAAGTCCTTTTAATGAATATAATGAAAAAAAGAAAGTACGATTTCCAACTTACTGTTAACATCCACGTTGCATTTTCAACTTCTCGAGGATTAGATTTGACATAGCGATGGTTAAAAGTGCACCCCGAATGCATGTCTACCTTGTGATCATCCCTCAAATGAGCAACCAAGTAAGGAATATCACCGACAAGTGAGCACTCAGACCCAGCATATGGGCAGTTGTATGGTCTAAAGTTGCAAACTGCCTCATGTTTTAGTTTACTGTAATAAGGAAATATCTCAGGACACCCAACAGAGCCATATTTGCAAGGGAGCTCAAGTGATTCAGCCACTTTTTCCAGTGCTAAGCATCTGATATCTCCAAGCTCTTGTCTACAAGTGGGACATCGGTTGTGTGCCCTTGCTTTACATGTCGAACAAATCGTGTGTCCATTGTGACACTGCAGCGAGAACATATAGAAAATGATACATTAAGTTTATGAACAGAAAATAGAGTAGCACAGGCAATGCTAAATTCATTATTGTTCACGGTTATGACTTATTGCATTCACTTTTAGCTTACCTGGTTGTAACACTGATTTGGTATCTGTATATTGGGTAGTATTAACTAGCACCTAGGCCTAATTCGACGCCAAAAGCTAGCTTATGAGGTGAGAATTTCCCAAAACAATAAAAACAAGGAAGATGTAAACATTTACGAAGCATATGTTTTACCCAAGATGAACAACAATGTTTCAGTTGAGCCCTACACACCGTCACCTAGCACTAATTACGAATATGTTACTAATGTTTAAAGTTAAAGCCCATGTCCGTTTAAGCCATGCCATAGTTACAAACAAAAAACATTGCTTAGTAAACATAAGCTGCAGATTGTAGGATACCACAACGTGTGAAACTAAAGTTCATGCCGCCATCAGATGGAAAGGTAAAACAAAAACAAGATGAAAAGCCTATTTAATAGTACATGGTATCACAAAGGATCACATATGACCAAATAAAAAAGTAAACTTTCTTGAAAAGTTTATCATTCAATTCAAAATTAAGACTTCATGATACAGGCATAATTACAGTTAACAATATGCCAGGGATCGCATTAAAGATGTTTACATATCGCTACTGAATTATTACCTGATGCTGACGCTTAATATTAGTAATTTTTGAGGGAATTTTTAACTTGACTTAGTCGTTCTCCGAGGGCCTGTATAAACAAGGCTTAGACACTGTTATAGACAGCCTCGGAATTAACTGAAAAATGGCCACCAAAATATATTTCTTTGTTGGAATAGAAGAAGATTATTTCTTTTTCAAACCAATTGCTTCTGCAACAGGATTGGAGCTTCTTATCAATCTTACAATCTATACTTTCCCATTTCCGACACAGCACCTTCCCTCCCCATTATGTGTCCATGTATACGTGCTAAAGGCTCCTAATGAGAAGTTAATTTATCCTCAGTATATACAATAAATACTAAAAAATTAAGTTAATTTAACCCTTGCTAACTTTAATAAATAACAAAAAATGCAATTCCTAATACCACTAATCAATCTCTGCAAATTGACATAGATGATCTCAAACGCTTCAGAAAAAATCTCTAGGTCAAGACTCAAGACAATACCTAAAACATAATAACAAATTGCAACCATTAGGAGTAGATCCTTATGAATATAGTAAGTGGTCTTATCCTAAAAGATAAAAGGTTATAAATAATGTGTCCCACCCCATTTTTTGGTAGATTACACACTAATACGTGGGTTTCCTATACATGAACGCATACTGTTGGTTAAGTTCACAACTCCATTAGGCGATACTTTTGAAATTTGATCTAACCAAACAAGAAAAATCACATGTTCATAAACGACTCCTCTTTTTGGATGGAAATATAGAAGGAAAGTCTTCTAAGCCAACGGTTAAACAAGTGAGAGATTTTAGCATTGCCTGTACTGACATTGAATGACAAGACAACGAGAGAACGACAATCACAATTTGGAGCACTGGAAGTCTGTTAATCACTGCGAATATATATCCCCAGCTCTCCATCCTAAACTTCGCGCCAAACTGTCCTTGTTACACAATCGGAAATCTCTGTACATAATATAACTTGCTTGTGATAAAGAATTACAACATTCAAATACGTAAATTTATAACCTCGGACCAATCTACTATTTTTCCTGAGCCAAGGGTCGATTAGAAACAACCTCTCTGCCCTTTCGGGTAGGGGTAAGGTCTGTGTACGTATTACCCTCCCCATACCCCACTTTGTGGGATTATACTGGGTAGTTGTTGTTGTTGGACCAATCTACTGTAGATATAGAACCCTTAATCATCCAAAAGATTGAAAAACTTTTATTTGTTCGCTATGCTTTCTTTGTGCTTGTTTGTTGAATATGTTACTTTAAATGGTGTAACTACTCACTATTTTAAATGATCCCACGAGAATGCAAAAGATCCACAGTTACAGCATTTCTTGCCAGTCATATTTGTTAATTATCATCCCCCATTTTCCCTTTGATGATCCGTAATCATTTGTAGGTGCAGTTATAGTATCAACCAACAGCGCATCAATCACCAACTAGTTAGGGTCGACAATATGAATCTTATGTAGTTGGAATATTCTTACAACAGCCGCCAACCTACTACATTCCTTCTCCTTTATCTTAGCTTTTTGGGATCAGCTATGTTTTTTTCCCCCTAAAATCAGTCCAACTATAAATGTGAAATGGATTAGCCACTTTTAGCTTAACCACCAAGGGATCAATTCAGCTAACTCCTACCAATTGAGAACAAATTAACAGAGTCCGCCTAAGAAGCTGGAAACTAAACCAAGCAGCTCTTTCAACTGCCGCCTAATCAAGATATTGCGTATAAAGAGAAAGATAGCCAGTCCTCCAGTCGATCGTTCGTTCTCCCTCCCCAGTGGCTTTCGAAACCTCGACATGAAAGAATAAAGAAAATAGGGCTAGTCTCCCCCCCCCCCCCCCTCCCCCCTGAATGAAGAAGTAGTGGGGGCGAAGTTGCTTTGACTACAGAACCATGCCTGTCTGTTGGAGCGAATTGGATGATCGGGCCGAGGGCTGCCCCTCTTCCCCTCACTCTCCTTTCCCTAATATGAACCTTGAGTCATCAAAGCCTTTCTGACTCGGCCTGGCCCGGTCGCCCCCACTAGTGCAACTGAAGGTGCGCAGCCTCTTCTGAATCGATTTCATTCAACGTTTGGTTCAAAGCAAATTTTGCTTTCTTCTTTCATTGATGGAGAATTCTTTAACTGTTCGGTGTCGGCATCTTTTCCTACTTCTAACTGTTCTCCTAACTAGTTAGACCGAGAAGTAAGAGTTTGCAATTGAAGTCGGGCAGCGGGGGAAAGCTAGCTGAAGA
This sequence comes from Nicotiana benthamiana, assembly GCA_034376525.1. NCBI lineage: Eukaryota > Viridiplantae > Streptophyta > Magnoliopsida > Solanales > Solanaceae > Nicotiana > Nicotiana benthamiana. The sequence goes on along the minus strand of CM067334.1, from coordinate 69,025,735 downwards.
TGCATAGAATGCCCTGTTAGGGAGAAGCCGATTCGCTATCTAATTCATGTTGAAGGAAAGGGATTCAATGTTGAAAACTTACTGTGCAAACAGGCAAAAAGATTTTTTTGGGGTTATATATAAGTTATTGAATCCTCGTGATATAAAAGAAAATTCTAGTAAAGTGGCAAAGGGGTTCAAAAATTACTACTTTTGAATCCCCTCTATAAATTCCCACTGGTTACATAGATCCACAAAAATAGTCTATATATTATTTCAAGAAACTTAATGAATCAATACATCATAAGATGGCACAAACCCAAAAATAAAATTTCAATCTTCCCTCCATCTAGCCATAAAGGAGTTCAGAAATAACAAAAATCCATAGCTGAAAATGTGATATATAATTTCCAAAAAGAAAAAGGAATTTTAGCAAATTGGAGCTTCTAATTTTACATATCTTGTAACAATCAAAGCATTCCAAAGAGTACATAAATCCCCAAACTACTATATAGTATCATTTAAGGAAATTAATGGATCTACACATCAATAGATGTCACAATCCCAACAATAAAAATTCAATCTTGGCTCAATTAAATCAATAAACTGGTCCAAAAAACTCCAAATCCAGAGCTAAACAATGTGAAACATAATTTCCCCAAAAAAGAGTGGAATTTTTTGCTAAGCATCTTAAAAAGGAACAAACTCAACAATAAAAATTAAACCTTGCCTCAGCCTCAATTAAGCCAATAAAAGGGTTCAGAAACAACCAAAATCCAGGGCTAAACAATGTGAAATACAATTTCCACCCAAAAAAAAAAATAAACTTCTTAAGAAGGAACAAACCCAAGAATAAAAATTCAATCTTGGCTCAATCAAGTTAATAAACAGGCTCAAATTACCAAAACATAAATCCAGAATTGTACAATGTGAAGTATACCACAACAACAACAACTACCCAATATAGTCCCACAAAGTGGGGTCTGGGGAGGGTAATATGTAGACGAGCCTTACCCCTACCCGAAAGGGAAGAGAATCGACCCCCGGCTCAGTGAAGGAAAGGAACAACAAAAACAAAAACAACAACAAAAGAACATTACTAGCTTCAGCAGAAACAGCGTAAATAACTATCTAAGCATAAGAACCATAAATAAAATAGCATGCAATAATAGCAGACAGTAACTACCATAAATAACTAACATAAGGGAGACACAATCCAATACACACATCATCTAAGGTTAGCCCTGCCAAGCCTCACCCAACCCCGGGTGAGGAGCACGAAAAACACTAGGGGTCCCTATCCTACAACCCTGATACTAGACCTCCAGACTTTCCTATCAAGGGTCATGTCCTCAGAAACCCGCATTCTAGCCATGTCATGCCTAATCACCTCTCCCCAATACCTCTTAGGCCTCCCTCTGCCTCGTCGTGCGCCGACCATCGCCAGACGCTCACAACTCCTCACCGGGGCATCAGGACTTCTCTTCCGTACATGCCCAAACCACCTTAGCCTCGCTTCTCGCATCTTCTCATCCACCGGGGCCACCCCCATCTTCTCTCGAATAACTTCATTCTTAATCTTATCTAACCTGGTGAACCCGCATATCCACCTGAGCATCCTCATCTCCGCAACCTTCATCCTCTGAACATGAGAGTTCTTCACTGGCCAGCACTCCGCCCCATGCAAAATGGCCGGCTAACCACAGCTCTATAAAATTTCCCCTTGAGTTTCTGTGTAACTTTCTTGTCACACAGGACTCTACAATGTGAAGTATAATATCCAAAAAAAAATGAATTTTCAGCTGAGCTTCTAAAAAAGGAACAACCCAACAATAAAAATTCAATCCTGGCTCAATCAAATAAATAAAGGGGTTAAAAAAAACACAAAATCCATAGCTGCACTATGATATCCAATAAAAAGGGGGAATTTTTAGCAAGGCTTCTAAAAATAGAAACAATTTTGAGGAGAAAAAAGATCCCCAAATTAGCCTATATATATTTGATTCAATCTTGAATCAATCTTGCATCTATCAAGCCAATAAACAGGTTCAAGAAAACCAAAATCCATAACCAAACAATGTAAAATATAATTTCCCCAATACGGAGGGCAATTTTTAACTAAGCTTAAAGGAACAAACCCAACAAATAAAAATCTAATCTTGCCTCAATCAAGCAAATAAACTACTAAAACAAATCCAGAACTAAACAATGTAAAATATAATCCCCCCCCCCCCCCCCCCACACACACAAAAAAAGGCCAAAGTTTATCTAAGATCAAAGGAACAAACCCAACAATAAAAATTAAATCTTGCATCTATCAAGTCAATAAACGGGTTCATAAAAACCAAAATCAAGAATGTGAATTATCCCTCACCCCACCCCCACCCCCACCCAAAAAAAATGAATTTTTAGCAAGGATTCTAGAAAAGGAAACATTTTTAAGAGAAAGAAAAAAGGAACAAACCTGATGAATTGGAGGGTACATAGAATTGGTACAAACAGGGCATTCAAGAAGCTCATGAACACTAGTTTTAGAATGAATTGAAATGTCATCACTATTATTATTGCTGCTATTATTGTTAATATTGTTGTTGATATTAAGGGGTGATTTTGAAGATGGGAATTGAGAATGAATTATATGTGGATGATGTAAATGGATCTCATCTTCATCTATTATACCATCTGAAGATGATAAACATTCAATACTATCCAACTCCATTCTTGAAATAAAAATCAAATCTTTACTCAAAAATAAATCTTTTTATTGATGGGTTTCCATTAAAAATGGATTCAAAATATTTGAATCAGAGATTGAAGAGACAAAAGAAAGGGAAAAAAGGACCATTTAACTTTGGGAAGGAGGAAAGAATGGTCCTTTTTCCACTTTATTTTTTCCCCACTTTATTCTTTTGCTCATTTTATTTTGCTTTAAATCCTATGGCATTTGTTCTATAAAGTATGGTGGGTTTAAGATCATTGAATATCATTTTTAATATTTTAAAAAAGAATTAGATTTACATATCATAAAACTATTATAAATGTGCGCAAGCATATGCGGATACACAATTTTAAATTTATGGGTTTCTATACAAATCTTAAGTTAATATACAATAATAATTATATTAACGGAGTGAGTTCCAAGCTAAATATTCTTATATATTTAATAAATTTTTTAATATAAATACTGGATCTATACAAAAGTTATATTAGGTTCACGGGAACCCGTATCTAACACATTATGCTTGCCCCTGCCCGCAAGGTGACGAGTTGGTTGGGTGAGTGATTTTTCATATAGGAAAATTTGGGATTGATTCTCCTCACCAGTAGTTTCTTCAGTCAAAACATGTTGCACTTAGCTTACCTAGTGTGATTTATATCTCCACTGTAATTTACGAACTATTGTATAGTAAGCACTCGAAAGGGTTTCTCAGAAAAATTTTCGGAAAAAAAAACTATTACAAATGATAATTTTACAGCTATACTATCTTTGAAACATGTGAAAATATTGTTGTCAAGGTAGTTTGATTCTTCAAATAGGAACATATCTGCATCTGGTATTGTTAGTTTTTTTTGAGAAGTTACATATGAGTATGCTATTTGACTATTCGTAGGATTTATAATTACCATCTTCACTTTTTTTTTATATGTGAAAATAAATACTCCAAGTAGATAAAAAGAAGATCAATTTCTTTAACTATTTAAATAGAAAAAAATTAATTCGCACTCTTTTTTCATATCAATTCACTAAAATATTACTCAATTAATTATACATATTTTCCTTTTATTTTTACCCTTAAGTACAAATAAATTAATGTAATTTGATGTAATATCTAATACTATTAGTTTTTTTCCCCAAATAAATGCATGATGGTGACTTAGCTAAGAAGGGTCCGTTTCATTGACTTAAAAAAAGTAATTTTTCTGCATAAATAACTTTTAATCAAAAAATAATTGATTAGAGTTGCCCAGCTTATTGCTTTTGGCTTGTCTTAAGCAATTTTTAATTTATTTTAATACGGAAAAAGATTAAAAACAACTTAAAAGCATATTTGACAAATTTAAAAGTCAATCCAAACACCCTCTATATAAACTTCAATTTGAATCCGGAAATAAAATCGTCTTTATTATAAAGACTTTCTTTCTAATATGAGATATTCGGATGTGAATTTTAATTTAGTCGAATTTTAGGACAAATAGCTAATATTGGGTGAGAAAAAGAAAATTGAGCTCCGCTAAATCCATCAATGTCGCATTCCAACCCAACAGGAAACCATCATTACTCATTATTGCGTGCCTCCCCACCATATTGCATTCTGCAAATCAGAATATGACAGATTTACATACATAGGCCAAAGGAATTATAAATTAAAAATAGTACGCTGTAGGTAGTTTTCAAATTAATTATTCAATAGTTGCCAGTATTTGTAAAGTTACTGAAAATTAATCGCTATTTTGCTGCAACACGAAAAATTCCAACATAATATACTAGAGATCGGTGCACCTGTATATGAACTTGAACTCCAACACGCGGAAAGTATCAGCATAATATACTGAAGATTGAAGCTCCAGAATATTATGCTAGATCGGTATATTATACTGGAACCCAAGTATATTATGCTAGAACGGCATATTATACACGAAAGTTTTAATATATTATGATAGAATTCCAATATATTATATTGGAGTGTTTTTTTGTATTTTGAATAATGTTTTCGTTATTATCTTTAAATAAAAAATAGCTAAATTTCGATTACTTTTGAAACTCTGACTATTTTTAAATTTTTAAATGAATACTTGTAAATCTAGATATTTTTAAATTTCAAAAAAAAAAGGCATGCCCCATATCCACTACTAGAATTCCTGCAAAAAACGACCAAAAAATAGCGACCGCATTTGGTCTATGGGAAAAAGCAACCAATATTGGTCGCTAAACTAGCGAAAATAATAAACTAAATTCTGAAAACAAAATAGCGATCAAAGTTGGTCGCTAACTTAGTCAAAATATTGGTCAGACTTGCTTGGTCAGACTTGCTTGGTCAAACTTTTACTGATATTAGCGACCAAACTTGGTCGCTAACGTGGGACCTGCTAATAAAATTTAATAATTATATTATTATTTTGAAAAATCTATAATATATATATATATATATATATATATATATATATATATATATATATATATATATATATATATATATATATATATGCGACCAAAGTTGGTCGCTAAATAAAGGAAAGAAAAGTAGCGACCAATTTTGGTCGCTTAACTGGGTCTCAGTTATTCAATTTTAATAATTATATTACTAATTTAATTATTATATGAAATATAATTAAATATGATTTAAAGTTAGCGACCAACTTTGCTCGCTAATCTAAATCCATGATTAAATAGAGACCACATTGGTCACTATTGTGGTCAACAATGGTCAAAATTAAAAATCACTTTTACGTTTACTATGTAAATAATATAAATGTAAGTCGTTAATACTTTGTAATATAAGGGATGATATGCACTACGAAGCGGGCATGTGTGTCTATATATACAATATATATACTTACGCTATACTATGCACTAAGTATAAGTGTATGCGGTATTACCGTATCGAATACAGCTTATATATATATACAATATATGTACTTACGCTATACTATGCACTAAGTATAGGTGTATGAGGTAATACCGTATCGAATACAACTTATATATATACAATATATGTACTTACGCTATACTATGCACTAAGTATAAGTCTGTGAGGTATTACCGTATCAAATACAGCTTATATATATACAATATATGTACTTACGCTATACTATGCACTAAGTATAAGTGTATGAGGTATTACCATATCGAATACAGCTTATATATATACAATATATGTACTTACGCTATACTATGCATTAAGTATAGGTGTATGAGGTAATACCGTATCGAATACATCATATATATATACAATATATGTATTTACGCTATACTATGCACTAAGTATAGGTGTATGAGGTAATACCGTATCGAATACAGCTTATATATATACAATATATGTACTTACGATATACTATGCACTAAGTATAAGTGTATGAAGTATTACCGTATCGAATACAGCTTATATATATACAATATATGTACTTACTCTATACTATGCACTAAGTATAGCTGTATGAGGTATACCGTATCGAATACAACTTATATATATACAATATATGTACTTACGCTATACTATGCACTAAGTATAAGTGTGTGAGGTATTACCGTATCGAATACAGCTTATATATACAATATATGTACTTACGCTATAATATGCACTAAGTATAAGTATATGAGGTATTGCCGTATCGAATACAGCTTATATATATGTGTGTGTGTGTGTGTGTGTGTGTGTAATTACGCTATATTATGCACTAAGTATAGGTGTATGAGGTAATATCGTATCGAATACAACTTATTTATATATATATATATATATATATATATATATATATATATATATATATATATCTTCAATTGAATTAAATCCTATATTTATATAAATATATATATATATATTTTTTGAAATAGCAACCAATGTTGGTCTTTATTTTGGTCAGACGGTGAGAAAACAGCGACCAAGGTTGGTCGCTATTTCTAAAATTCAAAACTGTTTTACCCACCAAAATAGCGACCAACGTTGGTCGCTATTTTAGTTACAGAACTATCAAAACTGGGATCCCCTCCCATTCTTTCTAAAAAAATTTCAAAATCCATCTTTTCTCTCTCACACTCAAACCCCACCCCCTTCCAACTCCCACCTGCCATCAACGACCACCGCTCAGCTACCGTCGTTGCCTCTGTCGTCGTCGCTTCTGCTGTCACCTCCTAAAAATTTAAGGTTAGAATTAAAAACATAGGGTTTCAATTAGTGTTTTAATTGATTATTGTTTCAACCTAGAATTAGTGTTTCAATTGATTATTTAACGTTATATTTTATACAAACCTAGGGTTTAGATTGTATTTATCATTATTTAATATTTAATAAAAATCTAGGGTTTAGAGTATGGGTTGAATATTTAGGCTAGGCTTTCTTGAGCATTCCTTCTTCAATATTTTAGTAAGCAATAGATACTAATTTAATGTCGAAGACTTGATTCATAGGTAGATATATATTATGGTATAAATTGAACTTTTAGTTTAATCTTGATTAGTTTATAGGTACATAAAAATAATATAGACACATGATAGTATATTTGGATATTTAATATAGACACATGATATATATATATATATATATATATATATATATATATATATATATATATATATATATATATATATATATATATATATTATATATTAGGATATAAATTGAACCTTTAGGATATGACTTGAACTTTTGTGGATATGAATTGAACCTTTTAGGTATGAGTTGAAGCTTTTAGGATATAAATTAAACTTTTTAGTTTAAGTTTAAACTCGTAGGATATGAATATAACTATTAGGATATAAATTGAACCTTGAATCATTGTATTGTCTTGAAGCTTTAGTTATAAATAGAAATTTTAGGATATGACTTGATACTTTTCAGTTAAGACTTGAACTTTTAGGATATGACTTGAGCCTTTTAGGTATGAGTTGAAGCTTTAGGGTATAAACTGAATTTTTTAGTTTAAGTTTAAACTCGTAGGATATGAATATAACTTTTAGGATATAAATTGAACCTTGAATCTTTGTATTGTCTTAAAGCTTTAGTTATAAATAGAAATTTTAGGATATGAATTGAAGCATTTAGGATATGACTTGAACTTTTAGGATATGACTTGAGCCTTTTAGGTATGATTTGAAGCTTAAGGATATAAATTAGACTTTTTACTTTAAGTTTAAACTCGTAGGATATGAATATAACTTTTTTAGGATATAAATTGAACCTTGAGCCTTTGTATTGTCTTGAAGCTTTAGTTATAAATAGAAATTTTAGGATATGACTTGAAGTTTTTAGGATATGACTTGAACTTTTAGGATATGACTTGAACCTTTTAGGTATGAGTTGAAGCTTTAAGATATAAATTGTACTTTTTAGTTTAAGTTTAAACTCGTAGGATATGAATATAACTTTTAGGATATAAATTAAACCTTGAATCTTTGTATTGTCTTGAAGCTTTAGTTATAAATAGAAATTTTAGGATATGACTTGAAGCTTTTAGGATATGACTTGAACTTTTAGGATATGACTTGAGCCTTTTAGGTATGAGTTGAAGCTTTAGGATATAAATGGAACTTTTTAGTTTAAGTTTAAACTCGTTGGATATGAATATGATTTTTGGGATTTAAATTGAACCTTGAATCATAAAAGTTGAACCTTGAGCCTTTTAGGTATGAGTTGAAGCTTTAGGATATAAATTGAAGCATTTAACAATGAGTTGAATCTTTAGGATATGCATTGAAATTTTGGTTTATGTTTTGGAATTTTAGATTGCGGGAGGTAAACGGTCAGAAGTGGTTGATGACGTTATTAGACATGTAATGTAACTTCCACCAAGAATAACTAAGATAAAGTAACTGGCAGAATGTGCATGTAATTGTTGTTCTAATTAACGACATTGATGATGAGAATGCAATGGCATGTGTTGCACTAAGTGATGGTGTAGGTAGGAATTTAGTATTTCCTAAGTAGATAAAAGAAGAGCTTATAGAGTAATTCTCTACTTCATTTTTCATGAGGAAAATAAGTTTAATTGAGAGTGACGAGGTTGATACAGATGGAATGTGTTCCGTCGTTCATGAGGTTCCCATAAAAAAGGGATCATAAGACTGTATGATGACAAAATTTTAGGAATCTTTGCACTCGACTTTCTTCCAAGGTTAATAAATACAAGCTTAATGTAATATTGGTGATAGTTCGTCAGATTCAGACAATGATTTGACGGACAGAAGTATGGAATTTTGATAAAAAGAATTAGAGGTTGATTGTTTTTACCTCTAATTCTTTTTATCAAAATTTCTATACTTATGTCCGTATAATCGTCGTCTGAATCCGACGAACTATCAACAAGATCACATTAAGCTTTTATTTATTAACCTTGGAAGAAAGTAGAGTACAAAGCTTCCTAAAATCTTTGTCATCATAGATTTTTATGATCCACGTTTTATGGGAATTGTCACGACCGACAGAAAATATTCCATCTTTATCAACCTTGTCACTATCAATTAAACTTTTTTTCCCTTTAGGAAAATGAAGTAGATAAATTTCTCTATAACCTCTTTTATACACTTAGGAAAGGTTAAATCCTACCTTCACCATCACTTTTTTGAAACACATGTCGTTGGCTTCTTATTATCATTGTAGCTAATGAGATCAACAATTGATCATAGACGCACCCTATCAGGTATTGTATCCAAGTTATTCTCCGTTCCAAGCTCATCCCGAGTAAGAGTACCACGAAGAGATTGATGACGTTATTAGACATGCAATGAAACTTCCACCAAGAATAACTAAGATAAAGTACCTTGCAGAATGTGCCTTTTATTGTTATTCTCATTAGCGACAATGATGATGAATGACATGTGTTTCAAATAGTTATGGTGTAGGTAGGAATTTAGTATTTCCTAAGTAGATAAAAGAAGAGCTTATAGAGTAATTCTGTACTTCATTTTCCATCAGGAAAAGAAGTTTGATTGAGAGTGACAAGGTTGATGAAGACGGAATGTGTTCCATCGGTCCTGGCAGTTCCCATAAAGCGGGGATCATAACTCTATGATGATAGAGATTATAGGAAGTTTTGTTCTAAATTTTCTTTCAAGTCTGATCCAATAAGTTTAATATGATAACTGTGATATTTCTTTGGATTCAGACACTGATTTGACCGACAAAAGTATGTAAATGCTCTTAAAAAAGGATTTAAGAGCATTTCTATACTTTTGTCGGTCAAATCAGTCTCTGAATCATTATAAATATCACAATTATCACACTAAACTTGGTGGATCAGACTTGAAAGAAAATTTAGAATAAAACTTTCTATAATCTTTGTCATCATAAAGTCTTATGATCCCCGCTTTATGGGAACTGACACGACCGACGGGAAATATTCCGTCTTCATCAACGTTGTCACTATCAATCAAACTTTTTTCCTCCTGGAAAGTGAAGTAGAGAATTTCTCTATAACCACTTTTAACTACTTAAGAAATGTTAAATCCTACCTACACCATCACTATTTTGAAACACATATCGTTGGTTTCTCATTATCATTGTAGCTGTAGAGATAAACAATTTATCAAAGACACACCCTGTCAGGTACTGTATCCAAGTTATTCTATGTATCCAAGTTCATCCCGAGTAATAGTACCGCGAAGAGGTTGATGACATTATTAGACATGCAATGGAACTTCCACCAAGAATAACTAAGATACAGTACCTGGTGGAATGTGCCTTTAATTGTTCTTCTCATTATAGTGACAATGATAATAAGAAGGCAATGACATATGTTCAAATAGTGATGGTGTAGGTAGGAATTTAGTATTTCCTAAGTAGATAAAAGAAGAGCTTATAGAGTAATTTTGTACTTCATTTTCTATTGGGAAAAGAAGTTTGATTGAGAGTGACAAGGTTGATGAAGACATAATATTTCCCGTAGGTCGTGTCAGTTCCTATAAAGCGGGGATCATAAGACTCTATGATGACAGAGATTATAGGAAGTTTTTTTCTAAATTTTCTTTCAAGTCCGATCCACCAAGTTTAATGTGATAATTGTGATATTTCGCCGGATTCAGACACTGATTTAATCGACAAAAGTATGGAAATTCTCTTAAAAAAGTTTTAAGAGAATTTCTATACTTTTGTCGGTCAAATTAGTCTCTGAATCCGAATAAATATCACAATTATCACATTAAACTTGGTGGATCGGACTTGAAAGAAAATTTAGAACAAAACTTCCTATAATCTCTGTCATCATAGAGTCTTATGATCCCCGCTTTATAGGAACTGACATGATCTACGGGAAATATTCTGTCTTCATGAACGTTGTCACTATCAATTAAACTTCTTTTCCCCTTGAAAAGTGAAGTAAAGAATTTCTCTATAACCTCTTTTATCTACTTAGGAAATGTTAAACCCTACCTACACCATCACTTTTTTGAAACACATGTCGTTGCCTTCTTATTATCATTGTAGCTAATGAGATAAACAATTGATCAAAGACACACTCCGTCATGTGCCGTATCCAAGTTATTCTCTATATCAAAGTTCATCCCGAGCACGAGGATAATCACCAAAGCCACCAGACAACTTTATGATGTCAATGAAACAAGATGAGTTATTCAATGAAACTCTTATTGTAAAGAAGAAGAAAGAGACGGATTCAGAAAGGAGGGTCGAGCCTCGACTTCATACATGTAAGTTTTTTACTTTTCATTAAATATTTTGATTTGCTTTTATATAGAATTTGAAATAATAATTCAATATAATTTTTCATATAGGTTCAATTCGCTTCACAGCTGATGTGGGGGAATTCATACGCAGTCAACCACCTAATGAACCGAGCGAGACAATCCAACTTTCAGACGAGGATGCTGAAAGAACACTCCTTCAGTACTTTATATACTATTGTGTTAGTTCTAATGGGTTAGAACTAATTTACTATTATATTAGAACTAATTTACACTGTGTTAGTTCTGTTGTGTTAGAACTAATTTACATACCAATTTAGTATTGTGTTAGTTCTCTTTAGTTCGAATGGACTTGTAATAAGCGTTAACTTAATTTTGTTAGCTTAATGTATTAGTTCTATTGAAGTTTATTTTTTGTTGCTTTTAATTGCTTTTTATTGTTGTTGTTGTTGGCATAAAATGCCTATTTAGGAAATTGGTATGACTGGCAGGTGGTGTAGCTGCAGAAACAGGTCGTTTCTGGCAAAATAATACACAGAAAAGCGACCAAAGTTGGTCTCTATTTGGTCGCTTTTCAAGTAAAAAAATATTTTTCTGGAGAAAAGCGACAACATTGGTCGCTATTTTCCCAGATTTCTAAAAAAGCGACCAAATTTTGTCGCTATATCATTAAAAAAACTGTTAATATAAAGACCAAATTTGGTCGCTACAATTTAAAAATTAAATTAAATTCACATATTTAGGGATCAAAGTTGGCCGTTAAATTAATAAAATAAATAAATAATTGAATAAAATAGCGACCAATAGTGGTCTCTAGTTTAATATTTTAAAATATAATTTTTTGGATTAGTTGGTCGCTTTTTAACGATTAATAATAAATAAATATAAAATATTTTTTATTTAGAGACCAACTTTGGTCGCAAAATTATATCATTAAATTAATATAGCGACCAAAGTTGGTTTCTATGGTCAACATCCAGAAAAATGGGTTCATTAAGAGTAGAGACCAAAAGTTGGTCGCTAATTTACGACCAACTTTGGCCCCTAAATAAAAGGGACCATCAATATAGCTACCAAGCTACTTTGGTCGCTTTTTAGCCAAAAAGCGACCAAAGTTGATCGCTTTTTGAGGTCGCTTTTTATCGAATTTTTAGTAGTAATCCTTCTTGAGTTTCTTGCTTTTATGTAACTGCTGCTCACGTTCTATCACTAACTACTTAAGACTTTATCGCAAAGCATGTATTCTCCTTTCTGTCTTATTTTACGTGAAATAATATACCCAATATGATCCTATAAGTAGGGCCGGGGTAGTGTTGAGGCCATAATTTTCATCAAAAGATATCAAAATATAAATAAGTCAAAGGGAAGTCAACGTATAGTTAATATATATATAATAAAAAATTTATATAATAATATAGTATGAATTTTTCGGCGAGGGGATGCCGCTTAATACCCCTTGGTTCAATGTGGCTCTGCCACTAGTCAAGAGAGGGTAGATTATATACAGATCGTATCTCTACCTTGTGTGAGGTGGAAATATATGTTGTTTTTGATAAACCATCGGTTCAAAAAAATGCTTTCAAAATATGTTAGAAAAATACGAGGAAGGAGCAATAATGAAAATAATGAAGAAAAGAAAAATATTAACGATATAGTAAGATAACCAAAGCAGACGAAACTGATGGAATATATACCACAACAGAAGCAATAACATAATCTTATTCACGTGTAATCTAAACAACTAGCACGTATGGAGATTTTAAGATTACCTCTTGAGGCGTTAACACAACAACTCTATGTCGTTCTCCAGTTCCACTGTTGAAAACACACCAGAAGATTTCCACAGCCTTCTACTGTATTACCCAAACAATAACCGAAAATAGAGAATTTTGGATTGGCAAAATTCTAGTAGAAATCGCAGTCAGAATCGTGTAAAAAACGTCCAACCCCTATACCTATATATATAGCTATGTTTTTAGGTCAAAATCGTTTTAAAAACCTGTTAGTTTTCTTTCTCCCACTAAGGGACGGTTTCCACGTTTTCTTTCCCACTAAGTAACAGTTTCCACTATTTTCTATTGTTTAGGCACAGTATGGACTACATAATTTAATTAATAAGGCTTCCTATTATGATATTAATTTCGAAATTCTAAAATTAATTTCCATCATAATAAATTACGAATTATTCCACTAAAACTTCGTAATTGCACTCCTTAGTTCAATTTTCAAAATCCTTCCATAAAACCTTATTTAAATTCTCCATGTTAAGATTCAGATACTAATCAATCGAATTAAATTACTGACTATTTAATTTATTGATTACTTCCTTTAGACTTATACTTAACTTATTTCATGTGTCCGATACAAAATCCACCGGCCGGGTTTACACATGAAAACTTATAAGCTTTCATAAAGGAGTATCATCAATCTCAAAATCGATACATGGATTCCGTCAACTAATTATTACTTCACCAATGTATATCATTGTTATCCAATTTACCATGCTTATTGACTCGCGAAAGAATCTCACCTATTAATAAATCAAAACAACAAGTAACATACACAGCTAATAATAATTATATCAGGATTAAGAGTATAAGCACATTAAATAGACTAGAAAATTATTTTATAAAGTCAGTATAAAATACTCATATCTATTTGATCCGTTCAATACATACAAAATGTACTAGCACAATAAGTTGGAATTAAACCATTCACATAATCAAGATAAATTATATTTAATCTTGTGCTACAATCATTCTGATGATTTGTCCAATTTCATCATCAGATTGTGAATATTAACTTTTATGTCGTACAAGAACCGATGATTTAATCTTACGTGTATAAGCTAAACTTATACACTAAATCATCTACTATGTAAGCAATGGACGCACAAATTAACACATGATCTATTTAAAATAAAACTTTATTGAATTTAAATACTTAAATAAATAATTATTCATAAAGAATATTATAATAATACGCATGGCTTATATTATATTCTAACAATCTCCCACTTAGACTAATAACCATGCGTCTACAATTTTGACACTCATTCCTTATATATGCTTATCAAAAGTTTTCGGTGGTTGCTCTTAGTAAACAGATCTGCCAAGTTGTTCTCTGACGCAATCTTGGTGACCATTACATCCCCTCTCTACACTATGTCACGAATTAAATGATATTTGCGCTCAATGTGCTTTGCCCTCTTATGGCTCCGTGGCTCCTTTGAATTTGCAACCGCACCAGTATTATCACAGTAAAGCGTAATTGGCGCTTGAATCGAGGGAACCACACCCAACTCTCTCAGGAAGTTACCAAGCCAAACTGCCTCTTTGGCTGCCTCAGAGGCTGCCACATATTCGGCTTCCATGGTGGAATCAGCAACACAAGTTTGCTTGATACTCCTCTAACTTATGGCTCCACCTCCAAGAGTAAACACATTACTCGAGGTAGACTTTCTAGAATCTCTGTCTGATTGGAAATCCGAATCAGTATACCCAATAGGTACCAGGTAATATGAATGGTAGATCAACATGTAATCCCTAGTCCTTTTCAGGTACTTGATTATATGTTTAACCGATGTCCAATGCTCTTTCCCAGGATTAGACTGAAATCTGCTAACAACGTCAACGACAAAGAAGATATTAGGCCTAGTGCATAATATAACATACATGAGGATCCCCACAGCTGATGCATAAGGGACCGCCTTCATCTTTTCTATCTCTTCATCAGTCTTAGGATACTGATATTTAGATAGAGATTCCATGTCTGAAAGAAAGAAATCCTTTTCTTGGAATCATGCATGCTAAAACTGGAGAGTATTGTATCAATATAAAGACCTTGGGACAAGCCTAATATCCTTTTCTTGCGATCTCGCAAGAGTTTGATCCCAAGGATATGAGCCGCTTCTACTAAATCTTTCATATCAAAATGTGTGGACAACCGCTGCTTAACTGAATTCAACATGCCCACATTATTTCCTATGAGCGGTATGTCATCTACATATAATATCAAAAATTCCACTTTGTCCCCATCCCACTTTTTGTATACACAAGATACGCTAAGACACTGATCAAAACCAAAAGTTCTAATCGCCTTATCAAAACAAATGTTCCATATCTTAGATGCCTGTTTTACTCCATAAATGGACCTTTTAAGCTTACACAACATGTGCTGTTTGCCATTTTCCAAAAAAATCGTCTGGTTGCATCATATAGATGCACTCATCAAGACTTCCATTAAGGAAAGTTGTCTTGACATCCATTTCCAAATTTCATAATCATAATGAGCAGCAATGGATAAGAGAATCCTTATAGACTTAAGCATGGCTACAGGCGAGAAGGTTTCCTCATAGTCGATCCCTTCTTTCCCAACTTTTTCATAGAATGTGTGGACAACCACTGCTTAACTGAACTCAACATGCCCACATTATTTCCTATGAGCAGTATGTCATCTACATATAAGATCATAAAAGGCCACTTTGTCCCCCATCCCACTTTTTGTATACACAAGATTCGTTAAGACACTGATCAAAACCAAAAGTTTTAATCGCCTTATTAAAACAAGTGTTACATGCCCTAGATGCCTGTTTTAGTCCATAAATGGACCTTTTAAGCTTACACAATATGTGCTCTTTGCCACTTTCCACAAAACCGTCTGGTTGCATCATATAGATGCACTCATCAAGACTTCTATTAAGGAAAGGTGTCTTGACATCCATTTTCCAAATCTCATAATCATAATGAGAAACAATGGATAAGAGAATCCTTATAGACTTAAGCATGGCTACAGGCGAGGAGGTTTCCTCATAGTCGATCCCTTCTTTCTGAGTAAACCCTTTCGCTACAAGCCTTGCTTTAAAAGTTTGTACTTTTATGTCTACACATCTCTTTTTATTATAGATCCACTTGCATCCAATGGGTTTAACCCCATCAGTTTGTTCTACAAGATCCCACACCTGATTAGAGTACATAGACTCCATCTCTGATTTCATAGCAGCAACCCACTTATCGGCATCCTTATCATGTAGTGCTTGGTCGTAATTGACAGGTTCGGAGGTAGGCTCCTAAGGGATCCTATCATATGATTCTCCCAAGAGCATATAACGAACTGGCTGTCTTATTTCTCTCCCACTATGACTACGCACTACATCAGTTGCAACTACATCACTTTGATTTTGTGGTTGAACCACAACATCATCAGGAACCTGAGTCTCCGTGCTATCCACATGGATATCAACAACTTCTTCCTGTTGTGCAGTCTGCTCAACATGACTCCCACTACTTTGTGGTAATATGACTTCGGGCACTTGTTCTTGTGGGATATTAAGTCTATTGACATTTCTCCCACTACTATTGTGCAATTGGTATGTCAAAATAAACTTCCAGGGTATGGATATGGTCATTTTAAGTTTCAGATTGAGTTTCCATTCCTTTGCTAAATTCTTGTAAAACGAGTTTACTTCTAGGAACATGGTTCATCAAATAGTCCTCTTCTAGAAACTTGGCATTTGTGCTAACAATTAGCTTTTCTCTTTAGGACGATAGAATAAACCATCTTTCGTCCCTTTTGGATAACCTATAAATACGCATACATCCGTTCTTGCCTCCAATTTATCCGTTTTCCCCTTTAGCACAGTGCCAGACAACCCCAAACTCGAATATACCGCAGAATAGGCTTGCGCCCAGTCCACAATTCTGTAGGGGTCAAGGGTACTGACTTTGAAGGAACTAAGTTCAGAACATAATTCGTCGTTTCTAAGGCATGTCCCCAAAAAGACAAAGGCAAATCGGAATAACTCATCATTGATGTAACCATTTCCATAAGAGCCCTATTTCTTTTTTCAGCTACACCATTTTGTTGTGGAGTTCCAGGTGTAGATAATTGAGATGTAATTCCACATTCTAATAAATAACCAATGAAGTCCGTAGAGAGGTACTTCCCACCACGATCAGATCGTAGTGTCTTGATATGTTTATTATGTCGCTTTTCAGTCTCAGTCTTGAATTCTTTGAACTTTTCAAAGCGTTCAGACTTTCGACGCAACAAATAAATATATCCATATTTTGAGTAATCATCTGTGAAGGTCACAAAATACTCAAAACCACCTCTTGCTTGGACATTCATTGGACCACACAAATCAGAATGAATTAACTCTAATTTATCCCTTGCTCGATTTCCTTTTGAGGGGAAATTTCGTTTTGTCATTTTTCCTTCTAAACAAGATTCACAAGTTGGTAGTGCCTCCACTTTCAATAAACTTAAAGGTCCATCCTTGACCAAACTGGAAATTCTGTTTAGATTTATATGAGCCAGACGCAAGTGCCATAAATATGTTTCACCCAATTCAGAAAAACATTTTTTCTTACTTGGTAAATCAACACTATTCAGTTCTTTAGGTGGTAACGGTTTAGGAATAGAGTCAATAACAAAAGGACCATTAATCAATGTAGCCGAAGAGAGATAACGCTTATTATCAGTAATAACACATTTATCAACGTCATGACAATTAAAATCATAACATCTCTCATAGCGCTAGAGACCGAAATTAAATTCCTTCTAAAGGAAGGTACATATAAAGTGTCTTTTAAAGCTAAAACTCTACCACTACCAAACGAAATACTAATATTTCCTAATGCTAAAGCTGGGGCTGCTGAACCGTCTGCTTGATAAACATTGATTTCTCCTCTACTTAGCCACCGCGTTACCTGAAACCCCTGCAAATAAGTGCAGATATGATTAGTGGCTCCCGAATCTACACACCATGACATGGTAGAAACAGTCGCTAAAAATGTTTCAACGGCAAGTAGATGTAAATCACCTGGTTTATTTTTCAGCTTGGCCAAATAAGTTGGACACTGCTTCTTATGATGTCCGGGCTGCTTGCAGTGATAACACTTGCCCTTAGCCTTTTTCACACCAGTAGCCGCGCCACAAACAGAGGGTTTTTGAGCCTTTTTTTTTCCTGACGGCCTCTCGTCTTAGAAGAAGAACCTGCCTCAAAATTCAATGCCACGGGAGGAGCTTGGGACTTGATAATAGTCTCTGCCGACTGCAGCTGATTCAGCAATTTCACAAGGGACAAATCTATTTTGTTCATGTTATAATTCAGGCGAAACTACTGAAAACTGGCAGGCAAAATCCGCAGGATCATTTCAACCCGCGTGTCCTTATCAATGTTAGCTCCAAGGACCTCCGGTTCATTAAGAAGACTCATCATCTTCAGAACATGGTCCCTGACCGATGAACCTTAAACTATTTTGGTATTCAGAAGGGCTTTCATGGCAGTCTGCTTATCCGTACGATTGTGATCTCCGAATATTTCTCTGAGATTTTCCAAAATGTCATAAGCAGACTCCATCGACTGATGCTGATGTTGCAGAACATTCGACATAGATGCCAAAATATAACACCGCGCCGTCTCATCAGACTTAATCCGTTTCTGGTAAGCCTTTTGTTCATCATCTGTAGCATCATCTCCAGGTTTTTATGGACACACCTCATCGATCACAAATTTGTACTCTTCAGCAATTAGAACAATATCCAAATATCGTTTCCAATCAACATAATTTGGACCCTCAAGTTTGTTTTGGGTAAGAATGGCAGTAAGGGGGATTGAAAGCAGTCATTGTCAATCTGGGAGGTATTAAATATTTAAATAGATCAAATCAGTTTATATTATGAACATTAAAATTCAAACCACATTATATATATACAATCTATGCACCTTGAACAACAAATTTTGATGGGAAAGAAGCTATTCTTGCAATATTCATATATAATGACAGATTTCCACTCCATAGACTTAAATAGGTCATACTCATATGGAGAGTAAACTGTTAATTTAAGCCAAGTGAATATCAACATTCAACATATATTAGTCCCATTGAACCAACATGCATACTCAGATGGAGAGTAAATGCAAATAATCAATGACTAGTATAACATAGTGATTATTTATAATATTTTTATCCAATATGGAAGAAGACCTACGTCACCTTGTAAAAATATGATATCACTAATTTTTAAGCCCGGGGACCAAGGGAATTGATCCCCACAATTACTGGAATTAAAAACAACTAAAAAAAATTCCAGAATTTTAGAAAAACAGCAAAAACACCATCTAAACGACCTTGAAAGCCCAAAAAACGACTTCAATCATGTGCAATCCATGTGTATTGCTCACTGGGCCGTTTCGCATTGACCTGCCAAATTTCAAGGTCAATCGGAGTTCGTCAACTTTTTGACCTTCGATTTTCTGCCCTATATCGGCAAAACTTGCTTTTCCGTTTTACATGATAAAATTTAATTTTCAGATTATTCTAACTCAACATCACCAATATTAAAAGGATACATCGAGTTTTCAGAATAATCAATACAACCCATAACAGATAATCACACAAAAACAGTGCAGATTTTCAGAAAAAACAAACTTTGCATGTAATTCAAAACTTGCATATAGAACATGATATTAATCCTTATGGTGTATCCTAATTATTTAATTAGACGTGAGTAGGCTATGATACCAATTGATGGAATATATACCACAACGGAATCAATAACAGAATCTTATTCACGTGTAATTTAACAGCCAGCACGTATGGAGATTTTAGGATTACCTCTTCAAACGTAAACACAACAACTCTATGTCGTTCTCCAGTTCCACAGTTGAAAACGCACCAAAAAATTTCCACAGTCTTCTACTGTGTTACCATAACAATAATAGAAAATAGAGAATTTTGGGTGGGCAAAATTCTAGTAGAACCGCAGTCAGAATCGTGTAAAAAATGTCCAGCCCCTATACCCATATATATAGCTGCGTTTTTAGGTCAAATCCGTTTTCAAAACCTGTTAGGTTTCTTTCTCCCACTAAGGGACGGTTTCCATGTTTTCTTTCCCACTAAGTAACATTTTTCCATATTTTCTATTATTTAGGCATAGTAGAGACCACATAATTTAATTAATAAGGCTTTCTATTATGCTATTAATTTCGAAATTCTGAAATTCATTTTCATCATAATAAATTATGAATTATTCCACTAAAAATTCGTAAGTGCACTCCTTAGTTCAATTTCGAAATTCTTCCATAAAACCTTATTTAAACTTCCCATGTTAAGATTCAGATACTAATCAATCAAATTAAATTATTGACTATTTAATTTTTGATTACTTCATTTAGACTTACACTTAACTTATTTCATATGTCGGATACAAAATTCGCCGGCCGGATTAACACATGAAAACTTATATGCTTTCATAAAGGAGTATCATCAATCTCAAAATCGAGACATGAATTCCGTCAACTAATTATTACTTCACCAATGTATATCATTGTTATCTAATTTACCAGGCTTACTGACTCGCGAAAGAATCTCACCTTTTAATAGATCAAAATAACAAGTAACATATACTGCTAATAATAATTATATCAGGATTAAGAGTATAAGTACATTAAATGGACTAGAGAAATTATTTTATAAAGTCAGTATAAAATACTCATCTCTACTTGATCCGTTTAATACATACAAAATGTACTAGCACAAGTTGGAATTAAACCATCCCATAATCAATATAAATTATATTTAATCTTGTGCTACAATCATTCCGATGATTTGTCCAATTCCATAATTAGATTGTGAACATTAACTTTTATGTCTTACAAAAACCGATGATTTAATCTTTCGTGTATAAGCTAAACTCTATACACTAAATCATCTACTATGTAAGCAATGGACGCACAAACTAACACATGATCTATTTAAAATAAAACTTATTGAATTTAAACAAGTAAATAAATAATTGTTCATAAAGAATACTATAACAATATGCATAGCTTATAGTATATTCTAACAGAAACAATAACATTAGTAAAATCAAAGAAATTTTACGTGAATGTTTTGATTCAATGCTTAGTTTAACTTTTAATGAAGATTTTTTGTACATAAATAAACAGTAGTGACAATTTTATGTCTTTTTGATTTTTCTCTCCTTATAAAAGAATTAATATTTATAGCAAGTTGATCCCACCAAGTCATATAAACGGTATATGGAAATATTAAAATAAAAAAATTTCAAAGGTGAAATCTATTTTTGTTGGACAAATTAAAAAAGAAAGCATGTCACATAAAAAGGCATAGAAAAAGTTTCGATTTCTTAGCTTTATTAATTGTCATGACCCAAAAAATAAAGAACACATCATAAAGAGAATATGGTTATGGAAACAATTATTATAACCATAAAATAGAGATCAAGATACAAAATAAAAATAAAATTCTTGATTTAGCATATATGAAATACATATACTCTATGGAGATAAACATGTGAGAGATTAATCAAAGTTTGAGATTAATTGAGATAATTTTCACAAGAATGTCTACTCATCACGTGCCAATAGTCAAGTGAACTTTAATTAATTTATACATATAATTTTAAAATTAATAATTGGATCTTATCTTTATTTTTCAACTTGAGATAAGTCACTATCCTTCTGAACTATAATCATGTTTTCCCATATGGCTATATTAAATGCAATTAGGGCTCTTAGAAAAAGCAAAAAAGCAAAAGAATTAACTTTCTTTCACTTGTCGTATTTTCTAAGGGATACTTTTTAATTTAAATTTATATTCTGTCACTAACCTTCTTTACTATCTTAAAATCAAAACTGACTTATTTATAGAATGTCAAAACGTAAAAGAGAAATAAGAGTAAATTCTATTCTTGAAGTTAATAGATGGGAACTTATACATCAAATTGGAAAATAATGAGAAATGGTATTAGAAACAAAGCAAATTTTCGTTTTAGTCTCTAAGGTTGATATTGTCAGCATCCTGAACTGCCTTTTAACCAGTCTTAAACATGAATTTTCTTTAATTAGTATCCACCAACGGAAAAAAAAACAGTCCCACGTAGAGTAGGCATCGATCGATTCGGTTATAAATATTATCGGTTTAACATATTGGTTATCAGTTTATAAATTCAATAAACCGATAACAGAACTTATAAAATATCGATTATTGTTCCAATATATCATAATAAATACTAAATAAAGTAAAAGACAAGACTATATTTCATTCACTAAAAGTCAAAACTTAAAACACTCAAGAGAACGTTCATGATGCTTATGAGATATCCAATACATCATCTTCATCAAACACATTCGAATCCGCTTGTGACAAGGTTGTCTTAACATCTTTACTTTCATCTACAATTCATATGCAATATTAATTAGTTAAATATTAAAAATAATTAAATTTTAAAATTTAATATTTAAATTCACATAAAAAATATTATTAGTTTGAGTTCGGAAAAACCCGTGCAGCCAATTTCGAGTAGTAAAGTGTGTGGATATTTTCAAAATAAATGCAACTTCTGTACTTTGTAAGAACACACCATCAATGTTAAATGTTGATTCTGATGGTACAATGGTAATAAAAATGTTAAGTACATCATGCACCATCATTGAAAGATAGGGATATTTCTAGAATGGTCCTTCCAATACATGACAACATCATCTCTTGAAACTTCTCAAGATCAAGTTTTGGTTCCTCTTAGTAAAAATCCAATTCTGACTTTCCATCTCTAAATGCAGTATACTTTCTATTTTTTATATATTTTAAAAAAATTATTTTATTAAGCCCATGGGCCGGGACGGCCCAACCACAGTCAATCCTCACGGGCCACGAGCTTACTCGGGCCGAGCTTAAAAGCCTCGTTTTTTTAACGGGCTCCAAAAATTCTAGCCCAACTCTGCTAAATCACAGGCTGGGCTAGGCTGGCCCAACAATCCAAACCCGTATTAACAGCTCTAACATAACAGAAACAATTTCAGACCCCAAAAAAAAGGAAAGGATCAGCTCTTGGAATTTATTTTTCTTAGAAGTCAAACCTACCCCTAACCAAAAATCTACTGAACTTAATCAAACCCCATAAGCACGTTAAATTCTTGAATTTACTTTATTTGCTAGTCAACCCTAAAAGATTTTTAAAACACTGAATTCATCAAATCACATAAGAAAGTCACAAAGAAACACTAAACAACCAATTGATTTCAACATTATTATTACCTTCAATTACAATATTTTACAACTAACAACACAATCGAACACATAAATACGAAAGAACGAAGTAAAGACAACATATGTATATACTTAAGGATAAAGTAGTAATTTTATTAATTCTTATAGGGTCATCGGTTAACCCATTAACAGAACTGGCAAACCGAGGCTCGAACCGATAACCCAATAGTAAAAAAATTCTAAACTATTACCGAACTGTTAACCCAATAACTCAATAATCTAATATCGATAACCTAATAAATAATTAACTGTTCAGGTTATCGATTTACCCGATATATACCTAGCCCTAGTCCGATGCACAAGACATCCCGCATTCATGCAACTTCTAGATGGGGTAGACAAAATATAAAGAGCAATATATGAAAGATTAATGCCTAAAATCTTTAAATCTCAGGGTTACTACAAGGTAAGTTTGAAACGTCATAGCGCTTATAGAAGCTAGCATAAAGTAAGCTAAATGTCGAGCTTCATGCATCAAGTATGTTTTCCTAGAAAAAGATAAAGAGATTCCTTCAAAGGCGAGCAGATTAACACAGCACGGGTTCAGTTGGAATCTCGTCTTTACTAAACCCCACTAGCGGGGTCTGGGGAATAGGGAAGGTAGTGTATACGCAGACCTTATCTTGCCTTGTGAAGGTGGACCCTCGGCTCTAGGAAAACGTAGTCACAACAATGTTGAAAAGAAATACAGCAGCGGAGAAGCCACAGAAACAGAGATGACAAAGAGACTCCGGAAAAAGAAGGAACAAAGTTGTTAATAGCAAAAGGTTTTGATAAACCTACAATTGGTTGTGCAACACATTATTGAGCCATCCCTTTATTCAGCATCATAATCCCTCTATTCAAATACTTCAGTCACCTTAGCTATGCGCTATAAAATGACACACCAATAAAAACACCCAACTTCAAATACTTCAGCAACATATGATATCACAGTAACATTACCAAATACTTCAGTGACACATGATACCACAGTAAATACTACCAACACTATCTGAAAACCTTGACATTGCCCTTGTGGGGTATGTTGTTTTAATAAGGTGAATGTTTCGTCAACTAGAAATTCTTAACACGTCCTAGTTAAAATCAACTTCAGAAGTATAATGACTTTGTGTTATCGATCATGTTTTGACAAGCCATCTACTTATATCATATAATATAGAGATAACACATCCTATAGAAAACGAACACTAAAATGAAAGTGGCGTGCATCATCTCAATCATGCCCTTAATGCATTTGCCTTCTCACTTCTTTATATAGTGATTATTTGTCCCTGGACCAATCCCCACTTTTGCCTCCAGTTTTACGTTCAAGCCTGATATCTGTAATCTGGATATACTTTGAAGCGGCCTTGCACATGTCATACACTGTTAGACCAGCAACGGTTACTGCTGTCAATGCTTCCATCTCCACACCAGTTTTTCCATCTGAAGCAGCTTCTCCTTCTATTTCAACGCTAAAATCATGAGGGTTCAAAGCCAGGTCCACGCGAACATGCGTCAAGTTGATGTTATGACATAGTGGGATGAGATTACTTGTTTGCTTCGCTCCACAAATTCCAGCTAACTTTGCTACACTGAGGACATCTCCTTTTCCCATTTGATTAGCTGAAACCAAATCAAACACCTCACGTCCTAAAATAACCTTGCCATGTGCAATGGCCACTCTCTTGCTAATATCTTTATGAGATACATCCACCATTTGAGCTTCACCTTTGCTGCCAATATGTGTCAATCCAGTGAAAGATTCTTTACCATCCATTTCTTCAGTACTAAGCTTCACATCCTGCGCCATACTTTGGTTGTCAATGGAACCAGAAAGGCTAGATGGAGGAGGTTCACCAAACACAGATTCCATTTCCTGGTAAGAAGATGAGCGATATTTTTACAAGCTTCAAGCTCAATTATGCAACTAATATCTCCCTCATGAGTAATAAACAATTAGTACGTGATACTAGAAACTTAACTTCTTCTTTTGCAAAATAACAGCTCCCTATCCCCCCCCCCCCCACCCCCCACCCCAACCCTCTTTTGGTTAGTGAGAGTCATGTATTAACTTTGAAGGCTCATATTTACACTCCGCAGACCATGTCATTTTCAAAGCTCTGATTGAGAAATAAGCGAACATTCTGATTCAGACCAACTAAGATAAATGGTTCTTGAATAAACTCCATGGTTTACTCTACAGAAGCTGACAAGAGGCTATTGGCGCCTTTCTTTTTAGGGATAATGAGAGGCAATTGGCCTTTTATCTGCATCTTCTCAAGTAATGTGGCATTTTTTTTTTTTAAATAAAAAAGGACTTTCTTGGATGAACTCTTTTTTAAGAAAGAGCTTTTTCAGCTCAGTACTTATCGACACCCAACCCATTTGATCCATCAGTTGGCACAGATAATAGTCGATGAGATTCTTGTCGATTGATTAATTTAAGCACATAATTATGATATACACATATATACCTGATTAAGCTCAGAAATAGCTTTGGAAATATCATGGCTACCAATACTGCAAAATAACCTTCTCGACAATGGTAATGTATTTGATCTAACTCGGCCAAGAAACATCACTATTCAACTGCTTCAACAAAACCCTTAATCTGTAACCAGGAAAAAACATAAGGAGCAAAGTACATTTTTGACATAAAGTTATCCACTTTCATTGAGACATTTTCACAAACACTTTGATACTACTACTACTAAACAAGTGGTGTAATAAAATTTCAAAATGCGTGTTTGCTAATTTTGAGAATTAGAGCTGAATAAGTTGAGGGATTAATGTACGCAGCGAGAAATTAACCTGATGTTTTGCAGATGTAGTGGTGCCTTCGTCTTTTACCAAATGGTGAACTGAAGCTCAGGACCAATGTAGGCCATTTTATAAAGAGATCATTACACAAATAGCCAGAGTTATAACGAGGTACAGTTATATTTTTGATAAAAATTGCAATCTGCCGTATGACAACTAAGATAGTTCCATGGTCTAGTGATCAGGACATTAAACTCTGAATCTAGTACCCCGAGTTCAAATCTCCGTGGATCCTTAACATTCCTTTTTTTCCCCTTTATTTCCCCCCCTTTCTATCTACTTATTCAAGTGCTAATCTATCTATACTATATTAAAAGCATGAAGACCCGCGAAACATATTTCGTCTTTTTTACTCTTAAAAAGTATATTTTATATTGGATAAATAGTAAATTACTTATTTTTCTAATTTTTAGGACCTTAAAATTAAGTAAAATATTAATTATTAAATCATTCCTTATTTGAAACGATAACAAATGCACTAAATCTCCTTTTATATATAAACTACTACTAATTATTTAGAAGTTTGAGATCATCAATAAATTTCCCATTTTTATTCCCAAAAAAAGTTCAACGTCTATACGAATGGAAAAGATCCTAAAGCCTACGACCCCCAAGTATGCTTCCTACAGCCCTACCAAATGGGTGCAATTCACCTAAATACAAAATTCACCTAACAAAGGTTTTTCTTTCTGCATTTATTCCAACTAGTGACTAAATGTAATTTTTATTATATTAAGTTATTTGTGTTAGTTGATAAATCTTGACAAATTGTGATAAAAGCGTATGAAGTTAATTAATCAATATGAGTAATAAATATCCATAATTTTAGGATTTAATATTAGGTCACACGGCTAATAATATTTTTCAAAAGATATATTGAAAAAATAGTCTTTTCAAATTCAGCACTCCCTGTATAACATTTATCTACAAAAAAAATAGATACATATTCTAATAAATATTTTTGTTACTTGCTATAATTATACTAATTAATTCAATATCAAATTCTAGAAATAATTTATTAATAAAAGCACACTTAACTATTGCACATCAAGTTCAAACGATAAAATATCCGACATTCGAGGAGACAAAAATGTTATTGTTATTATTATGATTATTATTACATCTTATCATTTAATTTATGTAAATAAAGTGTATTCTATTAATTAATTTCACAATAAATAAGAATAATATAATTCCAATAACATAAGACACTAAAATGGAAGTCCAAAATCATCACCATTTAATTTTGAACTTCATTAGAACAATAAATGGAATTACAAATAGTGGCGAATCAGTAATTGTATACTCGATATCATCATTTTTCCAAAATCATTATTTAAGTTTTTTCTAAAATACTTTAAAGTTTTTAATTAATTGAAATTTTTTCTATTAAATCCTTACTTATTTGAACTATATATAAATTTTTAATATTAAATATATCATAGAAATTCTTTTATTGTTTAATTATATAAAGTTTTACTTTATAACTCAAATATAATTTTTAATATAATATTTATATAATTATTTTAAACATACTATTGAGATGGGGTACACGCGCAAAGCGCGTATCCTAAGACTAGTCTATCTCCGCTTCATCTTCTTCTTTGCTCCTCTGTGTATGTAGGTTCACCTACACTGAGGGTGTCATGGCAAGAGGAAGAGGCCGACCCAAGAAAGTTCTGATGCCCATTTATGCAAACAACACTATTCCCCCAAAAATTGTTAACACTGAGCTACAATCGATTAATACTGTTCCATTGAAACCCATCGGTGATGTTGTTTCATTGCCTCATGCAGCTACAGATTTGCAGTCATCTGGAGATCCCGTGCCGATCTACGCTAATACGACAACCATTTCTCCTTCGTCCCCAAAATCAGTTAATACTGTACCAGCGACAGTACCTGCGATAGCTCCAATGGTCCAAGCGACCGAGGGTATCGACCACATGCAACAACCTCCACAACCAGATTTGCCTATTCTAGAAAAGGAGTCAAAAAATGAAGCACCCAAGGGATGGGTTAATCTATTTCAGAGGAACCGAATTGCTACTAATGATATGTCACTGGAATACATCCCACCTACAATTGTTAATGGCAAGCCAGTGGGTCAGCTTGTTAAGGATGAAGTGGAAGAGGAAGAAGGCAAATGGAAATGTGCCCTTGTTATATTTGTGCTAGGTAATAGTCCTGGGTACAATGGTATGAAAAGGTTTATTAACCTCCAGTGGTCTCATGTACATGAACCCGAGCTATTTTATCATGATGAAGGCTACTATATTGTTAAATTTAGTTCCCTAGATGATGCCAAAGAAATTCTGTGGGGGGGGCCTTATACTATTGCCAACAGACCTATGATTTTGAAGCAGTGGTCTGCTGATTTTGATTTCAAAGCAGCCTTTCCTTCAGAAATCCCCTTGTGGATCAAGTTCCCTAACTTGCCTATGTCTTGTTGGGGTAGCAAATCTTTAAGTAGGATTGCTAGTGTCCTTGGTAGACCTATATTTGCTGACAAATGTACAACTAAGCAATCTAGAATCTCATATGCTCGTATGCTCATTGAGGTAAATGTGTCGAAAAAGCTACCTAGTGAGATAGAGATTCTGGACCCAAATAGAAAGAGCTTCATGCAGGATGTGACTTATGATTGGAAACCTGTGTATTGTGAGAAATGTTTGGAGGTTGGACACAATTGTTTGTCTAAATCTGCTCAACCTACGCAGAAAAACAAGGTGACACAAGAATGGAGAGAGAAAGCCCCAGTCACAGTGGACCAAAACAACAAGATGGCTCAAATCCAGCAACCAAAGTTACCAAAGGAGATAAGTACTCTAGCTACAGCTGAAGGTGAGAACAAACAGAAGAAGGTTGTTAGACAAGATTCCCCAGTCTTTAACATCACTAATTTCCCTCCCTTATCTCCTATTGTGATGTCTAATAGATTTGAAGTTGCGACAGTTAGTTGGGCTGATCATCCCCTGGATGAGGGGGGAACTAGCCATACTCAATGAAGTAGATCTTTTGGAATACTAGGGGTGTAAATAAAAGGTACAAACAAAAAGAAGCCAAAAATTTCTTTAGAACTAATAAGTTTGACCTTGTAGGACTTGTAGAGACTAAGGTTAAACAACACAATGCTGGTAGAATATCTAGTTCTTTGTTGCCTAACTGGAACATGATTACTAACTACAGTGGAGCAGTGAATGGTAGAATATGGATCCTATGGGACCCTACAAAGGTGTTGATCACTGGATTTCTTGAGGAAGCTCAGCTCATCCATTGTAATGTTCAAACTATCACTGGTGCTACTATCTGCTGTCTTACAGTTGTATATGGTTTTAATGACAGTGATCAGAGGAGGATTCTGTGGAAATCTATTCTCAACCTATCTGCTGGTATTATTGATCCCTGGATCATTGCAGGAGATTTTAATGCCATACTGTCCAGCAAGGAGAGACAAACCTGCCAACAAGTTAAACAAAGGGACCTTGTTGATTTCAACAACTGCATTCAGCAATCAGGTCTGGTGGAACTTCCATGGAAAGGAAATTTCTTTACCTGGTCTAATAAACAAAGTGGCAATGATAGAGTATGTAGTAGACTGGATAGGGTGTTTGGCAACCTTGAATGGCAGATGAAGTGGAATCATGTGCACACTGTGTATGGACCTTCCTTTATCTCTGATCATAATCCCATGTTACTAACTCTGACAACAGATACCTCTGCAAGGAAGACACCATTCAGATTCTACAATGCATGGATTCAGCATAAGGATTTCCCTGCTTTGATAAAAGCTAACTGTAAAAACAAGGAGCAGAGTACTCTACAAGGGGTGTGGAACAATCTTAAATCCCTCAAACCAGCTTTAAAATCTCTTAATATAAGAGAGCTTAAGAATGTTTCTCAAAAGATTGAAAGTAGCAGAAAGGAACTGGAAGTTGTACAGCATCAACTGGCAAGATCCTATTCAGATACACTACAGCAAAGAGAAAAAGTTCTGGTTCAACAGCTAGAAAAGTGGTCTTTAATTGAAGAATCAGCTTTGCAACAAAAGTCAAGAGCTAAATGGATCAAACTTGGAGACTCCAATAACAAGTATTTCTCAGCAGTCATGAAGGAGAGAAATCAGTACAAGAGGATTACTGAACTGTCCACAGAAGGAGGACTGAAGATAACTGATCCAGTAGATTTGAAGAAGGAGATCAGGGACTTCTATAAATCACTAATGGGGACTACAGCCAATTCCCTTCCAGCTGTAAATAAATTGTATATGAGGAATGGCCCAACACTCTCTCATCATCAAAGGATGGAACTAGCTGCTGACATTAGTGACACAGAGATTCTAGACAGTTTAAAGGCAATTGGAAATGATAAAGCTCCAGGGATTGATGGATTTAATGCCATGTTCTTCAAACATTCTTGGCATGTCATTGGCAAACAGGTTCTGCAAGCAATCAAGAATTTCTTTCAGACCTCCAAGATGTACAGACCTACTAATTGTGCCACACTCACTTTGCTTCCCAAGGTATCCAATCCTCAAACAGTTAAAGAGTTCAGACCTATAGCTTGCTGTTCAGTCTTATATAAAATTATTTCCAAGTTATTGGCCAACAGGCTTCAGAAGGTTATGAGTAGTATCATTTGTAATGCACATGCAGGCTTTATACCAGGAAGAAGAGTAGCAGATAATGTCATATTAGCTCATGAATTAATAAAACAGTACTCTAGATCACACATACTCCCAGATGTATGATCAAAATTGATCTTCAGAAAGCCTATGACTCAGTTGAATGGTGCAGTTTGCAACAGATTATGGAAGCACTGGATTTTCCTATCAGATTTATCAGGTGGATCATGGAGTGTGTCCAAACTGTTAGCTATACTGTGGTGGTTAATGGGGAAACAACAGAGCCTTTTCAAGCTGCCAAAGGATTGAGACAAGGAGACCCCATATATCCTTTTCTGTTTGCTATTGTGATGGAATATCTTAGCAGATCCTTGGCAGAGTTGAGCCATGCCAAAAGCTTCAAATATCATCCTGGTTGTAAAAAACTGGGAATTACTCACTTAAGCTTTGCTGATGACTTACTGCTTTTTGTCAATGGAGAGCTTCAGTCAGTAAGTACCATGTTCATATTTTTCTCTCAGTTCCTTGCAGCTACTAGTTTGAAAGCAAACTTACATAAAAGTGTTGTGTATTTTGGAGGGGTTAATCCTGGGATTCAGCAACAAATTCTTGATCATCTTGGTTATGTTCGAGGGGATCTCCCATTCAAATACTTTGTCTACCAAAAAGTTGTCAATTGCCCAATGGCAACCTCTGGTTGACAGGATTATTGCCAGAATTACTTCCTGGACTGCTAGATATCTATCCTATGCAGGCAGAAGCCAGTTGGTGCAATCAGTTATATTTGGTGTTCAAGCCTACTGGGCTCAATTATTTATCATACCTTCAAAAGTTATAAAACTACTGGAGACAATATGTAGATCCTATATTTGGTCTGGTTCAGTTAATATCTCAAAGAAAGCTTATGTGGCCTGGGAAAAGGTATGCATGCCTAAATCTGTTGGAGGTTTGAATATAACCAATATCTTGCTGTGGAATAAGGCTGCTATTGCCAAACTTAGTTGGGACTTATCACATAAAAAAGATGTTTTGTGGGTGAAATGGATTCACACAGTCTATATCAAACAACAACATGTGGAGAACCTTACTGTCCCAAAACATGCTAGTTGGATGGTCAGGAAGATTGTGGAGGGTATTATGCTATTACAACAACATCAGCTGTTGTACAACTCTGACTGCACCATAAGGAAACTATACTTACAACAGATTGGAGAAACACCTAGAGTCCCTTGGAAGAATTTGGTCCTACAGAATGCTGCTCGACCAAAAGCAATCTTCAGTTTGTGGCTGTTACTGCAAGATAGACTTCCTACCAAGAACAGGCTACCGAAATGGAATCTGAATGTGTCAGGCAACTGTGTTATGTCCCAACAAGATATGGAAACTAGAGATCACTTATTCTTGCATTGCACCTTTGCATCCCTGCTGAGATACCAAACATTACAATGGATTGGAGTTGAAGATTTCACTTGGCAGAATTGGTCACAATTTGTCCAATGGTTCATTGAGCAATCTAAAGGGAAATCTCCTCGAGCTCACATAATCAAGATGACAGTAACTGAAATGCTCTATGGTTTATGGTTGGAAAGAAATGCGAGAATCTTTGAAAACACCTATTGTAACTGTGATAAGCTCCTCAGTAGTATAGACTATATTTGTAATGTTCGAGCTCCTCCTGTTAGATAATACGCTTAACGCTAGAGGGGGGTGAATAGCGTTATAATAAAAATTAGCGTAAACTTGCGGAATTTAAAAATTGCAGGAAATAAATAAGTGCGATAAGTAAGAAAGGACACACCGAAGTATTCTGGTTCACCACAACCCGTGGCTAGTCCAGTCCCCGAGAGACTCTCTCGAGATTTCCACTAACTTGTCAAGCTTCCGGGTGCTTAACAAACCTTTACAACTTGAGGACACAAGCCTCAACACCTTTGCTCGGAGATACAACACTCCAAGACTTCAACCAAGGAAACACAAGTTCCTTCTTACAACAAGAGAATAACAATTCTCTTCAAGTGTACAATACACTAAGCACTCAAACAAGACACTCCTTAATGAGTAGAGATGAGTAAAAGAATACGCTCAAGATCACAACAACTTTGAACAATATTTTGGCTCTCAAAAACTTATGTAATGAATATAAAATAATAAGCAATAGAGTATGCAAGCTTTAGCAATTGAATGATCAGTTGTTGTGTGTTATTGTGTACTCAAAAGACTGAATTTAAGCTGTATTTATAGTTGAAAAACTTGGCATTACCGTTGCCTAATTGCCAATTAAGAACTGCTGATTTTACTCTGTGACAATCGATTTTCAAGAAGCCACAATCGATTGTTTGCCAATCGTTCCAAAAATCAATCCCAGATTTTACGCTTAACAATCGATTGTCCAAGATCAACAATCGATTATTGGCAACGTTCAGAAAATCATTTCCAGATTTTACGTAAAACAATCGATTATACAAAATCAATAATCGATTATTCAGCAACGTTCAAAAAATCTTTACCAGATTTTAATTTCAACAATCGATTGTACAAAATCAACAATCGATTACCTGACGGTATTTGAAAATATTTTGGCAACGGTTAGTTATACAATCGATTATACTAAGTTAACAATTGATTATATGTCAGTCTTGAAAAATCAATTTAGACACTGCCTCGTGACAATCGATTGTTATATACTCACAATCGATTATTTAATAACTTTGAAAAAGTCTGGAAGACACTGCCTCAGCACAATCGATTGTCATATGTGCACAATCGATTATTTTGTGACTTTGAAAAATCTGATGGACACTGTCTCTTCACAATCGATTGTCATTAACTTCACAATCGATTATTTTGAGCATTGAAAAACTTTGATGGACACTGCCTCATCACAATCGATTGTCATTAACTTCACAAGCGATTATTTTGAGCGTTGAAAAACTTTGATGTACACTGCCTCATCACAATCGATTGTCATAAGGTTCACAATCGATTGTCATGCAGATTTGAAAAATCTGATGCTCACTGCCTTAACACAATCGATTGTCATTAGTTCACAATCGATTGTCATGCAGTCTTGGCTTAACATAATCGATTATCAGAAGTACATAATCGATTATCTTAGTCCAGATTTTAGAGGCATGTTTAAAAATCATTTTGACTAAAGTAAATATGCATGATTTAAAATCATTTAGCATTAAATTAAATATGCATGATTTTGTAAAAATAATTTTACGAGAGAAGCCATGTCATGAGTCAAGTTGTTGGATCAAGATCACAATTAAGAACGACTCATGTAAAACTATAAGACTTGGTCTTGTGCTTGAATCTCGTTATATATCAATTGTGCGCTTGTACTTGAACTTCGTCATATATCAATTTGCGCATCGTTTGTCATTCATCAAAACCTACACATATGAACACACGTTTTAGTATAATGCTTTGAGAACGTGTTTCCAACACCTCCTAGGCTTAGTCCATATATTCAGCAGTTCATGTTATAACTGCTGACTTGGCTCGAGTAGTATAGGTAATCCTTTGTCCATTTTGATAGGCAGCTGAGCCTAAAGCTGTCCTATGATCTGTAAGGCAACCACTTTGGTGATTAATACAATTTTAATTACCAAAAAAAAAAGACTAGTCTATCTTAATATTGAGAGCCCCTTTGGAAATAAGAAATTTTTTACTTTTTTCGATAGTAATGATTGGACATAAACAAATTTATTTTCGCTTGAAGAAGAATTTTGAAATTTTTCGAAAATTTAAAAAATTTAAAAATTTTATTTTTTAAAATTTTCACTTAGATCACTCGCACAAATTCAAAAACAATCCGAAATTATATTCATGTTCAAACACAACTTTAATTTTCAAATACCATTTTCACTTGAATTTTTATTTTATTTTTTCTTTGGATTCTTATAGTTCTTATGTCCAAACGCCCACTAAATCTATCTATCTACACATAAGAAGTTTTTCAATTTTTATCAGTGTTTGGTCATAAAATTCTCAATTTATGCTGAATTTTAAAATTTTACAAAAATTTAAGAATTCCAAAATTTTATTTTTCAAAATTTAAGTTAGATTAGTCACAAAAATTTAAAAACTGTTATGAAATACATATTTATATAAATGTCCACTAATCAAATATAACTCCCACTACTCTTCTCCATTATGTAGATAATCCTCACTACTTCTCACTATTATTGTTGTAACTCCCATACCTTCATAATTTACCCATGATCTTCCTCCATGATCTCAAATACTTAATGACATACTTATGAAATTCTTTTGGTATACCTCTATGTTGTACTATAAATAAATGATGAAAACTCATTTAGAAAGACACTTGAATACATGGAAGAAATAGATTATCTTCTCTCTTTCTCTCTACATTGTTGTCTATCTTTTTATCTTATATTATTACTTTGAGCTAAGTTTTGTAATACGTTATCAGCACGAGTCTCTAAACGATTGAGATAAGCAAACATAGAATCAATTACGTTAATGGTGTAAGCTCGAGTATTTTATATGTGAATCAATTTGCTTTACTTGTCCAGGGAGTGTCTTTTTCATTTTTCCTATAAATTCTCACTTGAGATTTAATATTTGATATTTTCATATTACACAAAATACAATATTATTTGTGCAGGAAAGCGAGTTGGTTGAATCAAGAAGAAATATATGGGAAAAAAGAAGAAGAAAGAGTTGATATTTATCATAGGCCAGGAATAAAGATAACATTTGGTTTTGATTGCTTTTATCGGTATTTTGTTACTAATGAAAATAGGTTTTCATCAGATCCAAATTAGAGAAAGAAAGTAATCTAATTTGACTTCACATTTAGTTCAAAATACTAAACTAGAGTTTAACCGTATATGCTTATTATGTCAATATATATATATATATATATATATATATATATATATATATATATATATATATATATATATATATATATATATATATATATATATATATATATATATATATATATATATATAATATACGTTCTCTTTGGCTGTATTACTTGGATTTTATGAATAATCATAAAAGTGATAATATTTTATAAGATCAAACATGAGTCTTATTGTGCTTTGACCTATTATGTAGTTGAATAAGAAAAAAGGCGTATAACATGTTGTTAATTGAGGGTAAGACAGGGGTTCAAGTCCCAACCACCACGAGAATAAGACATTGGGTTTGAGTCCTGGTATACTATGATGATGAGAGTTGGGTTGGAGTCCCAATGCATTATAGCCTTATACGCACGCCTTTATATGGGTAAGACATTAGATTTAAGCCCTAATGGATAATATTGATGATATAATGATAACTAATGAAAATAATGTATTTTTCATGAAAAAGCATGAAGTTTGTCCCACTTTAATTTGTTCCATACTTGAAGTGAATGTGATAGCGGTGCATTAATGTCTAAATGAAGACAAATGGTTGACCAACGCTCATGGGTATGCCAAAGACTAAAATAATATAGTCATTATTATGGTAAATTGTAAAAAAAGAGAACAATAAGGATTCTCAAAATGATCCTTCAAAAGTGAAGGAATAGGTATCAATGTGGTCTGTTAATATGAGACACATTCATATGATTATTGTCCATTCGTTAAAAATGTGACTTGTGATAAGCATTGTAAATACGCATTCATTCCTGAAAGTGAATGTGGAAATATACATGTGATAAAATTATATATATAACTCTACGGGACATTCCTCTATATATAGACTAAAGGAAGCAACGTCTTACCTCGACAAAATAAAAAGAAGCAACCTACGGTTTGTCTACACGAGTGTTGTCGGTTTTCTTGACATGTGTCAAAGAATGCTCTGTACAATAGGGATTCTTGAGTCAAGTGGTGTGGCATTTACCACCTTTCAGTTCTCGAGGGCTGTTTTTACTATGCATAAGAACGTGCTTATGCATGGTTGGATAAATACCACAACTCACCTCTAAGGGGGGTTTGAGAGAAATAAAGAGAATGAACATTATTATGGTTATATGAATATGTCATTGGTCGCGCACGTGTGGTACGCCAAAAATATTTTGCCATGACTTTTAAAAAGTTATTAAAGGCAAACTTAAAGCAAGAAATGATTTT
Organism: Nicotiana benthamiana; assembly: GCA_034376525.1. Lineage (NCBI taxonomy): Eukaryota > Viridiplantae > Streptophyta > Magnoliopsida > Solanales > Solanaceae > Nicotiana > Nicotiana benthamiana. The sequence goes on along the minus strand of CM067334.1, from coordinate 68,988,796 downwards.
AGTTATAATGACTATGACCATGAAAATTATTATGATATGATTTTTTCCGTGAAAGAGACATTCACCATACAGATGATATGGCAAAAGATTTTGTAGTATAAAATTATTAAGAGCTCCGAAAGAGCGAATTTGTTACTATCCGAATAAATAAAATTATTCATGGCATTGGTGGTAGTAAGTCCCAAAAAGAAACTTTTTGAGTTTCAAATATATTAGCCAAAGTAGTTTGCATATTGAGACTAGAAATGAAATGAAGATTCAATATTTTCATATTACTATAATCATACCGGGTAAAAATAAAAGGTTACCCAACTTTTCTTCTATTTGTACTACAAATGTATAAGCATGGTGATGGAATCACATGCCATAATAGATTAAATATTTACTGAAATAAATATTAGTTGGTACGACCGGTTGGCCATCCCGGTTCAATTATGATGCGAAAATTAAGTGATAATTCACATTGGTATATATTGAAGAAATAGAAGATTCTTCAAGAATCCTCTTGTGCTGCTTATACTCATGATATACCAGTCAAGGTTGAGATTGAATCCCTTAAAATCTTGAACAAATAAAAGGTGATATATATGGGCCCAGTCACATGCCATGTGGACCGTTTACTATTATATGATTTTAAAAGATGCATTTATTGTATGGTCACATGTGCGTTTGTTGTCAACTTGCAGTTTGGTTTTTGCAAGGTTGCTAGCTCAAGTTATTAGAGCACAGTTCCAGAACATAAATTATGATAATTCATTTTAATAATGCTGGTTTAAATTCAAGTTTGTTTAGCAGAGATTGTATGCCTCCAATTACAGCTAAACCATTGGATTATTTAATATAGGACAACACTTGTACACATCTAGCCAAATTTTGATGAACTCTCTCCATCACTGTTGGTTCAAGGTCAGGAACGAAATAATTTTCATCTTGAAATATGGATGTGCTATATGATTTAATTGTGACATCACAATGCATAAATATGGGATCCCAAAGAAAGTTAGGCATGTGTGTTGGTGATCACAGCATTAGAGGGAGAAAAATGAGTAGTTGAAAAAAAAGTAATACATTGAATGAATTATTATGAGTACACCTAGATCCTCGCACAATAAAATGTGAACTTAAAGTTCAAGTATATGTGTCAACCGGGCCGGGTTCAACCAGGACCGGACCGGTCAAACCCGGGACCGGCCCGGCCCGGTTACTACCAGTCCGGGTGGGCTAGGTTCGAGGGGGTAGGGGGTTTGTCCGTTTGAATTTTTTGGGGTTGGAACCGGACCGGATCGGCCCGGTTTGTGTACACAGTACCGTGAACCGGTAGGCCCGACCCGGGCGGATCCGGTTCAACGGTAAATATACCATAATATACCATAAATATATTGTAAATATTCCATGAATATACTATAAATATACCATAAATATATCATTAGTATACCAATTAATGGTATGCTTATAAAAACAGCATTATCGAGTAATGCTTGCACTTGATCGAGAAATCTGTCTCATCAAGAGTGAACAATTTAAAATTCCAAAATATGAGGAGCAGCACATGGGGTTGGCAACCAACACAACTTTTGTATTGTTAATGAATATAATCAGCATGCTAATCTTGAAATCAATGCACATATTGACTGATTTAGAACTCCCAAGTGCTGCTCAGGAAAAGTCCAAACGCATGCCTTGAGACATGGCATGGTCTGCAGGTCCTCGCTTCCTGTCCCTTAGATGTTTTTTAAGATTTTAAGACAATTTATGTTATTGTTCGTGGTAACACCTGAATTGCGTAATCAAGTGCCCATTTTCCGATCTTACTTGTATTCATTTAATTATTACAAAGTATTAATATAACTTAATAGTTATACTATACATAATTCCAAAAAAAAATTAAAATATACAAAATCCGGCCCGGGCCGGCCCGCTTCAACCCGTAACCCGTACGGTTCAATTTTAACCTGAACTAACCCAACCCGTTACCAACCCGGTACTGTTCGAACCGGACCGGAACCCGGAGGGGTCAAAATTTGTTTGACCCGAACCGGCCCGGTTGGCCCGTTAGACAGGTTTGAGTTCAAGTGAAAAATTATTTGCAAAATAATGCCAAGCGCATTTTCCGACCCAAAGTTAAATGTCATATTTCAACTGTTAATGCTCCAAATAGAATAAAGTCCATGTATAGTTTATGAGACGCGTGAAGCGTGATAGACTAATTAGTTCCAAAGATAAAACTCATTGAGGAAGGAGATGAGCAAATGTTCAAAATGGTCATAATAATGAGGCAAGTGCTTTAGAAGAGCACCATGATATAACACTTTATAAGACCATATGGAAGAGGCTCAGGTATCTGAAAATAATGAGATCTTGATAAGTTATGTCTTTACTGATTGATGAGGAACTAATGTAAAATGATCATTGACGATATTGTTTATAAAATGATCGTCAACAATGTTGTTGGTATAATGTGGTGCTCAATATTATTAATATTGACGAGGATCTTGAGCTCAAATCTATCATGAAAGTTAGACATATAATGATTGGCCAAAAATAAAAAATATGCAATGAAAATTGACTTCATCTGAAAAATATGAAGTTGGACAAATAGTCCCAACAACTGAAAGTACACATGGTATATGGAGATATTGAAATATCATTAGTATTATATTGCAAAAGGAATCCTTGATATAGATTTATTTATTCTAAAAATATTGTCAAGGTTTTGTTAATTATACAAATGCAGGGCATAATTCGTTGTTCAAACAATCTATTTCTATGTGAGGACGTGTGACTTTTCTTTGAAGAGACGATTCCAATAATATTGAAGAGGATTATGCTTGCATAGCACAATTGAAAGAGCTATATATTGAAGAAGAGAAAATAAAGCATGTTTAGCCAAAGTTTCTTTGCATAGACGATGTTCAACAGAATGATGAAACAGATGTTCAAGAAATTCGTTCTAGTGATAATTCGGCGAAATAATTCACTAAGGCATTGCCGATCTCAATATTAGAAAAATTATTATACAAGCCTGAAATTCATCGTCTACGAGAAATAAAGTGATATTTTCATCTGGGGGAGGCAAACACGCGATGTACTCTTTTTTTCTTAGCTAAAGTTTTATCCCACTGGGTTTCCCTGTCAATATTTTGAATGAGGCAACAAGTAATGCGTATTACACGATATGTGTACTCTTTTTCCTTCACTAAGATTTTTTCCTACATGGTTTTTCTTAGTAAAAGTTTAACGAGACACATTATCTATGGACATCCAAGGGGGAGTGTTATGAAACATATATTTATATGAATGTTCACTAATCAAATATAACTCCCATTACTCTTCTCCATTATGTAGATAATCCCCACAACTTCTCACTATTATTGTTGTAACTCCCATACCTTCATAATCTACCTACGATCTTCCTCCATGATCTCAAATACTTAATGACATACTTATGGAATTCTTTGGTATACCTCTATGTTATATTATAAATAGAGGATGAGAACTCATTTTGTAAGACACTTGAATACATGGAAGAAATAGATTCTCTTTCGCTCCACCACAGAGGCTACTTCACCTAGTCAGGCGACTGGCGGAACAATTCAGGGATAAGAAGAAGGACCTTCACATGGTGCTTATCGACTTGGAGAAGGCGTATGACAAGGTCCCGAGGGAGGTGCTATGAAGGTGCTTGGAGGCGAAGAGTGTGCCGGAAGCCTATATCAGAGTAATCAAGGACATGTATAATGGAGCTAAGACTAGGGTTAGGACGGTGGGTGGCGAATCAGACCATTTTCCTGTGGTAATGGGGCTCCATCAAGGATCGGCGCTGAGCCCCCTGTTGTTTGCCTTAGTGATAGATGCTCTAACCCGACATATCCAAGGGGAGCCTTGGTGTATGCTTTTTGCTGATGATATAGTATTGATAGACGAGACGAGGGTTGGTGTTAGTGAAAGGTTAGAGGTGTGGAGACAGACCCTCGAGTCTAAAGGTTTCAAAATAAGCAGATCAAAGACAGAATACCTGGAGTGCAAGTTTGGCGACGAGCCGAGTGGGGTAGGCAGGGACGTGATGCTTGGTTCTCAGGCCATCGCCAAGAGGGATAGTGTCCGATATCTTGGGTCTGTGATTCAAGGGGACGGAGAGATTGACGGGGACGTCACCCATCGAATAGGAGCGGGGTGGTCAAAGTGGAGGCTTGCTTCAGGGGTCCTGTGTGACAAGAAAATTCCACACAAACTCAAGGGGAAATTCTACAGAGCCGTGGTTAGACTTGCGATGTTGTATGGGGAGGAGTGCTGGCCCGTGAAGAACTCCCATGTTCAGAGAATGAAGGTTGCGGAGATGAGGATGCTTAGGTGGATGTGTGGGCACACCAGGCTAGATAAGATTAAGAATGAAGTTATTCGACAGAAGGTAGGGGTGGCCCCGGTGGATGAGAAGATGCGGGAAGCGAGGCTGAGGTGGTTCGGGCATGTACGAAGGAGGGGTCCCGATGCCCCGGTGAGGAGCTGCGAGCGGCTGGAGATTGTTGGCGGTCGGCGAGGAAAAGGGAGGCCTAAGAAGCATTGGGGAGAGGTGATTAGGCAGGACATGACTACAATGCAGGTTTCCGAGGACATGACCCTTGATAGGGGAGTCTGGAGGTTTAGAATCAGGGTTGTAGGCTAGGGGCTCATAGAGTCCCCTTATGGTTGTTAGTATGGTAGTTACGGTTTGTTATTATTGCATGCGACTGTATTTATGTTTCTTATGTTTACATAATTATTTACGTTATTTCTGCGGGATTTAATAATGCTTTATTGTTTTGTTTTGTCTTGTTTTTGTTCCTAATTTTGTTTTTGTTTTTGTTTTAATGCAGCTTTTCATTTTATTCTATGCGCCGAGGGTCAGAATGGAAACAGCCTCTCTACCTTTTCGGGTAGGGGTAAGGCTCGTCTACATATTACCCTCCCCAAACCCCACCTGATGGAAATATACTGGATAGTTGTTGTTGTTGTTGTTGTTGAGCTAAATTTTATAACAAAAACAATCCAAAATTATAACTCACGTTTTCAAATATTATTTTGCGTTAAAAAAAGTTCACTTTTTTTTGAATTTTACTATTGTTACATCTGCCCACCAAATATTTCAATCTCTAATCCCTAATCCCCTAATCAAGTCTGTAATTCACTTTTACTCTTTTTCTTCCTTTTCTTCTTTTCTTTCACTCCCTTTTTCACACAGACACACACTGAATAATGGAAGAGCAATTACCAGAACCGAAACGCCGAAAAATCCGAGAAATTGCCTTGGACATCCTTAAAACAGCTGACATCGAAACAGTAACAGAGTACAGTGTTCGAACCACTGTAGCCCAGCAGCTTGGTACTGAGATTTTGAACATACAAGAGAAGCAGTTTATAAGGCATGTTATTGAGTCTTTTTTACTCTCAACAGTTGAACAATCCACATTGGATTTTGTAGCTGAAGTACAATTGTCAGCAGACAACGTACCTACTCAAAAAAAGGAAGCAGTTGGTTCATTGCCTAATGGGAATTTTGTTGATTCCAATGAGAATAATTGTCGAACTATTTGTTTGGTTAGTGAATATCAGCTAATTTTTGTTTTGTCAGAATACTGGTGTTTTAGGCACAAAAGAAGAAGAAGAAGAAGGTGATATTGGTGCTGTGTTGGTGGGAGGTAGCAGGTCAGGTGCGTCCAAACTGGTCAAATCTAAAAATTAAGTCTTTTTTATGTATGGAGTCTTGCAAAGTAAAATTCGTAGGAGTCGTTTGGTACGCGGACTAAATACTTTCGGGATTATAATCCTGGGATTGTAATCCCAAGACTAATATATCCAATATGGGAGGCGGGATAAAATAATCCCAAGTTTGATGGTATAACTGAGTTAAGATGGGATATACTGGATTAAGTATGAGATTAAATTTATACCATGTTTGGTTTAAATTTGTACCGCCAACTTAATCCCACATCTTATCCCACCTTATCCCTCGTAGCAAAGGACCTAAAAGGCTCGTACGAGGGATAAATGATAATTAATTCCGGTATTAAATTTGAGACGAGGCGGTATAACTAATATGGAGACTAGTTATCCCGGGATTGTAGTGTCATATTATCCCTAGGGAGAGTGGGGTAAAAATCCCGGGATAACTTGTTTCCTAACCAAATGACCCCCTATTGTGCTGAATTTGTTTTTGCCTATTGCACAACTCGAAAAAGCTCGATTTTTGGCTTAGGGAAAAAGTAGAAAGAGGAGCTGAGTAGTTTCAGTTGAATGGATACTCCGAGATAAAAGGTATTATCAGTAGAAATTTGATGAGTTCTTAGCTTTAATTGGTGAATTTTGTGATGAAACAAAGTCGAGGATAAGCCTGTATCCTTTGCTGGTCTAGTTGATTAGTTTTGCTTGTAACTATCCCATTTGCAAGTGGAATATGAAGTCTCAATAGGAATGCGGAATCCTATATCGTTTGCTGGTTGTAGTTGCAGCGATTCATGCGGCAACTCATGATCACTGCATTTCCATTCTCAACTCTAACTACTATATCAGCTGTTTTGCACGTGAAAAATAACATATCTGGTTAAATCAAAGAGATAACAATTGAAAAAGAATAAAGAATTTGCAAAATGATATACTGGATTTCTTGTATATGGTTAAAATGCTTGTGACATATTCCGATAGTTCTTGAACACAGACATGACATTTGAATTCTGCTATGCAATTTTTCATTTTTGTGTTATTGCCTGACCTAATTATAGCTTGTATGACTGAACCCCAGATGACTGACTTCCTTTTCCAAATTTAACCGAATGGATTTTAAATTGTTTTAGATCTTAAAATGAATGCATTTGTTCTATTTTCCCCTAAATTTGCTAGTTCCTCTTGTGTAGCTTTCGGACAAGAGGAGTGTCGGGATTCTTGACATTCACGGGAAGCCCTTTGTGGCAATACGTGACTTTTATGAAAAAGATGGAAAGCTGATTCCTTCTTCCAGAGGTGAGTTTACTTAGCTAGTCATGTATTGCTTGATTTTGTTACCTAGTTGATCGGTTGATTGTTTACTGTATATCCACACCAACCACTAATACCAGAGTTCCTTTGTTTTCCTCATGCTGTTTCTTAAATATCTCGTCAAATTGTTGCTATTACCTTAATTTCCTTTCCCTACTTGAGAAAGAAAAGACACTGTTTTCATAATTTTCTTGAACCTTTTCCTGATTTTGGAGAAGAAAACTTAGCAGACAACAATACAACAACCTAGTGTAATCCCACAAGTGGGGTCTGGGGAGGGTAATATGTACGCAGACCTTACCCCTATCCCGAGCGGCAGGGAGGCTGTTTCCAGGAGACCCTCGGCTCAAGACAGCAACAAGAGACGATATATTAGTACTATCAATAGACTCATACTAAAATAACATAAAATACATAAAATAATATAACATAACAGAATAACAGCAATATAAGAAATATGAAAAGGATGAAACGTATGCTAATATCCAACACATAAATTCCTGCACCAGTAGCATCATAAGAGTAACTCCTAACTGGCTAGTTTCACTTTAGTGCGCTGTCGAAATATCCACAACTTCCCCCTAACCTACAACTTTAATGCTCGACCTCCACAATTCCCTGTCAAGGGCCATGTCCTCAGTAATCCTAAGACGCGCCATGTCTTGCCTAATCACCTCTTTCCAATACTTCTTAGGTCTCCCTCTACCTCTCCACGTGCCCACCACAGCCAATAGCTTATACCTTCTCATCGGTGCTTCAGTGCTCCTCCTCTGAATGTGCCCGAACTATCTGAGCCTTGCTTCCCGCATCTTGTCCTCTATGGGGCCATGCCCACCTTCTCTCGAATATCTCCATTCCGAATCTTATACATCCTTGTATGCCCGCACATCCACCTCAACATCCTCATCTCTGCTACTTTCATCTTCTGGATGTATGAGTTCTTAACCGGCCAACGCTCGGTCCCATACAACATGGTAGGCCTAACCACTGCTCTATAAAACATACCTTTTAGTATAAGCTTTTGCTGATCCTCAAGTCCAGTGATGGAGCTACAAATGTAGCTATGGATTCAATCGAACCCAGTAACTTCGGGTCCTACCCTGTACTAATGTTAAGAAATCTATTTATTAAGTGTAGATAATCTAGTCCGAACCCAGTAAGTTACTCTGACCTGAATTCCAGAACCCATATACTTAAAATCGTAGCTTCGCCTCTGCTCCAGTCTTATCTACACTTTGATTTAGACTTTTCCGGGGTAGATATATAAGCATTTATCGAAGCATTTTAGTGTTTTGAGGAGGTCACAGCCATAGTTAGAAAGCAAGGACTATGGAAGCATACAAAGCTAACAAGTAGTATGATATTTGATTTAACACATGTTTGAGATTTGTCGTATGATAACAAGAAAATTTTGTCAACTTGAGTCAGTTTGTAATTGATATTCAAATTATATAGATAATTTGTTTTGATGAAGAAGTTACATAGATAATTAATTTAGTAATGTTTGACTTCTAATTTGTTAACCTCATTAATTAGTCAACTTGGTGCAGCCATTAGGTTTAGTGTGTATAGTAGATTTGTTATCATTCGTAGAGGATCATATATTATGTTATAGGTTCTTTACATTTTGGTGTACTACTTGTATACAAGAGAGTTTCCCATTATCAATAAAATTATTTACCTTTATCAAAAAATAACCTAGTCCACCAGACGGAATAAGGGAAGATGGCGAAACCCCCGGATTGGTATCGTATAAGGGGATTATAGGTTGTAGAGGATTATTAATTCCTTTGTTATTAAACCATCGCTGGGTTGCTATCCTTATCCTACTGTAAAGTCTAGTCCCTTTCTTAGAGATTCTTTTTTTCCTTTCCTGTTTCATGTATGTCCACTAATAAAACTTTATAGTTGTTAATAGTGATATAGCATGCATTACATTTTCTTTACCTTTTCCTTGGCAAAAGTGATCAAATAATGAAACTTTGAGGGGGTTAAGGTGGGAGTAAATAGGGACCATTTATTTTGGATGAAGTGTGGGCAAGCATGTTTCCGTAGCTCTTTTTGACCTGTTAGCGATATATGTGTTCTGTGAATTAACAACCGTTTTCACTGGGAAACCATTCTTAACTCGCTCGAATCATCTAAAACCTTCCATACTTCCTGCTTAGTGTAATTGTGTATTCAACAGAGCCATTGTTCTTGTAGTTGTGTCTGTGTAACATGATGCACTTTACTGTTAGAATGTATGTCTCACATTGATGGAGTGAGCGAGCAGTTGCCTTGGACAATTCTTGCCTCATGTAAAGGTTCATTTTCTTTACATGGTATCAGAGACAAATCCATCCTTATTCTTGGTTGATCCAAAGTTGGGCCCCCATGTTGTATTGTCTATGCTACAAATATCCAGTCTTACGTGTGTGTGGAGAGGCGGGTGTTAGAATGTCTCACATTGGTTGAGCAAATGGGTTGTTGTCTTCTTAAGGTCCATTTTCTTTTCAACTCTATTGTGGAAAAGGAGGAGAAACCAAAGAGGTCTCCAATTTCCCGTTCTTTTGGGCTTCTCTAGAGTTGAACGTCATTAATTATCCTATCTTATGAGTGAACCCTCCTCTGCCTCTCCCCTCTTAAGTCACCATCAAACGTGTGCTTCCAAATCCGTCTAAAGCAAAGAATCTTTTATTTCTCTAACCTTATATGGCTAGCTAAATCATAGGAGAGATGTGTAGGATTACTTACTTTAGATAGGGCCTGTAGTAATTGTATAAATACATATACTTCAGAGCAGGGTTGTGAAAAGCGCTCGCTTAAGCGACCCCTTACCCGCATATGAAGCGACCTCAGGTAGACAAAGCGTGCGCTTCCCACTAAAAAGCGAGAAGCGACTAAGCATGCGCTTAGAAGGGTGTTCAATGTTGTTTTATTAAAACACGATCAGCAGCAACATCGACTAGGGTTCCCTTTTCAACTTCAACAAAGATTCAACAACAGGTATGCGATGATTTCTTCCTTCCTTCGTTCCTTCTTCTTCTTCTTCTTTTACTGTTTCAGCGTCCAAATAGCAGCGAAATGCTGGCGAATTTCTTTTTTACCTTCGGTTCTTCTTTCTAAGTCTTCTCCTCTTCCCTGAAATGCTGCCCAGTTCTTCTTTCATTGTTTTTATGCTGCCTAGTTTTTAATAGTATGGTACACTGCCCTTCCTCTTATTTTAATTTTTTAAAATTCCGTTTCACTTTAAAAAAGCGAACGTTTCGCTTCTCGCTTTAAGCAAAATGGGGGTTGTCGCCTTTCCTCGCTTCACGCTCTTCAGAACACTGCTTCAGAGATAGTGAAATACAACTTCTTCCATTTGATTTTATGGCATCAGAGCCCCGCCTATCCAATTCTTGTTTCACCCGATGTTGGGCCCTCATCTTATATTGTTCACGCTCCAGGTCCAGACTCACATGGTTGGGTGGGAGGCAATTTGCCTCCTTATATATGATCTTGGGCAATCCTCATATCTTGAGTTAATTTTTAGGGTTTAGTTAGGCCCAAGGTCGATTTCTTTATCATTCTGAGAAGGCTTTTCAGTGAATATTGTCTTTTCTTTGCTTTCTCACTGCATTAAATTGTTCGCTGGTCTCAAGTGAAACGCATAGATATTGTTGTAATTTTTCCTTTATTTGTGTTACACTCTTTTCATAAGAATTGACAATTACCACCTACATATGAAATCAGGAATTAATTTGAGTGCTCAACAATGGTCATCATTCAGGCGTAGCTTCCCAGTTATTTTGGAAGCCATTGCAACGATGGAGTCGAAAATAATGTGAGAATCCTGGTAGTCAACTGACTAAACTCCGAAATCCATTTCAATTTATCACTGAAAAGACAACTGAATTCATACACAAAATATTTTTTGGTTAGTCTTATTTGATTGGTGTGAATGATCCAATTTATCATTTCTAGATTGACAACTTGTGAAAATCAGACTGCATTAGACGTGGCTGCTCAAGGAAGAGAACAAATTCAGACCAATATTTCCCAGTCAGTTAACCATCAAGAGGGGAAGGTTTCCGCAGACAGAAACGAAAATGGAGATGATGTCTGTAATTCGGCAATAATTACAAACTCTCAGGTGCAGATTCCTATTGAGAGACAACAAACAGAAACTGCTATTTCGAATTCCGCCCCTTGCTTCGCACCTCAGGGAGAAATACAACAGAGTTCTCATACAACTTCCCTTGGCCAGAGCCTTGTTCCCGTTAAGACTATTCGTCTTGATGGAAAAAAATTATTGCTGGAAACATCAGGCAGAATTTTTCCTAAAGCAATTGAATATTGCGTATGTGCTCAGTGAGCCTTGCCCGAACACTCCTGAAAACCGACAGAAATGGGTTGATGATGACTACCTTAGTTGTCGCAACATATTGAACTCTCTATCCGACAAGCTTTTTGAAGAATATTCAAAGAAGAACTACAGTGCCAAAGAACTGTGGGAAGAGCTTAGATCAACTTATGATGAGGATTTTGGAACGAAGAGTTCCGAAGTTAACAAATATTTGCAGTTCCAAATGGTTGATGGCATATCGATTCTTGAGCAGGTTCAAGAGCTTCACAAGATTGCCGATTCTCTCATGGCATCAGGAATCTGGATAGATGAGAACTTCCATATTAGTGCTATCATCGGTAAACTTCCCCCCTCTTGGAAGGACTGTCATACAAGGTTGATGCATGAAAATGTTTTGTCTCTCGACATGTTAATGCATCATGTAAGAGTGGAAGAGGATTTTCGCAGTCGCTACAGAAATGATAAACATGAGAAGAGAGTTGGAGCACGAAAAAAGGACCTGTCAAAGAAGCAGTGCTATAATTGTGGCAAGGAGGGGCACATATCAAAATATTGTACAGAAAGAAACTATCAAGTCTTTGAGAAGAGCAACGGGAAGGAAAGCGAAACCATTCCTGTTGTTACAGAAGCTAAGATTAACGGACAGTGCTATAATTGTGGCAAGGAGGGGCACATTTCAAAATATTGTACAGAAAGAAACTATCAAGGCTGTGAGAAGAGCAACGGGAAGGAAAGCGAAACCATTCCTGTTACAGAAGCTAAGATTAACGGGCAGTGCTATAGTTGTGGCAAGGAGGGGCACATCTCAAAATATTGTACAGAAAGAAACTATCAAGTCTGTGAGAAGAGCTACGGAGGGGGAAGCGAAACCATTCCTATTGTCGCGGAGGCTAAGATTAATGGCAAGACAGACGAACTTGTAGCGATTGTTACTGGTGTTAAGAGCAATGGGAAGTCCGATAAATCCTAAGAAATATTGGGATAGCTGAGGGACCTTAGAGGGGGAAACCAGTTCACTTTGCTTGGTTGGTTTTTTTTTTTTTTTTCTCTTTTCATTTAGTGTATTGTATTTAGTTATAGTGAAATCATGGGATCATCTAAAATCCCGACCATCAAAAACGGCCTATGGAACAATGGTCACCGTTCTGCTATGATCATTCCTCATTATTGGTGTTTTACGGTTATAAAATTGAAATTCCGCTCGATTCTCAGATTTCGTGTGCTATAGCCCATACCTTCTGTATGGGCCCAGGCTCCTGAACCCGAATCGCCTAAAAAATGGGGCGTCTATACCCATTTTTTGTGCCATATTTTAACTTGTGCCCGCTTTGCAAAAATAATTGCAAGCATACTCGCTTTTTCACATAACTTCAGTACACGGGGTTGAAGTAGCAAAGACAATCAGGCAAAACTTCAGCATTTTAGTAGCTGGGCCTGAAGTTCAGCTTTAGAGCTGAAGTTTTGGTCTTTGTAACCGGAAAACTTCAGTTATAAAGCTGAAGTTATTTAGTTCATTGTATGTTTACTACTCCAAATAACACTCTTTTCACATAACTTCAGCTATAGTTCTATCTAAATTACTACTAATTATTTTCCCACAAACTACAGAACTTTCAATTTACTACATTATCAAAACTGTAGTATTCTACGCAAGGCAAAGAAGAAAGAAGAAGATGCATTCTGTAACGGAGAAAGTAAGCAACGCAGTGGAGAAAGCAACTACAAGGACAAAGGAAGAGGTAAGCAATGCAGCAGAGAAAGCGGCAGCAAGGACAAAGGAAGAGAAAACGTTAGCAGAATAGAGAAGGAAAGCAAAAGAAGCAGAAGCTAAAATGGAGCTGCAAGGAAGAAAGGGAGCTGAATTTTTTTAAAAAGTGGGTATAAGTTAAGTTTAAAAAAAAATGTTTATAGGTTAAATGGAGACGACCAAATAGGACGGCCCTTACAATTTTTACTAAAATTGTTTCCCATAAAAAAGACCTAAGGGACCATAGTTACCACTTTGTCATGATCGTTCCTCGTTTTTCAATGTGGTTCCAATGAGGATAATATTCAGAGTCTAGATTCATATTCTTCCCAAATCCTTTTACGGAGAGAAGTTATTAACTGTTGTTGGACACTTTGTAAAATAATTTGAGCATCCAATAGAAAACATTTGAAACTCTTATATATCCATTTGGTTGTTCTTAAATTAATAGTAATTCCTATATGAAGATGAATACAAAAACTAGAGTTTGACAAGTCGAAGTGTTAAAACATATTTAATTAAGGATAATTTAGTCAAATTACCTATTTTTATCTAATGCTTTATTTACTGGTTATTGTTTTGGTTTTCATCTATTTTCCGATTCTGGTGATTCTGTTCTTTGTTTATGGTTTTTATTTATGATACTGATATATTGTCTCTTTACGTTTTCTTGAGCAGAATGTCCTTCGAAAACAACCTCTCTACCTCTTGGGTTAGGGATAAGGTCTGCGTAGACACTACCTCCTCATACCCCACTAGTGGAATTTCACTGAGTTGTTGATGTACCTATTTTTACCTAGGAGTTAGTCTTTTCTTAAGGGGCGTGCAAATAGCTAAGTGGTTACTATTTTTGAACCGGAGGGAGAAGTAATTAACTTGAGAACCTCTTTTTTTTGGGCGATCCGATGTTTAGTACCTGCATTAGGTTCAATTAAATTTGGATTCGCACTAAAAAGTCTCATATTGAAGGTTAAAACACTCAATAATAAAAGTATTCCATAAATAGAACTTAAAATCGAGACTTCAGATTAATGAAAAAAGGAGTATTGATTAGAAGATTAAAAAATATTTGTCTCGTCTTTTCTTTTGTTAACTAGATGTCTAGATTTGATCAAACCAGTAATTTGTTGATTTGCTGGCAGTTTGGTTCCAAATCTTGCATCAAAACATAACTAGATCGAGCTATCAGGTGCTGCCATATATATATATATATATATATATATATATATATATATATGTTTAGCTCAAAATTCGCATATACTTGATAAGCATAAAAATAATCAAAATAAATCTAAGGACAATCATAGCAGGATGTAATAATCAAAAGACCAAAGAAATGAAATGCGAGAGACAGTAGTAATTTATTAAAGGTGGGGGAGGGTTGAAGATCTTTTATTCCTGATGTTGATTTGGTCTGCCTCTCCTTGGAGAGGTTCACAGCCTTACAATGATATTCTTTTTTTAGAAGTGGAAGTGAAGAAGGAGCAGCCCCTCTTTTAGGGTTCCTTCTCTTTGTTTTTATAGTTGTGCACCCCGCCAGCTGACATTGGACAGCCGTGATCGAATCGAGAGGACGCCCGCCAGTAATTAGCAGGCTGTGGCCTTATTGATTATGCTGGACGATTTCGGAATGCTCGTTACTAACGAATAATCTCGCAATTTGTTATTCTAAATGCGCTTAAGAGATAATTAATCTTATTAATTATCATGAGTCAAGTTTTGACCCATACAGTTAGTCCCTTCGCTTATTGAGGTCGAGATCCGGTCGAACTCGATGAGCGGACTCTACCGTGCGCGATTCAAGTATACCCGAAGAAAAGGAGATCGGAGGTCGTTCTGGTTGCAGCTTGAGGCGACCGTAGCGGTTTATACTCAGGAGATGGTCGCTGCCACTTGTATTTTCAGGAAACAACCGTGGTTTCTTATACTTGGGGGGTAGCCGTAGCTATTTACACTTGGAGGACGACTGTAGCTATTTACATTTTGGAGACGGTCGTAGCCATTTTCTTATTTAAAGGATGACCGTAGCCATTTTACATTCGAAGGAGCGGCTGTAGCCATATTCACTTGGAATACGGCCGTGGCCATTTATATTCAAGGGACGGCCGCAGCCATTTTCTGATTTAGAGGATGGCCGTAACCATTTTACATTCGAAGGAGCGGTCGTAGCCATATTCATTCGGGAGACGGCCGTGGCCATTTATATTTAAGGGACGACCGTTGGGGATATGGGCCTGCCCGATGTGCATCAAAATGACGCTCGGTGTATGGAGTGCACACTGGACGCCTTTCCATCATACCCAGGTCGTTGACCCTGCCTCGAGAATAAAGCGTCGGTTGACGGTTGCAAAAATCGTTTCGTGATATCTGTCATAATGACACCTGTTACTTATGGATTTGAACTGTCTTGCGGTTGGTTGGGCAGTTAATGGTGGCTTTTGGAATTCGGGAAAGCCACTTTTCAGTATAAATATTGAGTAATGTTATCTGTTTCTCACTTTTTGATATTCGTCTAAGATTTTCGAAGAAGCAACTTTTCTTTACTAGCTCGTGTTATTTTTCTCCTCTTTCACTAAATCTCCATTTTCATTTCCTCTCCAGCAAGCTCCATTTACTCATTGCTCAGTAATTATCAATGGCAAGCAGTTCTAACACGGAGCTTTCTCCGGTGACTCTTCCGGCAGTCGATGGGTCTTCTACGGTGGTGAGGCCCATTGAACCGGCGGATACTGACTAGATCCCGTCAGTGGCCGATATCCTTTCTCTGCCCAGGGGCCTGACGACCGACGATGAAGGAGAGGATCACGTCAATGAGGCCCCACTAATGAGTGAGGTGGGTCTTACCCAATTGAGGGAGCAATGTGGTATTCCTCGTTCTGCCTACATCTCCCTTGCCAGGAGCGAGGATAGGGTTCATATCGACCGCCCTAGGTACTACGTTTTCTACGCCTACCCTTTTAAATTAGGGTTCAGGCTCCCCCTTCCGACGCTGGTAGCGGATTTCCGCTGTTACTATGAAGTATGCCCTGGGCAACTCGTCCCATCCGTTTTCAAGTTTTTTTCTATGCTCTCCAAGTATGCGACAGTGGCGCAAAGAGAAATAATGTTGAGGCACATGCTGACTTTGTACGCCCCTCAAAGGGTACGCGGGATCATGATTCGTATGGTCCTTCGTGAGGCCCGAGGCTTGACGTCTGAGCTGGATGATACGATCGACCCTCATCCTTATGAGAACTTTTTCTATATTAGGACCGAGCACTTGGTGGGGAATGTCACACTTCCCAGAGACTTGGAATCATATATGTAAGTCTTATTGGGTGCTACTTTCCGCTTTTCCTTATTTTGGCCCTTAAGGGGGGTTAATTTATGTCTTGTGTTTGCAGCTGAGCGAGCACCCCCGGCTCCTCTGTCCGACATTGGCGAATGGGTCGAGGCTATACTCCCTCAGACATCGGGTACTCGAACATGGTCGGCCTTCTGGGAGAGGCATGGCCGTATGCCAGCCACGTGTGAGTGTCCGAGCTATCGCATCGTTCTTGTTTAGTCGTGTTGAGTTTCTTTTCTCCTGATTCCTTTTTGTTTGTTGGTCAGGGGTGGTGCGCCTTGTAAGGGCTCATTAGTTTGCCTTCTGTATACCGGATGTGACTGCTTAGTTGGCACTAACTCCACGCCCCGTTCCGAGGGCAACTTCAGTTAAGTCGTCGGCGACTCATTCCCCAGCGCGGTCTTCAACGAGGGTCGAGGCGCCTTCGGGGGTTGTTCGCCCCAGGTCGGAACCATCACTGGATGAGAAGGAGGAGGAAGAAGAGGAGAGACCGCTGGTGAGGCGAAGAGTCGTCTTCATGCCCACCCGGAGGTAGTATATTTAGATTCTCTGCCGTCTGAGGCTGTGGGTGAGGCGGAGGCTTCGCCTGCCCTTGAGGGCGAGAACATAATGGGGGTTGCCCCGGTCGGCTTAGGCCGTAGTGATACAATCGCTTCGCCGGCTACATCGTCAGCTCCAGCTGCTGAGAGGGAGGTTGGTTCCTGAGCAACTGTTTTGGTAGGGGAAGCAAATGCCAAACCTTTGGCGAGGGGGGAAGCTTCGGCCTCCCGGCTGGTCGAGGAAGGACGGGACACCGTGGAAGGGGGGGGGGGTCAGATTTCGAGTCCGACCTGGAGTCTAATGACGTCCGTGTCTCTTGGGGGGCTTTACCAACTCGACAACACATGCAGGGGGCCGTACCGTTATGCTGAGATTCCTACCGGTCAGAACTTGCTGCTCTAGGAGGACAATTTGATACCAATGTTTGCTCCCCTATGCTCGGAGGAGGAGATTAGGTCGTTGAGGGACGTCTCGGACGTCGGATTGATGACCAAGGTGGCCGTGATGGGCTTTAGGGTACGTGTGGTATTTCCCTTTCGTTTCCTTTCTTACCTTGATTTGTTTCTTATTTTAAACGCTACTCTTGTCTTGTAATGTTTTGCTTAAGACAAAAAGGGTTGCTCTGATGGTAAGCAACCCCCACTTCCAACCGAGAGGTTGTGAGTTCGAGTCTCCCCAAGAGCAAGGTGGGAAGTTCTTGGAGGGAAGGATGCCGGGGGTCTATTTGGAAACAGCCTCTCTACCCAAGGGTAGGGTTAAGGTCTGCGTACACATTACCCTCCCCAGACCCTACTAAGTGAGATTATACTGGGTTGTTGTTGTTATTGTTGTTGAGGTGGAGAGCATGCGCCGGGCCAACGTCCGCTCGGGACTTTTCTTGCGGGCGTTGGAGAAATATCGCCGCTATCGGGGTAGGTGTCGCATATTGCACGAGCTCCTGAGGAACGACCCCCGCAGTCGGGAGTTAATTGAGGAGCTGGCGAGGCAGGAGCTTCTGGTGCAGCAAGTTCAGGCAGGGTTAGTGCCCTCGAATATCAACTTCGGCATAGGGACGAGGAGTTGGAGGCTTAGAGAAATGCTGCCGTCGAGAAGGAGCGTCGGAGTCAGGAGAATGTGGCGGAGGCTTCCGAGTCCCTGATCAGACAGGTGCTTCGACTGGATGGGGAGCTCACAACTTCGAGGAAGCAAGCCAGGGACGCTTCGACAAAGTCTGGGGCGTTAGAGGCAACAGTTCGCGTTCGGGAGAGGGAGCGGGAGCTGGAAAGGTCTGCTGCAATTTTCAGATTGGCAAGGCTGGAGGAACGCATCAGCATTTATGAGCGGGATGCTCAAGTTGCGGCATACCGGATTGCGGCCTTGGAGGCCGAGAACCAGCACCTGAGGGAGCAGGCGGCTTCTTATGGCCTCGCTCGTGACCTTTGGTCGTTTGGTGAGGCCCAGCTCGATGTGTATAGGAAGTTGTGGCAGGCAGGCGTTGTGCCTGAAGCCATTTATGAGCGGGCTAGTCAAAAGGCTCGTGAGGCTCATCTTTGCTGTGGCTTCGACCCGGATACTCCAGTGAATGACGCTGGCACTGAGAGCGCAAATGATGGTGCGGGCGGCCGCGAGGGTAGTGCGGGTGCCGCTGAGTAGAAGGGGTTTTTGGAGTTAGCTTTTATTCATTATTATTATTTTTGTGTTAGTTTTTTTTGCCGTTTAGCTTTCTTCTCTCTTTTTTTTGTTTGTTGGCCTTGGCCGTATGTATAAATGGAGGTGAGTTGTTGTATATAATGTTGTGAATGTATATATAACTTTTATGTTCCTCTTTTCTATTTCCGAGCTTTCTTTTCCACTTATTCAGGGGGGAATATGTTGATCTCCCTACGGCCTTAGTCGTGATAACGTCGGTGGCCTTGGCCGTGATGATGTTGATGGTCTTGGTCAGTTGGACGAATCCGACTATTGTCGGGTTGTCTGCTTGCCTTAGTCAAAAACTAGGTGAGTTGTTGGCGTCGACGGCCTCAGCCGTGATTGATTGTTTTTCATTTATCGCTTTTCTTTATCGACACGAGTAAGTTGTAGCCGTTTTTCGGTGAGGGCGAAGTACAGCCTTAATCCTAGTTCGGGCATGGTCGAATTGTTGGCCGCGGCCTTGTAATTCGGCCGGGGCCAAACTTATCACGGCCTGGATTTTACTCTGAGTTAGGCGTACCTGCTTGATTGGCGAGGGTGCCTAACTTGTTCTTTTGTTCGTAGGGGAATAGGTTTTGTGGCGCCCGCTGGTGAGGGCGGGTGGTTCTGAGGCTCGGTTTATTCTGTATTTGAAGTTTTTGCGCGAGGTCGCGTGTCCTACGTCATTGTTTGACCGCGGTTGAAACTTTGGGAGAGTGCGCGTAGCCTGAGCCGTTGTCCAACCGTAGTGAACTCTTGCAACTTTTTTTGATGTCGAAGGCACATAGACTGAGTCCGAGTTCAACTCATAGTTGAACTTTTGGGCGAGGGCACGTAGCCCGAGCTATTGTTCAACCGTAGTTGAAATCTTGTAATTTTTGAATGTCGAAGGCACATAGCCTGAGTCCTAGTTCAACTCATAGTTGAACTTTTGGGCGATGGCGCGTAGCCTGAGCTGTTGTTCATTCGTAGTTGAACTCTTGCGATTTTTGATGTCGAAGGCACATAGCCTGAGTCCCAGTTCAATTCATAGTTGAACTTTTGGGCGAGGGCACGTAGCCTGAGCTGTTGTTTAATCGTAGTTGAACTCTTGTAATTTTTTGATGTCGAAGGCACATAGCCTGAGTCCCAGTTCAACTCATAGTTGAAATTTTGGGCGAGGGCACCTAGCCTGAGCTGTTGTTCAACCATAGTTGAACTCTTGCGATTTTTTGGTGTTGAAGACACATAGCCTGAGACCCAATTCAACTCATAGTTGAACTTTTGGGCGAGGGCACGTAGCCTGAGCTGTTGTTCAACCGTAGTTGAACTCTTGCAATTTTTTGAAGTCTAAGGCACATAGCCTGAGTCCCAGTTCAACTCATAGTTGAACTTTTGGGTTAGGGCACGTAGCCTGAGCTGTTGTTCAACCGTAGTTGAACTCTTGTGATTTTCTGATGTCGAAGGCACATAGCCTGAGTCCCAGTTCAACTCACAGTTGAACTTTTGGGCGATGGTACATAGCCTGAGCTGTTGTTCAACCGTATTTGAACTCTTGCAATTTTTTAATGTCGAAGGCACATATGGGGGGGGGGGGGGGACCGTTCTTCGTTTAAAAATCTTGTCTGATTCGTACGTAGCCTACTTGGCTAGTTTGTAGAAGCCATTTTGTTATGGATCCTGGTCTCGTGCCACTTTCCGGCAGGGTCTCGTGTTAACGAGATAGGGGGTCTCTCGCCCGTGTTCTCCCCTTAAGGAGGGCTGTATCTGCTTCTTCTTCTTCTTCTACTTCTTCTTCTTTTGCTCTCTTGAGAATGGGGGAAGTTGGGGCTTCGGTCTCTTGCCGGAGCTTTCAAGTTTCATTCACCCGCTATGCTACCTTGGATCATTCGAGTTGTGTTGCTTTTCCCTTTGGGTGTTCTCTTTCCATTTTTTGGTCCAAGGATGAACTACGAGACTCTGCTATGAAATCCCCACAGACGGCGCCAAATTGTTTAGCTCAAAGTTCTCATATACTTTATAAGCATAAAAACAATCGAAATAAATCTAGGGCCAATCATAGCAGGTCGTAATAATCAAAAGACCAAAGAAATGAAACGCGAGAGACAGTAGTAATTTATTAAAGGTGGGGGAGGGTTGAAGATCTTTTATTCCTGATGTTGATTTGGTCTGCCTCTCCTTGGAGAGGTTCAGAGCCTTACAATGATATCCTTTTTTTAGAAGTGGAAGTGAAGAAGAAGGAGCAACCCCTCTTTTAGGGTTCCTTCTCTTTGTTTTTATAATTGTGCACCCCGCCAGCTAGCGTTGGACAGCCGTGGTCGAATCGTGAGGACGCCCGCCAGTAATGAGCAGGCCGTGGCCTTATTGATTATGCTGGACGATTTCGAAATGCTCGTTACTAACGAATAATCACGCCATTTGTTATTCTAAATGCGCTTTAAGAGATAAAGTGATCGTTATCCATGACATAGACAAATTCATAAATGATCACATGACAACTGAACAAGAAAAAATAAAAAAATACTGAAAGAAAAAGCCCTTTCACATGCGCGTTGATCAATCGTTAATCTTAATCAGTTAACTAATAATCATTATAATGGCAAAACTTTAGTTGGGAAATCTATTATATGCACTATAATTGTATTATTTTCTCTGAATCATTAAAAAAAAACACAAAATTGGCCGCTCAGCCTAAATTAATTGTGTCTTTTAGCCAAAAAGTATATAAATTATGTATAATTTTTTGTATATAACATGCATATATACATACAAATATACATTTCATCGATCATTATTTTTGGAAACGACTAAAAAATATTTCTGAAAAATAAAAAAGACCTAACGCGTTGATACATTGACTTTGGGTTTCTACATAACATTCAGTGAATTTGTGCTTTCCATTGAAAATAAAAGAGGAAAATATATTCCAATAAAAGGGGAAAAATAAACATATTGGAATTCCATAGCATTGACTTGGGGAAATGTCCATCGTTTTTTTTATGATTTAGTTATGAGAGAGATGGGGAGAAGTCATCCCAATTCTCATGCGGCACATGTTATCACAAGGAAGCCAATGGTTCTATTGCACCATATGTTATTCTGAGGCGGAGCCACGATTTTAAAGTTACAAGTTCTAGATTTTAATATGACGACTTCAAATGCTAATAATAATTGAGTTATAAATTTAATATTTATACATATTTAATAATTGTTTAACATAAATATATTGTAGAGTAAAAGCTATTGGTTCAACCAAACACGTACTCGAGCTTCTAACTTTGTCTTGATGTTATTTAAGCTTCAATCCGACATGGTATTTTTTTTTATTCCACCCAGTGTGTGGTACCATATGGGGATTCCGACTAATTCCGATTCGCATTCCATAAGGCCATTAAAGAGGAAAGTTAGTGCCTCCTACCAGTATTCTTTCAACCAACGGCTCAAACCCGAAACCTCTGATTAAGAGGGGATAATCCTAACCATAACACAATAACTCTGGGTGGTGTCCTAAATGGCTAAATAAAATTAGTTGGATGGAGGATCAACCAAGCTTTGAGTTTGAGCATTATAATTCTCTATGCCAAGAAATGCAAAGCCAAATTAAAGTTGGACTTGGACCACATGGACTGCTTTAATTTGGAGAAATGTAAAAATAGTCAGATTTACAAGTGATCATTCAAAAGTAGCTACAATTTTAAAATTAATTGAAATTTAGTCACTTTTTATGTAAAGATAAATCTGAACGAAAATACTGTTCAAAATCCGAAAAATACTCCAGCATAATATACTGGAGTTTCAGCATACGTGTACTGGGACTCCAGTATATTATAATGGAGTTCCAACATAAGTATGCTGGAACTCCAGTATATTATAATAGAGTTTCAGCATAATGTGCTGGAAGTTCATACACAGGTGCAATAATCTCCAGTATATTATGCTGGATCGGTCCCTGTTGCAGCAAAATAATAGTAGTTATTTTTTAATGGCTTTATAAATGTTGGCTATTTTTGAATGACCAATCTAAAAACTAGCCAGCCAGTACTATTAACGCTTTAATTTGAACAACAATTCGTGTACCAAGATCACTAGCAACTGTTCAATATCATATTGCGTAATAAAAACTATAGGAAATACTTAAACCAATGGTATTGTAGGAAATGCAAATAATTAAAGAAGAAAGAAAAAAGTTCATGGGACCATTCACGAGAAAAGCAGACAAAGAAGATTCAAATATTGAAAAAAAAATGTTTGTTGGTGCGAGATAACAAGTAGTCAATGAAATTAGTCGAAGTGTGTATAATTTGGTCCGAATTTAAATAATTTGGTTAAAGTAAAAAAATGTATACTAATAAAATAAAGAAGTCAACGTACATATTTGACTTTCAATTTCCTCTAAACATTCAACTAATTCGTGCTTTCCAATTGAAAATATCAAGTAGAAAATTCGAATAAAAGGACAAAAATATAAAGACATACTAGAATTCCAGTGTATTGACTTGGGGAAATCTCATTATTTTTATGAATTAAGTGTTGTGAGAGTTAATGAGGAGTAGTCATCCAATTCATGCCGTACATGTTGTTAAACGATACATTAATAATTTCTACTTATATGTATAGAGTAATCTTAATCCAAACTACTTAATTATAGAGTAATCTTAATCAACTACATGAATCATGTAGCATTATACATATATTTAACCGCCGATTACTTTTAATTTAAACGATTTGTGAGGGACTGTTTAGGTTATTTTTTCATAAATTCTATATAAAAAGGATTGAATGAGAATGTAAGATACAGCTATCCATCTGCAATTCAATTCTATTTCTATTTCAATAAGGGGAAAAAACAAAACTCTTTGTCCCAAACTCCCAGCATTGAAGGTGTTACAGACAGGATAATTATCTTGTTTTTTTTCTCAGTTTTTTTTTTTGTGAGTGTTTGAATGAGTTATAAAAAAAATTATTTTTAGATTTACAAAAGAAAATATTATGTTTAGCCGATGATCTATCAGAAACAGCCTCCCTACTTTTTAACGTCTGCATACACACTATCTTCCTCTAACGCCGCTTGTGGAATTCCACTGAATTGTTGTTATTGTTGTTGCCGATAAATTATTGTTTCGATTTTTTTTTTAAAAAGGAATTCTTTTGAAAAATAATTTTCTATACAAAACCATATCCAATGGCTTGTACCTTATCCTTTGAAACGACCTTTTATCACTGTCATATGCTTATCTTTATCAGCTTTTTCTTTCCTAAATATTTAGAAGTGTCTCAACAATCTGTATGGGCAAAAGCTCAAAAGATATACTATACAATTCTTCCCTTGAATCTAGGCCAAAAGTACATTACCATTTGGTCTACTAATAAATATTACTCCTTCAGGTCTATTTTAATTGTCGTAATTATTAAAAATAATTAGTTTAAAATATTCTCACCGTATCAAATTATCTATCATAATTTCTAAACAAAGTTGTCTGTCTCGGATTATTTGTTATTTAATAAATTCAAGTCTAAATTAATTATTTTTTTCTATTTTACTCTTAATATTGGTTGTTCTTGAAAACTACAAATACCTCAAGTTTGAGTAAAGATTAAATGAAGAGGAATTATATTTTAAAATATAAATAATGGTAAAATAATAAAAAAATATTTAATATATTCTTAAGGAGCGTGTAGAAAAAATACGGTTGATAATTTGGAACGGGGCAGTAGAAGTCATTTGAAAAAATCAAGATAAAACTAATTGTTTTTTTTTTTTTTTGCACTTTTACCCTTACTCTAATAAATGCGGAGAGAAATTAATATAATGGGCGGAAGAGTAGCATTAAATTGGGATAAAATGATAAATTAGGGTAGTTTAATCAAAATTTTATTTTAATTAATAATTCTTAAAGGACGTGTTAAAGACAAACATGACAAGTAAAATAGATCGCAAGAAATATTTATATCATCGCTCAATAAAACTTGGATTTGCCTAACCTTATCTTTGATAACCAATGCGTGCATGCATGGGCGGACTTAGGGGCGCAAAGGTGTTCACCCGAACACCTTTCGCCGAAATATTACACTATATATATAAAGTAAAATTTATTCTTTATCTTTATATATTAAGTTTTGAACACCTTTAATACAATCCAAACGTGTAATTTAATGATCAAGGGGGTTCAAAATCTACATAAGGTCACGGTTTCAATTCCCACTAGTTACCATTAAACCAAATTATGTGTTTTTAGCACTAGAATAAAGCACTAGGGCGCAAGTGGTGCTCATTGCTCTTAAATGACACTAAAAAGAAAAAGAAAAAATACACCATGTAACATTTGTAAAATAATAGTTAAAAAATATACAATATATATATATATATATATATATATATATATATATATGTTATATATAAAAATTATACTTTTTATATATTTTTCGACGGCCAAATATAAATAATTTCTGGCACGGGTGATAATACCCCTTAAAAGAAGACTCATGCCAACAAATTTTCTGCTCTTAAAAGGATCACAAGAAAAGTTTGAAAAAGGCACATAAATGGAAACATGAGATATATTAATGAAAGGTGGCTAACTAGCTATAAATGTTTTCACGCTTATAGCCAAACTTGTACTAATTGTGGTCATATCTTAAAAGTCAAGTACATAATTACAGACAAATACAACCCCTCAACACATTTCTACCATATTAAAAACGTTTTTATAAAATTACTTTAATCACTTTCTCCTCTTTTGAAAACTCTATTTTCTCAACCCACTACCACCATTCCACTTTCATTCACATGTTTTTATCACGTTATACTTTGGAGTCATTCGTACCCTTATCGTCAACAAATTGTGTCTCGTATATGTTGGAGTTATTCATACCCTTATCGTCAGCAAACTGTCTCGTATATGTATTGTTTTTAGCAAAGCTCAAACATGAATTCAAACATCTCTATAACAACCTCGTTTGTTCCGAAATTTATTCGCTACTATAATAAAGAATTGTTATAGAGGACATATATTATAACATAATATAATATTCAGTTCCGAGAAAAACTCAACTTTTATAGTGAATGTGTGTTATATAAGGATTCTATTATAGAAAAGTCTGACTGTAGTTTAAAACTATACTCCGTGATACTTTCGGTTGGAATTCCGGTAAGGTCAAGAGAAAATGGTAGAAATGACACCAAGTAACCACTCTAAAGGGCTGCTATTTAGGAATTAGCCAGTACGTTCTGAATTTCAACTTTTCAATTCAAATTTTCGGGACCAAAATGCCCTGAATTATCCTAAAGTTAGGATTTTTAGCTTAAAATTTCAGAGCAAAATAACTATCGGCCAATCTCTAAACAGTATTCCTGAGAATGACTATCTCTGCACTTGCCCCGAGAAAATAACAATTTGTTAACGACAAAGGATAAAATTAAGATATTTCATATAGTAAAGGGGTATAACTAGGGGTGTACATAGGCCGGGTTGGTTCGGATTTTACAATTACCAAATCAAACCAATTGTGTCGGGTTATTAAATCTAAATACCAAACCAAACCAATAAACTCAGGTTTTTCGCTCTCGGATTTTTTCGATTTTCTCGGGTTTTCGGGTTATTCGGGTTTTTTCTAAACTTTTTTCAATAAAATCTTCATAGAACAAAACATATAAATTATGCTCACAATATTTCTTTAATCGTAGTAAGATACAACTATATAAAGTATTTTCCAAGAAAATAATACAAAATATGAGATGTGTCATGGCATTATCCTAAAATATTCAATAACGAAGATAATAAAATTGTGTAATATCAATATTGCTAATTAAAAAGCCATAATATGATAAATATAATCTATAAATACTAAGTCATGCTAAAATAAGTAGACTAATAAGGGAATATTAATTACATGACTAAACGTTAAAGAAAAAATAAAAATAGATTGTGTATTTATCTAAATTATTGCAAAAAATAGATATTCAATACATTCTCGTTCATAGTATTGAATTGAATGTCTTTTGTTAGCATTAATATTGATTTGATTTTGGTTTTAATTTGAATTTTGTTCGCATTATTTAATTTACTAATGTTAATGGCTATAAAACTTATTGGAACATTCAAAAAGTTTTAAGTCAAACCTTAAAATAATACCTTAAAAGATAAAATTATGAATTTCTTTAAGAAATATTTATAAATTCATCACAATAAGTATATTTATATATTAAATATATCTAAAAGTTCTATTTACATATAATGTCGGGTTAGTTTGGTTTCGGTTTAACTTTCTTTAGTTAAAACCAAACCAAACCAATTATAGTCGGGTTTTTTTTCCAATACCAAACCAAATCAAACCAAACCATGGTCGGGTTTTTTTTTCTCGGTTTGACTCGGATTATCGGGTTGGTGCGGTTTGTCGGTTTCCTTTGTACACCCCTAGGTATAACAATATAAAAATTCTAGCCTAATGCAACATCTTGCAAATTGATACATCTTGCATTAGGCCCAAATGAAGCCCAAGATGCAGAAGAACAAATTGATGATACTTTGTCTATAGCTAATTATTCTCTATTCCTGAACTGAATTGTTGTATACTAAAACCTTTGCAGAAATAAAGAAATGGATTCTCAACTACATTTTATGCCTAGAGTCTATGTCAAACATAATGCTTTTATTATCTTACTGGTGATGGCCGTAGCGCATTTGATTCGCCAGAAAATGCAGCCATTAACTTTTCCTTCGTTAGCTGTTCGGATCCACTAGATTCCACCACAAATGTATGATATACTGTATCATTCCCGGCAGCAAGTTTTGACTCGACAACATCGACCCGTGCCTCTTTGAACACTTCGATGACTCTTGATACAGGATGAGTTTCCAGCGCGCATCTAACCCTTACAACGACTTCATCATTGGCAGCTTCGACGTTGATATCAGGTATTTGGTTTTGAGTCTCTGAATTGGTGCTTTCCTGAGCCAATGTATTTGCATCCCTAGACATGCTTCCTAGTCTTTCCCTCTCGGATTCCATGTCCCTAAGCTTCTTCTGCAGCTCTGTGATGTGAGCAATGGCATCTCCTAAGAGGGAAGCTTTGTCCATTTTGGAAATATTTGGAACAACAGCTCGTAACGCATAGAACCGCTGGTTCAGCTTTTCCCTCCGCTGTCTCTCCGCCTCAACATGATTGAGTGGCTCTTCCCTTCCATTGGCTGGTTTTCGTCCACGCTTTCGAGGCCTCCTGTCGTCAGCTGGCCCTGCATGATCTTCCTTACATGAAGCTTCAACATCTGAATGCTCGGATTCAACAGTGTGCGCTGGAGAAATAACGGGTCTTGAGTTAGTAAAATCTATTTGCATACTAGCATTCTTTTGATGTTGGAAGTTGTTTATATGGAACTCTTCCCTTGTGCCATTGACAAAATCTCGTACGTTGTTTGCTGGGATTTGAGGCCTATAGGGATCCATCGAGTTCATTGGCTTCATGTTACTAAATGAAGCCCAAGATGCAGCACGTAGGCCGTTTCGTGCATTCATGAACTGAGCCCTGTTTCCATTTTGGTACGTTTCCAACGGTCTATCCTCCGCTTTCCAAACCGCAAGTTTTTCCCTAAACGGGGTACAACCAGAATTCAAATTCTGCCCAAAAATCTTAGGAATTCCATTTGGCTGCTCACTTGCGAAAGAGCTGGAATACGGAGAACCATTTCCATCGTTTTTCTCCGCTACAACTGTTACAGAACCCGCTTGCTTAGCCCTAACAAGAGATAGAAACGACGAGAAGCAAGATTTAATTGACTGAACAAGTTCCAAACTTTCTGATATGGCTCTAACCGATCCCAATTCCACGACCCCTACATCAGTTGGGATCAAAACAATAGTTTGCAGACCGGCAGACTTCATTAGAAAAGACCTAGAACAATAATCTACAGACGACTTCATCACATCCGATAACCAAACATGCTTACCCGAACCAAAACACTTCCCCGGACCACCTTTCCCATGAGGGAACGAAAAGTACATCGAAGCAAGAAACAACATTTCAGTATCAGTAACCTCATCCAATCCAAAAACATAGTTATCTTCATCTGTTCCACCAAACAACATATGCAACTTCTCAAGTACCTTTTTCCTCATCCTTTGTTGAGCCTCGTTCTCGAGTCGTAAATTAAGAATCCTAGTTATTTCAGATCCTTCTCCTTCCCTAGGTTCCCTACAACATCCATCTCCCCATCCTAACACCAATTCCCCCGATTTAGACCGCGAAATCTGCCAAAAAATCGCATAATTCCAACTAAAATTAGCCCCATTCGGGCGTTCGACAAGATCTGATAACTTATTTTGCATATTCTCATCATTTCCCATTGCCATTAAAGAACATTCAGCAGAAACTGAACTTGACATTAAATAATCAAAAGCTTTTGTTCCTAATACAGCTGCAACCATAGCTTTATCCTCATCACTCCATAACATATTCCCTAAACCCATCTCTATTTTCATTTCTAACAAAAAAATTACAAATAATAACAAATACCCAAATGCTAAAGATTAACAACTTTATCTTCCAATATGAATTAAAACCCAAAAAGATTCAATCTTGACAGAAAAAAAAAAGACTCCCTTTTTCTCTACAACTTGAACTTAGTACACTTAAAATACAAATAAACCAATCCAAAATACTATCTTATCCTTATAAAAATTTGATCTTTCTCTTGAATATTCAAAATTCAATAGCTCCAAATTCAGATCTCAAAATCATGGAATCCAAAGTTACCATTAACAAGAAGAAAAAACTCAGAAGCAATATACAACTTGGATATAACAATGAATATATATGGATATAAGATTGGTAAAAAAAAGAGATACAAATCAGTATCTGCAGTCAAGAAGCAGACTAAAATTTGAAACTGTAGCCAAAATTCAATGAAAATAAATATTTATGTTGCCCCTTTTGAGAAATACTCCACAAAAAAAAAATTGCAGAGCAGAGAGGGAGAAATAGGGGAGACAAGAAGGGGCATTGGGGGTATGTTTCCTCTAAATCCAAACTGCATGTGTTTGTGTAAACTATGGTTATAGGTTTTAAGGGTTAAGAAAGTTAACCATAGTTGGTTTAAGGGCCTTTTTCTTATTCTTTTTTTATTTTTTTGAGAAAGTGACAATGATAAAAAAAAATTATTATATATTTTTGTCGTACACCAAAAATATATAAATTTATACACTTAAAGCTCTTCTAGATGTAAATAGTTCGACGGTTGGTAATCCATGATTTAAATTATATGGTTCAATTTTTAGAAATTTTAACGTTGAACCCATTATATTTTTAATGTTATGGGTTCAAATCTATTTTTTTTGCGATTTTAATAAATTTTTACACATAAATTTTTATTTCGGGTCGAAAGTTATGGGTTCTATTGAATCCGTAACTATAACATTGCCTCCGCCTCTGGCTGCGGGCTAAAAATTTAACCCCCCTCCCCCCCACACCTTTTTTTTTTTTATTTTGTGCATGTGTTCATTACTCATATTGAAGTTCAAATAATTTATATTCGTATTGTGTAAGGTCCATACAGGAAAAAAAAATCAGAAATGCTTGCTACCAAAAAAGAATATCAAGGATCGCTTCCACTCGTCAGCAATCTCTTCCGTCAGAGCTCGTCACACCGAATTTACCTAGTGTTGTTTATATTTTTTATGTGGTTTACGAGCTATTGCACAGTGAGTAGATTACCTAATATACACTCGAAAAGTAGCGACGGCAAATTTACCTAAAAAAATTTCAAAGAAAAAAATATCGAACTGAAAA
This sequence comes from Nicotiana benthamiana, assembly GCA_034376525.1. NCBI lineage: Eukaryota > Viridiplantae > Streptophyta > Magnoliopsida > Solanales > Solanaceae > Nicotiana > Nicotiana benthamiana. The sequence goes on along the minus strand of CM067334.1, from coordinate 68,958,435 downwards.
TCTTTGGTTAATAATAAAATTTTTTTATCTATCCGGCCACAACTCTTAATTATTAAAATGGAATTTATTATAGTAATATTTTTCTTGATTTATTTGAGAAACAGTCGGCATGGCTTTTGATTGAGTATTTTAAATTAAAACAGGATAAAAGGAAAATATTTTTTTAATGAGGAAAAAGCGAAGTTTCACTTTGACACGTTTGTGAGATGGGGAGATGACAAAAACATGTGCAACCACATTTATGGCGTGTGCATTTTTTGGTTCTTTTTAGAAACTCTTTAATTTAAATCCAACCCGCTCTATATCTTTCTAATTTGGGCTCAACATCTTTTCTTTTTCTCCCTAAAATATTGAGAGACATTTAATTTAGGAAAAATAATATTAAATAGTCACTTTTAAAATAATAATAAAATATATATATATATATATATATATATTCTGTTTGTTATATACAAAAATTATATTAAATTTATATAATTTTCGGTTACCAAATGTAAATAATTTCTGGCAGTAACTAAAAGTGCAAAAAATCCTTTAATTTACGGTCTAGTTATGAATAAATTATACTTTCATTTTCGTTTCCTTTTTTTTTTTAATTTTATAATTATTTGATTTTAAAAAAATTGTTTTAAGTTTGTTTTTTAGAGGAATTGGTTTTAGTTTTGTAATTAGTTGAACATCCTGCAAAAAAAGAGAGGATAAAATAGAACGAAATTCCTAGGAAACAGAAAGATGAGATTAGTCTATAGATTTGGAGTATATGGGAATTAAGGGACATTGTATTAAAGCTTTAACTACATACCATGGGCCTTAATTACGTATAATCTAAATTAAAGCATCTAAAATTTTTAATAATCAATTTTTAATAATCTAAACTTTTCCTTCATGTGATAATATTGATCCAAGTTAGCTTATCCGCTAGGGTAGTTCAAGACATAGTATCACTTCCCTTCAGTATTTATATCAAATTAATAAATATAAAATGTCTGTTGTGCATAAAAGTTTTTTATTACTAAATCATGAATATAAGTGGTATGCATATATTCTCATATTTAATATTTAGCTTCTGAGGTCAAATGTTTTTATTGTAGCTAAACACCAAATGTGTCTTAAGTATTTTTCGTACAAATAAAATTCTTCAAATTGTGTAGAAATGACACCAGATTGCTACTCTAAAAGGCTGCTATTTAAGAATTAGTCAGTACATTCTGAAATTTAGTTTTTCAGTTCAGATTTTCGGGACAAAAATATATTGAATTGCCCTAAAATTAAGAGCCCGTTTGGACATAGAATTTTTTCACTTTTTTTTAATTTTTCGAAATTAGTGTTTGGCCATAAAATTCCCAAATTTCACTTGAAGATGAATTTTATAATTTTTTCGAAAATTTTAAAAACTCCAAAAAGTTGCTTTTCAAAATTTTCGCTCAGATTACTCTCAACTTCAAAAACAACTCAAAATTATATTCATGTCCAAACACAATTCTAATTTTCAAATACTATTTTCACTTGAAAGTTTTTGTCATTTTTTTTTTAGAATTTTACAATATGTCCAAACGGTCATTCAATTTTTTTTTTAAAACAAAATAAATACTGATTAATCTCTAAGTAGAATCCCTAAAAATAATTATGTGTACATTTGCCCCTTAAATTGTACTTTATGTGGAGATAGCTGGGCAGTTAAAACGTCAACATGAAATCGCTTATCACGAGTTTAAACAGGTCACGGCTTGTCAATTAGATACTTTACTCGTGAGAATAGAATTAAGTAAACCATGTGATGCAAAGTTCCAATTTAACAAAAACAAAATGGTCAACTACCCAAATTCACATCCTCATCCACAAATATGACAGTAATATTTATTCGTATCGAGTGCTTACATCAAATTTAATAGTAATATAATTTTAAAACGACTAACCATTGAGAATGGAAGAGGAGATTGAATTCTTCTCTGTTGCCATTAAATTTAAAGCGAGAATATATAGTGTATGAGACAAAACTTGACCTAATGATAATGAATGAGATCAACGCATTTATTAAAGCATATTTATGACTAATAAATGATATGACCATTTATTCACAAGATTATCGGGTAGTTATCCGATTTGACAACTAAGGCCACGGCCTGGCCGTCCTTACGAGGGCTTCCCCTCTATGTGGTCCCAATCCCTTGGCGCCAACTGGCAGATCTCCTAGCTATAAATACTAAGAGAAAAAACCTTAAAAATGGGGCTGCTTCTTCTTCTTCTTCGCATCCACTTCTAAAAGAAGGGGTAATACATTATTGTAAGGCTCTGAACCTCTTTTTGGAGAGGCAGGCCAAACCAATATCATTAATAAAAGATCTTCACCCTCCTTCCTTTAATATATAACTGCTGTCTCTTATATCTTATTCCTTTGGTCTTTGTATTTATTACGATCTGCTATGATTGGCCCTCCATTTATTTTGATTGTTTTATGCTTATAAAGTAAATGAAAACTTTGAGCTAAACAATTTGGTGTCGTCTATTGGGGATTTCATAGCAGAATCAGGTACTTTATCCTTAGACCGAAAAAGAAAAATGAACAACTCAGCTCGAACGAGCTCAAGCAACATATCAGATCATAGCAACGAAGGTTCAACTACGGTTGAGCGCCAGCTCAGGCCACGCGCCTTCACCCGAAAGTTCAACTATGATTGAACTGGGACTCATGCTATGTGCCTTAGACTCAGGCTATGTGCCTTCAATTCAGGCTATGCGCCTTCAAATATTAGAAACAATTCAACTACGGTTGAACAGCAAGTCAGGCTATGCGCCTTCAAATATTACAAAAAGTTCAACTACGGTTGAACTACGTGCCTTCGACTCAGGCTATGTGCCTTCAATTTAGGCTATGCGCCATCAAATATTAGAAAAATTTCAACTATGGTTGAACAACAAGTCAGGCTATGCGCCTTCAAATATTAGAAAAAGTTCAACTACGGTTGAACAGAAAATCAGGCTATGCGTCTTCAAATATTACAAAAAGTTCAACTACGGTTGAACAACAATTCAGGCTACGCGCCTTTAAGTATTACAAAAATGCAACTACGGTTGAACGACAACTCAGGCTATGCGCCTTCACCCAAAAGGTTCAAATATGATTGAACTGGGACTCAGGCTATGTGCCTTCAGATATTACAAAGGTTCAACTACGGTTGAACGTCAATTCAGGCTACGTGCCTTTGACTCAGGCTACGCGCCTTCAAAAATTACAAAGGTTGAACTACGGTTGAACTACGGTTGAACGACAACTCAGGCTATGCGCCTTCAGATATTACAAAGGTTCAACTACGGTTGAATTTCATTTTAGGCTACGTGCCTTCGACTCAGGCAACGCGCCTTAAAAAATTACAAAAGTTCAGCTACTGTTGAACGACAACTCAGGCTATGCGCCTTCAGATATTACAAAAGGTTCAACTATTGTTGAACGTCAATTCAGGCTACATGCCTTCGACTCAGGCTACGCACCTTCAAAAATTACAAAAGTTCAACTACGGTTGAACGACAACTCAGGCTATGCGCCTTCAAATATTATAAAGGTTCAACTGCGAATTGGACCAGAACTCAAGCCAAGTGCCCCCGCCATTACGAATTACAAAAGAATTCAATTATGAGTTGAACCAGGACTCAGGATACACACCTCCGTCACAAAAGCCACAAACTCAACCACGGACGAATCAAAGCCAAGGACACACGTCCACGAGACTATGAGACGGGCCGTGATCAGGCAAGGACAAACGCCTCCAAATGCCCAACCACGAACGAACTCCGGATCGGGCCTATCGCCCTCGCCATTCAAGTAAGTACGACTAACTAGAAACTAAAGTATTAGCCCGCGTAAAGTTCGGCCCAAGTCGAAACTACAAGGCCGCGCTTCTCGTTACCACAACCTGTAGTTCGACAAAGCCCGAACTGGGACTAAGGCCATGTGCCACCACTGCCCAGACACGGCTACAACCCACTCCCCCAAGTGGAGGAAGGTGACGACCAAGAGCGTGTATCTATTGCTAAGGCCATCAACATCAATCGCCTCCTAAGGCGAAGGGTCGATTATACAATGGTCAGAACCACCTAACCAGTCGAGACTATTAACATGCCCACCGGGGAAACTCTAAACCAAAGCCCTTGCAAACGGGCAAAAAAAAAAAATATAATGTATTCGACACAAAAAAACAGAAAAGAAGAAAATCACATATAATTACAATATTTACACGGGGTTACCCCCAATTACATTGGCCCAAGGTCGGCAAAGAAAAAAGAGAAAAAGAGAACAAAAACTAAACAAACATATCAAATTTTTTCATTTGTTCACTCGGCGCAGTCATCACCCCCGGGTGTAGACGGGTCAAAACCAAAGTCGAGGCAGGTTTCACGATCCTTTTGGCGTTCCTCCTCATAAGTGGCCTCAGACACGATGTCGGCTTCCTATAACCGCCTGTGCACGTAGAGCTAGGCCTCGGCATACATCCAAAGCTCACGAGCAGGACCGAAAGAAGCGGCATGGTCCCTCAGGCACTGGTTCTCGTCCTCCAAGGCCGCAATCCGATCCACTGCAACACGGGCGTCCAACTCACAAATGACAATACGCCCATCCAAAGAGCACTATCGAAAGGCAGCGGCGGCCTTCTCTAATCCACGCCTCCTTTCTTGGGCACGGTTGGTCGCCTGTAGTTTTTCAACCCTCGCAAGGGCATCCTCTGCCTGCTTCCTTGAAGTGGAGGCCTCAGTCTCTTGGGCAGCCACCTGCCTAGTAAAAGCCTCAGCGGCCTTTGCTGCCGCATCCAGATTTTGGCGCTCCCTCTCGGCAGCCGCCCTTCTCTCAGCATCGACCCCTTCGTTCGCGTGGCAGAGCTGCCCCTTAAGAGCAGTTACCTTGCTGAGGGTCTGTTGCATATGAAGATCCCTTTGCGCTAGCTCTTCTACCAGCTCCCGGTTCCGCGGGTCGTTCCATACGCGTTCACGCAAGCTGCGACTCCTGTCACGGTAGCGGCGGCACTTCAACAATAGCCGCACAAAAATCGCCGAGCGGACATTAGCCCGCCTGATCCTCTCCATCTCCAGAAAAAATGTCTACAACAAACAGAGCGATAGTTAATACAAGAAGACATGCTAAGAAAGAAAACAAACCAAAGATTTATATGTACCTTTATACTCAGGGCGTCCACCTCGCCCATAAACCCGACGTTTGAGATGCCCCTCAGGGAGGTGCTCTCAGCTTCCAAGCACAGGACCCCGAACAGCGTCACCAGGTCCTCCTCCTCGAGCAGTAGGTTCAGGTCGTTAAGGATCTCCAAATAACGGTAATCCCATTCAGCCTGCACCGCTGGGCGGGTATAATCCTCCTTAAAAAGACGGACGTCCTTGGGATCCATATCAGACTCCGAATCGTCCCCCTCTCTTGAGACGCCCCTTCCTTCCGCCGCCCGAGATGTTGAAGCACCCGAATTCGCCACAACGTCGGTGCCTGCAATCTCAACCAAAATAGTTTTACTACCTTCCCTCTCAGCAACATGAACAGAAACTTGAATCGCCGAAGCGATTGTGTCGCCTTGGCCTGAGCCAACCAGGGAAACCCCCACTGAGCGCTCGCCCTCTCGGGAAAGGTCCGCTATGCCCCCCTCCTCTGCCGATGGCAAAGAGTCTAAACTAATCACCACCAGAAGAGCTGGGGTGAACGCCACCCTACGCCGAGCCAGCGGCCTCCCATCTTCTTCTTCATCTTCATTTGGTGATCGCTCTGCCCTAGAACGCACGACCCTTGTAGACTCCTCAACTCGGGGCACGGGCCGTACCGGAGAGTGTGCACCCGAGGATTCCACTGAAGTTGCCCTTAGGACCGGGCGAGGCGCCAACATTGTAATCAATCGGGCAGTCGCCCCCGGCCTGCGGAAAGCAAGCCGGGGAGCCCTCCTACGCCGTAGTTGTCCTGACCAATCAAAGAAGAAAGATAAGCCAAAGAAACTAAAGACTACGAAAGAAGATTAATTACAGCAAATCATATGCTCACCAGCAGCCGGCCTACGGCCATGGACCTCTTAGAAAGACGCCCACGTACGAATCCCCATCGTGACAGGGAGCGCGGTCTCAACCCACTCGCGGATGCCAGAGAATGGCGTCGGTGGCGTACCTCCCGCTACGGCACAAAAAGAAGATCAGTACATACGAACATAGAGCAGAGAATTTGACCAAAGGAAATCCAGCGTAAAAGAAACTTACGTGCATGGTTCCACTCCCCTGGGAAGTCAGTAGCACAGGCCACTAGGTGCCCGATCTTGATGAAGAAGAAATGCTCGTAAGGATGGGTAGCGTCCTCGTCATCGAGCTTCGCATTTAAGCCGTTAGTCCCACGAGGGACCAACCGAATCATGGTTCCGCGTACCCTCTGAGGGGCGTACAGAGTACACAAGTGCCCAAGTGTAATTTCCCTCTGTGCCAACTCTGCATATTTGATCAGCATCGCCAATAATTTGTAACAAGAAAGGATGAGCTGAACAGGGCACACTCTGTAGTAGCGGCAAAAGTCCACCACCAGCATGGGGAGAGGAAGCCTGAATCCCAGCTTGAAAGGGTAGGTGTAAACGACGCAGTAACCTCGGTGGTCGATGTGCACCCTGTCACCTCTCCTGAACAGGACGATGTCAGTGAAGCGAGGAATATCACATTGCTCCTTCAGTTGAGTAATGCCAACTTCCCCCATCACCGGAGCCTCATCCACTTGATCTTCTCCCTCGGGGTCGGTAAAATCGGTGGCCGGACGGCCGGGTAGAGAAAGAATGTCAGTCACCGACAGGAACCGATCAACATTCGGTGAATCGATGGTTCCCACCACCGTATATAGGCCCTCAGCCACCGCAACCGCCATCGGAGCTATATCAGAATGAGAACTGCTCGCCATTGTCGGTATAACGAGAGAGAAATGGCAAAATTCACCGGAAAATAAGCGAATACGAAGATCAGACAAAAATAATGGAGAATGCATTAACGAGGAGTAAAAGACCAGATAATCTGAAAACAAGAAGAGCTATCTCTCTCAGAATTCCACTTAGGCAAATATCGAAAAAGTAAGAACTGAACGATACAACCCCTTATTTATAGACGAAGCACAAATGACCTTCACGAATCCCCAAAGGTTACCATGAACTACTTGACCAACCGAAAAACGGTTCAATCCTACAGTAACGGGCACCATTATGACATATACCATCGAACGGTCATTCAACCGTCAATTGGCACGTCCCCTATGAAATGGTCGTGATGAACCCAGGATACCATGGGCTCTCCCTATGCGTCACTATGCACATGATATCCCCCTAATACGCGGCAAGCGTGATCGTAACCCCTCCGGGCACGCGTAAAAATAGCTACGGCCATCTCCAAAGTAAAAATGGTTACGACCATCTCCAAAGTAAACATGACTATGGCCATCTCCAAAGTAAAAATCGCTATGGCCATCTATAAAGTAAAAATGGCTACGACCATCTCTAAAGTGAAAGTGGATGCGGCCCTCTCCAAAGAACAAAAGGCTACAGTCATCTCTAAAAATATGAACGGCTATGGCCATCTCCGAAGAATAAAGGACTACGATCATCCCCAACGCATAAATGGCAACGGTTATTGGCGGAATCCGCTCATCGAGCTCGACCTGAGCCCGACCTCAATAAGCTGAGGGACTATTTGTATTGGTCAAAACTTGACCTCATTATAATGAATGAGATCAATGCATTTATTTTAGCATATTTATGACTAATAAATGGTATGACCATTTATTCACAAGATTATTGGGTAGTTATCCGATTTGACAACCAAGGCCACGGCCTGGCCATCTTTACGAGGGCGTCCCCTCTATGTGGTCTCAACCCCTTGGCGCTAGTTGGCAGATCTCGTAGCTATAAATACTAAGAGAAAGAACCCTAAAAAAGAGGCTTCTTCTTCTTCTTCTTCGCATCCACTTCTAAAGAAGGGGTAATACATTATTTTAAGGCTCTGAACCTCTCTATGGAGAGGCAAGCCAAACCAATATCATTAACAAAAGATCTTCACCCTCCATCCTTTAACATATAACTGATGTCTCTTATATCTTATTCCTTTGGTCTTTGGATTTATTACGATCTGCTATGATTGACCCTCCATTTATTTTGATTGTTTTACGCTTATAAAATAAATGAAAACTTTGAGCTAAACATATAGAGTTCATTACTCAAATGGTCACTTAATTGTCCCAAATTATATTTTAAAATTATTTTATAAAGTCACATAACTATTCTTATTTCACTCAAAAGGTCACTCAACTAAAATTTTCAAATTTTTGATTGTCAAATACCTATTTTACCTTCTAAATTATAAATATTTTAAAACTTTTTAAATATTATTTTTTTCTCTTTTTAATCTACATTGTGGACTTATCTGTAGAATAAATATATATTATTTATATAGTAAAAATAAAAATTTAGTTTTAAGCTCATATAATGACAAAATAATACTATAATTCAGCATAATTTTTAAGAATATATAATGTATATTAAAAAAATTTATTTAATTTATTATTTTATATTACGTGCAGGGAATATATATTTTAAAATCTTTATTTTCTTTCATATTCAATTGTGTAAACAATTTTTGTTTTGTTTTTAATACTACAATTATTATTACGAACAAACTATTCTAATTAATTTTTTTACTACGCTTATTATTTTTTTTATTCTAGCATTATATATGGTTCAATACTTTTATTTTTTAATTTATAAATAAAATTTATTTATTCAATATGTAACTCCATAATAATAATGTAAAAGGAAAAATCATAATATTAAAAAGTTAAAAAAATAAAAAAATTAAAAATATTTATAATTTAGAGGGTAAAATAGGTATTTGACAATCAAAAATTTGAAAATTTTAGTTGAATGACTCTCTGAGTGCAATAAGCATAATTAAGTGACTTTGTTGTTACAAGTGAAAAAAAGTATTGTTAGGAGATAACTTGGGATAGTTGAGTGACCATTTGAGTAATGAACTCGAATATATACCGAATAATCAAAGTTAAGGGATGAATATATCTATAAAAGACATATGTTTGCATTGATTAGTTTGGTATAAATATCTCACGTGAATAAACTACAGTTTAACATAACCAAGACTAGAATAAAGATTGACAAAATACTTATCCACACTGAATATTTATAATAGCTTATTCAATGTGAATTTCCTTGTTCGATAGAATCAACAGTCTCCAATATGAACTCTAAGCTTTCAATAATAATTCGTTATATGTTTTGGAATGAATATGTTCTAAAGAAAGATCTGTCTATACTAGGGGTGTCAACCGGGCCGGGTTGACCCGGGACCGGCACGGACCGGCCCGGTCAAAACCGGCCCGGACCGGACCGGTTAAGGGCGGGGGGGGCCGGGCTGGGTTGGGGGGGGAAGGGGGTTTGGACGGACAGCCTTACCGGGCAAATAACCCGGACCGGACCGGCCCGGGAAGCGAATTACCGGGCGAACCGGCCAACCCGGACCGGCCCGGACCGGTTTTAACGGTCAAATTTTTTTTTTTTTTAAAAAAAAAAAATTTTTTTATACTTGTGGGGCCCACTTGCCCGTTGGCAACGGTCCAGAAGACCAGATCCGTTGGCCAACGGGTAAATTTTGCAAATTTGGCCATTTTTTGATTTTTTTTAGTTTTTATTTAATTACATTAATAACCCTTCTAAAAATCTATAAATACCCTCCCCCTCTTCTTCATTTCCTCACTCAAAATTATCTATCTCTCTCTCAATTCTCAAATTATCTATCTCTCTCTCAATTCAAGAATTCATATTCTACTTTCATAATTTTATTGTCTTTATTTTCCCGAATTAAATTTATCGTAATTTCTTATTTGGAAATCAGCAATTCGGCATTCGAAGCTTGATTCTTGAAGTTCAAGTGTTCAACATTCTTGAAGTTCACCTGTTCAAGTGCTCAATTTATTGTCGAATTCGGTGCACTCTCTCCAACTCTTTCTCTTATTTAATATTTTAATTGCATATTTGATTTTAGTTTAGCTTATATATTAAATTTTCCAATATGTTGAATGCTGCTAAAAGAGCGTGTAGAAAAGTTACTGGTAGGAGTGGAAGTGGAAGTGGAAGTAGTAAAAAAAGTCCTATAGCTTCTGGTAGTAATAGTAATAATGAACCAATAACACATGTTTCTGAATCATCGCCTAATTTGCAAGATGTAAATATTGATTATGAACAATTACACCAAGATTTCGGAATAGAAGATAACGAAATTGGAATAGAAGATGAGATACCATCTACACCTACTAGTGCAAATGTTGGTAGTGTTGGAGTTGGAGTTGCTAGTGCAACAAGGGGTAGAAGACCACCAGTCGCTCCAAAATCTAAATCTAATCGTAGAAAAAGAAGTGCTGTTTGGAAATTTTTTGATGAGATAGAAGATAGTGATAGAGTTAAGTGCAGACTTTGTAACGACACGTATCAACATTTGACCGGAGGTAATTTAGGGGGGACTGGCACACTTATTAGACATATGCAAAAGGATCATCCTATAGAATGGGGAAATAATGGGGATGGAAGTGAAACAACACCTAACACTACTACTGGAGGTCTGCGAAAATATGATAAAATGAGGGATCGAGAGGAATTAGCGAAAATGATTGCTTTGGGTTGTCTACCTTTTTCTTTTGCTTCTTCCTCTTATCTTGTTACGTATATTCAAAGGATATACAACCCTATGTTTAAAGGTATCCCTAGAAGTACCTGTAGATCTGACATCTTTAGACTTCACGGCCAATATCAAACGTACATACGTTATTTGTTTAGTCACCTTCCTTCTAGAGTATGTCTAACTTCTGATATTGGCCATGCTGTAAATGGAAATGATTATTTAACAATTACATGTCATTGGATAGATGACAATACTTGTATGCAAAAACGTATAATTGCTTTTAAATATGATGAAGATCAGAGTCATACTGCAACATTTATTAGTACTACAATTGTTGAAGTTGTCGAATTTTATAATCTAAACCAAAAAGTTTTGTGTATGTCTTTTGATAATGCTTCAAACAACAATGCTGCAGTTTCAATTTTAAAATTGAATTTACATCCACCTCTTGATGATATTTTTCATGTTAGATGTGCATGTCATGTATACAATTTAATTGTTAAAAGTGGGCTAGATTTATTTTTACATGAGATTACTCTAGTTAGAAGAGCTGTTGGAGTAATTCAGGGAAATAATAGACAATCTAGAATAAGAGAATTTAAGAACAAGTGTCAACAATATAACCTTAGACCTAGATTCATGCCCGACGAAGTAGTTACTAGATGGAACTATACGTATATATTTTTAAAATGTTGCTACAAATATAGATTTCCAATAACAGAAGTTGCTAATGCACATTGTACTAATCCTAGTCGTATGTTAACCGGTGATACCTGGGAGGTCATTAGTGATGTCATTAAATTTTTACATAAGTTTTATACTGCTACTGTTGTGTTTTCTGGGGCATATTACCCAACTATTACTTTGGCTTTAGTACATATAGCTGAAATTTCTTTGCTACTATTTGAATTTAAGAAGAACGATAGATATACGGATGCTATTGCAAGTATGCAAGCAAAATTTAAAAAATATTTCTTTCCAATTCCTCCTATTTACTTAATTGGTGCAGTTTTAAATCCTTCAATTAAAATGTCTGATTGTCAACAATTAATGAATGCTTTATACAATTATATGGAGATTGGGCCCACTGAAAGCCCAAATTTGTATGAATCTATGAACCAACTAAATGAACACTTACAATATCTATATACTTATTATGCAACTCAATGTGATATTGCTCGTGCATCATCTGCTGCAAATCCCACTATGGAATGTAGCACTTCTAATGTAGTCGGAGATGATGATGAAGGGTTTGATAGTTTTAATATTTTTTCAACTTTTGCTAACACTCAATCTAGTAGCAGGAATATAGATGAATTGCAATTTTACTTGCAGAAGCAAAAGGAGCCTCGCACCAAGGAATTTTCACCGTTAGGCTGGTGGCAGGAAAATTCAAAGCAATTTCCCGTTCTTTACGCTATGGCGCGGGATGTCCTGAATGTCCCAATTTCCACTGTTGCATCCGAGAGTGCATTTAGCCAAGCAAGACAACAACTTGGAGACACGCGGCACTCATTGGGAAGCAATGCTTTGGAAGTCTTAGTGTGTCTAAGAGATTGGATAAGATCTGAAAGAAGAAATCAAGGAAAGGAAGATCTGGATAGCCCGGAAGACGAAGAACTTGGAGATATCTTAACGCACGGAAACCCATCCGAATTTAACACTCCAGAAGAAGGTCCAGAGGTTCATATTAATATGGAAGAACTTGCTATTGCAATGCAAGCCATTTGATGTAAAATTGTAAATTGTAAACTAGTTATGATACATTTTAGTTTTTCAATTTGAAATTTTCAATTTAAGAAATAAAGTAGCACTTGCAATAAGTGCAATTTTTTCCCATCTTTTGTTGTGTTCATTCAATTATTACAAAGTATTAATATAACTTAATATTTAAACTATACGAAATACAAAAAAAAAAAAAAAAAAAAGTAAAACCCGGTCCGCCCCGACCCGGACCGGATCGAACCCGGCCCAATTCAACCCGCCCCCAATTGAACCCGGACCGGACCGGCCCGGACCCGGACGGGTCAAAAAATCCGGACCCGTAACCGGCCCGGCCCACCCGCTGGTCAGCTATAGTCTATACTGAAGATGGGTTGTTCACAGTAATAAATGATGGTATTGGTCGGGCAAGCACAACACTCGTTCCCGTAGCCCTTGTTGCAGCTGATACGATCAGTTACGGGTTTAGACGAATCAAGTAATTATTGTTTAACCATTATATTTTTATTAGAAAATTTATTAGATTATGGATATTCAATTGCGAACCAATAACCATGACCAGCTATGGGTACTGTTATGTCGAGGAAGAGGCAAACCCGAAAAATAAAAAAGATAAACAACACCAAATTTTAATGTGGAAAACCCTTCAAATTGAAGATAAAAACCACAGGATCACAAAGATCCAAAAAGTTATACTATAACAATAAGGGGGTACAAAAATTCTCCATATTGGCAACAAGTTTTAAATACGGAGCAACAATAACAACAACGAATCAATTGAAGAAAGAGTATAATCCACAAAAACAAAGCTGTTGTTCGAGGCTCAAAATCAGATGCTACGAGCCTCCATATTCGATCTCCATCATTCAAATCCAAGATGTTGCAAACACTCAGTCAAAGTTTTAGCCCGATCCAACGGTTAATGAATCGGTAAACGTAATTTGAAGTTGGCTGGTCGGAATAAAAATCTGCAGCAAAACAAATATTTTTCTTCTCTCCTCTTGATGAAAGCTCTCTAAAAAACCACTCTTATGTGCTTAAGTCTTTCAAAGAATTGTAAATCAATGAGTATAGAATAATTCTCCAAGGTTGTCCTATTTATAGATCATGAGTGTTGCTTTCTCTTAAAGCCAAAAACCACTCAAAATAGGAATAAACTGAATCCAATTCTGAATTGGATTGAAAACCAAAAGAGAATATAATTAGGCCATTGGGCCTTTGGCTGGACAACATGAGCATGTGCCCAACAAACTCCCCCTCCAACTAAAGGGCCAAATATGTCTTCAAGTAGAGGAACTATTGACAGGCTTCATGCCTTCCAATTTTCTACAAAATTCATGTTTATCTGCAAGCTTAACTACAAAGTCCTCAGGTTGTTCCATATAAATCACCTCATCTAACTCACCATGAAGAAAAGTAGTCTTGACATCCATCTGCTCAACTTCTAAATCTAGACTTGCAGCTAAGTCTAGAACCACACGAGTAGAAGACATCTTCACAACAAGGGAGAAAATTTCATAAAAGTCAACTCTCTTTTTTTGGCCAAAACCTTTAACAACTAACTTCGCCTTTTATCTAGCCACATAGGTATGGTTATCTTGCTTTATTCTGAATATTCATTTGTTAGATAAAGCTCTCTTACCTTTCGGCAACTTCACTAACTCATATGTGACATTCTCATGGAGTGACTTCATCTCATCTTCCATCGCTTCGATCCATTGATCTTTGTGAGTATCTTTCATGGCTTCATCATAATATTCAAGTTCTCCCATGTCAGTCAAAAGTACATACTCATCAGGAGGATAGCGCATGCATTTTTGCTTCTCCCTTGTAGATCTTCTAAGAGAAGTTTCAGGAGCATTCAAAGTAGTTACATGTGTAGGAATTGGTTGCTGATCAACCATAACTTCATCAACTGAAGCATCCATAACATCTACATCATGATGATCATTTTGATCTTGATCACTATCTCCATTATTGTTTTGGGTACCTTTATGTGCAATAGGTGCCTTAGCAATTGAAACTGGATCAATATCAACTAAGCTCTCATTACCCTGAGAATATATCTTCTCAACTTTGTCAATATCTTCAATAGTTTGATCTTCAAAGAATATTGCATCACAACTTCTAATAATTTTATTGTCAACTGGATCATAAAAATGATACCCAAACTCATCTTGACCATAACCGATAAATATGTACTGCTTAGTTTTGACATCCAGTTCCAATCTCTCATCTTTAGGAACATGGAAACAAACTTTACACCCAAAAATTCTCAGGTGATCATATGAAACATCTTTGGAAAATCAAACTCTGTCTGGGACATCACCATCCAAAGCAACTGTAGGAGACAAATTGATAACATAGGCAACAGTGTTAAGTGCTTCCACCCAAAATGTATTTGGAAGTTTAGCCTCTAAAAGCAAGCATCTAACTCTCTCAACTAGAGTTCTATTCATCCTCTATGCCAAACCATCCAATTGAAGCATCTTGGGTGGAGTTTTCTGATGACAAATTCCTTGTTCCTTATAATAGTTACCAAAGGGACCATAACATTCATCACCATTGTCAGTGCGAATACATTTTAATTTCTTCCCCTTCTGTCTCTCAGCTAAAGCATCCTTAAATGCACCGAGTGTTTGATCTTTAGATTTCAAAGGATACACCCAGAGATTACGAGAATGATCTTCAATGAAGGTCACAAAGTAAAGTGCACCATTTGTTGACTTTACTTTAAAAGGACCACACAAATCAGAGGGTACTAGCTCCAATAAATCGGGCATTTTTGTGGAAGGATGGCTATGAAAGGAAACTCTTTTCTGTTTTCCAGCTAAACAATGTATGCACCTTTTCAGATTTGCTTGTTTCACTCCATAAAGCAAACTTTTCTTAGCCAAATACGTAATCCCCCTCTCGCTCATATGATAGTCTTCGGTGCCACAATTCTGATAAAGTATCAATTTCCACCAGATTTATGGAGTCATTAAGAATAGAGCCTTGTGTCACATATAATTGACCAGACTTGACTCCTCGAGCCACTACTAACGTGTCCTTGGTGATCTTCCATTGGCCATTAAAGAGGGCATTATGGTAACCTTCATCGTCTAATCTTCCAGCGGAGATCAAATTAAAAAGAAAGTATGGAGCATGCTTGACATCTTGAAGAACTAACGTTGAACCATTATTAGTTTTCAAAAAACGTGTGCCAATACCAAACACCTTAAGTTCACTGGCATTGAACATCTTTTACACTCCAGAATCAATATGATAAGATGAGAAACAATCTTTTCTTGGTGTGACATGTGAGGTAGCTCCAGAATCTACTATCCAGCTCACCTCATGGGATACCAAATTGATTATATTTTCATCATAAGCAAAAAGAATGTCATCTCAAACAATAGCAGCAATATTTTTCTTGTTATTTTCAGCTTTCTTTCCTTCTCTAGTGTCTTGATTCAACTTGCGGCAAAACCTTTTGATGTGTACTTTATTGCCACAATGGTTGCATATAATATTATAGTATTTGGACCTTGACTTACTTCTACTTTTACCTTTATTCCTTAAGCTTCTTGTTCTATCTCTCCCCCGGTCTTCTGTAACTAAAATATCTGCTTGTGAGGACGAACCCTGAGATTTTCTCCTTACTTCCTCATTCAACATACCACTCTTGGCATATTCCATCGTCACCTTACCTCCAGGAGCTGAGTTTATCAAAGAAATATGAAGCGTTTCCCAAGAGTCTTGTAGAGTATTGAGAAGCCAAAGTCCTTGTATCTCATCATAAAAATTAACTCACATTCCAGATAGCTGATCAATGACGCCCTGAAAATCATTTATGTGATTAAGGATAGGGATGTCTTCCTTATATTTAAAGGTCATCAATTGCTTTAGTAGAAATAATTGCTAGGATTTATGCCCGTCACTAGGGGGGAGGTGAATAGTGCGGCACGAGAATATTGATAAATATTGCGGAATTAAAAATTGCAGGAATAAAATAAATTCGGTAATAAAAATAGCAAGGAAAGAACACACCGAATTTATCCTGGTTCACCAAAACTTGTGGTTAGTCCAGTCCCCGAGAGACTCTCTCGAGATTCCACTAACTCCGTTAAGCTTACGGGTGCCTAACAAACCGTTACACTTGCTCGTAGATGTACACTCTACAAGACTTCAACTTGCTCGAGGATACCGCACCCCAAGACTTCACCTTGCTCGTGGATACCGCACCACAAGACTTCACACACTAAGACTTAGGGTACTTAGCGAACCCGACAATCAATGAGAAGATATGTTCTTCTCAAACACCTTTCTCTTTTGCAACAAGAACTCTCTCAAAAGAGTAGATAAAGAGATACAAATTTAGCTCAATGAGCAAATCAAAGTTGTCTCTCAAATGGCTCAACAAAAGCTCTAATATGATGCTCAAATAATGTCAATATGTATATCAATATTGGGAGGTGTTGTGTGTTTAAAATCAGCTCAAAAGACCTCTTTTTATAAGGGTTAGGGGGTGCAAGTCCGTTGCTTAATTGACAATCAATTATGCTGATTTTATGCAAGGATAATCGATTATTGGATTTACATAATCGATTATTCTTCAAACGTTCAAAAATCAGAAGCTGATTTTCTTCTGAATAATCGATTACTGGATTCTGCATAATCGATTATTCTGTTCCAGTGTTCAAACACTGGCAACGGTCTACAGCATAATCGATTATGCAGATTGTATATTCGATTATTCTAGTCCAGATTTGAAAACTTACTTCAAAAACCATTTTGGTTAAAATGAGAACTTTAACATCATTTTGTTTGAAGTATTTAAAATATGTTTATGATAAATATGATTTAATAAAATGATTTTATGCATATTTATGATGACCTATCTTGAGCCAAAAGACGAGATTACTTATGCGTTGCTCTTACATTGGTTCTACCTAACGACCTACGCCTTGGGTCTTCGGTCTTGAACATTTGAGCTCGTCTTTGGCTTGTCTATGAAATTCCGTTATCAATATGCTTCTCGGCATTCAATCTTGATTGTTTGTCATATAATAACATTGTTTGACACTTGACTTCATTGTTTGTCATTCATCAAAACCTATACCTAAAAATCATGCTAATACAACCAAAGCGCACATATCATAGATAGAATGATTTTCTAAAATAATTTGTTCCCGATTTTTGAAGCATAATAAGTCTCTAGCTTTTCCCACAATGATCTCGCATGTATCTCGTTCACAATATGGTTGTTAATATTATCTTCAACCCATTGTCTTATATCCACATACTTGTTGGTGCTCAAAATCCTAATCTTCATCGGATATACTCTCGGGTTTATGAGCCAAAAAACGGGTAGATGCATCTTCATCACGAACAACAAGTCTTTCATCTTGCTTCTCCAAATATTATAATTTTTCTCATTTAAATATACCATCTTGCTCCTATTCACTTCTATTCCATAACCACCCAGGTAAATAACCAATGCTCTGATACCACTGTTATGTCGAGGAAGAGGCAAACCCGAAAAGAAAGAAGATAAAGAACACCAAATTTTAACGTGAAAAACCCTTCAAATTGAAGGTAAAAACCACGGGATAACAAAGATCCAATAATCTCCACTATAAGAATAAGAGGGTACATAGTTTCTCCTAATTGACTACACAATAGGTGCCAAACACAAAGCAACAATAGTAACAAGAGCAACAACTAATCAATTGAAGAAAGAGTATAATCTAGAAAAACGAAGCTGATGTTTGAGGCTTGAAATCAGATTCTATGAGCCTCTAAATATGATCTCCACTGTTCAAATATAAGATCAAGATGTTACCAACATTCAATCAAAGTTTCCGCCCGGCCCAATGGTTGACGAAGCTGTAAACGTGATTTGAAGTTGGCTGGTCGGAATAATAATCTATAGCAAAATAAATATTTTTCTTCTCTCCTCTCTTGATAAAAGCTCTCTCAAAAACCACTCTTATGTAATTAAGTCTTTCATAGACTTGTATCAACGAGCATAGAATAATCCTTCAATGTTGTCCTATTTATAGACCATGAGTGGTGCTTTCTCTTAAAGCCAAAACCCACTCAAAATAGGAATAAACCGAATCTAATTCTGAATAGGATTGGAAACCAAAAGAGAATAGGATTAGGCCAATGGACCTTTGGATGGACAACATGCGCATATGACCAACAGGTTCGAGGTCACGACCCATTTTGTCTAACAGGTCATGATGGCGTCCGACACCGTTGTCAGGCCAGCCGACTGCGGAATTTGTGATTTAAGTTCTCATTTTACCTTTGAAAAAATAATTATAATAGATTTTTCAAATTTAAAGCCAAGACAAGAAAAGATCAATAAGGTAGCAAAAATAATTATACAACCCCAAAATAAATATCTACTAGTGTATGTTCCAAGACCTGGTGTCACAAGTACGAGAATCTGTAGAATATATAACAATATCTCTCTCCTACTGTCTGAAATAAGGAAAGACAACAAAAATACAAAAGAAGACTCCATCCGGCTGCTGAGCGGCGTAGGAAGGGAAGCAACTCACTGTAGAAGCCTCTACCGCAACTCACCTGCGCGCACTGGATCAATAACCAGATGAATCAGTCGCAGACCCTGTACATTTAAGTACAGAAGCGTAGCACGAGTACATAAATAATATGTACCCAGTATCCCGTCTAATCTCGAAGAAGTATAGATGAGAGGTCGACTTGATGCCTACTAGGTCAAGATACTATCGCAATAATGATGTACAATATAAAGCATTGATAATGCAATTAAACAACTGTTACAATGGAAGTCAAAATCATGCACTTAATCATATTTCTTTTATCATTTCCCCTTCTTTCACATACTCAGCAATTAATCATGAAATGTCTCAAATACATATATCATGCACACTCATTCCGAGGTCGACGACCCACTCCAACAGAATGTAAATTGTGCACTACCGAGGGTCGAATGGCCCGAACCGTAGATACATTTATTTCACCGAGGCGATCGGCCCGATCACAAATATTAAGAAAATATAAAGAATGCACACAAAACACTCATTTATACGCAAGGAAATCTTTACAAGGCTCAACAATATTCATATGTTCACTTTCCATTCCTCTCTAGTCTCTAACATATCATGAAATATCCTATCGATAGCTCAAATAAAATATATCTCAAATTAGGCATGAAGTGGGTCCTAAACTACCCACACATTTATTATTAGTAGCTGCGACTCTCGTCACGTAGTACGTACGGAGCCAACGTATTTAATAGGAATTAGCCATTTATTAGTCCTAAGGGGACATTTCCCTCCTCCGAAGTTAGAAAGAAGACTCACCTCGATCTAAAACGCACTTCCAATATTAAGAACATGCCCCAAACCCTCAATGCGAAGCCAAATGAGCACAAACTAATTAAACAATGTAAGAACTAGTCAATATAGGCCAACAAGGTTGAATTCTAGCTATTTAAGTGATTTTCCAACCTTTCCCACAAGTTTTCTAATTTTCGACCTCGGTCCCATATGACCGGATTCTAAGATTTTTCGAAGAAAGTTGTTCTCTACAACCTAAGGATCACAAATATATGATTTCTAGTTCATTACATGGCAAATTGCATGATTAAATCTTAGTTTTTATTAAACCCTAAGTCTAGCTCTAACCCCTTATTTTACTTAATTTTAACTGTTAAATCTACCTAATATTTAAGTATTTGAACAAAAAGTGAGTGGGGATTACTTACCTTGCAATGTTATGTTGAAACCCCCTCTTTGAAATCACCAAAATCGCCTAAGTGTTGAGAAATATGTGAAAGAAATGAGCTTGAGCTCGAAATAAATGAAGCTCATTGCCAGCCTTTTTCGCTTCAGCGGTCCCGCATCGGCAGAAGTCGAGCTGCTTCTGCGGATTCAGAAAAAATGGGCTAGACCACTTTTGCGGTCCATGGGTCATAAAGGCGGGACCACTTTTGCGGTCCCAGGGCCATTTCTACGGTTTCCCACGCCTGAGCCCACTTCGCTTATGCGAACTGTGAACCGCTTTTGCGGTCCAAGAGCCGTAGAAGCGGTTATGATAGAAGCAGCAAACTTTGGTTCTTTTTAAGTTCTAACTTCACTCGAACCTCGACCATTTGACTTTGGGGCTTCCGAGCACCGCCTGAACATACCGACAAGTCTGAAATTGTGGGGCGGACCTACTCAAACCCTCGAAACACTCAAAACAATGCTAAATCGAGGAATCAATCCCAAAACCAAATGAATCAAATCATTGAATCTTCAAGTTATAAGTTTCCTTCTAATAGGTCATAATACCCTTAAACTACTCGGATTGACACCAAATTTTACGGGTAAGTCTTAACTGATTTTTCGGACTTGTACCAAGTTTCGAAACTAAAATGTGATCCCGATTCCTAGGAACTCAATGATTACGCATCTCCCATTCCCTCTCACGAACACGGACCGCCGCAACACCCCAGCCTTCGTTGAAGCATCCCTGGCTTGCCGCCTCGAAGTAGTGAGCTCCTCGTCCAACTTAACCACCTGCCTAATCAGGGCCTCAGAGGCCTACGCCAAGTCCTACTGATTCCGGTGCTCCTTCTCAGCTACAACACTCCCCTCCGCCTCCACCTCCTCGTCCTTACGACAAAGTTGCTCCTCGAGAGTGTTTACCCTTTTTTGAGTCTGCTGCACTAGAAGCTCCCGCCTCGCCAACTCTTCAACCAACTCCCGATTTCGGGGGTCATCCCTCATGCGCTCGCACATCACGCGACATATATCCCGGTAGCGGCGATACTTCTCCAGCGCCTGGAGAAAGATTCTCAAGTGAACGTTGGCTCGACGCATGCTCTCTATTTCTAAAAGGAAGGTCTACAAGGCAAAAACAACGGTTAAATAGGAGGCAAATCAAGTCAAGAAAAGGAAATAAAGAAGATCATCACACATACCCTAAAACCAATCACGGCCGCCTCGGCCATTAGTCTGACGTCTATGACGTCCCTCAACGACCTGCTCTCCTCATCCGAGCATAAAGGCGAAATCATCAGAACCAGATTATCTCCTCAAGCAGCAGGTTCTTCTCGGTAGGAATCTCAGTATACCGATATGGTCCTTCTACATGTTCCATCGCGCTGGTGAAGCCTTCCTTGATCATGCGGGCATCGTCGAGATCCAAGTCAGATTTGGAGTCAAATTCCCCTCCTACAATGTCCCTCCTTCCTCAACCGGCCGAGAGGTCGAGGCTCCATCCCCCGACAATGGGTTGGCACTCACTTCTCCAACCAAAGCTGCTGTTGATGAACCCACTTCCCTCTCAATAGCTGGGAGTGATGATTGAGTCGCCTAAGCGACGGTTTTATTACAGCCTGAGCCGACCGGGGCAACCTTCATTGTGTTTTCTCCCTCAAGGGCATGCACAACCGCCTCATTCCCCTCCGTATCCGATGGAGGGGAGTCCAAATATACCACATCTAAAGTAGATGTGAAGGCGACCCTACGCCTAACCAACGGCCTCTCCTCCTCCTCTTTCAAAGGTGACTCCGCCCTGGGCCGAACAACCCCCGAAGCCGCCTCAACCCGAGACGTAGACCGCGCTGGGGAATGTGCCGCCGACGGCTCAACTGAAGTCGCCCTCAAAAATGGACGTGGCATCAGTGCCATAACCAGCCGAGCAGTCGCACCCGACCTGTGGATAGCAAGTTCAGGAGTCCTCACACGATGCACTGCCCCTGATCAACAAAATAAAATAATTAAAAGGAGAAAAACTCAGCAGGACTGAATAGGAACGACACAATAACTCAAAACACTCACCGGAAGTGGGCCTATGGCTGTGTCTTTCCTAGAAGGATGACCATGTGCGAATCCCCAATGTCTGAGGGAGTATGGCCTCGACCCATTCGCTAATGCCGTACAGAGAAGCCGGTGGTGCCCGCTCAGCTACAAATGCAAGATAAAGTTAACACCATTAGAACAAAGAACGAGAAGGAACGGAAGGCAGAATCCAACAAATGGAAAACTTACGTATATGGTTCCAAGTTTCCGGGAACCCTGTAGTATTCACGACCAAATGCTCGATCCTGATGTAGAAACAATTCTCGTAAGTATGAGAATCGACTACATCATCCAACTCTGTAATCAGACCCCTGGCTCCATGGGGGACCATTTAAATCATGGTACTACGGACCCTCTGAGGGGTATACAGAGTCAACACGTTCCGTAGCGTTATTTCTCTTCGGGCCAACTCTGCAAACTTGGCAAGCATGTCAAAATGCTTGTAGAAAGAAGGGACGAGTTGACTAGGAAGCACTTCATAATAACGGCAAACATTCGCTACCAACGCCGAAAGGGGAAGCTTGAACCCTAATCTGAAAGGGTAAGCGTAGTAAACACAATACCCTGGGTGGTTGATGTGCACTCTTTCCTCGCTCCTGGCAGGTACGATATCAGCAGAACGAGGGATATCCCACTGTTCCCTTACTTGGGCAAGGACCACCTCTCCCATTAGTGGGGCCTCATTAACCAGATCCTCCCCCTCATCGGCGGTGAAGTCAGTTGTTGGACCTCTGGGCAAAGAAAGAATATCAACTGCCGATGGGCTCCTATCGATCTCCGCTGATTCGGAGGCCTTCGCCACTGCAGAAGACCCATCGACCGCCAGAAGAGTCGCCGGAGAAAGCTCTGTGTGAGAACTGCTTGCCATTACTGATTACCGTGTAATGAGTGAACAAGCTTCACCGAAGAAGGAGAAAAGATGGAGATTGAGTGAAAGAAGACAAATAACAACACAAATTAACAAAGAAAAGAGTGAGAGAAGTTGCTTCTGCAGAAATCTTACTTAAACAAATGTTGAAAAGTGAGAAACGAATGATATAACTCGTTATTTATACTGCAAAAGTTGCTTTCGCAAATTCCAAAAGCCATAATTATCTGCATCACCAATTGCAAAACGGTTCGAATCCACAATAGCGTGTGTCATTATGACAGATATCACGAAACGGCTTTGCAGTCGTCAATCGACACTTCGCCTTCGAAGAGCGTTTAACGACCTGGATATGTCGGGCGGAAGTCCAGTATGCCTCCATACACCGAGCACCGTGGCAATCCACATCAAACGCACCCATAATTGCAGCAGTCTCCTGTAGGAATACATTGCCTAGGTGAAAACATCATCCAGCCACCTTTCAAGTATAGCTATGGCCGTCTCCTGAATGTAAATGGCCATGGCCATCGTCTAAGTATAAGTGACTACGATTGTCTCCTGAATGTAAGTGGCTATGTCCATCCTCTAAGTATAAGTAGCTATGGGCGTCTCCTGAATGTAAATGGCTATGGCCATCCTCTAAGTATAAGTGGCTACGACTGTCTCCTGAATGTAAATGGCTATGGCCGTCTCTAATTATAAGTGGCTACGGCCGTCTCCTGAATGTAAATGGCTATGGACATCCTCTAAGTATAAGTGGCTATGGCTCTCTACTCGCTATCAACGGGCGTTCCCTCGACATGACCACGACTGCCTAATGCCAGCTGGCAAGATTCACAACTATAAATACTAAGAGAAAGAACCCTAAGAGGGGGCTGCTTCTTCTTCTTCACCTCTACTTCACTTGAAAAGGGATGGCCTTTGTAAGGCTCTGAACCTCTCCATGGAGAGGCAGACCAAATCGATATTATTAATAAAAGATCTTTACCCTCCCTTCCTTGACAAATAACAATTGTCTCTTGCATTTTATTCATTTGGTCTTTTGGTTTATTACGATCTGCTATGATGGACCCTCCATTTATTTTAGTTGTTTTATGCTTATAAAATATATGAAAACTTTGAACTAAACATCCTTAAAACTACAATAAATTTAATTGTTTCTTAAATTTTAGGGTAGATGATTTGACGCTCACCATGAGACTAAAATAATAGTGATTATATCACCGTTGATTCTAATAACACATTATTTTCACACTTGTTCTTGTGACGGATTTTTGTTCTCGGGATGGAACAATTCGAACAATAGGTTGTTTCTACTATTTCAACAATGAAACTCTAACTGTTTCAGCAATAGGTGGTCTCCATTATTTCTGCCAAAACTCGATTAAATTATGGGTTTTAAAAGTAAAATACCTATAAATAGATAAGACTATTTTGGACAAGAGCATTGAACCTGAATCTTTTTATATTAAAAAAATTCAAATTGTTTTTTATATACCAAATACAACAACTTTTGTTTTAAAGAACTTATAGCAGACTAACTTAGAATACTCCATCGATTATAAAAACAATGGTTGATATTCATATACTACTAATATTAAAACATTTAATTTTTAATAGAAAGCTGAAATGAGTGGTCTAACCAAAATGGACTTTATTTTTGGTTCATATAAGCCAAAAGATACTTAAAAGTATAGTAATATAATAACATGAATAATTTTGTATTAATAAAAACACCAAAAAAGTATTTAAATATAATTGATTAATTTTATATAATTGGAGTATTTGTGTAAACTAGAACCCAGTTTGTGAAAAAACAATGTGAAAAAGCTTGTATCTATAACTTGTGTAAGCAGAGGCGGATCCAATTATTTAAGTTTTAACATTATATTTATTGTACTGTAAAAATTATGAGTTTAAATATAATATTTATTAAAATTTTAATAAATTTTTATCCGTAAATCTGTATTTTGTGTCGAAATTTATAAATAAAATTGAATCCATAGCCGAAAGGCTACGGCCACCCCTATGTGGAAATTAAACATATATTGCTAAACTATCATTAGACAAGAGGGGTTGCTCTGATGGTAAACAACCCCCACTTCCAACCGCGAGTCTCCCTAAGAGCAAGGTGGGACGTTCTTGGAGGGAAGGATGCCGGGGGTCTATTTGGAAACAGCCTCTCTACCCAAGGGTAGGGGTAATGTCTGCGTACACACAACCCTCCCCAGACCCTACTAAGTGGAATTATACTGGGTTGTTGTTATTATTATTGTTGTTATTGCTAACTACTATAATTAATTTCAAATAAAAATAAAGAAAAAGGAAAAAAAGCAAATAGAAATCACGTGAAGAATGAGATGGGTGGCAGGTTTATCACATGAGGTGTCACGCACGCGAGCTTGTAGCTAATGCCTCATGCACTATTTTGGTAGTTGTAGTTATATCCCTGATTTTTTTCTTCCGAAAATTAAATTAAAAACTTCACGCACAAAATATGAAAATTTCACATATAATCAGATTAAATGACCTATAAAAACATCTACTTATATGTAATAAGTTTAATTTTATAATCTAAAAAATAAAATATATAGTTTACTGTAACTTGTAAAAGTATATTAATAATATAGAAATTTATTAATATATACTTCCTCCAATCCATAATTAGTGATCTTTCGGCCTTTTTATTTTGATCTAAAGTAAGTGTTTTTTTTCATGATCAAGAACGAATTAATTTATTTTCTCAAAAATTGTCCTTATTTATATATTAAAACGTGTCAAAGTAATAATTAATTATGGGTACTACAGTAAATATATTTTTTCGTTAAGAGGGTATGTCAAAAACTAAAAAGTCATTTATTATGGATCGGATGAAATATTAATTAAATAAAAAAAATTATTCGTCATTTGTTGACATTTTTAGGGGGGAGCATACACGTTTAACATCTTTACAATTATATGATTCTAATTTTAACCACTCTTTACTTTTAGCGAGCGTTTGAGCATAAGAACTGTAAAATTCTACAAAAAAACTTGAAAACTATTTAAAAGTAAAAATGATATATGAAATTTAGGGTGGTGTTTTGATATGAATATCATTTTGGGTTGTTTTTGAAGTTTTGTGAGTAAATATTTTAAAAAATAATTTTTGCAATTTTAAAATTTTTGAAAAATTTCAAAATATATGTTCAAGTGAAAAATTAAAAATTTTATGGACGATCCCTGATTTTAAAAAAAAGTAAAAATATTTGAAAAAAAAGAATTAAAAAAAAATTTCTTATGTCCAAAAGGGCTCTTATTTTTAAGGAACATGAATAGAATGCTTTATTAACAAATCTAAGTCTAAAACACGTGGCGTAATTTTCGTTTTAGATGCTGATTAAATCTAACAACGGAATCGTGTCGGCTGCTTTTCCTGTCTTTGGGCCGTCGGATCCAAAGAACTGGATTGTCGGTTAGGTTTGCAGGTCCAAGTTGTACGGAAACATATCCCAAATAAAGCCGGTGTTTCCTTTTGTCCAATTACTACTATGGTGTTTGTCGGTCGGTTCAATATTTTCGGTATTCGATTTCTTAAAATTTTATATCAATATCGTACCTAATTAAATTCGATATGGTTCGGTTAATCTTCTTTCGATTTCTGTTTATTTGATTCGGTAACTTCAGTTTAAATACTAACTAGTGCATAGAATCCTATACTCTAATATTCTTAATTAAAGTACTCAAAATATAAAATTGGAAATATTTGTTGATAAAACTTTTGTCCAAAACTAGCAAATATCGACCCAAATAAAGAAAATTATACATAAAAGAATATTTGATCATTAGAAATGTCTTGTTACTTGCTTAGAGTTAATTGGTGAACTTAGAGGATAAAGGTAAGAATTCAGGTGACTCATTCTTGTGTACTGTGTGGAGAAGACATAGAAGAAACACATGATCACTTGTATTTTGAGTGTCAATATTCACAAAACTATGGACAAGAATGCTGGAATGGTTAAGATAAAAGAGAAAGGTTGAAAACTTGAAAGTTGAGGTGCAGTGGCTAACTATCAATGTAAACAGCAGAAATTCAAGGAAAACTTTGCTAGGAGTGGTATTTGCATCAGTAGTAGTATATCATATTTGGATGGAGAGAAATGAAAGACGATTTCAAAACCAGAGTAAAGAGGTTCAAGATAGAGCAAAAGACATTGCCATACAAGTGCACATAACAGGACCGGAGAAATGTAAATGGACACCTATATTGAGTACACTAAATAGTTATCGTAATTGTAATCCTTATCAACTAGGATAGGAAAAATATCCACGAGTGTTATGGGATCTTAGTAAGCAACCTTGGTTGTATAAATTTTTGTTTATTGGTTTCAGTCATGAAACCTGATACTAGAGTCCAAAGTACAGGTGATATAAATTGAAAAATTAGCTGAAATAAAAATTTTCTTTCGGCCAAAAAAAAGGGAATTAAAATTTTAATTTTTTATATATTTATGTTATAGTTGATAGTATGTATTTGTGTAATATAATATATCTAGCGTTATAGTATCAGTATTTCGGTATTTTATTTTAAAATACCAAATACCATACCTAATACCAATTTTTTTAAAACTTAAACTAAATACCACACCAAATACCAAAATTTTTGATTCGGTATGATAATTCGGTATTTAACACATTATGCACAGCCCTAATTACTACTATCTTTTCAATTCATTCAAGTTCTCACTACCAGTGAGGTACTACCGTACAAAGAACCCGTTTGGATTAGCTGATTCTAAATAGTTGATAAGCTTGAAGTGTTGAAATTTTTTTTACAGTTGAAATTGATTTTTTAAAATAAGCATTTACATATTTGGATACAAATGCTGAAACCGATAATAGACTGTTAATTTGTTTGATTAAAAATGTGTTGATAAGTTATTCTTTTGTTAAAATAACAAAAACACCCTTGAATTTTTGTCAAAAGAAGATAATTTTTTTAAAAAAAAATAAAGAAAAGAATTATAAACGAACATGGAATTAAGAGAAAATCAAGAAATTTATCTTGGAATTTTTTTTTGTGAATTAGAAAATATAATTAAGAATAAACTAGTAAAAATAATGGTTAAACTAACAGTGCATACAAGTTAAAAAGCCATAAGTTGGTCCGACCAACTTATGGCTAAGTTTAGCTTATAAGAACTTAATTTATAAGTATTTTGAGTATTTACCAAACATATAAATAAGTCAAAAGATGCTTATAAGACAGTTTGACCAGCTTATATAGTTAGCCAAACACTCTCAAATACATGCAGATCCAATCAGTGGCGAATTAAGAATTTTTAAATTATGGTTACTCAACTACTTTTAATTTAAAATTAATAAAGAGAGACGGGTGCTCAGCAATACATTTGTGTGAATCATTTGTTTCTCTATAAAAAAAAACAGTATACTACAAACGTAATGGGTGTCAAAGCACCCAGACTATCAACGTAGATCTGTAATTGGGTCCAAGTTATGCTAAGGTTTTGGGAATTTGTACTAAAGTTTCAAGCAGTAAAGTAACTATGAAGATGGGTATGTACCGGTTATTGAGATTTCAAGCACTCCTGTTGTGTATTGTAGATACCCATTGAGCAGAGATAAGTAGCAGGTGCTCGTGTTGAGGTTCTAAATATCCGTACATGCGGCGCATGAATCGCGCACGGGTAAATACCAAATACCCTTCTCGATGCTTTCAGAATATATGTATTGAGGTTTCAAGTACCGTGCACATCACGAGTAGTTACCAACCTGATTTTATGGCTCACATGGTCGGTCACTCAACTTTTGGGTAACTGGCCATAAAAATAATATAAATAGTAGGAGAGTTTCATCCCTGATATAAATCTAAAAAAGACAAAAAATTTTTCATTCTTATTAATCAGTGATCCATTACCGACATCGGGCGAGATCTGCACAGTGATATCCGGTTGGACACAGATATCACGATCCTCCATTAGTCGTGTGTCACTGTTCATGCGCCTTCCAAAGTCTCAGAACCCCTTTTGTGTTCGGAGTGCGTCGTTTTATCAAGTGTGATGACGAGCATTTTATTCGGTCCTTGGTACAATAAGTTCTTAGCCTCGATTCTGATCCAGTGTAATGAATCATATCCTTGCTTCATTTGACCTACTAGAAAATTGGGGTATATGTTACCCCTGGTTTAACTTGCTTACATAATATAAATACAAAATTGACCCTATTAATTAATCAGGTAATTAAATTGAAGTTACAAAGAAAGCATACACAAATTCTCCAACTTTTACTTTGCAGTTCTATCACGACCCATTTTCCGAACCCGGTTGTGATAGTGCCTCTCGTGAAGACAAGGCCAACCAACGGAATAACAACACCTCTTTTAACTGTTACTTAGCATGGATAAGTCTAAAACATAGATAACATAATCATAAGTGTGGAAGAAAAGTGTTAAAACAGGGAACTATCCTGACACAGCCCAAAATCGTAGTATCACAAGTCATGAGCCACTAGTGGAAATCCAGTACAAGTCTAAGAAGTACAAAATCCGGTACGACAACATCTAGAGAAAAATAAATGACAAGATATGGGCGGCTCGGGGTTGTGGACGCTGATAGCTACCTCAAAGTCTCCAATCAATGCCTAAACTGGGAAGATCAATGCTCAGGAACGAACTCCGCTATGCCTGTATCTGATCACACAGTGCAGGGAGTAATAGGAGTACTCTGACCCAATGAGTAATAAATATAAATAATGGCTGAAAGCATGAAATCAGATAAAGGCACAAGGTAATTCTACATTCAAGTATTTAAATCAGTTAAGCAGTAAAACAGCGAAGTATTGATAACTCTCTTTTAAAACAGTTAAAGGTAAATATTTTCAACAAGTGGAAAATAATTAGAAACCTTCCCCTCGGGCTCAATATCAAACTCTCAGTACAGTGTTAGCCCCGCGGGCTTAGTATCAGTCACTCGGTACAATATCAACCCCTCGGGATCACTTTCAGATCATATGGGTACCCGCACTCACTGTCGGGGTACAGACTCCGGAGGGGCCCCTTACTGCCTAAGCGCTATATCATCACAAGGTCTGAAAGCCTTCTCATATCAATATAAGGCCTAAAAGCCTTCTCATATCAATATAAGGCCTGAAAGCCTTCTCATATCACTCATAAGGCCTGAAAGCCTCCTCACATTCCTCATGAAGCCTGAAAGCCTTCTAACATCACACAACATATCCTCACCTATGGCCCTCGACCTCAATCAGTACAAAAATATTCATAAGCCCCTTGGACATCAGTAAAAAAATAGTGCTCAGCTCAATCACTTGTTCAAATATCATTTAAATCTCAAAATTTGAGTAAAAATAGCTGAGTTTATAAAAAACTGTAATTTAATTGGACTAAGTTCAAGTAATATTTAAAATAGTGATAAAACTGTGATGAAAGTTCACAAGGGATTTCAAATAGTCGGCAATTAGCCCAAGTGTGGAAATAAGCCCAAGTCATGGTGAAAACAACAAGTCGTAGTCAAATACGCGGTAAAATATCAACCGGGATGAACCAAGTCACAATCCCTAATAGTAAACGATCCCGTGCTCATCATTGAGCGCGTGTCTCACGTCAATATAGCGCTACGTTGTGAAATCCGGGGTTTCAAACCCTTAGGACATCATTTAATATCATTACTCGCCTCAAGCCGGTCAAAAGTCTAGTTCGCTATGCCCTTGCCTCTCGAATTGACCTCCCCTCGCGTCGAATTTGATCAAAACCACAGTGAATAAGTTACAATATGCTAAAGAATTAATACCCAATCTAAAATGGTCGAAAAACATCAAGAAATCTGAAATTGGCAAAACTTGATCCTCGGGCCCACTTTTCGAAACTCAAAAATTTATACATCAACGGACTCCTTATCTCGCCACGAGCCTATACATATTAAAAACTCCAAAACTCCCAACTCAAATGTTCCCTCAGATCCCAATTTTTAATTCAAAAAGGTCAAGCCCTAATCTCCCATGTTTAATCAGATTTCCATGAATATCAATGTTTATTCTACAATTAAATGATGTATTTAGGTCTTAGGACTCATCTCCAATCATACCCAGTCGAAATCACCTTTAATCCCCGTCCAAAAGCTCTCAAAGGTTGCTAAAAATAGTGAAAAATACCCTTAGCTCGCGAATGAAATGTTATTTTAAAACCCTTCTGCCAAGGCCTTATTTACGCTTCTGCGACCCAGATACCGCATATGCGGAATTTCCTCCGCTTCTGCGGATTCTTCATAACTGCTCAGGACCATTTCTGCAGTCAAGTTCCGGTTTTGTGGACACCGCATCTGCAGAAATGATCCGCATCTGCGAAACTCCTCCAAATGTACGAAATCCTCACCTGCAACCCCTTCTTCATATCTGCGGAACCGCATCTGCGGCCCCTTTTTTGCAGATGCGAAAATACCAGATACCAGCAACTTCAGAAATTGAACAAGTCCAAAATTCACCCCGATGGCCATCCAAAATCACTCCGAGGCCCCTAGGACCTCAACCAAAGGTGCCAATCCACCCTAAAACATCATTCAAACTTTCTCCAATCATCAAAACACCATGAACAACACCCAAACCATCAAATTACATTGGATTCAAGCCTAAGTTCTTCTAAAACTTCCAAAATACGTATTTGATAAAAAAACCCGACCAAAAGATTCCCTAATCATCTGAAATTTTGCATACACATCCCAAAATCCCCTAATAAAGCTACTGCAACTCTCAGAATTCCATTCCGGCCCTCGGATCAAAATCTCACCTACCAATCGGATATGGCCAAAATACTAACTTCGCCAATTCAAGCCTAATCGTACATCGAACCTCCAATATCACTTCCGATCGCGTTCCTAAGTCAAAAATCATCCCCCAAAGCTAACCTAATCACCAAAAATCACATCTAATCGCGTTCCTAATTTACAAATTATCCCCCAAAGCTAACCGAATCATCGAAAATCACATCCGAGCTCTCTAACTCTTAAGTCAACATCCGGTTGACTTTTCCAAAACAAGCCTTCCTTAAAGAGATTAAGTGTCTCATTTCCTACCAAAACCCATCCAAATCAACCCTAACACGCCAAATACTGATAATGAAGCATAAAGAAGTAGAATATGGGAGAAAACAGGGCGTTAACTCATGAGACGATGGGCCGGGTCGTCACATCCTCCCCAACTAAAACAAATGCTCATCCTCGAGCGGGTCAAGAAACATACTTGAAGCCTCAAACACGTGAGGATATCTACTTTCCATCTCATGCTCGGTCTCTTAGGTTTCCTTCTCCACGGGCCGACCTCTCCACTGTAACTTCACCAAAGCTATATTCTTTGATCTTAACTTCCGAACCTGACGACCCAAAATTTACTGGCTCCACATCATTGGTCAAATCATCATCCAACTAGACCGTGCTGAAGTCCAAAACATAAGACGGGTCCCCAACATACTTCCGGAGCATAAAAACATGAAATAGCGGATGAACGCCCGATAAGATGGGTGGCAAAGCAAGCATATAGGCACCTCTCCAATCCTCCTAAGTACCTCAATGTGCCCAATAAATCCGGGCTCAACTTTCCCTTCTTTCCAAACCTCATAACACCCTTCATGGGCGATAGTTTTAACAAAACCTTCTCACCGACCATATAAAATACGTCTCAAACCTTCCGGTCCGTACAACTCTTTTGACGCGACTGAGCTATACGAGGTCTCTCCTGAATCACATTCACCTTCTCTAAGGCATCCTGAACCAACTCTGTCCCCAATAGTCTAGCCTCGCGGGGCTCAAACTAACCAATTGGAGACCTACACCATCTCCCATACAAGGCCTCATATGGTGCCATCTGAATGCTAGATTGATAGTTGTTGTTGTAGGAAAACTCTGCAAGTGGCAAGAACTCATCCCAAGAACCTCTAAAATCAATAACACAGGCACGCAACATGTCCTCCAATATTTGAATAGTACGCTCGGAATGTCCGTCCGTCTGAGGATGAAATATCATGCTCAACTCCACCTGCATACCCAATTCTCACTGAAATGCCTTCCAAAACTGAGAAGTGAACTGAGTACCTCTAACTGAGATAATAGACAATGGAACACCATGGAACCTAACAATCTCGCGAATAAAGATCCCTGCCAGTTGCTCCGAAGAATAGGTAGTACACACCAGAATGATGTGTGTGGACTTGGTTGGCCGATCTGCAATCACCCAAACCGAATCAAAATTCTTCGAAGTCCAAGGAAGGTCACTCATAAAATCCATAGTTACTCTCTCCCATTTCCACTCAAGAATAATCATATACTGAAGCACACCACCCAATATCTGATGCTCATATTTCACCTACTGACAGTTGAGACACCGAGATACATAACCTACAATATATTTCTTCATTCTCCTCCTCCAATAGTACTGCCTCAAATCCTGATACATCTTCGCAGCACCCGGATGAATGGAATACCGCGAGCTATGGGCCTCCTCGAGAATAAACTCTCTATGCCAATCCACATTGGACACATAGATCCGACCCTACATCCTTAACACATCATTATCACATATAGTCACATCTCTAGCATCACCATGTTGAACTCCGTCCTTGAGGTCAAACAAATTCGGATCATCATACTGGCGCTCTCTGATGGGATCATATAAGGAAGACTAAGAAACCATGCAAGCCAATACCCGACTGGGATCCAAAATGTCTAATATCACAAAATGATTGGCCAAAGCCTGAACATCAACTGCAAAGGGCCTCTCCGCAACTGAAATGTATGCCAAGCTCCCCATACTCACTGCCTTC
The DNA here is from genome assembly GCA_034376525.1 of Nicotiana benthamiana. Taxonomy (NCBI): domain Eukaryota; kingdom Viridiplantae; phylum Streptophyta; class Magnoliopsida; order Solanales; family Solanaceae; genus Nicotiana; species Nicotiana benthamiana. Next base: position 68,924,504 of record CM067334.1, on the reverse strand, counting down.
GGCTCAAGGCGTTGGCCACCACATTGGCCTTTCCCAGATAGTATAAAATGGTAATATCATAGTCCTTAAGCAACTCCATCCATCTCCGCTGCCTCAAATTCAGATCTTTCTACTTGAACAAATGCTGAAGACTGCGATGATCAGTGAATACCACACAAGATACGCCATATAAGTAGTGCCTCCAAATCTTCAAAGCATGAACTATAGCAGCCAACTCTAAATCATGAACATGGTAGTTCTTCTCAGGGGCTTCAATAGACGAGAAACATATGCAATCACTCTACCCTCCTACATCAATACACAGCCAATCCCAACTCTTGAAGCATCACAATAGACAGTATAAGAACCTGAAGTTGATGGTAAAACCAATATTGGATCTGTGGTCAAAGCTGTCTTGAGCTTCTAAAATATCTCCTCGCACTCGTCCAACCATACAAATGGAGCACCCTTTTGAGTGAACTTGGTCAAGAGCAAGGCAATAGAAGAAAAACCCTAAACAAACCGGCGATAATAACCCGCCAAACCGAGGAACTACGAATCTCTGTGGCTGAGGACGATCTAGTCAACTCTGCACCGCCTCTATTTTCTTTGGATCAACTTGAATACCATTGCTGGACACTACGTGCCCTAAGAAAGACACTGAACCGAGCCAAAACTCACACTTGGAGAACTTTGCATAAAGCTTCTGCTCCCTCAATCTCTGCAATACAACTCGCAAATGCTTCCCGTGTTCTTCCCGACTATGCGAGTATATCAGAATATCATCAATGAATATAATAACAAACGAATCCAGATAGGGCCAAAATACGCTATTCTTCAATTGCATGAACGCTGCTGGGGCATTGGTTAGCCCGAAAGACAAAACGAAAAACTCATAGTGACTATATCTAGTCCTAAAAGCAGTCTTGAGAATATACAACTCCCTGATCTTCAACTGGTGATAACTCGAACGGAGATCACTCTCGGAGAACACCCTCACTCCTTGAAGCTGGTCGAATAAATCATCAATACGAGGGATGAGATACTTTTTCTTCACTATTACTTTGTTTAGTTACTTGTAATCTGTGCACATCCTCATTGTACCATCCTTCTTCTTCACAAATAGAATAGGTGCACCCCACGGCGACACACTAGGCCGAATGAACCCCTTATCCAGGAGTTCCCAAAGCTGCTCCTTTAACTATTTTAGCTCCACTGGTGCCATACAATATGGTAGAATGGAAATGGACTGAGTACCTAGCACCAAATCAATAACAAAACCAATGTCCCTGTTCGATGGTATGCCCGACAGATCTATAGGAAAAACATCGGGTAACTCCCTCATAACTGGAACATAATCAATGCTAGGAGCCTCAGCTCCGATATCCCGCACAAAGTCAAAATATGGCAGACCTTCCCAACCATACGCTGGGCCTTTAGGAAAGAAATCACTCTACTAGCGAAATAATCAGTCACACCATGCCACTCGATTCTCGGAACACCAGGCATAGCCAAAGTGACTATTTTAGCAAGATAGTCTAGAATAGAATGACACTGAGATAGCCAATTCATGATAGAATAACGTAACAGTCCACCATGCTCAATAGCAATAAATCAACTCGGGGATCCAGACCCCCAATAGTCACAACACAAGACCGATACACATGGTCTACAACAATAGTATCGCCCACCCGGGTATATACATGCACAGGTAAAGCAAGAAACCCTTGGGTCGTACCCAAATGATGAGTAAAATATGAGGACACATAAGAAAAGGTAGAACCAGGATCAAATAAGACAGAGGCATCTCTGTGGCAGAATGAGATAATACCTGTGATAACAGCATCTGACGCAATAGAATCTGTCCTGCCTGGGATAGAATAAAATCGAACCTAGACACCACCCGATAGGCCTCCACCTCTGGGGAGACCCCTAGCTACCTGACCCTTACCCCTAGTTGACTGGGCAAGTGCTGAAGAAACTAGAGCAGAAGACGAGGGATGACCCTCTACAGTGATGAACTGACAGCACGACGAGGACCCTACCTCCACATATGTCCAAACTCTCCACACTCATAACAACTCCCAGGTTCTAGAGAATGGGACTGAAGGGAACCCTTGCACCGTAGTGACTAGCTAGCACTTGACACAGAAAAACCCTAAATAGACCGGGCATACGAAGAACTCTGAGTTGGAAGGGCACTGAGTGAGGACTGGCCCTGCCGACCCTTGATGAACATGACCTATAGATTCCATACAATACTCAGGATGACTCAACTGAGGAGGCATGAAAGAACAAACTCTACCATGCTGGAACTGGCCCCTAGACGGAGCACCACTGAAACCGCTACAACCTCGAGGCCTCTTGGCCTCCCTCACCTCTCAATCCTAATGGCGAGTGATGATGGGCTATAATTGAATATTTTAGTCACTTATTACACTCAAATTTACTGCTCTTTGATTGAGTTTGAGCTTTAATCGCTAGTGTTTTGCACTAACTGTGTGTTTTATGCCTTGTATGAGTGATTCCGAGCTATATTGATATTATGGAATGAATTCAAGTGATTTGCATGTTTTAAGCCTGAGTAAAATCTTAAGGAATTAAGTTGGAATCGTGTTTGGGGGTTAAAGATGATAGTTTGATTGAACAAAGAATCGAGTAGGCATATTGTATACTGTTTAGTAAATTAAACATAACGTTTTGCTCAGAAAACTATTTGGGCCCCACAATATATGTTTGGAAATTTGACTCAAACGACTACAATTTTCATCTTTTATATTTTTCCATATCCCAAACGGAACGGGGCGAAAACATATAAGATTTGAGCTAAAACAAACGAAATCGGAAAAAGGGCTAGTTGGGCGCCATAGGTAGAGCCTAGTGTCACCTTTGGTGCCAAAAAGAGTATGCACAAATATTTGGGTGCTATAGAGGGCACCCGGTGCAGGGCTGGGCATCGGTGACGCGAATTTTGTCTTATTTTGTCCTGGACACAGTTTATTCGGCCCTAAACCTACCCAACTTGTATAATAGGGGTCCTTAACCTAATTTGGAGGATATCTAACATACATTGAAGGGAGTTTTACGTGGGGAAACACACACCAAGATTGTAGGAGGCTTCTACCTAGTTTTTCTTCTCTTTTCTTCCTTTAATTTCATAGTTTCTTAGTTCTAGAGTTTTTGGTGCTACATGATCGTTGTAGTTTGAAACTTGAATTGTTCTTATTATTTTATCATATTGGTTTATTTATTCATTCTTGCGCTTAATTATTTGATTGCTTAATTACTAATTGAATACTATCTACAATTCTAGGATTGAACTCGGGAGAGGGAATTATAGATTGCATGTAAGGTTGAGTAGAGTAAGATCTTAACTCTTAGGGAGGGCGGATTGCTGTTAGTTGATGAGTGGTGATTTTACCACTCATTCTAGCCTCTTTTCCTTAGCTTTTATGTCAGTTTAAGTATACAATGAGGTTATTTATAGTGGTTATTGTTTTATTTTTAGGTAAATGATGCTATGAAGTGGTTTGAATCGAAGTGAAGTGGAATTGAGCAAAAACAAGGTGAAACCATGCAAAACCTTTAGTGGTCCGCTTCTGCGGAAGTTTGGTCGCAGGTGCAACTCTCTCTTGTGCGGATTCAGGGCCGCTTATGCGGAATTGGAGAAATAGGCAAGAACCGCTTATACAGTTTGAACATGTCGCCTATGCGGAACCACAGAAGCGGTTGACTTTCCGCTTATGCGAATCTGGAGAAACAAGCTAGACGCTTCTGCGGGACCGAAGAAGCAGTTAGCTTCCCGCCTATGCGATCACTGCAACAATTGGAGGATTCCATTTTTGCGATGAAAATTCCGCCTTTGCAGAACTGCTTCTGCGGTTATTGTTCCGCAGAAGCGGAATTCGTGCATCAAGCCTGGGGAAGCTTTATCATTTCATATTTCCTCACCCCAAACCGAGCAGATCTTTTGGATTATCTTTGGCTTATTTTCAGTCCATAGAGACTAGAGAGAACAAGTTTGAAGCTAGGGTTTTGCACAAACACACTTGGGTCTTGAAGATTAAAGCTTGTGGTTAATATTTTCTTACCAATTTATGTTTCTTTCTTCATTTCCTTGCTTTGTATTGTTAATCTAAGTGTGTAGTATTTTATCCAACACTTAAATCTTGTTTATGGAAATATTCATAATTAAAGTGTGGATTTTATACCTTGTTGTGCTTATGCATTGAATGATTTTTCTATATTTATGAAGTGAGTTGTTGTTTCTTTAATTATTGTTGTTCTTTTAATATTTCCAAAGAGACTAACTAGCCCTAGGACTCGCCCATTAACTCCGAATTAATTTTGGGAAAATAATTTGGAGTTGGAAAAGATTAATTAACAAGAACTTGAGGTATTAACCCTCATTTTATAGATTCTACCTTGGGATAGGATTGAACTACTTGTAGCCTTCCGGGTATGATTATTCTTCTAATTGTAATTAGGGATAATTCAATTAGGAAGTCTGGTTAGTCTTCCGAAGAAGATAATTAAGAATTATTATCCGTGGCTAATTAACATAAACTCGCTCAGATGTGTAAAATCGTAAAATACATTGGATCGATACTTGAGTGTAATTCCCAATGCTTTAATACTTGTAGCCATTGATCATTTTACTTGCTTTCTAGGTTAGTTAACATTTACGCACTTTAGATACAAAAAAAATTTCAACCAAAATTCTTAGTGCTTGGCACCGCGCAACTAGCGATAATTTTCTTACATTCCTAATCGCCTACACATTGTTCACTGTGGGATTCGACCCCGACTTAAGTTGGGTAAGTTATATATTGTTGTGACCGTGTATATTGCTTTTCAGCGGTGGATTTGGACGTCACCAAAATTAGCGCCGTTGCCGGGGAATAATTTGGCGTAATTTAGGTTGTTTGAGAATTAAGTGAAAGTGCTTTGGTCCAAGCTTGTGAATATTTTTGTAATTATTTTTCTTACCTTGGGTCTACTTTTAGTGTTTGTTTCTTGTTTTATTTCTTGTTTTTGAAAAAACTGGGATCATATAATGAAAATTGGTCGGATGGTAGTTGTTCATACTTTGATGATCCGTGTCCTTATTGTGAAAGACCACACTCGTTGCAAAATTGTTTAAATTCTCCCGGTGGTGGATTTTGCGCACAATATCATCCCTATGGTTGGAGTTTTTATGATACGTGTGGTTGCCACAATGGTCATTGGGATTATTGTGCATATTTGACCTTCCCTTCCACAAGCCCCTACTATGATGCGTTTTCTTTTGATGATGAGAACTATAGGGCTATGTCAATGGAAGAAAGTGAGCATGGGAAAAACGGAGAGTTCAAGCTCATGTTGGAGTGTCTACTTGAAGAAGGAAACAAGGAGCAAAATGCCTTAGAACATACTTTTGGAGACTAGTCTCCAAAATGATTTAACTATTCAACGATTGCACTCACAAATGGATGAAATGATCAAAGTCTCAAGGGTTCAAAGAGCTTTGGAAGTGAATGAAAACCAAAATCCTTCCTTGGAGATTGAAAGTGAAAACCCTTTCTTGGCATTTGATCAAAACCAAGAGGAACTCCCAAATGCTCAAAATGAGAAAATAATAGGGGTGTGCATTCAAATTGGTTTATCGATTAATCGAATCGATTATTTGTTATCGGTTCATCAATAAATCGAATCGAAAAAACTGAAACCTTATTGAAGCGATAACGATAAGCATATGTACAAATCGATAATCGATAAATAATTACCGATAAGGGGTAAAATCAAATCGATAAATCGAATGCACACCCCTAGTTATTTCATCTACCACATTTAAGGAATGATCCAATTTAAAGCTCAAGGGAATGAAGTTCAAATTAATGAAAAATAAAATTAGCAGTGATGATGTATTTTTATTTTTCTAATACCGTTGGAGTGTTGGTGTCATACATTTGATCCCTTACTTTAGTTTCGTTGCATGTGCTTATTGACACAATTTTTATGTTATAAACGGTGTTCGTTTTATTTTAGCTTCTTTTTGTCCATATTAGTTTGGCGTGTTTATAGCAATATACTTTAATCTCGCAAATTTTTTTATTGGTGAAATTGATAACCGAATCGATTAGCCCCAGAAATCGATAAATCGAAATCAAAAAATTTGAAAACTTATTGAAACAATAACGATAAGCATATGTACAAATCGATAATCGATAAGTAATTATCGATAAGGGTCAAAATCGAATCAATAAATCGAATGCACACCCCTAGAAAATAATGCTCATGTTGGAGGCCATTCTTGAAAATGAGGAGAAGCACAACTTTGCACTCGAGGACTTGAAACAAGGCTTGAATTACAATCATGAACATATCCGCTCTTTGGAAAATCAAATGCAAAGTTTGGTTGAGGCTCACTATGCCCAACAACTTGAGTGTTTGGAAGAAAGCGAAGAAGAGTTCAATTCCGAGGAACAAAGAGAGATTTACTTTGCAGAATCAAGAATTGAACATCAACCGATCCAATGAGTGTTAGTGATGCCGAGAAAAAAAATAGAATTAGAGTCAACCGGTGTAAATGCAAATGTGGTTGATGTTGATTCTAATCCGGGGGAAAAGGAGGATGCCAAGATAGAAAAATTACAAAGTGAAGGCTTAGAGTCACATTCCAAGTATTTTTCAATGTTGGAATTGTGTGGTGACATGGAAGTCAAACTACACGGATCAATGAAGGATTGTGAGGAAGAAAAGCTCATGCCATTCATTTTATAGTTTGAAGAAACAAGAAAGCAAAATGACATCCCTCATTTGAGAGCCAAGAAGTGGAAAATGAAGATTTTAAGCATTGGCTCGATCATCAACTTACCACCCCCATTACTTGTGGTCACAAGCTCGATTCCAAGCTAGGTGCCCAGTTCATATTATCCAAGTGGCGGAAAAAGTGGTAATGTTGTTTGCGTCGTTCCACGACGTTAAATGCGGTACTCGGTGGGAGGCAACCCATTGTTTTTCAAAAATTTTCATCATTTTCATCATTTTTTTAGAATAGCTTAGAATATTATTTTTGACTAATATGCCAAATTTTAGATTGTTTGGAGTTGATTTGACTAGGTCGGGATGACCCGGATGGCAAAATCCAGTAGCTGCCAGCACTGTGCATGCAACTTCTGCTAAAACCGCTTCTATGGTATTTGGACCGCATATGCGGTCTCACAGAAGTGGAAATTGTGACGCAAAAGAAGCTCCCATCGCAGAAGCAGTCAAAACGCAGCGTATGCGGAACCACTAAAGCGGCCAAAAAGTCGCGTAAGCGAAAATCTCCCAAATCTTAATTGTTAAAAATTTTTGAATGGTTCATTTGCCAAAATCAAAATCTCACTGCTCCCCACTGCCCTAATTCCCCAAGAACGAATCAATCTCAAAAAAATTAACAAGCTCGTTCGTACATTCATTTCTCTTGCCCGACTTCAGGTATTATCTTCCGTATACTCTTCTCAGTCTCCTACTCTCTCCTCATATGGGTTGTAATCCACATTTACCACAGAATTTCTTTTCATTTTTATTTGATATTTTCTTCTTTTCTTCTTCTTTTTGTTTCGAATTCTGGGTAATTGCTTTAGAAAGTGAGGATTTGGTTGAGTATAGAGTTGTGTGTGCTGTGTAAATTGAATAAAATTGGGGGAAGTCTTGAGTACCCCATTTTTGTAAAGAAAGGTTCATCCGAACCTTCTTGCAAAGTGTTCTACACAATGCTTGAGTGAGAATCTTGGGCGAAGCGGCACTACTCTAGTCTCATTTGAATCATGTTCTATTATAATGCAGAAATTTTTGTTTTGATGCAAAAATTTAGTTGAAATTGCAAAAGAAATTGAAAAAATGACTGGGTAGTGAGTTCCCTGAAGAAGACTATCAAAATCGCGTAAGCGGACGGTCAGCCGCAGAAGTGAGACCGCTTTTGCAGTAGAAAGACTGCAGACGCAAAAAATAAAAAATAAAAAAAATAGAGACCGCAGAAGCAGCTGGTTGAACGCAAAAGAGGAACCGCCTCCATGGCTCTGCTTCCGCAGAAGCGGAAACTGCCAAATTATGCCCAATATAGTGGGTTTGCAAAAGTTGCTTCCCGGGCCTTTTCAACCTAATTTTTTTTGCTCAAATGCAATTTTTTAAATTGTTTTACATGATTCGATTGTCCGACTAATTTTGTGATGATTCTTTGTAGGTGTTTTAACTCAAAAATGGATCCAACCGCAAGTGGATCGCATTCGGAAATCCAAGAAGAGTCGAAACGGGGATACATGAGGAGAAATTGGCAGAAAAGCTCCCGGACTTCCATGCCAGGCTCTATTCTTCTGGATGGTCCTGTTTCATTGCCACACCATGCAAAGCCAATGAGATGTGGGTTTGTGATTTCTATGCCAATCTTAGGCGTACATACTTTGATGATCCACATATCATAATAAGAGGGAAAATGGTGAGGTTTGGGGTTGAACATATCAATGATACTCTTGGAATCCCCAACTATCCCTTGAAGCCAACAAACGAGAAAAATAATTGTGACAATGGAGAGTGGCTTATGTCCAAACTTATCCCCCCACAGTTGAGAGAGAAATAGGGAAACAAACAAAAAGGGCTGAAATCAATGGACTTCACTGTGGAGGCAAATGGATGGTTGCATATAGTGAGCAACAAAGTATGTACGTATGGGAATGTCACCGATGTCTCCTACATTCGGGGATTGATTGTAGCATAACTCCTGGATGGCATTCAGGTTAATGCGGGGCACTACATTCTTTAGGAGATAAGGCAGTACGTGAGAGAGTACCCTAGAGAGAAGGATGCGGTGTTGATGTTTCCCTCACTGATTACGAGTCAATGCACCAGAGGCGAGGTTGTCGTCCGTCCCACTGGCTTCCAGCTGACAAACCTCTCCATCCATTGAAAGTGATAGGAGAGGGCACTGTTGTCAAGAGCAAGAAGAGGAAAGTCGTCTCCACAGTCACCAGTTCCGAGCCGTCCTCTCAGGGGCCATTCGGGATACTTAACTTCGAGCTTCAATCAATTAAGGAGTTAGTATAGCAGCTTCCGAGTGTGCCCTTCTCCTTACATCCTAGCACTTTTTACTTCTCCAAGGAAGACATGCATGGCTACTTGGATGCTCAAAAATGACAGGAAGAAAACATGAAGGAAATGACAGCATCGGTGGCCAATCTGGAGGGAGCCTATGGTACTTTGGCCAAGGCCTATGCTGACCTTCAGGCGGACTTTCAGAAGGAGAAGAAGAAGAACAAGAAGAAGAACAAATTTATGCTCAAGATGTGGAGAGGCATCAAAGCCATCTTCAAGTGGGGACGACCAGATGCAAAGATTCCAGTGGCAGCCGAAGATGATAGTGAGGAGTATTCCTTTATTTCAGAGTTTGGTGGAGATGGTGGCAATGATGATGATGATTATGATGATGGAGGCCGATGATGGTGGAGCCACGAGTTTAGTTCAACACTGATCAGCCGTCCTCCCACAGCCTTCTAGTCTGACGCATACCTCAGGGAGACCCTCAAACTCTTTCATGCTTTATGTGATACATTGTGCAGTGAGGAAACTGCAAAACTTTTAGTTGGAGTGGCAATTTTAGCACTGTATTCATATTTTGGTATATTATGTGCCCTTGCTGGGCTTATATTTATGTATGGATATTCTGTGCCCGTGCCGGGCTTGTGACTATGCTTGTTGGTATATGGTGTGCCCTTGCCAGGCTTGGTGTTGATTAGTCATGTGTTTGTGTTCTTAGTCTTTCTTTCGTTATTTATTTCTTAGTATAGCTTATTTTCTTCTTAGTAATAGTAGCTTCTTTTATTCTAGTTACCTTTGTAGTAGTTTTCGTTTCTTTTATATTCATTTCCTTAAATAAAATTTCCTTGGGTTTTCTTCATGCTACAGTTCTTTCCCAGGGAACACTTTTGAAGTGAACCTTGTGACTTCCCGATGATGGATAGATTGACAACTTTCTTAAGGGAATTAGTCTTGTTTTGCTAGGGTGAGGCTTTTGGATTATTTGGTACTAATAACATTATTCTCTAGTGTGTAAGTTGTGAATAAGAATACCCCTCAGAAAATTTGGTTTGAATTTAAGCAAGTAAGTTGCATGGTGCAAATTTGATCTTGTGATAAAATTTTGGCTCTTTTAGTGACTCTTTGCTCACTAGTTTGATATTGCTCTTGAAGCTTTTATTAGAAAATAAAATTGATCCATCTTGATTAGTTCATGTGCCATGCGTGTTAGCATTTTTTCAAATGAATCTTGTGTTTACTTCTATCATCTAGAACTTGCCCAGTTGGTTTTTCAATGCTAATGATACTATGTTTGGTTGGAGGAATGATCTTAGGCATTCTTTGCTTTAATTTGTAAAACTTCTTTAGCCTTTCAAGCCTACCTTTGTATAAATAATATCATTAGTACCCAATTTGAGCCTTTAAACCTTTTCTTTGGCCAACTCATTACAAACCTTTCCCCGTTTGAAAAATAATTCCCTCTTTTGAACCCGTCCCTCTTTGAACATTGAGAATGAGGCTAAAAGCCTAAGTTGGGGGTGAGATCAAAGTGAAAAAGTGGCAAGGTTGTATGTTGAGTTTAGGACCACATGCCTAATAATCATTTGTTTAAACTATTCAATCCCCAAAAAGAAAAAAAAAGAGAAAGAAAATATGTGTATAAAGTATGGAGTCTTGAATAAAAATAGAAGAGGTGTGAGGTGATCCTATATTGGGAACTAGATGAAAATAGGGCTATGGGGGTTTGAAAATAAGCAAAGTGCAAAAGAATGAAAAAAGTGTGAGTAGTGTTCAAGGAGGGTGAAGTCACTTGTACCCAAATGTCTATCCAACCTGTCCCTAAACCTACATTACAAGCTCAAAAAGTCCTTATGAGACCCCCAACAGATCATTTTTAAATAAGCGATGAATTAAAATAAGGGCAAGCCTATGGTATGAAATGTTGTAACACTTGAAGTTTTTTGTGAGAGTGAGTGTTCTAGAAAAATTTATCCCTTGTGTTGTATTATAAATATTGTGAATTTTGGGACTTCCTCTTTTTGTGAGGGCACATGAATTAGGAAAATTGGTGAAATTGAGTATAGTGAGCATTTTTAGCGAACTAGTGCTTTTGAGTTACTTCTTGAGGCTTATGTTGATCACTTGATTATTTTTAAAAAAGCCTTTGCACACTCTTGAAGTTTTTCTATGAGGGATTTATTCGGAAAAGATGTGCACACTTGAGCCAAATGGTTAGTACCAACGAAATCCATTAGTATGGTGTTTAAATCGGAGAAGGTGTTATGAAAGTAATGGCAATACTACTTGTGTTTGAATTGGTGAATCCTCATATAAGTTTTGGTTTTGATTTTCTTGAGGACAAGAAAAAGCTTTAAGTTAGGGGTGTTGATGAGTGGTGATTTTACCACTCGTCCTAGCCTCTTTTCCTTAGCTTTTATGTCGTTTTAATTATACAATGAGGTTGTTTATAGTGGTTATTGTTAGATTTTCAGGTAAATAATGGTATGAAGTGGTTTGAATTGAAGTGAAGTGGAATTGAGCAAAAACAAGGTGAAACCATCCAAAATCTTCAGTGAAGTCCGCTTCTGCGAATGTTTGGTCGCAGGTGCGACTTCCGCTTGTGCGGATTCATGGCCGCTTATGCGGAATTAGAGGAATAGGCAAGAACCGCTTATGCGGTTGAAATGTCGCTTCTGCGGAACAGCAGGAGCGGTTGACTTTCTGCTGATGCGGATTTGGAGAAACGAGCTAGACGCTTCTGCGGTTGAAATCTCGCTTCTGCGGGACCACAGAAGCAGTTAACTTCCCGCCTATGAGATCACTGCTATAATTGGAGGATTCCGCTTTTGCGATGAAAATTCCGCCTTTGCGGAACCGCTTCTGCAGTTATTGTTCTGCAGAAGCGGAAGTCGTGCATCAAGCCTGGGGTAGCTTTGGCATTTCACATTTCCTCACCCTAAATCATTTTATACTCGTCCAAGTAGATCTTTTCGAACATCTTTGGCTTATGTTCAGTCCAAAGAGACTAGAGAGAACAAGTTTGAAGCTAGGGTTTTGCACAAACACACTTGGGTCTTGAAGATTAAAGCTTGTGGTTAAGATTTTCTCACCCATTTATGTTTCTTTCTTCATTTCCTTGTTTTGTATTGTTTATCTAAGTGTGTAGTATTTTATCCAACACTTAAATCTTGTTTATGGGAATATTCATAATTAAAGTATGGATTTTATACCTTGTTGTGTTTATGTATTGAATGTTTTTTCTATATTTATGAAGTGAATTATTGTTTATTTAATTATTCTTCTTCTTTATTGTTTCCAAAGGGATTAGCTAACCCTAGGACTCGCCCATTAACTCCGAATTAATTTTGGAAAAAATAGTTTGGAGTTGGGAAAAATTAATTAACAAGAACTTGAGGCGTTAACCCTCGTTTTATAGATTCTACCTAGGGATAGGATTGAACTACTTATTGCCTTCCGGGTGTGCTTATTCTTCTAATTTCGATTAGGGATAATTCAATTAGGATGTCTGATTAGTCTTCGGAAGAAGCTAATTAAGAATTATTATCCGTGGCTAATTAACATAAACTCGCTCATATTTATAAAATCGTTAATTACATTGGATCATTACTTCAGTGTAATTCCCAATGCTTACATACTTGTAGCCATTGATCATTTACTTACTTTCTAGGTTAGTTTACATTTCCCCACTTTAGATATAAAAACAATTTTCAACCAAAATTCTTAGTGTTTGGCACTGTGCAACTAGCGATAGTTTTCTTAAAATCCTAGTCGCCTACACATTGTTCTTTCTGAGATTCGACCCCCACTCATAGTTGGGTAAATTATATTGCAGCGACCGTGTCTATTGCTTTTTAGCGGTGGATTTGGATGTCACCATTAGGATAGGAATATACCTAATCGTCTTGCTTAGTTACTATACAGGAATTATAAATGCGTTCTTGTTAATTCTAATTCCATAGGAATATAGGCGTTAGATTAGCTTGAATAGATGAGTTGTACTTCGGGAGAAGGCTACGAGAAATATTAACCCTGTCAACCAATAAACCAGATAAATTAATCAGACGATTTAAGTGGAAGACTCAACGGGATTGTTAGCTAACCCATATCTCTAGAATATTCAATCACACTGGAATTGTCTCTATAGTTTGTCATTGTTTTCTTTAATCTCCTTATTTGCTACTTTAGATAAATTTTAGTTAAATATTCATACATTAGATTTCGCTTGACTAGATTAACTGTTTGGTTTAATTTAGTTGCTAGTTAATCACAAGTCCCTGTGGGTACGATATCTGGACTTACAATCCTATATTACTTGTTGACCACGTATTCTTGCGTGGGCGTTTGGGAGTAACAAGTTTTTGGCACCATTGTCGGGGAATTAGAAATTAACTATTATACTAGATTAGATTTTTACTTTTTGTCTATTCAAGTTTCTTTATATTTTTATCTTAGTTTAAGATTTTATTATATTTGTTGACATGGCTTATTGGAATGAGAATTGGTCGAATATTGGTTATTCTTATATGATTATCATTGTCCAAATTTTGGAGGACCTCACTGGTGGAAAAATTGTCGGAATGTTCCTAGGAGCGAGTTGTGCGCACAATCACAATCCTTTGAGGGGAATATTTGTAATATGTGTGGTGGTCAAGGTGGCCATGATGGTTGTCCTAATTTTTATTATCCTCATCAGAATTTTTATTATAATGTCTCTAATAATAGTTATGAGTTTGATAGGAGCAAGGAAATGGAGGATATGGAAAGCAGGGCTCAAATTATGGATACGATGAGGCAAGTAGTTGAGTTACAAGATGAAAATCGAAAGGCTATACAAAGAATTAGTGCATCAATCATGAGAATTAAGGCCGAGGCGAAGGAAGTGGCCGAAGAGAGCGAGTTCCCACCAGAAAATAATTTTGAAGAAGCAGATATAGTGAGCCAATCTTGGATAGAGGAACAAGATCAACTTATAAATCTCATGACTTTCTCCGTGATGGTCTTTCAAATATGACGAAATAACTGATAGAAGGAAGAACTGAGCTTAGGCAAGAAATAGACAACTTTGGCTTAGATATCCATGACATTTATGATCAATTGAATAAAAAGGTTGGGCGTCTGATGCCCTACAACCAATTTTTGTGGATGCTGGCAAGCTTGAGGAGCGGAAAGAGGAATTCCAACTATTCGACCAAAATATTATTAATAATGCCAAAGTTGACGAAGAGTTGAAAATTGAGGATGCCAAAAGTGATGCAATTTTTGAGTTGGAGCGTATTAGACCTCATTCTAAATTCTTTTCAACGTTGTGATTGGTTGGTGATATGGGAATTGATCCAGTCGAGCATATGGAGGAATCAATGGATGAGGAACAAAGTGTTTACATTCTAAAATTTGTCATACCAAGGAGACAAAATAACATTCCTCACTTAAGGGCCAAGAAAGGCAAGATGCGATATCTATTACTTGGTTCCTATATTTTAACACCATCGCCTCTTGAACGTGATAGAAAAATTGATGCAAAATTGGGGGCGCAATTTATATCCTCAAAGTTGAAGGAAAAGTGGTGAAAGTGATGGCGTCGTATCACGGCGTTAAATCAAGCGCTTATTCTATTTTTTTTTGTTTTTTATTATGTTATATTTGTAGTGTTGGTTTTGTGTTTTGTATGAGAAAGAGCATGGAGTCAAAACCAATAGGCAAGTGCAAAAGCGAGAAGGTGGTTGAAACTGAGTGTGACGTACCCGCACAAGGGATCATACCCGGGGAGAAGTGGGAGTATCCTGTAAGCTGCTAATTCTCCCTCTTATTAATTATTTATAGTATGCATTGAGGACATTGCACAATTTTAATTGTGGGGTGAGGACACTGTCTGAGTGATTTTCTATGCTATTTAAGTTGTGTTAGTTCAATTGAATAATCTTATTTAGAAAAAAACGAAAAAAATTGGACTTTCCCCGACGATGGATCTCCTAGACAGTTTTCTTGAGGGATTTAAGTTTAAAGAAAAAGGACAAAAAGATTTTCTTGGTAGGTATTGTAGTAATCCCCCCTTGGGTTTTCTTTGTGCCGTGGTTATTTGCCAAGGGTTTTATTTGAACTGGGTGTAAGTAGTTTTTTAGGAGGGAAGCCATGGTGATGTGAATTGAGTTGAAGTAATATCTCTTGAATTGTTTTACCTTGAGAATAGTAAGTACTCTAGTTGTGACGCTTACGCTCAGTTTTTGACTCTTGTAGAAGTACCTTAAATTGTATTATCTTAATTTTTCTTAACTGCTTTGACTAGAGTGTTTATGAATACAATCCTGAGTGAGTTATGTGCCATGTGTGTATAAGATTTTGTGTTATTCTATGCATTGCAATTGATGTCTAGAACTTTCCCTGTGTGTTTGCAAAGCGAAATGGTAGTTTTGTTCAGTCTTGGAAGTGATATAGGCGTTTCTTTATTGAGCCATATAAATATTTTACCCGCCTAATCGTTATGTATCATAGTTAACCCCTTTCAGCCTATCATCCTTTTTCTTTGGCAACCACATTATAAGCCTTACCCATTTGTTTGAATTAACCATCTCTTTGAACTTTTTCACTTCTCATGAGCACTTGAATTGTTATGAACTTTGTAAAAGTTAAAGTGTGGGATGGTTGGTTTGGCTTTTGATTGGAACTAATTGAATAAAGATATGTGAACCATTTTGAAAAAATAAGAGCCACTTGATTTAAAAAAGAAAAAAAAATCAATAGTTAGACTATTGTGAAAAGAAAAGATAATTGGTGGGTGTTGATATAAGTGTGCTTAAAGAAGAATGGGGTAATTTACATTGATGTGAAGAGGGAGTCATGGTTTGACATAAGTGTCTGGTTTTCAATGTTAAAGTATATGTATTAAAGTGCTTAGGGAGGTGTAGTCACTCTTATATCGAAATATATCCTACCCGTCCCGCAGCATACACTACAACCAAATAAAGTCCTACTTGATCTTAGATTGAATGAGTTCGATTAGTGGAGTAGTACACTATGGGCAAGATTATGGTACATCATTTGTGGCACATGAATGTTATTTCTGAGAGTGAGTGAATTCTTTCAATCTTGAGTTCCTAAGTGTTCTTAAATTTTATGATGTGGAACTACTCTCTTTTGTTGTGTGAGGGCACTTGATTTATGAAGGAAAGGTAATGTCAGTGACCTCTATGTTAGAGCAGGTGGGTGAGTTGCGAATAATGCGTGGTACTTGTGAGTCAAATCTTTAGGTGAAGATGTTACACTTTTGTGCTTAGTCTACTTTAAATATTCTTGGTGTGATGAGTAAGGAGAATTGTATAAAAAGGATGTGTCTATAAAAAAATATAGTTTGATTGCTCGAGGATGAGCAATGCTATAAGTGTGGGTTGTTTATGATTGGCTATAACTGCATATTTTAGTCGCTTATTACACTCAAATTAACTGCACTTTGATTGAGTTTGAGCTTTAATTGCTAGTGTCTTGCACTAACTATGTGTTTTATGACTCTTAGGAGTGATTTCGAGCTATATTGATATTATAGAATGAATTCAAGTGATTTGGATCTTTGAAGTATAAGTAAAAGCTTAAGAAATTAAGCCGGGGGTCAATAGATGATAGTTAGAGTGAACAAAGAATCGAGTAGGCAGATTGCGTACTGTGTAGTAAATTAAACATAACGTTTTGCTCCGAATTCTATTTGGGCTCCACAATATATGATTGGAAATCTAACTTAAATGTCTACAACTTTCATGTTTTATGTTTTACCATATTCCAAACAAAACGGGGCGAAAACATATAAGATTTGACCCAAAATGAAGGAAATCGGAAAAAGGGCCAGTTGGGCGCCACAGGCAGTGCCTGGTGCCACCTGTGGCGCCTAAAAGAGTATGCACAAATATTTGGGTGCTATAGAGGGCACCCGACATTGGGCTGGACACCAACTACGCGAATTTTGTTTTATTTTGCTCGGGACACGGTTTATTCGTCCCTAAACCTACCAAACTTGTATAAAAGGGGTCCTTAACCTAATTTGGAGGATATCTAACATACTTTGAAGGGAGTTTCACGTGGGGAAACACACACCAAGCTTAGAGGAGGTTTCTACCTAGTTTTTCTTCCATTCTCTTCCTTTTATCTTATAGTTTCTTAGTTCTAGAGTTTTGGGTGCTACATGAACGTTGTCGTTTGAAACTTGAATTGTTCTTATTATTTTATCATATTGATTTATTTATTCAATCTTGCGCTTAATTATTTGATTACTTGATCACTAATTGAATACTATCTACGATTCTATGAGTGAACTCAATTGCATATAAGGTTGAGTAGAGCAAGATCTTAACTCTTAGGGAGGAAAGATTTGCGGTTAGGATCGGAATATACCTAATCGCCTTGTTTGGTTACTATATATGAATTATAAATGCATTTTTGTTAATTCTAATTCCATAGGAATATAGGCGTTAGATTAGCTTGAATAGACGAGTTGTACTTCGGGAGAAGGCTACGAGAAATATTAACCATGTAAACCAATAAACCATATAATTTAAACAGACTATTTAAGTGGAAGACTCAACGGGATTGTTAGCTTACTCATAGCTCTAGAATATTCAATCACATTGAATTTGTCTCTATAATTTGTCGTTGTTTTCTTTAATCTCCTTATTTGCTACTTTAGATAAAGTTTTGTTAAATATTCATACATTAGAATTCGCTTGAATAGATTAATTGTTTGGTTTAATTTAGTTGATAGTTAATCACAAGTCTCTGTGGGTATGATATCTGTACTTACAATCCTATATTACTTGTTGACCACGTATACTTGCGTGTGCGGTTGGGAGCAAAAAGTTTTTGGCGCTGTTGCCGGGGACTTAGAAATTAACTATTCTAATAGATTAGATTTTTATTTTTTGTCTATTAAAGTTTATTTTTTATTTTTATATTAGTTTAAGATTTTATTATATTTGTTGACATGGCTTCTTGGAATGAGATTTGGTCGAATATTGGTTATTCTTATTATGATGATCCTTGTCCAAATTGTGGAGGACCTCACTGGTGGAAAAATTTTCGGAATGTTCCCAGGAGTGAGTTGTGCGCACAATCACAATCCTTTGAGTGGAATATTTTTAATTTGTGTGGTGGTCAAGGTGGTCATTGTGATGGTTGTCCTAATTACTAATATCCTTCTCAGAGTTTTTATTAT
Source organism: Nicotiana benthamiana (assembly GCA_034376525.1). Lineage (NCBI taxonomy): Eukaryota > Viridiplantae > Streptophyta > Magnoliopsida > Solanales > Solanaceae > Nicotiana > Nicotiana benthamiana. Next base: position 68,906,275 of record CM067334.1, on the reverse strand, counting down.
AATGTTTCTAATAATGTTTATGAGTTTGATAGGAGCAAGGAAATGGAGGATATGGAAAGTAGGGCTCGTATTACGGATATGATGAGGCAAGTAGTTGAGTTACAAGATGAAAATCGAAAGGCTATACAAAGAATTAGTGCAACAATAATGAGAATGAAGGCCGACGCGAAGGAAGCGGACGAAGAGAGCGAGTTCCCACCAGAAAATAATTTTGAAGAAGTAGATATAGTGAGCCAATCTTTTCTAGAGGAACAAGATCAACTTATAAATCGCATGACTTTCTCCGTGATGGTCTTTCAAATATGACAAAATAACTGATAGAAGGAAGAACTGAGCTTAGGCAAGAAATAGACCAATTTGGGTTAGATATCCATGACATTTATGATCAATTGAATAAAAAGGCTGGGCGTCTGATGCCCTACAACCAATTTTTGTGTATACTGGCAAGCTTGAGGAGCGGAAAGAGGAATTCCAACTATTCGACCAAAATATTATTAATAATGCCAAAGTTGACGAAGAGTTGAAAATTGAGGATGCCAAAAGTGATGCGATTTTTGAGTTGGAGCATATTAGACCTCATTCTAAATACTTTTCAACGTTGTGATTGGTTGGTGATATGGGAATTGATCCATTCGAGCATATGGAGGAGTCAATGGATGAGGAACAAAGTGTTTATACTCTAAAATTTGTCATACCAAGGAGTAAAAATGACATTCCTCACTTAAGGGCCAAGAAGTGCAAGATGCAATATCTATTACTTGGTTCCTATATTTTGACACCATCGCCTCATGAACGTGATAGAAAAATTGATACAAAATTGGAGGCACAATTTATATCCTCAAAGTGGAAGGAAAAGTAGTGAAAGTGATGGCGTCATGCCGCGACGTTAAATCAAGGGCTTGTTGGGAGGCAATCCAATTTTATTTATTTGGTGTTTTTTATTATGTTATATTTGTAGTGTTATTTTTGTGTTTTGTAGGAGTAAGAGCATGGAGTCAAAACCAATAGGCGAGTGCAAAAGCAAACATGTGGTTGAAACTGAGTGTGAGGTACCCTGACAAGGGATCATACCTTGGAGAAGTCTGAGTATCCCGTAAGCTTCTAGTTCTTCGGCCTTTGGCCTACCAAGGAGTTTCTTTTACCCTCTTTTAATTATTCATAGTAAGCATTGAGGAGATTGCATAGTTTTAATTGTGGGGTGATGAGATTGTCTGAGTGACTTTCTATGCTATTTAAGTTGTGTTAGTTTAATTGAATAATTTTTTTTAGAAAAAAAACAAAAATAATTGGACTTTCCCTGACGATGGATCTCCTAGACAGTTTTCTTGAGGGATTTAAGTCTAAAGAAAAAGGACATAAAGATTTTCTTTGTAGGTACTGTAGTAATCCCCCTTGGTATTTCTTTGTGCCGCATTTCTTTTTCAAGGGTTTTAGTTGAACTAGGTATATGTAGTTCTTTTAGAAGAGAAGCCATGGTGATGTTAATTGAATTGAAGTAATATCTCTTGAATTGTTATGCCTTGAGAATAATGAGTACTCTAGTTGTGACTCTTAGGCTCAGTTTTTGACTCTTGTAGAAGTTAAATTGTATTATCTTAATATTTCTTAACTGCTTTGGCTAGAGTGTCTATGAATCCAATCCTGAGTGAGTTATGTGCCATGTGTGTGTAAGGTTTTGTGTTATTCTGTGCATTGCATTTGATTTCTAGAACTTGCCATGTGTGTTTGCAAAGCGAAACGGTAGTTTTGTTCAGTCTTGGAAGTGATATAGGCCTTTCTTTGTTTAGCCATATAAATATTTTACCCGCCTAATCTTTATGTATCATAGTTCACCCCTTTCAGCCTATAATCATTTTTCTTTGGCAACCACATTACAAGCCTTACCCATTTGTTTGAATTAACCATCTCTTTGAACCTTTTCACTTCTCATGAGCACTTGAATTGTTGTGAACTTTGTAATAGTTAAAGTGTGGGGTGGTTGCTTTGTCTTTTGAGTGGAACTAATTGAATAAGGAGAAATGTGCACCGTTTTGAAAAAGTAAGAGCCACTTGAATTAAAAAAGAAAAAAAACAATAGTTAGATTATTGTGAAAAGAAAAGATAAGTGGTGGCTCTTGATATAAGTGTGCTTAAAGAAGAATGGGGTAATTTACATTGATGTGAAGGGGGAGTCATGGTTGACATAAATTTGTGGTTTTCAATGTTAAAGTATATGTAATAAAGTGCTCAGGGAGGTGTGTTCACTATTATATCTAAATATATCCTACCCGTCCCGCATCATACACTACAACCAAATAAAATCCTACTTGATCATAGATTGAATGAGTTCGATTAGTGGAGTAGTAAACTATGGGCAAGATTATGGTACATCGTTTGTGGCACATGAATGTTATTTTTGAGAGTGAGTGAATTCTTTCAATCTTGAGTTCCTAAGTGTTCTTAAATTGTATGGTGTGGAACTACTCTCTTTTGTTGTGTGAGGGCACTTGATTTATGAAGGAAAGGCAATGTCAGTGACCTCTATGTTAGAGAAGGTGGGTGAGTTGCGAATAATCCGTGGTACTTGCGAGTCAAATATTTAGGTGAAGATGTTACACTTTTGTGCTTAGTCAATTTTAAATATTCTTGGTGTGATGAGTAAGGAGAATTGCATAAAAAGGTTGTGTCTATAAAAAAAGTGTAGTTTGATTGCTCGAGGACGAGCAATGATATAAGTGTGGGGTGTTTATTATGGGCTATAATTGCATATTTTAGTCGCTTATTACACTCAAATTTACTGCACTTTGATTGAGTTTGAGCTTTAATCGCTAGTGTCTTGCACTAACTGTGCTTTTTATGCCTTGTAGGAGTGATTGCGAGCCATATAGATATTATGGAATGAATTCAAGTGATTTGAATCTTTGAAGTCTAAGTAAAAGCTTAAGGAATTAAGCCGGAATCGTGTTTGGGGGTCAACGGATGATAGTTAGAGTGAACAAGGAATCGAATAGGCATATTGTGTAATGTCTAGTAAATTAAACATAACGTTTTGCTCAGAACTCTATTTGGGCTTTACAACATATGGTTGGAAATCTAACTCAAAGGTCTAATACTTTCATGTTTTATGTTTCTCCATATTTTAAACGGAACGGGGCGAAAACATATAACATTTGATCCAAAATGAACGATATCGGAAAAAGGGCCAGTTGGGCGCCACAGACAGCACTTGGTGCTACCTATGGCACCAAAATGAGTATGCACAAATATTTGGGTGCTATAGAGGGCACTCGACACTGGGCTGGGCACCGGTGACGCGGATTTTGTCTTATTTCGCCTGGGACACGGTTTATTCGGCCCTAAACCTACCCAACTTGTATAAAAAGGGTCCTTAATCTTATTTGGAGGATATTTAACATACTTTGAAGGGGGTTTCACGTGGGGAAACACACACCAAGCTTGGAGGAGGCTTCTACCTAGTTTTTCTTCTCTTCTCTTCCTTTAGTCTCATAGTTTTTTAGTTCTAGAGTTTTGGGTGCTACATGAATGTTGTAGTTTGAAGCTTGAATTGTTATTATTTTATCATATTGGCTTATTTATTCAATCGTGCGCTTAATTATTTGATTACTTTATCACTAATTGAATACTATATAGGATTCTAGGATTAAACTCGGGAGAGGGAATTCTAGATTGCATATAAGGTTGAGTAGGGCAAGATCTTAACTCTTAGGGAGGGGGGATATGCGGTTAGGATAGGAATATACCTAATCGCCTTGCTTGGTTACTATACAGGAATTATAAATGTGTTCTTGTCAATTCTAATTCCATAGGAATATAGGCGTTAGATTAGATTGAATAGACGAGTTGTACTTCGGGAGAATGCTACGAGAAATATTAACCCTGTCAACCAATAAACCAGATAAATTAATCAGACGATTTAAGTGGAAGACTCAACGGGATGGTTAGCTAACCCATAGCTCTTTAATATTCAATCACATTGAAATTGTCTCTACAGTTTGTCGTTGTTTTCTTTAGTCTTCTTATTTGCTACTTTAGATAAATTTTAGTTAAATATTCATACATTAGATTTCGCTTGAATAGATTAACTGTTTGGTTTATTTTAGTTGATAGCTAATCACAAGTCCCTATGAGTACGATATCTGAACTTACAATCCTATATTACTCGTTGACCACGTATACTTGCATGTGTGTTTGGGAGCAACAATGAGCCGTTTCAATCTCACGAGCAATATCAACTGCATCCTCAAAGGAAATACTCAGAACTCTCACTCGAGTCATCAGAATACGAAGGTGATAATTAAGACCATCCACAAACCTCTTGATCCTTTCCCTATCTGTTGGAACTATCAAGGAGGCATGACGAGCCAACTCTGAAAACCTCGCCTCATACTGGGATACAGTCATATCTCCCTGTCGAAGCCACTCAAACTACCTGCGCAGCTCCTCCCTCTGAAATTGCGGTACCCACTTCTCCAAGATGAGAGTGGAGAACTCTTGCCAAGTCAATGTCGCTGCACATGCCAGCTTACGCCGCTCATACGCCTCCCACCAAGTGGAGGCATCTACAGTGAACTCGAAGGTGGTAAATGCTACACCACTCGACTCCAAAATCCTTGCCATCCGAAGCATGAGCTGACACTTGTCGAGAAAACCCTGGGCATCCTCGCCCTGAGCACCACCAAATGAAGGAGGTTGGAGCCTATCGAACCTCTCAAGACGATACTGCTCATTGTTTGGCATAGCTGGAACCACAAAGTCCTGAACTGGTGCAACCGTTTGAGCTAGAAGTGCTCTCGATGTCTGCAATCGCTGCACTACCTGCTCTAGTGTGCGAACAGCGGGGGTCTGATTGCCTCCCCCGGCCTGCGAAGTAGCTACTGCGATAGTAGCTGAAGCTGCCTGAGCCAGGCGGGTGCAAACCAATATTATCTGATCCAATGCCTCCTAAAGACTCGGAATCACAATGGGCACCGCCGGTTCCTGAACAAGTGCTGCTAGATTGTCTACAACTGGAGCTTGATCCCGAGTCGGGGTAGATAGTGGAGCAACAGGTGTTGCCCTCGGGGCTCTGCCTCTACCACAACCATGATCGTGTCCACGGCCTCCTGTTCCCTTAGTGGGTGGTACAGGTGGTCATCCATCTCATCTGGTAGAGTGAGTCCTCACCATCTATGAGAGAATAGAACACTGAAGTTTAGATAGGATCAACAAAGTCGCACAACAAGAATTTCATGAATATGAAGTCTTTCCTAATCTCGTGGATAATTATAGATGTCTCTGCACCGATCCGCGAGACTCTACCAAACCTATTCATATCTCGTGAGACCTATGTAACCTTGGCTCTGATACCAACTTATTACGACCGGGTTCGGGAATTGGGTTGTGACAAGTTAAATTTGAAATTTAAATGATATTTGAACTGTTGTTTGAGATGAGCATTATTGTTTTACTGATTCCCGAGGAGCTTATGATTATTTTTGGACTGATTGAGGCCGAGGGCCATAGGTAGGGATATGTTGAGTGATGTGTGGAGGTTTTCAGGCCTCGTGAGTGATGTGAGGAGGCTTTCAGGCCTCGTGAGTGATGTGAGGAGGCTTTCAGTCCTTATGAGTGATATGAGAAGGTTTTCAGGCCTTATGTTTATATAAGAAGGATTTCAGGACTTATGATGATATAACGCTTGGTCCGTAAGGGGCCCCTCCAGAGTCTGCACCCCCACAGTGAGCGCGGACACCTATATGATCTGTGAGTGAGCCCGAGGGGATGATCTTGTATTGAGTGACTGATACTGAGCCCGCGGGACTAACATTGTACTGAGAGTTTGATATTGAGTGAGAGGTAGGTTTCTGGTTATTTCCCACTTGTTGAAAATATTTGCCTTTAACTGTGTTAAAAGAGAGTTATCAATACTTCACTGTTTTACTACTTAACTGATTTTACTGCTTGAATGTAGAATTACCTTGTCTCTTTATGTGATTTCATGCTTTCAACCTTTATTTATATTTATTACTAACTGTCAGAGTACTCACATTACTCCCTGCATCGTGTGTGCAGATACATGCATAGCGAAGTCCGTTCTTGAGCATTGATCTTCCCGGTTCAGGCGATGACTAGAGATTTTGAGGTTGATGTCAGCGTCCACAACCCCGAGCCTTCCCTATCTTGTAATTTATTTTTCTATAGATATTATCGTATCGGATTCTGTACTTCTTAGACTTGTACTGTATTTCCACTAGTGGCTTATGACTTGTGACAACCCAATTTCGGGCTGTGTCAGATGGTTCCTTGTTTTATCACTTTTCTTCCACACTTATGATTATGTTATATATATTTTAGACTTATTCATGCTAAGTAACTGTTAAAAAGAGGTGTTGTTATTCCGTTGACTGGCCTTGTATTCACGAGATGTGCCATCACGATTGTATTTGGGAATTGGGACGTGACAAGTTGGTATCAGAGAAAAATCACAATGAATACATCACAATATGCTAAAAGAATAATACCCAATCTAAAATGGTCGAAAAACATCAAGAAATCCAAAATTGGCAAGACCCGAGCCCCAAGCCCACTTCTAAAAACTCAAAAATTTATGCATCAACGGACTCCTTATCTCGCCACAAGTCTATACATATCAAATACCAAAAAGCCAAGCTAAAATGCTCCATCAAATCCCAATTTTTCATTCAAAAAGGTCAAGCTCTAATTCTCCCCTTTTTAATCAGATTTCCATGAATTTTAATGTTGATTCTACAATTAAATGATGTATTCAGGTCTTAGGACTCACCTCCAACCAAACCCAGTCGAAATCACCTTCAATCCCAATCCAAAAGCTCTTAAGGTTGCTAAAAAATAGTGGAAAATACCCTTAGCTCGCGGATAAATGTTATTTTAAAACCCTTTTGCCCGGGCCTTATTTTCACTTCTGCGACCCAGAACCCGCATATGCGGTTACCACTTATGCGGAATTTAATCCGCTTTTGCGGATTTTTCATAACTGCTCAGGACCGCTTCTGCGGTCAAGTTCCGCTTCTGCGGACTCTGCATCTGTGGAAATGATCCGCATTTGAAAAATCCTTTAAATGACCGAAAACCGCACCTGCGACCCCTTATTTGCATATGCGGAACCACATATACAGCCCCTTTTTTCCGCAGATGCGGAAATACTAGACACCAGTAACTTCAGAAATGCAACAAGTCCAAAATTCACCCAGATGGCCATCCGAATTCACCCCAAGGCTCCCGCGATCTCAACTAAAGGTGCAAAACCATCCTAAAACATCATTCAGACTTGCTCCAATCATCAAAATACCACAAACAACACCAAAATCATCAAATTTCATCGGATTCAAGCCTAAGTTTTTCTAAAACTTCTGAAATATGTATTTGATAAAAAACCCAATCAAAACATTACCAAATCATCTTAAATTTTGCACACACATCCCAAATCACCTAACGAAGCTACTGCAACTCTCGGAATTTCATTCCGACCCTTGGATAAAAATCTCACCTACCAACTAAAAATTACCAAAATACGCAAATTCAAGCCTAATCCTACACCGGACCTCCAAAATCACTACTGATCGTGTTCCTATGTCACAAATCATACCCCGAAGCTAATCGAATCACCGAAAATCACATCTGAGCTCTCTAACTCATAAGTCAATATCCAATTGATTTTTCACAAACAAGCCTTCCTTAAAGAGACTAAGTGTCTCATTTCATATCAAAACAAATCCAAATCAACTCTAACACGCCAAAGACCGATAATGAAGCGTAAGGAAGAAGAAAATGGAAAAAATGGTATGGTAACTTATGAGATGATGGGCCGGATTGTCGCAAGTTCCTTATTAAATTACCTTGAAGACATATCAAGCAAACAAAGTCTTATTGAACTCCCAACAAATAAAATATGTCCTGCAATAATTGTGCTTTGTTATAAAATAATGACCGTAAAATTAAGACAAGTATTGAGAGAAACCGATATATTATTTGAATTCAAACTTATCTCAATAATGAACTGAAATCTCCTTTATTTATAGAAGAAAGCAAGTTGTTGTGTAAGTGCTACTGTACCAGTTATGAATAATTTTCTACTGAGAGTAATGTTTATCCATAACAGAGTATTGAAAGGATACGTTTGGTGTACCCGGTATGAATAATCTTCTATCGGGGTAATATTTATCCATAACCGAGTATTTAAATGATACGCCTATTGATCACGCCCAACTCTAGTCCTAATAAGGATAAGTGGTCGCTGCAAATATAATCCGGTCTAAAAAAACGGAGCCGAATCCCACATTGAACTAAGACTTAGCTATATCTGTTTTATATCACTAAGAAGGCACGAGTGAAAATAAATAAACAGCTGAAAACTAACTATGCTTGAATTGTAAACAATTGGAATAAAGGTATAAGGTGATGATTTCCCCTGTTGTTGGTTCCATTTGCATGTTTCTTATAGCTTTGACTTAGTTGCCTCTATCAATCATGAACTCTCCAGCTATCATAAATCTCTCTCAAGCAATTATACTAATTTACTAGACGCACTCTCTCAAGCATATGATAATTTACTAGACGCATTCTCTCAAGCTACGCTAGCTCGATTCGCATTACAGTTCACTTAGATCACACCCTAGGTATCGCTATCTCTAATCCAACCTCTAAACCCTCGGTTATGACTCTCGCCTATACTCCCGGAGTGATATTGTTCAAACAACTACCTAAATATGTACTCTCTCTCAAGCAGATACATAATAAATAAGAATAACTAATTGAGAATTCTTTTAATTAACTAAAATCAAAACATAGTTGAATAAATAAAGATTAACAACCAGCTCAAAATATATTAACATAACAACCAATTCATCCCCAACGGGTTTCACCAAAACCTTAGATTATAAATTAGCTACTCATAACAAAGTAAGAGAAAACTACTAAATTCTTCATAATATAAAAATTGCAAGAAAATAAAAGAGAGAAAGAACTATAATATTTTGGGTGATCTCTCACACTTGTTCTTCCTCCAAAAGTAATCTAAAAACACCAGCCTCCTCTTCTAGGCTAATTATATGTCAAAAGTGTGTCCAACCCTCAAAAATACTATTTTTTTCATGTATTTCTCATCTGGACTGTCGCTGCCGCGATCAGGATCGCGGTGAACCGCGGAAGACATTGCCTCATCCCACCTCAACTCCGCGGTCGCAGTTTTAACCGCGTTTCCACCCTGTTTCGTTTGAAATTTAGAAAAACGTAAAACATTAAAGTTGTAGCCCTTTGAGTTATCTTTCCAACCATAAATTGTGGAGCCTAAATGGTATTCTGAGAAAACAGTTATGTGTATTTTACTAAATAGTCCACAATATAATCGAGTCTTCGTTTTATTGTTTTATCATCCGTTGATCCCCGAATACGATACCGTCTTAATTTTTTGGGCTTTTACTCAGATTTCAAAGCTCCAAATCACTTTAGTTCATTCTATAACATCGATATAGATCGGAATCACTCATACAAGGCATAAAACACACCGTTAGTGCAAAACACTAGCGATTAAAGCGCAAACTCAACTAAAGTGCAGTAAATTAGAGTATAATAACTGAATAAAATATGTAATTATTGCCTATCATCACTTATTATACCCGGTATAGATAATCTTCTACTGGGAATAATATTTATCCATAACCAGGTATCGAAGTGATAAACTTCATCATGAGACTTATTTCCAATAGAGTACTAAATAGATAAACACATTTACGGCGGATTCCCATATGTATAAGCTTCTTCATGAAGCTTATTTATAATAGAGTGATAAATGAGCATACATAATATAATATATTCATAACACTCCCCCTTGGATGCTCATTAAAAGATAATATACCCCACTAAAATCTTACTAGAAAAAACCACATGGGAAAAAAATCCCCGTGAAGGAAAAAGAGTACACATATTTAGTAATATGCATTGCTAGGTGCTTCATTAAAAATCTTATAAGGAAAACTCAGTGGGAAAAAATTTAGTAAGGAAAAAAGAGTGCACCCCATATTTTACTCCCCTTGATGAAAACCTTGTTTCAAATATTTGACTCTCCGTGTTCTAATCTTGTATCTGCATAACCAATACAATCTGCACCACCTAAAATACATAACAATTACACTGAGATAGAATATTTCAGGACCAAAGATTCATTATCCTCTTCTAGAGATCGAAACAGAACCTTATTCACTTTAAGTAATCGAACACCTATTGATATATTTAATGGGTGCGCTTTGTTCATGAAAAAATATTTATAGACCCTTTCTGTATAGGCAAATTGATGGATGAAGTTCTCATATGCTAAATATTCAATTTGCAGACAAAGATAAAGTTTATTTTTCAAAGATCCTTTATCTCAAATTCTTTCTTAAGATATTCAATTTCCTTTTAGAGCTCTTATGAAGTTCCAAAAAATTTTATGTCATCAACATAAACAACAAGTATAACAAATTCTGATGCATTTTCTTTATAAAAATACATGGACAAAAAATATCATTTATGTAATCTTCTTTCATCAAATAATTACTAAGGCGATTATACCACACGCGAATTGATTGCTTTAAATCATACAAAGATTTTTATAATTTGATCGAGTACATTTCTCAAGACTTTGAATTATATGCTTCAGGCATTTTCAGTCCTTCAAAGATCTTCATATAGATTTAATCAAATAAATCATATAGGTTAAGATTTATATCTAAATTAGAGGTGTCAAATGGGCGGGTTGAGTCAATTTTGGGCGGGTCAAAATGGGTTGAGTCAATAGTTGGGCGGGTCAATTGACCCGCCCAAAAGTTACTTGGGCTAAGATGGGTTGGGTTAAGATGGGTTAAAATTCGGGTCATAACCCAACCCATCCAACTCTTACTAAACTTTAATTAATATGTATTATTTTTTAATAAATTGTATAATTACTAAATAAGGCTTTTTTCCTTTTGTTATGGTCATATTTAATATACTAAATAAAAATAAAATTATTTCTAAGATATTTTGACAAACTTACTCATGGATCAATTTGGGCTAAATATTAGCCCAACTTTATATGGGTTGAGATGGGTTGGGTCAAGATGGACTAAGTTCAATAAATGGGCGGGTCAATAACCAACCCAACCTTGGGCGGGTTGGACAGGTCATTTGGGCTTGTGTCAAATTTGACAGCTCTAATCTAAATGGTATGACATCTTCAAGTGTCTGGACTGCTGGTCCAATCCTTACAATCTTTTACAATATTGTGCACTGTATTGTATCAAATATATCGTCGGCGATCATTTTGTGTTAGTTCTTAAGCGACATAACTTGTTGAGATCTCATCACTTTCTTTATTTTCAGGTACCTGAACTTCTTCGTGAGTTTCATGAAATGTTATGTTGTGGGCTCTTCTAGAGCTTATTTCCTCCTCATTATGATCATTTTGATCATTAGCTCCTACTATTTTTCAAGGATTGTTACCTTTGGAACCGATTGGTCTATCATGCTTCATGCGTACAGTGAACTCTATCCTTCAGGGACTTTAATTTTAATAGGAGCATTTGTAGCTGAAATATGATTAAATTTTGGATCAGCAAATGCTTCTTGCATTTGACTTGAATTATCTTCTAAGTGAGGATCATATTAATGATAATTCGATTCGTATAGCATATTTTCCAGTAGTTACCGGGTATAATAAGCTTATTATTCCGGTATGGATAATCTTCTACCGGGGATAATATTTATCAATAATCGAGTATCGAAAGGATAAGCTTATTATATCCGGCATGGATAATCTTCTACTGGGGGGTAATGTTTATTCATAACCAGGTATCGAAGTAATAAGTTTCTTCATGAGGTTTATTTCCAATAGAGTACTAAATAGATAAACCATATCGATGGAATCTCATGTGAATAAGTTTCTTCATCAAATTTATTTGCAATGGAGTACTAAATAAAAGTTCATAATATAATATATTCATATCAAGCTTCTAATACTAGTAGATATTTTGTTAAAGTTCACATCACGCGGTACGTCTGATAAGTGCCCATCTTCATCATCTCGTACGTACTTGTCGAGGCATTTTCTTTTAAAAAAAACAAAAAATAAAAGATATTTACACTTTCCTCTCAAGTTTGAGTTAAAAATCAGTATCGCCTCTTAATTTCCCTTTTACCACATTCTCTCATCTTATCTTGTATTTTGTGGCCACGGCAGTGGGGAGATCATAATGGGTATTCAAATTTTAAACATCGTTTAATTACCAATGGTTTATATAAGGGCGTTTAAAGTCTTTTTTTTTGTTTTTAAAATTTTCAGTGAATGATGTAGTTGCCCACCCTTTGGCCTTTGCTATACATAGTTTTGCCCATGTGGCTAAGAATAATATCAATATTTCTTAGCCCATGCATTTAACTTCATAACAAAAAAAAGGATACAAAATTTAGACTGGTACTCTTATATGGGAAATAAGTTTGTAAGAGTTTATCAATTATATATATATATATATATATATATATAGCTTTGTTCTGAGAATTTCTATACTACGATTTCTATGAAATTTCATACGTAAACTAGTTTTTTCATAGTTATATGCATATGGAATATCTCAATAGACAAAATATGTGAAAGAACAAGGAGAAGATAATACTGATTTTTTAACATTAATTTGGACCACCTGAATGTCTTGTTTGTATCAATACCACTTGTCGTTGAAAAATAGCGAAGTTTCGAAAGTTATCGAAATTTAGTCATTTTAAATTTAAACGAAAATACTATTCAAAATTCGAAAAAATACACCCGCAAATTTTACGGGAGTTCCAGCATAAGTATGATTGAACTCCCGTAAACTTTACGGGAGTTCCAGCAAATATAATTGTGCAGTATAATATACTGGAGTTTGGAGCATTGATGCTCTAGTCTACTGCAAATTATACAGGAGTTAGGAAAGTATACCAGTCCAGTATAATATGCTGGAGTTCGTACATAAATGCACCAGAACTCCCGTATATTTTACTGGGTCGGGCCCTGTTACAGAAAAATAGCAAGTAGCTATTTCATTGACCGGTATAAAAACTGATTATATCATGATATTTTATTGTTATTTACTAGTACTATTATATATGAAGATGTCAGTTTTGGACATGACGATGTGATATATTATAAATAAGTTTGTTTAATTTCTTTTACCAAGTCGACCGGAGCAACTAGTCTGTTTAGATGATCTGGTGATAGGCTGTTGTAACATCTCTTTGTATAAAATTGACAAAATCTTCATCTTCTATTTTATCGATCTTTGTGGTGTATGTAATTTTTTTATTAAACGATGTTGATATTTACAGAAGTAAATAAATAATAAAATCATTATAATCACATCGGTTTTTCATGATCACTTTACTTTTTTGAATAAAATGTTGAAGTTGGGGTTGGAAACTCCAACTTCTACTTTGTACAAAGGACCAAGAAGTCTTTTGTCCAATCGTGTCATTTCTGTATTATCTGGGTAATTTTTAGGCATATTTTTATGTAATTCCAATACTGCTTCGAACAACGTGCATCCACCCTTGATCGGTCTCAACTCTTTTTGTCCTTAAAATTAGGACATTTTACGAACCCTAATTCTAGCACGATCAGTCCAAATTATAAATTTTTAGCACCAATTTGGAATCAGGATAGTAGTACGTGCATACGGGTGAAATCGGGGTAACATATATCCTGATTTTTCGGTGGGATAAGCAAGAATATACTTGTACGGGATTGGAACCGAAACTAAGAACTTATTGTATCAACTACCAAGGCTTGAACCAAATCCTTGCCATTGGACTTGATAAAATGACTCACCCCGGACTCGGGAGGGGTTCTGAGACTTCGAGAAGCACGTGAACGGTTGCACATCACGACTAATGGAGGGTCGTGATATCCGCGTCCGATCGAATATCATGGCGCAAATCTTGCCTGATGTCGGTAACGGATCAGTGATTAATGAGAAAGAAAGTTTCTTTAGCCTTTTTAGATGTGTACTTAGGGTGAAACTCTCTTACTATATAAAGAAGAAGCTTTTATTTTAATGAGGAATATTGTAACATGCATACCAAGAAAATACAAAATTATTTCTCTACTTTCTAGCTACTGCAAAGTCTTTACTATACTTTTGTTCTTTATTCTTGATTGGCTTCGAATCCAAGACAAAATCGAGGCAGAAACCATTGCTCAAACAAAGTTCAAGCCAGGTCATAACGTACGTTACGATTGATTTGATTATCCATGTATCTTTAACTCATTTATCTAATATTTTTGATTATTTGTATTAAATTAATTCATATATCTTTAAAATACATGTAAATTCAATTGTTATCCATTTTAAGAGTAAACCGTATGGAGAAATTATTAATTAACCCAGAGCTATCGTAAAACTTATCAAAAGAAAAATTCTCCACCATTCTTGACGGGATATATAGTTCCATGACGAATAATTCTAATTTGAATTATAATATTACAAGTTTAAAATCTAGTATGTTCTCACAACCATTAACGAATTAATTTTTCTACTCTCCTGCTAACTTAATTTGTTAATAGAAAAAGGATTATCTTGGTAATAGTACGTTGAGCAGATTGACGTGCGACTTTCTAACAGACAATTCAAATAGAGGCGAATCTAGGATTTAAGTTTTATGGGTTCAACTTTTAAAGTTTGTACCATTAAATCCTTTATCGTATTTTTAAAGTTATAGATTCAAATTGCTATTTACTGTAATATTAATGACTTTTTCTATGTTATTTATGCTCCACGTCAAAATATGGATTCAGTTGAACCCGATACCGATACATTGTATCCGCCTCTGAATTCAAAGGATGTCAGATGTACTACATGCCTAAAGCAATTGTGGCATGCAACAGTCTAAGCAACTTTATAATATTGTAATTGTTTGACTCAAAAGTTGTTAAATATTTTTTAAGCAAATCAACCAAAAAATAGATGAAGGGGTAAATCATAGCCAATCATAATTAATATCGGATTGAAAGACATGATCGAAACATGGAAATATTGGACGGAAATAATACTTGGGAAATTTTATTAGTTACAGAAGTTTATCCTGCCTCTCCTTGAAGGGGTTTAGGGAGTTACAATCATATCCCCCCTTCGTGGGTGGTTGAAAAATGGAATCTTTATCCTTTCCCGTAGGTCAAGGATTCTGTTTATGGAGTTCTGCCACCCCTTTTCGGGGTTGAGTAGTGGAGAAGAAGGCCAGGGCCGACACCATCTTTTAACTCTTTCACCTTCTATTTATAGTCGAGAACTCCCTGAGCTTAATGATTTATCATGGCCAGGTCGGGGAGGTATTCCTTCGTCGTGGAGAGGTATTGGCCTTGTCACTTGTGTTGGAAATAACAATAACGAGTCAGAGTCGAATTTGTTGACTACTTTCGTAAAATGATTAGGACGGGGTCATTGCCGCGGTGATCGTGTGGTCAGATTTTTGTCAATATAGTTAGTCCTTCCGTTCTTCGGGGTCGTGCCTTGTGACTTCGCAGACGGATCATGTGTGTGATGTAGTCGGGAGGAGTCGGATTAGCATTTTGTTCCTTAGATGCATTATGAATTTTAAAATTGCCAGGGGGCGTCTCTCTAGTATTTGTGCACCGTCATGACTGTTTCAAAACTGAAGCGCCGATTGGTAAACAAAATGTCGCTTCGTGCAGACAGTCATAATGGCGCGTGTTTTCGAGAGGTTACTGTTTCGCGCCCGATCAGGTTCTAATGGCGACTATTAGGTTTCGTGCTCGGAGAATTTACGTCTTATAAATTGAAGGAGTCTGTCATTTTCTTTTCGCATTTCATCGCTCATCTTCGAGAGAATTTCCAGGATATCTCCCTTTATGTTAATTTGAGCTTTTCTTTACTCCCTTGCTCACAATAATCTCCAATTTTCTTACTTCTCTCGCAAAGTTCTTTCTCCTCTTTTTTGTGGGTGAAGAATCTTCTTCCCGTGATAATCTCCCAGCTACCCCTCTAGAAGCTGAGAACCCCGCTATACAGAACCGATGGAAAGAGATGATGTTCCTTCAGTAGAGAAACTTTTATCCTGCCCAGGGAGGTCATTGGTAGATTTTAGCGCTGATGGCGGCGAGGAGCAGGTGAAATATTCCTCCCCTCATAGGGGAGGTCGGGATAGCGGATTTACGGGAATGATGGGGCATTCCCATTTATGTTGAGATGGTACCGACATGGAGGGATGACAGGGTCCAAATCGACCGTCCCGAGTTCTGCATGTTCTATGCTTACCCCTTCCTCGTGGGATACAAGCTCCAACTTCCTATCTTGGTGGTCGACTTCTGCCGCTATTACGAGGTGTGTCCTGCCCAACTCTCTCTTTATATATACAAGCTATTCCTCATGTTTATCAAGTATGCGTAGCTGTGCAGTCATGAGGTCACTCTAAGACACGTACTTAGTCTATTCACTCCTCAGAAGATTCGCGACATAATGATCCATCCGCGTCCTCGAGGGTCAAAAAGGTCTGGTGGTCAAGATGGATGACAGGACCGATCGTCGCTTTTTCGAAACCTTTTTCTATGTGCGGAGCAAACACCTCATGGAGGACCCAACTGGATTTCCTGAAGTGTAGAATTTCCCCGTAAGTCTTCGTCCCTAATTAGCGGAATGCCCGTTTTCCCCTTGCCCTCTTTATATCTTATGTTGTAAATATTGATCTACTTCATCGTCTTGCAGCCGAGAAGCTACCCCCGCCTTCTTTGGAGGGGATTCGAGAATGGGTCGAGGTAGTCCTTCCCATACAGCAGGGGCTCGCACGTGGTCAGCATTTTTTGGTAGATTCAGGCATAGGCCCCTCACGGGTGAGATAGCACCCTTATTTTCTGACCATTCTCTGTTGGTTTGATCTTACCTTTTGAATATTGTTTGTAGTGATTAGGGAGAGTTCTTTATGACCATTCTATGTTGTTTTGATCTTACCTTTTGAATATTGTTTGTCGTGATCAGGTAGTTCACAGAGTCAGGGATCCTCAACTAGCCTTCCATCGGCCGGCTGCCTCTGCTCGCCTCAGCACGGTGTCTGTTGCTCGTGCTTCGTTGAGGGCTGCCTCGGTGGAGTCTACGGCCTTGGCTACTCCAACCTAGGCGATCTCCCATGATGAGGTCCCCTCTGGTGCTATCCGCCCTCAGAATGATTCTCCATCGACTGGGGAGGAAGAAGGGTCGTCGAAGAGACGAAGGGTGGGGTTCCAAATGGAGCCTCCGACTTTGATCAATTTAGATTTTCCTTCGATGGGTCCAGAGGGAAATGTTGTTGCACAGTCTAACACAAGGGTGGAACAGGTAGGCGAAGTTGGTGCTTGTATTCAGAGCCAGGAAAATGTAGCTGTTGTGGCGGTTCAGTCTGACACTCTTATTGCGGATATCATGAGATGTCCTAATCATTGCAGAACATCCCAGATACCGAAGTGAGGGACAAAGTGGCTGTGATGGGTTTGCGGGTATGTCCTCTGATTTTGGTTTGCTTTTTCCTTTGTCGCAAATGTGCATTGATTTAACCTCTTTGTTGTTTCCTCTTTCTTTTAGACGTACATGTTGGAGGTGGAGAACATCCATAGGGGCCAATGTCAGGTCAAGGATTTTCTTGCAGATGTTGGAGAAGTATTGTCACTATCGCAATAGGTACCGGGTGTTGTATGCGAGGTTGAGGATGGACCCCCACAACCAGGCTCTGGGTGAGGAATTGGAAAGGAGGCATCGTGAGCTGAAGCACATAATCTACAACAAGAGCGATGTTGAATAGCAACTTCACCTCAAGGACGAGAAGCTTGAGCTGGGAAAAGGGGTTGTCGACGAATGCGAGCACTTGCAGGGCAAGTTGAGGGAGATGCAGTTGGAGATAGATCGGTGTGGGGCCTAGTTTGAGGTGGCGAGCATCGAATGGAGAGGGAAGCTTTTTGTGATGGAGGGCAGGTTTGCTGATTTGGAGCGTATTGAGAGAGCGTGGTCTGAGGCCCTATCAAAGATAGCGTCTCTGGAAGAGACTATGCACGTACTCCAGTCCCAGCAAGAAATGGAGCGGGGGACTGTGGCCCTTATGGAGTAATGGCTCGAGGAGCGGATCAATGCACTTTGTGCCAAGGCGGGAAGTCTGGAAGAGAAAGTTGCGGCCTTGGAGGCAGAGAACTAGCAGCTTAGGGCCCAGGCTGGACCGTCCCGTGCTTTCGTCCCCCGCCAGACTCATGAGCTTTGGATCTATGCCGAAGCCCAGCGGGACATATTCAAGAGTTTATGGGAAGCATGTACCGTGATAGAGGTCGTGAAGGCTCGCAAAGCTCGTGCACTATGGATATGATGTGGCGATGCTCGAAGCTGGTGATCATGCATGCGATGATGATGAGTATCCCTATGGGGATGGTGGTGACGATGGCGGTGATGGTGTCGAGTAAAGAAATTTTTTTTCTTTGTTTTACTTTTCGTTTTGTTCATCGGTTGGCGTTCGTTTGCTTCTTGTTGTTTTCGTTTCTCTCTTTTTCTGTTGACCGGCCTAGGCCAGGTATAGGTGGCGATAACCCACATTCCTGACTTTATGAATAATAAATTCTTTTTCGCTACTTGTCTTGCATTTCAGGTTTCTTTTGGTTAGGCTTATGATCTTGTCGCAAAGTGAGGGCTCGTCAAACGAGTCCCGATATTGTTTCTTCTTGTGTCTAAGGCTCCCAACCTTAAGGGTGTCTTTTCGAATCTATCGAAGTAACAACCCATCTTGAGTTTGACCGAGGTCGAACTTACTAAACTTTAATGTGAAATCACTTAGCCTGAAACTCAATTCAAATGAGGTCGAACTTATCAAAATTTGATGGCGAAGGCACTTAGCCTTAGTCCTAGTCCGAACGAGGTCAAACTTATAAAACTTTGATAGTGAAGGCACTTAGCCTTAGTCCCAGTTCGAACGAGGTCGAATTTATCAAACTTTGATGGCGAAGGTGCACAACCTTGAATCACTTCGAGTAAGGTCGAACTTGTCAAACTTTGATGGCGAAGACGCACAACCTTAAACTCCGTTCGAGTGCGGTCAAACTTATCAAACTCTGATGGCGAAGGCATTTAACCTTAAATTCAGTTCGAACGAGGTCGAACTTATCAAAATTTGATGGCGAAGGTATTTAGCCTTAAAATAAGTTCGAGCAAGGTCGAACATATCATACTTTGATGACGAAGGCACTTAGCCTTAGTCCCAGTTCGAATGAGGCAAACTTATCAGAACTTGATGGCGAAGGAAGTTTGCCTTGAACTCAGTTCGAACGAGGTCGGACTTATCAAACTTTGATGGCGAGGGAACAACCTTAAAATCAGTTCAAGCAAGGTCAAACTTATCAAACTTTAATGGCGAAGGCACTTAGCCTTAAACTCAGTTCGAGTGTGGTCGAACTTATCAGACTTTGATGGTGAAGGAACTTAGCCTCAGTCCCAGTTCGAATGAGGTCGAACTTATCAGACCTCGATAGAGAAGGCATTTAGCCTTAAACTAAGTTCAAGTGAGGTCGAACTTATCAAACATTAATGACAAAGGCACTTAGCCTTAAACTCAGGTCGGGCGAGACTTTGATGGCACTTAGCCTTAGTCACAGTTCGGACGAGGTCGAACTAATCAGACCTCGATAAGACACTTAGCCATAAACTCAGTTCGATCGAGGTCATACTTATCAAACTTTAATGGCGAAGGCAGTTAGCCTTAAACTCAGTTCGATGAGGTTGAACTTATCAAACTTTGATGGCGAAGTCACATAGCCTTAAACTCAGTTCAAGCAAGGTTGAACATATCGGAATTTGATGGCGAAGGCACTTAGCTTAGTTCCAGTATGAACGAGGTCAAACTTATCAGACCTTGATGGCAAAGGCACTTTTCCTTGAACTCAGTTCAAACGAGGTCGGACTTATCAAACTTTGATGGTGAAGGCACAACCTTAAACACTCTTCGTGCGAGGTCGAACTTATTAGACTTTGATGGTGAATGCACTTAGCCTTAGTCCCAGTTCGAAGAGGTCGATCTTATTAGACCTTGATATCGAAGGCACTTAGGCTTAAACTCAGTTCGAGCGAGGTCAAACTTATAAAACTTTTATGGCGAAGGCACTTAGCTTTAAACTCAGGTCGAGCGAGGTCGAACTTATCAGGCTTTGATGGTGAAGGCACTTAGCCTTAGTCCCAGTTCGAACGAGGCCGAACTTATCAAATTTTTATGGCAAAGGCACTTATCCTTAAACTAAGTTCAAGCAAGGTCGAACTTATGAAACTTTAATGGTGAAGGCACTTAGCCTTAGTCCTAGTTCGAACGAGGTTGAACTTATAAAACTTTGATGGCGAAGACACTTGGCCTTATTCTGTTGTTTATATCGATGGTCCAATACCATGGGCGTTACCTGTGCTCTTGTGTTATACACGTGTTATAGTTGTCCGCCTGACCGGGCATTCATGTTACTTCAAGATGATTTTCGATTCCTCGTGTAAAGTATCCCTACGCTGGTTTCCGTCCTGCCACAGTATGGAGGATGAGGGTGGGGATGATTCAAACTTTTTCCTGGCGATTCAAAGAGGAAAGGGGGATGCTTTGCATCAGTTCTTTCCTCGTTCGAGCTGTTCGAGATCAATGGGGCAGAGAGTTTTAGCTCCCGTTGACGCATTTGATTCTTCTTTTCTTGATGTGCTGCCCTTGACTCTAGCTGGATTGGATTTTCTTTTTGGTATTTCTTTGGATTTGATCCAGGAAGAATTAGGTATTTTCATTAGAAAATCCCCATAGATGGCGCCAAATTGTTTGACTCAAAAGTTGTTGAATACATTTTAAACAAATCAATCAAAAAAATGATGAAGGGGTAAATCATATCCAATCATAATTAATACTGGATCGAATGACATAATCGAAACATCGAAATATTGGATGGAAATAATATTTAGGGAATTTTATTGATTATAGAAATTTACCATGCCTCTCTTAAAGAGGTTCAGAGAGTTACAGTCATATCCCCCCTTCATGGGTGGACGAAAAATGGAATCTTTATACTTTCCCGTAGGTCAAGGATTCTGTTTATGGAGTTCTGCCATCCCTTTTCGGAGTTGAGTAGTGGAGAAGTAGGCCAGGGCCAGCGCCCTCTTTTAGCTCTTTCACCTTGTATTTATAGACGAGAACTCCCTGAGCTTATCATGATTTATCATGGTCAGGTGGGGAAGGTGTTCCTTCATCGTGGAGAGATCTTGGCCTTGTTGCTTGTGTTGGAAATAACAAAACAAGTCAGAGCCAAATTTATTGACTACTTTCGTAAGATGATTAGGCAGGTTCATTTCCATCATGATCGTGTGGTCAGATTTTGGCAAAAATAGTAATGAAACATATGCATGAATTCAACAACATGGCAACAATGTTGTTTTTCACGACTAACGTTGTTGAAAGTCTTGAAAATTATTAAAAAAAGAAACTGGATTATAATGGCTCAAACAAACCTATATAAGTAGATTACTAATGTTTAAAAGAGAAGCAATAAAAAGACCAAGTATTACTACATTGTACACCCTCCAACTCATATTGTTATGAGTCTTATATTTCTTTTACACATCCCTTATGAAATATTAATTAGAAAAAAGATTGGACTATTCTACCCTTATTTATATTATAAGATATAACCTCTCTCTACTACTGTATCATACTCCTTGGTTCTGAATGGTGGCTTAACAAAACCTTTCAAAGCCAAGAGAAGGATTAGGCAAGGATACTCTATGTCTCCCTACCTATTTGTTATTACCATGAAATATTTGAGTAGAGAACTGGGACAGTTGCATAAGAATGGGGACTTTAGCTTTCACTCTAAGTGCAGGAAGCTAACAACACACATGTATGCTTTGCTGATAACCTGCTAATGTACTGCATGGCTGATCTTGAATCCATCACGATTTTAAATGCTGCTTTTAATAGATTCTCAGTTGCTTCTGGGCTACAAGCAAATGCTAGCAAAAGTGCAATATATATGGCTGGAATAAATCAAGATTCTAGAGAAGAAATCGTTGGTGCTTTGGGATTTACTGAAGGCAAGCTCCCCTTCAAATATCTGGGGATTCCTTTAGACTCTAAAAAAAAAACTAGCTATCTGTCAGTGCATGCCCTTGCTTGAGAAGATAACAACAAAGATTACATGTTGATCTGCGAAACTCCTCTCATATGCTGGTAGATGTCAACTGATCAAGGCAGTTATATTTGGTATTCAGACCTATTGCGGTCAGGTGTTCATTATTCTAAAGAAGGTGATGAAAACTATTGAAACTATCTGCATAACATTTTTATGGATTGGAGGTGCAAGCACTTCAAAAATGGCTCTAGTAGCTTGGGTAAGGGTGTGCATGCCAATATCAGCTGGAGGTCTCAACACTATGGACATGAAGATGTGGAACAAGGTAGCAGTTATAAAAAAACTTATGGGACTTAATTAGGAAAAAGGACTGTCTATGGATACGATGAGTGCACAGTTTCTACATAAAAAATGGAGACATTGAAACAATGAACACACCCAAGACTGCATTTTGAGTAGTAAGGAAGATAATAGACAATAGAGATGTGATCATAGAGCACTAGCAAATGCAAGGGAGGATGCAAACCAGGTAACCGGCAATATGCAAGGATGGGAAGTTCCAGATTAAGCAAATGTACTTGAAGCTGATTCCTGAATTCCGCAAAGGTTACTGGAAGATTATAATGCTACATACAAGTATACATTCAAGACATAGATTCACATTTTGGCTAACAGCACAGCAGAGACTGTAAACAGTGTAGGAAATTATTCTATCCATGATATGTGTGCTTTGGTTGTATTAGCATGATTTTCAGGTATAGGTTTTGATGAATTATAAACAATGA
Organism: Nicotiana benthamiana; assembly: GCA_034376525.1. Taxonomy (NCBI): domain Eukaryota; kingdom Viridiplantae; phylum Streptophyta; class Magnoliopsida; order Solanales; family Solanaceae; genus Nicotiana; species Nicotiana benthamiana. The sequence continues at coordinate 68,883,382 of CM067334.1, read as the reverse complement.
AGTCAAGTGTCACACAACGTTATTATATAACAAACAATCAAGATTGAATGCCGAGAAGCATATTGATGAAGGGATTGCATGGAAAAGCCAAGACGAGCTCAAAAGTTCAAGACCGAAGACCCAAGGCGTAGGTCGTTAGGTAGAACCAATGTAAGAGCAACGTTTAAGTTTATCTCGTCTTTTGGCTCAACATAGGTCATCATAAATATGAATAAAATCATTTTATCAAATCATAAATATCATAAACATTTTCATATACTTCAAACAAAATGATTTTCAACGTTTTCATTTTAACCAAAATGGTTTTTGAAGTAAGGTTTCAATTCTGGACAGAAAGGCTACATAATCGATTATCCAATGTGCATAATCGATTATCTGAAATTTCCAGCTTAAACTGGAAATTCCAGAATAGTCACATAATCGATTATCAAACTGCATAATCGATTATGTTCAATTTCCAGCTTAAACTGGAAATTCCAGAGAAGGCAAATAATCGATTATCACATAAGGGATAATCGATTATTCACTGACCGTTGCCTTCCAACGTTCAGTTTTATGAACGTTGAGAAGATAATCGATTATGTAAAGTAGATAATCGATTATCTTGGCATAAAATCAGCATTATTGATTGCCTATTAAGCAACGGACATACAACCTCTACCACCTATAAATAGAGGTCTTTTTGACTCATTTTACATGAACAATATCTCTCATTATTCTTGAACATATTGATAAAATTTCTACATCATATTTAGAGCTTTTGTTGAGCCATTTGAGAGACGACTTTGTGTTGTTCATAGAGCTTATATTGTATCTCTTTATCTACTCTTCTTAGAGAGTTCTTATTGTAAAAGAGAAAGGTTCTTGAGAAGACCATATCTTCTCATTGATTGTTGGGTTTGCTAAGTACCTTCAATCTTAGTGTGTGAAGTCTTGAGGTGAGGTATCCTCGAGCAAGTTGAAATCTTGTAGAGCGTACATCTACGAGCAAGTGTAACGGTTTGTTAGGCACCCGTAAGCTTAACGGAGTTAGTGTAAACTCGAGAGAGTCTCTCGGAGACTGGACTAACCACACGTTGTGGTGAACCAGTATAAATTCGGTGTGTCCTTTCCTTACTCTTTTAATTACTGCACTTACTTTACTCCTGCAATTTTAATTCCGCAAAATTTATCAACATTCTCGTGCCTCACTATTCACCTCCCCCCTCTAGTGACGGGCATAAATCCTAACAAACAGTAGACAGGTTACAGAAAATTGGTATACTTGCTCTTATAGGGTGTGCATTCTGTGGGCATAGTCTAGAATCCTTTAACCACTTATTCTTTGAATGCTCAATCACAAAGAATATGTGATCTGGACTTTTCTTCTGGCTGGGACATAGGAGAAATATTGGTGATTGAAAAACTGAAATGGATTGGATATGCAAGAAAGCAAAATGCGGGAAATGGATAAATGTTATAAGCCGTTGTGTTTTTGCAAGTAACATTGCATTGATCTGGAAGGAAAGGAACAAAATCAGATTTGAAAAGGGAAAATATGATGAGAACCAGATATGCAGGGAGATTGTATGGCACATTCACATCAGAGGTAAGAAATACAACAAAGTGAAGAGGAGCACTACAACATTTGGATAGGATTCCATAATTATTAAAAAGAAGAATTGTAATAGGTAGTATTTTAGAAACAATGTCTGTAACTAGTGGACATAGGCATTTAGACACTTAGTTTGGATAGGCAAATGTGATGTATATAGAGTAGTGGTAAGTCAAAACTACTACTGGATATCAAAGTGTAAATCTGGTTTTGAGCATCAATACAACATAATTTTAACTCAAAAGAAGAAGATATAATCTCTTTCTATTGAATATTTATTCTATTTATGTTTTATATCTATCTTCAAAAATAACAATTCTTGAGCGTAAAAAAGGAAAAAAATAATTAGTTTTTTCTTGAATTTCTAAAATGACAAAAAATTTGATAGAAACCACGATTGTTAATATGAGACGAATGGAGTAGTACATTATTGTGATAGCAGGATTAAGTCAAGTAAGCATTGTCATTTCATGTATTATTGGAAGCCACAATATTACTCCCTCCGTCTCATATTCATTGTAATGGTTACTAAAAATAGCTGTCTCAAATTATTTGTCATTTTATAAGTTCAAGAAAAAATTGATTATTTTTTTCCCTTTTTATCCTTAGTAATAATTGACCTTGAATATAGAGATAATACATAAATAGAATAAAAATTCAATGAAGAGTGATTATATCTTAAAATATAAATAAAGGTAGAATAGTCTAATCCCTTTCCTAATTAATATTTCTTAAGAGGCGTGTAAAAGAGAAACACGACACATAATATAATATGGATGGAGTAATTATACCTCAACAATATAACAAAGAAATTAACTAGTGAGATTTATGTGGTACGAATCCAGATTAGTCGGTCCAAGAGGAATATCGAACATCGGGTAAGAAATAAAATAACTTTATTAATCAGATAAGTAGATGTCAAGCAAACCAAATCTTCCTTAGGAACACCCAAAGCTTTTCAAACAGCTTTAGAAGCATCAACTATATTATTCTTACGCCCTTTACTTGTGTCACATTCATCAACAACCATTATTTGCATATATATTAATATTTTCAAAAAAACGCCCCTCTTTGCTATACCATCTAGTAGATAAAGCCACCAATGGAATTGAATTATCATAATATATTTACCACTATATTCTGAATATGGACCGCCACCTGAATTGCCTTTTTAAATGTTGTTAATCGCTAAAATAGCTTTTCAGCGACCAGAAACTACTGCAGGTGATGAAAATTTTCCTTCTTTTTCACTTGGCTTGTGATTTTGAGCATTCACAATTAATGTGTTATTACAAATCATGGAAATAAGGATCAAGAAGAAACAAAATGAACTAGGCTTAGGAAATTGCTCCCTTGTACATTGTTGCACTTAGACGAAAATTTAGAAATCGACGTGAATTTTAGTTTTTTGGCCTTAAAATGCCAAAAAGTGAGGAACTGTTATGCCGAATCTATTATTATTCATTAGTTCATTTTTGATGAATGCAAAATTTAAGACGATTCGGATCCAGTAGCCAAGATTCATGCAAATGGAAGCACACGAAAATTTGGTATTCCACCCGGATTCAAGTTTCTTTGCCTTAAAATGCAAAAAATGAGGAAGAGTAACGCTGAAGTCATGAATATTGTTCATTAGCTCATTTTTATGGACCCAAAAATTTTTAAGTGATTCAAATCCGGTAGCCTGAATTCATGCAGATGATGTGGACTATAGCACACAAAAATTTGAAAATCGGCTCGAATTTTAGTTTTTTGCCAAAAAATGACAAAAAAAGGACTATTCAAGTAGAAGCCACGACTATTGTTAATTTGGTCATCTTTTATGGTCGCACAAAATATTAGGCAGTATTGATCTGGTAGCCAGAATTCATGTAGATGACGTAGGCTATAGCACACAAAAATTTAAAAATTGGCTCGAATTCCAGTTTTTGTCACTAAAACACCAAAAGAAAAATGAAGAAAGGTCATGATGAATCCATGAATATTGTTCATAAGGTGATTTTTAATGGATTCGCAATATTTTAGGCGATTCCAATTCGGTAGCCCGAATTCATGCAGATGTGTGGACCATAACAGTTCTAGTTTTGGCCCTAAATGCCAAAAAATGAGGAACGGTCATTGATTGGTGTGGATTCAATCCTAAGAAAGAGTGGGCATGGATACTTAATACCCAATAGTGTTATCGGGGTCGAAAATTCCACAGAGAGCTTCAAATTGGAGTTGAGTATTTGCTAAGCCTAGAAATGCGTTTTGGCTTCTGATCTTCTATCATTTTTTGGTTTTTCTTTTGTTAAAAACTAAATTTAGCAACTAGTATTGCAAACTAAATTATGCTAAGTTGTGATACAAGTTGTATGCAATAAGAGAAAGGCACTAGGGTCGTAGCACTCACCTAGGTGGCTAATTAGCGGGAATTAAATTCTAACACATGGATGCTAATTATGGGAAATATGGATAACCGTTGTATTTTAACAGTCACTCTCACATCTCTTGGTAGAGAGAGTGATTTTTCCCAATTGACTCTCTCGAGTCCAATTGGGTAGGATAATTTGCCCAAGCAACTTAAGGTTCAAGTGGGGTGATTACTCTCTCGAGGTTTAACCCGTTACTTGGGACTACCATTTTCATGGGTCCATCCCAAATCCTTGTTGGATCGAATGTGAGGTCATAGACTCTCTTTCTCAAGAAAAGTCAAAACCCACTAAGATAGACTTAGTGTTTGCAACCACCAAATCTAAGTGAAAACATACAAACAACCTAAATACTAAACACACAATTTCATCCAAGCATCAATCAAAAATACCCATTAATTACCCACACTAGGGTTGAGCCACAACCCTAGCTAATAGGTTTATCTAGACATGAAAGAAGTAGAAATAGAAGAAACACTAGAAGAGATTAATATAATCATTAACCACAAGATTAATCTACTTGAATCCACGTTAATTACAAGAGAAAATTGCCCTAAGTAGGCTAATATGAACTCGTGCTTAACTGCTACAGAGATAATAAAACTTAACCTAAAAAAGTAAAATGTTCTATTTATGCTATACAGGAAAAACTGGACAAAAACACCCCTGAGGGTCTGGTGCGGACCGCATAGAAATTTCATGCGAATGCGTAGGGCATGTGGTCTTCAGATTTGAGCTTCTAGACTTGAGGACGCAGACCTCGTAGAAATGTCACGCGGCCGCATAGGTCAAGCCTAACAGACCGCGTGGAAATGGTGTGCGGCTGCAAAGGTCAAGCCATGCAGACCGTGTGGAAATGGTGTGCGGCCGCACAAAAGGTTTTGCCTAATTGTTGGTTCTCTGAACTTCTTCCTATGCAGACCGCACTGCTTTGGTGTGCAGTCGCATGGGCCTTTTTCCTTGAGCTTCTGAGCCTCTGATCTCTTGTTAGTGTGGACCGCGTGGAAATAGATGCGGTCCGCATGGGTTTTCATCATTTTTGGTCACTCTATGAACTTTCCTGCGTGTCCTCGTGGCAAATTAGGGCGGTCCACGCATGTCAGGCTTGATTTGGCTTCTATAGAACTCTTCTGTGCGGCCGCACATCAGAACAGTGCGGTCCGCGCTGGCCTCCTTCTTCCCACATTCAATTATCTTTAGGCGTTTGGCAGGTTTCACTCCTCTTTTGAGCCGATTTGTGATATGTATCATCTAGTCGCTCAAACCTGCAATCAAATGCACTTTGTAAGCAATTTTAGGACAAATTTAAAGCACTTTATGCACAAAGCTCAGGTAAGAAGGGGTATAAAACATGTATAATTCACAGTTATCAACTCTCCTAATCTTAAACCTTTGCTTGTACTCAAGCAAATAAAATGAGACCTATCCCTCAGTGAAAAACACCCAAGTAATTCCTGTTCTTCCTAAGGTAACCTCAACGAGCCTCAGTTGGGACTAACAGTTGCCCTCAATGTATTGTATCATAAACACATTTAAAACTGTGAACACTTGTGGATCAAGTGTGACACAAGAGAATAAAGGGTTGACACAACTCATCAAGGCACCTTTATCAAGCATTTTGGTCATTGTGGAACCTAGACTCACACATTCTTGACTTTTCCTAAGTAAACCTTACCTTTTGGAATAGCTGCACACAAATCGAGGTGAATGAACTCTCTCTATTCTCTCACAAAGAAACAGCCCTAAGACCGGCTCTAAGAACCATCTGCTTGCCCTTCATAGAAGTATCCACTAATGTAGGCTTCCCTCAACTCAAGATCAAATAGGGCTTTTAAGGAGTCATTGTGAAGGCTTTTGGGTGAAGGTAGGATATGATATTGTTCCAATGGTTTCAGTCTTCCCTTAAACACTTCTTTTGAATAATTTTGGCATGCTTTCTTGACTCAATCGAATAGTCCACTTCTTTCTGGGGTTAGAGGGATACAATATCAACCTTTTTATTTGCAAATCAAATCCTTTCTCCTTTTTTATACTTTTCCACACCTTTTTCACTTTTTATTGTCCTTTTGATTCCCTTTTTGATTCTATTCTCTTTTTATCTTTCTTTTTGTCCTTTTCTCTTTTTCATTGCCTTCCTTTTATTTTGCTTTTGTGCATTTCTACCACATTAATGTCTTCCTTGTCTTCCCCCAAACTTAGTTATATGCTTGTAATTTGGTTCATGAAAGAATAAGGTTCAAGGCTCAAAAGAGGTGAACTAGGATCATTTGATTGGTAGGTCATGGAATTGTTCAATTTGGCACTCTTGGATCAAGGAGAGCCTAAAATCATTTCTCAAGTCAAGTTCCACCTATGATTTCTCCTCAACAAATATTCCGGGCAAGTTCTAGACCATCGGCACGGTACTTGGGCTCAATAAATCGAATTCTTACCACACACACTCAAGGATTGCCAAAAGCAGAGTCGGGGGCCCACAACAACCTTAGATATGATTCAAGCACAGAATGGCCCAACATGACCATATGATGATTGTTTGGTCAACACAAGAGTCTCAAGGACACGACTTTCACCATCCTTACCACAACTTAATGATTTTGACCATAAGTTCAAAGGCAAATGTGCTATGCCCAAGTTAAGCTTTGCCTGAGGTACCCTTAACTACAAAAACTTGTAAATGAAAAAGTAAAAAATAAAAAACTGACTCAACCCTTCAGAAAGTTGTCACGCTATCTATCATTGGGAAGAGCCACCCGGCTCGCACAAAATTCTGCCCTTGGAAAGAACCGTGGCATTAAGAAAACCAAGGGCTTATTGCCAACGCCAAAACAAAACCAAAAAGGCTACGAGCCTAACTTTGCAACTAAAATGAAAACAAATTTTTTTTAAGGAAAGTAGAAAACACCAATGAAAACCAACTGAAAATCAAATGAATATGTACACAAGGGGAGTAGAATATACAACTAAGGGAGTTCAGAATGAAGATTTATATACACATCATCTATATTTACTAAAGTACTGAAAGTAAAGAATATGTACAATCATCCAAATAAAATAAAAAATTAGGGCCACACCCCCACGAATAAGAGCTAGCATTGTACCCAATGCTAACTACCAAATAAAGAATCAAAATAGAGGCAAAGGATATATAATGGCCCCTCAAGCCTCATCAATGGTGCCCCTGTCCTCTGTACTAGTGGGGACCTCAGACTGGTCCCCATCCTGCTGTTGCTGTGCTGGTGGGATAGGTGCCTGCTATAACTCTGGCTCATCAACTTCTGGCTCTAAATAGGGTTCAACATCAGCAGTGCTGGACGGGCCCTCCTGAACTGGAGCCACTACTTTCGCTACTCCCTCAATGCTAGGGAGCTTTCTCTTCTTCCTTGGCCTATCCTCCTCCACATGTGGCTGCACATCTGATGGCTCTCTGGACGGCTCAGCAAACAACAAGTCAAGTGGTAGCTGATAAGCCACCGGCTTGTCCACCTGCACATGAAGCTTCACCACCGATTCCTTCGAGGCCTCAGTCTTCCTCAATTTCATGTGTTCCTTAGCCAAGTCCTTGAGATCTTTGTTATGCTCCCCGACTGCCTTTGCCAAATTTCCATGATCCGCTATCATCTTTTCCTGGTTGTCCAGGATCTTCTTCAAAGTCTCATTAATAGAGGCAGGTATCTCAACAGTCACCAGAGCTCCATGTGCCTGAACGGCTGTGGTCAATGTGGACAACTTAGATGTCGTAGCCGGCATCCAGTTGTTCAAACTAGCAAGTGAGCGTGTGAGCTAGATTGCGATGAATCTGTGAGTCTTTGACACCGTAATCACTGGCTCAGCTATGGCAATAGGGGAGCTTTGTATGGGCCTAGAGGCAATGTCTCAGTGGTGTGCCGCTCAGTGACAGCTGGCTCTTCAGACTGTCCAGCTACGGAAGAATAGAAGCTTGACTCTTCTTGGTGCCCTTAGGGTTGTCAAGACCATTTTGATCATACCAGAATAAGGGATCAACAGAGGCACCATAATATCATATTTCTTTCGTTTCACCTTCATTTCTTTGAAGTAAAGGGTCAGTGTGTTGGGGAAGGGGTAGTTTGCCTTTGTCTCGTTCCCCACATTAGAAATCACCCATGAAATGATGTTGCCGACATTCAACGGAAAAACCGCCATGATGGAAGCAACTAGGACAACACGATCACTGGGAACAAAGTGATTATGTGTGGTCGGGTCAAGCCGATTGCACACAAAGGTCAACCACCCTTTGGCTTTAAAAGTGAGGGTGTTTCTGAATATTTTCTCCTGTGGCTTCAACCACACATGGACTGTACCTGGAGCAGCAAAAACCCTGGCTAACCACGGGCAAACTTCTTCTTTCATCGCCAGCTTCTCCAAGTACTGAGACTCATCTTCTTCCCCAAACCCAAGAAAATCATTTAGTGACTGCCCATCAAACACCACTGTCTTGTTCCTCACTTTAATCACTTTTGTATCTCAAACTATATGGTGAACATTGGCATAAAACTCCTCCACCAAATGCTCGTTAGCCATGTCCTCTTTTTCTTTGAAGAACTCCCAACCCTCTCTCGTACGGAATTGAGCTTGTACGTGAGGGTTGTGAGGGAGCAAGTCATCATCAATAAATTGCCGCTCCAGAATCAACTTACTTTTGGGCCACCACTCCCTGTACTGGTGGAAGACAATCCCACTTACAAACCTGTCCTCCCAAGCCTCCGGCTTCCTAGTCCTCTCTATCCCCACAAATTTAGGTTCTCCGCCCTCGGCATACTCCGCACTCTCATCTGATAATGAGGCTGTGGGAGAGATGGAGTATTGGCCCTTCTCTTCATTATCAGTCCCGAACTCATCAGACGAGCTCGAGACTACATTTACTGGCTTCTTGGAAGTGGCCACAGATACATGCTCAGGAGAAGAGCCCTCACGTACTGGGACCTCTACTGACATGTGAGTGGGTGTGGACTCTAAAGTTATATCACGGGAGGGTTCATACTCACTCCCTGTTGAATGAGAAGAAGCCCTGTCGGCAGCCCGAATTAACTTTATGTTCTTCTTAATTTATCCCCGTCTTTGGGAATGAGTTTCACCACCATTCTCATTGTTTTCCCTCGGGAAGAACCACCTATCCCGGGTTGTTTTTCCTTTCCCCCTCGTTGTATTTGCTTTCCTCCACGTTTTTGCACCATTGTCTGCAAAGAATAAACATCTAATGTTATTAGTAGAAGCACAGAAGGAGAAACATACAATTCTAGTTTCATTTCAATGTTGCAAAAATCATGTTTTACACCATTGTCTGCAAAGAATAAACATCTAATGTTGTTAGTAGAAGCACAAAAGGAGAACCAAAATTTCTAGTTTCATTTCAAAGTTGCAAAAATCATGTTGCAGACAGGGGTCACGGGGACCGCACAGAAAATTCAAGCGGTCCACACAGCAAAATTATTTCAACACTCAGTTCTCAGAAATGACCTACGCGGACCGCAATGTTTTGGATTGCGGCCGCGTAGGATTGACGTGGACCGCCCAGAAATGGACACAGACCGCACAGGTTTACCTCAAAATTTGAAACATCTCCGACCCTTGGCCATGCAGCCTGCAATGATTTGGACCGCGGCCGCAATGAGTTCACACCGCATGGACGCGGTTCACACAGATCAAACTTTTAAAATACACCAGCTTTGAACTTATGGGCACACGATCTGCATAGATTTGGACCGCGGACGCGCTGGTCTCACGCGGACACACAGAAGTTGTCACGCAGATGCACTGATAGGGTGCCATAAATGTAAACCAAACACAGGCGGACCGCACAAAAAGGTTGTGCGGCCGCGTAGGGCAAACTAAGCTGGCATGTCCTATTTTTTTTTTTCAGACCAAGTTTTAGCACTAAGGGTCCTAATTGTCCCTACTCAGTTGTTTTCATAAGAATACATGCCCAAGGTTCAACAAAAATTAATCAAAACCTATTCTATAGCTAACTAAGAAGGAAGAAAGAGAAGAAAAAAGAAATTTAAAGTTATACTAGTAGAAATCAATGATAATAAACAAAAATTAAAGTATGAATTGAAATAAATGTGAGCCATCTTCTTCATATGCTCATTCTGGATTATTTGTGCATCCAAGTAACTCTGCATCTCATTCCTGGAGAAGTAAGAAGGCCAAGGTTGGGAGGATGAGGGTCCACTCGGAAGTTACGATACTAACTCATTAATAGATGCAAGCTCGAAGTTAAGTATCCCGAATGGCCCTTGTGCAGCTGCCTGTGAAGAGGACTTTGAACCGGTGGTCGTGATAGTGACTTTTCTCTTTTTGATCTTGACCACACTTCCCTCTCCTGTCACTCTCAAAGGATGAAAAAGTTTGTCAGCTAGTAGCCACCGATCGGTGTTACGGACGGCAACCTCTGCTTTGGTGCATAGCTGTGTGATCAGGGAGGGGAACATCATGAATGTATCCTTGTCTCTCAAGTACTCCCTAATCTCTCGCAGAATGTGGTATCCGAAATTCATAGGAATGGCGTCCAATAGACATGCAATAATCAATGCTCGAGTGTAGGAGACATCTGTAAGATTTTCGCATAGAGAGACACTGTTGCACAAGATGTATAGCCACATCTTTGCCTCAGCAGTGAAGTCGGTTGATTTAAGCCCTTTCCTCTTGTTTCCCTATTTTTCTCTCAAATGCGGCAGGATGGATACAAGCCATGCTCCATTTTCACAATAATCTTTTGCTTGTACCTGCTCCTCCGGAAAGTTGGGAATACCAAGAGTGTCATTGATTTTCTCGATCGCAAACCTCATTGCTTTTCCTCTGATGACGATTTGTGGGATATCAAAATCTGTATGCCTGAGGTTGGCGTAAACCTCACGAACCCAATCCTCATTGGCTTTGCAAGGAGTAGGGATGAAGCAAGACCATCCTGATGAGTTAGACCAGGCATAGAAATCCGGAAGATTTTCGGCCAATTTGTCTTCATGTATACCCTTTTCAAGATCCTACTCTTGACGAGGTCATCCGGATATCAATGCTCACACACAGCAGACATGAAGCGCGACTCATCAATGGGCTCATCAATTTCTTCTTGAATTTCATGGTGTGATACGCTCGAGTTTGGGTTCATTTTCAATCAAAACACCTACAAAAAATCAACACAAGATTAGTCGGGCAATAGAATCATGTTAAGCAATTCAAAACACTATAATTGATCCAAAAATTTAGGTTGAACGGGTCCGGGAAGCAACAGTTCCAAAACTACTGGTTTTGCAAAAATTACCTAGTTTTCGCTTCTGCGGAATTTCTACCGCAGAAGCGGTGTCGCTTCTGGGAAAAGTTGCCCCCTTCTGCGGTTTCAGTCATCTTCTTCCTCATTTCACTAACCCGTTCATTTTTTTTCATTTTCAACCCAATTTTTGGTATCTAAATTCAAAATCAATGCACTAGATAAGAACATGATTCAATGGAGACTAGTTTTGTGCTGCCTCGCACAAGATTTTCACTCAAGCATTGTGTCGAACACTTTGCGAGCGAGTTAAAATGAAACCATCTTAACAAAAATTGGGTACTCAGACATCCCACGAGTTTGTCCAATAACACAACACGCACATGGCTACAGCCAACCAATTCCCTCACTTCTTAAAGTTAAACAACAAGAAAACAAAGCAAAAAGAAGAAACACTAGACAAATCAAACAAAAAAAAACTATTGTAACTGGGGATCACAAAGAATGTGAGGTGAGAGATGAGGATTGAAAAGAGAGTTTAGAAGGAATTACATGAATTTGTGCAAGAGAAGAATTACGAGCAAGCTTCTTTGAATTTTGGAGATTATTTCAGTTTTTGGGTGTTTGGGCAGGGGATATAGTGAGGAGGTGTTTTTGAACAAATGAATCGTTCAAAAATTCTTTTAACAATTAAAACCCGTCCGACTTCCTCTTCTGCGGAAAATACTTTTTCTGCGGAGTTGCTTAAGCAGTTTGAGGACCGCTTCTGCAAAAATCTTTGCCTCTACGGCTGATGATCCGCTTCTATGTGACCGCAGATCCGGTCAAAAAGCTGCAGGAACTGTTTTAGCGGAGAATTTTTGGACAGTTTTCTGCCGCTACTGGTTTTATCCCTCCGAACCACTCCAACCTGTTCAATTCAACTCCCAAAAATCTTAAACTTTGCATATTAGTCAAAAATAATATATTAAGCTATTCTAATAAAGAAAATTTCAAGAACGATGAAATTTTTAAAAAAATGATGGGTTGTCTCCCACCAAGCGCCGCATTTAACGTCGTGGAAAGACGCAAAACAACATTGCCACTTTTCTCGCCACTTGGATGATATGAACTGGGCACCTAGCTTGGAATCAAGCTTGTGACCATGAGCGATGAGGGTGGTAAGTTGATGATCGAGCCAATGATTAAATTTTTTATTTTGCTCTTCTTGGCTCTCAAGTGAGGAATGTCATTTTGTTTTATTGATTCCTCAAACTGTAAAATGACTAGTTGTTGTCTTTCCTCTTTTCAATTCCTCATTGACTCGTGTAGTTTAATTTCCATGTCACCACATGATTCCAATGTTGAAAAATGCTTGAAATGTGACTTCAAGCATTCACTTTGCAATATTTCTCGGATTTTGACATCCTCTTTATCCCCCGGACTAGAGTCAATATCAACCACATTTGCATTTATACCGGTTGACTCTAATTCCATATTTTTCTTGGCATTACTAATACATATGGAGTTGGTTGGCGGGTGTGCAATTCTTCAATCCTCATAGTAAAGCTCACTTTCTTCCTCGGAATTGGACTCTTCTTGTCCTTCTTCCGCACACTCAAGTTGGGGGGCATAATGAGCCTCAACCAATATTTGCATTTGATCTTCCAAATGCGGATGTGTTCATCATTGTAATTCAAACCTTGTTTTAAATCCTCGAGTGCAAAGTTGTGCTTCTCCTCATTTTCAAGAATGGTTTCCAACATGAGCATTATTTTCTCATTTTGAAACTCTCCTAAGGGTCTTGCCCTAGGCATAACCTATATACAAAGAGTTCCAACTATCGAATCAAAACAAAGAGGAACATTTCCTCAGGCTCCCATAAATGAATGAATGGGACTTCTTGTCCTGATCGAACCAGAGATTCCGACGAGAAACAGTCTTCGTTTGGTTCGGCAGAAGAAAGCCGAGAAAACAAATAGGAATGTAGGCTTGGCGGTGCTTTCCTTCCTTTGTGGAGAGATGTTGAACAAGTATACCTCCCTTTACAAAAATAGTGGAATCCAGTGGCAGGGTACTTTATTCCGATATCTCCCCCCGAGGGTGAGTTAGACTTACCTATCCTTAAGGATAAAATAAGATCTCTTTCTTTTCCCACAAGCCCCACTAGTGTAGCAAGTCTAGTCGCTGGTGTGTTGTTCGTTCTAGTGATAGGCTCCAAGCGCGCGACATATGTATTCGGGTAGCAAGAAGATGCATTAGCTGATAACATATCCATCACCCTTCTTTGGTTCGTCCCCATAGCAAGCTTCCTATTGGCTTCTCACCCCGGACTGAGACTCGCTCTTGTAGTCAAGAAGAATAGTTGTCTTCGTGGTCCCATGATTGAGACAAAAGTAGATGAGAAGAAATTCTTTTTCTTTCATAGTCTGCTAATTTTCTTCTTCTTGCATCTCGTTGATACAATCAGCATAGAGCCGACAGCTGGAGAAATTAGGCCAATAGGCTTTCTGAATGTGATAATTGAGAACTGTGATTCTTCGCTCGATCAATTCTTTCCATCACGCTCTGGCTTTAGCATCTGCCGAGCACATCTAAGCGAAAAATATAAAAACGGACCTATTCATAGAGTGATCCTATAATCGATACAGGATGTAGACTATCTCATTCTTTATTCTATTCTATTTCTAAAAGGAAAAAAAGAAGGGTGACTCAACATCTCAGCTAGAGTTGGTGGTGGGACCTGTTAGCATAATGCACGCTGGAACGTGGGAATTCGAGGTCTCATAAACTACTACTAAAAATCTACTTTGTTTTTATTTTGTTTGTGGACAAACGATATCCGGTCAGGCCTATGGCTGGATCCTTTTAGATCTACAAGCCGGTCGGCCCCGGCCGGCTCCGGTATGTGGGGCCGATTTCCGGAAACTTGCTAAATTCCACCATGCAGCGGCCATCACCTACCCTAATGCTCCTGCTCTGAACCTTACTGTTGTATTTGAGCTTTCTTTCTTGCTTTGCGCCAGCTAGAAGAATGCTTTACCGAATGCGCCAACCAACCTCCGATGTCGGGCCTACGTGTTCCAACTCCAACTACGAAACTACTACCGCTTGGGCATAAGCTCCTGAACCGACAGGAAGAAGAAGTGCACCCAAACCCCCCTTCTTAATACCCTTTCAGAAGGTAAGGCAGAAGGATTGAGATTCTCGTAAGTAATGTTTGAAAGCATTGTTCCTTGATCAAGTAATTAAGAGATATCCTTATTAAACCCTTATTAAATATTGTATTTTACATATAAACCAGAGGAGTGAAGCGAAGGTGCGGTCCAGCTGCAGGAAAGACCAATCGCATCCTAGGGTTCTAAAGCTTTGTTTTGCACTAAGAAGAAACCAATAGAATCATCTAATGAATCGTCTGATACTAGATGAAGAGGTACCCCGGAAAGCTTCTGGCAGCCATCATCGCAGGGACTGAGAGATTCCCAAGACCATACTATACACTCATTTGAAAGTTCGTCTTGGTTTTGATCACGTGCCAAGGGAGGATTTTTATTTACAAATTCCAAGAAAGGTTTTTGGCTTCCATTCAATCTTGAGGATTTTTCAACCCTTAAGGCTTCGACCATTTCATCCATTTGTGAGTGCAACATTTGAAGTGCCAAATCATTTTGGAGACTAGTCTCCAAAAGATCTTCCAAGGGGTTTTGCTCCTTGTTTCCTTCTTCAAGTAGATACTCCAACATAAGCTTGAACTCCCCATTTCAGCCATGTTCTCCATAGCCCAGTAATTCTCATCACAAGAAGTAGACTCATCATAATAGGGGCTTGAGGAAGGGAAGGTCAAATATGCACAATAATCCCAATGACCATTTTGGAAACCACACTTATCACAAATACTCCACTCATTGGTTTGAAATTGTGCGCACAGTCCATCCTCGGGAGAATTTAAACAATTTTGCCACGATTGTGGTCCTCCACAATAAGGACAAGGGTCATCAAAGTATGACCAACTACAATCCGACCAATTTTCATTATATGATGCCATTTTTCACTAATAGGAAAATAAACAAGAAGCTAACAAGAAAAATTTGACCAAGGTAAGAAAAATAATTACACATATATTCACAAGTTTGGACCAAAGCACTTTTGCTTACCACTCAAACAACCTAAATTACGCCAAATTGTTCCCTGGCAACGGCACCAATTTTGATGACGTCCAAATCCACTACTAAAAAGTAATAGACACGGTCGCATGCAATATAATTTACCCAACTATGAGTCAGGGTCGAATCCCACAGAGAACAATGTGTAGGTTATTAGGAATGTAAGAAAACTATCGCTAGTTGTGCAATGCCAAAACTAAAAATTTTGGTTGAAAATTGTTTTATCTAAATGAGCAAATGTAAACAAACCTAGAAAGCAATTAAAATGATCAATGGCTACAAGTATGAATGCATCGATAATTACACTCAAGTAACGATCCAATATATTTCGTAATTTTATAAATATGAGTGAGTTTAGTTAATTAGCCATAAATAATAATTCTTAATTAGCTTCTTTTGAAGACTAACAAGACTTCTTAATTGAATTATCCCTAATACAATTAGAAGATTAAGCACACCCGGAAGGCTACAAGTAGTTCAATCCTATCCCTAGGTAGAATCTATAAAATAAGGGTTAACGCCTCAAGTTCTTGTTAATTAATCCTTCCCAACCCCAAACTATTTTTTCCAAAATCAATTCGGAGTTAATGGGCGAGTCCTAGGGTTAGCTAATCCCTTTGGAAACATTAAAAAATAAGAATAATTAAAGTAACAATAAATCACTTCATAAATAAATAAAAATCATTCAATACATAAGCACAACAAGGTATTTAATCCACACTTCAAATATGAATACTTCCTTAAACAAAATTCAAGTGTTGAAAATAAATACTACACACTTAAATATTCAATACAACGCAAGGAAATGAAGAAACAAACATAAATAGTTAAGGAAATCTTAACCACAAGCTTCAATCTTCAAGACCCAAGTGTGTGCGCAAACCCTAGCTTCAATACTTGTTTCTCTCTAGCTCTAAGAACTGAAAATAAGCAAAAGATATGCCAAAGATCTCCAAAATATCTGCTTTAAAGAGTATAAAAATGATTTGGGATGAGAAAAAATGAAATGTCAACTTTGCCCCAGGTCTAATGCACGACTTCCGCATTTGCGGAACAATTCACGCATATGCGGTTTCACAGAAGCGGAAACTCTGACCGCAGAAGCAAAAATGGTCAACTGGGATGCCACCACCGATGCGGTTCTCTTTTCGTAGAAATCTGATCGCTTCTATATATTTTCCTCCGCAGAAGCAAAAAAACCCAGTCCAGGCCTCCACTGCAAAAGCGGTCAAATTCTCTTATGCGACCAAACTTACGCAGAAGCGAAAATCACTAGAGAGTGTTTGCTTGTTTTCACCTTCTTTTGCTCAATTTCACTTCAATTCCATTAGAATCACTTCGTAGCATCATTTACCTGTAAATCCAACAACAAAAACCATAAATAACCTCATTTTATAATTAAAAAGACATAAAAGCTAAGGAAAAGAGGCTATAATGAGTGGTCAAATTACCACTCATCAGACCCATCCGAAAGAATTTAATGAATAATAGTCATTGCTTCTCCATGGTCATTTCTCATTTTTTGGCTTTTTAGGATGATAAAGTAGGATTTCAGCACGATTTCTGATTTTTTGTGTTCTAATGTCAATGTCATCTTCATAAATTTGAGCGACGGGCCCCCGAATCGCCTTAAATTTTATAGGACCTTCAGAAACAATCTAATGAATGATAGGCATTGCTTCTCTATGTCTGAGCCTCATTTTTTGTTGTTTTAGGGCTATAAAATATGAATTCAACACTATTTTCATTTTTTCATTTGCTAATGTCCATGCTATCTTCATGAATTCAGATGACCGGCTCTGAATAGTTTAAATTTTTGTGGAACTATCAGAAACAATCAAATGAAACATTGTCATTGCTTCCTATGGCCTTTCCTCATTTTTTTACTTTAGGTCCATAAAACGGGAATTTAGCACGATTTTATTTTTGTGTGCTAATATCCATGTTATATCTATGAATACGTGCATCCGGCCCCGAATCAGGGCTTGTGCATCTCTACCCGATTTCTGGATCACAAATAAACCTATACCTAATTTGCAAAAAGATTTACAATCCTACCCACTTTAGGATCAACTTGAGACTTATCCAGTCTGAAGTTCAAAAAATTAGTCTGAAGTAAAAATATTACACTTTCGATTCACTTAATGCCACATAGGTCAGATGTGCAACCAACGGTTTCATGCACTTAAGGCCAATAAGTTTGAAGTGAAAAATTATACTTCAGATGCACTTAAGGCCAAAAGATCTGAAGTGCAGCAAATGCTTTTCTACACTTAAGGCCAATAAGTCAGAAATGAAAAATTGCACTTCATATGTATTTAAGGCGAAAAGGTCTGGAGCGCAACAATATTTTTCTACATTTAAGGCCAATAAGTCTGAAGTGAATAATTGCACTTCAGATGTACTACAGGCCAACATGTCTGAAGTGCAGCCAACGTTTCATGCACTTAAGGCCAAATACGCCTGAAGTGCAAATTGCCCATAAACAGAAATTTGTTCTTCGAATTTTGACAATCCAATATATGATATAATACCTAAATCTACTCCAAATGAACTAAAATTTGAAACATAACCTCCAAATATCACCAAGAACAAACCTCAATCATCAATGTGTCAAAACAACAATAAATCTAACAAAATTATTTAGCAATTATAAAAAAAGAAAAGAAAAAAAAGAAACCCTATAGAAATAGCAAAAAATAAAGCGCCACAACAGCCCACCATTGTAAAACATCATAAACTATCTTTAAATATGTTTATAAACACCATAAAAATTACTGTTAATTACAACAACAACAATAAAGAAAAAAAGAAACCCTAAGCAAAGTAAAAAATAAAGCGCCACAACAGCCCACCATTGTAAAACATCATAAACTATCTTTAAATATATTCATGTTATATCCCGAAGCGCCTAAAATTATGTGAGAATATAAAAAAACGACCAAACGAACAATAGTCACTGCTCCTGCATGACATTCCTCACTTTTTGGCGTTTTAGGTCCAAAAAATAGGAATTCATCACCATTTTCGATTTTTCGTATGCTAATGACCATACCATATTTATGAATTCGGGCAACCGGCTCTGAATCGCTTAAAATTATGTGGCCCCAACAAAAACAACCTAATGAATAGTAGTCATTACATTTCCATGATTGTTCCTCATTTTTGGCGTTTTAAGGCCATAAAAACATGAATTCAAAACGATTTTCGAGTTTTCATATGCTAATATCCACGTTAACTTCATGCATTCGGGCTATGGCCTCGAATCATCTAAATTTGTGGAACCATCAGAAACGACCTAATGAACTATATATATATATATATATATACACACACACACACACACACACACACGAGTGTGACAACCCCTTAAAATTTCAACATATATTTTAAACTTTTGAACTCATAATTTAAAATTATACTAAGTATAGTGCTAAACATAAAATATTGAACACATCAAATTTGAATTTGACATAATAGATCGATTTCGCAAATTAAACGAGAAGTAGGGAAGACCCGATATATTAGGAAGAAAAAGAGCAAAATTGAAAGAAAATATATGCTGCAAAGGCCTCTGCCTGCTGTTAGAAAAAAATTACCTTATTCAAACGAGTCCAGAACCGAAATGATAACTTTTTGGACTCAAAGTTCTTTTCTAATGTTAGGAAAAAACAATTTACATTTTTAGCTATTTTGCAGTAATTTACTGCGAATTAGATTTACGGAAAAAAAGTTCGTTAACCTAATTCGCAGTAAATTACTGCGAAATAGTTAAAAAAAATTAATTTTTAATAGAATTCACACTAATTTACTGCGAATTTTCTTTATGTTTTTTTTAATTAATGAACTGTCCAGGCCCAAAAAAAGATACATTTTTCAGTAAATTACTGCGAAATGCACAATTCACAGTAATTTACTGTGAAATGTACCTTGTTTTCTGGGCCTGGAAAGGTTATTTTCACTGACACAATAGCAATAATTCAAAATTATAAAATGCAGTATTTTACTGCCAATTCATTTGAAAAATTCTATACCCCGACCTTGGACTTGCCTTATTTATAGGCGTTTGATCTTCATGAACATTCATTCAATAGACTTCTCTCTTCTTCTTATCAATCTTTTTTATAATGTCAGAAGTGCAAAAAATAAGGGTTTCTCTTTATTGGGGTAGTGAGGTTGTGGTGGAGAATAACTCTGTGAGGTATAGTTCACCTCCACAGTGTCACGTTAAATTGTCACTTAATATGGAGTGCAATACATTTGTATCAATGAGTGAGAGGAGGCGTTCAGTTAACTTCAAAGTAACCGGTAGATTTCCGTATTCAGTGACTCCGCAGGGGTTTGCTTATTACTCGGAGTTGAACATCGATGATAATGAGACCCATAGAGACTTTTTGCGGATTCCGGAGGAATACATGGAATTTATTGTAATAAAATTATTGGAAATATACGTTAAGGTGGAAGAGGGTGTGCGTAGCATGGATAGCCCCCAATCATCGGGTGGTTATTCTGAAGCAATTATTTCCGGACTGATTGGTGAAGAAAGAGTTTGCATTGATTTAAACTTGTCACCACCAGCGAATGAGCAGACACAAAATAATTTATCGACTAAAAGGCTATATTTTACTACGCTAAAAGAAACTATATTTTACTATTCTGTAAGGCTCTACAAAATGAACATGAAATAAATAACACAAACAATCTAGTACCATTTATGTTCACAAATATAACATAAATTCAGGTATCAAATAAATCAATCTGGGTATATTAAAAAACACAAACATAATATAAATTCACATGTAAACATACCAAGCAATACGAATATACATGCATATACGAGCTTCACCATAAAATAAATAGAAATACCTCGATGGAATTTCTTATCAATTTGAGATTTTCTATCCCAAACACGGAATCGAACCTCTTTTGGTATGTGAGACCTACAATCCGCATTCGTTGTGGGACGGGCGGGCCAATTTTTTTTAATAAAAGCACGGGGTGGGGGGACCAGGGCAGTGGGACTTTTAAAAGTGGAGGTTTCAAAGTGTTTGTTGTTGAGGAAGACGGCCAGGCTCTATTTAAAATAGCATTTCCCAGTAATTTAGTGCGAAATAGGGTATTTCACAGTAAATTACTGTGAAATGTTATTTTAAATACAGTCTGGGCCCAGTTTTAACCATTTCGCAGTATTTTACTGCGAAATGCAATTTGAAAAATTAATTTTAAAATATTTTGCAGTATTTTACTGCGAATTGACTTAACGATAAAATTTCCGTTAACCTTTTTTGTCATCAAATAAGTTCAGGACTCATTCAAACTGCCTAACGAAAGTAAACAGGACAAACGGAACATCATAGAAAAAGTGATCGTACAAATTGCAGTCATCTTTCGAAAACAAGAAAAAAGAATTGTTACGAGGTAAGTAGTAGTAGTAGTACTTTTGCTGGCACTTAGGGGTAATAGGTGTTAGATTACTAGAATTGAAGTTTATGTATTCAATAATTGTTGTATTCTCTTCTTCTTGTCTATGTTACATACATGGTAAAAGAAATATCTACCTAGCTAGTTTGCTAGCTTATTTCGTCCTTATATTCAATTCACTTTTCTTTGGAGATTCTCTTTTACGTGCAGTATCTACTCTTTGGCAATTCAAGAAAAAAGATACTCCGATACTTATCAAGTCATTTCTAACAAGTGAATTGCATCTAAAGAAATATGATCACAGGCTGGGAGGCCTACCAAAAGGGTGTGTGTTGTGTGTGGGGGGAGTCAGTGCCCCGGTAACTTCGGAAAAAATGTATGTATATATCTTAAATAATATGTTTATATATTTTGATTGGCTACATTGGTTGATTTAGCTAGAGGTCTTAACTTGATTTTTAGTATGCTCCCTGAGTTTGATTCTAACTCCAGTATTTGCTTAAACTGTTTATTCGATACTGGTGCTCCCACTTTCAAATCCCAAATCTACCTTTAACCATAATATCTTAGAATTTACCTATGTGAATTAGTAGAACTAAACATTTTCAATGATCATCATTATCAGAACATTTCAAGTCACAATTTCCGCTTCTTGTTGTATTAGAATGTCTATCATTTAGACCATTGAATCAATCAACTTTGACCGTTAAAGTGTCCCACATTAGTTAAGAGAACAAATTGTTGTTTTCTTATATGATATTGGGTATTTTTCCCCTCATAAGTTCGTTTTTTAAAGTTGAATTAAGCCTAAGATCTATCATTCATATCTTAACATATTATCAAAGTCATATTAAGCAATATATCTATATAATCTTAATTTGCCAAATGCTGGCCCCCATCTTATGTTCATGCTCCAAGTGCTTAGGTTTGTGCTATAAGGGAGAGGTGTTAAAATGTCCGACATTGGTTGAAGGAATGAATTGTTATCTCGTTATATAATTTTGGACAATACTGACCATATGAGTTAGCTTTAGTTTAAAACATGAGTTACGTCTAATATTTATTTTCTTAACATTGAAGGACTCCCTATAAGCAATCTCAAGACCTCTAGCTTATGCTAGCTGGAGCTAGTAGTAAAGTGATTTACTTAGACAGTTTTTGCATGTATTTCAGAAATAGTGCACTTTATCAAGGCATTTGAACCATTTGTAGCAAAAAAGGAGAAGCAAATTGCAAAATGTTTATGTGGAGGCTAAAATATCGTGTGAAAATCTTACCAAAAAGCCATAAGACAACAAATTAAAGGAGTTCACTTGCATCTCGTGTTCATGACATTCACATGTGAAACCTCCCCTAACACCAACAATATCTATGTCAATGAATTGATTACGAGTCCCCCACTCCCCCCAAAAAGGGTATAGGGTTATATTTGCTTTCCCCCGAAAATGACCCTTGAAATGTGATTTTATGATTAATTATGAGCGTTCTTCCGATAGAGTTTAAGTTATATGCATGCATTAACGGTATATATAACTTACGTACTAGTATTGTATCATTTTTACACTATTGAGCCACGTTTACCAATTGTCTGTCTATTCCTTCGGAGTAGGGGTAAGGTCTGCATACCTACTATCCTATCCAGATCCCATTAGTGAGTTTCGGGGTGGACAAGAATTTACTTAAAAATATAAGATCTTGGGAAGTGATATTTTTTCTATTCAAATTGTGACTGCAATAAGAGTTTTTTCTAAATTTCTAGATTAGTTCTAGACTGTTTTTGGTTAAAATGAATTATTCTTGAAATTAGTTTTCTACTTAGACTAATGAAATATTATTCATAAAAGCATCAAATAAAATGTTTATAACTAATGTGAAAAACACTGCAAATTATCCGATACAAAAATATGTTAAAACACATATCAATACGACAACCTATTGTTGAAGGGGTTATTTTGGTAAAATCCTCAAATAAATTGTCAGGTCCCATGCCTACGTACGTTATAAATATTTCAGGACAACTACTAGCTATTTCTTAGCAATGGAGAAGAGACAACCACCACCATCGCCGGCAGAAAATCGCCGGAAAATAGACGACCAGAGAGGCCGCAGAAGCACGAGACACCCAGTTTATTGCGGTGTCCGAAGGCGGCGATGGGGAAAATGGGTGTCCGAAATTCGTGAACCAAGAAAACAATCACGTATTTGGTTAGGTTCTTTTTCTTCACCAGAAATGGCCGCTAGGGCATACGACGTCGCTGCATATTGTCTCAAGGGATGTAACGCACAGCTGAATTTTCCTGATGAAATAGAGCAATTACCACGGCCGATTACTTCAACTGCTCGAGATATTCAAGCAGCAGCAGCAATGGCAGCAAATAATGCAATAATTATGAAGAAAAAGAATCAAGAAAATTGCGGTAGTGATGATTTTTGGGAAGAAATTGAGCTTCCAGACTTGAAGGATGGAAATGATTATAATCTTTACTCTGAGGTATGGCAATGGAGTTTTTGTAATTATGGGATGTTTCCTACTGATAATATTACCTTCATTAATGACGATGGAGTTGCGTAAATAATGTACTCCATGATCCTTTGTTCACTTTTGCTTGTCGTGTTTCGCTTTTCGAAAGTCAATTTGATAAAATTTTAAAGCTAAATTGTAGTATTAAATTTTAATAATATTTTAAAATTAAAATTTAGATATTCCGAAACTATATGAAAAATACTTTAGTTCATTATTTTTCTTGTACCAAAATGGTGAAAAAATACATGTTAAAATGTTGGTCAAAACTTATGTAGTTTGATTCTCGAAAAGCGAAATGTGACAAGTAAAAGTGAACGAATCAGAGGGAGTACAAGTCAGTTATTTTTGCAAAATTTTCAGTCAATATAGTATGCATTTTAGGATTTAAGTTATAGTCCCTCTGTTCACGTTTAGTTGTCTATTTTAGACTTTACACTTTTTTTAATAAAAAATAAATAAAGTATATACTTTACAATAAAAAAATCTTAGGGAATGAGTAGTATAAAAGTAAAGTCGTATATTTTTAGTTTAATGGATTAGTAAATGTGCATGGAGAGACTACACACTAATAGAATAAAGATTACTTTTCATACTATTATCATGTGTAATTTAATCGGCTACAACGAGTTGTTATCCTATTTTTCAAGTTACGAGATTAGATTTGATATGTAAAGTTGCCTATTATTATATTTACCTTGTTATTTTGAGGAGTAGCTTTTACTTTGTCGATTTATTTTCAAAAAAAGAAAATTGTAGAAAAAAGAAAAAGAAAAAAAAGAACCGATGATAACATGGCACACCATAAGATTCCTTCCAACAAACCTTATTCCAACTCCAAGAAATCCACCAAAATGGTGAAAAAATACATGTTAAAACGTTGATCAAAATTTATGTAGTTTACAACAACAACTATCTAGTATATTTCCACCAGGTGGGGTCTGGGGAGGGTAATATGTAGACGAGCCTTACCCCTGCCCGAAAGGGCAGAGAGGCTGTTTCCAATCGACCCTCGGCGCATAGGATAAAATGAAAAGCTGCATTAAAACAAAGACAAAATTAGAAACAAAGGCAAGACAAAACAAAATAATAAAGCATAAGTAATCCCGCAGAAATAACGTAAATAATTATGTAAACATAAGAAACATAAATACAGTCACATGCAATAATAACAGCAGAAACTGCCATACTGACAGCCGTAAGGGGATAAGCTAAAACACTAATCATCTATGAGTGACCCTACTATCCCACACCCAACCCCGGAAGAGGCGTACGAATAACTCTATGAGCCCCTAGCCTACAACCCTGATTCTAGACCTCCAAACTCCCCTATCAAGTGTCATAGAGTAATCCCAAGAAATCCACCGAAATGGCACGTATCAGTTCGACCGCTACGAGTTTGCGTTCCTCGCTCGAAGTCGATGTTCACTCGAAGTCTTCTAGGCAGTTGAGGTCTGTTCGTGGCCCCATTGACTACTTTTTCGTTGTTCTTTAGTCGAATTACTACCAATATTTAATGTCCTCTGCAATTAAAATACTGTACGGAGGATTAATATGGCTAAATAGAATGATTTTTTTGTGAAATTGAAACAAAATTGATTGGTTTTTGAGCAAATAATGTGAAAGAACCTAGCCTTTTAAGTTGATTATCATGGAGAAGGTGGATTGTAGATGTAGGACGTTGGAAATAGGGAATAAGAAGTGTTGTCTTCGGCCACCGAAAGAAACTAGGTTTGGTTACTCATTATGCTTTGAATTTGGTAGTAATTCATAAGTTTTATGTTAGAACCGTTCAACTAAAATATTTCTTGACTTTCACATCAATTCCATTTCCATAATTGATGGCCTCACGATAATATCTCAAACTAGTTTTAGAAAAAATAATTTATAAACATCGTAGCTTAATTTATGCGCGATTAATAAATTATTTTAACCATGGGTACAGTTCTCGTTGCATGACCACGGTATATAAATCTCAATTCAAGTGCGTGTTTTACTCGGCTTGTCCTCAACTTCAAATAATAATAAATAAATATATGATAAATTGGGGCGGAGTGCTGGCCCATGAAGAACTCGCATGTTCAGAGAATGAAGGTTGCGGAGATGAGGATGCTTAGGTGGATGTGCGGACACACCAGGCTAGATAAGATTAAGAATGAAGTTACTCGAGAGAAGGAGGGGGTGGCCCCGATGGATGAGAAGATGCGAGAAGCGAGGCTGAGGTGGTTCGGGCATGTGCGGAGAAGAAGTCCCGATGCCCCGGTGAGGAGCTGCGAGCGGCTAGAGATTGTTGGCGGTCGGCGAGGCAGAGGGAGGCCTAAGAAGTATTGGGGAGAGGTGATTAGGCAGGACATGACTAGAATGCAGGTTTCCGAGGACATGACCCTTGATAGGAAAGTCTGGAGGTCTAGAATCAGGGTTGTAGGATAGGGGCTCCTAGAGTTTTTCGTACGCCTCTTCCGGGGTTGGGTGTGGGTCAGCAGGGTTACCCATAGATGATTTGTGCTTTAGCTTATGTCCCCCCTATGACTGTTAGTTATGGTAGTTACTGTATGATATTATTGCATGCGATTGTATTTATGTTTTGTATATTTAGATAATTATTTACGCTATTTACGCTATTTCTGCTGGAGTTACTAATGCTTTATTGTTTTTGTTCTTGTCTTTGTTTTTGTTTTACTGCTGTTTTTCCTTTTATCCTATGAGCCGGGGGTCGATTGGAAACAGCCTCTCTGCCCTTTCGGGTAGGGGTAAGGCTTGTCTACATATTACCCTCCCCAGACTCTACCTGGTGGGAGTATACTGGGTAGTTGTTGTTGTTGTTGCGGGTGAGTTTCACGTGGCGCGATTCGCAATATATACGAAAGCAAAAGAGTGTGTGACATCGCGACTTGTTCAAATAATTTCCATAAGTATTAAAAGCGTTTAAATAATTACTAAAAACGATTTAAAAGGTAAAAATGCACTATAGGTTTAGAATATATATTAAATAAGATAATTAGGCCAGTTATTAATTGTTAAGTGATCGTGATAAAATCACAAAATTTGGGAGTGCCTCACACCTTCTCCCAGACTAATAGAATTCCTACTCAATCTTCTAGTTTTCGCAGACTTGAAACAGATACAACTTTCCTCGATTTGAAATTTAAAATAAACCGATGACTTGGGACGCCATAAATATGCTAAGTGGCTCTGAATCAATAAATAATCCCTTTCAAATAAAGTCACTTAAATTGGAAAAACACCCTATCCTTTCGGGAAAAAGGAGGCGTGACAATAGAAATGATGCTAAGTTTAAGGGGAAGAAATGCATATGGCCATAAAATATAGGGGTATTAAGTGTTATTATTTAGAATCACTGGTGTATAAATGCAATTCAGTTGTATTATAGGGTAATTTAGGAAAAAGAAAACAAAAAAGAGGGGAGGCACGTAAATCCTAACTTATTTACGCGTTTGGTAAAGTTAAAAGTTATAAGTAAAAAATAAACCAAAAGTCATAAGTTGATCACGCCCGGCTTATGAATTTCTAGCTTATAAGCACTTTACGTTTGATCAAAATTTTTACTATTTTATCCTTCTTTTTAAGAACAAAATTCTTATATCAATACTCACTGCCTCACACGATATTTCAACCTACCCCCCCTCCCGGTGAGAGATGTACATGGACTGTCACGATCCAATTCCCAAACCCGGTCGTGATGGTGCCTCTCGTGAAGACAAGGCCATCCAACTGACCCAAATCATTTTTCTAACAATTAATAAACATAAATGAATGGAATATACAACTTAATGGTGTTAAAAACCGTCAACTACAATCCAACTCAACCCGACTGGGTGTCACAAGTGACGAGCATCTTAAGAAAACTGAACACCACTACATGGCCAATATTATATACAAAATAAGATTTAGAAGAAAAAGATGAAGTCTGGTGCCGCGAACGCTAGCGGCCACCTTTCTCAGCTACAATAGTATACCTTCAGTTCGCTAATAACCCGCTACCGGGTGAATAATACCTGCAACTGCACGCGAGGTGCAGGGAGTAAAGTGAGTACTTCCAACTCAGTGGTAATAGAGTAAATAATAACTTAGCGGTAAGAAATTACATAAGAACACTTCATCATGTTATAGAAGACAGTACAACCCTTTTTAGAAAACAGTAATTCCATGAAAATCATTTATAAAATATTTGGCTCAGTTTAAAACCTCATTAGAAAATATTTCTTTCTTTCAGTTAAGTATATGAATGTGTTATCAAGTAGTGCGAGTCCGCACACAAATCAGCTACTCGAGCACAACACTATATTAACAAATAACACCAGGGTATCTGGTACTCAGTGCAAGAAATAACATGGATGCCAATGATATGAGAGTACTAAATGTTATGCCACGTAGTAAAAACAGGAATCAATGCGTGAATGCAATGCAATGCACATGACCGATGCAACGTACAACCCGATCCATTTGGGCACCCGCGCTCACTATGGGGGTTCAGACACCGGATGAGCTCCTACAGCCTAAGCGCAATATCAATATCATACCGCTGCAGTGCGTAGCTTGATCCATCCTCAGGCCAGAAATGCACACATAACACTCCTGCGGTGCGCAGAGCATTCCATGCTATGTCCAAAATGCACATAAGCCCCTCGGGCAATAGTAAAATAGTAGTTCTAAGCTCAAAACGTCAGTAAAATATTATTTAAGTTTCCAAATTTTAGAAAGATGACTGAGTTTACAAAATAGTGTTTAAAACCTTGGACCGAGATCAAATAATATGCACAGTAATGCAAAAATAGTAATATTAATCCCTGAAGGATCCAAATAATCGGCACGAGGCCCAAATCATGGCAATAAACCCAAATCATGATAGTATCGAGTAGTTTCAGTCAATCACTCAGTAAAATCAACAATCGGGACAAACCAAGTCAGAATCCCCAACGGTGCTCTACCCCACGCTCATACCTGGCGTGAAAGTCACCACAATACAGCATTGTGAGGTGCAAATCCGAGGTTTCAAACCCTCAGGATATCATTTTACAAGTATTATTCACCTCGAACCGGTGAAATCTCAAGCCCACGATGCCTTTGCCCCTAAAATCGGCCTCCATGTACGTCGAATCTAACCAAAATCAGAGCGAATGCATCACAATGTGCTAAGGGAACAATACTCAACTGAAATGACTCGAAAAATATCGAAAATCACGAAATTTGCAAAACCTGAGCCTCGGGCCCACTTCTCAAAATCCAGAAAATTTTATACTAATATGTTCCTCATCTCGTCACGAGTCTATACATATAAAATTCATCAAAATCGAAGATCAAAGGGACTATATTTTCATAGATTTATAGGATGATTCTTAATAAAATCATGTATTTAACTCATAAAGCTTACCTCCAATCGATCTTGGTTGATACTCCCTTCAATCCTCGTCCAACAGCTCTCAAAATGACTAAAAATGGTGGAGAAATAGGTTATTTTTGCGACTGAAATGTTTTTAATATTCAGCCCACTCACTGTAGCTAACACTATGCGATCACATAGAACAAAATTCTGGGGGCACTGTAGCTAACCCTATGCAATTGCATAGAACAAAAGACTGGGTAATGTAGCTAAGACTATGCGATCGCACTAGAGCATTGCGATCGCATAAAACAAAATTGATATGCACTGAGTGCTGCATTTCTGCAGCATTTTCCAACTTCAAAAATTCCTGTTAGCCATCCGAAATCACCGCGAGGCCCCCGAGACCTCAACCAAAAATTCCAACACCTCATAATATATCATACCAACTTGTTCCAATCATCAAAACACCTCGGTTAACACTAAAATCATCAAATTATATCGAACTCAAGCCTAAATTCTTCAAGAACTTCCGAAATGCACTTTCGATCAAAAGCCCGACCAAACGATGTCTGAATGACCTAAAATTTGCACGCATATCCAAAATCACCTAACGAAGCTACTACAACTCTCGGAATTTCATTCCGGACCTCGAATCGCAATCTCACCGATCAACCAGAATTTGCCAAAATTCAAACTTCGCCAATTCAAGCCTAATTCTACACCTGACCTCCAAATTCAATTCCGGTCGCACTCCTAAGTAATAAATCATTCCCCAAAGCTAACCGAATCACCAGAAATTACATCCAAGTCCTCTAACTCAATAGTCAACATTCGTATGACCTTTCTAAAATAAACCTTCCTTAAAGAGGCTAAGTGTCTCATTTCGTACTAAAACCAATCAAAATCAACTCGATCACCTCAAATACTGATAATAAAGCATAGAGAAACATATTATGGGGGGAAATCGGAGAAACAATACATGAGACGACAGGTTGGGTTGTAACATCCTCCCCAACTTAAACAAACGCTCGTCCTCGAGCGTACCCAGGGTTGGCCTAGAAGCCATCCAATAGCTAAATGACCTTACCAAGCATATACTCAGGGTGATCCCACATCACTCTATCTCGCATCGGTCCGATAACACAACATAGCTGAATTCTAACAATCCATCTAGACCATAAACCATAAAAGCACATTACTCTCTCCGAAATCATTCACAAGATCATAACCTCACATCTATACTCAGAATAAGCCTGAACCAGCTGTAATAACCCATATCTTCAACCTCAGGTGCGATCATATGATATACTACATAACCCAAATACTTGCAACGATAAGTCTCTATTCACAGTAGTCGTCCATAATACTCAATTACCAATAGAACCTCTTACTAGCTAAAGTCTTATTCCATAATTTTCATATATTGCCAACGAATAATGAAACACACAATAAATTGTGATAATTTCTCGGACCAATCATTCATAAAGCCACTCCCCTTTTGGCTACTACCACAACAGATTTCCGAGCCGAACCTCGATATTAACATACTAACTAGCTAAACCCAAATCCGTTTGTATCCATTTATGACCCCCAACAATCACGTTGGGTTCAACACACCACTCTGGTGATATGACACCCCATCATCGGCCTAAGCCACAACTTCCATAATACACACGCCAATAAGAGATGGTCTGAACATGCTCAAATCATGAAAAATGACTCAAACGAAAGAGCTGCACCTTAAGCTCATCAAAACCATTACAACACAAGGCTGGGACCCATTCCCACATCGTAGAAATAGAATACCTGAATCTACCCCGAAGGGTACAATCTCCACGTAGCCTCGCTACAATGCCCGATCTTATCCAAACACTATTACACATGAAGCACCTCAAGCCACCATGCTAAAAATAGGCAGACACGCACATATTGGTGTCTGAAACCAAGCAATCCATCACACCCACAGTGAAGTAAGTAATATACACCATTCAATCCTGGAAGGACACAACCGATGCGCTATTTGCCGAGCAACCCCCAATACGGACTTTCCTCAGAAACCAGGAAGCAAGGCATACCAAGTAACATATGGAAATCTATTCTCAACATCACATTGTTGCAGCGTGCAACCCGATCCAAATAACATACCTATGATGGCGAGCCACCCGATCCACACAAATATCTCACATAGGAAGATGCACATCGAGCCGAATTTGCTCATTATAACAAAATACCAAGCTCATAATGATACCTATAGCATTGTAAGTTACAAAAATCAACTTCCACCATGAATCTCGATAGCACCGTACTATACGTGACCAAAGTCCGAAAATCATCACGCCTCAC
Organism: Nicotiana benthamiana; assembly: GCA_034376525.1. Lineage (NCBI taxonomy): Eukaryota > Viridiplantae > Streptophyta > Magnoliopsida > Solanales > Solanaceae > Nicotiana > Nicotiana benthamiana. Next base: position 68,852,381 of record CM067334.1, on the reverse strand, counting down.
AGCATAAAAAAAACAACTCATATGGGAATAATCATACGCTACCATAGGCGCAATTCATAGATCTCCCTAGATCACTAGCAGGTTCAATAACGATTGAATCAACCTGCCCTTTATCAATACAATTCGGGACTAACCAAGCCCACTCAATCTAAACACATATCCAATCAGCTTACCTACAAACTCATTACCAAGAAGCCTGCAGCTGCTTCTTCCACTACTATAGTCGTAGCTGAATGAATGGTAGAAACCTCTACACTAACATCTGCCTCAAAGGCCCAATCATGGAAAGAAATCCTTCCCAGCTGTCGGCTGGTCTGTGGTACACAACCATTCGGCTAGAACATAGTCCAATGCACCTCGCCACACAACCTGTGGCTTTTTACGACATAATCCATAGCACAATAGTCTAGAATGACCCAACACAGAGACAACCAGTCTACATACCAATATTATATCCAAAATCTAATATACCAAGAAAAAAAAGATCCACTCGGGCTTCCAAACCCCTAATAGCCGCTAACGGTACCAATACACATTATCCACAACAACTACATAGCCTGAACATGAGAACTCCCAGTCTCCAGCTCCACATAGCACACAAATTACTATACCTGATCCCAAATTCTGCAATATAAATACATATTACACCTCGAGTACCAAGCATTCTACAAAAATATATTTCGAATTTCCACCTCTGTCACCAAGCAAACTCAGATATTAACGGTCGATCTATCAGGAAAATTCCGCAACACTACCTAAGTGCTATCAACTTAATCACATTGCCCTTTTTTTGAAACATATACCTTCGTCAAATCACTATGATTAGCAACACCATTTCCTTGGTCATATGAGGACTATTCACCCTAATCATTTGAAGATCGATGCTTAAATCACCTACAGCTGCCCGTGCTGCTTAAGAATTTAATGACTTTCCATTCTGAACTGAACCAAGCCTTACACACGCACATAAAGCTCAATCCACCGCAACATATCGCATCTACCATACCACATTGTGATAACATGAGAACTTTCATATCCCTTCCGCACTGTAGACAACGACGCACTCAATTAGTTGGGAACTTTCATTGATCCAATTTAGAAGAAAAATCCTTACACACCCCAAGCTTCGCATACCCATACAAAATATACTCTTCTTAATACCACGATAAAACCTAACAAGAACATCTATGCCAACCCTATTGTGCAAGCTAAACTGCCATGACCGAATCTTTCTATCTGAACCAAGCTGAGAAAGCCGTCAAAACCCAAGAGCATTGCTACAAAATTCTTGAAAAACCTCATTACCTCGAACACATACAAAGAATTAATCATACCCTTACCACACTGTTTCGACATGTTATCAAGCTATTCTGTCTATAAATTTCTCTTTTTACTCGTTATCCACTTGATATTTTCCAGTCGCTGCATCATCACAATGCCTCGATCTAGGCTTACCACACGAGACTAGCACATAAGACCACACTTTCTAAGGCCCATGTCCACTGAATACTTTCTCATCCGTTCCCAGAAATACCACATTCCAGAGTACTTTACCCCGAAGAACTTCCTGCGAATCTGAAATTCGTTACCATTACCTTCGAGATACTGATACATAGAATCCTATAATTAACATAAAATACCACAAGTATTGATCTTTCCTAATGAAAACATAGTCCCTAGCCATACACACAACCTTAAGACGCCTGATTATTACACGCCAAATCTTGGACACAATAAAACCGTTCTCGAGAGTCATTCACTCTTACGCAACCGTAAATTACCTAACTTTACGAACAGAACCACTCATGCCATATTAGCACTCTAACAACACATAACATGATCTCATACCAATACAAAAAACAATATTACTTCTCTATTCACTGATCATTCTTTACTAGCAACAACTCAAGACATCTTACTATCTTCACACATCTACGAAGCACCATGTAACCTTTATCAAAATTTTGCTTCACTCGTGCCATCCTTGGCACATTTTCTGCAACCAGGACTGATCTGCCAGCATACCTCGAAATGGAAACAACATAGCACATAAGCGTGTAATCAGCTAATCAACAACAACCTCCCCAACTTGGCTCGAAGCCGCGCAGACACACACGCACATACACACACACACACACACATATATATATATATATATATATATGTATGTATATGTATATATATATATATATATATATATATATATATATATATATATATATATATATATATATATATATATATATATATATATATATATATATATGGATACACTCGATAACCTGAAATACTTTTAGTCTAATGATGTCGCAATATTATAGTGGCATTAAACTCAAATCATCTACTAGTTTACAAAAACACAGATCCTCGGATACTGAAATCCTTTACAAACCTCTCATTCATCCCCACATCAGCTGAGTCCACTCTCTAAAGCGACTCAAATTTGCAAATTACAACACGTACCTTTCAATTACACATGAGATCTTCTCACAATATAAATAGGAATTGCATCACTTCAGAACACTCCGCAAGAGATAACCCACCTGCTTCACCGCAATATAAAATTTTTGTATACCTTCCGCCGTCATACACATTCACAGCTACTTAGTCTTCCTGGGTATGAACTCATACCGCCGCATGCAATGCACTTCACGTTCCCAACTAGGAGACACGAAAGTATTCTCCACGCGCCCATAACTCGGGGCTACACAACAAATCAAAATAGGAATCATACACTTAACAGTTCACCTACTACCCAACAGTCTTCTTCATCACTACCGAGTCAAAAAGACACATCGCGCAACACCAATATACTTAGCACACACCTATCCAGCGCCTTTCCCACCATTACGGACAATACTGAACATATAAGTTCACAACAATATCTCGCAAAATTAGCACTCCGGTGCTCAAGCCATAGGCGAAGATTCGGCCTCAAGTCTTCTAGACCGACCCAACATCAACTCATAGAAAATCGCATCTCGCCCCTCGATTGGGGAATCACAAGCCGTCGATAAACATATAATATGGAGAGCTCATGCGCGCATACAGACGTGTGGAAGGAATTTCAAAAGTTGTATCCCAAGCTGAATCAAGTACGCACGATAAGAATTCTAAGAAAGTGAACTTTTTCCTAAAGGTTCTACAGCCTGTCGAGGATAAATACAAATTTCTCTATACCGATCCGCAAGACTCTACTAACCTGCTCATGTCTCGTGAGATCTTGTAATCTAGGCTCTGATACCAACTTGTCACGATCCAATTCCCAAACCCAGTCGTGATGGCGCCCCTCGTGAAGACAAGGCCAGCCAACTAACCCAAATCGTCTTTCTAAAATTAATAAATATAAATGAATAGAATATACTACTTAATGGCGTTAAAAATCGTCAACTACAATCCAACTCAACCCGACTGGGGTGTCACACGTCACGAGCATTTAAAGAAAATTGAACGCCACTACATGTCCAATATTATATACAAAATAAGATTTAGAAGCAAAAGATGAAGTCCAGTGCCACGAACGCAGGAGGCCACCTTTCTCGGCTACAATAGTATACCTTCAGTTTATTAATAACCCGCTACCGGGTGAACAGTACCTTGAACTGCACACGAGGTACAGAGAGTAAAGTGAGTACTTCCAACTCAGTGGTAATAATAGTAAATAAAAACTTAGCGGTAAGAAATCACGTAAGAACACTTCATCATGTTATATAAGACAGTACAAACCTTTCTAGAAAACAGTAATTCATGAAAATCCTTTATAAAATATCTGGTTCAGTTTAAAACATCTTTTTAAAATATCTCTTTCTTTCCTTATCAACAGTTAAGCATCTGAATGCGATATCAAGTAGTGCAAGTCTGCACACATATCAGCCACTCAGGTTATCAAATAACACCAGGGTATCTGGTATTCAATGCAAGAAATAGTATGGATGCCAATGATATGAGAGTGCTAAAGGTTATGTCACATAGTAAAAACATGAATCAATGCGTGAATGCAATGCAATGCACATGACCACTGCGTCGTACATCCCAATCCATTAGGGTACCCGCACTCACTGTGGGGGTTCAAAATTCGAAGGGGCTCCTACAGCCCAAGCGCAATATCATTTTACAAGTATTATTCACCTCGAACCGGTGAAATCTCTAGCCCACAACGCCTTTGCCCCTCAAACTGGCCTCCATGTGTGTCGAATCTAACCAAAATCAGAGCGAATGCATCACAATGTTCTAAGGGAACATTACCCAATCAAAAAGACTCGAAAAATATCGAAAATTATGAAATTTCCAAAACTCGAGCCCCGAGTCCACTTCTCGAAATCTAGAAAATTTTACACCGAAATATTCCTTATCTCACCACAAGTCTATACATATAAAATTCATCAAAATTGGAGCTCAAATGGGCTATCAAATCCCAAATTTAAAATTTCAATCTCAAGCCCTAATTTCTTATAAATTGGCTATGTTTTCATGGATTTCTAGGATGATTCTTCAATAAAATCATGTATTTCACTCATAAAACTCACCTTCAATTGATCTTCGCTGAAACTCCCTTCAATCCCCGTCCAATAGCTCTCAAAATGACCAAAAATTGTGGAGAAATGGGTTGTTTTCGCGACCGAAATATTTTTAACATTCTGCCCAGTTGCTGTAGCTAATACTATGCGTTCGCATAGAACAAAATTCTGGGGGCACTGTAGCTAACCCTATGTGATTGCATAGAACAAAATCTTGGGTACTGTAGCTAACACTATGTGATCGCATTAGAGCATTGCGATCACATAGAACAAAATTGTTGTGCACTGACTCCTGCATTTCTGCAACATATTCCAACTTCAAAAATTCCAGTTAGCCATCCAAAATCACCTCGAGGCCCCCGAGACCTCAATAAAAAATTCCAAAACCTTCTAAAACATCATATCAACTTGTTCCAATCATTAAAACACCTCGATTACACTAAAATCATCAAATTATATCGAATTCAAGCCTAAATTCTTCAAGAACATCCGAAATGTACTTTCGATTAAAAACCCGACCAAACGATGTCCGTATGACCTGAAAATCTGCACACATATCCAAAATCACCTAAAAAAGCTACTGAAACTCTCGTAATTCTATTCCGACCCTCGAATCACAATCTCACCTATCAACCGAAATTTGCCAAAAAACAAACTTTGCAAATTCAAGCCTAATTCTATACCGGACCTCCAAATTCAATTCTGACGCACTCCTAAGTCATAAATCATTCCCCCAAGCTAACCGAATCATCGAAAATCACATCCGAACCCTCTAACTCAATAGTCAATATCCATTTGACTTTTCTAAAATAAACCTTCCTTTAACAGACTAGTGTCTCATTTCATACTAAAACCAATCTAAATTGACTCGATCACCTCAAATACTGATAATGGAGCATAGAGAAATATAAGATAGAGGAAATCGAAGCAACAACACATGAGATGACGAGTTGGGTTTTCACTTGGACACACGTGGGTGCTTGAGCACCCATTACTTTTAACCAGATTTAGTAAATTTTCATAGGCAATTATAATAATTGTTAGATAAATATAGACTGAGAACTCACAAGAAAACTCATTTTTCATCTATTTCGGACTTTTTACGGGTGAGCACCCATTACGTTAAAATCTAGATCTGCCATTGTCCCTTCCCTACCTCTTCAAGTCTACAACTATACTGACTATCTAAGATAAACAAATTCTCTCTTTTTTGCATATTTATATCTATATGATTATGTTAATATTGGTGTATTCCTTTCTAAGTGTTAGTGGTGATGAAGATAATATTTTTTTCTCTTCAAATATTTTGTCCTATTTAGGTTTATTTTTTATTGAGAAACTTTTATCAATTTATTCATTATTGTATAACTTATGATTATATGCTTATATTATAATAAATTATTATTATCATAAAATGTATCTTCCAAGTACAATTATATTTAAAATAAAATGACAAATAGAATATTGTGTATTTGGAACGATTTGGAATCTAAAATTTTGAATAAATTACGTCTTATAAGTGAAAACATTTCTAAGGTTATCTAAGTCATTTTAATAAAAAAAGAGCTTATCAATACTTTTTTATCAACTAATAGAGCAGCTTATTATAGATTTCAGCACTGATATCCAAACCAGTTTCAGCACTTAAAAGTTCTTCAACACCTCATGTTTATCATCTACTTGAAAATTAAGGGTGTCTAATGGGCCGGGTTTAACTGTAACCGGATCGGACCAGATCGGTTAAAACCCGAATCGGATCAGACTGGTAAAAGGAGGCCAGGTGGGGCTGGGTTAATGGGTTATGGGGGTTGGTCATTTTACGTTGGCGCTACCGGTTACCGATCCGGTCAAACCCGATCAATGATTTTTTACTGTAGAACCGGTTAATCGGCCTGGCCCAGACCATTATAACGGCTACTTTCAATTTTTTTTTTAAAAATGTTTCTACTTTTTAACTGTTGGCCCAACAGCTATTTTTCACTTTAGCCCTTTTTGGGCCAATTTTTTCTAAATTTAACGCTTTTTGTAATTACTAATTTAGTCCTTTGAATAATTATAAATACACCCCCAATCTTTTTCATTTCTTCACTCATATCTCATTTCTCAAACTCATATTCTCAATTTGAAGTTAAATCATGCCCTGTACTTCTAGAGTGCGCTCATATGTTTGGGAACACTTTGAGGTGGCGGAAGAAAATGAAGAAGTTCAGAAAGTAAAGTGCAAGAATTGTTGTCGAGTCTTAAATCTTCCTCCAAAGTGTGACACGTGCAGTTTTAAAGCGGCATATGAAGAGTTGTCTTGAGAGACCTCTAGAAATTCGTATTTAAGCTGATTTGAGATAATTTATATTATTTTAAAATTATTAGACGTATTTATGCTTAATGTTTTAGTTTGTTAGATTAAGTTGAAGTATTATTATGCATGGAAATTTAGTTTTACTCTTTTTTCGTTAATTACTTGTTAAATGCAAACTTTAATTTTGTAATTTTGAAATAAATGTAGCACTTGCAATTTATAAGTGTATTTTTTTCTCATATTCATTGTATTTTTTATATTAATATAACTTACAATAGTTATATAAAATTAAAAAAGGATTACACTAATCCGGCCCAGCCCGATCCCTTGTACTCGTAAACCATAGGGCGATGTGCACAAATAGCATCTAACAGCTCCTGTCTTTATTTTGAAGCCAGTGTTTTAAATGTCTTTAGTCTTTTGCGACTGGTTTAATAAACTTCAACTATCCGAACGAAAATACCCTTCTGCTCGTGTCCTTAACTTTAGGACTTCGGGACTACATGTTGTTAACTCTTGAACTTGAAACTCTAAGTTCAGGACTTCAAGACCACATGTCCTTAGCTTTTTAACCTGTAACTCTAAGCTCAGGACTTCATGACTACATGTCCTTAATCTTGAACTTGGAACTCTAAGTTTAGGACTTCAAGGCTACATGCCCTTAATTTTTGAACTTGGAACTCAAACTTTAAGATAAAGCGTCCTTAATTTTGAACTTGTAAGTAAAAGTTAAGGACATACTGTCCTCAACTTTTGAACTTGTAATTGTAAGGTAAGTACTGCTTGTCCTTAACTTTTGAACGCGTAACTGTAGGTTAAGGATTGTCTATCCTTAACTTTTGAACTTGAAAATTAAAGTTAAGGACCTATTGTCCTTAACTTTAGAACTTGTAACTGTAAGTTAAGAATTGCCTTTTATCTAAGTGAAATTTTCATACATGAAAAAATTTCATATCTCGAATATAATAACTTAATTCTGTTCAAAGTTTGGCTTTCCAAAGTGAGTAGTATGCAATTCATTTTTAAAATATAAATTAGTACTCTTTATCAATTACTGGTTCTTTCAGCTACACCTCCTTTAATGTTAGTATATATTCTCCAACACTGCAGTTGCAGCGATTATGATCCCATGTAACTTAATATGTCTTGCTGACTGGAAACATGATAAGAATGAATTTATCAGATAGGAGGTGTGCCTGTTTGAGGAGTCCTTTAACTCAATGCAGTAACCTAACTCGACACATGAAAGAGAAAGAATAAAGGGTAACAGTGTCTTTTCATATTAATGTTAATAGATTAGTAGTTATTATTGCTAAGTATTAAAAATACCTGATAAAAGTAAATAACACTTTAAAAAGTACCTACCCCACACAATTTTTACTAATCCGTACGGTTTATTTTTTACCCGAATAAATCCGAACTCCTTAAATCGATTAAACCGTAGCCTTTAACTGGAATGGTTCCAAAATTTGCCTATATAGCGTCCGAAACCTGACGATACGGATGAAATTGGCTAGCCGACTTAGATTTATAGAACCCTAGATCTGATGTTTACCCAGCCGATTTGATTCGAAGAGGAATGGATGAAGAGGGTTTGAGAGAGAGGGGGTCTAAAATTGTTGTATATCTCCATAGGCTTGATGAAGAGTTTGATTGGTGGTATTGCATCGACGTGACGGTGACAAAGGATCCATTGTTGACAAAGGATGAGGATAATTCAGGCCCACCGATAATCCTCACTATGAAAAATATTTCTCCGGTTGCGAAGCTCAATTCGATTATTTATGGAGATGAAGGAAATTGGGCCGTTATTGATGACGACATTTACTATGTTGGTGGATCCTTGCCTGATGGTCTTTCTTGGTCTATCCCTAATGAAAAATTGATTAAACATAGCATGAAACAATCTGATCCCGCCTTGTGGCAGATCGAATCTTCCCTGAATTGTCCCCGTGTGTGGCATGTCGTCGCAGCTGTTGGTAGGGAAAAACTATGTGTTGTGGGTGGAAATCACTGCACATGTCATGATCGTCCCAAATATGGTGAAATTTACGATATCAGGGACAAAACTTGGAAGTATTTTTACGATGCTTTTTCTCCCTATGATCCTTATTCTGAAGTTGCTATTTTCGTTGAAAAAGATGAGCCTACGCAAATTGTGTATTATTCCTTGTCAAAGGGTTGTATCATGTTTTTCGATCCAACTAAGGAAGGGTACTATATCCAAGTTAATCGAAGACCAGAAGGACTTTGCTTTGTGGAGTCATTCTTGGAATACCGCTAAAATATGGGTGGGATAATGAACATTATAAAAACGGATTAAAGACGAATATTACCCATATTATTCATACTTTAAATAAGTAACCACTAGTTATTCATGGGTAATAAAGTCAAAACTTCCCCAGAGGCATAACAGAATCAAAAAGCATCACTGGGTTCTACTCCCTGTACAGGGGGAAGGTAGGCAACTTTTGAATTGAAAAGGAAACTAGACATCGGTTATCGTGATTATAAAATGTAATAATTCCACTATATAATCTGGTAGTATGAATTTTTGTTTGCTTATATTTTTTTTTCGTTATAAGATCTGGTAGATCCTATACAATTTTTTAATTAAAATTTTGTTATCACATACCACGTGTGATAACAATCACGATTAATTAAAGAGAGAAATATGTGAAATAAACAAAATTATATTAAATTATGAGTACTAAGTATTTGGCTAAAAACGTTAAGTACTTGTTAAGCTAAAAAACAATCAAAAAATAATATGGGTTAATCGGAATCAAGGGTAATATGAACTAGAGAAAACTACTATGTTAAAATATATGATAATATTGAAGATAGCTTGAGAGGTAAGAGCAATAAAGTAAGAGAGAGTCGTTTCACCAGAAAGAGAGAGAGAGAAAGAGAGTTGTATATTCTTAATAATAAGATACACATGCCCCTTTTACAAAGGGAAGGTCCCTTTTATATACTAAGGGACCTTCCTCGAAAAATAATCAAAAAAGTACAAGGGGTTGGTGGTCTCAGAGTACGGGAAAGTCAGAACCTTAAGTGACGTCGTTTCGAGTTATGTCGCTTGGTCTGCCGGCTTGCTGAGGCCGCCCTTATTCAAGTCGGCCTTGATTAAGCGTTCTCTACATCGTAGGAGTGCATAGATAACCCAAGAACATAGGGAACCAAAATTTTCCAATACAGATAGTCCCTCCGTCTGTTGGGGACGGAGCCGAGAGACGTCTTCAACGAACGGACATGCATGTTCGACTTTTCTATAAACTTGGCTGTCCCCGTTGATACTATAGAAAAGAGGGCGTAATAATATGCGAAGGGGTCACACCGTTGACATAACAACCCACTTTTTAGGGCTCCTTTTTTAAGACGACGTCATCGATCACGTGCGTGATCATTACCTTTTCTCCCGAGGTGGTTCAGGGCATGACGTGATGCTTTTGGTTTCCTCCGTCGGTTTTCGAACCAAGCCTTTTGATTTCCGTGCACCTTTCCTAATAAATAGGGGAGAGGTTGAATCCTAGTCATCTTTCTAACTTTTTAGAGAGCACTTTCTCAACTTTTATCTCATCTTTCTCTGGCACCCATTGGTCTTTTCCTTTAAAATATTTGTTCCTAAGAATCGAACCTTGTATCCGTAAAAACTCCCTTCTCTTATAACTTTCATTATGACTAAACGTCGTCACGACAGTATCAGGATTGAGGGTGAAGCCCTCTCTGGGGCCTCGTCGTCCTAAGATGATGGGGAAGCCGAGGAGGCTCTTGTTCCCTTATCAACGGCTAATATTCTTCCACTGGATATGGCCGCACGAAAAGATTTAAGAACCAGTGTAAGCTTCCCCTTTGGGAACTCAACGAATTGACGCCATCTCTTTTGGCTACTCTAACGGAGTCATACAATATCCCTGACTACATCGAGCTGGTTCCCGCCGCGACAGATTATGCCAACGTGCACAGGCCCGGGTATTGCACATTCTATGAGTGCATTATCTGAATTGGGTATAGTCTCCCACTTTACCTTTTGGCAGAGGAGCTTTGTCGCTGGTACGGGGTGTGTCCTGTCCAACTTACTCCATAAGCATTGAAGGTGTGTAGGATTCTATGTGGCGAAGGCTGAGAAAGAGGTTACCGTTCATCACCTCTTGCAAATGTTTGGCGTGAGCTTTATGAGAGGCTCAATGCTCCAGTTAATACACCGGGGTAAGAAGAGCTTTGTGTCGCAAGTGGATGACAAGGCCAACCGCAAATTTTAGAGGAGATTTTTCTACGTGCGTACTGAGCACCTGGTGTCTAACCCTGAAGGATTTCCGGAGGCGTGGAACGAAGCATGTAAGCGTTATTGTCCATAGCTTTTATTATGGCAGTCTTATTTTGCTGGTTTTCACCATTGCAGATTTCCCTTTGCCTTCATGCAATGACAGCTCGCTCTCCTCGAAGGGTTGACGACGTTAGGTCGTGGGTGAGAGCATTGATACCATTTGCGGAGGAATGTCGTACCTGGCCGGAATTCCTCAGTCTCTATGGCCCGTCAGGTAACGGCCTTCCTTGATTTTTCCTTTCCGTTTTGACTTGGGGTTTCTCCATAATGTTCTTGCCTATATCATACGTGTTTTGGTAGGTCAATGCACCTCCAAGAAGACGCAGAAAAAGAAGAAGAAGAAGGGAGCTGTGGTCGGCCCATATATGGCGGCACCTAGCCTTGGTGAGGAGGATATGATCCTCGTAGGCATGTCCAGGGGTAGTGTTTCTCCCCTTTCAAGGTAGGAGGTCGCATCAGAGGCGGCTCCGGAGTTAGTGCCTGATGTTTTGCCTAGGGTCACCTTTGATACAGCGCCCGAAGAGATAATAGCGGTTGTGCCTGGGACTGTCCCCGGGTTTGCCCTCACAAGAGCGTCCATTGGTGAACCGTCCCCATCTGAGACCGTCTTGCATTCCACTGAGGGGGACATTGAAGAGGAAGAGACACTAGAGAGGAGGAGAAGTTGGATTTTGACCGGCAAGGCCGTGGTTACTCAGATGGGGAAGGTTAGACCACCCCGTCCTGAAGAAAAGAGTGGCCGAGCTAGAGAAAGTCGATGAACAACTTATGGTCGTCGTTGCTCGGACTGCAGAGATGGAGGTCCTTCTTCAGGCTAAGGATGAAGAGTTGTAGCTTGGCGGCATAGTGGCGGAGGAGGCGGAACAGTTGCATGCTCGGGTTGCGACCCTAACGGCAGAACTCGATTCCAAAAAGGCCGAGGTTGAGGACCTCAAGCAGACCCTAACATAGGCTGGCGCATCTCGTGAGGCACACGAGATATGCGTGTACGCAGAGGCCCGGCTGGTCATGCTCGAAGAGTTTTTGGCGGCTGGTGAGCATTTGAGGCCGATGTTGAGAGCCAACACCAACTGGTTAGAGCTTCCCGTGAAGCGGCCGGCTACAATCCTGAATTGCCACCCCGGGAGGAGGGTAACTCTACAAACGTCAACCGTTTGGAGTCCAGTTCTTGGATTTCCAAGGCGTATCCCCTTGGGAACGAAGATAGGCCGCATGGAGCTCAGGCGGGGTAGGACGACCAAGGAGGTGGAGGCCTCAAGGACCTTTGTAAATATGTTTGTAAATATTGATTTTTTGTATAGTGGGCTTTGACCCTTTTGTGGATAAAGATATACAATTTTTGCCGTAGTCAATTCATTCTGTTATCTGAAACATTATGTACTTCCCTTCTTTTTATTTTCCCCTTGCCGTAGTTAAAGCCAAGTGGGCCGTTCGGTGGTCCTGACCGTGTGAAAGTGATGGCCATAGCCAAATAAGGTTCGACGGCCGTAGCCGTATAAAAATTATGGCCTTAGCCATGTAACAATGATGGCTTTCGCCATGTAACATTCGACGGCCTTAACTGTGTTAAAAAATGGCCTTATCCATGTAACAATGATGTCCTTAGCCACGTCAAGCTCGATGGCCTTAACAATGTTAAAATAATGGCCTTAGCCATGTAAAAAATGATGGCTTTAGCCATGTAAAACTTGACCTCCTTAACGTGTTAAAATAATGGCCTTAGCCATGTAAAACTCGGTGGCCTCAACCGTGTTAAAATAATGGCCTTAGCCATGTAAAAAATGATGGCTTTAGCCAAGTAAAACTCGACGGCCTTAACCGTGTTAAAATAATGGCCTTAGCCATGAAAAATGATGGCTTTAGCCACGTAAAACTCGACGGCCTTATCCGTGTAAAAATAATGGCTTTAGCCGTGTAAAACTCGACGGCCTTAACCGTGTTAAAATAATGGCCTTAGCCATGAAAAAATGATGGCTTTAGCCCTTTCGTGCGTTGGAGTTGGTCTTAGCCTTTTCGTTCGCTTGGAGATGGCCGTAGTCTTTTCGTTAATTTGGAGATGGTCGTAGCCTTTTCATTCACTTGGAGATGGCCGTAGCCTTTACATTCATTTGGAGATGTAGTCTTTTCATTCATTTGGAGATGGATGTAGCCTTTAAATTCATTTGGAGATGGCCGTAGCCTTTTCATTCACTTGGAGATGGCCGTAGCCTTTACATTCATTTGGAGATGGTCGCACCCTTTTCATTCACTTGGAGATGGCCGTAGCCTTTCTATACATCTGGAGATGGCTGTAGCCTTTATGTACATCTAGTCTAGTCCCTGTATCACGTCGGGCTTGGAGAGTATGGTGGGGCCGATGTGATACACTTGTACTGCAAACATTTCCAGGTGTTACCTTTGCCGCCTCGTTTAATACCTTCCCGAGAAAACCCATTTGGGAAAAAACTCGGATAAAGGAAAAAGAATACGATTCGGGGGACGCCTTTTAAATGTGGAAATGTTTGAGGTGAGAGACGTTCCAATTATTCTGGAGCATTTTCCCTCCATTGTCTCGAGATGGAATGCTTATTTACCGGCTGCCGCTGTGATTTTGTAGGGTCCTTCCAAGTTTGTGCCCAGTTTCCCTTCATTTGGGTCTTTGGAAGCCAACGTCTTGGATTTGAGGACGTAGTCTCCTACTCTGAGTGGGATTACTCTTGCCTTTTTGTTGTAATGCCATTCAATCTGTTGTTTTTGGGCTACCATCTTGATGTGGGCCATTTCACTTCTTTCTACGGCTTTGTCAAGGTCTTGGAGTCTGCTGGTGTCGTTTTCTGTTCCACTGCTGTGCGAATACCTTAAGCTGGGTTCGCCTACTTCGATAGGTATGACAGAGTTGGTTTCATAAACCAGTGAGTACGGGGTTTCCCAGGTGCTGGACTTGGGTGTAGTTCTGTGTGCCCACAAGACTTCAGGCAGTAGTTCGGGCCATAGCCCTTTGGTGTCTTCCAGCTTTTTCTTCTGTATGTTTAGGATTATTTTGTTGGAGGATTCTGCTTAGCCGTTGGCGGAGGGGTGGTGTGGCGTGGACAGTATCCTTTTGATGTGCCATTTCTCGAAGAACTTTGTCATTTTCTGACAGATGAATTGATGGCCGTTGTCACAACTTATTTCTTTGGGGATGCCGAAGCGGCATATGATGTTCTTCCATATGAAGGTGATGACCTCTTGTTCGTGTGTTTGTGCGTAAGCACCTGCTTCTACCCAATTAGAGAAATAGTCAGTTAAAACAAGTAAGAATCGTACCTTCCCTCGTCCCGTTGGCAGTGGGCTGACTATATCCATCCCCCATTTGATGAATGGCCAGGGGAAAGTGACGGAATGGAGGGGTTCTCCAGAATGATGTATCATTGGGGCGTACTTTTGGCATTGTTCGCATCGGCGGACATATTCGGCTCCCTCTTTTTTCATACTGGGCTAGTAGTAGCCGGCGCGTATGATGTACCGCACGAGGGCGCGATTACCAGTGCGAGCGCCGCAATGGCCTCGTGTACTTCCTCGAGTACTGGCCTCGTATGGTGCGGCCCTAAGCACTTGGCTAGGGGACCACCGAGCGTCCTCTTATAAAGGTTGTTGTTTATCATGCAGTATCGGGTGGCTTGTACGCGAAGCTTTTTCGCCCCCTTTTTATCGGGGGGCAATATCTCGTCCTGCAAATAATACATGAACTGGTTGAGTGAGTGGAGGAGCGTGACCACACTTTCTTTGTCGAAATTTTGGTGGCTGCAGCCAACATTGCCAGGTCGTCCCCTTCGGCGTTCCGTGCTGGGGGAATTTGTTGGAAGCGGCATTCGTCAAACAAGACCATCAGTTTGTGGATTTCTGCATGGTACTTTTGCAGCCTTTAGTCTTTGACTTGATAAGTCCCAGTGACTTGGTTTACCAAAAGTTGGGAGTCGCACTGGAGGAGGATTCGGCGAGCTCTGTATTCGGTTGCCAGTTTCATGCCTGCAATAATGGCCTCGTACTCGGCCTCGTTGTTAGTCATTTCCGGGAATCGTACGTACTGATGAATTATTTCACCCGTGGGAACCTCGAGAAAGAGTCCCAGTCCCGATCTCGATGCATTGTCGGCGCCATCCGTATAAAGGACCCATATGTCATTATTGGAGGACACGCGTTGCGACTCGAGTTCTGACTTTGGCAGGACTTCCGCGCTGAAGTTGGTGATGAAGTTGGCTAGATGTAACTAGTATCTTCCTCTGTTTTGCTTAATGATCAACTGGTTCACTGAACGGTTGAGGCTAATGTGAAGCCATGAACAGATAACACGGTTAACCATTTTATCTACCGTTTAACTCGATTTTTATTCGTAATAAATATGGTTCGGATCGAATATTTTATCAGTTTTTATATTACCCATTTTAACCGAACCATATCCGACCCGACCCACCCGATTGCCACCCATACTCCTCCATATGGTTTTGGTGATAAGGGTAAAATTCGTCCACTAGGGCGTGCGTTCAATAATGTGATTGCAGTGTTCACTAACGATACATTATATTGGTTCACCTGTGACATGTACATGTATGCATATGATGTTAGTATTAAAAGATGGTTTCAATCGCCATGTCTTATTGATCAATTTAAATCATTGTCTTCTCACAATCACCCTCCAACATCCCCCATTTTGGTTGGCCTCCCACAAGATGAGAAATTCGTGGTGTTTCTTCCTGAAGAGCATGTGCCTGGATTAATGATGATGACCTGCCTCAAAGTGGAGAGAAACCTACAATCATTACAAATGTTGGTGGAGGTAATTCAGCCTTTATCCTTGGAGGAGACAAATTGTTTGCCCTATGAGGGGAAGGCAATGTGAGTACTCTTTCCTTAAGAAAGTTCATTTTTGTCTCCAAGTTTATTGTTTCTTCCTTTGTACTCGTGATTTCCGGTAAGAAATCTAAGTCCTTTTTTGTCATAGTGCATGTCATTATTCCAAGAATTTGATCTATCTCGCCTAAGTATGTATGGGGTCGAATTTGATCAACCACGTCCGTAGACCAGCACGACCAATTGCTGAACATGCACAAGCCAAGGTTGAAGCACAACTCAAGGGTAGTGGGAGGAATGAATCCATAATCCCGTCGGCCCCTCTATAGCATGTATTTAATTTCTATTCTTTAATATTTCAGGAGTGATCCCCTACTATATAAAGGGGATCCAAGCATTGTAAAAAGGGACAAATTATTACAAACTCTTTTGTTCTCTCTCATCTCTCTAACATTCTCTCTCTCAGACATATACTGTGACTGTTAAGAACAAGACATCGAGAATATCCTAGAGTCTCATTATTTTCGATTACCATTTACCCTTTCTTTTTCTTTCGATTGATTTGCTTAGAAAGTGGTCGATAACTTTTAAGTCAAAAAATTTGGTGCCGTCTATTAGCATTTCGATTATTGGAATCATAATTCACGCCTAGTATACCAAAAACAAGAATCACTTTCCTTCAAACTACATAGAAACTAACAAATTATAGAGAAAGAAAGAAGGCTGAAGATGATAGCAGATGTCGCAACCAACCTCATAGGCCCCATCAACGAAGCTGGTAGAGAAAATACCACGAATATAACACCCAGTAGTGTACCGGAGTTGAAGATCTCACCATCTTCACTCGAAGATCTGACGATTTGCATGAAAAAGGGGCATCTATATCTGCAGCCAAGGAAACACCCCTAATAGTCAAAACGCTACTAGAGGAATGGTTGACAAACACTCTAAGTAGCATGCTCGAGAAACAACCTCAAGGAAATGTTAGAGATTCTTCAACAGTAGATATCGCTACTACCACCGGCTGAGCCCAGTGTTGTACGAACAAACAATGCCCATATCGATGCCAACGCCAGCGATGATGCACTCGCAACCATCCTTAAAAAATGGAAGAAATGGAGAATGAGAACAAAGCACTTCGTGATCAAATAAAAGAGCACCTGGAAAGGGTAGACAAAATTTTGGCGGCCCTAAGCTACTACCGAAATGCGACGTGGGAAGGTTTGTCGAACAACCGTATAGTGAGGAAGATGCCCCTCACCCAATCCCAAAAACCTTCAAGAGCCACCATACTTGAGAATATATGATGGGAATATGGATTCCGAAGACCATCTGATCCAATATGTGACCGCCTTAAAAGGCAATGTCCTATAAAAAAGAACAAGTGCCATTCGTGTTGCTGAAAAAGTTCAGTGAGACTTTGACAGGAGGGGCATTAACATGGAACTCTCAACAACCAGCTAGATCAATATCTATGTTCGAAGAGATGGCAGACAAATTCTCCACCGCTCATGGAGGAGCAAAGAAGGCCGAAGATAGGGTCAATGACATCTTTGCCATCAGGAAAATAACGGGTGAAGGACTCAGGGACTTCCTGCCCGATTCAACAGGGTAAGAATGGGACCTCTAAACATATCAGAAGGAATAGCAGACGCAGCCTTCCAAAATGGGCTAAACAAAGACGGGTCAAAAGAAACCAAGAAGCTGCTCAATCGACTCATGAACTATCCCCCACCACATGGGAAGAGATCCAAAATGCCTACTGCGCCAAAGTAAGAATACACGAAGATGATCTTAACGGTCCAACCCAACGACTAACGTCGGTACAACCAGAGATAAGGAAGGATCTACGCTTCAACAAAGAAAGGTAACAACCCTACGCCAGAACTCTCAATCCACCTCCTCCGAGGCACCCAGACGTATTACAATGACATATCTCACAACTTCGAAATGAAAGAGGTATCCCCTCCTTATTATCTGCTCATAACTTTTATGTGTCCCCTTCAGAAATAGTGTACGCACTGGAGAAGCTGGGCACAAAGGTGTAGTGGCCGGAAAAAAATGAAATCAGATCCTAGTGCAAGAAGGTCAAACGTCCTATGCGAATTCAATCAGGAAAGAGGGCACTAGACCGAAGACTCCATAGGTATACAACAGAAAGTAGTTAGAATGTCGAACCAAGGATACCTGAAGGAGCTTCTTAGCGATAAGGGAAAGGCCAATTTCACCAGAGGACGCGACTAGTCTCAAGGACCACCAACACCACCTTCTCCAGCATGCACCATACAAATGATCATCGGCGGCGACGACGACTCATAAATCAACCACGTAAAGTTCACCACCACACACAAGTTAAAGCGCACGATTGCTCACGAATGTTATGATGACTTCGAAGACAGTATCATCTTTGATAAGTCTGATTTTGACGGTTTGTCTTTTCTTCACTATGATGCTTTAGTTATAACTTTACGTATCACTGGTACTGATGTGAAGAGAATCATGGTAGACGATGGAAGCGGTGCTTGTATTATCCATCCAAGAGTCCTAATGCAAATGAGGCTCGAAGATAAGATAATACTGCGTTGCATAACACTAACAGGTATTAACAATACCGTACAACGGACCTCTGGACAGATATCATTGCCAGTCTTGGCAGGGGGAGTCACGCTGGAAACCATATTCCACGTCATGAATTAGGAAACGACTTACAATGTCATTATAGGGCGTCCTTGGATACACACCATGCGAGTCGTTCCCTCGAGCTTCTACTAGGTAATCGAATTTCCCACCCATAGGGAATATTTAGTATTCGGGGCGAGCAACGTATCGCTCAGGAATGCTACCGGATCGCCCAAGACTATACACATACCAAACAACTGAAAGGAGTAAGCGCGGAAGCATAACAATCAGCCATGTCAGAAACTAAAATCAACTCGATGGTAGAAGCCACCAGGGACCTAGATTTCATAGAAGCTTGAAAAGCGACAGTCGTGAATATCGATCCAATCCAGCTGGACGACACCGATCATTCAAAGAAACCTTACATCGGGCACAAACTCTCCGACCCAAGTACCACGAATAATTAACTAACCATGCAGATTTATTTGCCTTCTTATTCATATATGTAGGGAATACCAAAAGACATCACTACTCATAAGCTGAACGTCGACCCGCTATAGCTGCCTGTACGACAGATATGAAAGAAATTTAACTCTGCAATCAATGAGGTTGTCGGTGAAGAAGTGGACAAGTTACTAGCCAATGATTTCATTAGAGAATCAAAATACCCGCAACGGGTTGCTAATGTTGTCATGGTTAAAAAGAAAAATGGGAAATGGAGAATTTCTGTTTATTTCATCAACCTGAACAAGGCATGCCCAAAAGACTCGTTCTCATTTCCCCAAATCGACCAGCTGATCGACGCAACTGCAAGGCACGAACTGCTAAGTTTCTTGGAGGCCTACTCCGGCTACAACCAGATCATGATGGCCGAAGAGTATCAAGATAAGACGACTTTCATCACCCACCAAGGGACGTACTGCTATAAAGTGATGCCCTTCGGGCTCAAAAACGCGAGAGCAACGTACCAAAGGTTGGACACCAATATGTTACAGGAACAGCGATGCAACACAATAGAAGTTTACATCGATGACATGTTAGTAAAATCGGAAAAAAAAGGAGGACCATATCGATCATTTGGATGAGCCTTTGGGATACTGAGGCAGTACGGGATGAAATTGAACCTAGAAAAATGCGCCTTCGGCGTGGCCTATGGAAAATTCCTAGGTCTCCTCGTATCACAACGAGGTATTGATGTCAACCCAGATCAGATCGAGGCCATAGACACGATACCTGAGGTTTTGAACAGCAAGAAGCAGGTACAGAACTTGACGGGGCAAATAGCCGCTCTATCAAGATTCATCTCACGGTCCTGCGAAAGGTGCCATAAGTTTTTCAGCGAACTGAGTAAAGATCACGGGTTACAATGGAACTGGGAATGCATCGAGGCCCTGAGGAAACTAAAAGCATATCTATCTTTGCCGCCGTTGCTCGTCAAAGCAAACCCGGGCAAGTGTTTACTGGTATATCTGGCAGTGTCCGAAGTTGTTGTTAGTGCAGTCTTGGCCTGCGAATATGAAGGTACTGAATCTCTTATTTACTATATCAGCAAAACCTTAGTAGATGCAGAAATACGGTATCCTCACCTTAAGAAACTGGCTCTGGCACTGGTCGTAGCTTCGCGAAAGCTTAGACCTTATTTTAATTGTCATACCATAAAAGTTATAACAACTTTCCCCTTGAGAAGCATTCTGCATAAGCCCAAACACTCGGGCCGCATCAAACGAGACAAGTATTAGAAGAGGTGCATGAAGGCCATTGTGGCACCTATGAAAGTAATCGCGCCCTCATCGAATGCCTCATCTACGCCGGTTATTACTGGCCTACTATGAAAAAAGAGGCGGCAGATTTCGCCCGAAGATGCGAACATTGCCAAAAGTACGCCACCATAATAACCAACCCGGGGAGCTTCTCCATTCAGTCACCTCACCCTGGCCCTTCATCAAGTGGGGAATGGATATAATAGGTCCTCTACTAGCAGGAGGAAGGAAGATGTGTTTTCTTTTAGTTTTGACTGACTATTTTTCCAAGTGGGTGGAAACAGGTATGTACGCACAGATACACGAGCAAAAAGTCATCGACTACGTATGGAAAAACATCATGTGCAGTTTTGGCATCCCTAAAGAAATCAGTTGTGACAATGGCCCCCAATTTATTGGTAGGAAGACAACTGAGTTCTTCAAGAACTGGCACATCAAGCGGATACTCTCCACTCTGTATCATCTGCCACAAACGGCCATGCCGAGTTTTCCAACAAGACGATATTTAATATACTTAAAAGGAATCTCGAGGAAGCTAAAGGGCTATAGCCTAAATTACTACCTGAAGTTTTGTGAGCATACCGGATCACGCCGAAATCCAGCACGGGAGAAAAGCCGTACTCGCTGGTCTACGGGATCGACGCAGTCATACCCATTGAAATCGGGGATCCAAGCCTGAGATATTCACATACCAGCGGGGCAGATAACGACGAAAGAAGATTGCAAGATCTAGACAAAGCCGAAGAACAAAGAGACATGGCCCATAAAAGAATGAAAGCCCAAAAACCGCAGACAAAAAGATACTATAACAAGAAAGCCAAAATAAGATCGCTAAAAGTGGGCGGCTACGTCCTCAAAGCCAAAACATTGGCGTCAAAAGACTCAAGTGAAGGAAAATTGGGAACCAACTGGGACGGACCATACAAAATCACGCAATAGCGAGCAAATGAGCATTCCAATTAGAAACAATGCAAGGAAAAACACTCCAATACAACTGGAACGTCGCCCACCTCAAATACTTCCACTTATGAAAGGAGTCTCCCAAGTCGTACTCTTTTTCCCTCATGAAGTGTGTCTGGCGTGTGTATAAATTAAACTCGTACTCTGTCAAATTATAATACAAAAAGATATCAAACCCACAAAGATTGGTTTATCTATTTTACAGATATTTCTTGTTTTAGTTACTATTTGAGAAAATCAGAAAGAGTTGAGTTATAAATTTACTAACTAAAAATACATGAATAGAGCAATAATTTTTTTTTCTTTTACGAGTATAATAAAAGGATGTTGGGATCCTAACTTCACTTTATATTTATTATACCAACAACAATAACAACAACTTAGTATAATCCCATTTAATGGGGTCTAGGGAGGGTAGGGTGTACGTAGACCTTACCCCTACCCTTGGGTAGAGAGGTTGTTTCCAAATAGACCCCCGACATCCTTCCCTCCAAGAACTTCCCACCTTTCTCTTGGGGAGACTTTGAACTCGCAACCTATCGGTTGGAAGTGAGGGTTGCTTACCATCAGAGCAACCCCTCTTGTCTTAATATTAAATATACCATTGATATATTTATTCTTCAATTTCTATTTCTCATAAATGTATAAATGTCTCTCATGATTACATTTATATATCATTACTATTGTTGAACAATTAATTGCATTCCTCTCGGTAATACAAATTAATCGTCAAAGTGGTAATATTAATTAACCAGAAATATATACTTGAACTAAAATATGCTCTTTTTAGTAGGTCCCTTTTGGTTACCCTACTTATTATAATTGAATGCTACAATATTCGCCTATTTCGATTAGAAATAAGTGTAGAGTCAATTTTAACATATGAGATCTAGATGTAACTAAATAAAGTTAACATCTATCAATATCAAAATTTACTATATTACTTCTTCCACCTCTTTCGATTATAGAATTAGTCGAAATAGATGTTAATAAATTTAATAACACCCAACTAGAAAGCAGATAAAATTTAAATAAAAAGCTTTAGCTCAAGCATGTAAAATTTGAAGAATAATATCTACTATTATATAAAAATATAAAAATTCGTCATTCTCCCAACATAAGAAAATTACTCCATGTCGGAGTGAATGAAAGTAGGAACTGGAATAATTGTCGATATTCAATAACTAATGAACTTGAAGAGGAGAAACTTTTGACAATGGAAAATAAATGTAAATTCTGAGTCTCGTCCTCCTCTCCCCCTTCAAGTAGCTCAAAAGGGTAATATTTATAGTTATTCTTTGTCACAAGCCTTGTAAAGATGAACTAAAGATAAAGGATGCCCTTGTTTCTTTTTTAGCATACGACACTTTGGTTCCAATGAACCTATATTTTGGTGATTGTCTTCTTTTCCAACTTGGCAAGTTGGAAAGCCACGATCTTCAAGGCAACCATATGCAACTTACTTCCTTTCAACATATTTTTTATATTGTTTTCTTTTTCTTTTCATTTTTTTGTAATTTTTAATTTGTACTTCTTGTGTCACATGTCTCTTAATGTGGTAATTTGTTGCATTTTCCTACAAAAAAACACAAGAATTAACAATAAAATGTGAAGATAATAACTTATTTATTGTATGATATTTTTGTCTTATCAAATTCTCCCACACTTAAATATTTGCTCGTCCTCGAGAAAATTCCGAGCCTTTCCTTTTTAAGAGAAAGGATAAAATCAAGTCAACTGTTAGCACAAGACTCCTTGGATTTTACAATGAATTTCATATTACCTGCTATTTTAATAAATTTCTAGAATTAGTTTTATTCCTCTTGTCCTTGTTTCTTTCATCCTGCATAAATCAACTTTTACATATAGAAATATCGAAAAGTCAATTTCATTCAAGATAATCATAAAATAGTGTATATTAAATGACTATAGGCTTGCCCCGTTTGCAAATCTCTACTAATATATACTAGCACTGATCATAGAATCTATTAGGACTTTTTTATTGGCTTGTAATGTATGCTATGTGCTTTGGTATAGTACTAGAGGATTATATTTATAGTGACCGACTATTTATATATAATTTGTTTTCTGCTACCTTTCACTTTTTAAATGCCTTTCCACGTGAGTAAATAGAATAGCTCTTTGTTTTCTCCTTCTACTTCTTCTCTTTTTTTTTTCTTTCATGTATGCGTGTGTATATGTATATATATATATAATTTGTCTTTTTTTTTTGTTTTTTATTTTTTTAGTTAAATATGTGCACTCTGTCATATGAGAATGTTGTATCACTTGTCATTTCTCTTTGCATATTTCCTCAATACTTGGATGGAATATATCAAGTATAATTATGCAAGAATGGGTTTGTTCCGAAAAGAAATTAGTCTCAAGCTCAAACTGGGACACAATGGATTTATTTTAGTGACTCAAGTGTTTGGCTATATGGTATTTGAAGGAGGCCTAATTCATTTTCTAGATCAGTGCAGTTTAGTATTTCGCCTCAATATACAAAAGAAACAAGTTCTAGCAAATTTATTTTACACTCCAAATGAATAAATTGAACTAGCTGAAATTTGAATCTTTCTTAGTTGTAACCAAATTTATTACAAGGATGACAGAACACAAGAAGTCACAGGTAAAGAATTATTTCAGAAAAGATCTTAAAATTTCTGTTCTTCGTTTATTCTAGTTGCCTGTTGTAACCGTGTCTTGTTTTTTCCAACCCCCCCCCCCCCCCCCCCCTCCTCCAAAAAAATAGAAGTTATCAGATTGTTTTTTCGACTTTTTTCTTATGGCAGAAATATTTTTAATAACACTTACCCATTCTTCTGAGTTCTTTCTACTTGTTTTGGAAGCGAAAGAAAATTTTCCGACTCATTTGATAGATGTGATGATGGAATTTCTTTGATTGACCTCCATTTACCAACTAGAATTTTGTCACGACCCGGATTTACCCACCATTAAGAGTCGAGATGGCGCATACTGTCGAAGTTAGGCAAGCCAACCCTTATAATCATTTTCACAAACTTAACCTAAAACAAGTTAAATACTAGAATAATTTATTAAAACATGCGGAAGTCTTGTAATAACAATAACGAAAACAAGATGCGGAAAAACTAAATGTCTCTACCCAGTCTAGTGTCACTACTCACAGACAACTAAAGATTACTAAAAATAATAGTCTGAAAGAAATACATCATATGTCCGTTTGATACAAATAAAACAAACTAGAAAAGATAGAGGAGACTCACCGCTCGCGAACGCCAGCGAACTACCTCAGAGTCTCTGGACTGAAGGATCACCCCCTGACTACTGTTGCGGTCTGTAGGCTACGTCCTGACCTGTGCACAAAAAGTCACAGAGTGTACTATCAACACAACCGATCCCATATGCTGGTAAGTTCCTGGCCTAACCCCGACGAAGTAGTGACGAGGCTAGACAGAACCTACCGCCATTAACCTGTGCAATCATGACATACAAGTTCGAGAAAGAAACATTAACATAATACGAATAAAACCGGGGGGAATACAAAATAAAGATGGAACATCAGTAACAACAATACTCTATCTCAGTTTTTCATGATCTACTCATCCACAGTGGACGGCGTGCCACACGATCCCATTATGCAATGTATAAGTGGACGATGTGCCACATGATCCCACGACATCTCAGGTCGATAACAATAAGGGGACGGCATGCCACACGATCCCATAATGTATGTATAAGTTGACGGCGTGCCACACGATCCCATAATGTATGTATAAGTGGACAGCGAGCCACACGATCCCATATTATAATTGGATAACTCCAACAATCTCCTCAAAGGAGGCCCCATTAGGGAAGTTCATCCATACAACAGTTAAACCTGGCAAGGGTACAACTACATCCCAAAATATCCCGACAAGAGAGGATTTAATAATAATAACTTACTCGTCCCGGCAACAGAAAAACACTACACTTCCTTCCTTGGCTCATTTACCTTTCAACAATCATTTCATAATTTATTTAGCGGCCAATTAACTCAATTATTTCACATCTTTCGAACTCTAAGGCAACTACGACTCACGGTCATGCTAGACACCAGTATATAGATACTCGTGTATACACCGCACTCGATCATTTAGAAAATAGCAATCAAATACTCTAATCATATTCCCTCAAGCCAAAGTTAGAGCAAACACTAACCTCGAAAGCTTCCAACTCAAATCACGCTTCTAGGATAGCTTTACCCCTCGAATTCGCTTCAAAACCGGTCGAATATAACCACAATTTACTCAAATGTATCAACAAATGCTATTTTAATCAATTTGAATGCATAAGAATGAAATTCCCAAAGTTTTACTTAAAAATTCCCAAAATGCCCCAGGCCCACATGATCAAACCCGAGGTTCGAACCCAAACCGGGTTACTCATTCCCCAATGAGTTCATATATGCAGTTTGTTTTGAAATCGGACCCCAAATTGAGGTCCAAATCACACTTACTGAAAAACCTAAATTTCTACCCAAATCTCCATTTTTAACCATGAAAGCTTTGATTTAAGGATCAAATCATGTTAGAAGATGATAAGGATTGAACAAAACTAGTAAAAATTGACTTACATTTGATTTGGGGACGAAGGGGTTCGAGAGAAATCGTCTATGGAGGTTTTGGGTTTTGAAAATATGAAAAACGAGATTTAAAATCGGTTAAGTATAAAATTCACAGGTGCAGATGTCGCAAATGCGACAATTACTTCACATTTGAGAACTGGGCAAAATTAAAGGGAACTCGCATTTGCGAGAAAAGGGTTCGCATTTGCGAACAAACGGCTTAGGCGGGGTAGTCGCATTTGCGAAATTTGACTTCGCGTTTGTGAAGTTTGGTTGCTAAGAGGGGGATCGCAATTGCGAGAAGGAAGTCGCATTTGCCAAGAATGGCCAAACAAAGGGATGTCGCATTTGCGAGATTATTTCTCGCATTTGCGAGGAAGCAGGAAAAAGGGTGAGGTTCGCATTTGCGAATAAGTCTTCGCAAATGTGAAGACTGCAGACACCAGCAGTTGAAATGCAACAAAATGAGCCTAACACCTATCTGAAACTCACCCGATCCCTCGGGGCTCCAACCCAAACATGCATCCAACCTCTAAAACATCCTACAGATTACTCGTGCGATCAAATCGCCAATATAATATCAAAATCAAAGAATCAAACTCCAAAACTCATGATTATCATTTCAAAGTTCTAAATTTTCAAACCTTTCCACTATTAGTCCTAAACACATCAAACGATGTCCGTTTTCAACCAAACTTTACAGATAGCACTTAACACCCATTTAAGACTTGTACCGGGCGTCGGAACCAAAATACGAGCCGATACCATTACTTTTGATCAAATTTTTATTCCATTTTACCTTAATCATTTTCAAAACAATTTCACAGAAAAGCTCCGTACTCGGGCCTGGGACCTCGGATTTTGATTTCGGGAATACCCGGCAGGTCTGAAGGGAACACTTCGAGGAACTCCCGAACAATAGGAACAGAGTCGATAGATGGAACCTCTGTGCTGGAGTCGCGAACATATGCTACACGCCCCTTCTCGACCATACGTCGAGCCTTGACATACGAAATAACACTACATGTGGCATAACATGGGGTCCCTTTCCACTCAAGTCGGGGAAAATCTGGCAAGGCCAAAGTGATGGTCTTGGCGTGACAATCCAAAATAGCATGATACGGAGACAACCCATCCATCCCCCAATATAACATCGAAGTCCAACATGTCTAGAAGCAAAAAATCGACACGGGTCTCAAGACCCTCAAATACCACTACACAAGAACGATGCACTCGGTAGACAACTATAGAATCACCAACCGGTATGGACACATATACAGGAATACCCAGAGCCTCACTAGGGATGATCAAATAGGGTGCAAAATAGGATGACACATAATAATAAGTAGATCCCGGATCAAATAATACTGAAGCACCCCTATTACCGACCAATATAGTACCTGTAATCACAGCATCAGACGACTCGACCTCCGGCCTGGCCGGCAATGCATAAAAATGGGGCTAGCCCCCACCCCCCGGAACTACATCTCTGTACGCTCTGCTACGGGCTAACCCCTTCCCCTGGCTGTCTGAGCTCCACCTCTATGCTCCCTACCTCCACCTCTGTGACCTCTACCCCCGCCTCTAGCTGGCTAGGCGGCCTGTGGATCATCTGCTGCCTGAACCATGGGACGAGGACTCTGCTGCTGTGAATTGCTGGAAGCTCAAGGGCAATACTTGGAAATGTGCCTCGGGTCACCGCAAGTGAAGCAAGCTCTCGGCTGCTGAGAACACCGAAGTGGTGGTGTACTGATAGGAGCTGATGGTGAGGTGAAGAGCTGTTGGTCAGAATAATGTGGCTGAGAGCTACAACCACCCGGAGCACTATGTGAAGCCTGGAGTGGTGATTGGAAAGGTCTCGGGGGATGGCCTCTGTCATGGAAGTCCCTACCTCCAAATGAGGTACCACTAAATCTGCCAGAATGTCGAGGCCTCTTGTCTGAACCCTAACAACCTCCTCGAGCCAATGCCATCTCTACTCGGCGGGCCGCATTTGCCGCCTCCTGAAAAGTAATATCACTGCCAACTCCCACATCCATCTGTAGGCGAATGAGCTGAATCAATCCATTAGTGAACCTCCGAACCCTCTCCCAATATGTAGGGAGTATCACTACTGCATGGCGTGCCAAGTCAACAAATCTAGTCTCATACCGTGTAACTGCCATGGAGCCCTGGTGAAGGTGCTCAAACTGTCTGCGAAGTACCTCCCGCTGAGTGACGGGGAGAAATTTCTCCAAATATAACTCTACAAACTAATCACATGTCAAAGCTGAAGACCTTGCTGGTCTAGATAGACAATAATCTCTCCACCAAGTCTTGGCGAACCCCACAAGTCTGAAAGTGCAAAAATCGACCCCATTGGTCTCTACTATCCACATAGTCCTGAGGATCTCATGACAACTGTATAGAAAATCCTGGGGATCCTCCGATGAAGCACCGCTGAAAGTAGTGGTGAAAAGCTTGGAGAACTGATCAAGTCTCCACAAAGCCTCCGAAGACATGGTCGTCCCATCTCCGGCCTGAGCTATAATGCCTATCTGATCTGCCACTATGGGATGAACCAATGGAACCTGAGTCTGGTAGCTATCTACTTCGGAGTACGTGTAGCAGGAGTCTGAACTCCTCCTCCAGCCTGAGAAGTGGTTGATGCTACTAGCACCAATTCCGCTCTCGCAACACTATCCATAAAAGCTGCTATACGTACAAGAGCATCCTGAAAATCTGAAGAAAACATAACTCCTACTGGGACCTGAGCTAGGTCCACTAGAACTAGTGGAGCTGGAACCTCCTCATCAAAATCAATCTGAGGCTCCACCTCCAGAACTGCTGCCTGGGGCTGAGCTCTGCCCCTGCCACGGACTCTGGCACGGCCTCGGCCCCTGCCTCTCGCGAGAGCTGCTGCTGGGAGCTCGGCATAGGCGGGGTAGACGCATTTGCGAAATTTGACTTCGCATTTGCGAAGTCTGGTTGCTAAGAGGGGGATCGCAATTGCGAGAAGGATGTCGCATTTGCAAAGACTGGCCAAACAAAGGGATGCCTCATTCGCGAGATTATTTCTCGCATTTGCGAGGAAGCAGAAAAAAGGGGAAGGTTCGCATTTGCGAATAAGTCTTCGCAAATGCAAAGACTGCAGACACCAGCAGTTGAAATGCAACAAAATGAGCCTAACACCTATCCGAAACACACCCGAGCTCTCAGGGCTCCAACCCAAACATGCATCCAACCTCTAAAATATCCTACGGACTTACTCGCGCGATCAAATCGCCAAAATAACATCAAAATCAAAGAATCAACCTCTAAAACTCATGATTTTCATTTCAAAGTTCTAAATTTTTAAACTTTTCCACTTTTACTCCGAAACACGTCAAACGACGTCCCTTTTCAACCAAACTTTGCGGATAGCGTTTTACGCCCATTTAAGACTTGTACCGAGCGTCGGAACCAAAATAGGGCCCTCCATGCAGGATGTCTTTCAGATCCCCGATTGTGTGAAACTTTGCTATGTAATATCATTCATCATGTAAATACAAATCAGGTATGTTTACTTTACTCCAAGCTTGAGCAACATATTTTTCCATGAATTTATATCATGGCAAATTCCCAATTACATATACGATTAGGGCATATTCCCATATCTTATTATGTTCCTCTACTTCATCTTCATCAACTTTAACCACAATGTTACCATCAACATTTTCTGGGAGAAAGTAAGACAATACCATTCCATTTTCCGAAGATTTGTTACCAGCAAATAGATTCGCCCAGGTTTTCCCCTTGTCTGGTTTTGTTGCCTGTACTATCAGCTCCTCCTTTTGCTCAAGTGTTATTGTTCCATTGGTTCCTAGCAGCTTCTTTCCCTTCCGTCTTTTTATTCAGATTTTCCATGTTTTCTCATAGAGGAGTGCCTTCACTTGAAGATGAAGGTACATGCATCTGCACAGCGCTCAGATCTATCCTCTTCATCGCTCCATTACTACTACTTGAAGCTCATGTTTTCTGAGAAACTAGTTGTACTTGCTGCCCAAATGGTGTTGTGACCTGCTGATCGGATCCGTTTGCTAATGTCTATGCAATTACCGTTGCACTTATTGCTTCGCCGACCATCACGAGTGGCTCTCGTCGGAGCCAGACTCTCTTTCTCACCATAACTGCTTCTCAGTCAGCGTATGTTAGCATAACGTGCGCTGAGAGCTTAGAGAGAGAAATCCTCGCTGGATTTCCTCGAGAGTTTTCGAAAAACTTTTCATGTTTCAACAAAGTAGTGGTTATTTTTCAATGACTTTGTAAACGCCTGCTATTTTTAATGACCAATCCGAGAGCTTCCTAGACCGTGCTATTTTTACCACAATAAGTACTAGCTAACCACTAAATAGCAGCATAAATATACTTGAACTCCAGCATAATTTAGCCATTTTTATGTAAAGATAAATATGAGCGAACATACTGCTCAAACCTCGAAAAATATGCCAGTATATTATGATGGAGTTCCAGCATAAATATACTTGAACTCCAGCATATTTTATTGGAGTTCTAGGATAAGTATACTGGAGCCAGCAAAGTATACCGGTCCAGCATAATATGCTGGAGTTCATACAGAGGTGCACTGAACAAGTATACCGGTCCAGCATAATATGCTGGAGTTCATACAGAGGTGCACTGAACTCCAGTATATTATGCTGGACCGGTATATGTTGCAGCAAAATAATGACTATTTTTTATTAACTTGGTAAATATTTGGTTATTCAAAAATCCGAAAACTGACAATACCGTGTTGTTTTCCCTCTAAATGGTAGCATATATGTTATTTTGGATTTGGCCCATATTTTACGAAGGCCCAATTGTTGGCTATTTAGCGAAGTAGCCTAATGCCAACACCTGTGGGCTGTCTATCTCGGTGATTGACTTTAGTCAAATATTGATTTTACTGTTGAAGTATAGATAAACAGAATTTTAGCACGTACAACCATCCAACCACAAATTCCATTTTGATATGAAGAATGTGTAATTTTAAGTATATAAATTATATTAGAACAATGAATTAATCTAGTTCCATTTTTGTTTTCCTTGTGGTTTATCTATTTTTTTAAGATTAAATTGTAAGTAGTTTGAGAAGTGAATGTTCATTACATGTGCATTTTTTCTGAGGGACAAGAAATTTCTGTAAAAAAGAGAACAAGAAAAATCAAACCAGAGGACTAAAGAGAATTATCCCTAGAAAGGCATTGTACTTTGTATCTGCAGTTTTGTTTTTGTTTTTGTTTTCTTTTTCTTTCTTTAGTTTGAAATTGCATTAGAGGAATTATAGTTTTTTGCTTTTGCTTTTCCCCTTTCTCATGGTTATGTCTTTTCTTTCTTTTTCTTTTTCACTAGTCCTTTCGTATTTGAGCAAACATGTCTATAATCCTGAGTGGAGCTGACATTCTCTAATATATGCTGTAGAATCCAATGCAGTCTCTAATACACTGAAAAGTCAAAATTTCATAAAACATGCCGAATTTGAAAAGGAAGAAAAATACTTGCAAATAAATAAAGGGGTATTATCATTTTAGCCTATTTATATTCGGTAGGCGAAAAGTATATTAAATTTGTGTAGTAACATACATAATGAACATATATATACAAAAATAAATATTTTTCGGCTATTAGTTTTAGAGCGGGTATACAATTTCATTTTTCCAATAAAAAATATTGTGGCCCAAATAATAATTATCTTATCTAACAAATTTGGGGCACTTGTATTTATACCCGTTTTTTTGTTACACATTTTTACTTGTGCTCGGTTTGTAAAAAGAATTACAAGTGTACCCGCTTATTCATATACTTTAGCATAAAAGGCTGAAGTACCAAAGGCAATCACGCAAAACTTCAGCATTCTAGTAGCCGGGCCTGAAGTTCAGCTCAAGAGTTCAAGTTTTTTATTATAACTGGTGAATTTCAGCTCTAAATATCTTTGTAACTGGAAAACTTCAACTCTAGAACTGAAATTTTTGTCTTTATAACTGGGAAAATTCAACTCTAAAGCTAAAGTTTTTGTTTGTTTATAATTTCATTTGCCACACCATCTTGACCAAACTGAAAGAATACGTAAAGCTGAACAAGCACTTCCACTGTTAAATTTAAATATTGAACCAACTCTTCTGCTTGAAGTTTTTTAGTCCTTAAATTGAAATTGAAGAGCTGCAGATTAATCCATTGCAATTGTGAGAAACCTAACCATTGCCAACAGTAATTTTTTACAAGTTTATTATCGCGATTGCAATACCAGATATTGCATCGAGTAGGCCCACTAAGAAGTTTTTCATTCGCGGATGATAGGTTATAATTGTATATTTTAATCGCTTATTACACTTAAATTTACTGCACTTTAATTGAGTTTGCGTTTTAATCGCTAGTGTCATGCACTAACTGTATGTTTTATGTCTTGTAGGAGTGATTCCAAGCTATATAGATGTCATGGAATGAATTCAAGTGAGTTGGAGCTTTGAAATCTGAGTAAAAGCTCAAGTAATTAAGTCGGGATCGCGTTTGGGGGTCAACAGATGATAGTTAGAGCGAACGTGGCATACAGTTGACAGATTGCACACTGTCTAGTAAAATAGACATAACTTTTCGCTCAGAACTCCAATTTGGCTCCATAATATATGGTTGGAAAGATAATTCAAAGGGATATAATTTTGATGTTTTACGTTTTTCCAAATTTAGTACGGAACAGGGTGAAACATTTGCACTAGCGCGCCCGGGACAGAAAGTCACCCAGATGCACGCCCAGGTGCGCGACCGCGCAAGTTTGACCCGGGAAAAGTGTAATTTTTCACATTGGAGAAGGTATAATTGTTTGGGCCCATCCCTACTTGGTATATATATATAGTAGAACGTTTTTTAGAGGAATTTTTTACCAGGAAGAGCACAGAGCCGCCGTGGAGGCCGGGATTCATCTTTTCTTCCATCAAACTTAGTAATTTTTATGTTTGTATGATTTGTTGTTTTGCTACCATGTCTATGTAGAGCTAAACTTGCGTTCTAGGGTTGTGGTTCTTTAATGACTATTGTTATCCGGATATTGATTTTGATTTCTTAGTTTATCATATTGGTTTATTTATTTAATCTTGCACTTAATTATTTGATTGCTTGATCACCAATTGAATACTCTCTACGAATCTAGAGTTAAACTCGAACGTGGGAATTCTAGATTGCATATAGGGTTGACTAGAGAAAGTTCTTGAACCAGGGCATCGGGGAACAGATTCACGGTTAGGATAGACATATACCTAATTGCCTTGCTTGGTTGATTTACAGGAATTATAAATGCGTTCTTGTTGATTCTAACTCCATAGACATATAGGCGTTAAGTTAGCTTGAATAGGCGAGTAAGAACTCGACAGATTCTTATGAGCAACATTAACCCTGTCAACCAATAAACTAGATAAATTAGTTATTCAATTCAATAAAAGAATACAATAGGAATGTCAGATAGCCCATAACCCTAGATCGTTTTCATCATATTGATAACATAAAAAATCTGCTCTTTCTCGGTTCAAGTTCATTACTTGTTTTCTTTTTATTTTAATTAGTTTAGAATCAAATATTTCTAGGTTTAATTCTTATTATATAATTAGGAAAGTCTAATTTAGTTAAAAGTTAATCACAACTCCTCGTGGAATCGATATCCGACTTTTAGTCACTTTATTACTTGAAGACCGCGTATACTTGCATGTGCGTTTGGGAGCAACAAGTTTTTGGCGCCATTGGCAGGGGCTTAGAAATTAACTATTTTTCAAAATTAGACTTTTACTTTTATCTCTACAAGGTTTTTTTTTATTTTTTTCTAAATATTTGTAATTTATAACCATTTGACTTTTTT
This sequence comes from Nicotiana benthamiana, assembly GCA_034376525.1. Taxonomy (NCBI): domain Eukaryota; kingdom Viridiplantae; phylum Streptophyta; class Magnoliopsida; order Solanales; family Solanaceae; genus Nicotiana; species Nicotiana benthamiana. The sequence goes on along the minus strand of CM067334.1, from coordinate 68,818,641 downwards.
TCTTAGTGTGTTTCTAGTTCTCTCAAAATGATATCTGGGGATGAAATATTTGGAGATAAGGTTATTGATGAAGACGCTTGGTTAACGGAAGTCTTTTATGGCCCGTCTTTTTGGGCTTGTCATGGCCTGACCTCTTGGAGATCTGAATTTGAATATGGGAGTAAGGATTGGTATTGCAAAAGATATTCTCACTTAGGCATATATGAGGAACGACGTTGTCTTCTAACAACATTGGTGAATGATTGGTCTAAGGAGAGAGATGAGCTTGCACATAAAATTGATAATTTTGGCTTGGCTGTGTGTAACTTGGATGCGGATTTGAGTGCAAAGGTTGATGCTATAACGCCCAGCAATTTAATAATGAGTTGCGTGAAGCTGAAAAAAAATCTTCTAGACCAAATTGAGGAGCTAAAACGAGAATACCAATCACTAGACCTTGTTTTTCTTGAGGATGCCAATATTGAGAAGAGTGTTCTAGAGTCATGTGAGGGAGTAGATAACATTACTTTTGGGAGATTTGAGTGCGTGCAAATATGAGGATGCAAATAGTAGTAAAATTCATGAGTTAGAGCGCATTAGACCTCATTCCAATCGTTTTTTCACATTATGTTTAGATAGGAAGATAGTAATCGGGCCATTTGAACCAATGATGGGGTCAAAGAGTGAGGATGAGAGCGCCTATTCTTGAATTTGTTGTGCCAAAAAGCAAAAATTATATTCCTCATCTAAAGGCTGAGCGGTGCAGAGTTAAAAATTTATTACTTGGCCTGGTTATCTTTGTAGCCCCACCAAAGGAGCATAGCCGCAGACTGGATGCCATGTTAGGGGTACAATTCATAAGTTCAAGGTGGAGACAAAAATTGGTTCAAGTCGTGTCGCGACTTTAAATTAGGCGCTTGTTGGGAGGCAACCCAGCTTTATTACTTACTTTTATTTTATTTATTTATTTTATTTTTCTATCTTTGTAGCAATTTTATTGTAGGAGTATGAGCATGGAAGAAAAGCCACTGGAAGTGTGCAAAAAGTGAGCAGGTGGTTGAAACTAAGTGTGAGGTACCCGCACAAAGAATCATACCTAGGAGAAGTCTGAGTATCCCATGAGTAGCTAATTATTCGGCCTTTAGCCTACCAGGGAGTCTCTTTTACCCTCTTTTTATTTATGGTGTGCATTGAGGACATTGTACAATTTTAAGTGTGGGTGAGGAGATTGTCTGAGTGACTTTCTATGCTATTTTAGTTGTGTTAGTTTAATTGAATAAATTTTTATTTAAAAAAATGTAGACTTTTCCTGATGACGGATCCTTTAGACAATTTTCTTGAGGAAAGTTAGTCTAGAAAAAAAAATCTTAGATAGTGTAGTAACTTTCCCTTGATTTTTCATGGGCCACGATTTTTTTCCAAGGGTTTTGTTTGAATCGGGTGTAGGTAATTTTATTTTTTTAGGAGAGAAGCCATGGTGTTGTGCTTTGAATTGAAGCAATATCTCTTGACTTGGTTATGCCTTGAGAATAGTGAGTACTTTGGTTGTTACGCTTAGGCTCGGTTTTTTACTCTTGTATAAGTACATTAAATTGTATTATCTTAACTTTGCTTAACTTCTTTGACTACAGTGTATTGATGAGTCCAATCCTGAGTGAGTTATGTGCCATGTGTGTGTAAGATTTTGTGTTATTTTGTGCATTGCATTTGATGTCTAGAACATGCCCCGTGTGTTTGCAAAGCGAAATAGTAGTTTTGTTCAGTCTTGGAAGTGATATAGGTGTTTCTTTGTTGAGCCATATAAATATTCGACCCGCCTAATTGTTATGTATCGTAGTTAACCCCTTTGAGCATGTAATCATGTTTCTGTGGCAACCACAGTACAAGCCTTGCCCATTTGTTAGAATTAACCATATATTTGAACCTTTTCACCTCTTATGAGCACTTGAATAGTTATGAACTTTGTAAAAGTTAAAGTGCGGGTGACTAGTTTGGCTTTTGAGTGGAACTAATTAAATAAGGAGAAAGGTGCACTGATTTGAACGATGAAGAGCCCCTTGAATTGAAAAATAAAAAAATAGTTGTATTACTTTGAAAGATATTCTTCGATACTGGTGAATCTTGATGTAATTGTGCTTAAATAATTTGAGAGTTAATAAATATTGATGTAAAGGTGGAGTTATAGTTTGACATAAGTGTGTGGTTTTCAATGTTAAAGTGTATGTATTAAAGTGCTTAGGGAGGTGTAGTCAATCTTATATCTAAATGTATCATACCCGTCCCGTAGCCTACATTACAGCCAAATAAAGTCCTACTTGATCCTAGACTGAATGAGCTCGATTAGTGGAATATTACACTACGGGCAAGCTTATGGTGCATCTTTTGTAGCATATAAATGTTATTTCTAAGAGTGAGCGAATTTTTCTATCCTGAGTTCCTATCTTAAATTTTATTTTGTGGAGCTACTTTATTTTGTTGTGTGAGGGCACTTGATTCATGAAGGAAAGATAATTTCAGTGACCTCTATGTTAGAGTAAGTGGGTGAGTTGCGAATAATGCATGGTGTACTTGTGAGTCAAATCTTGAGGTGAAGATATTACACTTTGGTACTTTATCTAGTTTAAATATTCTTGGTGTGATGAGTTAAGAGAATTGCTTAAAAAGGTTATGTCTATATACAGTGTAGTTTGATTGCTCAAGTACGAGTAATGGTTTAAGTGTGGGGTGTCGCAAGTTTATTCAGATATATAAGTTGGCGTGAAAATTTATAGAACTCACCGAGAAATAAGAAGAAGCATATAGAGATGATCTTACTTCTGGAAAAAGAAAAGATATAACTTTGAGGAGGAGAAAGGGAGCTGAAGTTGTTTAAAATATGGGTACAAATTAAAAAAATTAAAAAAATAAATATAAATTAAATATGGACGATCAAATAGAATGTCCCGTGCAATTTTATATAAAATTTATAACCATTGGTGGTATATGGGCTAACAAGATTTGATCCAGTAAGACTTGATACAGCTACTTTCATTCCAACGTCTAAAGTGAAAATCTTGGAACACCGGTTAAATTAGATAGGTTTTAGTGGAAAGCTTTTTATATGTACATTTTTTGTTTTTATGGCTCCAACCAAAACTTTTACTTAAGAGTAAAGGGATCCTATTATTTCACCATAACTAGAGCTGTCAAAGTGGGCTAGGCCAGTCTAATCCAATCCAAGCTTCGTGAGCGTTTAAACTTGTTGGACTAGTACGGACCGTCCGTCCATCTATGTCGGCCTTAAAATGGCCAGCCCAGCCCTAAGAGGGTCACGGGCTATGGCGAGCCGGCCGTTTAATTTTTTTTAAAAAAATATTTCTTCAAATCGGTAGATATTTTTTTGTGACATAATCTCTAAAGCATATGAACAACTTCTGTTTATTTAGAGTGTACAAAAATCTTGATATTTTAACAATGAATCTCGTAATTGAACTGCAATTTCTCTATATCTCTAGCTCTTCTTTTTTTTAACGTTACATGAATATCTTTTTAGTACTTTTCTTTCACTTTCCTTAAGTTCGGGAATTACATCAATAAGTTTATATGTTAAGAGTTTTTAATTTAGATTTAACATTATTTGTTGATTTCATCATTGTAGTCCATAAATTTTCAAATTTTTTTAAAATTTATGAAATTTGCTAGTGTTGTCAATTTTCTTTGGGTGTTAAAACTTGACCTTTATCTATACTAAAGAGAAATTTAATAACTAATAATAAATTAAACTAACCAAACTGATTATTGGTCACTTAAAATAATATTTTCTTATGAAAAAAAAATTATTATTAGCCACTTAAAATTTTTCTAGTTCGTTGTTCGTTAAGCAAAAGAAAAATTAATCTTGCCATACTACATGTATTTCAAAAATGTAAATTCTAGTTTATATGGAAGGGTAAATGAGAAATTTTAAGATTGAAAATGGGGATTATAATTAATATTTTTATTTTTTACTTTTTTTAAATATTTAATTTGAGTTTAATATAATTTTTAGCCCACGGGCCGGCGCACGCGCAGCCTTAGTCAAGCCTCAAGGGCAAGCAGGATGACCTGGTCCGGGCTTATAAACCTCAGTTTTAAATGGGCTAAAAAAATTCCAACCCAGCCTTACCCAAGCAGTGGGCTGTGTTGGGCTGGCCTCATGGGCCAAGAATATTTTGACGGCTCTAACCATATCCTTCATGGTATGTGGAAATTGAATCAACAACTTTACAAAGGCTTAGAACCCATTGACAAATGAGCTATGCTTTTAGGTTCTGGCAAGGTAATTCAAAATATTATTATATAGAAGTGTATATAAAAAATAAATTTTATCTTATAGGTATAATATAATTTTGAGTGAAGAGGGTTCGGATGAACCCTTTCCGACCTCCTAAATCCGTACATGTGTAACGATCTGATCGGTCGTTTTGAGCTTTTGCACATCGCTCACCAGTTCTTGGGCATGACTAGCCCCGTGTGATGTATTATGACTTATGTAAATCGTTGGTTTTGGCTTCAGGGCAATTGGAAGGAAATTTGGAAGAACAGTTATCAGTTTGAAGCTTGAAATTTGAAATTTGAAATTTGAAAGGTTTGACCAAGTTTTAACTTGTTTGTATATGATCTCGGATCGAAATTTTTATGATTTGGTTAGCTCTTTTAGGTGATTTGGGACTTAGGAGAGTGATCGTAATGAATTTAGGAGGTCGGTGGAAGGTTTTGGCTTGAATTGGCGCAATTAAGATTTTGACGTTTTCCGATTGATGGGTGAGATTTTGAAATAAAGGTCGGAATGGAATACCAGAAGTTGCAGTAGTTCCGTTTTGTCATTCAGGGTGTGTGTGCAAAATTTCAGAGCATTTAGATGTGGTTTGGCTGGTTTTTTTTAATCAAAAGCGTAATTTAGAAGATTTTGAAATTCTTAGGCTTGAATCCGATGCAAGTTTGGTATTTTAATGTTTTGAATGCCTCGAAGGTTGGAACAAGTTTGAATGATATAATGGGATATGTTGGCATGTCTGGTTGAGGTCTCAAGGGCTTGGGTGAGTTTCAGGTGGCCAATCGGGCCATTTCATGATTTGAAAGTGCAGACAAATTGTTGAAGGATTGCATGAAAATTGACCTTCGCGTTCGCGAGTAAGTCCTCGCGTTCGCGAAGGGTTAGAGGGTGAGGCTGAGGAATTAGCCTTCGCATTTGCAATGAAAGCTCCGCATTGGCGAAGGGCTAATCGTGTTCGCGAGGTTCATGCCGCGTTCACATAGGAGGAAGGTGAGCATCTAGGCGTAGGGTGTTTGTTCTTCTCGTTCGCGGATGTGGTGTCGCGTTCGCAATGAGCTAGAAAGTTAGGCTTTCGCATTCACGTAGTGATAGTAATGATCGCGATGAAGGAAGAATTTGGTCAGCTTGAGTTTGTGCTTCGCGAACGCAAGGCTTTGACCGCATTCGCGAAAAAGGTTTTTGATGCCTTGGCAGAATGTTTAAATAGCCACTGTCCGTGAATTGGGGCTAACTTTCACCATTTTTGGGCATTTGGAGCTTTTTTAAGAGGACTGAAGAGGGATTCAATGGGGAAAACTTGGAGGTAAGATTTTTGAACTCAATACTCGATCCTATGTTGATTCTTACTTGTTTAAAAATAAAATATGTGAAAATTAAAGCCTAAAATTGGGGAATTAGGTCTTGGATTTGGAGAGTGTAAATTGGGAATTTGAGTGGGCAATTGAGGTACGATTTTGATATTCTTGATATGTATAGACTCTTGAGAGGATGAGACTTCTATTGATGTAACTTTTATCGAATTCTGAGATATGGGCCCGGGGGTTGAGCAATTTCGGAATTTGTGATATAATTGGATATTTCGAGTGGGCTTTGTTCCCTTAGCATATTTTAATGTTTACATACTTGATTGTGGATAGATTTGGAGCATCCGGAGTTCTATTCGTATTGCCAAAGGCATCACAGACTAGAGTTTGTACCGGATCGAGGTGAGTAATGATTGTAAATGTTGTCCTGAGGGTATGAAACCCTGGATTGCATATCGTCTTGCTATATTGAGGTGACGCACAAGCTAGATGACGAGCATGGGGTCGTGCGATGTTGTGGATTGTGACTTAGTCCATCTCGAATGATTGTTTTACCGCGTATTTAACTTAAAATTGTTTGCTATAATCATGTTTTGGGCGGAATGCCATATTTAGGCATCCTACCAACTATTTGAACCCTTAGGGTAGTTTCCCTGATATTTTCTCATTGTTTTGACTTTATACTTGAACTCAATCATGCTATATTCTACTGTTTTTAAAACTCAGCCATGTTTACTCTGTTAGAATACATTAAATGATATTTTAAATTATATTTTAGGCTGAACATTATGTTTTACAGTTACCCGAGTGACTTATGAGATTCAGACGGAGTAAGGTCGAGGGCCTGTGTTGTGAGGATACTTTTGGGCCGGGCTACATGTTGCGGCAGTGATACACTGATTATTATTATAAGGCTGAGTGCCTGAGATTTATACGCCACGAGGTGGCTTGTTCAACAGCTAGGTTCAGGGTGTTTGTTCTTCTCGTTCGCTGATGTGGTGCCGCGTCCGCAGCGAGTTACAAAGTCAGGATTTCGCGTTCGCGTAGTGATAGTACCGATCGCGATGAAGGAAGAATTTGGTCAACTAGAGTTTGTGCTTCGCGAATGCAAGGCTTTGACCGCGTTCGCGAAGAAGGTTTTTGATGCCTCGGCAAAAATTTTAAATAGCCATTGTTCGCGATTTTAGGGCTAACGTTCACCTTTTTCGGGGGATACTACTTGTTTTTATTGCTTCTTTTCATCTTCTTGCGCCGAGGGTCTACCGGAAATAACCTATTTACATTTTAAGTGTAGGGGTAAGGTGTGCATTGTACACCACCCTCCCCGGCCCCACTTGTGAGACTCCAGAAGTGCTTGTCGTTGTGTTATTTTTCTACTATTTTGGCATTGTTACTGTTTGTTGCTATTGCTTCCTTTTGCCCATTTTTTTTTCTAGTCCTTAGATTGTTGTTACTTTCTTTCTAGCCTTTGTGGTTGATACTGCTTGTTTCTATTGTTGCTTTTCATCTTCTTGCGCTGAGGGTCTACCGGAAATAGCTTATCTACCTCCTAAGGGCAAGGGTAAAATCTGCGTTATACACTACTTTCCCCAGACCCTACTTGGGGGACTGCACTGAAATCTGAGCTTTTTCTTTTTTTTGAAAGGGGAGAGATACTTATATTAATATTAATAAAATAGGCCTTGTCCTAGGGTACAAGACCCATAGAGATGCCATTAGTACATATAGAGTCTGGGCCGATTATTATTATTGTTGTTGTACTATCAATATAGTTAAAATTGAAATGGTAGGTTGATTGCTATTTTTAGCAAATTACTAACTTATGTTTGTCAGATAGATTTGTCTGTAATTATTTCATAAATAACTTAATTATTCAGGTATTTATTATTCAACTATATAAAACTTAAACTCGATTGAACAAATGAAAGATAAATAATACGTAAGATTTTAACTAGATGGAAACTACAAGTAATAATGTAGGATAAAGGGTGTCTAATAGTAAGTAACTTGGTCCTACAGGTCTTGACTCACAAGATCACTTCTAAAATAAGTTTGTTATAAATTGTTAAAAAAAGATTTTCTTTCTCCTTATATTCTGTTATTCATTTAGTTTTTAGCTAGGAAATAAATTTATTGTTTATTCTTAATTTAGAAATAGTATATGGTATGTTGCACTTTATTAACCGAAAGTTTTGACAGGTCAAATTGATCAGTACTCCCAATATTTTGTTTGTTATTAATAGCTCAAATTGTCAAACTTTCAACAAATTGTGGTAGCTACATAAATATGAGCACATGGCTAAGACTGCCTAATAATATGGGGCCGTTGAATTGAAGAAGATGGCTATGGAGCTAAGAGCTAACCTACTATTTATTTTTAGCCCAGGATATATATATATATATATATATATATATATATATATATATCAAGATTGTCTTTAGCAATTTATAAGCATGAATAGGGCGGGTCTGCTGATTTATGATATTTTGGTAAGGATTGTGATATGTGGTAGAAATGACACAAGGTCACCACTCTAAAGGGTTGATATTTAGGAATTAGTCGATATTTTTTAAATTTCAGTTTTTCAGTTCAATTTTTGGGACACAAATGTCCTGAATTGTCTTGAACTTAAGACTTTTAGTTCAATTTTTCACGATAAAATGTGTACTGGCTAATACCTAAATAGCAGCCCTAAGAATAGTAGTTTGTGCATTTCCCGGAATATGTGCCTACAATCGAATGGTATGGTGGATCGGTTGGGAATTATTTCCCACCCTTTCCTAGTCAAGGTTCTATTAGAAACAACCTCTCTATCTACATTAGGTAGGGGTAATGTCTCCGTACAAACTATTCTTCCCAGACTCTACCTGTTGGAAACATACTCGATTTGTTGTTGTTGCTGTTTCTAGATCAAATCCTATGAATGGAGAACCTTTTTAAAGAGAGTATTTTACTAAGTTACTCCCCTCAATTTAGTGCGAACTTAGATTAGTCAGACTGGCGAGTTTCAAATACTTAAAAGGCTAACAAGAAAAGAGAAAAGAAAAGCACCAACTACTTTGCATATTCTCTGTCTAACATTTCCACACATTACCATCCAAATCGAAGTCATGTCAGAAATCATATGCGTGATGTGTTGAGTTGAATCATTAAAATGCCATGGTCTCTGTTGTTCCATCAACATTACAAAACCAGAAATCATATGCGTTATCTGCTGACTTGGATCATTGAAACGTTATGGTCTCTGACCTCGACTAATTCCATATCAGTGGGTGTCTACCAACAATATTTAAATAGAGGTAGCGCGCATGCTCTATACTTTTGGCCAGCTTTCCCTCTAGGAAAACACTAAAGCTTCGACGGATAATAAAAAATCACCTAGTATTTTTGTCTAGACTAGGACTTGAACCAGAAATCTCACGACTCACTTCATTAACCAATACCCTTGAATGCTGCTCCATCAACATTTACAAAACCTGTTTTTTTTCTTCTTCTAAGTACCTATTATAAAGTGGCATCATAGAGAGATCATGTGCTGAAATGTTTTACTAGGCATATGGTTCGCCTTTTGTTCTGTTTTATTTATTTTTTTTCCTTTTTTAACTTCATCCTTATCGACAAAATTACACAGGCAGCCATATACGAGGGTTTCAAGCAGGTCATACCAAGGATGAATGGCAAATCAAAGAAGGAAGAACACGTCCATAAATTTCAGCTCAAAAAGTCATTTTGATCTTATGGAAATTTTTTAGTTGATGTTCGTCTAGTATTACTAAAATCCTTGTAAATTATATTTCAAGTGCGATCGATGGTATTTGCAGAGTATATTTCAAGTACAATCAATGGTATTTGCAAATTATATTTCAAGTTGAAGTTGAAGCAATGTACGTCCAAGATTGTCAAGCCAAAATAGTAGAGTACTTGCACGAACCGAATTCCCAGAGGAAGACAGCATACACGAAGCAACTAAAATAGTGAAAAGCCTCTTACTGGGTAATTAGTGAAGGCAAGTCCTTAATCCATAGAGCTTGAATACAAAATCTTTAATCGTTATCCACAAATGAAGAGCTTACTTCCATCTTTATCAGAATGAAAGAAGAGAGGTGTTACTAACAGTCGCAATGCAAACCTGACCGGTAGGTTATCCTTGTTTTTTACCAGTCCCACCAGCAACCACCTGCAAAACATGGAAAGGGAAGATTTCTGTTCAAATATAAAGCAGACAGGGCAATTGTATGGGTCAAAATCTGATCAGACAAGAATCTGCGTGGAAATGGGCGGCAAAAAGTTACTTGGGCCAAAGTCGTATCCATACAACGCTATAACGACACGCACCTCGCGCACCTCGGCCACGACCGAGGTCATGTATTCAGAACGCTTGAGCGGCGAATTGGGTGTTACGGCAATTCAAAGGGTCAACCAGTAATATATTCAAACGACTTAAGTACTATGGTTAATGACCATTGGGTAAAGGAGAAGACCTAGTATATAAAATAAGTGAGGAGAAGAAGAAAGGGGGCGGAAAACAAATCCACACACAGACATGTTCTTTGAGAGGAGGAGGGATCTTCATCTCTCTCCTCACAAAGGAGGAAGAAGCAAGGAAGCTCAGATCATCAACGTATATTGTTAGTCTCATCATGACAAATGTATGGGATTCTACCTTCTTAAAGATCGGTGACCCTCTTCATCTATGTATTCTTCATTGTTGTTTAATGTTATGAAAATCATCATCCTCTTATATAATGGGATTTAATCAATGCTATAGTTAAATCTTATACTTGCTTTGTTTGCTTAGTCATATAGTTAAATCCAGACGCGACCCTTAAATAGATTCCACATGCTTCACCTCATAATCCTATCTCAATCTTCGGAATGTTATATCCAGCTAACTCAAGAGGTCTATTTTATTGGCCAAAGAGATACAAATTATCTAGTAGGAGTTGGTTGATTGACAAACAAAGCCTACCGGTCCTAACAGTTTAAAACTCATATGTTAAGGTACCGCTTATAGGGGCACAAAGGAAAAAACTATAAAATGAAGGACGTTGAAAAGAAAAATAAACACTAAAGACATCATTTTTAGCGACCACCAGATCCTTATAGATATAGATGCTAGCATAGCCTGCTAAAAATTACCTTACTGCATAAAAGATTACAACGATTGTGTCTTCATTACCCATCAAACAAGATTACAATGATTATGCATGACCAAGAGGACATAAACCAAAATATCATATCTAGCCAGCTGAAAATGAAAATGAAATTGATAAGAAAAGGAGGAAATAACAAGGACAGTTGCACTTGAACCAGGAGACAGAAATTTACTCACATCACTTAGAGCAGGTTGAGCGACTTGCTTTGATGATTCAAAAGAATCAAGTATTGGCCTTACAAATGGAGGAAGGAAAAGGCCTGAAAGTTGACAATACAAGAAATGTAAGACCAACTAATTCACAGACAAAAGTTAAAGCAAAATTCAGGCGGCAAAGACGATGAAAGATGCATTTCAAAAACAGTATCAAACCTGCACTTCAACAGAGTCTAATTAGTTTCACTCATTTATCATCCCCATTGACCAACTTCTTGAATAGGTCATAAGGAATCAACCCATCGCTAAGCATGTTAGACTCCAGCGCAACAAGGCCATATGCATTGCCTCCCTACGAATGGGTTTGACACTGGGTGATGTAAACTAAGATATTATGAAAAGAGATCCTAAGTGATAAATCATTCAAATGCATTTAAATGTCCATTTGCTGAAACCCTAAACTTATATGGAAGATGAATCAGAAACAAGCCAAAGATTCAGATAAAAGAAGAAAAAAAAAATGAGTGGTATGGTTAAAACAGATGAGTAACATATGACATCACACATCTTAACTCTCCAAAACTTCCCATGTAATAGGGTGTTTGGGTAAGCTTATAAGCTGGTCAAACTGGCTTATAAACACTTTTTGACTTATCTACGCGTTTGGTAAATACCCAAAGTGCTTATCAGCCAAGTGCTTATAAGCTAAAATCAGCAATAAGCCATAAGTTGATCACCCCCAGCTTATGATTTTTTAGCTTATAAGCACTTTTAGTTTGACCAACGCTTTCACTAGTTTATCCTTAACAATATTTTTTAATTTACAAAATATTTTTCCCAAAATAAATTTTCTAACTTTCTTTTCATTACATATTTGTTGTTCGTCTTTTCCTTTACCAAAAAAAAACTTTTTAATTTTATAATCTATTGTAAAGTTTTTAAGGATAATTTAGTCATTTTAATAAAAGAAATACTTATCATCTTTTTTTTACCAAACACATCAACTGCTTATTATCAGTTTTAGTACGTCTATCTAAACACGTAAATGCTAATTAAAAAAACCAATTTCAGCATTTAAAAATGCTTTTCAGCACTTTAAGCTTATCAACTATTTACAATCAGCTAACCCAAACGGGCTCTAAGGCTTGACCTAATAGCCTGTGCCACACAAGAAAATAATCCACTAAGCACAAGATCGAGGCTCCCCAAGAGAGCAAAATCTGGAGTTTATTGTGTATGCAGCCAATATCTCCGTGGTAGAGGAGACAACTGAAAACAGAGGGCTTTATGTAACAAACTCTAATGCAAGATAAATGGCTCAATAGTTACAGAGACATACTTCTCCAATCTCTTGTCACAGTAACACTGGCTTTTAAATCCACTAGGTCAGCATATGTTAAGATCAACTCCAGCCTCAAACAAAGCCAAAGTTATCGAAAACATTGCACTTGATGGAAATTTATGTAACAAATTGTTTATCAAAATTATCGGAATCATTTCATTTCTATTTTGGATTGGAAATCGTCCAAAATATGATAAAATATGAGACAAGATAATCTGAATAACTACTGCCCCAACCACCCACCCCCCCCCCCCCCCCCCCCAAAAAAAAAAAAAAAACCACCCCTTATCTATCATAATCTGGATTTAGATGGTTGATGCGCACAAAGAGTGTGTATTCCTTTTTCTTGGTAGATAATTATATATATCAGTATAAATTAGAAGCTAAGAGTCATAAATTGTACACTATTCACAGCTAAGATCAGGGGCGGATCCAGCCCTTTGGTACCGGTTTCATCTGAACCCAGTACTTGCAACCCGTAGCATAAATTTATGCGCAAGCAACAATTCATTAAATTACAATAACTAATAGATATGAACCCATAACTTTTTAACTTTAAGGGGTTCAATGCTAAAAGACTTAAAAGTTGAACCCATAGAGTTTAAATACTAGATCCACCTTTGGCTAAGATAGATCAAGGCATGCATTTTCTCTACACTAATGTTCATGTCTCTTTAGGACTCTCACACACACACTCTGAATCTCGCTTCCTCTCTTTAAGCGAGAAGCGAGACGAAGCGTGAAGGGCAGCATTTCAGCAAGGTGAAGAGACTCAGGCCAGTAAAGTGACCGCTCCCCACTAAAAAGCGAGAAGAGAGAAAGCGAAGTGACTGAAGCATCTGCTTCTCTGTTTTAAAATACCCAACCCTATGTTAAGGCTTCTATTTTGGTCAGACAGTCGACTTCTTCACCAAACTTCCAACAGCAGCAACTAGGATTCAACACTGGTCAACAGTCACTTCTTCTTCATCTACTTTTGATTTCTGAAAGAATCTCAAAGCATCAACTAGGGTTCTTCTTCTTCTTCAGCTTCAGACTTCAACAGGTATGTTCTGATTTTCATTCATTCTTCTTCTTCTTCTTTTTTTTACCTTCGGTTCTTTCTCGGAAAATTACTGCCCAGTTTTTCCAGTTTTTAGCAGAGAATTCCTCTAAAACTTTATATCCTTTATTCTTAGTTCTTATTGTCTTTCTTATGTGTTATGTAGTTATTCTTTTAATGGCGCCAAAAGAAGATAGGAAAGACCCAGCTTGGGCTTACTCTGAAAGAGTTAACGAGACCAACAAGATGACCATTAAATGTCTTTTTTGTGATAAGATTTCAAATGGGAAAATCTATCGTCAAGAAGCGCATCTAATCATTGGTGATCCAAATGTCGCATCTATGCATTATTTATTTATTTTTTTATAATTCCGCTTCACTTCAAAAAAAGCGACCGCTTTGCTTCTCGCTTCTCGTGAAACGGGGGTTGTCGCTTTTCCTACCTTCACGCTCTTCACAACACTGGTCAAACCCAGCCGAGCTTATTACAGTATAGCCGAGCCTAATAGCTGAGCTTTATTACAATATAATTGAGTTCAAGCCGAGTGAGTCCGAGCCAATGCTTTATTCTTCGTTTCTTCACAGTGGTGTGCCTTTAGGAAAAATTAAATTCACAATAAATTGATTATTATTCAAATGCGATTGAACTAAATAAATGATAAGTCTAAATTTGAATTAAATCCATGCATATCAGCGAAGCTCGAATTAAAAAGGAATCAGTCAGCCGGACAAATGGAAAGGACAATTAAATTTAAAAGCAAGAAAAAAAAAGCTGCAGCTAAATTACACGATTGAAAGAGCTAATTTGAGCATATAATTCGAGATTCTTCTAAATTAAAGAGAAAAATATAACATTTTAAGATATTAGAAGGTTACCGAAACCGGCGATGAGACAAGAAGCAGCTACCACAGGCTCTTGGACTACGAACATTTTCAATTTCTCCATTACCGGCATCCTTTTACTTCTACTTTTAGTACTTTCCTCTCCAGGTTTCTTCAATTTCAGAGATCAAATGCCTAAAGAAGATTTTGGGAAACGGGTTGGATTTAGTGATGTGATCTTGGGGATCAAAATAATGACCCGGCCCATAATGTTGAAACTTGGCCCATATTATTTGTTCCATGGACGGCCCATCCTGAATGCCAACATTACGAAGAAATGACACCAGATAGCCACTCTAAAGGGCTACTTACTACTATTTAAGAATTAGCCAGTGCGTTCTAAATTTTATGTTTTAAGTTCAATATTTTAGAACTAAAATATCCTGAATTGTCCTAAAGTTAAAAAATTTAGTTTAAAATTTCAGGACAAAATAAGTAATAGCTCATCTCTAAATAGCATCCATGAGAATGGTTGTTTATGCACTTACCCCCATATTACGGGGTAGGTACACTAATAGCCATTCTTAGGAATATTATTTAGAGATTAGCCTAACTTATTTTATCATAAAATTTTAAACTAAAACTCTTAACTTTAGAATATTTTTGCTCTAAAATTTAATTGAAAAACTCAAATTCAAGAGGCACTGGCTAATTTTTAAATAGCAGCCTTTTAGATTGGCTACCTGATGTCATTTCTACCAACATTACTATCTTTTTTTCATTTTGAAGATTTAACCTAAATAGCCAATAATTCAATTCTCAAACACACACACACACACACATATAGTCAATAATTCAATTCCTTTAATTAAAAATAGCCCGCGGATGTAATTCTCACACATACACACACACACACAGACACACACACACACACACACACACACACACACACATATATATATATATATATGTGTGTGTGTGTGTGTGTGTGTGACGACCCAAAGGGGTTATTTTCCGTAATTCTCCCATATATATATATATATATATATATATATATATATATATATATATATATATATATCTGTGTGTGTGACGACCCAAAGGGGTCATTTCCGTAATTCTCCCTTTCTTGGTGCTTCTGAGGCCTTGAAAATCCCTTATTTAGTTGCCTCGATTTGCGTGCACAGTCCGGGCGCGAAATCGAAAATTTTTATGTGGAAATATTTGAATTCTGTGTTAAAAACTATAAATTTTGATAATAATATTGCTATAGTGGATCTTGGTCAACGTTTTGTGTAAACAGACCCGGACCCGTGATATGACGGTCCCGGAGGGTCCGTAAGAAAATTTGGGACCCAGTCGTATTCTCGGAATCAAATCCGAGGTCACAGGCCCAAGTACGGAGCTTTTCTATGAAATTAATTTCTGAAAATGCTTAAGGCAAAATAAAAATGAAAATTGATCAAAAGTGATAGTATCGAGCTCGTATTTTGGTTCTGACGCCCGGTACAAGTCTTAAATGAGCGTCAAGCACTATCTGTAAAGTTTGGTTGTTGATATGTTTCGGACAAAAAAGGGAAAATTTGAAAGTTTTGAACTTTGAAATAAAAATCATGAGTTTTGGAGGTTGATTCTTTGATTTTGATGTTATTTTGGTGATTTGGTCGCACGAGTAAGTCCGTAGGATGTTTTTGAGGTGGGTGCATATTTGATTTGGAGCCCCGTGGGCTCAGGTGAGTTTCAGATAGGTGTTAGGCTCATTTGAAACATTTTTAACTGCTAGTGTCTGCAGTCTTCGCATTTGCGAAGACTTATTCACAAATGCGAACTCCCCCCTTTTGCCTGCTTCTTCGCAAATGCGAGGAATAATCTCGCAAATGCGACCCTCCCTTGTTTGGCCAGTCTTCTCAAATGCGAAATTCTTCTCGCAATTGCGATCCTCCCCCTTTGCAACCGGACTTCGCAAATGCGAAGTCAAATCTCGCAAATGCGACTACCCTCGCCTAAGCCATGGGTTCGCAAATGCGAGTTTCCCCTTTTCCCTGCCCAGTTCGCATTTGCGAACAATCTCTAGGTCCCCTTTAATTCTGCCCAGTTCGGAAATGCGAAATCAGTATCGCATTTGCGACATCTGCAACTGTGCAACTTATACCTATCCGATTTCAGATTGTATTTTTCATATTTTCAAACTCAAACCTTCATTGACGATTTTCTCTCGACTCTTTCTCTCCAAAATCACTTGTAAGTCAACTTTTACTCAATTTCTTCAAACTTTAACATCTTTTATCATGATTTCAACTTAAAATCAAAGCTTTCAATATGTAAAAATGGGGATTTGGGGTAGAACATATGTTTTCATAAAATTAGGAATTTGGACCTCAATTTGGGGTCCGATTTCAAAACAAATTGCATATATGAACTCGTGGGGGAATGGGTAACCCGGTTTTGGTTCGAACCTCGAGTGTTGACCACGTGCGCCAGGGGGAATTTTGGAAATTTTTGGGTAAAACTTTGGGAATTTCATTCTTATGCATTCAAATATAATTAACTAGCATTTGTTGATACATTTGAGTAAATTGTGGTTAGATTCGACCGTTTTGAGGCAAATTCGAGGGATAAAGCTATTCTAGAGGCGTGAGTTGAGTTGGAAGCTTTCGAGGTAAGTGTTTGATCTAACTTTGGCTTGAGGGAATATGATTAGTTTGATATTTGTTATGTGCTACGTGGAATCGGTGTATAGGCATGGTGACGGTTACCTATGCGCCCAAGTCAAGCATGACCGTGAGTCACATTTGTTATTAAAAATTACAAATGAAGTGAACAATTGTGATAGTTTACTTTTTACAAGAACTATGAAGTGAAAGTTGAGAAGTAAATAAACTAAAGAGGAATTTGTGGTACTTTTCCCTTGCCAGGACCAATTGTTGAGTTGTATTCCCTTGCCGGGATTCATTGTTGAATAATTCTCCCTTGCAGGAATTCATTGTTGAATTATTCTCCCTTGCCGAGATGTTTTGTTTGATTTATACTTCCTTTTCTCGTTTGGTTGTGACCATTGATTAGGTGAGGAAGAGAGAGTAAAAGCACGAAGGGTGATCCGTGCACTATGTATATGAGAGTAAAATCACGAAGGGTGATGCCGTGCACTGTTTATTGAGAGTAAAAGCACGAAGGCTGATGACGTGCACTGTTTATCGAGAGTAAAAGCACGAAGGGTGATCCCGTGCCTTGTATTTGATATTCTTGGTGAGAAATGAGAGTAAAAACACGAAGGGTGATGCCGTGCATTATATTTGACCGTTTTGGTGAGGAATGAGAGAAAAAGCATGAAGGGTGATGTCGTGCAGTTGTTGATTCATTGGCTTTCTTATTTAATTATTATTTATTCAGTTCCATCTCTTAATTGTAGAAGTTATAATTGAACTGCTACTCCCCCAACATGTCCCCTTTCCTTTTTATTTGTTTAAATTCTTGTTCTCTTTCTGTTATTGCATATATCTGTACACGTTGGTTGTGGTTGGTCCGGTTTAGCCTCGTCACTACCTCGCTGAGGTTAGACCGGGCAGTTACCAGCACATGGGGTCGGTTGTGCTGATACTACGCTTCTGTGCCTTTGTGTGCACAGGCCAGGACACAGCCTATGACCGCAGCAGTAGTCAGGGGGGCGATCCTTCAGTACAGAGACTCTGAGGTAGTTCGCTAGCGTTCGCGGGCCCCGAGTCTCCTCTATCTATTTCTCTCAGTTTATTTAATTGTATCAAACATACATGTTATGTATTTCTTTCAGACTGTTGTTTTTAGTACTCTTTTAGTCGTACGTGAGTAGTGACACCAGATACTGGGTAGAAGTATGGTGTTAATTTCTGCATTATTGTCATTTCTATTATTGCTATAAGTCTTCCGCATGCTTTAATTAATTATTTCAGTATTTAATTTGCTTTAGATTAAGGTTATTGGAAAAAGGATCAATAAGGGGTTGACTTTCCTAGCTTCGACAGTAGTCGCCATCACGACTTCCAATGGTGGGTAAATCCGGATCGTGACAAGTTGGTATCAGAACACTAGGTTACTTGGGTCTCACAACTCACGGACAAGCTCAGTAGAATCTAAGAGTGAAATTATGTCACCAAACTAGTAAATCCTAAGTATAACAATTCTATTCGCTGTGGTTCTTTCACTAATATATTTTGGTATTTTCATTTTCTAAGTACATATATCAGCTTATCAACAAAAAAAAAAGTACATATATAAAAGCCTAGTCTTCTATTTATCTCTAAGTTTAATCAAAGAATCGTGGCAATGGCAGTCCAATGTTTTTTCTTTCTTTCTTTCATTATATTTTTATTAAATCATTCCTTATTCAAAATTCATCATGTCACTAGTCCTCCACATTTATCGCGTAGAGCCTATTAAAGGGAAAACTTTTTTCACCAGGAAAATATTACATTCCTTAGGCGAAAAGTTTGAGATCATACTTTTGGTTAAAGTTGAATGATCGTATCCATCTCACCATACTCATTGATGGTGATTTGGATCTTTCAAACTTTCAATATTGCCTTGTGTATTAAGCCTCCATTTTGTATAGTAAATTAAACATATAAAATTTTGCCATGTCGACACAGAATTGCAGCTTTATTTCTTGTGACAAATTGGATAAAATGGCAAATAGGATAGGGACGAGTATGGCATCTGTATTTTTTGCCTCCCTTATACGTTGCTCATGCATTAACATTAGCACTTTTCATGATGAAGATGATGAAGAAGAAGCCAAAGATCGCCCTCTTTTACTTACAAAATATGCTTCTTTCACCTACCACCCCCATAATTCCACCCCTATTTCTAAGTTTCCTTCTTCTTGATTTATTACTAATTAAACGTGTTATGTATGCACTATGTTACTCGGATTCTTAACAATATCGTTAGGAAATATGTCGGATCTTTTAGAAGTTATGTACTTTTAGAGGATCCGACCAGCGTATGGCAACTTTATGGAGGATCTGAGCCCTTGTCTATGTGCATGCAAAAAAAGCACGCACGGAATATGCGGTGGCGCCACATGGAACAACAGGGTGTCAAGCAACACCCCTTAGCCCTAAAATTATATTATATTGCTAGATAATTTTTTTTCTTTATGTATATTAATTATACGTTGACTCCCCTTGACTTTTCGATGTATCTAATTATTTATATTTTGACACCCCTTGATGAAAATTCTGGCTCCGCTCTTGGTAATTTGCATGGTTGTAGAATTTTTTTTTTTTGGTGAGGGGGCGGGGGGCTTTTGTTTCATCAGGAGAGGAGAAGGAGGACATAACGCTACTGATGGAATCTGAACCCTTCCTCTCCTTCTATGCTGTTCTATGATTCATTATCGACGTATTATTTATGTGCACTATGTTGTTCTGATCATTCAAAAATCTTACTGGAATGTATCCAATCTTTTAATAATTATGCACTATTAGAGAATTCGGCAGGGTCGGAACAACATTGTGAAAGGCATGAGCAACCTAGTCTACGCGCATGCGAAAGCATGCATGCATGGCTGTAGATTTTTTTTTTTTTTGGGTGTCTCTTTTTTCTCCTTTTTTTTTTTACCCTAGGAGAGGAAAAGGATGGACTGGTACATTGCTACATGGGATTTGAACCCTTCACCTACAGTGTAAAAGGCATGGTTGTACATTTGAAAAGAGGTAAAAGACTTTTCTTGGAACTTTAATTCTCCTTTTCGTTTTGTTTTCCCCTGTAATTACGGATGTGGTAGATGTTCGCATGATTTTGTAGACATTAATGAATGATTCAGAATATAATTAAATGCGTAGAGTTTGTCTTATATTTTTTGCAGTTTGGTGTAGGTTATGCCCTGATTATTTTTTTAGCTTAAAGATGAATTGTGGAAATAGCAGAGGTTTAACACATCTAGTTGTAACAAAATCAAACTTGTGACGTCTTTCCACTCTCTATGTTGTGGATAATATTACCCGTTCTTGATTGTTTTATAAATTTATGACCGAGATAAATTTAAGATTTTTAGAATATGGATACCCACTAAAAAAGCGAAAAAAAAAAAGAAATGTTAAGTGGGAATTAATCCCTATTCTGTTATAAATAACTCAACATTCAACAAGGTGCACCATTCAACTTTTTTGGAGCATGGAGGTCAACAAATAAATAATATTAGATTAATTTTACAAATATATAAAATATCTAGTTTGACAGAAAGACCATGGGTTCATATGCACCGTAAAAGGGTCTAAATCAGCCCTTGCGGCTACTTTATGTCGCTTTAAGTTAATTAGAGAGCAAACTTCAGTTTTAGCCTCTCAGAAAAAACAAATTTTATCCGGTAGCTATAAATATCAGCAAGACAACTCATAACCCCAAACTAATTATACCAGCTAGCCCAAACTAATATGTTCCTATTTTCACCGTTAGCGGTCGAGTTCAACCTAGAACCTAAAAGATGGAGGCGGCAACAAATGTCAGACTGAATCCAAAAGGATGAACCAGCCTTACTTCCAATAATCCCCAGTATCAGATTCATTGTCATCACCGAAACAGCTAACCTGCAAAATTTCACCAAGTACTTTCAGCTGGAAAACATCAGAGAAACTAACATCCAAGCATTTATTTATTTTTGCTGAGATGGAAACAATTATTGACATCAGTTGTAGATATGAAAAAATACAACAAAAAGGATGTAGCTGAGACATCAGAAAACTACAGCTAACGTGACTCTAAATAGGGAGCATCGAAGGGGGATCTTAAATTATAGTAGCACCGCCAACCCCACCCCACCCCGCACCCTAAAAGAAAAGGCATATAACCATACTGTCCTTTGCTTGCAGCTATCATCAGCACCTTGTGTCGACCAAAATTCCTCATTTTGATAGGAAGATTGTAGCATGATTTTTTCGACTGCCGTGGCCTTCAATGATTAGATACATATGCCATATATCAAACCTTATTACCCCTAATGTTTAAGGTTTGTGTTTGTTACATTTAAACATACCAAATTACCATTATATACCATAATTAATTTAGAGATATAATTAATTGGCGATTTTTTACTCCTTAATTAAAGATGTCCATATATCTCACGTTTATCTCTCCCCTTAATTCACAAGATCTGACCTGGGCGTTTTCCCTCTCCCATTTCTTTCTCTTCTCTGTTCATCTCTTACATGTGACATTACTTCCAACGAACAAAATCACTCCGAAAATTCTTAATATTTCCTTTTTTCTTCTCATTTTTCTTGTAATGTGGTGTTTGATGAGTCAAATTGAAGGTATTCGATTGTGCTACCTATGGAGTAATTACCTCCTAACAATATCATAATTATTTAGTTCTCTGCCTATCAAATTTTAAGTGCTTGATTAAATTATCTCGTATTTTTTGTCTCTATATGGTTGTTCCAAACATCTTTCTTCTTGCTATCCACCATCTCTTCGGATATTTCTTTAAAGTCTCCGGATCCCTCCTTGAGTCTTCCCACATAAAACGGTTAATTTTGTTTAAATTTATTATTGTATTATTGTAGATAAAGAGAAAATTTTATTGTCAATATTTTCTTTGGCACAAGATTGTAGTTTAATTGTAGTATAAATGTAGTAATTCTGTAGATACTCTTAAAAACAAATACTGCTTTATACACATGTAAACTAATTAGTAGTTTATTTGTAGAAATTTTATCTACAAAATATCTACAAACATAATACATTGAATTTTAATATCTTAATTCCCATTTCAATAATCATAATTGGCATTTTCGACATAATTGAAGAAGACTTGTAGAAGTTTTAGTCTTTCCAATCTACAATTTATTTACAAATTATCTACAATTTATCTACAACTTATCTACAATTTCTGGAAATATTTCTTCTTCTTCGACGAGTTTCAATGTGAAACTCAGTCAAAACCAAGTCTAATCTTCACCAAAACCCCCTCAAAATTGATATATAAACTCCTAAACATATTCGAATTATTTACATCACCCAATCCAAAAATAATAATTTTTGAAAACCCAAATTTGAATTTAAAACTTTCAAGCTTTTTAATGGCTATCAATGGTGGAAATATATGGAAGAATAGATTTTTTCAACTTTGAGATCTCCTTCAGTTTCAAATTTCGTATTAAATAACAAACTTTGAACATTTTTGGTAATAAGGTTTGATATATGGTATAGATAGGAAAAAATCCCTTTTTTCTACCTTTCCGAGACCCCATTTATGAAATTACACTAAGTTAGTTGTTGTTGATAAGCAACCAAGCTTCCAATTTACTTTCCATGGATAACCAACTACGACTATCTAAAATTTGTGGTCATCAATAAGTTTTTTTTTGTGATTATAAATTATCCCATCGAGAGTAAAACAAAAAATTTAATATAAACTGTCAATAACTATAATCATTTTATATAATTTATACACAATAGACTCTTATTGTACATAGAAAATAGGTTATCACTATTCGTATAAATATACAAAATAGACTCTTATTGTATAATTTATATACAATAGACTGTCACTATACAAAATATTTACAAAAAAGACTATCACTATAAAATTTATATATAAATAGATGGTACAACAATTGATGTAACTATACAATTTATATACAAAATAGATGTAACTATACAAAATAGGTTGTCATTATACAAAATATATACTAGATAGACTATCATTATACAAAATAGACAGTCACTATACAAAAAATATACAGAACGGATATTTCGGGCTACTAGATGCAATATGTTTGGGACGAAGGGCCATCTTTTGCAAGTGGGCCAAAACATGGGCTATTAAAATTTTGAGGGGCTATTAAAATTTTGAGGGGCTATAGAGGGTAGTTTTCTCTTAATTAGAGGCTTTTCTTTTCAAATGGATAGTACTATGTTTGACTAAAAAGTGTTACACCTTTTTATTAAACTGATTAAATAGAAATATTTGAGAGAAATCCTAGCCAAAGATAATTTATCTTAAATCTGAGATAGAAGATAAAAATACACAGGCATAGTCAAACATAAAATTTGATTATAACAATGGTTGAATCTCATATTGTCAAAAAGAAGATGATCTCAATAATATTAAATGACAACAATGAATATATTATAAAAAGCGTCACCGTTCTTGAACAAGGCTGACCTCCATACGTATGATATAATTCAATTATTGATCAATGCTGAGGATCTAAGCTTCTTTTCTCCTTTCTTCTGGGCCAAGAGCTTGAGATGAATATCCCTCGTCATCTTTAAAGATGTGTCTCTCTATCTCTATCTCCCTTTTTGGTCTCTCTCCTATGATGTTGATACAAAAACACTTTCTTTACCCAACGGTCCTTATTCGGAGTACCTGAGTTCTCGTAATATTCTATGGAATATTCCTCTAAAAATGTCTAAGGGTTGAACTAGCCGTTCAGGCCGAATGGAGTGCTCAACCTCGACCGTGGATGAATCGCTCGTTAGTGTATTGCTTCCCATATCTGACCCCAGCTTGGTTGGCTCTTGGTCGTCCTCCCTTAAATACATTTCTTCTCTTTAGATTTCGACCAATATAGTTAGTCCTTCCGCCCGTCAAGGTTGCCTTTGCGCGAGCTCGGCGGGCAGACTATGCCAGTTTTATTTTTTGAGAAATCTAAGAATGTTGGCCGAGGAGTGATTCCCCTTTGTTGGCGAGGTAACACTTCAAGAGATGCACATGACCGTTACGTCAGTTTGAAATGATATTTTCTTCATGCGTCATTATGGCGCACGTTCCCATATGTTACATCGTTTCCCTTGCTTCTTCCATTTTAAAATTAATAAGGCGACGTTTGGGCTTTGTCGATTGGGGCGCCTAGATTCTTATAAATAGGGGAGGTATTCCTCATTTGAATTGTTGAATTTTAGATCCATTGAAGCTCGAACTCTTTTCTTCTTCGAGTTTTCAGCTTATACATTTTCTTTTTCTCTGCAATATCCTTTGCTACTGCCACCTCCTTCATATTTGTATTTCTTCTTTACGTAATCAGAAAAATGGTCAGTGCTTCCTCTAATACAGTGAAGTTGGTTGCAGATGCACCTTCTCATGAGGAAGGGGCGACCATGGTGGAAGATGAAAACCTTCCACCGTGGATGAGATCATCCCACACTCCGGGAAGGCTAGGTTAGACATCAAAAACCTGCCTAAGGATGAACCTGAACCTATCATTTCTACGATGGATACGATAATGATAACTACATTTAGGACTGAGTGGAGAATCCCGGCCCACCGGTAGTGATGTAGTCCAAACACACTGCCCGGGGTATTGCGCATTTTACATGTACCCGTTTGGAATCGGCTACAAGCTTCCTCTTCTTGCCTTGGTAGAGGATTTTTGTCATTTTTACAACGTGTGCCCAACTCAGCTCTCACCGTATATATATATAGGATTTACCTCATGTTTATCAAGTATGCAGAGTTGTCCAGTCGTGGTATTTCTCTACGCCATGTGCTTCATCTATTTGCCCCAAGTTTTCATAGGGGCTCCATGATTCATATGCACCATGGGGGGACAAGGGGTTGGTAACGAAGATGGATGATAAAACCAATTGTCGTTTTTGTGAAAATTTCTTTTACGTGAAGACGGCGCACGTGTATCCAATCCAAACGGGTTCCCCGAGAAGTGAAACTTAGCTCGTAAGTGTTTCCCTTCTGAAACAATTATTTTTTATTTTGGGGTAATATGATAGTTATTTTTCATCCTTTGCAGCCCAACGAGATCCTCTTTCAACAGTTGTTGACATTTGCGACTGGGTGATTTTGCCCCATACTATGGGGATTCGTGAGTGGTCTCACTTCTATGAGAGGTTCGGGCGTAGACCTGCGGCTAGTGAGTCACATTCGTTTCGATTGTTGACCTTTATATTGTTATTTCTTTCCTCTTATCTCTTTTCTTTGTTTATAGGTCGGAGGGCAGCAAGGAGTGCTAGGGCTCCTACACCTGTTTTTCGCCAATTAGGTATCTCAACCGATCGCCCATACTTGTTGTGGCTGCAAGTGAACCTGCTCAGACCGCCACTGTCTCGCATACTTTGACTTTGCACAGGCCTGGCCACCTAATTGCTTCTCCCCTGGTGGGGGTTCCAGCACCCGTAGTTCATTTGGTGGACGAGTCGTTGGAGGGCGAAGACAAAGAGGTTCCATTAAAAAAGGCAAAAGATAATGGCTGAGACCAAGGGCCTTCAAGGGGTGAACGTATTGGCGGTCTCCGAAGCGGATGTAGGTACTAATTTGGACGTTGAAACAGTGCCTCCTCTGATCATGGAGACGACTTCTTTGGAAGGGGGCAACGCTCGGAGACCGCTGCAATCATTCTGAGTGGTCCGTCAACTTTACAATAGGCTTGTGCTTCCTCTTCAGCCAACGAGGGAGAAAAGAACATGGTTGTAGATGAGTACGAGTCTGATTCGGATATTGACCCCGAGGATATAATAATTTCTGGAGAGGGGTTCACTCGTGTGGAAGCGAGAGCGAACAGTTCCTCCCACGTGATCGATATTTTTCTAGATTTAAATTTGTTGGAGGACATAGTAAGCCTAGTGTCTCAATTTGCCATTCTTTGTTCAGCTACAAAAAATAGGGCCCTTCAGGAGATCAGCGATGCTGTCCTGTCACGGGGCGTAGCCGGAATGGCTTTGAGAGTGAGTTCTTTATTGTTTTTTTCATTTTACCTCTTCTATTCTTGCTGAATTTTCTTTGTCCTCTTTTTTTCAGACTTTCATTTTGGAGACTGAGAGTCTCTTCCACGAGGAGAGCGGGCTGCCGTTTTCTAGAAGATTGTTTCAAAGTACTGTCAATACCGTGACAAGTGCTGCAAGATGCATGCACGACTTAGGGAGGGGGACAATCTTCGATCCCTTTGGGAGGAGTTAGAGCGAAAGGATGAATACTTGATGCGGTCCATTAGCAGATGCAGCGAATTCAAAGGGCTGCTTAGGGATAAAGAAGAGGAGCTTGAGATAGGCAAAGGGGATACGGCTGAGTGAGTTGATCTTCAGGCGAAGGTGGCAGCCTTGCAGGTAGAACTTGAGTAGAAAGCCACCAGAGTTGTTGGTTTGAGTGTTGAATCAACGGAGTAAGTGACCGATCTGGAAAGGGAAGCGGCCAAGCTGGAGAGAAGTGACCGATCTAGAAAGGAAAACGGGTGAGCTGGAGAGGATTAAGGGAGCCTGAGTAACGGCCGTTGAGAGGGCCGAGGTATTGGAAGATTCAATCTGAGTTCTCAGGTCTGAACGGGCAAAAAAAGGGAAACAACTGCTCTGAAGAAGGCGCGGCTTGATGAGCGGATTGGTGGGCTTGAAAGAGATGTCTTTAGCCCGGGTGATAAAATTGTCACTCTCGAGGCTGAAAGGACACTATTGTTGGCTTCGACTCCTCCCGCGTACGTTCCTCGCCATTTTTACAAGATGTGGATCCATGCTGAGTCTCAGCGGGATATATAAGGGCTTGTTGGAAGTGGGGAATGTTCCGGAAGCTGCTTTTGAAGAAGTAAGTGTCAAAGAGTGTGAGGTCCGGTTTACTTATGGCTATGCCCTCACGACATCGAAGGCTAATGGAGATGATGAGGCTGAGGACGGGCTTTCCTTTGATGGAGAAAATTCTGATGGAGAGGATGATGGTGGAGGTGAAGTTGCAGAACCAAGTGGAGAGAGAGATGACGGAGTGAATAGGGATGATGCTAAGTGAAACCTTTGTACTTTTAATTTGTTCTTTTGTACTTAGTTGGGTGGGGACCCCCATTTGGCCCTTTTTAAGACACTATCTTTTTTTATTACTTTTGAATAAAATAGTCGGTTCGTCTTTGATTGTATGTCTTTGGCTTTTTCTTCTCTTTTCTTTTCGAATTTCTTGAATTTTATCACAATAAGTCCCTGACTTTCAGTAGTAGATTCGGCGGGGTTAAATTTAACCTGCTAATTCGGGCAAGGTCAAACTTGACTTGTTATCTCGAGCGAGATCTAATTCGGCATGTTAATTCGAGCGAGGTCGAATTTAGACTCGTCCATTTGAGCAAAGTCAATTTCGACTAGTAAATTCGAGCGAGATCGAATTTTGTCTCGCCAATTTGAACAACGTCAGTTTTGACTTGTAAATTTGATTGAGGTCGAATTTTGACTTGCCAATTTGGGCAAAGTCAGTTTTAACTTGTAAATTCCAGCAAGGTTGAATTTCGACTTGCTAATTTGGACGAAGTCAATTTTGACTTGCCAATTCCGACGAAGTCAACTTTGACTTGTAAATTCGAGCGAGGTATTTTGACTCTTTAATGAATTTGAATAAGGTCGAGTGTATTTCCTGTGTTGGTGTGACGTGTAAACTTGGTGGAGTTACGTAAGAATTCCGTATGTTGTTTTGCTTACTCATTTATTGGAGAAAGCTACATGTTACTATATGATCCGAACATACATTCGAGGAATCCCAGTCTATCTAGTTCTTTCATAGCTCTGCCTGGAGAGGTAGTTGATAAAGTGGGCGATGAATGTCTCGCTCAAGCCGGGATCACGTATGGGCGAGATCAGATTTTAGCTTGTTGCGTCGTCGCATAGTTGCTTTGGCGAGCGCGTGAATGAGTTTCACACACTTGTGTTCTTTCTGCATACTGGAGAGATTCGTATGTTCTTCGAGCTGGTGACTTAGTCCCAACCTATTCAGACTTTTCCCTTTATGGCGTTAAGTACCAATTTGTTGGAGAGGTGGTTTCACTCATCCGTTGCCTACAGGATAATAGGGCGTGGAGAGTGTTGTATTGATGGCGTTTGTTCTTTGTTCGTGTATTTGGGAGAATGTTCAGGTTCTTGTCCGACTCAAAGAAAAACAACAAGTTAAACCCAAACTAAATTGTTTGTTACCTCAACTTGATTGGTGACGAGTGGAGAAAGGCGTTGTAGTACGACTCGTTTCGACCAGTACTCGAATGTTGGCTTCAAATTTGATCTCAGCCTCGTGCTTAGCTTCGCCGTTAGTCGAATCTGGGCAACTTGTGGACCGCCATTTTATTTCTCCAATTGGGATCTTAAGTTCTAGTTCAGGTCCGATCTAGTCCCAGGTGCACAAAGATAAGGGGAACATAAGTCATACAGCAAACACACGGGCATGGTAAGCTTGCTATTTCAAAGAATTACACGGATATGCTATCATTACTTCCTAAGAGAGAGAGGGCGCTGTGTATAATGTAGAGATTGGTATCTGACGTTAATATGGACGTTCTTAGTGCGTAGTGGCCATAATCCTATTTTGACAACTCCCGCTCACGACATACCAAACTCACCCCTTCAGCAAGACGTGGCGTTCGTGTAGATACCAAAATATAATTTCGATATTCGTGCACAAATCTTGCCTTGGTTGATTCGGCTATTTCAAGAGCGTGCCTACAGATTTCTCGAGTTGGTGTTTGTAATGAGGTGGCGAGGCTATGACAACCGGGAAGCAGAACTCGGGTTGACTTTAGATCTATAGGAAACTAAAATTTTGGCTAGAAAATCCCTACATATGGCGCCAAATTGTTTGACTAAAAAGTGTTACACCTTTTTGTTAAACTAATTAAATAGGAAAAGTTGAGGGAAATCCTAGCCAAATAATTTATCCTAGATCTGAGATAGAAGATAAAAATACACAAGCATAGCCGAACATAAATTTGATTATTATAATGGTTGAATCTCATAATGCCAAAAAACGAGGATGATCTCAATAATATTAAATGACAGCGATAAATACATAGATAAAAAGGGTCACCATTCTTGAACAAGGCTGACCTCCATACATATGATATAATTCAATTACTGATGAATGCTGAGGATCTAAGCTTCTTTTCTCCTTTATTCTAGGCCAAGAGCTTGAGATGAAGATCCTTCTTCATCTTTAAAGATGTGTCCATCGCGCGTCTCTCTCTCTCTCTCTTTCTCCTTTTTTTGGTCTATCTCCTATGATATTTACAACACTTTCTTTATCTAGCAGTCCTTAACCGGAGTATTTGAATTCTTGGAGTATTCTGTGGAATATTCCTCTAAAATGTCTAAGGGCTGAACTAGCCGATCAGGCTGAATGGAGTGCTTAACCTCAACCGTGGTTGAATCATTAGTGTATTGCTTCCAATATCTGAACCTGACTTGGTTGGCTCTTGGTCATCCTCCCTTAAACAAGATTTTTCTGTTCACATTTCGACCTATACATACTCCTTCATATGCAGGGAAACAAAACTCTTGTTTGCTGACGGATTAATTTGTTGTTGACATGATTTTCGGGTCACAATATCATTACGCAGGAGAGATTGATCGAGTAGTTTAAGAAAAATATTTCTTGGTAAATCATTTGTTATAACATGCTTTCCAGATTGCTCTGTATTCCTTTGCTTCTTCAAAATGTGGAGAAAATCTTTGGAGTTAATTGGGTAGAATTCATTTGATTGTCAAAATTCTTTGTCATCCTTCATCTATGTGATTCCTTGATATTACTAGCTTGTTAAAAAGACTAATGTATATAAACTTTTAATTAAGCAGCTGACTAATTAGCAAGATTCAGTATCTATTGCTTTAATTATATTGAGAGAAGTTCACAACTATTTCAACTTTACATCTTTAGCACTATCGCAACCAACACATAAACATTATTACCCACCTTAATCGAAATACTATCCGATTTTCTAACTTAATCTCCCTATTATGTTACTTAAGATGGCGGGGTGGGACGTACGAGCTAGGGCGGAGCTGCAATTGCATTGGAAAAAAATTGAATTTAAATTAAAGGTAATGTGACATGACACGTAGACTGGTCAAATAGTCAAAGCGTAACAAAAGGCACGGGAGATGACAGATACGTGAAGAGAAATTTAAACAGGCACGAGAAGGAGTTTAAACACGAGTCTCATACCAATTCAAGTCATTTAATGCCAACTGATCAAAAGGCATTGAAGATAAGGATCTGAAGACAGAAAGGAGTCCAAATTCAATATTAAATACCTGATACTTTAGAGAATTGGTATTTAATAGGAATGATTGTGTAACAACTTAGTTAATGTCATTTATTACTCATAATTGTATCATTAAAACTGAGGTTTTATTCCTTTACCTAGGATCAACTTTAAAAAGAAGAAGTCTCAATATTTGTAGGGACACAAAATATCATCAACAACATACTGAAATACAAATTTGTTTACTACTTACTCTTATTTTCTGAAAGTCTATTATTCTTTTTTGGTCTCTTGATTATCAGTAACCCGATTTTCTTATCTTAAATTCTAGCTTTGACCAAAATATTATTTTTTGGTTAAAAAAAATTGGTTCCGTAACCAAGAATCTGATAATCCATTCTTTCTAAAGTTACATTCTACCCATTGTTAACATCATGTCAAACAACAACGACAACAACAATCAGGAAAATCAAATCCATCAAGTGGAGGGGGATGAACTCAATAATGCTATGCATCAAGCTTCTCCACGTGGATCTCGAGAAGGAACTCCTAATGATATATCTGAACATGTTGATGGAGGAGTTGAAATAAGAGATGAACTTCTACAAAAAATAATTGATGCACGAATTGACAAAGCTTTAGAAGCTTTAGTTAGTCGATTGCTTGCTGCACTAGCAACACCTAATAATAACACGTTGGAGAACCCTCGCTCTGGTCTAGTTAATTATGGTAATAGAGTAACCCCTAGTGATTCACAAGAAGGAGAACCAGGTATTTCAGATAATTCTCATCCTCAAAATTTAGTACTAACCTTGCAGAAACAGCTCAAGGAGCAAAACGAGCGTATCGAACAAATCCCTGAATTTCCGCCTGTAATAAAAGGAGTAGACGTGGATAAATACTCACAACAACCTTGGAAGCTAAGTGTCGTTCCCCTACCAATTCCAAAAATTCAAAATGCCTGACATCCCAAAATATGATGGTACAACAGACCCACGTGACCACGTAACTGCATTTACAACAGGAGTGAAAGGCAACGATTTGACCAAACAAGAGATTGAGTCAGTGTTGGTCAAAAAGTTTGGGGAGACGCTCACCAAAGGTGCATTAACCTGGTATTATCTTTTACCTGAAAATTCTATAAATTCTTTTGCTGAGCTTGCAGACTCTTTTATTAAAACACACTCGGGAACTTAGAAGGTTGAGAAAAGGATGAGGATATCTTCAAAATAAAGCAAGGGAACTCTGAGTTGCTCAGAGATTTTGTTGATACATTCCAATGTGAAAGAATGACTCTACCCCGTGTACCAGATAACTAGGCAGTGATAGCTTTTGCAAGTAATTTGAACAACAAAAGTTCAGAAGCCACGAGAAGGCTTAAAAAAAGACTTCGTGAATTTCCCGCAACCACTTGGAACGATGTTTATAACAGGTAGAGTACAAAGCGTAGAATTGAATAGGATATCGTACCTTAACATCATCATGAATAAAGGAGCGGATCCAGGAGATCAGAAGCTGAAAAAAGATCAGGTAAGAACAGGTATGATGCATATATGGGACCTGCAGGAAAGGATTCACGATCTAGACAAAATTACCAACGCCTATGATCAAAGGTTAAGAGACAGGGAAACCGGGTCTTTATCCAGGTTTAGAGGCGATCGAATCAACAAAGAGCCACGAGATGACGATAGGAATTTAATGGAACGGTTCGCTGGTCATAATTTCAACGTAACTAATTCTGAGCTCGTAGCTGTTCTAAGGGGTATGGGAGATAAGGTACGGTGGCCAAAAGAGATGCAGTCAAATCCAAACAGACGTAACCCGGACCATTCGTGCGAGTTTCACAATGACCGCGGACATAAAATATCAGAATGCAGATTCCTACAAAGTAAAGTAGACCATTTACTGAAGCAATGATATCTCACAGAGTTGTTTAGTGAAAAGGGAAAATAAGCTTACATGAAAAATAGGCAGGAGCCACCCAAACCACCATCACCTAAGAGAACAGTGAAATGGCATCAGCGGAGGGGAAGATATTTACGGAGTAACGTACACGGCTTCAAATAAGGTTTCCAAAATGACGATCACACAGGGGAAGCGAGTACGACAAACCTTAGAACACGAAAGCATAAGCTTTGATGATGCAGATCCAGAAAGAGTGATTACTCCTCACAATGATGCACTGGTAATATCCTTACTTATACATGACACTGATGTAAAACGAATTTTGGTTGATCTAGGAAGTTCTGCAAATATCATTCTACTAAGGGTATTGCGGGAAATGCAAGCTGAAGATAAAATAATACCCAAGGCACATACTTTGTCAGGCTTCGACAATTCAAGCGTGGTAACAAAAGGTGAGGTAAATTCTAACAACTTTTGCTACAGGTGTTATTAAAGAAACTAAATTCAGGTAGTTGATATGGATATGGCCTACAACATAATTATGGGGAGACCATGGATCCATGAAATGGATGTTGTTCCATCAACTTTGCATCAAGTTATTAAGTTTCCATCACCATGGGGAATACGTCAAATTCGAGGGGATCAACAAACAACCAGGAGTATCAACATCGTAACAGATACGAGCACCGTGAGTAAAGAGAAATAGCAATTACAGGAAGCAGTTGGAGGTGTCAACAATCAAACTTCAACTGAACAAGAAAAAACGGATTTAAACTCAAGACCGGATGTAATTCAAGAACTTGAAGAAAATGAGAACATTAAAACAACAAGAGAGGAGCTCGAGGCTGTGGTGTTATTTGAGCAATGGCCTGAAAGAAAAGTTTACGTAGGAGCCAATCTAAATCCCGACATGCGAGGTATATCGATTGAGTTTTTAAAAGCTAACGTGGACTGTTTTGCTTGGTCCCACGCTGATATGATAGAAATACCACCTGATGTGATGACTCACAAACTCAACGAGGACCCATCTTTCACACCTATCAACCAAAAGAAAAGAAAGCAAGGTGCATTCAAGAATCAGGTAATTCAAGGTGAAGTCAAAAAATTATTAAAGATCGGGTAAATTCGCGAGGTAAAGTATCCAAATTGGTTAGCTAATACAGTGGTCGTGCCAAAAAAGAATAGTAAGTGGCGTGTTTGTATGGATTATACTGATCTAAATAAAGCTTGCCCAATAGACTATTTCCCTTTACCACATATAGATCAGTTAATTGATGCAACCACAGGTCATGAACTTCTAAGCTTTTTAGATGCATATTTGGGATATAATCAAATTAAAATGGATCCTGGTGATGAGGAAAAAACTTCTTTCATCACAGACAGGGGGACTTGCTGTTATAAAGTAATGCCTTTTGGTCTCAAAAATGCTGGAGCAACCTATCAAAGGTTGGTCACCAAAATATTTCAAGAACATTTAGGAAAAACTATGGAAGTATATATTGGCGATATGCTCGTCAAAACCCAGCATTCTCACGATCATATTTCTCACTTATCTATTACATTTGAATATTTACGGAATTTTAACATGAAACTCAACCCAGAAAAGTGTGCATTTGGAGTTCCTTCAGGTAAATTCTTGGGTTTTCTCGTTTCTAACAGTGGCATTGAGGTAAATCCTTTTCAGATTAAAGCAATAGAAGAAATACCTGATATCCTTACCAATAAGAAGGAGGTTCAAAGATTAACGGGAAGGATTGCTGCCTTGGAAAGATTTATTTCCAAATCCTCAGAAAAATATTTTAAGTTCTTTTCTGCTCTCAAAAGGCAAGACCATTTTGAGTGGAATGAAGATTGTCAACAGACCTTTAGGAGCTTTAAAGCTTACTTATCAAATGCTCCACTATTGGCGAAACCAAAGGAAGGTGAAACATTGCTCATCTACTTAGCAGTATCGAAAGTCGCGGTAAGTGTTGTTTTGGTACGACAAGACCAAGGTAAGCAATACCCTATTTATTATGTAAGCAAATCTTTATTAGATGCTGAGACATGATTTCAAAAACTAGAAAAATTAGGATTAGCTTTGACCATGGCATCTAGGAAATTAAAACCTTATTTTCAATGTCATCCAATTGTCGTAGTTACATCTTTTCCATTACGAAATATTTTGCATAAACAAGAACTATCAGGAAGATTAGCAAAATGGGCTATAGAATTAAGTGAGTATGAAATCATTTATCAACCTAGGACTGCTATAAAATCCCAAGTTCTCGCTGATTTCGTAGCGGATTTTAGTCAAGGGATACATTTAGAAGCAGAAAAGGAATTACAAGTCTTTAATGGAATGAACCCAAGAACTTGGATTTTGTGTACAGATGGTTCATCAAATGTAGAGGGAGCAGGCTTAGAAATTATTCTTAAACCACCTACGGGTAAAACCATAAGACAGGCTATAAAATGTCACCATGTAACTAACAATGAAGCAGAGCATAAAGCTGTGATTGCAGGTTTAGAGTTGACACTGGTACTTGGTATCACAAAAGTCATAATCAAAAGTGATTCATAGCTCGTAGTAAATCAAATGCTGGGGATTTATGTAGCCAGGGAAATACGAATGCAAGAGTATCTCGAAAAGGTACGAGAACTGATAAGACAGTTCCAAACTTGGAAGGTAATGCAAATCCCAAGAGAGGAGAACGCGGAGGCCGATGCTTTGGCTAATCTTGCATCTGCAACAGACATAGCAAATGATGCAAATGCTTCAATCAACATTTATTCCATTCCGTTCTTGAACCTGACAAAAATGAGGCAAAGTTTAATCACTTAACTTGGGATTGGAGAAACGAAATAGTAGCCGTTCCTGGGGATAAAA
This sequence comes from Nicotiana benthamiana, assembly GCA_034376525.1. Taxonomy (NCBI): domain Eukaryota; kingdom Viridiplantae; phylum Streptophyta; class Magnoliopsida; order Solanales; family Solanaceae; genus Nicotiana; species Nicotiana benthamiana. The sequence continues at coordinate 68,783,849 of CM067334.1, read as the reverse complement.
TAAAATCTCATGCACTTCGAAAGAAAGTTGCTCGTTATTGCCTATATCAAGGAAATCTTTACCGAAAAATATTTGGTGGACCATTAGCAAGGTGTCTCAGACCTTCTCAAATGGAGTATGTGATGAGAGAAATACATGAGGGACATTGTGGAAATCAAGCAGGAGGTAGATCACTTGTAAAGACATTGATTTGAGCAGGGTACTATTGGCCTAAGATGGAAGATGAAGCTAATGATTTCGTGTCTAAATGTGACAGATGTCAAAGATACAGTAACGATATGCATAGATCAGCCGAATTATTACACCCCGTTGTATCTCCCTGGCCCTTCATGAAATGGAGGAAGGACATCGTAGGTCCATTACCACAACCAAAAGGTCAGGTAAAGTTTCTACTCGTACTTACTGATTATTTCACTAAATGGGTAGAAGCAGGGGCATTCAAACAAGTACGAGAGAAAGAGGTCAAAGATTTTATTTGGAGAAATATCATATGCCGCTTTGGGGTACCAAAGGAAATCATATGTGATAATGATCCACAATTCATAGGAGCACAAATCACGAAGTTCTTCCAAAGTTGGAAAATTAAAAAGGATAACTTCAACACCATACCATCCTGCAGGCAATGGACAAGAGGAATCCACAAACAAAGTCATAATTAATAATTTAAAGAAAAGATTGTAAGACTCAAAAGGTAATTGGCCTGAGGTGTTACCTGCGGTATTATAGGCGTACCGAACAACGACGAAAACAAGCACGAGAGAAATATTATTTTCAATGGTTTATGGAGCAGAGGCCTTAATACCAGTGGAGATAGGGGAACCAAGCACAAGGTACGTTCAAACAACGGAAGACTCAAATAATGAAGTGCTACGAGTGAATCTTGATTTGCTCGAAGGAAGAAGAGAAGTGGCATTAATAAGGATGGCAGCTCAAAAACAAGTAATTGAACGATACTATAACAGGAAAGCACGTCTCGGGTTGTTTAAAATTGGGGATTTTGTACTCAAAAAGGTGTTCCAATCTATGAAAGTTGCTAACTCTGGAAAGCTAAGTCTAACATGGGAAGGTCCCTATCGAATCCGTGACATTGCAGGAAAAGGAGCATACGAGTTGGAGACAATGAATGGCAAGGTTATACCTTCACATTGGAATGATGTCCATCAAAAGAGATATTACTTCTAAGGAAATGGTCAAAGTCAGGTATCCCCATGTTAGATTTTTCCTTTGAATTGTTAAAATTTTACTAACAATTTTAGATGCTAGAAAAAAATCCTAACTCGTGCCAAATGATGAGTCACGACATGCACGGAAAAATGGAATACTTTTAAATTCGAGCCTAGGGTTACATTAATCTGATGGAAATACACACGGGTTAGGCAGTCTTCATCTATAATTGCACCTCCGAGTCCCATATATTTTTCTATTTCAGTAAAAGGGCCAAACTGAGAGAAACATACAAGTGCCCGAGGCTTCATTCTTCACCGCTCAAACACTTGGGGGACTACATACTATACACAGATGCATGTAGAAAAACATATGCGAATATCACAATATACGAATATCAAACAAAAGTTGGTCAAACTTTTGGAGGTAAGTGTTGAGAGGAAATTACGAAGTCATCAGCACTCAGCATTAAACATTCATTATAATGTTACGAACAAAGTCACTTCTTAAACCCTTCCTAAATATGTAAAGATCGGGTTATGACTATGTATTGAAACGGGTTACGAAGAAAAACCTTGTCTATTTTATATCATGTAAAACTCTGTACAAGAAAAACAGTTACGAGAAAGTCATAGATGTATTTTAACACATGTAATAGTCATAAAAACTTGTCAAAGTTCATGAATGAAAACTTATCAAAGTTGTTTCATACAAAACATCTGTATTCATATTTCTTTCATCGTATTATAACACCATTATGAAGTTGAGACGTCTTCTTCATTAAGTGTCGATAAATAAAAGGGCCATCTTTTATAAATCTCATGTTGATTCTATGGGAAGAATCATAAAGCATTTTCAAAGGATAAAAATGCTAAACTATTCTATAAGTCCTAAATAAGTAAATAGGCAAGGATAAGAATATAAAGAAGTACTCATAAACCTTCTTAACATAAAAGACTAAGAAAAAATTTAGTCATCAAAAGTATTTGTTTACAAAAGCCCATTATAGTAACTGGGGACTTCGTCAAAAGTTCCCTTAAAATATTATCAAGGGATGACAAAAATACTAAAACACAGTAAAAACTTAACACATTCAATTGGTCACTGAAGGAGTTGGAGCTTCAGAAGTTGTAACCTCACTTTCAGAGGCAAGAATAAGCATGGTAACAACTTCTGAACGAGCAATAGGTATGGTTTCAACTGTGCTTGACTTTATAGCATCAACAAGGGGAGCAATAGTCACGGGAACCTCAATTCCCACATATTGTGTCATAGAAGCTTCACCCTCGGAAACTGGAATCACAGCTTCAGCCACCTCAGTAACTGCTTCAGAATTAGATATCTCATCCATTCCAGGTGCTTCAAGAAAAGGTGAAGTTGACGTTAGCTTTGGTAGATAGAAATCTTAAACGAGCCACTGCCCTCCACACTAGAGGACCAATTTGGGCCAAAAAAATATTAAAGAAATGGCAAAAATCGAGAATGACCGGGTCAATCGGAGGATTAAAACCCAAAGTAAAAGGGTAAGTATAAATAAAATAATACCCAATCCTAAAAGAAGAGATTCTTTAATTTGGGGCAGGAATAGACATTCGGAGACTATTTTTCCAGTTACAATCTTTTCTAATGGTAGGGATTGTAATTTTGGTCACTAAAGTAGGATAAGTATTAGCTTTTTCTAATCCAGCAACTTGCTTTTCAAGAGATTGTCTATCACTCATAAAAGATAAATCACCGGGTACGTCTTCAACCACTAAAGATTCTCGGGAACAATCAGAGATTTCTTTACCTTTAGAGGAATGCATTTTTGGAATAGAACTCCTAGAAGAGGAACCAGAAGAGCCGCCTCGAGTAGATTCTAACCCTGTTCGAAGTCTGCCACCTCTGCCTCTTCTATGTCTAACAGGGGCATTGGAAAATTTGTCTAAAATTCTAACTCTTTTAGGGTTAGGGTTTGGAGATGCCATTGTTGAACAAAGTTGGATCGAAAGAGAGAAAAAGTAAGGAAGAGAATGTTTGCTAAAGATTTGTGAAGAATAAGACAAAGGAAGAAAAATGTTAAGTATGTATACAATGACAACCGTCAACTTAGAAGTGTAATGATGGAAAGCCTATAATAAAGGCAACTATCACTTCGTGAATAGTAGAGTGAAGAATCGTTGAAAAAGGATGCAAAATGGCAGAGTCAATCAGAAAGTGACACATGGACAAAACATTAAATGAAAAAGACAACCGAGACGTGAATACTGTCATATGCATTAATTATGGCAAAAATTCCATTTTTGTGAAGATCCACTTCCCAATTATTTAATTGATAAATAAATGGGAAGTGGGAGGACAATCTATATTGGGAAAACTGAATTTAAATTAAAGATGATGTGGCATGACACGTGGACTGGTCAAATAGTCAAAGTGTAACAATTGAGTAAAAGGAACGGGAGATGACAGATACGGGAAGATAAATTTAAACAGGCACAAGAAGGAGTTTAGATACGAGTCTCGTACCAGATCAAGTCATTTAATGCCAACGGATCAAAAGACATTGAAGATAAGGATCTGAAGATAGAAAGCAGTCCAATTTCAATATTAAATACCTAATACGTTAGAGAATTGGTATTTAATAGGAATGATTATGTAACGGCTTATTTAATATCATTTATTAATCATAATTGTATCATTAAAAGTGAGGTTTCATTCCTCCTAGGATTAACTATAAAAAGAAGAAGTCTCATCATTTGTATGGACACGAAATATCATCAACAATATACTGAAATACAAATTTGTTTACAGTTTACTCTTATTTTCTGAAAGCCTATTATTCTTTTTTGGTCTCTTGATTATCAGTAACTCGATTTTCTTATCTTAAATTCTAGCTTTGACTAAAATATTATTTTTTGGTTAAACAACAATGTCGGATGCGAATTCAGTCAAACTCAGTAACATTTGTTTATACGTTGTATTTTTCTTATAAACCCATTAATGTATATATATAAATATATAATTTAGAATCCAATAGCTTAAAAGAATTGTAACATCGAATCAGTAAGCTTTAAATCATAACTCCGCCTCTGCGTACGCGAGACACCAATCTTCATCGGGTTGATTTTAAATTCACGTCAAGGAAGTGCTTTGGTAAAGAGCTAATTATTGGCAACTATTTCTCCTTAGGGTTTTTAATGAATTTCCTTTTAAGAAAAAAGAAAAAAACAAAAGAGGCTGAAATGTAATTCTTAGAAGGAATACTTTAATGGAAAAAGAGAGTAATTAAATATACAAAGATATATAGGGAGATCATATTTTTATAGATGATTTAATTAGGGCCCTCAGAGTGGTAGGGTTAAGAAGGCGTGCAAAAACTGCTTATGATTTTGAGTGATAAAAATGTCGAGAAAAGACCATAAAAAATTACAGAGCTTTTTTTCTTTTGGTCTCCTTTTAATAGGGGCCTATACAACCCATGCACCATCTTTCTTTGATTATTAACTTCATATTTTTCGGACTAACTTTAGTTACCCTAATCATCTTGTCATCCCACATGTTGCCAACTTTGATTTTCTCTGAACCTAAACGCATATATATACTCCGTACATACATATTTTTGCTCGGACTCTCCAAAAATAGTGTTGGGTGTCTCGATCCTCTACAGTAGTACATTTTTTAAGGATATGACAGAGATGCAATAACATTTTGGCGAATCCGTGCAACATAGATTATGACCCCCCCCTCCCCCACCCCCACCCCCACCCCCAAAAAAAAACTAACGTTAAAATAGCATGGCCTAACCGTTTTCTGACTGGATATTCAAAAATAGCCGGCATTTGCCAAGTCATTGAAAAATAGCCACTATTTTGCTGCAACAGAGACCGGTCCAACATAATATACTGGAGTTCGGTGCACCTGTGTATGAACTTCCAGCATATTATGCTTGACCGGCATACTTTGCTGGCTCCAGTATAATATAATGGAGTGTGGAGCACCGGTGCTCCAATCTCCAGTATATTATGCTGGACAGGTATATTATACTGGAACTCTAGTATATTAGACTAGAGTTCCAGAATAATATACTGAAGATTTCAGTATATTATGCTGGAGTATTTTTCCAGATTTTGAATAGTGTTTTTATTTTTATTTATCTTTACATAAAAAGTGACTAAATTTCGATTACTTTTGAAATTGTGGCTATTTTTGAATGTCCACATGTAAATCTGGCTATTTTTGAATTTCTCGCTCAACAATAACATAATATGCAGTGTAATCCTATATTGTGGGATTTCAAGAGGATAAAGTGTATGACCTTAACCCTACCTTGTGGAGATAGAGAAACTATTTCCGAAAGATCCTCGGGAAAATAATTCTTGGCGAATTTGAACAGAAGAACAACAACAACAACAATAATAATAATAATAATAATAATAATAATAATAATAATAATAATAATAATAATAATAATAATAATAATAATAATAATAATAATAATAATAATAATAAGGTCATGTCGAAAATACCCCAAACACAGTGACCTAAATATGTATACAAGTAGTCATTCCATCTCATTTTAAACGACACAATTTACTTGAGCACGAGTTGATAAATTTTAGATATAGCTTTTTTATTAATGGCACTGTAGACAACTGTAGCAACTTGTATATGACCATGCCATGACCCTCACGATATAATTGTATGAATTTATGTTTATTCTTTTGATGGAATTGTGGGGTTTTAATTTGCTTGTGGGGTGTGTATTGAGGAAGTAGTCATCCCTACTCAAAAGTGCAGCATTGCACGCACATTTCTCAGCTTCTCTACCTTCACAAGGTAGGAATAAGTTTGCGTATATATTATCCTCTCTAGTGTAGGATTACATTGAGTTTATTGTTGTTGTTAAAGATTTTATGTCCAAATTCATGCGGTCAACAGCCTTCCTGCCCCGGTAGGAGTAAGGTCTGCGTACATATTACAATTACCCTCCCCAGACCCCACTTGTGCAATTATACTAGATTGTTGTTGCCACTATAATTCAATGGCATTTTTATATGTTATGCATATCTTTAGTTCAGGACCACAAAATTCAAAAGTCTTCTTTATATTTTTAAGCTTTCTACCTTGTCAAATTAAAACACAATATGAAACAGAGGGAGTAATATTATGTAACAAGCATGGTTTAGTAACCCACAAATAATACAAAATAACAAGTAACATGTATAAATTTAAATCCAAAAGGATAATGTTAGTCTGTTCAGCGACTATAATGAGTTATACAAAAGTCCAACAACTTATTATTATAGAAAATCATGTGAGAGAAATCATGGAAGCTACCAAATATAACATCTCTCTTCATCGTATATATTCATTCAAGCCTCAGTAATATAAAACATGTCATCTCCTTAAAAAAAAAATTCTCCTCCTGTCCATTTGTTTCTCCAACTTTCAACATGATAAAATTGGTCAATACTTTATTTATTTACTTCTGCTTAACCTTTTTACTGTACAGTAATTACAGCAACAGTGTCAAAGGTTTTACATCACAATGGCCAAGAGGAGGCAGATCAACAAAATTATATGACTTCAAGGTTTACTCTTGTTTTACCTAGCTACAACAACAACAATACAGTATAATTCCACTAGTGAAGTCTGGGAAGGATAGTGTGTATGTTGACCTTACCCTTACCTTGGGGTAGAGAGGTTATTTCCGATAGACCCTCGGCATTCCTCCCTACCATGCTCTTGGGGTGATCACTCGAACTAACAACCCCTTGGTTGGAGGTGGAGGGTGCTCACCGCTAGAGCAACCCACTCTTGTCTTGTTTTACCTAGCTAATTTGTTTATTTACTCAGTGATATTCTTTTATAATCAAAATGATAATTGCTTCTCTTTTTCAGGTGCAAACAACTAGAATAACTAAGCTATGTAACACCAAAGACATTCCAACTATCAATGGAATGTATCCAGGACCAGTTGTTTATGCTCAAGAAGACGATAAAGTTATCGTCAAAGTGACCAATGAATCTCCATACAATATCACAATCCACTGGTAAGTAATCACAAAGTATTCCCTTAGGTTATTTCACATCTATTTTTCTTTCACATTATGGCAAACTTACCTGACAGGCATGGAATCCGCCAGAGGCTATCGTGCTGGTACGATGGCCCTTCTTACATCACACAATGCCCCATACAAACTGGACAAAACTTTACGTACGAGTTTACTCTGGTACAACAGAAGGGCACATTTTTCTGGCATGCTCATGTTTCATGGCTTCGCGCCACTGTTTATGGTGCCATTGTTGTTTACCCTAAGAAGGATGTCTCTTACCCTTTCAAGTTTCCCTATGAAGAGCATATCATCATTTTAGGTACATTGATTCAATTTATAAAGTTGTCTTTTTTTCTAGAAGAGCTTAAGTTCTATACACTGACGGTATATTAAATATTTACAAAATCAGCTCATTTGAAAGGTTATTGCAGGTAACTCTATTTAATTTATTGACCGCATAGAGTAATGGTAGTTAACTTGCTATAACAGATAATCTTACACTGGTAGTGTAAAAAAACTATGCACTGTGTATATAACTTAAATCCTTTTTGGAATAGGAATGTTATCAAGAACTATATTCTCAATAACTTATCCAAAAACTATCTTATTTCCAAAGAGTTTTTTAGATGATTTAACTTATATACACATTATTGCATGCTATTTTATTTATGGTTCTTATGTTTAGGTAATTATTTACGCTATTTCTGCTGGAGTTACTAATGCTCTTTTGTTTTTGTTTTTGTTTTTGTTTTTTCTTTCCTTCACTGAGCCGAGGGTCGATTGGAAACTGCCTCTCTGCCCTTTCGGGTAGGGGTAAGGCCCGTCTACATATTACCCTCCCCAGACCCCACTTTGTGGGACTATACTGGGTAGTTGTTGTTGTTGTAACTTATATACACTGACTTTCTGAAACTGTTTTACTGTTCTCAAACTTGGAATATACAGGAGAGTATTGGATGAAAGACATCATGCAAGTTGAGCAGGCAGTTCTAGCTAGCGGTGGAGCGCCGCCACCTGCTGATGCTTTTACCATCAATGGCCACCCCGGCCCTAACTATAATTGCTCCGCTAATGGTAAATTTTCACATCCATTACTCAACTTTTACTTCAAAACCTTTAACTCAAAGAAGAAGGAAATATGATTAAACTTCTACCATTAATGGGAATATTTGTTATTTTTAAACCTTTCGTGTTAGCTAAAAGTGTCATGATTTGTTTCAGATTTTTATAAAATAGATGTGGTTCCTGGGAAGACATACCTGTTAAGGATAATCAATGCAGCTTTGAACCAGGAGCATTTCTTTGCCATTGCAAATCACAAATTGACAATCATTGAAGTTGATGCAGAGTACACAAAACCGCTGACCACGGACCGAGTCATGCTCAGTCCAGGTCAAACCCTAAACGTCCTAGTCACAGCAGATCAACCCATAGCTAGATATTCAATGGCCATGGGACCTTACCAATCAGCCAAGAATGTCTCATTTCAAAACATAACATCAACTGCTTACTTCCAATATTATGGTGCCAGAGAAAACGACTTACGTTTATCTGCAGCTTTACCGCGTTTTGACGATAACCTTGCAGTTAAGACAGTCATGGACGGGCTTAGAAGTCTTAATCCTGTAGCTGTTCCTAAGGAGATTGACAAAAACCTATTCTTGACAATTGGACTAAACGTGCAAAAATGCCGGTCCAAGAATCCCCAAAAAGATTGCCAAGCTAAAGGGGGTGGAGTCATGGCTGCTTCAATGAATAACATCAGCTTTATTAAACCTAACATCTCAATTTTAGAAGCTTACTACAAGAAAATCAATGGGTACTTCACTCAAGATTTTCCCGGGGTGCCCCTGAAGTTCTATGATTTCGTGAATGGGGCACCTAATAATGCTCCTAATGACACAAATTCTCTAAATGGAACTAGAACCTATGTCCTTGACTATGGGACTACGGTTCAACTTATTCTACAGGACACCGGAACTATCACAACAGAGAACCACCCTATTCATTTACATGGCTACAGCTTTTATGTTGTGGGCTACGGTACCGGAAACTATGATCCGGAAACAGCCAACTTCAATCTGGTAGATCCACCATACATGAATACAATTGGAGTTCCGGTAGGTGGATGGGCTGCCATTCGATTCATTGCTGACAATCCAGGTAATAATTTTTAGAATCTAAATTTCATGTCTTTATTATTACAGTCTATTGTACTAAACTCATGGTTGGACCATTTTCATGTACAGGGGCATGGTTTATGCACTGTCATTTGGAGATACATTTATCTTGGGGCTTATCGGTGGTGTTCATTGTGAAGAATGGGAACGGGCCACTAGAAAGACTTCCTCATCCTCCAGCAGACTTGCCCAAATGCTAGTAGATATATGTGTTGGGGTTGAGGTTGATAACAACAATTATGGATGGTTTATGTTTTTTTTTTATTGGAGATTCTTTGACCAATCAACTGTGCAAGCCTATACATTGCTCTTTTTCTTTTTTCAAGGAATTGGCATTTGTTGACATTTCCAAGTTTTTTTATTGAAATCGGGACTTGTCTTTCCTGTTTATCCATTTGCCTTTAACATCATGACAAAGCTGCCCTTATGCGGCATATAGACACATGACTTAGGCAATCTATGCCCCTTCCTACTCCCCACAAAAAAGTAAAAAATAAAAGAAAGAAGTGGTCGGTAGGATATATGAACATAGGAAATTGGAAAACGATTAATCATTAATAGGAAATACAATAAAAAACCAAATGGTAAGTATGAGAACCGACTCCGAGAAGCTGGCTGGCAGCTTACTAGGAACAAAAACTGTGAAGTCCAAACATACCATTAGATGGTAGATAATAAACTTATTACCTTAAGCATTCAGCTTCAACATTTCCTTCAAAGCACAACTGGCAAGTGCTTAGGACAAGCATTTGTTCATTCAAATTGTCACAAGAGACAACGAAACAATGGAAAGAATACCAGGGACCACAAACAGAAAGTGAAGCATTAGAGGTTAGGATGTGGTACCTTAGTACGCATGTGGTTCAAATTCAGCTGATTGAATTCATCAGGAACTGTGAAATCTCATTAGATTAGTATTCGCATTTTGACACGGTCATTATATAACAATACAGAGAGAATAGATATTTTTATTTCATCAGGTTCAACAGCTTTGATTGACGATGCAAAGCATCATAACAGATTAAACCCAGAACACCTTGGTAGTAGGTCATACTACAGAAACCAAGAAATGAACAATGATTAAATATAATACTTAACTAGAGATTTAAATTCAGCGAGTTTTTGGAATCTAAAATAGGCTTTAGTTAAATTCCATTCTACCAACAAATTCATAATGAATCCACAAAGGAACAAGTTATATCTCACATTCTAACGACTGAAGAAATCCCCTGAGGAGAAGGATAAAAGAGTGTCTAGAAACTTGACTGACTCCATAACTTGCATGGCTGATACGACGAACTCCCACTATGACACAAAATTGGCAGATAACTAACTGAACTTAATATAAATAGGCCCTTTAATTTTACATATAGGAATAATCACCTAGCATGCCCTTCCTTGGGGACGCTTCTTGCTAAAATGAGTATTCCACAATCTCATTAAACAAAGTCACAGTCCCTTTTTAAGCTTCTGATTGGTGTAACTTGAAATACTCATTTGCACAGAAGCTTTGCAAGCAATATCGCATTCAAATCATGGATCCATATAGTACAATCAGAAGTAGAGCGCAGTGAGGGAGCAAGAGAATAATACTAGAGGTCTTTGTAGACAGGAAAAGACAAGAGGGGTTGCTCTGATGGTAAGCAACCCCCACTTCCAACCGAGATGTTGTGAGTTCGAGTCTCCCCAAGAGCAAGGTGGGAAGTTCTTGGAGGGAAGGATGCCGGGGGTCTATTTGGAAACAGCCTCTCTACCCCAGGGTAGGGGTAAGGTTTGCGTACACACTACCCTCCCCAGACCCCACAAAGTGGGATTATACTGGGTTGTTGTTGTTGTTGTTGTTGTCTTTGTAGACAGGTATGCAAAACCATGACTAATCAGGTTAATAAAATTCTCACACTTCGAATTTCCTGTCTCTTATGATTCTGACATCAAATTTCTATAATGTAATGGTAGATCGTATTACATATGAAATGCTGTATTTTAGTTTATTTAGTCAAAGAGAACAACTTTCCTCTCAGAATGATGTCAATAGTACTATAAAGATTCATTACGGTCCAGATGCCAATAGTATGATTGGGGTTTTAAACCGGCAATAGTTCAAGCATAATCCATGAGATGACAAATCAAATATCATGGGTTGACTTTATTTTGCGTCCAAAAGTTCTCACCATTGACACTTTGTCCGGCTGTAAATGAAAGCCTCTCATTACTTTTCAAGTTCAGATAATCAACCTGTAAGTAACACAAATACTGAAAAGTTACAGAGATGATATTCTCGTCTGTGCGAGTTACATGAACAGGGAAAACCCGCACCTGCTCAGGGTCCAAAATCAGAAGGCAGAATGCATCAACTGGACCAGCCGAGGGATCCAATGAATCATGTGATGGTTGTTCATCTAGAGAAGGAATCCCTGGAGTAGGCCCCAAATACTGTAGCCTTGATCTCACCGAACCAGCAAACCAAGCTGCCTCTCTTTGCTGAATTGTTATTATCAGAATATAAAGAAGAAATTATAGTATTTACTAATAGAAACAATTGAGGCAGAAAGTCTAATTACTGTGTCAAGCTGATGAGTCAGTTCCCTATTTTATAGACATCAACACCACATATAGTGAGATCTCTGCTTTATACTATCAAAATCTATACATATACATCGCATCTCATTACTTGACCGGTTATGAAGCTAATGTCATTTGAAGTAACTGGCATCGCCGATCACTTTCTAAAATATCCAGAACTGATGAAGTAACTTTCTTTTTATGCAGTCTTGTACCCGGTTATGCTGATTATATTCTTAACATTTGGAAATAACGACAGTATTAAATGCATAAAATGAATAATGAGTTTTGCAGATAATTCAAGGATATCTAGCGCAGACGTATGCAAACAATAAATTTTGTTGAAAGTGCCACTACTATTCCACGGAGAAACGAAAAGAAATCTTAATACAATCAGAAAGGCATGGTAATTGGACATAGCCAAGTTCTGAACGCATTTGCTGCTTTTCAGATGGAGCTTTAGCACAGCTTAAAACCGGAGAATTTTAGGCCTTACTCTAGATAGAGGCAGGTTTAGGTATATTACTTGCAGAACAAAACAAATTCATGAACTCTCATAGGTATAGGTAAAAATGCACAACATGATAAAGATTTACTGGAATTACCTTGAGCTTATCTGGATCAGAATTTGACGCATCAATCATATCTACTCGTCCATGAATTCGGAATTGTTCCCAAGTTTCAGTGAAATACCAGCATACCTAAGTCATTACCAGATTTTGTTCAAACGACGTTGGAGCAAGTACAGAACATTTCAGTTTTTGCAAAAGGTCGGAAGGGAAGCAACTCTGTTGTGCATTTACAAATCAAGCACTAAGGACAAATTGACAAGTCATAAGAAAAGAAGGAGCTGAATCATATTATATTTATCCTCACTAACACTGAATTAAAAATGTTCAAAACTTCAAATACCTCTGCGAAAGGGCAATGCTTAAGTTCTTCAATCTGCACTGGTTCAAGTAAACTGGCATCAGTTCTAAGCAAGATTCACAACTTAAATTGAAAAAAGAAACTAAAAGATCATTTATACTCCTTCCGTCCCATTTAATGTGACGATTGTTTGTATGACCATGGACTATAAGATATGTATGTGATTTATGTTAAATTAATGAATAGTAGAGGATAATATTATTCGTCGGAGAGATCGACGGGGATGTCACCCACTGTATAGGGGCGGGATGGTCGAAATGGACGCTTGCATCAGGAGTCTTGTGTGACCAAAAAGTGCCACAGAAACTCAAGGGGAAATTTTATAGAGCTGCGGTTAGACCTGCCATGTTGTATGGGACGGAGTGTTGGCCGGTGAAAAACTCTCATGTTCAGAGAATGAAGGTCGCGGAGATGAGAATGCTCAGGTGAATGTGCGGGCTCACCAGGTTAGATAAGATTAAGAATGAGGTTATTCGGAAAAAGGTGGGGGTGGCCCCGGTGGATGAGAAGATGCGGGAAGCGAGGCTCAGGTGGTTCGGGCATGTGCGGAGGAGAAGTCCCGATGCTCCAGTGAGGAGTTGTGAGCGGCTGGCGGTGGTTGGCGTGAGTCGAGGAAGATGGAGTTCCAAAAGGTATTGGGGAGAGGTGATCAGGCAGGACATGGCTAGAATGCGGATTTCCGAGTACATGACCCTTGATAGGAGAGTCTGGAGGTCTAGTATCAGGGTTGTAGGTTAGGGGTTCCTAGTATTTTTCATACTTCTTTCCCGGGGTTGGGGGTTTGGTAGGACTCTCTATAGATGATTTGTGTATTGTATTGTGCCCCCTCATGGTAGTTTCTGGTCGATATTACTGCATGCCATTTTATTTATTTATTTATGGTTTATGGTTTATGTTTAGATAATTATTACTGCATGCCATTTTAATAAAATGGTTTATGGTTTATGTGTACTAATGCTCTCTTGTTTTTGTTTTTATTTTTGTTTTTATTTTCCTCTTTTTGAGTCGAGGGTCGATTGGAAACAGCCTCTCTGCCTTATCTGGTAGGGGTAAGGCCCGTGTACATATTACCCTCCCCAGACCCCACTTTGTGGGATTATACTGGGTAGTTATTGTTGTTGTTGTTATTAGAGAATAATATTAAAATTTACCGAAAAAAGCTAGTTTGACAGAGATGACATCATGTTAACAACAAGTCAACAACAAGAATTATGTCCCAGTCCCAAACAAATTAGGGTCGACTATATAAATCCTCACAACCAACAACAACAACAACAACAACCCAGTATAATCCCACTTAGTGGGGTCTGGGAATGGTAGTGTGTACGCAGACCTTACCCCTACCCTAGGGTAGAGACGCTGTTTCCAAATAGACCCCCGACATCCTTCCCTCCAAGAACTTCCCACCTTGCTCGTGGGGAGCCTCGAACTCACAACCTCTCGGTTGGAAGTGGGGGTTGCTTACCATCAGAGCAACCCCTCTTGTTCCCTAAACTCCGCCAGCGAGAGCTTGCTCGCATTCCCATTAGGCTGACGGCCAGAATAAAACTAGATCATTCATAATTAATCTTCACAATATAGATACCATCATATTAAAGAGTTTTAAACTCACATAGTTTATATGAATTCTTGAAATTAGCAAAAGTTTATAATTAAAAAAATTAAAAAGGGTGTCAAAATTTTGAACTTTTTAATACAGACCTTGCGACTTCGTGAGTCAGTATTAATTTGAATCTTGTTGGTACAATCTTGAAATCCTCTGCCACAAAAAAAAACTCAATGAAATGGGAAAAATCTCTGAATTTAGCATTCTTATAAGCTTAAAAGGCTGAAAACAGACCTGAAGACAACAGTTCGATTAGAGGGTCGGCAATTGGATCCAACAGTTGCCTAATAATACCAGAAGCAAAATTAGATCATAAAGAACAGATTTATTTGGTAAATTCTATTTAAAAAAATAATAAAAATTGGAACAAAAATGAAGTAATGAAGGGATTGTACGAGCTGAAAGTAAGTGGAATGTTTAAGATGGGAATTGGAGCTGAGGGACTTGAGAAGAAGCTGCTTCCATGGTGCTGTTGCAGAGCTACTCATTTTCGGATTATTTTTCCAAATTCTGAGGAGAATTTTTGTATTTTTTTCAGGGAAAAAGAAAATGTTTGCTGGTAAGAAGCAAAAATAGTACTATCCGGCTATTTCTTTTAATTTAGTATTCAATGTTAAATAATTACTCCAAGATGGGTATTTTTTGAATTGTTATATAATAAAATAATATTCTTATAGACTTTTTTCTATTTAAATATTTATATAGGATATGGTTTTCTATTTCTTTTATTGGATATGGCAGGATACTCAATTTGATTTTTATTAAAATTTCTAACTTTTTTTGGAGTATATCTTTTTAAATTTATTTGAAGCTTAATCAGACTAATAGATTTTAGCTGAATGCATAAGGTAGAAAAAGTTTACTTAATCAAATTCAAAGCGAATATATTGCTTACTCAAAACATCTCTTCGAATTAAAAAAATTTGATGTTTTTAACATATTGATATTACACGTTAATAGAATATTATATTTGATTAATCATACACTTGGAACAAGACAACAAAACTTGAGATATTTAAATCGAATACGTACAGTATATTTATTAGTTTAATGCATTCACCAAGTGCAAATAAACTTTTGATACATTAATATTCTTAAATTTCCATAATCATGAAAATCTTGAGTTTAGACGTAATTTATTTTTAGTAACTTTATTCTCCAATCATCGTAAGAAGGTGGAAGAATTTCTTTTTATTTTATGGTGGAAGAATTAAAAACAAAATAATGTTAGAACATGTCTGTTCTATGGGTAGGGTAAGATTTGCGTACATATTATGATCCTTAGATTCCACTTGTGAGATTATACTGGACAGTCATTGTTATTGTTATTGTAACTTGTAGTGCACTAGGCGATCATAAAATATTAGGTGAGCAATTTGTAGGCAATACATAAGTGATATATGATTTGATCAGAATCTCCTATTTTATGCACACAAAAAAATCCTGTTAATAACTAATAAGTGTTCAATCGGAGATCACTTACGCGATCATAAATAATATATAAATAATTTTTAGGTAATGCATAAGTGATTTATGATTACAGCAGGATCTCTCACTTTTCAAAAAATAATCCTGATAATAACTAGTAAGCAATGTACCTGAAATTATTTCGAGAATCATAAATAATACAGGCGATTTCTAAATAACATGTAGGTGATCTATGATTTCACCAGAAACCTTTACTTTATAAAAAATAATCCAGGTAAGAACTAGTAAGTGATCAACTGGACATCGCTTAGATGATCATAAATAATATATGGGCCACTTCTAGATAATACATGGACGATTTATGGTTCACCACAATTTCTTACTTTATAAAAATAATTATCTTGATAATAACTAATAATTGATTAATCGTTTAACACTTAGCCGATCCTAAATAATATATGTCCCGATTTAGATAACATGTAAACGATCTATGATTTCATCAAGATCTCTCACTTATAAACAAATAATCTTGGTAACTAATGTGCGATTCATCAAAGATCACTTAGGCGATAATAAATAATACATGAGTTATTTTTAGATAAAGATCACGCTCAAGTATGCCTTATAAAAGGACAATGCGGTCGTTGCAAATATAATCTGGTTTACAAGTCCGGAGTCGAATATCACAGAGAACTAAGGTTTAGCTACAGCTGTTCACTATTACCAAGAAGACAAGCTTGAAAAGTTCCTAACTTATAGATATTAAGATTCTTGTGTTTAACTAATTAATTAACAAAATAAATAATAAAATAACAACTAAAGATACTAAGAGTTAGATACAAGATTAAGGAGGTCTAGAGTTATGATTTCCCCAATTGTCGGAGTCCTTCCCGCTATGTCTTCTATAATTTCGCCTAAGTATTCTCTACCGATCATGAGCACTGTTATTACCGTAAATATCTCTCGAGTAATCACGAGAATTTACTAGATGCACTCTCCCGAGATAAGCTAGTTGTCTTTTAATACAGCTCACTTCAGATCACACCCAAGACTCCGTTATCCCTAATCCCGCCTTTAAACCCACAGTTATAGATCCTTCTTATACTTTGGGAGTGGTGTTGTTCAAAAATTACCTACATATGCACTCTCTCCCGAGTTATGCATACTAAATAGTACAGCTAATTGAGAGTTCTTCAATTAACTACAACAAGAATGTAGTTGAACAAATAGAGATTATATTACGACTCAATTATATAAAAATATAACAAGAATTTATCCTACAAAAGGTTACATCAAAACCCTAGTTAACAAATTAGCTATTCATAATAGTATGTAAAACTGCAATATTAAAATTCATAACCAACAATGAAAAACAGGAAGAGGAAAGAAAACTTGTAGAAGAATTCCCAAGCCTTGCTCCTATTGTGTCTCTGCCTTCTTAGTCAAATCTATGTCAAAAATATGTCGAGATCCTCAAAAATACTGTTTTTCATGTATATATACCAAGTAGGGTCGGGCCCAAGTACTTATATCTTCTCCTACGCGAAAAATGACATGTTTTAGGCTTGGATGGCCACGGTTCCACCGCGGTCACGGTTAAACCGCGGCCAAACATCCTATCAGATTCTTCATTCGTCTACGACTGCCTTCAGCCGTGGTTTTGCCGCGGTCGCGGTAAAATCATAGTTTCTTACCCTGTTCCATTTAGAATTTGGAAAAATGTAAAAAATAAAAGTTGTAGCCCTTTGAGATATCTTTCCAACCATATATTATCGAGCCCAAACAGAATTCTGAAAAACAAGTTATATCTATTTTATTAAACAGTGCGCAATATGCCTCATCGAGTCTTCGTTTATTCTCAACGATCAAATTTGACCCCCGAACACGATCCCGACTTAATTCCTTGAGCTTTTAATCAGACGTCAAAGCTTTAAATCACTTAAATTCATTCTAAAACATCTATATAGCTCGGAATCACACCTATAAGGCATAAAACACACAATTAGTGCAAAACACTAACGATAAAAGCGCAAACTCAACTAAAGTGCAGTAAATTAGAGTGTAATAATCGACTAAAATACGTAATTATAGCCTATAATCAACACCCCGCACTTACACCATTGCTCATTCTCGAGCAATCAAACTACACTTTTTTTAGACACGACATTTTAAACAATTCTCCTAACTCATCACACCAAGAGTATTTAAAACAGACTAAGCACAAAAGCGTAATATCTTCACCTCAAGATTTGACTCACGAGTACCACGCATTATTCACAACTCACCTACTTACTGTAACATAGAGGTCACTGACATTACCTTTTCTTCATGAATCAAGTGCCCTCACACAACAAAAGAGAGTAGTTCCACGCAATAAAATTTAAGAACACTTAGGAACTCAAGATAGAAAG
This sequence comes from Nicotiana benthamiana, assembly GCA_034376525.1. Lineage (NCBI taxonomy): Eukaryota > Viridiplantae > Streptophyta > Magnoliopsida > Solanales > Solanaceae > Nicotiana > Nicotiana benthamiana. The sequence goes on along the minus strand of CM067334.1, from coordinate 68,765,533 downwards.
CGTTCATTCACACTCAGAAATAACATTCATATGCCACAAAAGATGCACCATAAGCTTGCTCGTAGTGTACTACTCCACTAATCGAGCTCATTTAATCTAGGATCAATTAGGACTTTATTTGATTGTAATGTAGGCCGCGGGACGGGTAGGATACATTTAGATATAAGAGTGGCTACATCTCCTTAAGCACTTTAATACATATACTTTAACATTCAAACCACATACTTATATCAAGTCAAACTCCACCTTCACATCAATATACATCAATTCCCAAATCATTTAAGCACAATTATATCAAGAGTCACCACTATCAAAGAATATTCTTTTTTCACAACAATGCAACTATTTTTTTTTCAATTCAAGTGGCTTTTACTTTGTCAAATAGTGCACCTTTCTCTTTATTTCATTAAGTCCAATCAAAAGCCAAACTAACCACCCCACACTTTAACTTTTATAAAGTTCATAAACAATTCAAGTGTTCATGAGAGGTTAGAAGGTTCTAATAGATGGTTAATTCAAATAAATAGGTAAGGCTTGTAATGCGGTTCCCAAAGAAACAGGATTACAGGCTCAAATGGTTAACTATGATACATAATAATTAGGTGGGTAAAATATACATATCTGGCTCAACAAAGAAATGCCTATATCACTTCCTAGACTGAATAAAACTACTATTTTGCTTTGCAAACACACATGGCAAGTTCTAGACATCAAATGCAATGCACAGAATACAACAAACCTAACACACACATGGAACATAACTCACTCAGGATTGGATTAATGGACGTTCTAGTCAAAGCAGTTAAGCAAAGTTAGATCATACAATTTAAGTTACTTTTACAAGAGTCAAAAACTGAGCCTAAACGTCACAGCCAAAGTACTCACTATTGTTAAGGCATAAAAAAGTCAAGAGATACTGCTTCACTTCAAAACACAACACAATAGCTTCTACTTCAAAAAAAACTAATTACACCCGGTTCAAACAAAACCCTTGGAAAAGAACTGTGCTTTAAAGAAAAATCAAGGGGGAATTGCTACACTACCTAACAAAAAAAATCTTTTTGTTTTTTCTTTAGACTTAAATCCCTCAAGAAAATTGTCTAATAGACCCATTGTCGGGAAAAGTGCAATATTTTCTATTTAAAAAAATTAATCAATTAAACTAACACAACTAAAATAGCATAGAAAGTCACCCAGACAATCTCCTCACCCCACACTTAAAATTGTGCATTGTCCGTAATACACACCATAACTAATAAAAAGGGTAAAAGAGACTCCCTGGTACTCAGACTTCTCCCAAGCTTGGTCCTCGTGCGGGTACCTCACACTTAGTTCCAACCATTTGATTTGTTATTGTATCCTTCCAATACCTTTGCTTTCCAAGTTCCTAGAAAATAAAAAATTTGCACTATAAAAATAATACAATTTAAAAAAATTAATATAAAAAAGTAAAAGAAAGCAGTAAAGCTGAGTTACCTCCTAACAAGCGCTTGATTTAACGTCCCGGCACGACGTGAATCACTTTCTGCCTCCACTTCGAACTTATAAATCGCACCCCAAGTTTCGATTAAAGCTTATGATTATGCTCTTGGGGCGGTATAAATTCTTGCGAGCCAAAAATTAGATAGAGCCTTATGCACTTTTTGGCTCTCGACCGAGGAGTATCACCTTGCCTAGACGGCCTTGAGAATTTCAAAATATAAGGCCCATCTACCTTTTCCTTGGACTCCTCTTTATGCTCGTAAAGATCTATTCCCATTTCACCATCCGAACATAATGTAGAGAAGTGTTGGAATGATGTCCAACACGCTCCAATACATGAACTTCAAGATTTTTGACCTCCGCAACACCCAAAATACTAGAGCCAACTAAACTTGTATCTTCAACGTCCCTGGTTGACTCTAGTAATACATCTTCAACATCGGCATCCTAAAATTCTAGATGGTTTGAGTGTTGGGGTTATACTTTGGACCCCTCCATTGCCACCTCAATTTCTATCTCTAATGCAAACTGCTCCTAGCTACTATCCATAATATTGACATATCGAGCATTAGAATCTTCAACTAATTGACTCACTTGAGCCTCTAAGTTGAGAATAGTTTCATCTTGTCTTTCTATCTGCAGCAGTATTTTATTTTATTGTTCTATAATGCACTTTAACATATCTTCGATCTTCTTTAGGTCAGCTTCCCTAGGTTCTTTGTTCATGATATCACCACGAGAAAACGTAAATCGTTATAATAAGGGGTTGGGGGAAGATAAGAAATATAAGCACAACCATGAAAGTTGATCATCTTGACCACCACACATATCACACACATTCCACACATAAGATTGAGTTAGTGCACAAAACTCGCTCTCGGAGATATTTTGATAATTTTGCCAAGGGTGGTTTTCATCACAATATGCATAAGGAGGATTAAAAGTATAATTACCAACATTAAAACTTTCATAATTCCATGATACCATTTTTTTTTAAATCAAGTAAACGAAAAAAGAAAAAAAATCAAATATAAAAAAAATAAAAATAAAAGTTCAAACTTGAAACCTAGTAATATGTACACCTATAGCTACACCGTTAGTTCCCCTGCAACGGCGCCAAAATCTGATCACGCCTAACTACGCCTTATAAAAGGACAATGTGGTCGTTGCAAATATAATACGGTTTACAAGTCAGGAGCCTCCCACAGAGAACTAAGGTTTAGCTACAGCTGTTCACTATCACCAAGAATACAAGCTTGAACAGTTTCTAACTTATAGATACTAAGATTCTTGTGTTTAACTAATTAATTAATTAATAAAATAATAAAATAACAACTAAAGATACTAAGAGTTAAAGACAAGATTAAGGAGGTCTAGAGTTATGATTTCCCCAATTGTCGGAGTCCTTCCCGCTATGTCTTCTATAATTTCGCGTAAGTATTCTCTACCAATCATGAGCACACTTGTTACGGTAAATCTCTCCCGAGTAATTAAGATAATTTACTAGACGCACTTTCTCGAGATAAGCTAGCTGTCTTTTAATACAGCTCACTTCAGATCACACCCAAGGCTTCGTTATGCCTAATCCCGCCTTTAAACCCGCAGTTATAGATCCCTCTTATACTGGGAGTGGTGTTGTTCAACAATTACCTAAATATGCACTATCTCCCGAGTTATGCATACTAAATAGGTACAGCTAATTGGCAACTCTTCAATTAACTACAACAAGAACGTAGTTGAACAAATAGAGATTATACTACGACTCAATTATATAAAAACATAACAAGAATTTATCCTACAAAAGGTTCCATAAAAACCCTAGGTAACAAATTAGCTATTCATAATAGTATGTAAAACTGCAATACTAAAAGTCATAACCAACAATGAAAAATAGGAAGAGGAAAGAAAACTTGTAGAAGACTTCCCAAGCCTTGCTCCTATTGTGTCTCTGCCTCATTAGGTCAAATTTATGTCAAAAATATGTCCAAATCCTCAAAAATATTGTTTTCCATGTATATATACCAAGTAGGGTCGGGCCCAAACATCTATACCTTCTCCTACGCAAAAAAGGACAAGTTTTACGCCTGGATGCCCGCGGTTATACCGTGTTCGCGATCAAATCGCGGCCAAACATCCTCTCAGATTCTTCATTCGTTCACGACTGCCTTTTGTCGCGGTCGCAATAAAACTGCAACTTTTCACCCTTTTCCGTTTGGAACTTTAGAAAACGTAAAACATGAAAGTTGTAGCCCTTTGAGTTATCTTTCCAACCTTATATTATGGAGCCCAAACAGAGTTATGAACAAAATGTTATGTCCATTTACTAGACAGTGTGCAATATGCCTCATCGAGTCTTCATTTGTTCTCAACTATCAAATTTGATCCCTGAACACGATCCCGGCTTAATTCATTGAGCTTTTCCCAGACTTCAAATCACTTAAATTCATTCCATAATATCTATATAACTGGAATCACACCTACAAGGCATAAAATACACAATTAGTGCAAAACAATAGCGATAAAACCGCAAACTCGACTAAAGTGTAGTAAATTAGAGTGTAATAATCGACTAAAATGCGTAATTATAGCCTATCATCAGATAACGCATAAACGATCTATAATTTGTCAAAGATCTCCCACTTTATAAAAAGTATTCCAATAAAGAAAATAAAAGATTAACCGGAGATCACTTAGGCGATAATAAATAATACATGAGTGATTTCTAGATAACATATATATGATCTATGATTTCACGAGAATCTTTCAATTTATAAAAAATGATCATAGTAATAATTAATGAGCAATCAACCAAAGATTACTTGGGCGATCATAAATAATACATGGCGATTTCTAAATAACACATACGCTATCTATGATTTCATCAGGATCTCCCACATTATAAATAATCGATCCTGGTAATAACTAATCAGCGATCAAACCAGAGATCACTTAAGCGATCCACTACACCAAACTTAAGAAAATCAGAAGTACACTCATCTTCCATATTTTTACCTACTGAAACCAGGAAAAAAATAATATACTAATCAAATGTACATTCACCCAAAACGTCAACAATGAATTACATGAATTACTCAAAGTTATAAGCATGAATATCCAAATATATACATTTACATATACACTTGAAGAAATATTTCTTAATACTTGCCAGAACAATGGAGAATTGGTCTGCACTCTAGAAGATGATGGGAAACTGAAATCACTACTACCAAGTTGTTTCACTTAACAACCAAATTCAAGAGAGTAAAGATCACTCAAACAAATAATAATAACTGTCAACATAGACCAAGATCATTAACTTTTACACATGTATAACCAAAGAGGAGTTTGTGGATGGTATGTATGATAAAAAGATTACACATTATAAAAAAAAAAAAAAAAAAAAAAGGCAAGCGGGTGCACTAAGTTCCCATTATGTGTGGGTTCGGGAAAGGACCGAACCACAAGGGTCTATTGTATGCAGCCTTACTTTGCATTTCTGCAAGACTGTTTCTACGGCTCAAACGGGTGACCTCCTGTTCATATGACAACAACTTTACCCGTTACGCCAAGGTTCCCCTTTAAAACTACACACTATATGTTACACAATACTGACTTTATCATGAAGTGATACAATATCAAGAATACTTTATATGTTAGACAATGAGACTGATATCAACTAGCAGTTCCCAGTTTAGAAGCCTCATGTTCTACAATCTCATTGCTGCTTCTGCAGCCAAGTTTTACTGCAAGTTCTTCAACTGCTACTTTGACAACATCACTTCGAACGCCAATATCAGTTGCATATCTGCTCATACAATACATACCTGCTGTTACTGTGGCAACACCAACAGGACTAGGAATTAACAACTTCAGAGGTGAGGAAAGAAGCGCGGCTAAAGGAGCGCCAACGACAGAAGAAGCTTGTCCGCTACTTCCAACACCGGGTCTATCAACAGTCACAAGACCTGTTTTGCAATATAGCGCGAAGTCCTCACAATTGTTTTGGAACACATCATAGTTCCCAAATCCATTTTGAAGAAGATACATTGCTCGGTGTATTGTCATATCCGGAGGGTCAGACGCTGCAGTAGTGCAAGTGCCTCCTCGCACTTTGGTAAGGAAAACGGATGGGCTTACTCCATACTCAAAGATGTAGAGTGAACCATTGCGGAGAAAGCAATCCAAACAAGAAAGAACGACGCCACTATTAGGTAGCTTAAATCCACAATCAGGAAAAGTTGGACATGAAGAAGAAAGGTCTGATATTTCATCAGCAACATCAGAAGAGGCAGAGGTCTCGACACGGTTAAAATGGACCACTTTGCTTCCACCAACAAAAATACCTATGAATACAACCACATTTCTCAGTAGACTTAAGAGTTGAAAAAACAATTGTAGTACTAGTTTTCAGGAAGAAAACTTGACCTCACTATTCAACACTAATTCAAGTAGCGTGATAAGTTAAATCATATAAACAACATGGACTTGTATATCTTAGAAATTTCCAGCTGACCACAAGACAAGAGGGGTTGCTCTGATGGTAAGCAACTCCCACTTCCAACCGAGAAGTTGTGAGTTCGAGTTTCCCCAAGAGCAAGGTGGGAAGTTCTTGGAGGGAAGGATTTCGGGGGTCTATTTGGAAACAGCCTCTCTACCCAAGGGTAGGGGTAAGGTCTGCGTACATACTACCCTCCCTAAACCCCACTAAATGGGATTATACTGGGTTGTTGTTGTTGTTGTTCCAGCTGACCACAGGAAAGAATATATATTTTCTTTTTTCCTTTTTTGTTAAGATTCGGGCAAGGGGGGATGACCACTTTCGAGATCAACTATAATAACAACAATAAGCTCAGTGGAATCCTACAAGTTGGGTCTGAGGAATGTGTACAGAGACCTTACCTCTACCCTTAGGAGGTAGAGAGACTGTTTCCGGTACACAAGAAAACATAATAAAAGAACGTATGAGATTCATGGTATTTTATAAATATATGGTTCAATGTAGGCACATAATAATACCATGGATTTTCTAATGACATTAAAAGGTAGGATATCTATTTGATTAAAGAAACTCTGAGTACTGATCACTGAATCCTAATGAGTTTATTTCTACTGATTTCAGTATTAATTGAATCCAAAGTCACACATATGGTGTTGACTCAAGCAATTATACACATATGAACCTACCATACACTACTCATTGCTCAATGACAAAAATTATCATTCTGATGCAGGTAAATTCTACTCAATTTTGAGGGCCAAAATGAACAATGGAAGCATAAAAAAGGGCAACTCGGTGCATGAAGCATTCCGCGTTTATGCAGGTTTTGGGGACGGACCGCACCCTAAGGGCCTTTTAGGTTCCCGATGCAAGCAACAGTGGCTGATTCCACGGCTCGAACCCCGCACGCCAAAGGGGTGTTAGCTAGACAGTCTACCTTGATGCAAGCAACAATGACTGAGTTCACAGCTCGAGCCCCACAAGCCAAAGGGGCGTGAGGTAGGCAGCCTACCGATTCCACGGCTCCAATCCTGCATGCCAAGGTGGCATTACTCTGATGCAAGCATCAGGATCCTACGGCTCGAACTTGTGATCTATAGATCACATAGAGTCAACTTTACTGTTGCTCCAAGACTCCATCAAACCCAAATGAAACATTAAAAAAAGGAAATCAAAGATTAAAGCAGAAGCCTACTGTGAATTTTACCATGGTGTGAGTAAGCAAAAACAGCTCTATAAGTGTAAATATGATCTCCTGCTTTGATCTCATTCTTCTCCACTCTATTTGTCAACAACCCCATCTTCTCTGCTCAACTACTCTGTTCTTGAAAACAATGTACTATTTTGCAAATGTTAAATTATACATGCAAATGGACACATTTCACCGTTTCTTTATCCCTATATAATAATAACAAAATAGAGAAAATATGTCTGAAACTGAGTGGTTCACCGAATGATTTGCTCAACAACCGTCACCAATGAAAAATAATCTGTCTTTTTCATGTATTAAATATTTGTTTTCACCTTCCATTTGACATTAATCTCTAACTACTAGTAAAAGAAGTATTATTTCTTTATCAATTTATATGACTCCGGCACATAATTTAAGAAAATAAAAAAGACTTGAGACTTATTATCTTTTAAAGTGTAAATGGTAATAACTTTGTCGGACCATAACCTTTACGCGGCTATAACTCTTCAAATATAGAATTGTACGTATTGTTAATTTTGGAACGAACTAATAAGAAAAGTATGTTGGCCAAACAACTTGCTAAAGATGATTAAATTAGCCAAACCATAGTATTAGTGGGATGGGTTAGTAGGAAAATAAATTACCATACACCTATGATAGGAATAGAGACGGAGCTAGAATTTTAAGTATAGGAGTTTGGAATTCTAATTCTTTTAAGTTATTGGGTTTTAAATTAATATTTGTGCATAATTATTAATGAATTTTTAAAAGGCGAATACAAGGTTTGGAACAAAGCTACTGGGTGGAACTTGTAGCCGGGAGGCCCGGGATAGGAGGACTTCTATTTACAATGGGCCCTATTATCTTCTAGCTCCAGATTCCAACAAGGGATTTTTACCTATATATACCATATAGCAAACCTTATTACCTCCCATGTTTAAGGTTTGTGTTTATTACATTTAAGCATACCAAATTTCAATTTATGTACCATAATTCAAATTAAGGGTATAATTATTGCTTCATTTATTCTAGGCATGATATTAGGAGTATATATTCCTTTTTCCTTTTTTTCCTCTTCTCTTTCCTAACTAACACGGTGTGATTAGCTTATATAATCTCGGTTGAATTTCATACATTTTCCACATTAACATTATCTAAAATGCCGCGTGTAACCACGGGTTGAATCTACGTTCACCTAATATCCTCTCTGAAGCCATAGCAGTCTCTCAAAAGACGGACCCATCTTCACCTTTGTATTTATTTATTTATCTATTGAATTGTTTCATAATTTAATTACAATACAATTAAACTACAATTTATAATTTATCTACAAATTATCTACATTTTATTTATAATTCTACAATTTAACTACAATTTAACTATATTTTAACTACAAATTCTGGAAAAATATGTCTTCTTCTTCTTCGACGAGTTTCAATCTGAAATTCAGTCAAAACCAAGTCTAATCTTCACCAAAATCCCTCAAAATTGAGATATAAACTCCTAAACATATCTTCCCAATCTACAATTTACCTACAACTTATCTACAATTTATCTATATTTTATCTACATTTTATCTACAATTCTACAATTTAACTATATTTTAATCTTGAAAAATATGTCTTCTTCTTCTTCGACGAGTTTCAGTCTGAATTTCAGTCAAAACCAAGTCTAATCTTAACCAAAACCCCTCAAAATTGAGATATAAACTCTTAAACATATCTTCCCAATCTACAATTTACCTACAACTTATCTACAATTTATCTATATTTTATCAACTATTCTACAATTTAACTACAATTTCTGGAAAAATATGTATTCTTCTTCTTCGACGAGTTTCAATCTGAAAATCAGTCAAAACCAAGTCTAATCTTCACCAATACCCCTCAAAATTGAGATATAAACTCCTAAACATATCTTCCCAATCTACAATTTATCTACAACTTATCTAGAACTTATCTATATTTTATCTACAATTTATCTACAATTCTACAATTTAACTACAATTGAACTACAATTTAACTATAATTTCTGAAAAAATATGTCTTCTTCTTCTTCGACAAGTTTCAATCTGAAAATCAGTCAAAATCAAGTCTAATCTTCACCAAAACCCCTCAAAATTAAGATATAAACTCCTAAGCATATTTCGAATTATTTACAACAACACCCAATCCAAACAAATAATGATTTTTGAAAATACAAATTTGAATTCAAAGCTTTCAAGCTTTTTAATGACTATCAATGGTGGAAAATATATGGAGAAGGAGAGAATTACGCTGCAATAGATTTTCTACCATTTTAAATTTTGAAATTAATGGTGATTTTTTTTAGCAGATAATTAACACTAGTATTACCAGGAAAAACATGCACTTGGCAAAAGTGTCTACAATATCACTAATTTCAAAATCTTCATGGAACATAGATCGGGAGCTTTTAATCACAAGTCCTCTTTCTTGAAAGCAAAAATACATTGCAAACATAAAGCTAGTGAATTAACTAACCGGGTTCTTCAATCATCACGCAGACATTTCTTTAATTAATGGTGATTCTATCACCATTAAATGTGATTCCTATAAATTTGAAGCCTTTTTAGGGTAGAATCTATCTATTTTTGGTTTGGTACAATTTTTGTAAACAAAACACGGTATAGGCGGGTAAATACCAAACCATACACAATTTTGGTAATAAGGTTTGTCATATGGTATATATATGTCAAAATCCCTTGAAGACAAATATCATAATATGATTTGTGATTTTCTTTTTCTTTCTTTTTTCATCTTTTCTTGGTTGATGCATCATGATGTTCTTGCACCATTGAGCAGATCATCATTTATTTTATGTTCTTCCACCGCCACTAGAAACGGGATGGTCTCAAGGATCTCATACTCGCACGTGTTCCACGTGTGACTATCTCGTTATCTGGCTTGAGTTAGACGAGCCGAAAAGTTGCTTATGCCACATGTGGCCAACGTGTTTTACATATGACTATCTCGAGCTATCTGGCCTGAGCTAGACAAGCAGAACAATAGCTTTTGCCACATGTGGCCTATGTGTTTCAAATATGACTATCTCAAGCTATCTGGCTTGAGTTAAACAAGCAGAAAAATAGCTTGTGCCACATGTGGCCGACATGTTCCACATATGACTATCTCGAGCTATCTAGCTTGAGTTAGACAACCGCATAAAAATAGCTTATGCCACATGTGGCGATGTGTTCCACATATGACTATCTCGAGCTATCTGGCTTGAGTTTAGACAAGCAGAAAAATAGCGTATGCCACATGTGGCCAACATGCTCCACATATGACTATCTCGAGCTATCTGGCTTGAGTTAGACAAGCAGAAAAGTATCCTATGCAACATGTGGCAAGTCTGTCTATCTAGTATCTAGTTCTAGGACTAAAGAGTAGAGGCATTAGTTGGGGGGGTTCCTCGATCACAGCTTCTCGCTAAGATAGATGATTGTAATATGGAGAAAGTTCAGAATTCCTGCACTATATCCTTAGAACAAGATCAATATCCTTTCACACATAAATAACCAAAAAACAGTTTCTGTAACAATATGTATGATATGAGAATAACACATTATACGCTAATCAAATACACAATTTTCATCCTAAATGTACAATATCAAGAACATTTTATATGTAATAAGAGTACTGATGTCATCTAGTGGTTCCCGAATTAGACGCCACATGTTCTGCAATCGATCTTTCGTTGCTGCTTCCGAATCCAAGCTTCAATGCAAGTTCTTCAACTGCTACTTTGACAACATCTTTTCGAACACCAAAATCAGTTTTATATCTGTTCATAAAATACATCCCCGTCGTTACTGTAGCCACACCAACAGGAGGAATTAGCAACTTCAGAGGGGAGGAAAGTAGTGCAGCTAAAGGAGCGCCAACGACAGAAGAAGAAGCTAGTCCGCTACCTCCAATACCGAGCCTATCAACTGTCAAAAGTCCTGTTTTGCAGTACAATGCAAAGTCTTCACAATTGTTTTTGAACACAAGATAGTTCCCAAATCCCTTCTGAAGTAGATACATTGCGCGGTGTAGGACGGTTTCTGGAGGGTCCGACACTGCAGTAGAGCAAGTTCCCCCTCTTACTTTGGCAAGAAAAACAGGTGAGCTTACTCCATATTCGAATCTGTGGAGTGAATCGTTGCGAAGAAAGCAATCCAGACAAGACAGAACGACACCACTGTTAGGTAGCTTAAATCCACAATCAGGAAAAGTTGGACATGATGAAGAAATGTCTGATATTTCCTCAGCCACAGCATCAGAAGAGGTAGAGGCAGAGGCGGAGACATTGTGAAAATGGACCACTTTGCTTCCACCAACAAAAATACCTATGAATACCATATTTCAGAAGTTTTAATACATAGAGGAGTCATACGTAGGTTTTATTGTACCATCAAGAAAGATAAAACAGTACGTGGTAGAGCAACAGTAATAACAAACAATCACAGTGGAATCCCACAAGTGGGGTCTGAAGAGGGTAGTGTGCATGCAGACCTTACATTATCCTGAAAAGGTAGAGAGACTGTTTCTGATAGACTCTCGGTTGTGGTAGAGCAACAGTACTTAATTAAAATCATAGCTTAAAGCTGGATTTATCGGATGAAGTGGACTCTTGCATTCCTAATCGTGTTACTTTGATCAGCTTTCATTGTCTAGCTAAATGATTTTCATGTTTTCACATGTAGTTCAAGACTTATATAAACTGAATGACAACGAAAGTACTGTATTTCGCCGACCCAAACTTGTTTGGGACTGACGCATGTTGTTGTTGTACGCATATGAACCTCCATATATAAAAAGTAAGGTGCTCAGGGCATAACTATATCAAAATTCCCATGCAAGACATCAATTTAAGCCAGATATAGATATTAACCTCTATAGATACAAGTGAGCTACTCATTGCTCAATCATGAAAATTTGTCATCCTGATGCAGGTAACTTCTACTGAATTCAATGTTATTTGAATAAAATCACACACAAGACATTGAATCAAGCCTTTATACACATATGCTATGTTTGCTTCGACTCTTCAAAGACGCCACATTGTGTGTTGGATCCTCCATACATATAAATTAAGCTACTCATTCCTCAAAACTATTGCGTCTAGACTTTAAGGGCGTGGTGGCCTAACCATCAAGATCAAGTCAGGACCTATAAAAGATCGAATGGAACAATATATAAACAAGTAAATCCCTGATGCAGGTAAATTGTTGCCAATTTGAGCGCCAAAAAATCCAAATAAAACAATCAAAACATATCACGAGCACCTATTCCACGAGAAAAGACAAATATTAACAGTCAAAACCAAATGAAACATTAAAAACGAAAGACTACTGCAGCCTGTTATGATCATGTTACCATGGTTTGTGTAAGCAAAGGCAGCTCTGTAAGTGTAAATATGGTCTCCCGGTTTGATTTCACTCCTCTCTATTATGTTTGTCAACAACCCCATCTCCTCTACTCAACTGTTCTATTCCTAGAGACAATGTACTTAGTAAAAAGTCATCAGTATCTTTTATAATTTCCACTGCAAATCTTTTGATTAATAATATATGCAAGTCAACACATTTCAAAGTCTCTTAATAATAACAAAATAGAGAAATATACGTGTCCGAAACTGATGGTTTAACGAACGATTTGCTCAACAACTATTGGACAGCCCGGTGCACAAAGCATTCTACAGTGTTCTATGAAGGGCTGCATCCCAAGGAGTGCGATGTAGACAGCCTATCCTACCGCAACCGTTGTTGGCTGCTTTCACGGCTTGAACACCTGACCTATAGGTCACATGCAGACAACTTTATTGTTGCTCCAAGACTTCCCTTCGAACGAAAAGGATGGATACATTTATACTAATGACTGCTCAACAACTGTTACCAATGGAAAAAGATGGATATATTTATACTAATGAAATCCATGACATTTAGATAAGTATGTAGGTTTGGTCTTTTTTATGTTTAATCTTTAGCTATATATTCTGTGCCTGTGATTACATGGATCCAAGCTACTAGTAGTATTAAACTTTTCAGAGGTTTTCAAATGGGGAAGTAGGTAGCCTTCTAGCCTTGACAAATTCAAAATCTTACATATTTTATACATGTAAAATGAGAGGATTAAAAACGATCATATTCGCCAAAAGGTGAAAATAGCGCACATTGGATAAAATAAAAGAAAGATTCTTGAGATGGTTTAGTCATGTCTTGCATGACCTTCAACTGCACTGGTCAAAAGGTGAAACCATGGTCAGTGAAGGTGTTAAAACAGAAAACATAGACCTAAAATTACATGAGAAAAGTCTCGAAAAACCTACAATCTCTTGGAATCCATCTAGACTTAGCAAAAGATAGGACACAATGGATGAAAAAGATTTATATAGACGATAACAATTAGTTGAGAATATATTTTAATCATCTAGTACATTTACTTTAGGTCCTATGCTTTCTAAGAGTCTTTAAGTTTTCTTAGAGATTTTTGTGCAAGTAGAAAATATATATAAAAAACAACTACTCCATCCGTTTCAATTTACACGACACACTTTCTTATTAGCCAGTTTCAAAAAGAATGGTACATTTTTATAATTAGAAACAATTTAACTTTTTATTTTACCCTTAATGAAAAATTTTAATAATTTTACAAATATCATGGACCCACAAAGCTTTTATCCCTTAAACTTTTAATACCACAAGTTTCAAAAGTCTATTTTTTTTTAAAATCTGTATCGAGTCAAACTACCAAATTAAAACGGAGGGAATAGTACTTTAGTTTTCATTTTTATTTTGTATAAAGTTGGCCTGAGATGACTTTAAATGGAAAATGCGATCATTAAGAATTCAAATATTCATCTTGAACTTATTTGCGATTGAGGCATAGTGATAGTAGTTGTTGTATTTCCTTTTTCAAATGATTCTCCCATTATTTAATTCATACTTCTCTACTAAATGTAAGGGCCAATAAATGCAAAATAAACATTGAAAGCATATAAGTAACAATTTTAACAATCTCAAAACCAAATGAAAAAAATAAAAAAGAGGAAATAAAAGATTACAGCCATCAGCCTATTGTGAATTTTACCTCTCAACTCTGTTAGTTTTAGAGGAAATATGCTAAGGGGTGAAGACAAATTACTGTAGTAGAGTAAAAATGGCTGGAATTTATATTGGGAAGAAGGGGGAGTTTGGTTTCTGGCTCTATGGGGTCTATGATTGTTGGTCTTCTTGGTCAAAATTAAGTTAATAGCAAAATTAGAAAGGAAGGAGGTTGGCTTATGTTGGGGATTTAGGTTTATTTTATTTGATCCTACATGGAGGGGAGCCTTAGCGTACCTGGTAAAGTTGTTACCATGTGATCAGGAGGTTGAGCCGTAGAAACAGCCAATTACAGAAATGCAGGATAAGGTTGCGTATAATAGACTCTTGTGGTTCAGCCCGATCACAAGGGTTGCCATGTGGCTAGGAGGCCACGGGTTCGAGCCGTGAAAACAGTCTCTTAAAAAATGCAGGATAAGGCTGTGTGCAATAGATCCTTATGATCTCGCCCTTCTTGTTTATTGATTTGATCTATTATAACCCGTCAAAATTTGACCAATACGACTATTTGCCACATGTCAATTTAAACTTTCAAACTTCTCATTTTACCCTTAATAAGATGACTTGTCGCTATAAAATAACAGTCCTATGAAATAGGATAAATAAAGTGCTATTCTAACAAAATTGTGTTGATAGCATATGATGCAAGTAAACCACATTAATAATATGGGTTTTAAGCTACTAGTATTAAAATTTCATAAAATGATACTATATAATCACTGTAAAAATAATAGACAAAAATATTATATATATATATATATATATATATATATATATATATATATATTATGTATGTTATATACAAATATTATATAAATTTTATATATTTTTTGACTATTAAATATAAATAACTTTTAACGCGGACTAAAAGCGATAATATCCCTTAAAATTTTCGAAGATTTTTCAATTGGAAGTAGATATATACCCAAGTCATTCATGACATCAGGAAAAGGGAAGCAGGTAACTAGCCTTCTGACCTTGACAAATTCAAAGCATTATTATACTACATAAAAGTTTGTACAAATTAATATCTTTTTTAAAATGTAAAATGATCATATTCATGAGAAGGTGTAACATATCTTGATGATAAAATGAGAATAGCTTGAAGTGATTTGGTCATATCTTTATGTCAATTTTCATATGCATTGGTGCGTAAGCAGTAGAAAAACCACAAAGTTTTTCAAAAGTATTTAAATTTAAAAGAAGTGATATAAATTCTCCGACAAAGAATATTTAATATATACTATATACCTCTTATACTTAATATTTAATCTATATATACGGTGTAATTTTTCAACAAAAAATAATCAACTGACCACCCTTAAGGCAATACAGCTACGCCCATGTGCGTAAGGGTGAAATCATGAGGAATGAAGGTATTAAAAAGACAAAGCAAATTAAAAATTATATGAAAAGAAGTTGTTTTGAAATACTTATAATCTCTTGAATCCATATAAATTTAGTCCAAATATATATAGTAATAAATGAAAGAAAAAGACGGTATCAATTAGTTGGAAATATAGTTTAATCATGTTAGCATTTACTTTATTAGAGGTTTTATTCAGTAGCAAATATACAAAGAGTTTCGAGTATTTTTAGTTTTATTTTGTACAATATTGGTGTGAGATGATTTTAAAAGCAGAAACATAGTTTGTAAAAATTCATACAGCTGTTTGAACTTGTTTGAAATTGAGGTGTAGTTATTGTTGTTCTATTTCCCTTTTTTAAATGGTACTCCAATAATTTAGTTCATAATTTCTTTCTTTGAGTTTTAGAAAATAAATAATGTTAGTAATTATTTAATTATTCAAATTCAGAGACAATGTCTTAATAATATATCTTTAAAACGACAATGCGTTCTTTGTTTTATATAAATTAAGTAATATTGTGCCGTATGTAACATCAGCGGGGATAGCTCAGTTGGGAGAGCGTCAGACTGAAGATCTGAAGGTCACGTGTTCGATCCACGTTCACCGCAAATTAGTTTTGCCTCTACTTTACAGGCGCAATTTTAATCGTTTTCTACTTAATTTTTGTCATTATTTCAATTAATTATACTTGAAGAAATTAAATATGAAAGTTGTTATGACGATACATATACAAACATAACTTGTTACTCCCTCCGGTCCATAATAAGTGACCAGTTTACCTTAGCCACATCTATTAAGGAAATATTAAATTCCAGACAAAAATAGTTAGTGTGATTAAACTATCCTTAATTAAATATTGCAACATAGTTAATACTACTACAACAATAACAACAACCCAGTATAATTTCTAAAAGACCATCGGCTCAAGAAAGCAACAAGAGACCATATATTAGTACGATCAATTGAGTCATTATAAAATAACATAAAATAGCATAAACTACAAGATAACAGTAATATAAGAAATGTAGGAAATATATAAATACGAAAAAGATGGATGGTGCAATGTATAATAACATCCGACCAGTAACATCCTAAGACTAACTCCTAAGTGGCTAGTGTCACTCTGGTGCATTGTAGAAATATTTATAAGTTACAACTTGCCCCTAACCTACAACTTTAATGCTCAACCTCCACAATTCTCTGTCAAGGACCATGTCCTCAGTAATCCTAAGTCGCGCCATGTCCTGCCTAATCACCTCTCCCCAATACTTCTTAGGTCTCCCTCTACCCTCCTCGTGTCCACCAGAACGAGCCGTTCACACATCCTCACTGGTGCATCAGTGCTCCTCCTCTTCACATTACTCTTCACATAGTTAATGTGAAGAGTAAATTTTTTTTTAGGAATACATACATAAAGATAATTTTGAAAAAACAAATTGAATTTTTTCTTGATTATATAAATAGACATTTATTTTTTACCAAAATAAAAAGGCAAATTGGTCACTTATTGTGGACCAGAGGGAATACAAAATAACAACAACCCGGTATAATCTCACTTAGTGGGGTCTGGGGAGGGTAGTGTGTACACAGACTTTACCCCTTACCCTGGGGTAGAGAGGCTGTTTCCAAATAGACCACCAGCATTCTTCCCTCCAAGAACTTCCCATCTTGCTCCTAAGGAGACTCGAACTCACAACCTCTCGGTTGAAAGTACGGATTGCTTACCATCAGAGCAACACAAAAGGGATTAATGATTTAAAAGTTTACAATAGCAACGTCATGGTGCTATTTTTATAAAAGAAATTAAAGTTTATGTACGTACTTTTACTACTTTACTACTACTTGTGAGTTATAATATAATAACGAGCATAAGATTATCTATAGAACAAGGGGAAATTAAATGTTGATTATTGAATCCCATCCTTATCAGCACCTAATTATTTATCTAATGTTGGTTGATTGCAGTCTACTAGTTAATTTAGAAATCTTAAATCAAGCGTTTCAATTTCTTATTAATTCATCTCATTTTCAGTCTAATTATTGATGCCCAGCAACTTGAAGAAAGCTTTTGCTTCAAGCAAACAGCAAATCTTTCTACAAACGAATTCATTTACTATTAATCACTTTTTTATTTATTAATCACACTTATTACTTGCTTCCAATTCCAAGATCCACTTTTTTTGAGAGACCATTTAATTTTTTCTAACATATGGAAGAAGGATTAGTTGGTCCACGGATATACAGTTGCTGTAAATGCCGAAATCATATTGCTCTTCATGATGATTTCAAGCTTTTCTTCTTTCTTTTTCTTCCTTTTTCCTGTTTGAACTTGACGATTCAACCTTTAAAGTTCTTACGCCCTAAAACCATTAGACTTTTGAAATTTATGAGTTTAGAAGTTAATATTTTTTAAAAGATTTGGTGCATTCCCATGCGGCTATTGTTGTTGTTTCGGGATTTTTTTTTTATCTCTTCTTGAGCCGATGGTCTATCGAAAATAGTTTTTCTACTTTATAGGATAGTGGTAAGGTCTGCTTACAAACTGTCATTCTCAAACCTCACTTTGTGGGATTACACTGGGTTTGTTGTTGTTGTCAGCAGTGGCAAAGGCAAGGTTTCACCAAGAAGGTTCAACGTTCAATATAAATACATAAAATAAACTTTTGATACATATGGTATTATTTTCTGGCGAAGGTAATAAAGGTGAACCACGTATGCCCTCCCCGTCATTGGGTTCAGTTGAACACATTAAACCTATGTTACATTTGCCTTGTTTTATGATGTGATTCACTTTTTGAGGTTCTTACGCTGGTTCAATAACAATTTTGAAATTACGAGTTCAACATTTGAAATTTGTTAACATTTTAGTAAGTAACTTTTTTCGCGTACATATCTCTATGTTTTATGCAAAAAAGAAAAGATATTGAGTTCAGTTAAACTTATTGGACTCGTATAATGTCCGCCTTTATTTATGACGTAGTTTATTGAGTTCAGTTGAACTTATTGGACTCGTATGATGTCCGCCTTTATTTATGACGTAATATTTTGTGAAAGACAGGCAAGAACAGGGAGAGCTTATTTATTTACACATGCCATGAATGTAGTAATAGGGCAGAAGGAAGATCGACAACTAATGACAGGTTTGCATACTGTGGCAGATGTTAAGTGTTCTGATTGTGGAGAAGTTTTAGGATGGAAATATGAAAGAGCATATGATGAAAGACAGAAATACAAAGAAGGAAAATTTGTTTTCGAAAGATTTAAGATTGTAAAGGATAATTGGTAGCTTAGATGGGGAATTGATGTTGATTTCACATATTTTAAGTGCAAGTATGTGCCCAATTGGAAAATTTGTACAAAGAATCTTAGCATTATTTGTTTGATAAACATTTTTTTTGTTTCTTACATTGTGTTCATTACCTGCATCGGAACCCGATTAAATTCGGATTCGTTTCGGTACGTCCCGCATTGGGGATAAAGCGCTACCTAACAAAGATGACTCCATACCCAAAATCCAAACTCAAGACCTATAATTAAGGATGAAACAATATTTACTACTCCACCACAATCATTGTTAGTTAAAAAGCATATGTAGAACAATTTTTATTTTTTATTTTTTTTGGTGCAAAGGATAACATTCTATTAAAACAAAGTAGAAGTAGTACAAGTAGGTATAGTCAACCTATTCATTGTCCTAGAGGGGCGATCTCGTGATGGGTCGTGATAACAAGGGGTATCCGAGGAAAAACTACTTCCAGTAGGGGAGCCTACATTAGTAGAACATGTTACGCAAATTCTTTTGACACACCCCAATTTCACGAGCGACTCTTTACGGGACATACTTCTTCAACATTTGATGACTTTTCTCGAACATAGTGTATCGAATTAACTTAAATAATTGCTCACTTAACTACTTAAATTAAAAATAGTCGGCCGATATATAATATATGTGTAATGCATGTATAATATATATATATATATATATATATATATATATATGTGTGTGTGTGTGTGTGTGTAATATATATATAATTGTGTATAATTAGTACATAATTTATATATATCAACCTGAAAAAGTAAATGGTGAATTCAGCCGGCTATTTATGTAAAGTTTGCATTCTAAGCAAAATACTATAATTGTACATTTATTCATATAATTCTTTTGGCTTTTCATCATTCATAACTGCAATATGTTATCTATCTATCATTCACAAAGGTGAAACCGTTGCTTTGCAGCTCCAAACTATATTATAATTAAAATCAAAATATTACACTTTGACCATAGTTTAGAGCATTTGTTCATAAATCAATGGATTTAGACTAGGACTGTATCGTGGCCCGGGCCTGAACAGGACCGGATCGGGCCTGCGGTCCTGGCGGGCCGGGCCTGGTGTTACTATTAGGCATGTGACGGGCCGGTACGCATTATTTAGCCCGTGAGCCCGGGACCGTCAGCCAGGCCTGGGCCGGTCCTGGCGGGCCTAAACGAGTCCAACGGCTATATTTTATAAAAAAAAATTGGTTTTAAAAATCACCAACGAAATATTTTAAAAAGTAGCTGTTTGGGCTACTATTTGATCATTTAGAGGTTTAAAAATGATCATTTTGCCCCCAAACTTTAATTTAATCACAAACTTTATATAATTACACTTTTACCC
The DNA here is from genome assembly GCA_034376525.1 of Nicotiana benthamiana. Lineage (NCBI taxonomy): Eukaryota > Viridiplantae > Streptophyta > Magnoliopsida > Solanales > Solanaceae > Nicotiana > Nicotiana benthamiana. The sequence continues at coordinate 68,745,225 of CM067334.1, read as the reverse complement.
ATTTCTCAACTATAAATACCCCCTCATTCTTTCATTTTTATTTACCAATTCATCAATATCTCCCATTCTCTCTCAATCTTTCTACTACAGTTGCTTAATTTATTGTTGAAAATTCGTGAAAATTTGTGAAGTTGTTGAATTGAAGTTTTCAAGTGTTCAACGATTTTCAATTTTCAAGAAGTTGTTCGGCAATCCGGTAAACTCGTTTCAACTCTTACGTTTTAATAATATATTTTTGTGTGGTTTAGTTTGCATAACTATAATTAATATGGCATTTTCTTTGAAAAAAATATTTGATAAAGGAAAAGGTAAAACCGGTGAAAGTAGTGGCCATAATACTACCCTTCCCCCGGCTCCCCGACCTAGAAAAGATAAGCAAGTTGAAAGTAGTCGTCAACCTAGTCGTCCTCCTCCTCCTCCCGTAATGCTTGATAGTGATCACCCTTGTTTTCAATTTACCGATAGTGAATTTTTACATGATGTTGCACTAGGTGATATATTAGATGATGAAATTATGAACGCTCTTTATCCTAATGAACCTATCTTAGAGGAAAATGAGGATGATGATGATGATGGTGATGATGATGATGATGAAACCCAAGCACCAGATTTAGATGATACACCTACTAGTCCTGTTAAGTGTTAATAACTCAAGTAATGCACCGGCTGACCCACCTGTAGAAACTCCAACTTTTAATAGACAACCTGCTAAACGTCAAGAAACATTATTAATTTGAAATTTTTTTACTCAAGTAAGAGAACTAAATAAGGCTAAGTGTAAAACTTGTGGGAAATTACTGGTTCATAAATTTACTGGAGACCGTAGCGGCACGGGTAGTTTGAATAGGCACATAAAAACACACCCTAGAGATAAGGTAAGATTTTTGCAAATGCAAGTGCAACAAGAGGATACAAGTGTAGATTCTGCGGTTAACCCTAGTACAGGTTCAAATCTAGTTCAACCAGGAATTAACACTGTCACCGGAGGTATTTTATATTACGAGCAAAATAGAGATCTTGAAGAATTAGCAAAGATGATTACTGTTATGTGCTTACCTTATACTTTTGCTTCTAATCCTAATTGGGTTCATTATATTAGAAGAGTTTTTAATCCTACTTATAAAGGTTGGCCTCGCGCAACAGTTAAGGCCGATATTTATAAATTCAAACATGAATATAAACAATATTTGCGCTATTTATTTACTCATATACCTAATCGGGTTTCTATTACTACTGATATTGGTAGAAGTGGTAATGATTGTGATTATCTAACTGTTACAAGTCATTGGATAGATGAGGACTGGACAATGCAAAAACGTATAATTGCGTATAGAATAATTAATTCACGCCACACAGGTAAGTTTATAGCTAACACTGTTTCAGATATTTATAGATATTTTTGCTTTAGCGATAAAATAATGACAATTTCTATGGATAATGCTTCTAGTAACACTAGTGCTATAGGAATGCTTACAAAAACACTAAATCCTGCATTTACTAATATTTTCCATGTTAGATGTATTTGTCATATTTATCATTTAATTGCCGGTGATGGTATGCGAATTTTAACCATAGAAATTGAAAAGGTTCGAATGGCTCTTAATTATCTTTTTTATTCAAACCATAGAACTAGACTTAGAGAGTATTTTAAAAAATGTGATGAATACGGCCTTAGAGAAAGAAAGGTTCCTAAACTTTGTCCGACTAGATGAAATTGTATGTACGAAAGTTTAGTAGTTGCATATGAATATAGAAACCCAATTAATGAAACGTTTAATTCTCGGGTAGGTGATGAGGATGATGATGAAATGCTTATTACCCAAGATTGGGCGAATGTTAAAATTCTTTTAGATTATTTAAAACATTTTCAAGTTGCTACAAATGCTTTTTCTGTGCAATATTATCCTACTATTTCAAACTGTTTAGTTTATATTGCCGCACTAGCTGATTTGTTTGTTGAATTTGGCGAGAGTGAGGATATTTATGAACTTGCTATAAATGAAATGAAACAAAAATTTAAAAAATATTGTTTTCCTATCCCTCATATTTTTGGTTTTGCTGCAATGTTAAATCCTACAATGAAATTGGGAGGTCCTCATTTTTTGAATTCAAATATTTATAAGGTTTTAGATCTTTCAAACGAGGAAGTTGCTACACTTGCAGATGCAAAAGCATCAATTAAAATTAATGCTCAAACAGTTTATAATGCTTATCAACTTGCCTTAGAGCATGCTAGACCAAATATTCCAACCCCTACTTCGTATAGCTCACAATCGTCTAAAAAAGCTGCGGGCTTAACATCTCTTAAATCTTGGACTGAGTTCCGGGGTTCTCAAGGTGATAATTATGATGAAACTTCACATCTAAATGAGCTTCAAGTTTATTTGTCTCAGGGACTTGAAAAGGAGAATCCAGATGGCTCTTTTGATCTTTTGGAATGGTGGAAGTCAAGGGAAAACATTTTCCGGTTCTTGCAAGGATGGCTCGGGATATTTTATCAATTCCAGCTTCAACTGTTGCATCCGAGAGCGCTTTCATTCAAGCAAGACTGCAAATAGGTGATCATAGAGCGTCGATGAGGGATAGCTTGGAAAAATCGGTACTTTCTATAGATTGGATCCGCGCGGAAAGAAGAAACTTTTGAATTGCAGAATCACAACCGACGATAGATGAAGCTTATGAAGAAATGATAACGGAACTTGCGGAGGATTCGGCTTCGCCCGAAAGTGGTGATGAACAAGCTTCTTTTCCACCACCACCAACACAACCTCCTCCCAACCTTGACAGATTTATGAGATTTGTTAGAGATACAATGTAGATTATGATGTGACTTGTACTTTGGCACATCTTCTTTTATTTTTTTTTCTTTTAATGGTGGTATTAATACTTTTTTGTGCTCATTCCATTGGGGGAAGGAAGACTAAGAAAAATATTCCATTTTTGGTAATAAAAATTATAAGACATACCCTTAAATATCTTTTTTCTCAATATTTCTTTGTCTTTACTTCAAATTATTTATAAGCTACAATATATAACATACAATATATACTACAAGAAAATACATACGAGAATATATATACATAACATACAACCTAAACTACAAGAAAATATATAAGTAATAACATATATACATAAGATACCGTATATATATAAAAGAATATATATACATAAGAGATACAATATATATACTACAAAAAAATATATAACTATATAAGTTATAATATATATACATAAGACAAATTATATATACTACAAGAAAATATATAAGAGAATATATATACATGACATACAATATATACTACAAGAAAATATATAAGGAAATATATATATATATATATATATATATATATATATATATATATATATATATATATATATATATATATATATATATATATACACACACACACATAACATACAATATATACTAATTACTACAATACAATATACAATAAAATATATATTATATATACTATACTAATAACTCGTATACTATATAAATACTAGTATATTATATACCATACTAATAACTACTATACAAGATATTGGCTTAAACAAAAAAATTAAAAATTACAAAAAAGCCCGTCAGGCCCGCTAATCCCAGGACCACATGGGCTTAGGCCCGTCACGGGCTGGTTTCACCCATTGAGCCCACAAAGCCCGGGACTGCCAGAGCCCAGACCCACGAAGTCCAGGCCCGCGCAGCTCGTTTAGGCCCGGGCCGAGGACAAAATACAGCACTAATTTATACTAGACGCCACATATTCAACACAAAATTACAATCTGGTGTATAAGGCATCTTGCTAGGGTTCGGGAAAGGATTGCAGCCTGCAGTCACGGACCGGCTAATTCCCTAGCTATCTTCCTTGCGGCCTTAGTCACAATTCGCCCATGCGATGTGCTAAGTCAGCCTTTCCCCGAACTAACACCACAACAAAGCTAAGAGAAGCTAAGAAGAGAAGCTTGCAAGAAAGCTTTGTATTAAACAAGAGAGTTTTGTACACAAGTGTTGGATTGCTTGATTGTGTTCTTCTATGTCTTCTATGATGGCAAATGCCAAATGCTAACCTATTTATAGTTGCTAGAGTCCCTAACCAACGGCTATGATCTATTTGAATAAATGGCTAAGATAAAAGACCTAGAAAATTCTACAAGTCTCTACAAATATCTTATATACAAGATGGGTCTAGAGTCTTCCATTTGTGGAAAGATCTAGACTTGGCTAGAAAAGGTTGCCATGCGTGCACCAAATCATCGCCTTCGTGTCGCCCAGTCATCGCCTGCGTGGCATAACCTCTTAGAAAAGGGCGGAGTGTGACAAACTCCCCCACCTATTGCGTCGACGCCCTCGCCGACTCTTCATGGAATGCCCGGATTTGATTTTCAAATTGCCAAAGGGCTTACTTTGGCTCCCAACTTGCCATGCTTTCCGGTAGCCCCTTCCACTTGATAAGGTACTCATGCAAAGGTTCCCTGAACCATCGCCGAATCACCCGGTCAGCCATGATGCTTTCAACTTCCTTGTCAAACGATGTTGTAATGGCTGGCGGTGCCCGATGTGACTCATTCCATGATGGGTCTTCCATGTCTGCGTGGTATGGCTTAAGACAACTCACATGGAAGACAGGATGTAACTTGAGTTTGGGTGGCAGCTCCACCCGATAAGAAGCCTTGCTCACCTTGGCAAGGATGGGGAGTGGTCCCTCGTAGCGCCGAACTAGCCCTTTGTGCAACCGCGTAGCCTCATTTGTTGCTCGGCGTTGAGTTTAAGCATGATCAAGTCTCCCACGTTGAATTCCAAGTGCCTCCTCTTCTTGTCAGCCCACTACTTCATTTTCTTGGAGGCCTTGTCAAGATATGCCCGAGCTAAGTTCGTTTGCTCGTGCCAAGTTTTTGCCGTCTTGAACTCTGCTGGACACTTTCCAGTATACTTGTTGACAAGTCCATGTGGTGTCAAGGGTTTCTGTCCGGTTGCAAGCTCGAATGAGCTCTTTCCAGTAGCCTCACTCCGTTGTAAATTGTAAGAGAATTGGGCAACATCAAGCAACTTGGCCCAATCTCGTTGGTTGGCACTCACATAGTGCCTCAAATATAACTCCAAAAGTGAGTTTGCCCACTCTGTTTGTCCGTCGGTTTGTGGATGGAAGCTAGTGGAAAAGTGTATATCAGACCCCATCAAGTCAAATAACTCTGTCCAAAACTTGCCCGTGAAGCGGGGGTCTCGATCACTGATGATAACTTGAGGCAAGCCCCAATACTTCACCACACCTTGGAAAAATAGCTGAGCCGCCTCTGGTGCTGTGCAGTCCTTCGTAGCAGCCATGAATGAAGCATATTTTGAGACCCGATCCACCACAACCATGATACTACCTTTGCCGTCGGATGTGGGCAAAGCGGAGATAAAGTCCATGCTAACACTCTCCCATGGACGTTGAGGTATGGGTAAAGGCTCCAAAAGTCCTGCGGGTGCTCGTTGCTCTATCTTGTCCTGTTGGCACACAAGACAAGTCTTGACGTATAACTCGATGTCGTCCCGCATGCGAGGCCAATAGTAGTTAGCATCTACCAATGCCTGAGTGCGCTTTTGTCCTGGATGACCCGCCCATCGGGTGTCATGGCACTCCTTAATGGTACTCTTGCGCAACCTCCCCCATTTGGGCACATAAATCTGTTGCCCCTTGGTGCGCAACAAGTCGCCTTCTACCCAAAATTGTTTAGTTTTCCCATCTTTAGCCATCTGCACAAGTTGCTTGGCTAAAAGATCATGCGCCATGCCTTCCTTGATAAGATCCAAGAGCTCCACCTAAACTCTTGACATTGCCGCCAATTCTGCCTTTCCGCTTAGCTCATCCGCCACAAAGTTGGCCTTGCCCGGTTTGTGCTCCATCACATAGTCGAACTCGGCCAAGAAGTCTCGCCATCTTGCTTGCTTAGGGCTGAGTTTATTTCTTTGTTTGGAAGTAACTTGTTGCCACATTGTCCGTGCGCACCACAAACTTTTCCCCGAGCAAGTAGTGTCTCCAAACTCGCAAGCAATGCACCACTGCAGTCATCTCTTTCTCCTGCACTGTATAGCGCCTCTCGGTGTCGTTAAGCTTGCGACTTTCGTAAGCAATTGGATGCCCCTCTTGCATAAGCACGCCCCCTATGGCAAATTTAGAGGCATCTGTGTGAACCTCATATGCCTTGGTGCAATCAGGTAGTGCCAACACTAGTTCCTCTGTCACGGCCATCTTCAGTATGTCAAAGGCATGTTGGCGTTTGTCGTCCCACTCCCAAGCCTTCTTCTTCTTGAGTAGGTCAGTGAGTGGTGCCGCCTTGGCTGAATAGCCTGTAATGAAACGCCGATAATAGTTCACAAGACCAAGGATAGATCTAAGCTCAGGTACCTTGGTCGGTGGCTCCCATTCCTCGATCGCGCAGATCTTCTTTGTATCCATCATGAGTTTGCCGCCTTTGATCACATGGCCTAGGAAGTGCACCTCTTCCTTGGCAAATGAGCATTTCTCCTTCTTTACGTAAAGCTCATTGTCCCGCAAAATCTTGAGAACGGTCTGTACATGTTCCACATGCTCCTCCAAGGTGTTTCTATATATGACTATATCGTCCAAGTAGACCACCACGAACCGGTCCAAGTAGGGATGAAGGATTTCGTTCATGAGAGTGCAAAATGTGGCTGGCGCATTTGTCAGGCCAAAGGGCATCACCAAGAATTCGAACGCCCCATATCGAGTGACACAAGTTGTCTTGCCCTCGTCCCTTTCGGCTATGAGCACTTGATAGTACCCCGATCTTAGGTCAAGCTTTGTGTATTACTTGGCCTTCCCTAATTGATCGAAAAGGTCAGCAATAAGAGGAATTGGATACTTGTTTTTGATTGTTACCTTATTGAGAGCCCGGTAGTCTATGAAAAGTCGCTGCGATCCGTCCGCCTTACGTTGGAATAGTACTGGTGAACCATACGGTGCTTTGGCAGGTTGGATGAAGCCCATCAACAATTCCCCCAACTGTTTTCGCAGCTCCTCCAGTTCTGGTGGCGCCATCCGGTAGGGTGCTTTGGCTGGTGGCTTAGCCCCTGGCTCCTACTCGATCTTGTGATCTACCTCACGCCTGGATGGCAGCTTACGGGGCAACTCGGGTGGCATCACGTCCTTGAACTCTTCCACACGTTCTTGATGCAAGCGGGGATATCACCATCAACTCCGCCTTCTTCCTCTTGCTGAAGAACGGCTAACCATGTCTCCTGCCCACATTTAAGTCTCTTGGCCAGCTGCATGGCACTAACTTGGGGAGATTTGGATGTCTTGGGAGGGGCAACGGTTGGGACCATCATGGTTCCCCTTCCAAGATCATTAACATGTTGAATCTAGGGAACGAGATAGCATTGAACTGCCGAAGGAACTCTATCCCTAGAACAATGGAAAAATCGTCTATTGGTGCCACCGATAAATCCACCTTACCTTACCAGTTGCCTAGCTTCATCTCGGTCCCTTTCGCCACGCCATCCACGGGTTTGGCATCGGCATTTACAGTCTTGAGCCAACCCTTGGAGTTTGTCACCTTGAGTCCCAACCGATCCGCCTCGTTTGGAGTCATGAAGTTGTGAGTGGCGCCTGTATCAATCATTATGTGGGCAACCTTGTTGTTGACGTGCCCCTGCATGTATATGAGACTCCTATCACCCGCCTGGTGAGGAGTGGGCTTAACGTTCAATGCGCTAAGCAGCTTAAGACACCTCATGGTAGCTTCATTACCGTGCTCCTGTTGCTCCAACGTTGCGCTCATGGCTTTGTTGTGGGCAGTCCCTAGCCCAGTGTAGCCCTTGACATAGGAAGCAGCCCTCCCTTGATTTGGCCTCCTTCTTGTTGTCTCTGGCCTGTTTCCCCTTATCTCCATGGGTTGTTGGCTTGTGGGTTCCTTCCTTGGCTCCCCTACCTTTAACCGGCCAAGTCCTTTGAGTCTTGGACTTGGATGAATCGCCTTGGTGCTTGACATGAACCCCTTTGTCAGCACTAGTATAGTTCTGCAATGTGGCAGCTACCTTGAGAGCCGTCGAGATGTCGTCTGCCTTGTATCGTCTTAACTCTTGAAACGCCCAAGGTTTGAGTCCGGATAAGAAGTTGAATAAGAGATCCTCATCGCTCATGTTGTCGATTTGCAGCATTAAGTTGGAGTATGCCTTGACATACTCCTTGATAGAATTTCCCTGCTTGAGGTCCCTCATTTTTGCCCTAGCCTCGCGGCTTATGTGCACCGGGTAGAACTCCTGCTTGAGCTCTTTCTTTAGGGCTTCCCAAGTGTCAACGACGACTAGCCCTCTGTCAATGTCGGCTCGTTTCCTGCGCCACCAAAGTGCAGCCATGTCGGTAAGATGTAAGGTGACAGTATGTACCTGGGCTAATCCTGTTAGGTTGAGCGCCTCGAAGTAGCACTCCATATGCCAAAGGTAGTTGTCTATGACTAGTGCGTCCCGAGCTCCATCGTATTCCTTTGGCTTTGGCAAGTCTAAGGCACGGGCAGTGTCTTGGGCTTGCACGGTTGATGTCGAGGCAACCTCTTTTGCCATGAAAGCACTTATGCACATAGCCCAGTCGGCCTTTGTTTCCTCCGCAGCAGCCTTGGACGCCTCCAAGCTTAGCTTGGCTCCATCAACGTCCTCCCTCAAATCTGCCAAGGATTGAGAAGTTCAATGTCATATTAGGGGTTCGATCTCTGTCTTGACTCCGGCCTGAGAATCAAACCAAATATTTTGTTGGTCGTGCTAGCCTAGCAACGTTTTTCAGCAGCAAGCTACGGTCTAACGACCCCCTAACCTAGGTTGGGGCGAAAACTCCAAAATCCAAAACTTTGGTTAGGGTTCCAAACCTTTCTCTAATAATAGGGGGCTGACGCCTGCCCAGTGCCGGAAGGTCAAGGAAGTTGGTGACCTGATGATCTCCTTGGCTAGCTCTGCCCCATCAGCATCAATCCTTTCTTGGAAAGTATCCAACGAGGTGTCAACCTTCTTGGCGTACTCTTCTAAGGTTTGCTCCGTGCGATCCAACCTCTCTTTTGTGTCCGCCATAGCTATCTCAAGCTTAATTAAACGAGCTTCAAAAACAGCAAGAACGTCACGAGACTTATATCTCTTAGGATCTGGTGGGATGGTGCGCTCCTCCTCGCGACCCTTGCGAACTTGCTTCTCGCCACCGCTAGCCATGTCGTGTATGTGACCAAGCTAACCCACGAACCGTTTTGTAGCGTTGCTCTTATACCAACTGTCACGGACCGGATAACTCCCTAGCTATTTTCCGTGCGGCCTTAGTCACAATTCGCCCCTGCGATGTGCTAAGTCAGCCTTTCCCCGAACTAACACCACAACAAAGCTAAGAGAAGCTAAGAAGAGAAGCTTGCAAGAAAGTTTTGTAATAAACAAGAGAGTTTTGTACACAAGTGTTGGATTGCTTGATTGTGTTCTTTTATGTCTTCTATGATGGAAAATGCCAAATGCCAGCCTATTTATAGTTGCTAGAGTCCCTAACCAACGGCTATGATCTATTTGAATGAATGGCTAAGATCAAAGACCTAGAAAATTCTACAAGTCTCTACAAATATCTTATATACAAGATGGGTCTAGAGTCTTCCATTTGTGGAAAGATCTAGACTTGGCTAGAAAAGGTTGCCATGCGTGCACCAAATCATCGCCTTCGTATCGCCCAGTCATCGCCTGCGTGGCATAACCTCTTTGAAAAAGGCGGAGTGTGACACTGCGCTACATAATTAACACATACACCAAAAAACTGACATGCATATAAAGAGCGGAATTCACTGAATTTAAATTTTGAATTTATCAATATAGAAATAAGAAAGTTAATTAATTATAGAGCAAAGGAGCGTGACCTTTTCTTATTATCATCAACCAAATGTCTTACCTTAACCTTCACTTTATCAGCCCCACAAAGTTCTTGTACTTTCTTTGCTATTCCAAATGTTGGGAAAAAAGAAATGACCCTTTCCCGTAAAACCCGAGATCTCCGCCCCTTTTGTAAAGAGAAAAAATGAGAAATAAAACAATACAAGAACTTAAAGTGGAAACCCAAAACCGGGAAAAAACCACAACCGTTGTCAAAAGACAACAACCGATCACTATGTGAAAAATTCTTACAATCACATAAACCTTAGTACTTTCTCCTAACAAAAAGTGTTAGAAATACATTTGGTTTGGTACATTTGAAAACATAACTTATGCCCCCTTATATAGGCAAGCCTCCAAGCTACTCTTTAACATTTTTCCAATGTAGGACAATGACCATTCTCATTTTTAAGCAAAATCCCAACAAACTCCACCTTGATTAAAAATGATCATAGCAGCAGCTATCCGTTATACTCCACATTGCTGAACACCTGTCATACTCCACCATAAAGAGTATCGCCACTTAGAATAAATCACTCTAAGAATTTCTACTTCGGCTTATGTCGAAAAATACCTTGCTAATTATTATGGTGTAACCTCCACTATTGGCTCTCCTTGGAAGTCCATCAGCTATTGACATAAATGTTTCATCACACACCTTGCATTCCCGCCAAACTAATGCCCGTGTGTAATTCCGCTATTAATCTCACATCCTTCACCATGGGAAATAGCAGCATGCCATAAGGATGTACATGTCTTTGGGTCATATAAGGTCATATGGGTCCCTATCAAAGACCATATTAACAGCATCACTTGACTTGGAGCCTGTAGCCGAACCTGCTCCACCTGCTGGACAATCCTTCTTCATGTGTCCAGGCTCTCCCCACTTCCAGCAAACAACATTCCGCTTCATGGGGTTCCTCTTTCCTTTCCTTTCCCGTAGCACATATACACACTTCCAGAAGAAGTATCCCTCCCATCTCCTTTGAGTCTTCTTTCTTCAGAGATGAGCGTGCTGATAACTTCTGAAAGATCCACCTGCTCCTTCCCATGGAGCAATATTGGCTTCATGTGCGCAAAAGACGAAGGAAGAGACCAGACGAGTCTTAAGGTTTGATCCTCCTCATCTATCTACACCCCAATAGCTTCAAGCTCAGAGACAATCCCATTGAGAACACTCAAATGATCCGAGATTTTAGTACCCTCACCCATACGCAATGTATGAAATTGTTCCTTCAGGTACACTCGATTTGAGACTCCCTTTGTTTTATACAGCTTTTCCAACTTTTCACATAGCTCCTTGGCCGTCGCAATTCCATGCACAGTTGCAAGGAAATTCTTTGCCAATGATAACCGTATCGCACTTGCAGCTCTCAAATCCAAATCATCCCATTCTTCATCTCTCTTTCTTGATGAATCATCGCTAGAACCTCCTTCTGGTTTTCCCTTCAGGGCCTTGTGTAGACCTGATTGAATCAATATATCCCTGACTTGAACTTGCCACAAGCCAAAATTGATTCTTCCATCAAATTTCTCAATATCAAACTTGATGCTTCCCATTGTAACCGTATCGCTGACCAATATCCGTGGATGAAAAACACTTGCCTAGAACCTCGTTTGTAGTTCGTGAACAGCACACCAGATAAGTTCCCATGAAAGAGAGGTAGGTCCGGCGTGACCACTTAATTACCAAGTCTTTCCTAGCCAGAGCTTACCTAGACATGTACCTCCACACTTGATTCTAACCGCCAGAATTCACCACAAGCCTCGATACTCCAATTGCACCAACTTCCCTTACTACAAGCTTCTTGAAACAGAAAATCTTTTCTGATGTGGAAGATCAGCCAAAGCTGCGACCACAGAGCATACTAAGATTCCCCCCTCAAGCTAGGCGACCTCTCTCTGATACCACTTGTTGGGAAAAAAGAAATGACCATTTCCCGTAAACCCCGAGATATCCGCCCCTTTTGTAAAGAGAAAAAATGAGAAATAAAACAACACAAGAATTTAACGTGGAAACCCAAAACCGGGAAAAAACCACAACCGTTATCAAAAGACAACAACTGACCACTATGTGAAAAATTCTTACAATCACATAAACCTTAATACTTTCTCCTAACAAAAAGTGTTAGAAATACATTTGGTTTGGTACATTTGAAAACATAAATTAAGCCCCCTTATATAGGCAAGCCTCCAAGCTACTCTTTAACATTTTTTCAATGTGACACAATGACCATTCTCATTTTTAAGCAAAATCCCAACACCAAAAACTTTATCTTTCTCCATTTTCACATCTGATGAAACCAACACAACTTGTGTCCCACAAACCTCATCATAAATTCTTTCAAATTCCATCAACACTTCATTTACAATCCCCACTTTATTCTTCTCCACTAAAAACTTCAACAAGCCCACCAAGTGTTTGTGAAATTTCCCCTTAGACAATATCTCCTTAAGAACATACCCTTTTTCTTTATCTTCCAAGAAAACAAAAGGGTCTTTTCTTAGCCATTTAGACATCTCTTTCAAGTGTTTCTAATGAGTTGCTGGACTTAGCTATATCTACTAGTGCTGCAGCATAACCACTTGAAGCTCTAGTATGAGTTGTTTGATGTCTTGAGGAGGATTGTTTGAGTGCTAGATTTTTAGATGAACAGTAGTTGGGATATTGAAATTCTTGGTATGGATAAAAGAGTTCGTTTTGTTTAAGATTTTTTTAACTTGGTTTAGTGAAAGGGAATAAGTGGTGATTTGGAAAGTTGAAATGAGATGAGTAGAGGTCAGCCGAGTTCCTACACAGAGTTGGAACTTTTAGTGAAGAAACTGAGGTGGAGAGTGTATCCATTGGAATTAATTTGGTAAGGAATTTTTGGGGAAGGGAATGTAGAATAGGTGAAGAAAGTGGAGAAGAGTTTTCTGAAAATTGTGGTGGGAATTAATGCACGAGACACAAAAAAGAAAGGGATAATCTCGCAGCCACCAGTTGACCAAATGTCAAAGCTAGCTTCTCTTGGGCTTTGTAATTCCAGGCTATGAATTGTACTGTCTGGCCCAACAATGATTTTGCTCAACCCATCTATAATCTAAAGCTTGATGTCTGCTATGGCAGTATGCGTTCACGCAGGGTTCGGGAAAGGGCTGCACTCCAAGAGGTGTGATGTAGATAGTCTACCCTAACATAAATATTAATAACTGCTTTCACGACTCGAACCCGTGACCTATAGATCATACGGTTATGGTCTACTTGGAGACTACCAAATGCCAAATCTTGCGGGATGGTGGTTTGGGGGGTGAGGTGGGGTGGAGAGGGGGGCATGGGCGGAGCTAGGCGTTTTGGGCCACCCCTTCATGAGAAAATTACACTATTTGTATAAGGTAAAAGAAAAATTTATGTATATTATTAGATATTGAATTCTCTTGGCTTCTTTGTGTGTTTACTTTGTGTTTCATTTTTTAAATCTCCTGATGAAAATCCGGCATCCGCCACTGGGAGGATGTTACTAAGTTCCTATATAGATTGTGCATAGAGCGCGAAATATCACTGGATTACATAGAAAGGATCTTCCTTTTGTGTATTTGGGATGCCCAACTCTGGTCGTATGAGTTTGCTCACATGGTCGGTCTCAAGCTTGGATAAAGGTTGCGATGGGCTAACAACTAACATAAGACTAGTCAATTCATGTAAGCTGGATTCATTGTCTTCTGAAAGGCACATAAGAACTTTTCTACCAATAAATGAAACAATTATGTATCATGATTCTCTAAAAGAACAAAATAATTTGTTCAATGACACTATTTCCCCAACATTTGAAAAGTCTTTTCAGATTAAACCTGATTTTTTCCTTTCCTAATTCTTTCATATTCTACTTCAGCATCTTTCAACTGTTCTTTCAGTTTAGTTATTCCACTCTCCAGTTCTTCCGCTGAAGCTCGGACACGAGAAGGTCTGTACGGTGTTAGAAAATGATACTTGAATGCTTTCAGAGCTTCAACACCACAAACCTATCAAGAAAATAACTTAGTAATGTGAGTTACAGTTGGTTTGACAAGAAATGTATTGTATACGCATACCTTATTTTCCCCTCCCCCTACGTTTAAGAGTGTAGAGAGGTTGTTTCCAGTAGACCTTCGGCTCAAGAATAGAAGGGAGAATAGAATCATGTAAATATCATCAACTTTTCTTTCAAGAATAAACTAGAAATATATGATCCAACATGGTCACTATCCTCTTTGAATGCACCAAACAACAACAACAACAACTACCCAGAATAGTCCCACAAAGTGGGGTCTGGGGAGAGTAATATGTAGACGAGCCTTACCCCTATCCGAAAGGGCGGAGAGGTTGTTTCCAATCGACCCTCGGCTCAGTGAAGGAAAGGGAGGAACAGAGGCGAATCCAAAATTTAATTAAACTTGATGGCTTCAAAACTCGTACTTTTTGAAGTTGTAATATCTACATGAGTATCTTCATACCTCTTGTGGAAGTAAAGGCAGCTTGGTAATATTGAAGTCGTCATATAACGTGTAGAATTGATCCAAGTATTTTTGTTGCATCCGCATTCTAGCTTTCAGCAACTGGGATTCAACAACTGAAAACAGTCATAAGTTCAAGAATTATGTTTCTCTTGCACAGGAACAAGTTATTATAAATAAAGTGAGATAGATAAAGAAAACAGATAAAGAGAAAAACAATGGAGGAAGCACTAAATGAAGGAGACTTGTGTACCTTCTACATCAAAGAGTACTTGGTTAATTATGATGTTGTGTGTATCAATCTCAAACCTAGTGAGTTCTTGAACAAGTCTTTCAGTCTCATATAAAGAGAGGAATTCCGGAATGCAAACACAAACAAACGTCGTCATTTCCTATAAGAAAAGTTGTGTTAACCTCATAAGCAGAGCTCAAAAGTTAACAAAGAACATTAAGGAAAGTTAGTATTTAGCTATTAGTAAGAATCAGTATAAGGAACTTTACCTAGCCCTGCACAGGACAACAAATGGTCTTACATAAACTGTTACTGAAACAATAAGGTTCAGATACTACATGACGCTCTGAACTCAAATTTTCCCTGATTTGTTAATTTCCGCAGGCCTATAGAAATGCATGATGCTATGAACTCTGGACTAGTTTTTGTCACTATCTTACTCACCTAGTATAATCCCACAAGTGGGGTCTGAGGAGGGTAGTGCGTACGCAGATCTTACCCCTACTTGAAAAGTAGAGAGGTTGTTTCCGATATACCTTTGGCTCAAGGAAAGATGGAAATAAAGCAGTAGCACAACCCGCCCAATAGTTAGTGAATATAATAACAAATGACTATTACAAGGAAAACTCTTACCGGATCCTTAAATTGTCTGTTCACTTGTTCAATAATATCTCTCATGGCTTCAAGCTTGCCTAGAATTGCATCCTCACCAAATTCATCGTCAACACCAAAGAGACGAGTCATCTGCAATAGACAGTACTTTGTATTAATAATAGACATACAAAAACATATCATCCACTTCCTACAATCCGGGTTGAACTTTTAGGCTTGCAGACAGAGGTGGGCCTATGTGCTATGTTGAGGGGTTACCAGACCCTGTAAACTTCAGCAGAAATATTGTATATATATGTGTGTATACCTTGAAAATGGTTAATTTGAATCACTTGGCACCCCAAACGCTGAAAGCGTTGAGGGGGCATTGACCGAACAGAATATTGTACCTCCGTCGTGTTAAAATCCTAGGTCCGCCTCTGCTTGCAAATGAAATGAACAATCATTTTGCACACATTTCAAGTAATCCCTTATAATCCAAAAAATCATCTCCATAGATCTTTTCAGCTGCTTAAAGTGGGAAAAAGTGGAATAGGAACAAGTGGGGTGTTACCTGACTCAGCATACCACCAAATTTGCTCTTCAAACTCATTATTTTGGCGAGCCCTTTCTCTAGTGTCGATGGGAACTGTAATAACCGGAGAGTGTGTCCTGTTGGTGCTGTATCAAACACTATTACAGAGTAATCCATTGTTTGCACCAATCTAGAAAGAAGCAGACCAAATACAGTTCAGATTATAAAGAAAACACCAGAACTGCAAATATAACCAGAAAACAGTATATCTATCATACAGTAATAGCTTAAAGGCACTATCAATGTACCATAATAAGATGAAACTTAGCAATGAAAAATGTATGAAAGATGATCGGCTGTATATGATTCTGATGTCAGGAAAAGAAAAGGCAACAATAATCCAGTTTCACTTATAACTAGCAACATGCATCCGAAGTTTTGAAGGGAAGCCTTGGATCAACATTAAAGTTGTCTCTGTGTGACTTATAGGTCACGTGTTCGAGCCGTGGAATCCACCATTAACGCTTGCATCCGGGTAGGCTGCCTACATCACACCCCTTGGGATGCAGCCCTTCCTCGGACCCTCCTTGAACGCGGGATGCTTCGTGCACCGGGCCGCCATTTTATATATTCCAATGTTGAACCTCCTTGTGCAATTCAGAAGCTCTTTACTGTGAACAACCGCCATTGACCTGGCTCTAATATTTGTTTTGCCAGATAAGCAAGTGTCGGGCAACTTGATCCCATATAGTGAAAATAATCTCTGTGATATCTACTTCTAAAGCTTCTACATATACTGCTACTGAATGAAGTAGCACAAATGAGCTGCCCGACAGAGGAAAATCGGTTATTTTTTACTACTAATATAGTTATGAAAAAACTCAAATCCAAAACCATACAGTGATCTCCTTTACAGTTAGAATTGATTTTCCAGATCTTTCTGCAAAGTAACTGAAATCGTGAAAATAAGAAAAAAAGCGCGACACAGCTAAGAGATGATATAAATCTGAGAAAGAAGCAAATGTTTAAACGAGTTAAGACTTGGACACAAAATCAACCAGTTTCAGGCTGCACGAAATATCAACCGAGATAAAATTCAAATCATTTGGAATGCATCACTAAAGAAAAGTTTTTTCTATACGTTACAGGTGTTTAGGGCAGCTCGTGTGGTAAGGCGTAGCATTAACTTGCTGATACAACTTTCAACCTCATAATTTTGAAGGTACTTTCTCAGTCCTTTCCTTAATCTAAGGAACACAATAGAAATACTAAACGATCTCACCACCATAAACTTCTTTTTAACTACTAAAGTCATGATCCAATTTGTGTAAATGAAGAAAAGTTGCTTACTTCAGCATCTCAGCAAAACTCATAGCTTCATCAATTCCTGGAACTGCATTTGCCAAATCCGAGAAAAACCCGTCCACTCCTTCTGAACCACCTTCTTCATTCTCAATAGTTGGATCAACTTCCTAAAGAACACGACTTCAATCATAAAATTCACTACCCCATAACAGCACATCAGAACAAAATTGACCATAAACTGAAAATGCCACAAAATTAGATTATCATACAAATAGTGAAGATCGCTATTTGAAATCACTGAAATATAATTTACACACATTATACTCCGTAACAACGAGTATTAACCAAATTTTAAAAGGGTCAAACTTCAAGTCCAGATGAATACTTCCTTTACTTTCCCTCTTCCCCAGATACCACACACCTCCGCACTCAAAAAGAAGTAAAAAGAGAAATCAATCTTTGGATACCATTTTCTGTTGTTTGGTTGAGTATGAAAGCAGGTAACAAATGGTAATGGTACAAGCAGGAACAGATGCACATAGGCCCAAGTGGTGTCACGTGACACTGCTTCGTCCGGAAAATTTGACTAATTTCGGTTATGGTAGATTATATGTACAAACAAGATAAGATATAGCATAAGTAAAGTGACACCACTTAACAAACTGGTACGTAGTCCAATGGTCAGCGCCTGGTTCCCTTACGGAAGGTCGATTGTTCGATTCTTCATGCCTACATGATTTCTCACTTATTTGTGTTTATTTTTGCTAATAAAAAAGAGAGTTTCAGCTAGCACTTAGCGCGGATTCAAACTGCCGACCTCTGCCGCAAAATACATTGAACAAGCTAGTAGAAAAGACACTTCTGTTATGGTTAAGTAGTAAGAATTATTGTATCTATATGTAAACTCCGTTACGCAATTTTTGAAGGTGTTGGATTGCTGCTACTATCACCGTCTACATGGCTTGCTGCTACTATCACCATCTACAGATTAATTGTGACACCACTTATGAAAAGTTCTGCGTATGCCCTTGGGTGCAAGGTGCATGATACTCTATACGCCGTTAGCGTAAGAGAATTTCGACATCATCATTGTTATCTAAAAGGTAAGTACTGTAGCTACCCATACTAAGTGATATAGTTACCAGAACAAAAAAGGGGTACAAAAACAACTTAGGCAACCTGCTATAACATGTTTAATTACATGGATAATGTAAAAAAATCTTTACACTATCTGTCAGCGGCGGAGGCAGAAGCCGAGCTACGGATTCGGTCGAATCTAGTAACTTTTGCTCAAACGCTGTATCTGTTAAGAAAAACATTAAATGTGCACAAATATTAAATTTAGAACCTAGTTATTAGCGCTTGGAGTCATCATTCTAAAATCCAGAATCCATAAGGTTGAAAACCTAGCTCCACCTCTGCTATCTATATACATAAGTAAGGTCTAACGTCATTGTTTGCATAATAATTGCGAGTATTTAAAGTTGGAGTATTTTCAATCCATAAGTGAAAAAGTCATGTTTGATGAAAAAAAAACTTCTACAATGGAGGTAGATCCAGAATTTTGAACTTTATGCATTCGAGTTCGGGACTCTATCACAGCTCAACAATAACAATATACCCAATATTATACCACACCGTGGGGTTTGGGGAGGGTAGTGTGTGCGCAGACTTTACCCCTACAAATCTGTATACTTATTTATCCTACACTGTGGAATCAGGATTCTATCACAGTTCAATAATAACAACATACCCAATATTATCCCACACCGTGGGTCTGGGGAGGGTGGTGTGTACGCAGACCTTACCTCTCCAGGTCTGCATACTTATTTATCCCACACCGTGGGTCGGGATTCTATCATAGCTCAACTACAACATACCCAATATTATCCCACACCGTAAGGTCTAGGGAGGGTAGTGTGTATGCAGACTTTACCACTATAGGTCTGCGTACTTATTTATCCTACATCGTGAGGTCGGGATTCTATCACAGCTCAACAACAACAATATACCCAATATTATCCCACACCATGAGGTCTAGGGAAGGCAGTGTGTACGCAGACTTTACCACTACAGGTCTGTACATATTTATCCCACACCGAGGGGGGGGGGGATTCTATCACAGCTCAACAACAACATACCCTATATTATCCCATGCCGTGGGGTTTGGGGAGGGTAGTGTGTACGCAAACCTTACTCGGGTAGTGTTTACGCAAACCTTACTCCTACAGGTTTGCATACTTATTTATCCCACACCGTGGGGTCGGGATTCCAGATCAACAACAACAACATACCCAATATTATCTCACACTGTGACGTCTGGGGAAGGTAGTGTATACGCAGATCTCACCCCTACATGTCTGCATACTTATTCATCCCACACCGTGGGGTCGGGATTCTATCACAGCTCCACAACAACAACATATTCCACACCGTTGGGTCTGGGGAGGTACAGGTCTGCGTACTTATTTATCCCACACTGTGTGGTTGGGATTCTATCACAACTCATTTGATGTAATTGTACTTATTTAGTGAATTTTTTAACACATAAGCCGAAGCTACTGGTTCGGACTAATCCACTGAGTCAGGTAACAAAACACCAAAAAATGATATGATCAAGTGAAAACATTATACCAAACACACCTAATTCAACAAATATAAGATCCATAGGGACTGGGAGCGAGAGCAAATACCATGGCGTATAAATTGGTGAAGCCATTAACGACGGTAGGAGTTTTCGCAAAACGCTGTTGAAAGGCATCGCTGAGATTGTGAGCTGGATCAGTAGATATGATTAGAACTGAAGATCGGACCTGAGATAGAAGGATTCCAAGAACAGAACTGCATGTTGTTTTCCCAACACCGCCTTTTCCACCTACAAATACCCATTTTAATGTATCTTGTTCCATTAAATTCCGCACTGTTCCTTCTGGTATTTCTTGATTATTACTTGAAGCCATGAAAAATAGACTACTCGGTTCAGAAATAGTATAAAATTTCAGATAGAAAATGACGCAACAGTTTAATTATATAGTTGATCACTGGCTAGTAGTAGTAATTAAGAAGGGTGTAAGGGATCTGATTTTGGTACAAGGAATTTGTTATTTGATGATTCAGTTTTTAGGCACAATAAAAATGTTTGGATGACCCCTTTCTAAATTTGGATATAATTTTGCTTAAACTTATAATTATACTCTTAACGAGAAGTTTTTATAACTATATAAATACTCTGGGTCCCTTTTTAATTTGTTTAGGACCACAAATTTCAAAAATTTACAATTTTTCTTAAATTCCGTACTCAGTCAAACAAATTTACATAAATTAGAACGGAGGATTCGAATTGTATAAATTATGTGTTTGAACCTTAAAAACAGCCACAAATACTTACATTATGTTAGATAGTCGTTTATATCACACCTTTTTGCATGGGACTGTACAACAACAACAACTATCCGGTATACTCCCACCAAGTGAGTATGGGGAGATGCATGCGACTGTACTTTAAAAAAAATGCTACATCTCCAAAATAATAAAACTGATAACCTCATTTTATCGTTTAAAGAATTACATTTTACTCCATGTTTCCCTTTTTAGTTTAGTTTATTATTCATCCCATTAGTGACTAGTGTTTTAATTTCACTTGTGTGGGTTTGCTCATTTTACCTAAGCCTGCACAAATGAAGGGAGTTACGATAGATTGACAGCCAACATAATTCTTATCAATTTATGAATACTTAGTAATATTGTGGCACGTGTTTTGATAAAAGCGAACTAATTAAGTTATTTGAAAGATATTTACGGATACTACTAGATTATAAAAGTTAATAATTGTGAGTGGTAAAAGACCTTATAAGGAGCATGAAAATATTGATTTACTCCCTTCAATTCAAAATAAGTGATTTTTTAGTTGTTTTATATATTAAGAAATACACTTTTTAATATTAATTAACAATAAAATTGATCATATTAATATTTATTGGCTATTCACATGAATACTCATAACACATACTTCAACATTATTTACTGCAAGAATAATGTAGGGAAAAAAATAATTAATTCAATCTTAAAATCTGGAAAAATTATTTATTTTGAACCACAAAAAAATAACTTATTTTGGACATGAGGGAGTATATATTTCCATTATTTTCAGATTTTAGAAACATTGTTATGCGCTAAATATTTAAGTTTAAACTTCAGACAAACATAAACAAGTCATTAATATTACAAGAATTAATCATTGTCCATAAAGCTAAATTAATAGTAAAAAAATAAATGAATTTGTTTAAAAAAGAAACAAATAAATAATAAATTGTAGATCACATATTTGAGTAAAAGAAAGTTATTTCCTGCTTAAACCATCCTCAAAAAATTGTCACATAAAATCCCAACAACAAAATAGAATATAGCTATCTACCAATTATAGTATGTGAATATTATTACATTTATATTTCTCTCTTCATCTTATTCCACATTTCTATTCATCACAATCAGAATCAGAATCACTAGTTATTGGCTTTGGATTCTTTGCATGTAACACACTACGTTGAAACCAATTCTTGTCCTTAGCATTCTCAAAAAATGGTTGCGACAATAGCCTTTGCACATTTGGCCTTTTTCTTGGTTTTTCAGCCAAACAATCCAAAACCACCTTCTCAAATTCTTTAGAAAATAGCCCTTTTTCTTCTTCTTTCTTTTTTCCAACTTTCTCCTTAATAAATCCCATAACTTTCTTCATTTTCCCCTTTTTATCACTAATTTCCTCAACCAAATTATCACCCTCTTTCCCTTTTCCTAATTTCAATTTATCCTTAAAAAATCCAACAACTTTTTTCATTTTCCTGTCATTTTTCTCTTCTTCTTCAATTGGATAAGTAATTTCCTCAAATAAATCTTCTAATCTATTTGGCAATTTTTTTGACTGTCTTATTTTGTTAATCATTTCATCAAAATCTTCACGATCACTTACTCTTATATTTCCATATGCTAATTCCAATGCTGTAATTCCAACTAGCCAAATATCAGATTTAACACTGTAATCATTCTCAATATCACCAGAATCAGAATCTTCATTTGTATAATAAATCTCTGGTGCAGCTGCCCATGCAGAAATATTAGTTAGAGGTGGTACCTGTTGCAAAATTAAATTATATATTTAGAATATAAATTGTAGGAATAAAAGGCTAATTAAGACAGTAGATAAAAAACGTAAAGAGTTTTAACTTAGTAAGAATGTGTACATTATTTGCAAATCAATGTTTTTGTTAAAGCACATAATTTATTATATTATTTTGACTAATTAACAGAAACTACTCAAACAAACAAAATTCGAATAAATCAAACTTTGAAATATTAATATTCACCTTGACGTTCTTCACTCATATTCACATAACTCCAAATACTCATTTTTATCCAATTTCATAAAATATCGACCAAATGAGTATTATCAAAGAAAACAATTAATTAAGTAACACTGCCTAAAATCTAAATAAAAATTAACCTCCCAGCTAGTACAATTTAAGCACATAATTTATTATAGCATTTTGACTAATTAACAGAAACTACTCAAATAAAGAAAAAAATAGAATAAATCAAATTTTGAAAAATATTAATATTCAAACTGACGTTCTTGATTAATATTCACATTTTCAACTTCAAATACTCTTTTTTTTTTCTTCAATTTCACAAAATGCCAACCAAATGAGTGTTTTTAAAAAAAGTAAACTTACCAAAAAATCTAAATAAAATTAACTTACTACCACAATTTAAGCACATAATTTATTATATCTTTTGACATAACAAATTCTGTGGAAAAAAAAATAGAAACTACTCAAACAAAGACAAAAAAAATCAAAATTAAAAATTCTCAAACTGAATATTACGTACCGAAGAGTCTCCAGCATTTACTTCTTTATTCACTTTAAAATGAGGATCAGAATCATAACCAGCAGCTCCAAAAGCCAATTTAATCTTAATTTCCCCACCAGCCTTAGAATTATGAACAAAAATATTCCCAGCAGAGAAATATTTATGAATTCGACCAGAATTATGAATATCCAATAAACCAATTAATGCTTCTTTAAGTGCAATAGCAATACAATCTTCAGGCAAACCATAGTAAAAATTTGAAGAAAGAATATAACGTAATGATCCTTCAGACATATATGGTAATCCAACTAAATATCCATTATCTTCAAATCTTTTTATAAACCAAGATTCAATATTAATAACATATCGAGTTGAAATTTCTCCTGTTGCATTAAAACTTGTTCTAATATCTGGATTACCTTTTCTCAGATATTTTACTGTAGCATAACCAGTAGAAATTTTATTGTTATGTTTATCACGTGAGAAAACTGCAGCTTTGTATACAAAATCTAAACCTGAAGTACCGATAACTTTTTGGAAGAAGTAAGTAATATTAGTGTTTGGATCTGTGATTGATCTTCCAACTTTTGGACGATAAACAACTGATCTTGTGTTTCTTCTACCCATAATTTGGAGAAAAAATTTCTGGGATTTAGGGTTTGGTTTCAGGTGAAGAGAAATGAATAAGAAGAAGAAGATGAAGGGTTTATAGTGTATTTATATGAGTAACAGAATCAAGAAGTTGAGTCTGAAAAGCCGTTAGAATAGCGCGGTTGAGTTCCGTTTTTCAGTTTTTTTTAGCTTCTCTTAAATTTGGCGGGTCGGTTTTGGGGGTTGTTATAAAGTCTGTTTAAAGGAAAGCACCGACTTATTTTTCTATGAGTTTTTAAGTCTAAAATTAGTATAAAATATGTGCAAATTGAGGCTGGAAATTAGGTAGGTTGACACGCATAATCTAACCTCGATCATCAACATTTTGAAACATAAGGAGTAACCAATATTAAGTATTTCTTGGGGGTATATCAATTATTTCAAATGAAAAAAAAAAGATAATTTGGCGTACAAAGCATCCCTCATTCACGTAGGATTTGGGGAAGGGCCGCACCCCAAGGTGGTATAATGTAGGAAGCCGACCCTGATGTAATGGCTGATTCCAGGGCGCGCACCTCTGACCCAGTGGCGGAGGTAAAGTGTTGGGACCGAATTTGACTGAAGTCAATAACTTTAAAGCTTGCCTTTTATAGTTTTCAAACAATAATTCAAACTTTTGCATTCATCATTAGTTTGGATTCGCGTCACATGAGATTCACAAAGAGGGAAAATACTTATTACTATGATTTTTTTTTTCATTTTCAAGAGTTTGGAGGATAATTTTATAGAAGCCAACTAATGACTAAAGCAAATGTAGTTGATTTTCACTTAAATCCATTTATCTTGATATTAATAATAAAGGAAATCAATTTTGTTGGCCCACAATGTTGCTTCTGAACAGTATATTTTTTGAATTTATTACCTGGCGATGATTGTATATTTGCATTGAATCTCTTCATATATATATATATATATATATATATATATATATATATATATATATATATATATATATCTTTTTATAGAATCGACCCAATAAAGTTTTAAGTGTGTAGATATATGTTCAAGTTTGAAACTTGCAAATGTAGTTAACAATTTGTTTTTTATTTCTACTAATATAATTAAGCTTTTAGATAAAATGGTCACAAATTTATTAATCAAAAATACAAATATTCCAGCAAACATGCAGGTGCACAAAAACTGGTACTCTGTTATCACAATCTATGACCCAAAAAATGGAGCTAAAAAGCTGGTAAAATACACCACGTGTTATAAATAGAGAGATTTTACACTTCTATTTAAGGTGAATGTCTTTAATTAGAGAGATTCTAGAGTCCTATTATTGGCAGCTAAATCATCCCACTCCCTATAAATAAAGGGGTCTTCTACCATTGTAAGACATCCCTAACAATCTCTAAGTATCAATAAGAATACTTCTCTCTCTCTATTCTCTCTATTGCTCTTGTTCTTGCATTATTGTTCTTATCTTTATATTATTTCATAACACGTTATCAGCACGAGACTCTACCGTCTCAAGAACCATTCTCGAAAAATCTAAGGTATTTCCCTCTTCCTAATTTATTTTTTGATTATGTCTGACATTACGAAAAGAAAGTTCGTTGCCCTTGAAATTTCGGGCAAGAACTATATGACATGGGTGTTGGATGCTGAAATCCACTTAGATGCTATGGGTCTCGGAGACACCATTAAAGATAGAGAAAAAGCATCCACCCAAGACTGTGCGAAGGCCTTGATTTTCTTGCGCCATCACCTTGATGAAGGTTTGAAGATTGAATATCTCACCGTCAAGGATCCACTCATCTTGTGGAACGGCTTAAAGGAGAGATATGACAACCTGAAGTTGGTCACTCTGCCACAAGCACGATATGATTGGGCTCACCTGAGGCTCCAGGACTTTAAGTCCGTTTCTGAATATAATTCTGCAATGTTCAGAATTACTTCTAAATTGAAGCTATGCGGAGATAAAATCTCCGATTATGATATGCTTGAGAAAACGTTTACAACGTTTCATGCCTCCAATATGGTACTGCAACAACAGTACAGAGAGAAAGGCTTTACAAAGTACTCTGAACTGATTTCTCTTCTACTAGTGGCTGAGCGAAATAATGACCTGCTCATGAGAAATCACGAAAATCGACCCACTGGGTCTACACCACTGCCTGAAGAAGATAAGGTGCACTCTCATTATGCCAAACATGAAAAGGGCCATGGTCATGGTCGTAAACGGGGTCATAGCCAGGGACGTAGACAAGGAAGAAATTCCAATGAAGTCTGTCAACCCCCAAGGAGAGATAACCGCCGAAAGCAGAAACGGGGTCATGAAGATCCTAAGGCAAATGGTTCAGAAACTATATGTTATCGTTGCGGTGGGAAAGGGCACTGGTCAAAGACTTGCCGTATACCAAGACACTTGGTTGACCTTTATCAAGCATCTCGAAAGAGAAAAGGCCCTGAAACAAATTTTGTCTATGACGACAACTTGGACATCACCCACCTGGATGTGGCAGACTTCTTTGAGCACCCCGAGGGGAAAATAGACCACCTAATCGGTGATGGGTCCGTGATGAAAGAAGATGGAGTTATTTGATTTTGTTCTACTTATTTGTATTAGTTAGTGAATAAACTAATAGTCATTAGTATTAGCTCGTATTAGTTAGTTCATGATGCAATGTTAGCAGTAGTTCTTTAGAATGTCTTCAATATGCTCAAATATCAATAATATTTTTATTTTCCAGTAGGGGTAATCGACTAGCCTGAAAAACTAGTCGATTATCTAATATTTTCGCATTAAAGCTGAAAAACAATTGATCGACAATCGATTGTCTATGTCTAACAATCGATTGTCGTTAGACAGTGTAATCTGGAATTTTTCAAAAATCATCCACAATCGATTGTCTATGTCAAACAATCGATTGTCGTTAGACAGTGTAATCTGGAATTTTTCAAAAATAGTCAACAATCGATTGTCTACGTTTAACAATCGATTGTCTTAAAACAGTGTGATCTGGAATTTTTCAAAATAGTCAACAATCGATTGTCTATGCTTAACAATCGATTGTCTTAAGACAGTGCTCTGGAATTTTTCAAAATAGTCAACAATCGATTGTCTATGCTTAACAATCGATTGTCTTAAGACAGTGTGCTCTGGAATTTTTCGAAATAAGCCGACAATCGATTGTCTACGTTTAACAATCGATTGTCTTAAGACAGTGTGATCTGAAGTTTTTCAAAATAGCAAATAATCGATTGTGTGTGTATAACAATCGATTGTCAATGTTCAACAATCGATTGTTTGTGTTTAACAATCGATTGTTTGAAGAAAATGCTTAAACTGAAATTTTCAAACTGCAAAGTAATCAATTATGGATAACATATCTGATTTTGTTAGTCAACTGTTAGCAGCAGATTTTGAAAATATTATGTGACACAAACGAATTGAACTTGTTTACTCTTATGTTCGTGTATCTCTTTTGTATGTCAAACTATGGGATAGCAAATATGGATATCTCATAAAGCGAACTTGGATCAACGTCCAACTGTAAAAGTATTTGCCTAGTTGATTCATGTACTACACATACAATACTCAAAGAAAAGAAATATTTCTCTCAACTAAATATGTGTAAGGCAAATGTTACTACAATCTCTGGAAGTAGTAAATTGATTGAAGGCTCCGGAAGAGCAATTGTAACTCTGCCCAAAGGCACGACGTTAATCATAGAGAATGCAATGTTCTCCTCCAAGTCTAAGAGAAACTTGTTGAGTTTTAAAGATGTACGCCGGAATGGCTATCATATTGAGACAATGGATGAAGATAATCTTGAATATCTCGTCATCACAAAGAATGTCTCCGGCCAAAAGAGGGTTATTGAGAAATTCCCGTCTTTATCTTGTGGCCTGTATTGGACAAGAATTAGTGCAATTGAGGCACATTCAACAGTAAACCAAAGGGTTGCTGATTCCAATACCTTTGTACTTTGGCATGATCGATTGGGACACCCAGGATCGGTCATGATGAGACGGATTATAGAAAGCTCATATGGGCATCCGTTAAAGAATTTCAAAATTCTTTCGAATAATGAATATCCTTGCACTTCGTGTTATCAAGGCAAGTTGATTATCAGGCCATCACCAACAAAGGTTGGGACTGAGTCACCCACGTTTCTGGAACGTATACAAGGGGACATTTGTGGACCTATTCACCCACCTAGTGGGTCGTTTAGGTATTTCATGGTCTTGATAGACGCATCCTGTAGATGGTCTCATGTGTGCCTGTTGTCATCACGCAACCTTGCGTTTGCGAAATTAATGGCACAAATAGTTCGACTACGAGCACAATTTCCAGATAATCCAATCAAGTCCATTAGACTGGATAATGCTGCTGAGTTTACATCCCAAGCATTTAATGATTATTGCTTATCAATCGGGATAAAAGTTGAACATTCTGTAGCTCATGTTCACACTCAAAACGGTCTTGCAGAATCGTTAATTAAACGCCTGCAGTTGATTGCAAGGCCATTACTTATGAGAACGAGGCTGCCCACTTCGGTATAGGGTCACGCCATCTTACATGCAGCAATGCTAATTCGTCTCAGACCGACGAATTACCACAAGTATTCCCCGTCGCAATTGGTTTTGGGTCATGAACCCAATATATCCCATTTAAGAATTTTTGGATGCGCAGTATATGTGCCTATAGCACCGCCATCCCGCACCAAAATAGGTCCGCAAAGAAGGTTAGGAATATATGTTGGGTTTGAATCGCCCTCCATCATTCGCTACCTCGAAACATCGACAGGTGACGTATTTACTGCACGATTTGCAGACTGTCGATTCGATGAGACACTTTTCCCAAAATTAGGGGGAGAAGTTGGTGAAACCAAACGGGAAATTTTGTGGAAAAATGCATCATTATCTCATCTTGATCCACATACCTCTATTTGTGAAAGAGAGGTACAAAAGATTATCCATTTGCAAAGAATAGCAAATCAAATGCCTGACGCATTTACGGACTTGAAGAGGATAACGAAATCCCACATTCCCGCAGAAAATGTTCCAATCCGTATTGATGTCCCTGTTGGACAATCATCTAGTGTCATATCCAATGAGTCAAATGCACGCCTGAAGCGTGGCAGACCATTAGGTTCCAAAGATCGAAATCCTAGAAAGAGGAAAAAGAATTATCAAAATGACACCACGAAAGAATCTCATGATTTAACAAATTCTGAGATTCATGAAGAATCCATTGAGCCCGAGACTTTGGAAAATACGGAACTATCCCTAAATCCAATTAATATTGAGGCAAATATTAATCGAGTGGATATTGTGGTGGATAATGCCTTTGCTTATAATGTCGCATCTAGCATTATGCAAGAATGTGAGGATCTCGAACCTCAATCTGTTGAAGAATGTTGAAAAAGACAGGATTGGCCAAAGTGGCAAGAAGCAATTCAATCAGAATTGAATTCGCTGGCAAAACGTGAAGTTTTTGGCCCTATAGTTGAAACACCTAATGGTGTTAAGCCTGTCGGCTATAAATGGGTCTTTGTACGCAAAAGAAATGAGAAAAACGAGGTACAAAGATATAAGGCACGCCTTTTTGCACAAGGTTTTTCTCAAAGGCCTGGTGTCGATTATGAAGAGACATATTCGCCTGTAATGGATGCGATAACCTTTCGTTATCTCATAAGTTTTGCTGTCCATGAAAAGCTTGACATGCACTTAATGGATGTGGATACTGCCTATCTTTATGGCTCACTTGATAATGAGATATACATGAAAATTCCCGATGGACTCAAGATGCCAAACGCGCATAATTCAAAATCTCGGGAAATGTTCTCAATTAAATTGCAAAGATCCTTGTATGGTCTAAAGCAATTTGGACGAATGTGGTATAATCGTCTTAGTGAGTACTTGTTAAAAGAAGGCTATATAAATGACGCCATTTGCCCGTGTGTTTTTATAAAGAAAACAACATCGGAATTTGTTGTACTTGCCGTATATGTCGATGACATAAACCTTATTGGAACCCCTATAGAACTCCAAAAGGCAATTGATTATCTAAAGGATGAATTCGAGATGAAAGATCTCGGAAAGACTAAACTATGTCTTGGTTTGCAAATTGAATATTTGGCAAACGGAATTTTTGTTCATCAATCTACCTATACAGAAAAGGTACTGAAACGGTTTTACATGGATGAAGCACATCCTTTAAGTACACCGATGGTTGTTCGATCACTTGATGTGAACAAAGATCCATTCCGACCACAAGAAAGGAATGAAGAGCTACTTGGTCCTGAAGTACCATATCTTAGCGCAATTGGCGCACTAATTTATCTTGCAAATACTACAAGACCTGACATATCCTTTTCAGTTAATGTCTTAGCAAGATTTAGCTCGGCTCCCACGAGGAGACATTGGAATGGGATCAAACACATATTGCGGTACCTAAAGGGAACTACCGATATGGGCTTATTTTATGGCAAGAATTGCAGCCCGGATCTTGTTGGTTATGCTGATGCTGGATATTTGTCCGACCCACACAAGGCTCGATCTCAAACGGGTTATGTGTTTACCTGTGGAGAAACCGCCATATCTTGGCGATCGACTAAGCAATCAATTGTGGCTACTTCATCTAATCATGCCGAGATAATTGCTATTCATGAAGCAAGTCGGGAGTGTGTGTGGTTGAGGTCTATAATACATCATAGACAAGACAAATGTGGTTTGAAGTGTGATAAACTACCCACAACTTTGTATGAAGACAATGCAGCATGTATAGCTCAATTGAAGGGAGGATTCATAAAAGGAGATAGAACGAAGCATATTTCACCAAAGTTATTCTTCACACATGATCTTCAAAAGAATGGTGATATCAATGTTCAACAGATTCGTTCAAGCGACAATTTGGCTGATTTGTTCACAAAATCTCTACCAAAGTCAACCTTCAAGAAGCTAGTTCACAAGATCGGGATGCGAAGACTTAAGGACATAAATTGATGTTCTTATCAGGGGGAGTTAATGCGCGTTGCACTCTTTTTCCCTTACAAGGTTTTGTCCCACCGGGTTTTCCTTGCGAGGTTTTTAACGAGGCAACCAATAGGCGCATATTCAAACATGTGTACTCTTTTTCCTTACTTTAATTTTTCCCATTGGGTTTTGTTTTAAGGTTTTAACGAGGCACAATATTGAATAGACATTCAAGGGGGAGTGTTATAAATAGAGAGATTTTACACTTCTATTTAAGGTGAATGTCTTTAATTAGAGAGATTCTAGAGTCCTATTATTGGTAGCTAAATCATCCCACTCCCTATAAATAAAGGGGTCTTCTACCATTGTAAGACATCCCTAACAATCTCTAAGTATCAATAAGAATGCTTCTCTCTCTCTATTCTCTCTATTGCTCTTGTTCTTGCATTATTGTTCTTATCTTTATATTATTTCATAACACCACGGAAAATTTTAATTTCTAACCAAAATCAACTACTCCATCAAAGTTTCTTTAGATTTATGTACAGGACTAAAAACTATACACACTGATTCCACTCTTAGAGCAAAAACATCCTGGTCCTCCAAAGATCTTATGTCCCTTCTTTTTATAATTGAGAAATCCCGAGCGTTAGTGGTGGATGGTTCAAAACTTGATGGATGTTGAACCATGAACCCGAATTTTTGCCTTTCTTCACTTAAATATCAATGCCAAACTTTTGTGTATGGTAGGTTTTGAACCAATAACATACGCCTAGCCCACTTATCATGCTTATGATATTTCCTTTATTGAACCTGTGACATGTACCTAACTCACTCATCGTGCGATGTGCTCTTACCATACCAAAGTCCTAGAAACTATAAAGAAGATCTCAACTCTTTTGCTAAAGTAATTGGGCAAATTAATACTGAATCTACACACAAACCACCTTTAGTATGTGTACAATCAATCTGCATCAAAGAAAATTTTAACTTTGTCCCAGCCACGGAGTCCTTAACAACAAAATCTCCCACGTGATGGTGCACCCAAGTTCCTACATTGACCATCAGATGCCGTTAACTGGAACTGCACGGGCTTTAAATTCCAGCCGTGAACTTGTTCAGTGTTAGTAATGACTCGACGTCCCAACCTCTTGGTAATTTTGCCAAGCTGAAGTCTAAAGAATACACTATATGTTCCTGCAGGGAATTGGAACTCTAATTCCCCATCAACTTCAACCCACCAAATTTGTTGAAGATAAGCGAAAGTTCCGAATCTATATGAAGAATAAGAAAAATAAGTACTCCAAATTAGTTCAAATTAACTTCATAAAGGAATAAAAAGGAAAAAATGGTCAAGTCTGTTCGTATACTATCCGAAATTGAGCAACTTATTTATTTAGACTTTTGGTCTGATGATACCTGTTGTTAGGAAATTAAAAAGCTCTTCTTTTTTTTTTTTTGTATTTGACAACTAATGATGCCCGAACTTGAGGGTAAATTTAGATCATATTCAAAAGAAGCGAGGCAAATTTGAAACTTATTTAAGAATTTGGAAAACTGGGTCCACTCAATTTGTCTTAAGAGCAATTCGTTAAAGGCAAGGTTAAATACAAGTCACACAGAGTTAATTTTAAAAATTAAATAAAAATTACTTTAAGTCATAATAAATAATAATTGAAAAATATTTAAAAGACATAAAAAAAATTACAGTCAAATTATAAATTGGGACAAGGGGAGTATTTACTAGCCCAAGAATATAAATTGACTACAGTGTAATGGAAGGAAAAAATCGAGCAATTTCAGACAGTACATAAAATAACAGGTAAATTAACACACCTTGATTCGTCGGTCGGAATAAGATTCCACTATCTCCGATCATCAATTCCGGTAATCGTCTTTCCTTTAGCTGAAACTGCCACACAAACCCCTCCATTATTTTGGTCAATCCATACCTCCTGAATTACCCCCCAAAAAATCAATTTAAATATTAAACATATTTTAACAAAAATTCATAAGCAAATGAAAAAAGGCCGTCGGGTACTTAGAGCATCCCTTTACGCAAGGTTCGGATAAGGGCAGCACCTCAAAGAGTATGATGTAGCTATGGGCGTATTTAGGTCTAAAATATGAAGCACGTGAACTCATGGTCTCTTTGCCAAACTAGGTATTTCATGTACATATATTATTGGTTCAACACTAAGTTATTAACTTTTAGGAACGGGATTAATTCCCATTTAATACGTTTTTCTTTTTTGTTTAGTGGTGCATTCATATTCTAGAAATTTTAAATTCACCTCTAATGCAAGCATTAGTAGCTATTTTCACAGTTCGAACATGTGACCTATAGGCTATTTTGCTCGGACTCTCCGAAAATAATTTCAAAAGTAGTGTACTTTCAAAGGAACCGACACGGATGCAGTATAGGTTATGTTGCTCGGACTCTCCGAAAATATCTCTGTGTGTGTCGGATCCTCCAAAAACAATGTATTTTGAAGATTTCAACACGAATACAATAGTATTTTAAAAAGTCCCAGCAACATAGCCTATAATTCATGCAGGACAACTTCATCGTTGCTCCCATTGTTCCCCTTCAAAAGCAAATGAAAACAATGCTAAAAAGACAAACCTGTGTGCCAGAATCAAATTTAGGCCTGGAAAGCTTTGCAAAAATGTCCTTTTTGGCCATGCCTGCAACACCCATGGCCAGCAATTCCTCGAGAATATAACAGTAATTGGAGGGCAATTTGGAGTCCCAAATAAAATCCGCAGAAGAAGCCGCCGAAAAGGTCCGATTAAGACGGGCCAATTTGCAAATAAGAGAGAATAAGAGCAACACAAGCTTCTGGTATATCTTCAAGCTTAGTTTTTAATGGCGGATGGTTTGGACCATTAGCAGGGTTTGAGTCAATGGAAGAAGCGTTAGCACCCATGAGAAACATAAGAGAAGTAGAAAAAATGTAGAAACGAAGTGAAATGATAGATTCTTTTTATAGGCGTAAAATTTTGGGACCTTTGTTTCAAATGTTTGGTTTGAGTCTAGGGTCTATTGGAAATAATTTTTTTGTTGGTATAGAATATAGGTAAAATTATTATACACCACATTTTCCCATCCTCACTTGCATATAGTATTTTTATAATTGTAGTGAATTTTTTCACATAAGTTTATACTATATACGAAAGCAATACTGAGTTCAGATAAATTTGGTTATCGATTCTCTACATTCGTCTCTAGTTTTTGGGACCTTGCATTTATACCTACACGTTATACAACTTTTTTATATCATAAATTTTAAAAAAAAATTATCCGATCAAATATTGTCACATAAATTTGAACAAGCAGGGTAGAATATTTTGTAGGCAATATGAGAAGAAAAAAAAAGAATACTAAATGATTTGTTTGATTGACGGTATTAAAATAGAGGAAATGGGGCATCATGCCCTTTTACAATTTTAAAATTAAGAAAATGATCTTTTTAGAGATTTTTTAGGTGTAAAAATAAATCTCTTATGTGTTAAAAAAATATTTACACATAACTATTAAAATAATAAGATGTGCATCAATAATGCGGAAATTAACTATTTAAAGACAAAAACGTCCATTTAGATTTAGAATAAGGATCCATATAACCACATAAATTAAGTTAAAATAGCATGCTATAGTCAGTTTTTGCACTAGTCAATTAAAAATAGCCATTGTTTAGAAAGTTAATGATAAATAATCATTATTTTGCTGCAACAGAAACCGGTTCCGCATAATATACGCGAGTGCGGTGCATCTGTGTACGAACTCCAGCATATTATGCTCGACCGGTATACTTTGCTGACTCCTGTATTATATACGGGAGACTGGAGCACCTGTGCTCCAAACTCCAATATATTATACTGGACATTTATACTTGGTGCAACTTCAGTATCTTATGCGGGAGTTCTATCGTACTTATACTCGAAGCATAGTTTATCCTGGAACTCCCGTTAATATACTGGCTTTTTCCGGTCTTGAAACGAAAACGTGGTAGTGTATCTCAAGTTATAGGACTCGGAATTTGATGATTCAAAAACGAGGTGAAAGATGACGATCTGAACTATAAGAAAGACTATTCACTCGTTCAAAACAAGTAAATATTGAAGTTGCAGCGGTTCAATGGAAGTTTAGATTCTAGGATATCAAAATAACTAATTTAGAATCAAGAAACGTGTTCTTGGATGAAAGTTCCTAACGTCACCACTTGGAATCAATTGACATGATAAAACAACACCACACGTAATTGAAAACAAGATAAAGACCTTGCTTGAAACCAAAAACAAGGATAAAGAAGACAAAATAGAGAAAAACAATCTATTGTAAAACTCGGCAAACCTTAAAAACGTGAATTTCCCTCTACAAAGTCATGAGAACCCTTTATATAGGCCTAGGATCTCTGCTTTTATGACTACAATTCCTATTCTAATAAGAAAATAAAATAACTAAAGACAAAGAAAGTAAAATCCACATTCTAAAAGGAAAAGAAACTAGAATCCTACTAAAAGGAAAATCCTTATTCTAAAAGGAATCAAATAAATTATATTTTAAGAAGGAAGGAATCTTGGCTTCTTGAAATCAATCTTGAGCATCTTGGACTTCTTGCGCTTCGTGATATTAAATCCAAAGACTTGAGCCCTAAAAGATGATCTTGGCGAAATTTAATGAAATTTAACATATATTCTTCTTTCATCATTCTCCCCTGGTTGTAAAAGACTCTTCGAGATCTATTTTTACATGAAAAATGGCTAAATTACGATTACTTTTAAAACTGGATTATTTTTAAATGACGAGTTATAAATTTGACTATTTTTAAAATTGTCGCATAAATTAACCAAATTTGGTATGTGCACCGAATAAATGTTTGTGAAAAGAGAATAAAAGGGTGTATGACTAGTGTTTAGCTCAAAGTTTTCATTTACTTTAGAAGCATAAAACAATTAAAATTAATGGAGGGCCAATCCTAGCAGATCGTAACAAATTCAAAGACCAAAGAAATAAAATATAAGGGACAATAGTTATAGATTAAAGGGAGGAGGATGAAGATCTTTTATAAATGATGTAGGTTTGGTCTTCCTCTCCATGGAGAGGTTCAGAGCCTTACAATGATGTATTCTCTTCTTTTAGAAGGAGATGTAAGAAGAAGCAGCTCCCCTTTTAGGGTTCTTTCTCTTAGTATTTATAGCTAGGAGATCTACCGACTGGCACCAAGGGGTCGGGACCACATGAAGCTCGTGAGGCCGACCAGGCCGTGGCCTTAGTTATCAAATTGGATAACTACCCAATAATCTTGTAAATAAATGGTCATACCATTTATTAGTCATAAATAGGCTTTAGTAAATGCGTTGATATCATTCATTATCATGAGGTCAAGTTTTGACCCATAAAGATACTCCCTCCGCTTATTGAGGTCGAGCTCGATGAGCGAATTCCGCCAATAACCGTAGCCGTTTATGCGTTGGGGATGATCGTGGTCCCTTATTCTTCAGAGGCGGCCGTAGCCGTTTTTACTTTTGGAGATGGACGTGGCCTTTTCAATCATTCGGAGAAAGCCGTAGCCATTGTTAATTTAGATGTGGCCGTAGCCTTTTATCTTTTGGAGATGGCCGTGATCATTATTACTCTGGAGATGGCCGTAGCCATTTTTACTTTGGAGATGGTCATAGCCATTTTATCTTTGGCCGTAGACATTTTTACTTTAGAGATGGCCGTAGCCATTTTTAATTTAGAGATGGCCGTAGCCTTTTATCTTTTGGAGATGGCCGTAGCCAATTTTACGCGTGCTCGGAGAGAGTACGATCACGCTTGTCGCGTATAAGGGGGACATCATGTGCATGGTGACGCATGGGGCGAGCCCATGGTATCTTGAGGTCGTCATAACCGTTTCATGGGGACGTGCCGATCGACGGTTGAATTATCGTTCAATGGTATCTGTCATAGTGGTGCCCGTTACTGTAGGCCTGGACCGTTTTACAGTTGGTCAGGTAGTTAATGGTGACCTTTGGGATTTGTGAAGGTCATTTATGCTTTGTTTATAAATAAAGGGTTGTATCGTTCAGTTCTCATTTTTCCGATATTTGTCTAAGTAGAATTCTGGTATTTCTTGATTATTACTTGAAGCCATGAAAAATAGACTACTCGGTTCAGAAACAATATAAAATTTCAGATAGAAAATGACGCAACAGTTTAATTATATAGTTGATCACGGGCTAGTAGTAGTAATTAAGAAGGGTGTAAGGGATCTGATTTTGGGACAAGGAATTTGTTATTTGATGATTCAGTTTTTAGGCACAATAAAAATGTTAATTTAGATGTGGCCGTAGCCTTTTATCTTTTGGAGATGGCCGTGATCATTTTTCCTCTGAAGATGGCCGTAGCCATTTTTACTTTGGAGATGGTCGTCGCCACTTTATCTTTAGAGATGGCCGTAGCCATTTTTACTTTAGAGATGACCGTAGCCATTTTTAATTTAGAGATGGCCGTAGATATTTTTACTTTAGAGATGGCCGTAGCCATTTTTAATTTAGAGATGGCCGTAGCCTTTTATCTTTTTAGAGATGGCCGTAGCCAATTTTACGCATGCTCGGAGAGAGTACGATCACGCTTCTCGCGTATAAGGGGGACATCATGTGCATGGTGACGCATGGGGCGAGCCCATGGTATCTTGAGGTCGTCATAACCTTTTCATAGGGACGTGCCGATCGACGGTTGAATTATCGTTCAATGGTATATGTCATAGTGGTGCCCGTTACTGTAGGCCTGAACCGTTTTACAGTTGGTCAGGTAGTTAATGGTGACCTTTGGGATTTGTAAAGGTCATTTATGCTTTGTTTATAAATAAAGGGTTGTATCGTTCAGTTCTCATTTTTCCGATATTTTTCTAAGTAGAATTCTGAGAGAGAGATAGCCATTCTTGCTGTCAGATTATCTAGTCTTTTACTCCTCATTAATTCATTCTCCGTCATTTTCGTCGGATCTTCGTATTCTCTTGCTTTTCCGGTGAATTGTGCCATTTATCTCTCGTTATACTAATAATGGCGAGCAGTTCTCGTTCTGATATAGCTCCAATTGTGGCGGCTGAGGGCCATTTACGGTGGTGGGAACCTCTGATTAGCTGAAGATTGAGTGGTTCCCATCGGCAACGGACATTCTTTCCCTGCCCGACGGTCCGGCGACCGATTTTACCGACACCGAGGGAGAAGATCAAGTGGATGAAGCTCCACTTATGGGGGAAGTTGGCATTGCTCAGCCGAAGGAGCAGTATGACATTCCTTGCTTTGCTGATATCATCCTAGCCAGGAGCAGCGACAGGGTACACGTTGATCACCGAGGGTACTGCATCTTTTATGCCTACCCTTTCAAGCTGGGATTCAGGATTCCTTTCCCCATGCTGGTAGTGGACTTATGCCACTACTACATGGTCTGCCCTGGTCTGCTCGTCCCTTCTTGTTACAAATTATTGGTAATTCTGATCAAATATGCAGATTTGGCACGGAGGGAAATTACACTTGGGCATGTGTTGACTCTGTACGCCCCTCAGAGGGTGCACGACACCATGATTCGGTTGGTCCCTCTTGGGACAGATGGCTTAACTGCGGAGCTCGATCACGACGTCGCTACCCGTCCTTACGAGCATTTCTTCTACATCAGGATCGGGCACCTGGTGGTCTACGCTACTGACTTCCCAGAGGAGTGGAACCAGGCACGTAAGTTTCTTTTACACTGGCCTTGATTTCCTTTGGTCAAATGCTCTGCTCTATGTTCGTACGTACTGATCTTCTTTTTGTGCCATAGCGGGAAGTATGCCACCGGCGCCATTCTCTGGCATCTGCGAGTGGGTTGAGGCCGTGCTCCTTGTCATGATGGGGATTCGTACGTGGGCGTCTTTCAAGGAAGTCCATGGCCGTAGGCCGGCTGCTGGTAAGGATCTGACTTGTTGTTTATTGTTCTTCTTTCGTAGTTAGTTTCCTTGGCTTAACTCTTCTTCCTTGGCTGGTCAGAATGACCACGGCATAGGAGGGCTCCTCAGCTTGCTTTCAGCAGGCCGGGGGCAACTGCCCGAATGATTACAATTCCAGCGCCTCGTCCGGTTCCGAGGGCAACTTCAGTGGAGTCTTCAGCTGCACACTCTCTGGTACGGCCCGTGCCCTGAGTTGAGGAGTCTCCAGGGGATGTGCGTTCTATGGCGGAGTGATCACCAAATGAAGATTAGGAAGAAGATGGGAGGCCGTTGGTTCGGCGCAGGGTGGCATTCACCCCGGCTCTTTCGGTGGTGATTAATTTAGACTCTTCGCCATCGACGGATGAGGAGGGCGTAGTGGACCTTGCCCTAGAGGGCGAGCGCTCAGTGGGGGTTTCTCGGTTGGCTTAGGCCAAGGTGACACAATCGTTTCACCGATTCAAGTTTCTGTTCTTGTTGTTGAGATGGAAGGTAGTTCCTCGGCAACTGTTTTGGTGGAGAATGCAGGCACTGACTTTTTGGTGGATGCGGGCGCTTCGATTTCTCGGGCGGCGTAGGCCTCGGCTTCCAGGGCGTCGGAAGGAAGGGGTGCCTCAGGAGAGAGGAACGATTCGGAGTCTGATATAGATCACGAGGACGTCCGTCTTTTTCAGGACGGTTATACCCGCCCAGCGTTGCAGGACGAAGGGGATTACCGTTATTTGGAGAGCCCTAACGACCTGAACCTAGTGCTCGAGGAGGAGAACCTTGTGACGTTGTTCGGGGTTCTCTGCTTGGAAGTGGAGAGCACATCCCTGAGGGGCATCTCAGACGTCGGGTTGATGGGCGAGGTGGCCGCCCTGAGAATAAAGGTATGCATAAAACTTTGGTTTGCTTTCTTTCTTAGCATGTCTTCTTGTATTAACTGTCGCTCTGTTTGTTGTAGACATTCTTACTGGAGGTGGAGAGAATCAGGCTGGCTAATGTCCGCTCGGCGGCTTTTGTGCGGTTATTGGAGAAATACCCTCGCTACCATGAACGGTGCCGCAGCTTACGTGAATGCATAAGGAACAACCCGCGGAACCGGGAGCTGGTAGAAGAGCTGGAGTGGAGGGAGCTTCATATGCAACAGACCCTCAGCAGGGTAACCGCTCTTGCGGGGGGCAGCTCCGCCAAGCGAACGAGAGGATGGATG
Organism: Nicotiana benthamiana; assembly: GCA_034376525.1. Lineage (NCBI taxonomy): Eukaryota > Viridiplantae > Streptophyta > Magnoliopsida > Solanales > Solanaceae > Nicotiana > Nicotiana benthamiana. The sequence goes on along the minus strand of CM067334.1, from coordinate 68,705,601 downwards.
TTGAGAGAAGGGCGGCTGCTGAGAGGGAGCGCCAGAATCTAGCTGCGACAACAGATGACGCTGAAGCTTTTACTAGGCAAGTGGATAACGTAGAGAATGAGGCCGCCACTTCAAGGAAGCAGGCAGAGTACGCCCTGGAAAGGATTAGAACACTGCAGGCGACCAACCGTGCCCAAGAAAGGGAGCGTGGATTAGAGAGGGACTCCGCTACCTTTCGAGAGCGGTCGTTGGAGGGGTGCATTGCGGTCTGTGAGCGGGACGCCCGTGCTGCAGCGGATTGGATTGCAGCCTTGGAGGCCGAGAACCAGCGCCTGATGGACCAGGCCGCTTCTTTTGGTCCTGCTCGTGAGCTTTGGACGCAAGTCGAGGCCCAGCTCGATATGTACATGCAGTTGTGGGAAGCTAGCGTCGTGTCTGAGGCCACTTATGAGGAGGCACGCCAAAAGGCTCGTGAAGACCGCCTCGACTGCGGTTTTGACCCGTCTACGCCCAAGGGTGATGATGGAGCCGAGGGCGCTGATAATGCTAAAGGGGGCGCCGGGGGCGCCGAGTGAACAAATGGAAAAATTTGTAATGTTTGTTTAGTTTTCTTTTTCTTTTTCTCATTTTTTCTTTGCCAGCTTTGGGCCAATGTAATTGGGGGTAACCCCGTGTAAATATTGTAAATATATGTGGCTTTCTTCCTTTCTGTTTGTTTTGTATCGAATACACCGTATTCCCTTTTTTGTGCTTGTTTTGAAGGGCCTTGCCTTAGAGTTTTTCTAGTCAGCATGTTAATAGTCTCAACCTGTTAGGTGATTTCGACCACTATCGAATTGATTCCTTGCGTTAAGGAAAGTTGGTGTAGATGGCCTTGGCCATAGATAGACGCTTTTGGTCGTTACCTTCCTCCACTTGTTGGGGGTGGGTTGTACCCGCATTTTGGGCAGGGGCGACACATAGCCTTAGTCCCAGTTCGGGCTTAGTTGAACTACTGGCCGCGATAATGAAAAGCACGTCTTTGTAGTTCGACTTCGGCCGAACTTTGCGCGAGTCAATACTTTAGTTTGAGTTAGTCGTACTTACTTGAACAGCGGGGCGCTTGGCCCGTCCTGGGGTTCATCCGTGGTTGGACATTTGGAGGCGCTTTTTCTCGTCTGATTGCGGCCTGGCTTACAGCCTTGGGGACATGTGTCCTTGGCTTTGATTCGTCCGTGGTTGAGTTTGCGACTTTTGAGATAGAGGCGTGTAGCCTGAGTTCTGGTTTGCCTCATAATTGAATTCTTATGTAATTCATAATGGTTGAAAACTTAGCCCGAATCCTAGTCTAATTCGTAGTCGAACTTTTAGGTGAAGTCACGTAGCCCGAGCTGTCGTTCAACCGTAGTTGAACCTTTGTAATTTTTGAAGGCGCGTAGCCTGAGTCCCAGTTCGGCTGTAGTTGAAGTTATGTAATTTTTGAAGGCGCATAGCCTGAGTCCCAATTCAACCGTAGTTGAACTTTTGGGTGAAGGCACGTAGCCTGAGCTGACGTTCAATCGTAGTTGAACATATGTAATTTTTGAAGGCGCATAGCCTAAGTCCCAATTCGACCGTAGTTGAACTTATGTAATTTTTGAAGGCGCATAGCCTGAGTCCTAGTTCAACTGTAGTTGAACTTATGTAATTTTTGAAGGCGCATAGCCTGAGTCCCAGTTCAACCGTATTTGAACTTATGTAATTTTTGAAGGCGCATAGCCTGAGTCCCAGTTCAACCGTAGTTGAACTTTTGGGTGAAGGCACGTAGCCTAAGCTGACGTTCAACCGTAGTTGAACTTTTATTTTCCCACATAGCCCGTTTCGTGTCGGGAGTTGGGATTTGTTTCTGGTTTCTGATCTTTCCTAACTTGCGCTTGTGATCTTTTCGACTGGCTCGCGCGGGTCACCCCGTTACAGATCTCGGTTTGAGAGATGCTTTTGTGCTCCCTTATTTTGGTAGGATCCCGTGTGAAAAGGGGGTCGGGTACCTTAGGCCTATTTTCCCCATAGGAATAGGGGATCTGCTTCTTCTTCTTCCCTTTGCTCGGAGACGCGGGGATGTGGAAGCAAGCTCATCTCGAGGTTTTTGGCTTCCTATGATCCGATATGCCGCTAGGGTTTATTCGAGCTGAGCTGTTCATTTCCCTTTTTCGGTCTAAGGATAAACTACGCGATTCTGCTATGAAATTTCCACAGACGTCGCCAAATTGTTTAGCTCAAAGATTTCATTTACTTTAGAAGCATAAAACAATCAAAATTAATGGAGGGCCAATCATAGCAGATTGTAATAAATCCAAAGACCAAAGGAATAAAATGTAAGAGACAACAGTTATAGATTAAAGGGAGGTGGATGAAGATCTTTTATTATTGATGTAGGTTTGGTCTGCCTCTCCATGGAGAGGTTTAGAGCCTTACAATGATATATTCTCTCTTCTTTTAGAAGGAGATGTGAAGAAGAAGAAGAAGAAACAGCCTCCCTTTTAGGATTCTTTCTCTTAGTATTTATAGCTAGGAGATCTGCCGGCTGGCGCCAAGGGGTCGGGACTACATGGAGGGGACACCCTCGTGAGGACGGCCAGGCCGTGACCTTAGTTTTCAAATTGGATAACTACCCGATAATCTTGTGAATAAATAGTCATACCATTTATTAGTTATAAATAGGCTTTAATAAATGCGTTGACCTCATTCATTATCATGAGGTCAAGTTTTGACCCATACAACTAGGATGTGGAAAGGAGAGGGAATTCTTATCCGATTACCCATAGATCATAGGACGGATCGTTACGCGCTCATTTAATTCGTTAATGACACGTAATGATGATAAGCAATCAGCTCGATACGTTGTTCTACTTATCAGATATTTTGGTTGTTTTTTCGTCTCCAGGTATTTTGGTTTGGATAATTGTGTTTAACTAAGAAAGTGCCACCCTGTCATTTCCTTTGTTCAACCTCTAATATAGCATTTCTGTTTCGGATGAACGTTATTATATGTGTAGGTTTTTATGTCTTCCTTATGAGAAAAGGATACAAATACATAATTTTCATACTTGTTTGGAATGTTGTTATATTTCGTTTTATTATATATCGTATCATATTGTATTGTATTGTATTGTATTGTATTATTTAATGAACACAATGTTTGAAGAAATTGTATTGTTTGCCGTCATTTCATGATGTCAGACACTAATAATATAAATAATAAACTTGCAAAATTACTTTTTTAAAAAAGACGCTGGGTAGAATTATTATATAAAAGGTAGGGGCAAAAAGCCTGAAAATGATGCCACCGCACTAAATTCGTCATTCCATAAAACTGTACTTTTCGTTATTATATAACAATGAATTTAATGATACGATTAAATTTAAGTAAAAATCAAAACAAATATTATATTTAAAGTAACAATACGATATGATATAATAGGTAACAACCGTCCAAAGAGCTGAATTCCGTATTTGCTCTTTAAAAGACTGATAATATAGAGAGAATATTGAATAATACTAGCACCAACTTGTTTTGAATGTTTTTTCTTGAGTAACGAGTATATCGAAAACAATTTCTCTATCTCACACAAGATACAGATAAGGTTTACATAAACCTTTTCTCTCCAAATCTTACTTGTGAGATAACACTAAATATATAATATTGTATTGTATAATACTAGCTTCCATATTATATCGTATATGTTATAAACTAAAGCAAAAGACAAGAACAATAGAGCAAGAACAATAGCAATAGAGAGAAGAGTAGAGAGAGTTCTTCTTATTGAGTTGAGAGGGGTCTCAAGGGATGATTTACAATGGTAGGGGGCACCTCTATTTATAGGGGAGAGGAAGACTTAGCTACCACTAATAGAACTCTAAAATCTCTCTAATTAGATACATTAAAGACATTCACCTTAAATAGAAGTGTAAGAATCTTCTATTTCATAACACTCCCCCTTGAATGTCTATTCAATGATGTGCCTCATAAAACCTTAAAACCAAAACCCAATGGGAAAAATTAAAGTAAGGAAAAAGAGTACACATGTTTGAATATGCGCCTATTGGTTGCCTCGTTAAAAACCTTGCAAGGAAAACCCAGTGGGACAAAACCTTGTAAGGGAAAAAGAGTGCAACGCGCATTGACTCCCCCTAATGAGTACATCGATTTATATCCTTGAGCATTTGCATTCCAATCTTGTGCATCATCTTGAAATCAACATTCTTGATAGATATGAACATCTTCATATAATGTCGTGGAATACCTCTTCAATATCTCCATAGATGCATTCTCAAATCCATCATGCTTATAGTTATGGCAAGATACATATGTACACAAATTGTACTTAGGATGTGGTACTTCAGGACCAAGAATTGCATATGCTTCAAGCAACTTAAATCTTTCAAGTTATGTCATGTAAGTCACATAATAGACTTTAGCTGCATATCAAAGTTTCATGTCATGCTAAACAAATAAGATATCGAAAAATTTACTATACATACCTTTGCCTTTATACTTTCAAGCATATGAACTATAGGTTCAAAGCTACATGTCTTTCATATGGAATCAATTCTTCTTGAATTGTATCTCTTCCATTTAGTTACTTTCTTTGAGTCAGCAACTGCGTATAGCATGCTTTGCAATATGTTGCAATTGCATTTCCCTTTTATGAACTACAGGTTCATATCATGATATTCGGGGATATACATATACAAATGAAAATTCATCCCATGTAACACTTTCTCAAGTGTTTATCATGTCTCCCCCTCATGTTAGTAAAGCTAACATGTTTCCTCAACTTTGGAAAATCATCTTTGTGCATTATGTCAATATACACAGCACCTTAATAATAAGATGAAATTATTTGGTTCCTGACCTTGAACCACTTATGAGGGGAGAATATACTCTCGTATACAACTTATATCAAACTGATATATATATATAACTTAGTTCTCATAAGAAACAGTTTAGCTATTAAGTGGAAGCACTCAATAATTATCTTGCTAAACCAACTTTAATATAAACCAACTTATCAAGATGAACTGTCTTGAGTAGAGAATCTGGAAACTATGCTCGAAGTTAGATTACGGAGCGATTTACCTCGCAAGCACTGCCAGGCTGCGGGTTAATAACAATGGCGCATGTAACCATTCCATAGATGCATCATATGTGGTATACATGGCAGGTGAATGGGCCCATATTCACCTTTGATATTTCCAGAATTTAGGGGCTTCAACCCGAACTCTTTAGTTGGTCAGTTCATTACTGAGAACAAGAACTTCTAGTTCTTTGATATTCACCTATGTGAATTTGCACATCATACTTCAAATGAGATGGCTAACACGAATGTCAACTGAATAAATTATCAATATTGGTAAACTTCAAATTTACACCATGACATGTGCACTTATCAATAAACTTCGGGTTTATTATGACATGGGTTTTATACCAATAGATATCCACTTTATTGTGGCATTCTTTCGTTTGTGTAGTACAAACTGGAGAACAAAGCGGGTAGCTTTTCATATACAAATTACCCCGCTACAAGTTGTAGTAATAGGAGAATCAAAGCCTTCCTTTATTTATAGTCTCAATATCATCAATCGCCTTCGCGTGTACTTTTGGAAACTGAATAAGTTTCTTTGAGACTTACTACAGCACAATAGTAAATTGTGTTTCTCCAACATAGTAATAATTGGCTCTTCGAGAGCTCTCAATTAATTTTGTACTACCACAGACTGAGGTTCGAGATCCTCACATTCTTGCATTCCGTATTTTCAAGAGTCTCAGGCTCAATAGATTCTTCGTGAATCTCGGAATTAATCAAATCATGAGCGTCCTCATGTGATTCTTTCATAGTGTCATTTAGATCGTTCTTTTTCCTCTTTCTAGGATTTCGATCTTTGGAACCTAATGGTCTGCCACGCTTCTGGCGTGCATTTGACTCATTGGATATGACACTAGATATTTGTCCAATAGGAACTTCAATACGGATCGGAACATTTTCCCGCGTGAATGTGTGATTTCGTTATCCTCTTCAAGTCCGTAAATGCGTCAGGCATTTGATTTGCTATTCTTTGCAAATGGATAATCTTTTGTACCTCTTTCTTTCAAATAGAGGTATGTGGATCAAGATGAGATAATGATGCATTTTTCCACAAAATTTCCCGTTTGGTTTCACCAACTTCTCCCCCTAATTTTGGGAAAAGTGTCTCATCAAATTGACAGTCTGCAAATAGTGCAGTGAACAAATCTCCTGTCAATGTTTCGAGGTAGCGAATAATGGAGGACGCGTCAAACTCAACATATATTCCTAACCTCCTTTGCAAACCCATTTTTGGTGCGGGATGGCGGTGCTACAGGCACCTATACTGCGCATCCAAAGCTTCTTAAATGGGATATATTGGGTTCATGACCCAAAACCAATTGCAATGGAGAATATTTGTGTCAATTCGTCAGTCAGAGACGAACTAGCATTGCTGCATGCAACATGGCGTGACCCCAAACCGAAGTGGGCAGCCGACGAACTAGTATTGCTTCATGCAAAATGGCGTGACCCCAAACCGAAGTGGGCAGCCGACAAACTAGTATTGTTGCATGCAAAATGGCGTGTACCCAAACCGAAATGGGCAGCCCCGTTTTCATGAAGAATTCAAGATTATTCTCATCTATTATCCATTAACTTTGCAAACGCAAGGTTGCGTGATGGCAACAAGCACACATTAGACCATCTACAGGATGCGTCTATCAAGACCATGAAATACCTAAACTACCCACTAGGTGGGTGAATAGGTCCACAAATGTCCCCTTGTATACGTTCCAGAAACTGGGGTGACTCAGTCCCAACCTTTGTTGGGGATGGTCTGATAATCAGCTTGCCTTGATAACACGAAGTGCAAGGATATTCATTACCTGAGAGAATTTTGAAATTCTTTAACGGATGCCCATATGAGCTTTCTATAATCCGTCTCATCATGGTTGATCCTGGGTGACCCAGTCGATCATGCCAAAGTACAAATGTATTGGACTCAGTATTCTTTAGATTTACTGTTGAATGTGCCTCAATTGCACTAATTCTTGTCCAATACAGGCCACAAGATAAAGACGGGAATTTCTCAATAACCCTCTTTTGGCCGGAGACATTCTTTAAAGTGAGGACGAGATATTCAAGATTATCTTCATCCATTGTCTCAATATTGTAGCCATTCCGGCGTACATCTTTAAAACTCAACAAGTTTCTTCTTAGACTTGGAGGAGAATATTGCATTCTCTAAGATAAACGTCATGCCTTTGGGCAGAGTTACATTTGCTCTTCCGGAGCCTTTCAATCAGTTTACTTCCCATGGTATGACATACAAAAGGAATACATGAACATAAGAATAAACAAGTTCAATTCTTTTGTGTCACATAATATTTTCAAGATCTGCTACTAACAGTTGACTAACAAAATCAGATATGTTGTCCATAATCAATTACTTTGCAGTTTGAAAATTTCAGCGTTTTTCATAAGACAATCGATTATTAAACCCACACAATCGATTGTTGGAACATAGACAATCGATTGTTTTACATAGACAATCGATTGTGGATGATTTTTAAAAAATTCCAGATTACACTGCCTAACGACAATCGATTGTTAGATATAGACAATCGATTGTGGGTGATTTTTGAAAAATTCCAGACCTCACTGTTTCAAGACAATCGATTGTTAGACAAAGACAATCGATTGTTGGCTATTTTTGAAAATTTCCAGACCTCACTGTTTCAAGACAATCGATTGTTAGTCAACGACAATCGATTGTTGATCAATTGTTTTTCAACTTTAATGCGAAAATAGTTGATAATCGACTAGTTTTTCAGGCTAGTCGATTACCCCCACTGGAAAATAAAAGTTTTATTGATATTTGAGCATATTGAAGATATTCTAAAGAACTACTGCTAACATTGCTTTATGAACTAACTAATACGAGCTAATGCTAATGACTATTAATTTATTCATTGACTAATACAAGTAGAATCAAACAGCTCCATCTTCTTTCATCACGGTTCCGTCACCGATTAGGTGGTCTATCTTTCCATCGGGTTGCTCAAAGAAGTCTGCCACATCCAGGTGGGTGATATCCTCATTGTCGTCATAGACAAAATTTGTTTCAGGGCCTTTTCTCTTTCGAGATGCTTGATAAAGGTCAACCAAGTGTCTTGGTATACGGCAAGACTTAGACCAGTGCCCGTTTTCACCGCAACGATAATATATAGTTTATAAACTATTTGCTTTTGGATTCTTATCGTATCGTGCTTGTGGCAGAGTGACCAACTTCAGGTTGTCATCTTCTTTAAGCCTTTCCACAAGATGGGTGAATCCTTGATGTTGAGATATTCAATCTTCAAACTTTCATCAAGGTGATGGCGCAAGAAAATCAAGGCCTTCATACAGTTTCAAACTTTCCTTAAGGTAATGGCGCAAGAAAATCAAGGCCTTAGTATAGTTTTGGGTGGATGCACTATTTCTGTTTTTAATGGCGTCTTCGAGACCCATAGCATCAAAGTGGATTTCAGTATCCAACACCCATGTTATATAGTTCTTGCCCGAAATTTCGAGGGCAACGAACTTTCTTTTCATATGACACAATTACATCAAGAGCGTGTTCATACTTACGGGCTCTATTACAATTATCACATTCACTTCAGGGAATGGATCAAAATCATGTGCTTTACACAATCTTATGTCAAATATTACTTTCATAAAGTGAAAGATTATTTTGAGAATCCTTATTGTTCTCACAATAATGACGATTATAATTTCGTCTATTGCCACGTCCATGGTAATGCTTTTGTCTTCTTTCAGACTTACCATATACTGCATCCACATTCTCTAAAGGGAATGGAGCAACTTCAATGGGACGGGATTCTTTGCCCACAATCATACATGAATTTAATCATGGCAGGACATAGAGATTTTACCACTTCGTGTGGTTATAATTTCTTACAAACTCCATTAGAGTTGTAATCAAATTTGATTGTCTATATTTGTATATAAAATTTATAGAATTCCAAGAATTTGAAAGGGAAAAGTAAATTACTTACCTTTAAGGTATACCAAGTATATTTTCAATATTTTCTTCCTTTCCTTTCTTTCTTTCCTTTTTTCAACGTTTTTTCTTTTTTCTTCCTTTTCTTTGGTTCTTTTTGCTTTCCAGAGAAATTTTTCTTTCTTCCTTTGGTTCTTTTTTTTTCTTTCTGTTTCTCGTTCCCTTTTTTTTTTTTTCTCATTCTTTCTTCATTTTTTCTTTGAAGCAAAACCCTACACAAACAAAAGTTAAGACAATCGAAAATTTCAATTGGTTAGAGACTCGTGCTGATAACGTGTTATAAACTAAAGCAAAAGACAAGAATAATAGAGCAAGAACAATAGCAATAGAGAGAAGAGTAGAGAGAGTTCTTCTTATTGAGTTGAGAGGGGTCTCAAGGGATGATTTACAATGGTAGGGGGCACCTCTATTTATAGGGGAGAGGAAGACTTAGCTACCACTAATAGAACTCTAAAATCTCTCTAATTAGATACATTAAAGACATTCACCTTAAATAGAAGTGTAAGAATCTTCTATTTCATAACAGTATACGAATTTAGAATTTTAAATTAATAAATACAAAATACCACTAGGTCCACCAACTCTTTGTGTTCTATTCTATACTTTATCTGCCCCTTGCTCCTACTTAAAGGGCGATTGTAATTGCACATTTTAATTGATTCCTTGAATGCCGAAAACTACATATATTTTTTATCCAGATGTTCCAATAGCTGGAAGCCAAAATAATTGGATTCTGGCCGGCACCAATAAATAAAAAGAATCTTATACAAATAGTCGGTCAGAATACTATTTTTTTTTTTCTAGTCAGTATATATAAATAATATGTTAATTATATATGGTTATATGCATAAATTATATATATATATATATATTCATAGAGTATTTCAGTTTAAGAGAACAAGTGAACAAACTATTTTGGTTAATTTTTAATAAATATATGATGAATTAAATGAGCATAAAATAGACAAAATGTAGTAGGTCTAGCTAAATTCTAACTTTATATAGTGGATATAGATTGTTTATCCAAATGAATAGAAGGAAAATTTCTTATGGTGTATGGTCATCAATAAACTAAACATAAAACATCCAAGATGGCCCATCCTTTCCTTTTCACATTTACACTTTATCTTCCATTAGAGAAAAAAGTGCTAATTTTTTATTAGCATTAAAAAAGTTATTTATGCCTTAATCACTCACTACAAGTTAGTAGTTTTGTAGCTTAAATTAATTGAAAAGCAACAAAGTAACATTTTAATAATCCAAGTTGAATTTGGTAATGAGTCATTTGCATAAAGACATTATCATAATGACTAAAATCCACAATTTTACATGTGTACTTGAGTCAGCATTGCTTATTGGCCACAAATTTCTTCTGATTCCATCCACTAATACGTAACGAATTGCTGGAAAAAATTCCAATTCACAAATATGCTTGTGGCGAGAGGCGAATTCTGAATTTAGCTCGATAAGTTCTATCGTTGAGGTTCTTAGCATTGAATCATTGGTAAGTAAATTAAATATTCGAATAAAATTAATTTGGTTTCTCAAAATTGGTTTGATTATTCACGATGTTATTATGGAGTTCCGCCTTTTTAAGTTTAAAATTCATAATATAATTATGAATTCCAAAAATAATTTTTCAATAACTTTTGAATATGTGGCTATGTTTTAAATCTTTGGCTATTTCCTAAATACAAAATCTGGAAAATAGCTATTTTTGAACTTTACCCATAATCATTAAAGCGCAAACCGAAAGGGAAAATAAAAATAGGAATACTCCCAAGGCTTTTTTTTTTCCATACTCCCAATTGCTTCTATGGAAGCTTTGTTCTGACTCAAAACTCAATTCTGTCTAGAATTTGTTTTTGAAAAAAATCCAAAAGGACAAAAGAAACCTTTAGCTTTATAATTGTTACTTAAACGCATATCGAATTGAGCTAAATTTTTCTTTCATATCGGCAAATAGAGAAATGGTTGTCTAGTGCTTTGGGATACGTGTCCCGCGATTAGGATGACAAAATGGTTAAAAGAAAACAGTTAACTATCATATTATCTACTAAAAAATGTGTTTGATAATGAATTTTTTAAAAATAAGTCAAATATGATAAGAACCATATTATGCTTAACCAATGGATAATCGATGAGATTTTTTTACACCTCAATTTCTTCTTTTGAATACTACATTTATAAAGCCTCAAATTAGGGGTTACTCAACTTTCGAGACTAGGAATTCTCGCAAAAGTTATCATATTCAAGAAGTCATGGATAATATGGTTAGCAATATTATCTGCTAATTAACTCGTATTAAATATGGGTGGGGTCGAATAATTTATCCATTTTTCATTGCTTATTTTCGATCCGAACCATATTCGACCCGACTCGACGTTTGCCACTCCTACCCGCGATTAATTGGGGGGAATGAGCTATCACTACTAGAAATCAGGTGATTTCCTTCCGATCGAAATCTGTCGGAAATAGGAGTATTTGGTCGCAAAAGTCAACAAAGAGGGAAAAAATAAATTTCCAACTGATTTCAATCGGAAATTGATCAAATATTGGTATATAATGTACAAATTAATTATTTATTAAAAAATTACCAAATTTTCGATCGATTTCGATCGGACATGGGTCAAACATTTGATCCACATTATGTACAAAAATAATTATTTATTAAATATTTATCAAATTTCCGACTGAATTCGGTCGGAAAATGATCAAATTTTTAGTATATAATGTACAGTTAATTATTTATTAAAAATTTACTAAATTTTCGATCGAATTCGATCGGAAATTGGTCAACTATTTGGTCTTGTGACTAAAATTATGACTCTTGTTTCACAGGTACATGAATGTGGAAATTCTCCGGGTCTAAATTTATTAGACAAAGTGACTACATTACAGTTATTCTTGTATTCCGATTTTGACTTTCATTTCAGGATAGATTTTATTTTATTGTGTATTTTAATTTATGAAGTTTGTAATGAGATGTTATCTTAAATATAGTATTAATTTTTTAGAATATATGATCATGGATGATATTTTTAGGACTGTTTTGGTTGTTTTAAGCTCTAGTTGGTAGTATTTTGTTATTGAAAACCAACTGAAAATCTCTTCTTCTTTTTTACCCCAGGAATTCTTAATTTCAGACCAAGTTAGGTCGGAAATTTAAAATAAATTTTCCATTTATTAAAATTTTCGATCGAATTCGGTCGGAAATTATGAATTTATATTTATTTTTTAAAATAAATTAACAGTTTACAATTTTTTTATATTTCTGACCGAACTCCGTCGGAAAGAAAAAATTTTAAAAAAAAATAGTTTCCGACCGATTTCGGTCGGAAATTTGAAAATAAAAAAAATATTTAATAATTTCCGACCGATTTAGGTCGGAAAATAAAGTGGCACTCAGTCAACGCGAGTTCCAGATCGAAATTGGTCGGAAATTTACGACCAATTGCGGTCGATATACATTTGCAACCATCATGTTTCCGTCCAATTAAAATTGGTCGGAATTTGATTTCGGTCGAAAATTGCGGACGAAAAGCACCTGATTTCTAGTAGTGATATTTTCTCCTTATATGGTATTGGACAATACTCACTCATAAGTTACCTTTAGGGTTGAGTTAGACACAATTTTCATAATCCCCACATGAACACATATCAATCTGAGCCTCAAAATACAAACCAAACCACTGAACCTCCTGACATAGAATCTATGCAAATAGATGATACTTCTACTCCCTCTCAACTAAAAAAACTTTTCTTCAAACTCTTTTACTCAACAAATGCCTTTCTCCAAGCCTAGCAAATCCCAATACCCCAACTCTTACCACTGACTTAATGGATGAAATTATTGTACGCGAGACAACGATGATAATTTTATTCCTATTAGTGTGAATGACAAATCTCGTTTATATGAACCTTGGAAATATTCAGTCAGCATCAAGTTGTTTGGAAGAAAGATTGCCCATCATATTCTAAAAAATAAACTCTTAGATCTTTGGAAGCCAACGGAGGAACTTCCTCTCATTGACTTAGGTTCGGATTTCTTTCTTATAAAATATCAGAATGGGGAGAATATGATTAAGGCTCTACATGGTGGTCCGTGGTTTGTTCTAAGCCATTTTTTATCTGTTCATCGATGGAAGCCAAAAGTCATTGCTTCATCTACTCAACTTACATACTCTCTTGCCTCCCTGAACTGCCAATGAAATTCTATGATCTGGAAATACTCCAATGTGTTGGGTCGAAATTGGGAAAGCTACTTAAGATAGATTTATGTACCTCGTCTACCATTAGGGGAAGATATGCAAGAATTTGTATTAAGGTGCCATTGAAAAAGCCTCTAAAAACTCACGTTAACCTAGGCCACCATAAGCAACTAATTCAATATGAGGGTGTTAACCTACTTTGTACGACTTGTGGGCGCTTTGGACATGCCAAACACAATTGTTCGTCTACTATTTCTTCACCTATGGAGGCAACCACTTAATTACCTCAAATGCAGGCTGCTGGAATACATGGTAATGAGTGGAATACTAGAATATCGTGGAGTTTGCAAGAAGAACAAACTATGTTACAAGGAACTCCAAACCCTCCATGAACAAGGCGGTTGAAGTAGCTGCATCACCAAGGCACCAACTTGATCCAGGTAAGTACCCACCTCTATCAGACCACATTTGGGCTGGCCCGATTCTGATAAAATTGTACCCGCCAAGCGCAATATAGAGAGTCTTAGTAGTTTTGGTTGGTTAGCCCACTTGGACCCAACTAATGAAGGGTCGCCTAGTTTTCATGCAAGTCCTGCAAACGAGACTCTTACAGTAGTAGAAAATAGCCCATTAAATCTTTCACCTACTCCTCAATTTCCCGAGAATGGCCAATCAATACCTTGTATAGGTTTCCCACCTCCTACTACTAATCAAAAAGCAGCTTCCCAAATAATTACTGCTCTACAGTTGCCACCAATATCCCTTTCATGTCTAGAATCTAATATCTCACCTTTTTCCCAAACCCAGCCACATAAACACACTACTCAACGTAATATTTCAGCTACTCCATCCTATCAATCCAGCTTTGACAAATCCTCTACAACTTTTTCCATACTTGACACGTCCTTACCAGTAGTAAGCCAAACCACCTCACTCTTGCATGCTACAGTGATTGTAGATATCGTGAACCAAAATCACACTTCTTCTAACCAGCATAATCATTACACTTCATGTGAAGACATCTCTTACTCAACTCCATCACCTCTTATGCCCACCTCTTCCACGCCATCTGCATCTAATCAAGACTCATTAATCCATCTCAAACTTCTACTCAAATACAAACTCACTCGCAAACTACTTCTACTAACTCTAAAGACACAATGTCCTTCCTTTCCAAACAACACTTAGTATATGTCCATGTAGGACAACATCCAAACCAACAATCAGGTCTTTCACCTTAGCAGAATGATCATAGGGGCTACAGTTGCCATATATCTCAACCCTGATGGTCTAGATCTCAGGTCATCTCCATGGACCAGCCACTCGAGTCTTGGTTGGATATGGGCTTACAGGGCTATGCCCTGACATTCACTTTGGAGCTGAACGGTCAGGAGATTGTTTTACTCATATAAAATCCATCTCATCTAGTGAAGTTTGTAACAGAAGGTATGCATCTGGGGATGGATGCTTACACTCAGAACCAATGGTTCACAACTCAGACACCCCTAGTTTTAGAAAACCAAGCATCCTCTTCAACTCCTCACTGGGCTTATCCCATGAACCCTTCAAATGTGCATGGGAACCCAGTGATCAACCTGATGCCTTTCTACCCTCCACACCATATGGGCTAGGTATTTGCTTCATGGTTCCAATCACTCCACTCCTTTAACCCACTCTCCTCATATGCAAGTCATCTCAGTCCGATGGACAACTTCAGTGCACTAGAGTCTCCCGCCACACACACCCACCCTCACCACACGTACTAGATAGTCCAACAAGGCAAGAATTAGCAGAAATAATAGCGGAGATAAGGGAAACAAGGACAGAATTTTGGTGGTTAAAAGGGATTCTACTTTACGACCTAAAGAACAGTACGAAAAAAGTTTATTCTCAAGTGTCCACCCGATCTAGAGGCATGCAACATCAACTTTTGTCAAACCTTAAATCCATTAATAGGAAAATATGCCATGGTCATTATCCTCACTCTTCATCAGACCTCTCAGGAAGTGAGTCTGGAACAGACAACATCAATTGCCACTCCGAGGACTCCAGTTCCAATAGAGCAGATCTCCAATCCTAACACTTATATGAATTTTCTAGTTTGGAATTGTAGGGGGTCACACAATCCTGAGTTAGGAGGCACTTTAGATCTTTGTTAGATAATCGTAGGCTTGTGCTAGTAATCTTACTTGAGACACACATGCATGATCACTCTAGGCTTCGTGATGATTTTATTTTCACCCATATGTGACAAGTTGCTGCTAATGGGCTTATAGGGGGATTAGTGGTACTCCGGAAAGAAGAGGGTATAAAGGTGACAGAGATAAGGATTTCAGAGCAAGAAATACATTGTATGGTCCAGGTATGTGCTAATAAACCTCCTTGGTTGTTATCAGCTATCTATGCTAGTAATCATGCTCATTTACGAAATTTACTTTGGGACAGTTTAAATAATATGCAAAATACTTTTGATATTTCTTGGTTATTAGGGGGTGGTTTTAATGAAATCATGAACTCTAGGGAGAAATTTTGGGGTTTGCCCATTAGAAATAGTATAGTAGATAAGTTTGTTACATGTTTAAATTACTGTAAGTTATTAGATTTAGGCTTTCATGGAATTCGTTTCACTTGGACTAATAAGCGTAGATTTGGTAATACCATTCTAGAGAGACTTGATCGTTTTCTAGACAATTATGAATGGCTTAATTTGTACCCATAAGTTGTGGTGAAGCATCCCCCATGAACTTACTCGGATCACTGCCCACTTCTATTAACCCTACATCCAACACCTAGGTTAGCACAAAAAATATTTCGATTTGAAATAATGTGGGAAACTCACCCACAGTTTCAAACTTTAGTTCATAACATTTGGTCAGGGGATCGTCCTTTACCTCATACTACTAAAATATTTCAGGTTGTTGTTACCATTTGGAACAAGCAGCAATTTGGAAGTATTTTTCAACAAAATAGAACCTTACTAGCTAGATTAGTAGGAATTCAATCCTCAGTTTATTATCCTACGAGTTTGTTCTTGCAAAATTTGGAAATAGATCTTTCCATGCAATATAGTGAAATATTATTCTTAGAGGAAGAATATTGGAAGTTAAAATCCCATATTAATTGGCTAAATGAAGGATATGCAAATACAAATTTTTTTCATATGACTACCATTCACAGACGTAGGAGAAATAGAATTTTTAGTCTTCGTGATTTGGTGGGCAACTAAATATTCCAATAGGATGAATTAGAGCCGCATATAACTGCTTTTTATCATACTATATTCACAACTGAGCAATTAAGTTCCAATAATAAGTACCATGATTCCTCTCCTGTTAACTTTCTTTATACGAACAACATCAGTTGGAGGAGCCTTTTACCCTACATGAAACTAAAAGTGCTTTATTGAGCTTTAAACTCTATAAGTCACCCGGTCCGGATGGATTACATCCTTTTTTCTACCAAAAATTTTGGCCGGACTTAGGCATTAAGGTTAATTTATTTTGCCTAGAAAATCTTCAACACTAAGATCATGCCTCAAGAGTTAAATCAAACCTTTATTTGCCTTATTCGTAAAGTCAAGCACCATATTACTATATAACAATATCGACCCATAAGTTTATGTAATACTTTGTATGAATTGACTACCAAGCTAATTGCTAATAGGCTGAAACCTATTATTACTAAATAATAGGACCTACTCAAACTAGTTTTCAACAAGGTAAACGAGCTTCAAACAATGCTATAATAGTGCAGGAAGTTTTAAACTATTTTAGGGTTGCTAAAGGTAAAGCTTCTTACATGTTATTGAAATTAGACTTAGAAAAGGTATTTGATAGGATAAATGGTCTTTTATTAGGAGGACACTTGTATTTTTTAATATTCCTGCTCCAATAATTACTTTAATTATGTCATGTGTTACAACCTCTTCCATTTCTATTCTAATTAATGGGCCTAGGACTCCTTCTTTTACTCCGATAAGAGGTATTCGTCAGGGAGATCCTCTGTCACCATACTTATTCATAATGTATATGGAAATGATCTCACGTAGCATTTCATATCAGTACATTACCAGCAGTAGCAACCCATTAGCTTATCTAAAAATGGGCCTCAACTTTCACACCTTTTATTTGCAGATGACATTATTTTGTTATAAAAAATTACTACTAAGAGTTGTCATGCAATAGTTGATATATTAAACCACTTTACCTCTTGCTCTGGTCAAAAAGCTAATTTTGAAAAATCTAAAGTTTTTTCCTCCAAGAATAGCTCTCAAAGTGATAGAAATTATATTATAGAGTCTTTTTCCATTAAGGAAGGCACCTCGTTTGGTTAATATTTAGGGTTTCCTATGTTCAATACTGACCTAAGAATGACGACTTTCCATTCCTAATAGATAACTTTAAGAATAGATTAGCGGGATGGAAAACTAATTTTTTAACTATGACTAATCAATCTACTCTTATTAAATCTACTCTGAATAACCTTGCCAATCATATTATGCAGTATATACTGATTCCCAAACAGATTATCAATTAAATAGAACAATACCAACAAAATTTTCTTTGGGGCACCACCTCAGTAAAAAAGAAAATGCACCTTCTTAATTGGAACTTGATAACGACCTCGAAAGCTATGGGCGGCCTGGGTATTCAAAAATCAGGAAAAAAATAATATTTTATTAGCGGGCCTTGCTTGGAGAATTTTTCAACGCCCTCAGACAATGTGGTCAAGAGTTCTTATTAATAAATACATCCATAAAAGAACTATTTTGAATAACTCCAAAATATGGGATAACATCCTGAGAGGGTTGAACTTTTGCGAAATGGGTATTCAATGGAGAATAGGTTATGCCAAGAATATTAATATATGGCATGACCCTTGGCAAAGGCAAGACACAACGTTGCTTTCCATGATCCAAGGCCCTTTAACTTTAGAACAACCTAAGTTAAAAATCTCTCAAATTCTTAAACACATGGGATGTAATAAGGATAAGATTACTTTTGACCTAGGGCATAATATAATTCACTTAATGGATGTTGCTTATGTATCCCATTTTGACAATAAACCTGATCTAATTTACTGTGGTCTAACTCAAACTAGCAAATTTATTGTTAAATCTATATATGACAATTTGAAAGAAGATATTCCTTCACCTTTAAGTCATTTTTACTTGGATTTAAAAACTCTCTATCTATCCAAAACTTAAAAGCTTTATTTGGCTTCTTTGCCATAATAGGTTGCCAACCAGGCTTTACTTAAAATACACTATGCAACTTGCTTTTCTGTCAAACGCAAGATAAATCTACTAAACACTTTTTTCTAGAATGTGTAAATTCTAGGAAATATTGGCAACACTTGGGTCTCACTTATTCAATTAGTTCTATTGCAAATCTGTCACGTACATATACTTGGGTACGTGAACTCATTTTTATTAAACACACCAACTTTTCTCTTCACATTAATCCTCAAACATACTTACCTTATAGTTTATAAAATATTTGGCTTACAATAAATGACAACCTGTTCCATAGCGCTAAAAGTAATATTCTCTATAACTATATTACCAAACAAGCTGTGGAATTTACTTACTTAGCTTCTTTCCATTATAAGAATAATCATAAAATAAAATTAGCCAAGAACAATTAAATGGAATCCCCCAAATGATCACTGTTATAAGCTCAATATTGATGGTGCTTTTTCAGCTAACACGGCGGACATAGGAGGACTAATTAGGAACTCCAACGGGGAATGGATTCTAGGTTTTTCTGGTTCGACACCACATGAGTCATCCATTTTGGCTAAACTGTATGCTTTAACTCAAGGCTTGAAACTATTATATGATCATAATATTATACCTCAGGAGGTGGAGGTAGACGCAAAGGGACTTTTACTATTATTAGAATATGAAAATTTTGCTTTCTCTAACTTAATTGCTGATTGCAGGTACTATCTGGATCATCTAAGTAAACCTGTAGAAACACGTGTACAGAGAGCTAAATATGGTGGCAGATCAACTAGCTAAAGTGGGCCACAATTTTGAAAAGGAATACTTGCCAAGAATTTTTGAAAATGTTCCTACTTTTGCTGAGCTGACTTTTGCGAAGGACAAGGCTGGCCTGCAAGGAACTCACTCAGACCAAGATACTACTTGGCAAAATCACAATGGCAACATTAATAGTAGTTCCTTGTGTGTAATTAGTTATAATGATGATAATTCCAATAGGATGAGCATGACAACTATGAATACTACTACTACTTTAGGACTTTGTAATACAACAATATTTGTGACAGGGTGCCAGTTAGGCACCACTCATCTGTACGCAGTTGCTAAATGCTAAAATATATTATCTATTTTGACCAAAAAAAGAATAGCCCCGTGCACAGAGCATCTCGCGTTCATGTAGGATCCGGGGAAAGGCCGCACCCAGGTGTTCGAATTTTGAACACTTTTTGCCAATAGACTATGTAAGGGTGTTCAAAGTCTATTTTTAATCAATAACAAGTAATATTTTACCTTATACGTAGTATAATTTTTCGGCGAAGATTATTCAGTTGAGTACCTTTGGACCAACATAGCTTCGCTCTTGGCCGTACCCCAAGGAATGTGATGTAAGCCGTCTATCCTGATGTACGCATAATGGTTAATTATATAGCTTTAACCTGTGACATATAAATCACACATTGTCAACTTTATCAACATGACTCCCTTTCAATTTTTCTACATAGTTAACCTTCCCTTTTATTTCCTTGTATTGATACCAAATGTATAAATGAATTTCTACTTCTATCAAAAGACTTGATAGTCGTAAATTATATAAATGATTACCATTAGAGGATAGCCTTGTTTTTTTATATAGATCATCCTCTGTTTTCAGAATTATATATAAAGAGTTAATATCATAAAAAGAAAATTTAAGTGTAATTAATTAGAAAGATAAAATGAGATTTGAGGATGGAGAAAGAAAAATCAGCTATCAGCAATGTATTGGTTGAAAAATGACATTACAAATGAAGTATTAGTAAGCTGACTGAAGAATTATGCGTGGAACAAAGGTATAGCGAGAAGTGGCACTCTCAATTAATGGAACTAAGAATACAAAGAATGTGTTGGAAAAACACCCACATGACAGTATGAAGAAGAGAACCAATCGTGACAGTTGTCAAATAAGAGGCGTGAATGAAATGAATAAATGTTAAAAAGAAGGGAAGATACACGAACCAGAAGTAAATAAGAAAAGGGAATCGGAGCAGTTATAAGGAATCTATGGCCATAAATATGTTAGGTGTGATTATATATAGTAATAGCAATCAATACAATTAATGCCCATAATAAATTCAAAGTAAGTGTGAAAACCACTATGATTGTGTGCTCATATATAAGGATAAAGAATTTCATGTGTAAGGGCAAGTTCTAAATACTATTGAAATATATTCTATAAATATCTGCTTTATCAAAGTTTCCAGCCTTGATTTTAGGGATTGATTGTCGATTCATTCCTTCTTTATCTTTGTTAATTTTCTCTGTTACTTCAATTATATTTCTAAAAGATTTGTGTGAAAGTGAAGTAACACTTAGTTATCAATAACTTGTTTTATTATAAATATAAGCTTTGACTGAAAAATCTATTTTTTTGGTTATACAAATTGGTTTCGTTACCCAGAATATGATAATCTTTTCACTTTCGAAATTCTTCTTCTGACAACCAACTATGTCAATTGTTAACGACAATAACCAGCTGAATCCACATGAGGGAACAACTCCACCACTCCTCTCTCCAATATGATCCCCTTGACAGTCCCGTGAAGGATCATCTGAAATATCTATATCACGCGCTAATGATCAACAAGGGGATTAACAACTGTCGAACAAGACGCTCTAAAGCAATTGGTTATAGAACACATGAATAGTGCTCTTCAAGCCTTTGTTAGGGGATTACCTAATGTGCTCCAAACTCATCCACTAGTCAATACAGCAAACTTAGAAAGCCCACGCTCGGGGCTCGACAATTCTGGAAGTGGAGGAACTCCCAATGAATCTCGTAATGGAAGTTCAGGTATACCAAATAATTTTGATTTACAAAGGTTGGTACTAACTTTGCAGAAATAGTTGAAGGGGCAAAATGATCGCATTGAGAAAATACCTAGTGTGCCGCCCGTGATCAAAGGGATAGATATTGATAAATATATACAACAACCTTGGAAGCCAAGTACAACACCTTTGTCGATTCCTAAAAAATTTAAAACACATGATATTCCAAAATATGATGGAACAACTTACCCTCGAGATCATGTAACTGCGTTCACAACAGACGTGAAGAGCAATGATATAAGCAAGCAGGAAAAACGAGTCAGTTTTGGTTAAAAAGTTTGGTGAAACAATCACGAAAGGAGCATTAACATGGTATTATCTTTTATCTAAAAAATCTACTGATTGTTTTGCTGAGCTTGCAGATTCTTTCATAAAAGGACATTCGGGAGCTTAGAAAGTTGAAAAAAGGACGGAAGACATCTTTAAGGTAAAACAAGGGAATACATAATTACTTAGGGAATTTGTAGGTAGATTCCAATAGGAGAGGATGATGTTACCTCGAGTACCTGAGAACTGGGGAACTATGGCATTCGCAAGCAATTTAAACTAGAAAAGTTCAGAAGACACGAGGTAGCGCAAGGAAAGTTTGCGAGAATTTCTAGCAACAACTTGTTCATATATGTACAACAGGTACAACACAAGTTGAGGATAGAAGAAGATACGTTTGGACAACCAATGGTTAATGAAAGTTCATGATCGAGACATTCAGAATCACAAAAAAGGACCGAAAAAACATGTACGAGCCTTACATGGGGCATGCAGGGCGAGACACTCGATCTAAACAAAAAAACATACGATCTATATCGAGATAGAGGCAAAAATATGCGATTTCTTCATCTAGATTCAGAAAGGAATAGGATGAACGAGGTAGCGAATCCAATGCACATGCGAGGATTGGATATTATATCTTTAATGTTAGGACCTCCAAGTTAGCAGCTGTTTTAACAGGTATTAGAGATAAGGTGCAGTGGTATTAGTGATAAAACTTCTTCAAATTATTTCTATGTCTACTTCATCTTTCATATATTTACACAATATAAAGTTGAGACACCATCTTCATTAGTATTATTAATATAAAAGGGTCCTCTTTTATAAAAACTCGTATTTATCAGAGTCACGGATTGCTAAAGCATTTTTAAATACAAGAAAAAATCTCAAATATCAAAGCGCATAATAAGCAGTAAAAGCAACTGAAACATTTATACTATGACTTGGGATAAATAAGGGTATTAGTTTGTCATTAAACACCAAAAAAGAAGTCATGGGTAACCAAAAAAACAACCTTCCAAAAAGTTGTTAAGCTAAGAGAAAAATAGCACAAGAAAGATCTAAATAAAATCTAACAAAAAAGCAGGAGAAAACCAAGGAGCATCATCAATGGGAACATAAACCACGGGAACATCATCAACGGGAGAAGAAGTATTAACTTGAGAAGAAGAGGCTTGAACATCAGCCCCACCACGAACAAGTGCATCTCCATCACTCTTCTGTCAAGACCCTAACCCCGAACCCGGTCGTGATGGCGTCTCTCGTGAAGACAAGGCCAGCTAGTTTGACCCAAATCATCTTTTAAATAGTTAATTAATACAAATATAGTCTAAACACAGTTTAATAATACCAAAAAATGGAAAATATCAATAAAAATGCGCAAATGCCACTCGACACAACCTTAGGGGGAGTATTACAAGTCATGAGCATCTATAGACCCTGATAGAAGTCTGCTAAATCCAATATCTAGTACAAATATTTGAAAGACATAGAACTGACAAGATAGTAGAGATACGAGGTTGCAGACGCCAACAGCTACCTCGTAGACTCCGAAAATCGCCTGGAACTAGAGGAATCAGAACTCAAGAGCGGAACCATCGATGCCTAAATTTGCACACATGGTGCAGGGAGTAATGTCAGTACTCTAATCCAATGAGTAACAAATATAAATAATGACTGAAGGTAAGAAAACACGTAAAGCACAAGGCATTCTATAATGAAGCAGTAAAACATCATATAAAAATACTAAATAAAGTAAAATCTCCTTTCAACGGGTAAAATAGGTAATTAACAGGTAAATAATGTAAAGCAAACAGATAGAAGTTTTCCCCTCTGCTCAGTATCCACAAATCCGCCCCTCGAGATAAATCTCAATACAGTACCGGCCCCTCGGGCTCAATATTATATCGCAAATAGGTACCCGTGCTCACTAGGGGTGTACAGACTCCTGGAGGGGCTTGTTACGGCCCAAGCGCAATAACAAGCCATCTCGTGGCATCAAATCTAGGCCATCGGCCTCATATCAATCAAGCCACCTCATGTCGTATATATATCTTAGGCACTCGGCCTCAAATCAGTATCAATGTTCCTCACAATACAGAACCTTGGCCTTACTCAATCCTAGAACCATCACAAGCCCCTCGGGCAATAGTAAATAGTTTTCAGCCCAAACATCATCTAAAATATCTTTTAAGACTTAAAAACTAAGAAAGAATGACTGAATAGTAAAACAATAGAAATTATTAGGATTGAGTTCAAGTAATAAGTCAAAACAGTGAGGAAATAGTAATAAAAATCCCCCAAGGTTTCAAATAGTTGGCACGAAGCTCAAATATGGCATTCAACCCAAGTCATGATGATGGCAAATAAGTTACAGTCAAATACGCAGTAAAACATCAATCAGGACAGACCAATTCACAGTCCCCAATAGTATACGACCCCACGGTCATCATCAAGCGTGTGTATCACATTAATATAGCACTACAGTGTGCAATTCGGGATTTCAAACCCTCGGAGCATAATTTACAATCATTACTCACCTCGAACCGGCTAATCTCTAACTCGTGACGCCTTTACCCCTCGAATCAAACTCCATGTTAGGGTGTTAAGCGGGCCGGGTCATCTCGATTCCGGACCGGCCCAGACCGGTAGAACCCGAAACCGGCCCGGACAGGTAAGGGGGGCCGGGCTGGCTGGGTAGGGGGCTGAGCTGGGTTTGGACGGTTCAAAATTTTTGAATGGGTTACCCGACCCGGTAAAACCCGTTAGATGAACAATACCATTTTACCGGTTAACCGGCTTGGCCGGAACGTTAATATAACTTGAATATACTGTGTATATACTATTAATATATCATAAATATACCAATTATTGTATACT
This sequence comes from Nicotiana benthamiana, assembly GCA_034376525.1. Classification (NCBI taxonomy): domain Eukaryota; kingdom Viridiplantae; phylum Streptophyta; class Magnoliopsida; order Solanales; family Solanaceae; genus Nicotiana; species Nicotiana benthamiana. The sequence goes on along the minus strand of CM067334.1, from coordinate 68,681,088 downwards.
AATTAACATAATTTAAAATTATTGGAATTTAACATATAATGTATATATTTAGGGTATAAAACTATAAATGCTCAAATCATAGAATATTATGGTAACGTATTATTTTTAAAATATGTTATATATGGAATTTAAGATTTTAAAATATGTTATATATGTGTTATATATGTGTATATACTATTAATATATCATAAATATACCAATTATTGTATACTAATTAACATAATTTAAAATTATTGGAATTTAACATATAATGTATATATTTAGGGTATAAAACTATAAATGCTCAAATCATAGAATATTATGGTAACGTATTATTTTTAAAATATGTTATATATGTGTTATTTTAAGATTTTAAGACAATTTGTACTAATTTAAAATTATTAGTAGTATTTATGCTTAATGTTTTAGTTTGCTAGATTAATTTGAAGTATTATGCATGAATATGATGGTAACATATTATTTTTAAAATATGCTATATATGTGTTCTTTTAAGATTTGAAGACAATTTGTATTATTTTAAAATTATTAGACGTATTTATGCTTAATGTTTTAGTTTGTAAGATTAATTTGAAATATTATTCATGAAAATTTAAAAATACACTAAACCCGGCCCGCCCCCCTCAACCCGCAACCCGTATTGTTCAATTTTTACCGGGATTAACCCGAACCCGTTATACCCGTTAAATCCAACCCGTAACCGGACCCGTACGGGTCAAAAAAATTTAGGCCCCACCCCGCCAGCCCTCCCGTTAGACACCTATGCTCCACGCGTGTCGAATCTATCCAAAATCAGAACGAGAATATCAAAATATGCTAAGGGAATAAAGCCCAAGCGAAACATTCAACAAATACCAAAAATTCCAAAACTGGCCAAAACCCGAGCCCCGAACCCACTTTTCGAAACTCATAAATTTTCACATCATTTGATTTCTCATCTGCCCACGAGTTCATACATATCAAGAGTTCTCAAATCCAACCCCAAATGGTCCTCCAAATCCCCAATCAAAAGTCCAAAATTTCAAGCCCTCGTTCTTCCGTTTTAGCTTAAGTTTCCATGATTTTCTACGTGGATTTCACAATAGAATCGAGTTTTAAGTCCGCAATTCTTACCTCCAAACGTTTCCCCTTGAATCACTCTTCAATCTCCTTCAAAAAGCTCCTAAAATGACCAACTATGGAAGAAATGATCCCCAAAATCGCAGATGAAACGAATTAAAATGTTTTGCACAAGCCTGACTTTCCTTCTTCGCGAACGCGGTCAATGCCTCGTGTTCGCGAAGCACAAACTCACATTGACCAAATTTTTCCATACGTGAACATGACATGCCAATCACGAACGTGATGTTTCCACCACCTTGACCTTCGCAAACACGCTCGCTCATACGCGAACGCGATGAACAAATGATCTTGAACCCCTCAGACCCATATTACTCTACGCGATCGCGAAGTCCTTCTTGTGAATGCAATGACGCTTTCGCGAACGCGAAGACCCTCTCGCAAATGTGAAGGCTGAATTCTGGCCTTCCTCAAATCCTTCTACGCAAACGCGAGGCTCCACTCGCGAACGCGAAGAGATAATTCTCTGCAACGGGTGAGCAAATTTTTTCTGCAACTTTCTAACTCCAAAATGGTCCGATTGACCACCCGAAACTCACCCGAGGCCCCTGGGACCTCAACCAAAGGCATTAACACATCCCAAAACCTTATTTGAACTTTTTCCAATCATCAAAATACCTCAAGTAACATCAAATTACTCAAAACACATCGGATTCAAGCATTAAAGGACCTAGCGCGTCTTAGGATTACTGAGGACATCGCCCTTGATAGAGGATTGTGGAGGTCGAGCATTAAAGTTGTAGGTTAGGGAAAGTTGTGGATATTGTCACAGCGCACTAGAGTGAGACTAGCTAGTATGAGGTAATCTTTGGATGTTACTGATAAGCTACCGACTTAGGGAGTTATTTGTTGGATATTAGTATACCTTTCATCTATTTCATATTTCTTATATTTCCTATATTGATGATATTTTGTTATTTTATATTATGTTGTATATTTATGTTATTTTTAGTATGAGTGTATTGATAGTACTAACTTATCGTCTCTTGTTGAAGTCTTGAGCCGAGGGTGTCTTGGAAACAGCCTCTCTGCCCCCAGGGTAGGGGTAAGGTCTGCGTACATATTACCCGCACCGAGACCCCACTTGTGGTATTATACTGGGTTGTTGTTACATCAGATTCAAGCCTAAGTTTTTAAAATCTTTCAAAATATGCTTTTGATAAAAAACCTAACCAAAACGCCTTCGAATGACCTAAAATTTTGTACACATATCCCAAATGACACGAAGAAGCAACTGCAACTCTCAGAATTCTATTTCGACCCTTATATAAAAATCTCACCTACCAACCGGAAATCTCCAAAATATCAACTTCGTCAATTCAAGCCTAAATCTACTATGAACCTCCAAAACCCATTCCGATCACACTCCTAAATCATAAATCACCTCTTGAAGCTAACCGAACCATCAAAACTCATGTCCGAGCCCTCTAACACACAAGTCAATAGCCGGTTGAATTTTTTAACTAAGCCCATCTTACAAGAGACTAAGTGTCCCAAACCTTATCAAAATCATTTCGGGCTCAATCCGACCAACCCAATACCATAAGACACGGATAACGAAGCATAAAGAAGTAGAAATAGGGGAAACAAAGTGGTAACTCATGAGATGACTGGTTGGGTCATCATATCTTTAGACCTTCGTCTTCAGGTGAGGAAAAGATTTGACGTTGCTGAGTTTTGTCAATTGCTTCTTTAGTTTTGTCAATTGTTTCTTTAGCCCTAGAAATCTCGACATTAAGGTCTAAACCCTCCTGGTTGGCTTCAATTAGAGTCTCGAGGCGAGTGTTTAAGAAATCCCAGCTCATATAGAACAATAATTTATCCTCAAGAGTCTCATAATCCTTCTCCTACTAGTTAATATCTGCTCTTAGCTCTTCTTTTTCCGCTTCAAAGGAGCAAGAGAACTTTTCAAGAACTTAATCTTATCTGTAGAAGCACAAATAAAAAAATAAAAGCATTCTGCTAAAGTTTTCACAAAACTAGCGAAAGCATTCTTCAAAATCACATTAGAAGAATGTAAGATGGGGAAAGTATTATCCACTCGTTTTTCAATCTCACAAGATTGCAAGTAGCGTTGGAAAGCGAGAAAAAAGGAAACAAAAAAGTCAATCACGTTTTTGAAGCTTATGCTCAAAAAAACTAATCACCAACCTTTATTTTCAACGTATTGAGCCCTTTAAATAAGCCATACAATGAGTAAAATTGATGAGGTTAAGGAAAACTAGTTCTTATTTAACTAGAATAAGAATACGGTTTAAAAAACATATCCTAACTAAAATAGGAAAAAGAATTCTAGTAGGAATAAAATACCAACTAACATTCTAGTTTGACTAGAACTATAAATATAACCCTACCAAATCAAGAATCAAGTTACTAGGATATAGGAAATAAGAGATCCTAATCATAAATAAATTCTTGGCCTTCTTGATCTTGCATTACTTACTTATACGTTAATATGCACTTGTCAGTAGGTATCACAATACAATGATTGAGGGTGTTAAAAGAGGATGAGTTAAACTTAAATTCACATAGAGGGAAGTTGTTTCAAATAACCTATAATCCCTCAAAATCAAAGCAAATTTACCTAAGAACAGAACATCATGGAAGCAAATGATTTGCGATACTAGCTAATTAGGATTGTATCTTAGTTACTTACACATATACTTGCGAGGAGAAATTTTACTCCGGCTAGAGGTTAGAGACTTGTATGTCTGTGAGAAGATAATTGTGAGATTTGAAGAACATCTAGTTTTTGGAGGACCCCATTTGTCTTTCCTTAATAGAGTAGAATGGTTTACTTAGTATACAGATACAACAATTGCAATTAGTTTGGGTCAGTTTTGAGGTATGATTGGTTGATATCGATATTATTTGGGAGATGATATAAGGTTTCTAGTTATTTTTGGACTATAAGCTTAAATTGACATTTACATCTATTGTTGATGACGTTAGTATATCAACGGACATCTCGTGTTCATTTGGAACCAAAGTAGAAATATGTAGGATGTTTTGATTTCAACATTATATACCATTTTTTTAATGAAGTAAGAGAATTTTATTGCTGGCATCATAAAGATGCAAGAAATACAAAAGAGGGAGATTACATAATAGAGGGATCAACTTTGATACAAAATAGAGCTAAGCTAAAGCTAGGAAGCTGACAATATCCAAAAACTTAATAGGTCAATTTGCAGGGCTAATTATGCCAACTATACAACCATAAGAGACATCTAGCCTTAAGTATGCAAGGGAGAGTTGATATCCTATCAAAGCTTGCAATTCCTTTCTGTCCAAACACACACACACACAAAATGCAAGCATGGATCATAGACTTTTTTGATAGACTTAACAACTTTTCTTGAGACCAGCATTCATAGGCTTCTTTGATGCTTTGTGATATAATCCAGCCGAGACCAAAAATAGCAAGGAACATGCACCGAATATTCATGACGACGGGACAATGTAGTTGGAGATGCCTATTAGTTTGTGATTGTTGTAGGCACATGAACATCTATGCTCTTGTTGAGACTCAACATTATACACTTTATCCCTCCGACCTGCAGGATATTTTCTTTGCATACCCTTTCTTTGCGGGCCTTTAACACACCCTTAATATGTCAATTTGGTAGCTAAGATTCCCATGTCTTCTTGGGAACTGCATGACATGCGCCAATGAGAGTGCAACACGTGTCATAACATAAAATAGAAGGGAAAACTGAAAAATACACCCTCACTCCTCTTGAGTTTCATTATTTACAATTTTAACCTCGCAATAGTTTTCATTTTGCTAATTTACCCTTTTCTTTCTCCCTTCAAGCCTACTTCTTTCTATGTGATTATTTGGAATACTATTGCACTGATGTTATTGTAATCCCCTTTTGAAAAATATGGGAAAACAAACAACAAGAAAACAACGAAAGAAAAAAAAGGATGCCTTTTACCGCAATATGTTTACTCTTTTTGTAATAATGCTGACAAATATTCTAAAAGCAAGTCTAATCCATTTTTTTCGCCTAATGGTGGCCTAAAATGTGCTTAAATATGGATTGATAAAGACTTAGTTGGATATAGTCAATATGTCAGACTGCTTAGATTGCGTAGAGCTTTTCTACTTGGTCGGAAAGCAATTTCTGACAAACCCTTCTCACTATTTCACTGCACAGAACTCACCAGCACTACCATTGATAATGCATCTTGTTGATTATGCACCTTCATCTTTTTTCTTTAGAAAAATTATTATTTTGGCTGCTAGAGTTTGGTGAGCTGAGGGTTGATTGGAATCAGCCTCTCTGCCCTTTCGTGTAAGGGTAAGGACTGTGTACGTATTACCCTCATCATACCCCACCTTGTGGGACCATACTGAGTAGTTGTTATTGTTGCTAGAGTTCGGTGAAATCATAAGCTACCCTTCTATATGCAAAAATGGGGAGAATTACCGGTCCTCTTAAGACATTCTCTGCGCACTTCCACTCGTTTATGTTCTCCCTTCCCCTTGAAATCTTCCATGAACTTTACCAATAAAAACCTTTCAATATTCAATCATCAATTAGTAAGTCAAAATTATGGTAATTTAAAGGTTGTTTATGTTGAGGGAAGGCATCAATGGGTCCCATTTGCTGATATCCTTTTCTATATCATTTGTTAAACAAATCGTGAAGATAAATATGTAAGGTGTTAGAGCATACGCTTGTCTTTCATCGATTATATAAAGATTGGTTAATGGGTTTATAATGTACCGGGCCACTCCACCCATTCCTTAAAGGTTTTGGGTTGGATGCTTAGATTCTTTTTTATGGTATCAGAAAGCCTGTTTGTACAACCACATTCTTTCTTCATGTTCTATTACTCTAGGATTTGCTTCCCTCACTTAGCCTATGGAGCTGCTCGAAGCTTCTCTCACAATTCATTCGAGTCACAAACTTTCCCTAGTACTCCCCTCTCAGCTCTAGGCTCATTCTTCGGCCTGTTGAGCCTGATCTCTCTACATCAAGTCTACCCCTCAATCTTCTAGATTCAGTTCACATATAAAGAATTTGGTTACACATGCGGAGGGTATTGGAGAATACAGTTATCTCTCATTGATTGTGTACCAATTAGCAAATGGCTTTATAATGTCCTAGGCTACTCTATGCATTTCCTTAAGGTGTTGGGTTGAATGCATAGATTCATACATAAAAGAATTAAAGCTGCCGAAAGAATAGGTGATACATTGGAATGGAAAGGGAAGATATCTATATATATGTTAGATATGTGGCGTTTAAATAATGTCTCAAACACAATTTTACTGTTCATACGCTTGGCTTTTTTGTTTTTGGCGCGCATGCCGCCTGTCATTTTTTTTGGGGGGGGGGGGGGGGGGGGGGGGGGGGGGGGATTAATAGTTTCCCTTTTTACAAGTTGAGGTATGTAAAAGGATGTCGATAAAGAAAAAATGTGTTAAAGAAATTTCTTTGCAAGTCCGTGGGGTAAAGTATGTATTAAGCCTTTTATTATGTTAAATTCTGTAACTATTTTGTGAAAATTGGAATGCCTTTTCGATTGAAAGCAAAATCTTCGGATGGATGCAATGGTACTGCTTTTAATAGTAAGATTGTTACTGCTCGAAGTAAAAATCTCAAAACTGTTAATGCCTATTTTTGTGATGAAAAGAACCATAATTAGCATTCTTCTATCTACTATGCATCCAATAGTTACCACAAAGGACAAGGTTGAGGTTTGTTAAAGACGGACTAAATTGTGTTGCTTCGATTTATATATTTGCACGAGCCAAGACGCATGTTTTTTTTAAATTTTTTTATTTTGTATATCATAGTGTTTGGCCCAAATTGCACGCACTTCAACTAATCCACTAGGTATCCTGTCGTCATCCAAGTGTTGTAGTTGGAACTACAATATGAGATCTCCAGGTTGTACTAGCATGTGTCAAGAACTAGGCCATCCCTGGAGCAGTTGTATACCTTTCTTAATGATCTTATAGACATTTGTTTTATAGAATTCAACTCATGTTGAGTTGTCCCACATAGGAGGGATTTGGGGTCATTGATCTCCTTATATGGCTTGGGCAATCCTCACCTCATAAGCTAGCTTTTGGGGTTGAGTTAGGCCCAAGGTCCATTCTTATCATGGTATCAGAGCCAGGCCCATCCCAATTATTGTTACCGATGTTGGACCCCCATTTATGTTGTCCACGCTCCAAAGATCTGGGCGTGAGGGGGGGTGTTGAGTTGTCCCACATCGGAGGGATTTGAGGTCCTTGGTCTCCTTATATGGCTTGGACAATCCTCACATCATAAGCTAGCTTTTGGGGTTGAGTTAGGCCCAAGGTACATTCTTATAACTCAATCATTTCAAACAGTAAAAATGATGAGTTTATGTAGTATTTTCCTTGGAAAAATTGCTTGTCGTGTAGGAAAGTCACCCTTTCATGATAAAGACTCCTCAAAGTATAAGTGGTATTATCTAAAGAAACTTTACCTAAATGCATTTTGATCCATTCCATTAATTTTTTGAAAAAGAAAATGACATTGATCCATTCCATAAATCAAAATGACTAAATATTAGGTAAGAGTTGAAAAAAAGAAAAAAAAGATGAAAGTATATTTTCATAGAGTGATGAAAATGTCAGTAACAATTAAAATTTAAGAATTCGAGTATTTAACTAGTTATCCCGAGTCTTAATCACAAAGAGACCGTAACTAGCATTGGAATGAGATAAATCATTTTTGACAAAAGAATATTGGAACGAAATCCGAATAAAGCAGAAAAGATTACCCACATAGTTAGCACAACTAGTTTGGGTTTGAACCTTATTGGTGTTGTTATTGCTGTATTTTATTTCAATTTTGGAGCACACGTGATATTTTAACATATACATATGATTGATAGTTTTACATAGGAACTCCGCATAACTCATATGTAGAGTTTGCTTTACTTTATCTCTTTGCATTACGGGCCTTGCTTTCATTCACTCAAATCCCTATGATTTGTTTGAAACAAAAAGAAGGAAAGAAGTTCAAAATGTTCTTGAAAATATAGTACTTTAAGTTGAGGTATGTCAGAGACAATACTTAGAATTATGCTATAAAGAGATTCAATTCTTTGTTTCTGCCTGGAGGAAGTTGGCTCTGATTTTGCAATCAAGGGTGTGGCATAGCGGTCAATGAAGTGAGTTAAGAACCATGAAATCTCAGGTTCAAGTCCCAACATGGGCAAAAATACTAAGTGTTTCTTCACATCCGTCCAAGCCTTGATAGATAAGTTACCTGGTACCTGTTGCGGTGGTGAAAGGTGGCAAGTACCCGGTCGAGGTATGCACAAATTGGCCGAACACCATGGTTATAAAATAAAGGAAGAAATTGGCTCTCTTCCTAAACTTGAGTAAGTGTTTGAACCAATTCTCCCGCATAAATTGAGGAGTTCTTTCAAACTCCTTATTTCTTCAATTTCCTTGGAATATTGTTCAGCAAAAGAGGACTCAAGTATATCCTTGTCCTTTCCAACCTGGCTAGAAGAAGCTTTTCCAACCACTAATTCACTGGTAATTCAGCGGAAATCATCCTCATTTGTTGCTCCAAAGCATTCTTCTCTTTTGCAATAACTTCTTTTTCTAATTAATGACCTTAGAATTTTTCCTTCTAGTTATGAGCCTCGGTGCACAATTTCATAGTTTGTTGATCCGCCTAAGAAACTCTTTTTATGAGCTTTCTGCCAATAAAATTAATCTGCAAAAAAGGTAAAGGAGGAAGAGTTTTGAATGAGGAAGAAAGGAAATATAATTAAGCTTGTACTTTCAAAGAATAATGAACAACACCATTCATTAGTGTTAGTGAGCTATGACCTTCTAACTTCTTCTTCTCCATGAAACTTAGCAGAGGCTTTAACACACATCGGCTTGACCAGATTTTCTCAATAAATCCCTACCTTCAGTAGCCTCAATAACAACTCTTTTTATTTTCCTCCTACTTCTAGAAGGTCCGGCCTCTGCATGAGAGGCAGCCACGGGAATAGCAGACGGAGTAGAAGTAGTCACTGGGGTAACAAGAGGAGTAGCATCAGGTAAAGACAATGGGGGTTAATGGAAACTGAAGCTGGAAGGGAAGCAAGGGGCAATTCTTCGAAAACGAACCCAAAAGCTTCTTCACCTTCGAAGCCTTGAGCGAACAATCCATCAACACAACTTGGGGAGCATCAACATCATCTTCATCCACAATCACCAAATGAGCATTCTCTGGCTCATCCACGTGTCTAAAAGGAATTGAACTTGATGGAAGGTAATGCGAGAAAGGAGTTTCATTATCAGAAACCATACGTCTCCTGACGCGTGGCCTTCGAATCAAGTAACCTTCCTTTGTTTCTTCCTCATCATCAGATCCACGAGCTCCGTTAGTTTTTCTTTCTAAAGAGCAATCGCTTAAAATCCGCTGATGGGCAAGACTCATGGAAAGCTTGGTTTACAGAGCATACGCGAGACTAATTCCACGAGTAGCAAACCTTAATAAAAAGAAAAGAGAAGGATAAGGAATTATTGTATAAGAAAGGAAGAGAAAAAGAAGAACAATAAAAGTAAAAAGTATTGTGTGTCTTCACCTTCCAACCAAATTTTTGAGAAAGGTATTTCCAAGATCTTTTTTTTCATAGGCGCATCAGTTAACATCTTTTCTATCAAGCACAGAACTGTGAATTTCATCAAAAACTTACATGGTTGCTGAAAATTGGGAATATGATTACATAAAGTTCTTGAAGATATATAAATAAATAAAAGGTGAGAAGAAGAAAACTTACGTGCAAAGATCCATTTCTCCGGGAAAGTCATGTTTTCTTCACCCACTAGTCTAATAGTGGGAGCAGCAACAACATGGACATACAAGCCAAGATCCTGATCATCTTCAACGCTAACCAACACTCTCTTATTTCTAGCCACGAGGAAAAAAATTCCTTCACGAAACAATTTGGGTTTTAAAGTTGAAGAAAGTGTCGAAAAATGAAAGGTATGGAAACTAGATCTGATAATAAATGAAGACATGCAACAACCCTCCATACTACGGGGCCAATCCGGCCAAGACACACATTGACGTGATGATAAAACTCAATGATTTTTGGATCAATAGTTATCTTAAACCCTAAAAGAAAAGGATAGGTGTAAACAAAGAAGAAACCGACATGATAGGAAGTGATTTTCTGGTTGGCACCAGGGACTAAAACTGGAAAATTAGGTTTCCAATAACATTCTCGTCGAACAAGAGAAAGGAGTCCAGTAGTGATTAAACTCGGGTAGAGATCAACAGGATTGAGGGAGCTATAGGAGAAAACTGATTTCTTATGGTCAATTACAAAAGAAAATTCTTGGGGAACAATCTATGCCACTTTGGGTTCATGCACAGGTTCATTTAAATCTCTATTCCTAGAAGAAGATCTAGGGGTTATAGGATCCTTAGGTATAGAAGAATATGGCCTAATAGAACTAATTTGGGAAGAAGAACCACGAGTAGATAATGAGCCAAGGCTATAAAGTCTACTACCTCTCCTAGTTCTAGTAGGGGCACTAGAAGTAGCAAGTTTATCAACATTCACAACCTTGCGAGGGTCTGGTGTTGTTGAACATATGATTATTCAAATAAATATAGAAGTAAGGGTGCAAAAATACAAAGAAGGAGTAATGTAATAGATACTGAAGAAGAAAGACTCCAAGAAATTAAAGAATAATGAAGCATTTATAAGAAGACACGACCATCATTAAAGGTGGTCGCTATGAAGCGCCATAATGGAACCGTCGCTTCGTTACTGATGCAGACGTAGGAAAACCCCTAAAAAGCACTAAAAATATAGATCCAATCATCAGAAGCTATGTGGCATGGAAATTAAATGGATGTGACATACATCGCATTGATTCTGTAGGAGACATGATGATACTCGAAAAACGACGGCAAAGAATTCCACTCATAAAAGCTTATCACTTCCCGAATATTCAGTTGAGAATACTCAAAAAGTGGGGGGACTATCTGTATTAGTGAAAATAAGACATTACACGTAGAATATTAGTAAGTTGACGAAGTATGACACATGGAACAATGATATAGTGACAAGTGGCACTCTCAATTAATTGAATTAAGAATACAAAGAAGGTACAGGATAAACACCGACAGACGGTACTAAGAAGAGAATCGGGCATGGCAGTTGTCAAAGAAGAGGCATGAATGAAATGAATAAAGGTTAAAAAGAAGGGAAGTTTCACGAATGAGAACTAAATAAAGAAGTGGAATCAGAGCAGTTATAAGAAATCTATAGCCAAAATATGACTGTTACAATTATCTATGGTAATGGGCTCAATACAATTAATGCCCATAATAAATTCAAATTAAGTGTGAACTGCTATGATTTACCTCATATATAAGGATAAAGAATTTTATTTATAAGGACAGGTTCCAATTGAAAGTACAAGAGGGGGTTAATTGTATATTTTTAAACTTAATCTTTGTTGATTGACTAATTATTCAATTATCGACTATATGCAATAAACTAACATTTGTAATAACAGGATATAATATGCTGAAAGTAAATGCAAGAATTAAAGATACTAGAATTTTTATACTGGTTCGTATTCAATGTAAATCCTAGTCCATGCCCCTTGGGTTGCAAGGGAGTTCTCTTTAGTGAATGAGTTTTTTCGAGTACAATGAAAATGACGTGATAGCTCAATTCCTATATCACTCATCTCTTTTAATACAATGCCTCACCAATGTTGTTCTCTCTTTCTTCTCTAACTTGTTACATAGCAGGTCTTAGAGAGCTACAATATTTGTTTGTAGTAGAACAAATAGATGGTTTTTGTTTCGATCAAAGTATATGTAGCTAAGGAGTGACTACATGTTTAAATACTTTGAAAGAGAGGCTTGAATTCTCGAAATATTTGCCAACCTAAGAGATTTGATCCTTGGAAAGAGATTGATTCTTTCCAAAAATAAAGTTGTTCTGCAACGGCTCTGTTGAACTCGGAATCTTAATCTTTCATATTTAGACACTTGATTGAATATTCAACAAGATCTTGATTTACCTGATTCCTTGAGTTTAGCTATAATTGATCCCATCTGTTTCTTCTGTGATTTCGTCTTCCTATAATCGCGTCCCTTGATTCCATCAGTATCCTCACGATTGATTTATTCTTCCTTTAACTGCGCCTATATTCCGTCAATCTTGTAACTCAATCCATACATTTCCATATGTTCCTTTATCATTGATTTCGCCAATCCAAGAGTTCCTACACAAGAAGCAAATATATATTTTCATCATTAAAATTTGAACTAACAATCTTTTTTTTTTATGATGACAAAATAATATATGTATAAACACTAGTTTGACTTCCCTATAGTTTGATCCCCCTCAATAGGAGCAGTGAAGGGTTTGAGATGCATGTAGTTAACTTTCTCAATATCTATGACTCCCCCTCAAGGAGTGCCATATTTGACTTGTTATGTACCTACACACAATACATATATGTACCTGCACATAATACATATATCCTTTCTCCCCCTTTTTGACATCAGCAAAGAGGGAATAACACGATAGCATGCATAAACAGAATCTATAGTAGAATGTACTAGTAGAGTTAGACCATAACAAAAGAAGAAAGAAAAATATCCACAGACTAATATCTCAATCCAAAAATAGCACAACAAAAAATATTGTCTTCAACTCCCACACTAACAACATAGAAAATAGGTAAGAATGTTGCAGACGGCCTTCTTTAGTCGATCAAAGCTGGCGTTGGATGAGACACTCATTCCATCAAACATGTCATGAACCTCCTTGAAAGCCTTAACAACGTTTTCCCTAACTCTGAGAACTGCAACCCATATTTTAGAGACATCATACCCTGTTTCCTTGGAGATAGCATGAATGGCACCATAAATGGACTGGGTGGCAATGAGGAGATCCTTGATTGCAGAGAGCTCTTTCCCAATGGCGCTAATTTTCTCAAACAGGTCAGATCCACTAAGGCTAGGATGAGAAGCAGAAGGTATGGGCTTGGAGTCTGTTGGGTAGTCTTGACATCACTCTCATGTTTCTTGACCCATGAAACCTTCACATACATACATACATACATACCCCATACTTGCAAATACTCTCGAGTTTTATGATTTTGAAACAGTAGAAAAGGAGTATGCAGAAAGGGAAATGTTGTGGGCTTCCAGAATGTGGGTGGTGGCCATTCCATAAGGTAGACTAGTGGGATCTTCGGCACTTTCAATCATGAAATTGATAACCTAGGAGGACATCTTGATTTTGAGTTTGGTCACAAGAAAATAGACCAGAAAAGTATCTCGTAGAGAGAAGTCTGAGAAAGAGCCAATACGAGGAAGCAGAGTAGTTGTCACAATGTGAGCTAGAATACAAGTTTCAAAACTAAAATCACTAAGACCTAGTTGGTTTGGAAGGGACTCAGATGGACACTAAGCAATACATCTTTTGGCTTGGTCAAAAGAAATTTCAAAATCAGCGGGCCAAGAATTTTGAAGGAGCATAGGGAAACCAGAACACTTACACTGAAAGATCGAATCAAACATGGAACAGTCAAGAACAATACGATTTTCTAGTACTAAGGATTCAAACTTATCAGACCTACTGGAATGAAAATTTGCATAGAACATTCTTAGTAGAGGTTCATAGACTTTAGGAGGAGGAACAGAAAAGAATTTTGACCACACTTGATAAACAAAAAGGTCTATTACCTTACAATTTAGGGCTTCTATGTCATCAAGTTTGACTTCCCTCACATGAGAAATAGGCTTTTCTGATAGGGAAAAAAATAGATCCTCGTTAGGAGAATCCTAGAAATTGAGTTCCCACACAAGGGAATTGGAAAGGTCAACTTTTGATTTCTTTGGAGTGGAGGAGATATGGGTTCTTCCATGGGTCTTTTACCTAGGGATTTTTCTCCTAAGGGTTGAGAATTGTTCCAGTACCAATTATCTTTCCCTTTGAGTCATCTCCAAACTTAACGCTTCCTCCATCAATTTTTGTATCTTCTTTAAACTGGTTTTTATCACCTGTCATGTGAATGGAATACGCATTGTCTAAGTACCATTTTCCTTTGCGGCTTATTCTGTGGTGGTCCTCACTTGGTTCACCTAGTGCCATGAAACAGTTCTCATTTTTATCTTTGCATTCATCATGTGAAGTGTCCTCATCCATCCAACATCCTGAGGATTTGTTCATCTCATTTTCCAGAATTGTTATGAAGCAAAGATTCTCTATCTCTTCGTGTCTTGAACTGTCTTTGTAACCCAAACTTCCAAAAGATTTGTTCTTGTTAAAGCCTCTGGAAATTTTTCTTTTTAGATCTGGGACTCAGCTTGAATGTGTCCAAATCTTCCACAATCATAGCATTTTTCATCATTCTTGTCCTGTTCGTTGTATTGCCTGGATCGCCTAGGTGGAATTCTTCCTTTTCTAGTATTCCTGAATCTTCTCATTAAGCCATCCATGTTTCTTGATAGCATAACAATATCTTCTTGGAGAGCTTCAGGATCATCATCGATTTTATTTTCAGCTATTTCAGTTGAGGCCTTGAATGCATCTATTATCCTTTTTTCTTCTTGACTAGTCTTCTTGATATGTGTCTTTTCAAAGGCTATGAGTTCTCCTCGTAGTTCGTCATAGGATAACTTATTTAGATCCTGAGATTCAAGTGTGACCACTTTGATTTGCCAAATGGTTGGTAGGCTTCTGAGAATTTTTCTGACTTGATCACCACACGTATAGGGTTTGCCAAATACTTTTAGATCGTTAATTATTTTGCTGAATCTGGAAAACATCTCTTCAATAGACTCTCCTTCTTGCATATAAAAGAATTTGTAATCATGAACCAATATGTTGATATGCGTTTTCTTTACTTTGCTGGTTCCTTCGTATGTAACCTCAAGCTTGTCCCAATTTCTTTGGCTATGTCACAGCTAGAGATTTTCTCATACTCTTCACCACTTATGGCATTATAAAGCAGGTTTCTCGCTTTATTGTTAAATTATATCACTTCAATTTTCTCTTTTGTATATAAATCTATATCTTTAGGATCAGCAAGTGGTTGAGTAGCAGCTGGCAGGGGATAGTAACCCGATTTGATGACTCTCCAAACTTTAACATTATATGCCTTGGCATAGATCTCCATATGCATTTTTTAGTGAGAGAAATGTTGTCCATTGAAGTATGGTGGCCTAATTTGTGAAAAAAGCTCCTATGGTAACTTGATTTGCCATGATTTTTTCTGACAAGCTATTAAGCAAAAGAAAAATGTGAGCCTTGCTTTGATACCAATTGAAAGTACAAAAGGGGGTGAATTGTATATTTCTAAACTTAATCTCTGTTAGTTGATTGGTTTTTCAATTAGTCGACTAGATGCAATAAGCTAACAGTTGTAATAACAGAATATAAGATGCTGAAAGTAAATGCAGGAATTAAAGACACCAAATTTCTTATACTGGTTCGGATTCAATATGAATCCTAGTCCAGTCCCCTTGGGTTGTAAGGAAGTTCTCTTTAGTTATGAGTTTTTTCGAGTACAATGAAAATGACGTGATAGTGCAGTTCCTATATCACTCGTCTCTTTTGATACAATGCCTCACCAGTATTGTTCTCTCTTTCTTCTCTAGCTTGTTACACAGTAGGTATTAGAGAGCCTACAATTTTTGTTTGGAGTAGAACAAAGAGATGATTTTTGGCTCGATCAAAGTATATCTAGCTAAGGTGTGATTACAGGTTTAAATACATTGAGAGAGAGGCTTGAATTCTGGAAAGTTTTGCCAACCCAAGAGATTTGATCCTTGGAAAGAGATTGATTCTTTCCACGAATAAAGTCGTTCTGCACTGGCTCTGTTAAACTCGGAATCTTGATCTTCTATATTTAGACACTTGATTTAATATTTAGCGAGATCTTGATTTATCTGATTCCTTGAGTTTAGCTATAATTGATCCCATATGTATCTTCTGTGACTTCCTATAATCGCATCGTTTGATTCCATCAGTATTTTCACGATTGATTTCTTCTTCCTCTAACTGCACCTATATTCCGTCAATCTTGTAACTCAATCCATACGTTTTCATATGTTCCTTTATCATTGATTTCGCCAATCCAAGAGTTCCTACACAAGGAACAAATATATTATTTTCATCATTAAAAATGGATTTAACACCAACTACTATTGAAATACATTCTATAATTCTCTACCTTATCAAAGTTTCCAGCCTTGATTTTATTGTTGATTGTCGATTTATTCCTTCTTCCTCTTTTTAATTTTCTCCATTACTTTGATTTTTTTCTAAAAGATTATTGTGGAAGTGAAGTAAAACTTGGTTATCAATAACCCATTTTCTTCTAAATATAGACGTAACTGAAAATTTATTTTTTGGTTAAACAAGCGATAATACAGAAAACGATTTATAAATTGTGTTTCTAAAATACGATTTGTAAACAAGTCACAACTTATAAATCACATTCTTAGATTGCGAAATATAACGTGTTCATTAAATATGATTATATTTTGAAGGCTAGCAACCTATATTTCCTTCCAATTTCAAGTACAGCAAAAGAAGGCTTTAAGAAAGACGAGTTTCGTCTTCTTCGAGCTTCGAATCTTCGAAGTCACCAATCGAGTATCGTAATGGCGTCTTCTTCTTTGACCATATCATCAGGCCCAGATATATCCCGCCTACATTGAAAGCTTATCGTATCATATGGCATCATAAATTTCTATGGTTGAAGTTATTTTCGTTAACTAGTTTTTTTGATTTTTCGTCCGGTGTCCGATATACATATAGGGCCGACTAAATCCGGATTCGCACCGGAAAATTCCACATTGGGGGGGGGGGGGGGGAGGGTAAAGCGATCCCTAACAAAGGCAACTCCATACTCAGGGACTCGAACCCGAGACCTCTGGTTAAGGATGAAGGAGTACTTACCATTCCACCACAACCCTTATTAGTTTTTTCGTTCAGTAGTTACTTCTGTTTCAAGTGAGCTCCGATATCTTCATCTTATTTGAGAAGTTCGAAAGATCAATCTTTTCTATCGTCCTAAATCTTGATGAATGTATCTATGTTGGTGGGAGATATTAGGTACCAGGGTGTAGCCAATCTTATATTGATACCAGATTCATTTGAACCCAGTAATTTTGACATTAAACATAAGTATTTGTAAAAATTTATTAAAATTTGTATTAAATAATAAATGTGAACTCATAACTTTAAATATTAATAAGAATTTAATACTAAAAAACTTGAGATTGAACCATAGCGAAACGGCAATGGTGTATACTAATCATCGTTTTTCTGATGTTAAAACTCTTATACATGCACATACATTGGTATTTGCATATCAAGAATTTCAAAGATTAACAGCTGAAAATTGAGTTTGATTGTTCAAATCTGTCACACTTCTTCTAATAAATTCACAAGTCGTGAACAATATTTTAAGTTTGAACGGAAATTAATAATGAAAGAAATATAACATTACAATCAATGTGATGTCACATCTAAAGTGCTCTAATTTTCTTTTCCTTCTTAATTGTTTCTTAATACTAAAATATTTTCTGCAGATAAATTCCCTAACTAGGCATTTGTACTAGGTGGCTTATATTATAATAAAAAATAAAAAATAAAAAATAATACATTATAAATAGGATTGTTCCTTTATTTAATTAAATAAAATTCTAATGTGTCCAGTCAAATGGTTTGACCAAAAAGCCCATCCGGATATTCCGCTGCAACAATTATTGCCCGAATCCCAAAATCCCACGCCGGTCGTAATTCCTCCTAGTTTGAAGCCCATTTTTGTCATTTTGTCACCAAATCCAAAATCAAAGTTTGACTGGAAGTACAAATTAAGAGGATGACTTTGACCGGTTGATTTTGTTTTAAAAAAAAAGAGATATTTATATTTTTGTTTTATCTGTTTTGGTCAGAGCAATTTCGTTTTCAATTTCTCTTCTCTTTTATCTCCTTTTTATTGAACGCAGAAAGGAGAAAAGAAAATTTTATTATTACTTCAATTTTTTTCCCTGTATTTCGATTCATTGTTCTGAGCCTTCTCCCTTTTTCTTCTTCAATTGAAGGAAATTTTCAGAAACTTTTTTGTTTCTGATAAAGGAAAGAGAGAGGAGGAGTAACAAGTTTTTATTTTAAAAATCATTTTTAATTTCAAATTCAATTTCTGCTTAGGATTTGGATTCTGTGAAAAAACGAAGAAGATATGAATGTGATGCGGCGCCTCAAGAGCATTGCTTCCGGTCGATCTTCCGTTTCGGATCCTGTAATTTTCTTCCTTATGAATTTTAATTTTTATACCAATTTGGGGGAAATGTTACTTGAATTAGATAACGTAATAAAAATTCATAGCATTTTTTTTTTGTTGTTTACCATTTTTTTTTGTTTGCTTCGGTTTTTTTGGGGGAAAAAAGCTATATTTTGGCTTGGTAGTGATAGAAGCAATCTCATATATTAACTCTGTAATTTTTTTGTTATAATTTCTCCGTCAGATTAGTATTTTGCAACGTTAGCTGAAGATAGTTTTTTAGATAAATCATGAGATATTATTTATTTATTTTTATTTAATTTTAGATAAATCATGAAATTTTATTTATTTATTTATTTTTATATAACGGTGCCCGGGCTAGCTTGGATAATTCTATCCTATACCTGTTACCTCCCACTGGCATTGATATCGGGTACCTCTACCCCCAAGGATTAGGCAGATAAAAAGAAATTACCTAATGTTTTGTGCCTCAGCTCGGATTTGAACATGTTTTTATTTATTCTCTTGATGAGATTTAAGTGCATTCTCATTATTTTCTTTTAATTTAATAGGGTGGGGATTTTAGCCTAAAGAGAGTAAAGGTTGAGCAGGAAGTAAATCACAGGGTCGATGGCGCAACTCAATCAGAAGAGCAATGTACTATAGCTACTAAGCAGGATGTCACTTCTACGTTTAACGAAAGTAGTGCTACTACATTGAATGTTGATACTAGACCAGAAAAATCTGGACATGAGGAGCTTCCAAAGGAAATGAGTGAAATGAAAATTAGAGACGAAAAAACTAATGGACACGAGGATGACATAAAGGTACCTTCTTATTTGTATAAAAAATTCGGGTTTTTGATATAAATATCTTGATGCTTTTTGTGTATGAAGAAGCCTTTTGATTTCTAAAATGTTACTGAAAAATAGGATATGGAGCCTGCTGTTGTTAGTGGTAATGGAACGGAAACGGGTCAGATAATCGTGACTACTTTGAGTGGTCGAAATGGACAGCAGAAAAAGGTGAGTTTCATGTTCATAGTTGAACAAAAGTAGATGTGACAGCTTGTGTGTTATTATCTGTTTGAGCTTAATTAATATGACTTTCATGTTATTATCGCAGACGCTTTCTTACATGGCTGAACGTGTGGTGGGCACGGGTTCATTTGGAGTTGTATTTCAGGTAAAGTTAGTGCTTTTAGGAAGGATCTGGTGATTATTGAAGCATTGAAAGTCTCCTGGGTGGCTGTGCTTGACTTTTGCTAATATCTTCATATTTTTTTGTACTTCTTAGGCTAAGTGCCTTGAAACAGCTGAATCTGTCGCAATAAAGAAGGTTTTACAGGATAGGAGATACAAGAACAGGGAACTACAGATTGTGCGCATGCTTGATCATCCTAATGTTGTTCACCTGAGACACTGTTTCTATTCTACTACTGAGAAGAATGAGGTTTACCTTAACCTTGTTTTGGAGTATGTGTCTGAAACTGTTTACCGAGTTTCAAGGCACTACAGCCGAGTGAACCATCACATGCCCATCATATATGTTCAACTGTACACGTACCAGGTGAGCATTTGCTGCATTCTTCCTTTTTCCCTGTCATGGTTCTGGACTTTCAGCAAATTGATATTGTGAATTAGCTTGACACCTCAGAAGCTACAACTTGATTTTTTTTTCTCATAATTAAAATTGTGCAGCTATGTCGAGCTCTAAATTACATGCACAACGTAACTGGCGTATGTCACCGTGATATTAAACCTCATAATCTTTTGGTAAGATCTGCTGGTTATGCTCCTTGCTTTTAGGTGTGACATAATTATTTTTTCCTATCCCGTCATTCTTCTTGCCTCAGTTCTAACTATTTGTCTTATTATTGTTTTAATTACTGCTACAGGTTAATCCCCACACTCATCAGTTAAAGATATGTGATTTTGGAAGTGCAAAGATGTTGGTATGTGTTGATTTTTTGAGAGCTATGTTTTCCTATGTGTTTGCATCTACTCAGATTTGTGTCCTCTTACCATAGGTGCCCGGGGAGCCCAATATATCCTACATTTGTTCTCGGTATTATAGGGCACCTGAATTAATCTTTGGGGCTACAGAATACACAAATGCAATTGATATGTGGTCAGCTGGTTGTGTTTTCGCTGAGCTGCTTTTAGGACAGGTGAGTTGTATTCGTGGTGCCTTTTTTTCCATTCTTTCTGATGTGAGCTGTAGAAAGTTGGTAATTTGTTCTTACACCCACACATAGAATGACTTTCTATAATCCCTCTCTTTTACTGAGGTAGATATCTAAGTGCTTGCACTTGAATGTTTTCCTAGTTGTAAGTTGTGTTTTTATTTTTGGTGGATCATGCTAGTGTTATGATAGTTTCCATGTGAGACTTGTCCATAAATTTTTTAAAAAAGTTTTCTTGTGAGCGTCATATTTTGATTTACACTGCTATAAATTAGTCTGATGCATTGAATGTTGCATTATGTTTAGCCTCTTTTCCCTGGAGAAAGTGGCGTCGATCAGCTGGTGGAGATCATCAAGGTATGCAGTTATGGGACACTAGTTTTTAATGCCCCATGGTTTTATGCAGTGGTGATTGAGTTTCATTCGGTTGCTTATCTTCGTTGTGTACTTAATCCATCCTAGATTTTGGGGACACCAACTAGAGAGGAAATTAGGTGCATGAATCCAAACTATAAAGAGTTCAAGTTTCCTCAAATGAAAGCTCACCCGTGGCATAAGGTTTGTGAAAATTTATTAAGTATATGTTTTTCCTTATCTTACTTTCTTTTTCTTCTTTCCTTGATGAAGTTCTTTGACCCACTGTCCATTCCAAGTGCACTCATTCGCAGGCTGAGGCACAGAACAAATCTGAATAAAATTATATTTTGCAGATATTTAATAGAAGAATACCTCCTGAAGCAGTAGATTTGGCATCAAGGCTGCTCCAGTATTCTCCAACTCTACGTTGTACTGCTGTAAGTGAATGACTTAGCCTTCTCCTGCTGTTTGTATAAAGTTTGCAAATAGTTAATGAGAAAGCACACAGCTCTGTTAATTTTGTGGATAATACTATGTTTATGAAGCCTACTGAGAGGGTGACCACATTTTACTAGTAATATGTTAGAACTATGCTCGTAGATCCTTTTGTGATTTGAGGTCAGGAGGCATCTCGAATGAGTCATAATCTTTCTGTTCCTTTTCAGTTGGAGGCATGTGCACACCCTTTCTTTGATGCTCTGAGGGAACCAAATGCTTCCTTGCCAAATGGGCGACCTTTGCCACCTCTATTCAATTTTACACCTCAAGGTTGAGCTGAGTTCCTTTTTTTTTGGTTCGCTTCACCATTTAGTTACTATGCCCTGTCTGACTGTGGTAAGCTTCATGCAGAACTTTCTGGTGCACCTACTGAACTGAGACAGCGCCTCATTCCTGAGCACATGAGGAAATGAATTTTACGTGAAAGGAAGTTTCTTAGGCTTTCTGAATGAGTTTTTGAGAGGTTACTTGTCCATGTGATCAGCATTGAGACGTTACTTGATTCAAGATGCAGCTGCCAGCATTGGTAATATTTGATATTCCAAGTCAAGAATAGAGACAGGTTTTGATTTTTCAATGAAAGAAATGCAGCACGACTCTCAGGCAAACGATCACAGTTGGGTTCATAAAATCAGATTCTTTTATTTATAAAGTTGATGAGTTATTTTCGAATGTCCTAGCAGTTTTAGATGAGTTCACATCTATTATTTTTGTGTTGTAGATAACGTCTAGTTTTTGGGCATTCAGAAGATCAATAGGTGCGCTCCCCAATCAAGATTTGTTGAAATAGGTTTATTCTTGTATATATCATTGTGATCTCTTCTACTTTCCCTATAGAAATGTGAAATTCATTATCTTAACATATTTTCTGATGTTGTTTCAGAACTAATTAAATAGTATCGATAGTGAGTTAACTTTATGATTCTTAGTCTGTATATCTGTGGACCTTTCCTTCTCCATTTTGTTGTTGGACTTGACCAAACGTTGTTCACAATAGGCCAAACTAGAGCTGCAATACATTTGAGACTAAAATTTCCCTTAGGGGTGGTTTGGTTAAAAAATAAGTTATTTCATAATTAATTATTTCGGGATTAGTTATCTCACCTTCTATAAAGATAAAAACAGTACAATCTTGGGATAAATTCATGTTAAATTTAATTTTGAGATCAATTATCCTTTATCTCTCGTGCCAAATTAGCCCTTGGTATTCCAACATACTTATGAGTTATGACTACCAATTTCAAGGGGAGAGAAAGTAGATTATTTTGATACTTTACATATATTTGATTTATACATCAAAAGTTTTTATATTTAAATTTCTTAAATTTTTAAAATCAGAGGGATGGTTGCCCTATCCGTCAACAACAACAACATACCCAGTGTTGTCCCATACCATGAGGTCTGGGGAGGGTAGTGTGTATGCATACTTTATCCCTACCTTTTGAGGATAGAGACACTATTTAATAGACCCTTGGCTCAGGAAAGCATAAGCACCACATTAAGAAAAATATAGACAAGAAGGGACAATACCAAAAAGCCATATAAGAGGAGAATAAAAATAACAAGATAGTAAGATGAACAACAAGAAAATAAGGGCTAGTCATAAAAAACCTACTACCAACAGAAGGCGAGACTGTATGCTAATACTATTGTTATAAACACTCTAGAGTACCTACTCTACTACCTAATCTTGGACCTCCATACCTTCCTCTCAATGGTCATGTTCTCAGTTAGCTGAAGCTGCGCCATGTCTTGCCTAATCACCTCTCCCCACCTCTTCTTTGGCATACCTCTATCTCTCCGCAGGTCCTCCAACATCAACCTCTCACACCTCCTTATCGGGGCATCTATGCTCATTCTCTTTACATGACCTAACCACCTAAGTCGGGCTTCCCGCATCTTGTCCTCAATAGGGGCCACACCTACTGTCACGGGCTTGTTTTATGTCACTCTAAAACAGCCCGTGCGACAGCCAAGCACCGACTTGATTTCAGCCTGCTCCAACACTCTACCAAAATTGGACTTCGATTAATTTAGGCAGCTTTCAAGGTAGTAAGCTTAGAATGAACTTAGGCAACGAAAATATAAGTGAAAGGGACAGAATTTAAACATGAACAAAAGACACAAGATTATAGGAAACTATTTTCCCAACTTTGTATTTAACTCGAGCATACAAAGAAACTCCAAACTCCGTAGTACATCCATGTACAAAAATGAAGATCACTCTTGACCCTCACAAGACTTAGGACTATTTCTAAATAAGAAAACATACACTCTTCATGTTTTCAACTCTATTGTGTGCTCTCACACGTTTTTCTCCTTCTGCCACAAAATGGAAGGGTGCTGCCCATTTATAATACGTGAAAACAGCTCCATTACACAATAGTTGCCCCATTTTAGGCATTAACACTTGCCCACTCAGCCCACTACTTTACTATAGTGTAGTTGACACCCCCAACTACTAAGATCATGTAAATCATGCTTATAAGATAGTGGGATCATGGCCAATAAACGTTGCTAACTCCTGCTAGCTTTTAGGACAAAAATTAACTGTTGCCCATGTGCACAGCATGTGCCCGTAACCGCCATTGACTTGGCCAATTCCAATGTTGCTGCCCAATTTCGTGCCTTGGCTTAGACCAGGCTCCAATGCCATTGTATCTAGTTGCATTGTGCCCCAATTTGGCTTACCATTGCCCACGAACTTGGCCTGTTTTTCCGCAACTCGATGGCATGCCAAATCTGCCAGCGCACTGCCTTCCCGTTGCACATTTGCCTGCCTTTGCCCATCTGTTTTTGCCTTGCCTTGGCATCACTGCCTTATTCCTTGATGCCTTTCCATAATCAAGTGTCACCATTTGCCCGCAATTTATTGTCAAGCCTTTGCCAAGCTGTCTTGCATCCGTTCAAAGCCTTAGCCATCGCTTGCCCGTTTCCCTTTTTGATTTTGGCGATACTCATGCACCAGATTTGCAACACTCTTGCTGCCTCATGACAATACTCTTGTTGTCAAGTTGAGCTCTATTAGCGGAGGTCTAACACCTACCTAGTCGCGAATATCTCATTTATGATCCTATCTAACCAGGTATGTCTGCACATCCATCTCAACATCTTCATCTCTACTAGCTTCATCTTCTGGACATGAGCGATCTTGACCTGCCAACACTCAACCCTATACAACATCGTTTCCCTGACCACCACTATGTAAAACTTATCTTTAAGTTTCGGTGGCATCTTCTTGTCACACAAAATACCAAAAGCGAGTCTCCATTTCATCCATCCCGCCCCAATACGATGTGTGACATCTTCATTAATTTCCCCATTCCCCTGAATAATAGGCCCAAGGTAATGAAAACTTCCTCTCCTAGGAATGACCTGCAAGTCCAACCTCACCTCCCCTTCCCCTCCTTGAGTCTCGTCACTGAACTTACACTCCAAGTATTTTGTCTTGGTCCTGCTCAACTTGAAACCTTTAGACTCCAGAGTCTGCCTTAAGGCTATATCCGGTTCCGGTTCTGGGTCTATTTGGGTCTGCGGTTCCGGTTCTGGCGGTTCCGGTTCTGCGGTTCTGGCGGTTCCGGTTCTGGCGGTTCCGGAGCCGGAACCGCTACCATACGATTCCGGAACCGCCCGGTTCCGGTTCTGGCAGTTCCGGAACCGCGGTTCTGGCGGTTCCAGGCGGTTCCCGGCGGTTCCGAGTTTTTCTTTTTTTTAAATCAATATCTTGTATAATAGTGATTAGTATATTGTAGAATATATTTTATATGGTGTACTATGTTATTAATTATAATATATATTATGTTTGGTAATTAGTATATATTGTGTATAAGTGGTGAATATATTGTATATAAGTAGTATATATTGTATTTAAGTAGTATATATTGTATATAAGTAGTGTATATTGTGTTTGGTAATTAGTATATATTGTGTATAAGTAGTGTATATTTTGTATATAAGTAGTATATATTGTATTTAAGTAGTATATATTGTATATAAGTAGTGTATATTGTGTTTGATAATTAGTATATATTGTGTATAAGTAGTATATATTTTGTATATAAGTAGTATATATTGTAATTAAGTAGTATATATTGTATATAAGTAGTGTATATTGTATTTGGTAATTAGTATATATTGTGCATAAGTAGCGTATATTTTGTATATAAGTAGTATATATTGTATTTAAGTAGTATATATTGTATATAAGTAGTGTATATTGTGTTGTAGTTAGTAATTAGTATAAATTGTATATAAGTAGTATATATTGATAAAAGAATGTTGTCATTAGTATATTGTGTTGTATGTTATATATTGTATGTTATATAAATATTCAAGGATTGATATAGAAGTAAAGACAAAGAAATATTGAGACAAAAGATATTCAAGGATATGATAAAGAGCATATTTATTGACCAAAATGGCATATCTTTCTTAGTCTTCCTTCCCCCAATGGAAAAAAAACTAAAAGAAGACATGCCAATGTACAAGTTACATCATAATTTATGCATTATTCCCTGAACATGACTTAACTCAGTTATCCCCTTTGGTGAACGCTTATTCTTGTTCCTTGGGGTTAATTCTATTAACAGTTGCACCCACATCATCGGCCACTTCAGTTTTTTCGACATCTTTTGGAGTTCCTGGAGCCGAGCTATATGCTTCTTCCCTGTCCGAGCCATATGCTTCTTCCCTGTCCTGTGTGCCTCCATTGATTTCTCAGACAAAGCCCCTACAATGTCAAGGTCCATCAAAAGATAAGTTACTAAGGATTCAAATTGTTCAGGTATTAGAGAATTGAATTACAGCAGATGTCAGATCCTGTAGATAATGTACTGGACTTACCTTAAAAGTTGATGCCATAAGTAGATCTTGAAGCTTAGGGACTATGTCGTACAATACAATGTTGAACACACCATCAAGGTGATGCAAAGATGGTGTGATGTTGTCCTTTGTACCTTCTTTCTCCAAAATCTCTAGAGATGTTCCCTCCAGCAATTTATTACCAGGTAAGAATTCAACTTTCGGTTTTATGTTGAGATTGTCATCAATCGGGGGAGGGGTAGTATTTTGGCCACTACTTTCACCGGTTTTAGCTTTTTCTTTACCGAACATATTTTTCAACGAAAATGCCATAATAATTAGCACGTAAGAGTTGAAAATCATTGAAATTGAACACTTGAAAACTTCAATTCAACAACTTCACAATGTTTCATGAATTTGCAACAATAAATTAAGCACTTGCACTAGAAAGATTGAAAGAGAGCTTGAGAGAGATTGAGAGATACTGATGAATTGGTGAATAAAAATGAAAGAATGAGGGGGTATTTATAGTTGAGAAATGGAAAATAGTGTAATTATATAGAGTTTGGGGTTAAATTAAAGTTTGGGGGCCAAATGGCTATTTTTTAAACTTCCAAACGGCTAGTTTTGAAAAAGACCCGTTTGGAACCGTTTAGAACCGTTTGGAACCGTTTGAATTTTTTTTTAAAATTATCATTACAGAACCGTTTGGAACCGTTTGGAACCGCCAGAACCGGTCCGGTTCCGGTTCTGGCGGTTCCGGTTCCGCGGTTCCAACGGGTAGAACCGCGACATCACGGTTCCGGGGAACCGCCGGAACTGGAACCTCGGAACCGCCAGAACCGCGGTTTCGGTCCGGTTCCGGTCCGGAACCGTGAAACTTACAGCCTTAGTCTGCGTCCATACCTCTAATTGCGCGTTCACACCGTCTCGCATCTCATCAATTTATACAACATTATCTGCAAATAGCATGCACCACGACACCTCCCATTAAATGTAATGCGTTAGTAC
Organism: Nicotiana benthamiana; assembly: GCA_034376525.1. Classification (NCBI taxonomy): domain Eukaryota; kingdom Viridiplantae; phylum Streptophyta; class Magnoliopsida; order Solanales; family Solanaceae; genus Nicotiana; species Nicotiana benthamiana. Next base: position 68,653,843 of record CM067334.1, on the reverse strand, counting down.
GTCCATCGCCAGAACAAACAAGAATCATTTTTTTGGGCTTTGGCTAAGCACATCTTAACCAACTTCTTACCATTTGAAAGCATGAAAGTATACTTTTTAGGGATCTGATTGATTTCTTTTTACCAGTTGATATACATAAATTACATGCAGTTATACGTATATATTATATATCCTTCGGCTTTTAGTCTAGAATTAGGATAATTCTTCTAATTTTTAATTTAGATACCTCTATGTTTTGTAAAAATAAATATTTTTGATCTTTACCAAATTTAACAAATTTTACCTTTTATCTATTTTTAATTAAAATGCAGCTTTTGGAGCTAGAGTTTCATCTACTTTTTATCTACTTTTAATTAATGGGCAAAACAAGGAATTTATGGGGGGAAAAATATTAGAAGCGTGTTACTTGTGGAGTACATCCTTTTATATACTCGCAGGCGCGTGGGGCCCAGAAATGCGTCAGCTAAGCTGACTTTCCTAAAAATGAAAACATTTGTCTGAAAAATCAACCCTATCAAACAAAACTCATTTCATCTCGATTTATCTCTTATACAATTTTCCGGCGATGTCCATGGCAAGAGTTGCCGCCGATGATAACACTTCTAACGCCGACGTTAGTCCCAGCAACGGCGGTGTCGGAGTTGATACGTCACCGCTTCTCACCAATTCCCGTAGCCAGCGTTCGTTCCATCGCCGTCCGAGCCTCCGAGGAGCTGCCGGCTTTCTACGGCGCGCAAGTAGCCGCCGGTTAATGCGCGAGCCATCGATGCGAGTTCGCGAAGCTGCCGCTGAGCAAATCGAGGAGCGACAAAGCGACTGGGCGTACTCAAAACCTATAGTGATATTAGATCTCATATGGAACTTAGCTTTTGTTATTGTAGCAATCTCTGTTCTTGTAATGAGCAAAAATGAGTGTCCTTCTATGCCTTTAAGGCTTTGGATTATCGGATACGCTTTACAGTCTGTGCTTCACATGGTTTGTGTGTTCGTCGAATATAGACGCCGATGTCAGCGGCGGAATTCCTCAAGCGGCAGTGGAAATTGGAATAATAGAGAAGTTTCGAACTTCAGTTCGGAAAGTGATGGAGGAGAATCTGGTGATTATTTGCTGGAGAGGCGTCAAAACGAGGACGAAACTAGGTACTCCGGCTGCCCCTTTTAATACGATTATGTTTGACTGAGCACGGAGTTTAAGAAAAGAAGGTATTTTTGAAATTTGTAGGATACAATAAATATTTTTGGATAGATTTATTTGATTAAAGGGTAAAATGAGAAGTTAATGTTAAATTATTCCTAAATATTAAAAAAGTATTACTAGTATACTTTTGTGAACAAACTAAAAAGGAAAGTGTACCATATAAATTGGGAAGTCTGGTGATTATCTACTAGAGAGGTGTCAAAACTACTAGAGAGGTGTCAAAACGAGGGTGAAACTAGGTACTCATGTTATTTGACTGAGCACGAAGTTTAAGAAAAAAAAGACTTATGAAATATGTGGTCAAAGATTAGCGATAAATATTTATGTGACTAAAGGCTAAAATGAGAAGTTTAAGATTAAATTATTTCTAAATATGGTCATTCTTTTGGGAACAATCTAAAATGGAAAGTGTGCCACATAAATTGAGATGGAGGAAATAACAAATTTTTAACTACTATTTTAATATTGTCTTCCATGATATATAAGATTGTATATAACATATAAATCAATGTTGATGTTTAAACTGCTTACCTGTTCAAACACTATAACATAAAAAGGACTGGGGGAATATTATCATTGTTGGCAATTCTAGCTAGAAAATTTTGTGAATGCATGTTGATGAAACTCACATAAGAAATTGCTAGAAGTCTGAAGGTAGTGTCTGAAGAATGGTTGAAAGAGTGGTAGCCCTAGAAAATACTTTTTCTTTTATAACATATTACCTACCCAGCTTGCGCATATATCAACAACTCCACCGAATACCTGCTACCAGCACAATGCTGGAAGAAACAACCTAGTGTTTTAGCCCTAGAAAAAACTTATAAATGAGGGAACGGCAAGTGGATGAGGATAAGTTGTGTCCGATCTAGTTTTGGAAGGGTTTGGAATCTTCTTGTGTATTCAGATAGAAGTATCAACTGGTTTCCTCTGCACTTGTTTTGTCAAGATAGGAGGCGGGGGGTAATCATTTGATTCATAATTGGGGTAGCCAGAGTAATGCAGAAAAATGACTTGTGGATTGTGGATTTATGATAGCTGCAGATGTTCTTTCTTAGATAGCTTGTTTATGTTTCGCATGAATTTGGCTTTGTTATAGGTAATCACGGCATAAATCTGAAGTGTCAATATTGACCTATTTGGTTGGTGAGGCAGGCACTAGAGGCTTCATTTTGAGCTGCAATCTAATGGAGCCTCTCCTATTGGACTAGTGAGGGCAGGGGAGACTTTACTTCTAGAGACTGCTAATCGGGGACATATGTTACTTGATTAAAGAAGTGTAGGTTCTGATCAGTGTCTCAGATTGTAAGATTTATACACAAATTGTGAGTTGAATTGGCTAATTAACTATATAGTGGTATTGAATTAGTTAGGGCTATGTATTTTGGTATGCTCAAATGATTTACTGTCTTTTAATTTTGCATAAACTCAAATTTCTTTGGACTTGCTTTTACAATTGGTTAGGTTTTGTGCCACACAGCAATATTTATCACTCAGTGTAACTCAAAAATAAACTTAAATCAAAACTTCTGGGGTTTAAGTAGTTGAAATGGGCACTCATGTCGCTGATGCTTTAGTTGTGATTTGACGCAATAGGCTTACTGGCACATTTGAGCAGTACTGTTATCTAGGCTGCTGAACAGAATAGTTCAACATGAATCTTAAAGTTATTCAAACTGATACCAGCTCTGGAATACGAAGGTTGTTAAGCATGACTAAATGGTTGAAACCCTGTTCGTTGTTTCTATGTTTAAAAAAGAATAAAACTGCATGTCTGTGCCTAATAATGTATCGCTGATTCTTGATTTATTGTTTCAGTGTTGCCAAGCATCTGGAGTCCGCAAACACCATGTTTTCTTTCATTTGGTGGATAATTGGGTTCTATTGGGTATCTGCTGGTGGCCAAACTATGACCCGTGATGCACCTCAACTTTACTGGTTATCTCAAAACTAGGCTCTAGCGCTGCTTCATTTCTTTTATTTGTACTTTATCTTTACGTGGTTTCTTTTCCAGGCTTTGTATCACGTTTCTGGCGTTTGATGTGTTCTTTGTTGTTATATGTGTTGCTGTGGCTTGTGTAATCGGAATTGCTGTTTGCTGCTGTCTCCCATGTATCATCGCAATCTTATATGCGGTGGCAGATCAGGTATATAATCGTTTTGTCTTATCTATTAACTGTCACGATTCACATCAATCGACTTACTTTTGACATGTAATTCTCAAATATCAGTTCCAAAGCTATCTCAGTAGTGAAGGACCTAGATCATGGAAGGATTTGCTTGTTTTTGAATTAATAGTATATCATACATGTTTAGTCTTATACCTTTGTTCTTTGTTGCAATTGGCCATGCATTATCAGCACATAACAATGTTCAGAGATAAAGAATTCCCCTTTGAATTTGTAGTTTCCCCCCATAAAAAAATTTCTTTTGTATCTTCCCCTGCAAAGTATTATGTGTTTACCACCGAGTATAATGTTATAGAAGAACGTAGAAAAATGTGGGCAAATGGGTGGAAGAATTTTTTTTTAATGGTCCATAACCCAATAATGTTACTATTTCAATGTGTAATATTCACTAATCCATTTTGGACCTATTTATGGAAAAGGTCACCTTCGGTCATCTAATGGACTCTGGTTGAACTCCTAGTTTGTTTTTCTGGGTAATTAAAAATTTTATTACCAAAACCGAGGAATATTTACAGCTCAAGGAGAAGAAAAAAAGGCACTAGAACTGGACATGAACCCTAGTTCTTAGTATATCAGTAGACCCCTCTATTCACCCTCAACAGTCAACATCAATCTCTACTCAAATCTTAACAAACTAGAAGGAGAAGTATTAAGCTTCTGGGGACACCCTGTTAGTTTAGGGATCAGACTAGCTCTGTAATACACTTTCTGGATAACCATCTTTGCAATTGCTTCCTCTGATCTCATCTTGCTTTGAAAGATCCTATTGTTTCTTTCCTGCCACAACTAATACACAGCTGCTGCCAAGGTAGTTCTGTATATGAGTATATCCCAGACCCCCCCTCTCCCCCCCCCCCCCCCCCTTCTCTGCCTTTGCATACCTTTTCTGCCCATTGCAATTCATCTGTCCAGCGCATCTTGTGTCTGAAAATGCTGTGCCATTATAGTAGTTGTGTCCAAATCTTCCCTGTTACAACACATTCAAAGAACAAATGCTGAACAGTCTCATCTGCTGAATTACAAAGTGGAGATAGTAGACTTGTGTGAATGCCCTATTTAGCAATCCTGTCCCTAGTAGTCAACCTCCCATGTGCAGCCAGTCCGAGTATGAAGATCCACCTAGGGGAACCATGGTGGTTACATACTATTTTTCTTCAAGTTACTTCTCCCGATGTATACTCTTATTTGTCTTCGTCTAGTTATTATGCAAGATTATAAAAATTTTGGGAGGGGTTTTTCTCTTGGATCTTTTGCTCTCTAATGCAGGCTTTCTGAATGAGTTTTCACGTTTTTGGTTATACTATCATCTAACCTCATTAACTGTTGGAACTAAGCAATTTAAATATTGATTCCCTCCTCTTGGCTCCAAATTCTGGAAGTGTACAATAATACATAGTCTTGTGCATTTATTTCTTTTAAGTTCTTTTTTAATTTGCAGTGGTTGGATAATTTCAACATTTTAAGTGATTTTTTTTCTTAAAATAAATTACTCTATTTCACGAAAGTAACCTTCAAAATATTTGTGGTTAGGGGAAGAAAATACAATTTTATTTTAGCTTTTAGTAAATTCGGAGATAAACTGATAATTTTTGCTTGAGAATATTTGGAAACTCATTAAAATGCATACCGTGTATTGTTGAGAAAGAAATAAAAACGATTTAGCAGCATATTATTTTTTGGGGATAGCTATTCCTTTAATATGTTGTTGAGTTAGAGCTCCTTGTTATCCATAAAGTAAGGGAAAAAAGGCTTTCAATTTGCAGTAACATATTGGTTTTTGTCTGGCTCAAAGAGTTGTTGCAAGTTGTGTTAGATTATCCATCTGTTTAAGCCATTTCATACTTCCAAGTTTGGCTCAGTAACATAAAATACGGGAAGGTATGTGCAATCGGCCGTGTTGGGGATTTTTCTTGTGCAGCCTTTTGTCAAGACCTTTTAGTTCATTGCGGTTGTCTTTTAATTAGTAATAAGAAAGAAATTCTCTAACATAGTACAATACCATATCCTCACTATATTGCTGAAAGGTAATATTGATGGGCATAATTGTAGATAAGAGTCAAAATAATCGAAAAGTTGTAGTGCGAATCTCTGCAACCTTGCGCATTTAAATACAATTGAAATCCAACTCTTACCTGAATCCTGTGACTAGTCAAATCGGTTCACTTTCAATGGGACGGAGTCAATGCTTTTCTTGTCACAAGGAAGTTCTCAATATCTTTCTCATAAAATGCTTATCTTTGAAACAGGGAGGAGCAACTAAGGAAGATGTTGAAAGACTGCCCAAATACAAGTTCCGGAGACTTGGTAACTTTGAGAAAGAGAATGGGGAGATTCAAGAATCATTTGGAGGAGTAATGGTTGAATGCGACACTGATACACCCAATGAGCATGTTCTTCCACCGGAAGATGCTGTATGTATTACAAAACACTTGCCTTTTCCCGGCCAAGAATTTTCCATTAAGCTTCTCAAACTCTGCTAGTCCTAGTAGTTACATATGTTCTTTACCTTTGCAGGAATGTTGCATTTGCATTTGTTCCTATGAAGATGGAGCTGAGCTGCGCGAGCTCCCTTGTCGTCACCATTTTCATGCAGCCTGCATAGACAAGTGGTTGTATATAAATGCTACCTGTCCTCTTTGCAAGTTCAATATACTCAAAAATGGAAATCAAAGTGGCAGTGAAGAAGCATAAGCAAGCTGACCACTTCCGCATCCCTCAAAGTAAAGATCTTGGTGTATTTCTCGGTGTTGGATCTCCCCTTGGACCTGAAGTTCTTCTCCAGGTTCGACTTTCAGGCAGCCCAGCACGTGCTTCTGCTCTCATAAATGTTAATGTATAGGCTGTGAGTTTTCGTGTTCCATGTATTGTATCAGTAGAAGGGGCAGCAAATTTGCTTTTACCTTATGTTTGGTTTCTTCACAGATACGTCTCACAAGCATAAGTCATGTTGATGCTTAATGCGATTCTATTGTGTCAAAATCAAGGGAAGATAGAGATCAAAAGTTACCTTAGCAAAGAAATAAACACACGAACAACATTACTTTTGAAAAGTTGTCTTTCAGTTGGTGAAGTAGGAGTTTGCGAAGGTTAACAAGTATTTATTTGAACTGTTGAGGAATATAGTGATTTTATAGAGTAATGAACTAATGATGGCATGATTGGGTGTACTAGCTATTTTTGTAATTATATCACTTTTTAAAATAGCTCGTGTTTAATATATTTGACTTATGAATCAAAAGTCTTAGCACCATTAGCACCAAAATATTATGGTGGATGGATAGGATTCCTTGGTACTTAACTAAACTATGTGGGAAAAACGGATAGTTATTTCAATAACAACAATCCAGTATATTCCCACAAGTCGGAAAAATGGATAGTTATTTCCAATTACTGAATTCTAGACGGAAAGTTGATATCTTTGGCAGGGGAGCCCTAAGATCAGAGACCTATCTTCAAGATGTAAATTACAGGTACATAGCAAATATGTTTGATTTTCGAGGACAGGTTATGTAGAATTCTTGCAATCGAGCCAAAAGTAAGATGATCGAGGGTCGTTGAAAAATAGCCAAGTTTCAAAAGTCATCGAAATTTAGCCACTTTTTATATAAAGATAAATCTGAGCGAAAATACTGTTCAAAATTCGGAAAAATACTCCAGTATATTATACTGGAGTTCCGACACAAGTATGCTTGAACTCCAGCATATTATACTGGAGTTCCTGGATAGTATGCTGGAACTCCAGTATAATATGATGGAGTTCCAACATAAGTACACTAGAACTCCAGCATAATATTACTGGAGTTCTAGCAAGTATAATTGTCCAGTATAATATACCGGAGTTTGGAGCACTGGTGCTCCAGTCTCCTGTAAATTTTACGGGATTTCCAACAAGTATAATTATGCAGTATAATATACTGGAGTTTGGAGCATTGTTGTTCCAGTCTCCCGTAAATTTTACAGGAGTTAGCAAAGTATACCGGTCCAGAAAAATATGTTGGAGTTCGTACGCGAATGCACCAGAACTACCATATATGATACTAGACCGGTCCCTGTGCAGCAAAATAATGACTATTTTTATTAACTTGGTAAACGTTGGCTATTTTTTATTGACCAGTGTAAAAACTGGTTATACCATGATATTTTAACGATGATCGACTTATTTGAACATCAGCAGAAGTTGGGCTTTTGCATCTATACCCGATTTTGGGTCACATTTGAACTTATATCCACTTTGCAAAAGAGTTTGCAGGCATACCTACTTTACGAGCAACTCTGAAATTACAAAAAAAAATTGAAATGAAGTGAAAAAATTGCACTTCAAATGCACTTAAGGCCAAATAGGTCTGAAGTGCAACCAATAGTTTCATGCACTTAAGTCTAATAAGTCGAAATTAAAAAATTACACTTTAGATGCACTTAAGGCTAAATAGGTTTGAAGTGTGATTTCATGCATTTGGGGCCAATAAGTCTGAAGTGAAAAATTGTCCTTCACATGCATTAAGGCCAAAAGGTTTGAAATGCAACAAATAATTTGCTACACTTATGGCCAATAAGTCTAAAGTAAAAAATTTCACTTCAGATGCACTTAAAGCCAAAAGGTCTAAAGTGCAAACCAATAATTTTATGCACTTAAGGCCAAATAAGCCTGAAGTGCAAAATAGCTCGAAACAGAAATTTATTTTTCGAATTATAACAATCCAATATATTTATTATTTCCAACATATCATTTCCAAATGATACGACTTAAAATATAAATGTTTACCACAAGATTTTTATCCTCCTCTACTATTTATCTAAACTAATGGCTAAGTAATGTAGCAAAAGCCTGAAGTACAAATATAATTAGCCACGCCTTTGATTCCCCTGCATTATCTTCTGAGGCTTATCATGCAAAATCATTCAGATTAGTGAAAAAACAAAAAGAACAATAGAAAAAGCGAGGAGTGATCCCTAAAGTAATGATCATAACTGAAATTTGCTAAACACTAAAAATAGTCAATGCAAAATCTTACGTTGCGTTTTCATGCCCTTCAATATTCCTCATACGTCAGGCAGCGATACATTTTATATATTCCTTTCTTTTCTATCCTTTCTTCCAACTAAAAGAGTGATTTAAGGAAGCGATTACGCAGAAGCTTCTCGCTATTTGAATCTAGTAACTCATTAAATGAGTCAGAAAAAACGCCAACTTTAACATGGTTCCAAAAGCAACTAGCCTGGTATATCCAGCTAGATACGTTTTCGACAAATCTCCCGAGACAGTCAAATATAAATAATTACGTCTATGTCCTTAACAAAAAACTAACAATAAATACACTATAAAATTGAAATACCTAAAGTCAATATCTCTTCAATCTAAACAAGTCATGATACAATGTACAGTCATTTTTTATGGCATTTCTAAAAGGACGATCCAGCCTATGCTTCCTATAGGCTAGAGAAACCAGCATTTCGATATCTTTAATATCATTAATTAACCCTACTAGTTTTTATGCATTGAATACAACAACAACAATAACTACCCAGTATAGTCTCACAAAGTGGGGTCTGGGGAGGGTAATATGTAGACGGACCTTATCTCTACCCGAAAAGGCAGAGATGCTGTTTCCAATCGACCCCCGGCTCAATGAAGGAAAGGAAAAACAAAAACAAAAGAGCATTAGTAACTCCAGCAGAAATAGCTTAAATAATTATCTAACCATAAGAACCATAATTAAAATAGCATGGAATAATATCATATTGTAACTACCATAAATAACTACCATAAGGGGGACACAGTCCAATACACAAATCATCTATGAATAGCCCTGCCAAGCCTCACCCAACCCCGGGTGAGAAGTACGAAAAACTCTAGGAGCCCCTATCCTACAACCCTGATACTTGACCTCCAGACTTTTCTATCAAGGGCCATGTCCTCGGAAATCCGCATTCTAGCCATGTCATGCGTAATCACATCTCCCCAATATTTCTTAGGCCTCCCTCTGCCTCGCCGTATGCCGATCATCGCCAGCCGCTCACAATTCCTCAACGAGGCATCAGGACTCCTCCTCCACACATGCCCGAACCACCTCAGCCTCGCTTCTCGCATCTTCTCATCTACCGGGGCCATCTCTACATTCTCTCGAATAACTTCATTCTTAATCTTATCTAACATGGTGAGCCCGCACATCCACCTGAGCATCCTCATCTCCGCAACCTTCATTCTCTGAACATGAGAGTTTTTCACTGGCCAGCACTCCACCCCATACAACATAGCATGTCTAACCACAGCTCTATAAAATTTCCCCTTGAGTTTCTGTGGAACTTTCTGTTCACACACAACTCCTGATGCAAGCCTCCACTTTGACCATCCCGCTCCTATACGATGAGTGACGTCCGTGTCAATCTCTCCGTCCCCCTGAATCACCGACCCAAGATATCTGACACTGCCCCTCTTGGCGATGACCTGAGATCCAATCATCACCTCCCTGCCTACTTCTCTCGGCTCGGCGCTAAACTAGCACTCCAGGTATTCTGTCTTAGATCTGCTTATTTTGAAACCCTTAGACTCGAGAGTGTGTCTCCATACCTCTTACCTCTAAATATCACCGACCCTCGTCTCGTCTATCAAGACTATGTCATCAGCAAATAGCATACACCAAGGCACATCCCCTTGAATATGTCGGGTTAGAGCATCCATCACCAAAGCAAACAAGAGAGGGCTAAGCGCCGATCCTTGATGGAGCCCCATAACTACTTTAAAATGGTCAGAGTCGCCACTCACCGTCCTAACTCTAGTCTTAGCTCCATTGTACATGTCCTTGATTACTCTGATGTAGGCTTCCGGCACGCTCTTCGCCTCCAAGCACCTCCATAGTACCTCCCTTGGAACCTTGTCATACGCCTTCTCCAAGTCGATAAGCACCATGTGCAGGTCCTTCTTCTTATCCCTGAACTGCTCCACCAGCCTCCTGACAAGGTGGATAGCTTCTGTAGTGGAACGACCCGGCATGAAACCGAACTGGTTCACAGATATAGATGGCATCTCTCTCACCCTCGCCTCGATCACCCACTCCCATACCTTCATGGTGTGACTTATTAATTTTATACCCCTATAGTTGTTGCAGCACTGGATGTCCCCTTTGTTCTTGTACACGGGCACCACAGTACTCCACTTCCACTCCTCCGGCATCCTTTTGGTCCTGAAGATCGCATTGAACAGCCTGGAGAGCCACTCCACTCCTGACCTACCCATGCATTTCCAGAACTCCACCGGGATCTCGTCAGGCCCGGTCGCTCGACCCCTACTCATCCTACGCAAAGCCCCCATGACCTCCTCCACCCTAATGCGCCTGCAGTACCCAAGGTCTCTATGTTGCTCTGAATGCCCCGACTCCCCTAGCTCTATGTTACGATCCCCCTCCTCGTTAAGTAAGTTTCGAAAGTACGCCTTCCACCTCTGCTTGACTTGAGACTCCCCCATCAAAACTCTACCATCCTCGCCCTTGATGCACCTAACTTGGTCAAGATCACGCGCCTTCATTTCCCTTGCTTTTAGCTAACCGGAATAACTTCCTGTCCCCGCCTTTCTCCCCTAATTCTTCGTACACGCGACCAAATGCCGCGTTTTTAGCTTCCGTAACCGCCAACTTTGCTTTTTTCCTTGCCATCTTGTAGATCTCCCTGTTCGCTCTTCGTTCTTCCTCGCTTGTGCTCCCTGCCAACTTAGCAACCGCCTTCTTCACCTCCACTTTTCCTTCAACTACATCGTTCCACCACCAGTCACCCTGATGCCTGCCTGAATAGCCCTTGGCTACCCCGAGCACATCCCGTGCTACCTCCCTAACCAAGTACGCCGTCTCTGACCATATAGCGTCCGCTGCCCCAGAACTTCTCCAAGCTCTGCCCTCAGCTAACCTCCTCTCCAACTCCTGTGCTTTCTCCTTAGTCAAAACACCCCATCTAATACGCGGTTGTCCCCGAGCACCCCTCCTCTTCCTCTTCACCTAAAGACCGACATCCATCACTAGGAGTCTATGAAGAGTCGAAAGGGACTCTCCCGGAATAACCTTGCAGTCCTTGCACATACCCCTATTGCTCCTTCTGAGCAGGAGGTAATCAATCTGAGTCCTCGCCGCCGAACTCTTGAAGGTGACCAAATGCTCCTCCCTTTTCTGAAATGTCGAGTTCGCAATCAGAAACTCGGAAGCCCAAGCAAAATAAAACAGTGACGTGCCTCCCCCGTTCCTAACCCCAAAGCCGAAGCCACCGTGAACCTCACCATAACCACCAGCATCAGCCTCAATATGACCATTAAAGTCCCCTCCAATAACTAACTTCTCAGATTGGGGAATACTACTCACCAGATCATGCAAGCCCTCCCAAAAGCGCCTCTTAACCTCCTCATCTAAGCCCGCTTGCGACGCGTAAGCACTGATGACGTTGAGGACGCAACCCCCAATAACCAACTTAATAGACATTAACCTATCATTCACTCGCCTAACCTCGACCACAGACTCCCTTAGATCCCTATCTACCAAGATGCCCACTCCATTCTTACCTCTCACGGCCCAAGAATACCACTTCCACCTAGTCTCCTGGACACATGCTATGTTAACCCTCATCTTCTGAAGAACCTTCGCCAACTCAATGGACTTACCCGTCAGAGTGCCTATGTTCCACGACCCAATCCTTAATCTATGAGCGTCTGTTATCCTCTTCCCACCCTTAGCTCCCGCCCTACCCGCAGGACCACTCCCTGCCCCCTACTTACCCGCCACTGCCCCCACCCCCCGAGGACATGACCTTACACTATCATCCCCCGCCGCGGCTACTATCCCTCCAACCGACTATGGAGAGTAGTGACGCACACACGCACCATTACGTAATACGCAAACAGATGCAAACTAGATAGCAACAGAGTAAACCCCATACGGAATGCTAGCTAGAATACGTAAAAAGGTGTAGTGTACAGAGTAAACAAGAGAGCGGGAGGTACCAACTCCCGGTGGAAAAACCTGAAAGTAGGCTTTGATGAGCCCGAGGTCAACTGCTACCAACTCTTGCACGTCCCGACCGGTGTTGCTTAGCTCTTCACTCCCAAACGCCGCAAACTGGCCTCGCCGCCGCGACTAGTACATGGGACAAGTTTTCCTGAAGCTTATCGGAGCAGGTAGTTCCTCTGCGTCCTGCCGAAAACCTGAACGGGAGTCGCCGGAAGTATTGTAGCTTGCTGGAAATCCTCGCCGGAAAATAATGCATCTGTCCAAGAAAACAGAACACACGCACACACACCCTGCTTTTGAGAGAATAGGAAAAACAGAAAGAGAACCCACAAAAAGGTACAAAAAGACAAGTTCTTTACTGGAAAAGCAACAGAAAATGAAACATACAAGCCAATCGATCACATATGTCTCAATTCTAAAACTTGTTGGGGTTAACTATTACTCAAAAAAGCAAAACAAAGTTGAACTCAAACCAAACATTCAAATATGACCGGATCCCAAATTACCTAAACACAAACCAAAAGTTGAAAAAGATAAAAACTGTACTAAAACTGAAGTCAGAAAAGGAACAAGAAAGTACAAGTGTGGAATGTTAAGATAATAAAAAGAGATCTGAAATCTTATACGCACGAACGGATTATCAAAGTGTCGGTCAAGAGATTAGTACTTCATAAATTCTCCTACTTGTAGCAAGAAATTAGTCAATGTTGCAAATGAGCAACAGATACATGTAAAAAATTGCAAGATTTTCAGCTAAAAGAAAAGAAGCTTTCAAATTTAGTGAGATAGGAACAAAATAATGAATGTCCAAACAACAAGGTCCTACCAAATATCACTTTCATACATATAACATAAAAACAAACCCAACAAGAAACTGCAACAACTAAACAAAATAGTAGCTCAAAATATGCAGTACCCAAAAGTAGAGAAAATCCAAGCTTTATCTAACAGATAGATTCCCCAACGATGCACCAAAAGAATGATCAAATATCACAAATGGGCAACTTATAAATGCAATTTTCAGCTAAAAACATAAGCTTAACAGCAACAACCGAACAAATTAGCTGAAAATAAGCAGTACCTAGAAATAGAGAAGATCCAAGCTTTATCCAAGAAAATCGTACTTCATAAATTTCCCCAACTTTGAAACAATAAATGGATCAAAGATTGCAAATAGGCAACTGATAAGATGTAATTTTCAGCTAAAAAACCAAGCATAAAAATTGCGATGCTCTGTTCAAATAGGATTTCAACATGGAGTTCACAAACCCTAGACTTTCGAAAAACCCAAACAGAATGAAACAAAAACACAATCAATCCACAATATAAAAGCAAGTAGATACGTGTATATGTACACGCTAAATATACACAGTAAAGAAAGTGTACTACGTAAGTAATGATCACAGAAAGAGATGTACGTTGAGTCACCGACGAGTTACGACTGAGTTGACTCGGATCAGGGGGTAGGATGCTTACTGGGGTTCGATGGTTACCAGTTGTACGCCAGCACTGGCAGTGGTAGGGGGGTTAGGGGGGTTGAGATAGAGAGACATTAGACATAGAGACGTTAGACAGAGAGAGACTCTTAGCCAAACTAAAGTAAAAAATATAATGATTACTAAAGCTATTCACTACTATCTTCATTGACTTTGAGTCGTTTTGCTCCGCGTGCAATTTTCGGCTACCGTCTAAAGCCAAAGATATTGAGAAAATTAGTGCACGGGAGACAGTAACCTTAGGGTGTGCAATTTTGCGGTATGACGATGAACCTAGTGGCGGTGAGCCAAAACGACTCAAAGTCGACGAGGATAATAGTGAGTAGCTTTAGTAATCATTATGTTTTGACTTTAATTTGACTAAACTAAAGAGTTTTGATAAAAACTATTGTCAATATTCAATGCAGAAAAACTAGCTGGATTAGTTGATGATGTTGAAGATTTTTGAAGGCTGGTTTCTCTAGCCTATAGGAAGCATAAGCCGGATCGTCCTTTTAGAAATGCCATCAAGAATAACTATACATTGCTTCGTAACTTGTTTAGATTCAAGAGATATCAATATGCTAACCCTAGATATTTCAATTTTTTGGTATATTTATTCTTCGCTTTTTGTTAAGGAAGTTTTACGATTTCATCGACTAAAAGGGTTATCAAATGAATATTAATTACAATTGAAACGATCGAAAAAGGGTCTCAGGGAATTCGTTGAAAATGTATCTAGGTTAATATACCAGGCTAGTTGCTTTTTTGAACTATAATTTTATATACAATACCGAAATCGCCTGCATAACAATAGTAGAACTTTTAGAACACATCATTTTATCGTAAGATAATAAAATAAAAGTAGTATAAATAGATGAAAATTTTAGTTTAAACATTCATAAATTAGAAGATACAAAGCCTAAATTACGTCAAGAAATTGAGAAACCTAACCTCAGTAGTATATATTCAGACAATAAGGTAGTTGGATGTACAATATCATCGCATATCCTTTCCAGATATCATATATCATGAATTCGAGGAGTATCGCTGGATGTGGGTGTGTGGCTGTGTTTTCCGGCGGGCTGTTGTGAATGGGAAGAAGCAGAAGCGGATGGAGATCGGGTTGGGTCTTGTTTCATTAGGTCTAGGGATTTTTTAGGTTTTATAGGGTTATGGGCTGAGGGAATGGGCCGTTTAACTTTGGGCCCTGGCCAGATTTATGCTTAAAATAGGTTTAATTAACTAAAAATCTGTCCAGCCTACTTCAACTCTTGCCTATAAAATATAAAAAAATAAAGATAAAAATACTACTAAAATATTAATTAGCACTACTTAAGTATAAATAATTATTAAATTAAAACTAACCGTTAAAACAGACATATTTTTTATATTTTTCAAATACCTAAAAAATAAAAATGGGATTAGATTAAAATCATGACAAATATTAAAATAATATTCCTACCAAAAATACTAATATCATTGAAAGCAAAGTAAAACCATTTTTGTACTTTTGACTTTTATGAAATGTATATACACTAAAAGTAACTAGATAAAATATTAATTAGTTGAAATAAATATATTAGACCTAAACTAAATATTTAAATGCTAAA
The DNA here is from genome assembly GCA_034376525.1 of Nicotiana benthamiana. NCBI lineage: Eukaryota > Viridiplantae > Streptophyta > Magnoliopsida > Solanales > Solanaceae > Nicotiana > Nicotiana benthamiana. The sequence continues at coordinate 68,638,387 of CM067334.1, read as the reverse complement.
ATAAGTAAAATTTCGGGAGGGTCAAAAATTACATGTCTACAATCCTATACAATCGTCATCTTGCCCTTGCCATTTTTAACGCCCTTCTATAAAATACAATTTTATTGTATGATATCTTTTATTTTTTTACCTATTATTTTTAATTTAAGTTTATTAAAACAATAAATAGAATATTATATATATATAGCTTGCCCTTGCCATTTTTAACGACCTCTTCTATAAAATACAATTGTATTGTATGATATCTTTTATTGTTTTACCTATTATTTTTATATAAGTTTATTAAAACAATAAATAGAATATTATTTTTATAATTATATATATATATATATATATATATATTCAATGACGGAGCTAAAAATTTATATAAAAGAAATTTAAAAAACTTAAATACCTTATCTAGGATTTGGACTTGTGTAATTTCTGAACCTTCTTTTCCAATATTATGATATTTTCTCCTCTGTAAAAAAATTTCAACAATTTATATATAACTAATTATTTTTATTATTCAACATCATTAAATTATCTATTTAATTATTCTTTTTAATTTGATAAGAAGATTTATTTTATTCGATAGTGTGATGACTCGATAGGCTGTTTTGAGCACTAGCCTTAATTTCTGTCACACCTCCTTTTCTCCACACCCGTAAGGGTATAAGGGAGTTTTTTTAATTTAACGTGACAATCGAAACGAGATTATTTATTTATTAAAAAATTACGGTCGCCACTTGAAATAATTTATGGTATCCAAAGGTAACGGTTCAAATCAGGAGTCGATGAAAAGATTGACTATGTATTACAGTCCGCGAATCAGAAATCCGGGTAAGGAATTCTATTAATCCGGGAGAAGGTGTTAGGCATTCCCGGATTCAGTGGTTCTAGCATGATCGCTCAATTGTTATAATTAACCAATTATATGATTTTAATGCTTTTAAACGTAAGTACGTTTATCTTTATAACTGCTTTTAACCACTGTGAGAAAAATTACAATGTTATTTAAAATATGTCTTGAACCACGTCACATAAATGCACCCCCGGTCCGCAACACATTTTATATAAATTCGTTGGGATTTGGATTTGGGTCACATAAATGCGCACCCGAAGGTAAATTATTAAAATAACAGGCCTAAAGCAACTACACATTTGTAATTCTGCGAGGGCCATGAAAATTCGTTAAATGGCACGCCTCGATTTCTAAGGATAAAAAAGAAATAATTAAATAAGGGCCATGCTTTTTTAGATTTTGTTTGGCATGTCATACCTCAATTTCGATTTTAAAAAGAATTCAAACTACATTTAGAGGGCCATAAAATATTTTTATTTTATACGGCGCACCTCGACTAATTTAAAAGACTTGCTAATTAATTAAATGACGTGAGGAATCTCCAACCACTAATGCAAAAATTTAGACCCAATGAATAATCCGCACTTACTAAAAGAGCCCAAAGAAGTTATGGGCTCATTGTCCCCTATGACCGTTCTACCAACCACAAATGAGCTCCGATGTGAATCCCAAGACTGGAAGGCACTCAGCAAAGGGAGCTCAACACAACTAGGCCAAAATCACAGCCCAAGTCATTGTCTTAAACATCAATCAATACAATTGCAATGAGGAATTTAGAATTTGGGCAAACGCCTATTAACAACATACTATTTCATCATTTAAAAGTCATCCATTTGAATTTCCAGCAGAAAGGGACAATTTGGAGTTTCAAACAAATTTTATTTGATTACTAAATTCTGATTTTACACTACACCCTTGCACAAATTATCCACTGATTATCAATACCCAAAGGCCCCCCATCTTATTGAATTCAACTTTCAACCTTGAACAAGACATGAGTTTCATATTTCTTTTAAAGCAAACAAGATACAAAAGAAAACTGAAAGTGAGCAATGAAAGTCACTATTTCTGAAATTAAAACTTCAGAAATCATTCGACAATCCTTAAGCTTACATGAAAAAGGCACAAACGAGTGGCCATGCTAATTAATAGGAGAATGGACGTTGAATCAAACACTTAAAAAACATGGCAAGTGTTCACGGACCATATATCAATTAACAGACATTTCCATGCAAACAACTCTAACTCAACAAATTAATGGATTTTATATTTTTCCCTTAAAACAAAGTGTAACATGAAGTACCTAAGATAAACATTACACTACTAATACTACAGAAAATGAATAGGCAAGGTAATCATTGCTACATTACGATACTACTTCAGAAATTCCTAAAACAAAACATAGCTAACATTTATAGTTAAAAGAACAACATTCATTTCCTGAGGTCTTCAGGTAATTACAACTTCCCAAACTCGCATCTCATCTATTCGGAAAATAGGGAGTATATGATGTAAGAGGAAAAGCAAAAGCAGTGAGGATTCTACAAACAACAACAAACAAAACCCAGCAAACCAATGAAACAGTAGAAAACTTTCAGCAGCTCAAAACCCAGCTTTCAAACCCCAATATCAATTCATACTCAATCGAGTGTAGAATTCAAACTTTCAGAGATTTAAACTAGTGAAAAAGATCAGAAACTCAACATTACACGGTATCTTTTAGTGGTGTTCACCAAGTAAATGCAAAGAAATCAGTGTTCTCTCCTAAATATGCAACCGTATCAATATATCTGGATTTTTATCCCCTTAAAATCTGACTTGAAATGCAAGGTAAGGTGCCTTTAAAGCAAGCTATTAGGGCAGTCTACGGGCAGTTTTTTACTTTATACCTTTTCTAATTTTGATTTTAGCTTAGATACCCTAGTTTTAAATCAGAAACTCAATTTAATCCCCACCCCCAGCTTCCTAATAAGTTACCCAAAGATTCCCTTACTCCGACTACCTAAATTACCCTCTACACCCCTGTTAATTACCCTAAAAAAATTTCAGACCAATAATGGGTCAAATTGACCCGATGGCCTAAACCATTTGGATGGGTGCCCTTTTTCCAAACGAGTCAAAAACCCAAATCCCTAGAAAACTAGTCCAAAGAATTTTGCAATCTCATGAAAGCAAAGGAAAAGATAATCATAGAAAGAAAAGGAAAATACCTACAAAAGGCCTCAGACCATAAAAAGCATTTGACGAATCTTCAAATTCTCATATTTCTAGCTCAATCTGAGAATGATCGCGTATTTTTCATCAAAACACACGTATAACATCAGAATGAACCTAAACCTTCAAAGAAAACTCGAATTGGACAACTTTGGATTTTAGGGTTCATATTTGATATAATATTCGAGAAGATTCAGGGGGATTTGAAATAAACGGAGTGGAGATTTGAGATGAGGGGAGAGTGGTAGTTTTGGGGTGTAATTTTGGTGGCATTTGGAAGTGGCGCCCCCACCGAAAGTGATGAGGATTTAGGGGAGGCTCTAGGGTTTCCAGGGGTTATCTCTGAAGGTGAAGAATTGGGAGAGAAGAGATGGAGGAAGGGGGGGGAGGGGAGACGGTTTATGATTTCGGACAGCTTTATATCAACAAATCCCCGAATCACGACAGTTGGATTACATAAACTTGATGGCTCAGATTAGAGAACGACCAAACGAGGTCGTTTGGTTGGGGGGGGGAGAGCCGGATTGGGGCTACTTTTGGACGAGTATGGGGGAAAATCATTTGGGCCTATGCAAATTAAAACAAGGCAGCCCAACCTTCTTTCTTCTTCTTCTTCTTCTTCTTTTTTCAATTTTTCTACTTTTTTTAATTTAAAACAAAAAATAAACCTAAATTAATTCCTAATCCAAATTATCTAGTCAAATTAATTTAATTAACTCTAAATTATGACTACCACAACTAAGTTAAGTACCAAATTAAAGGGATAATTACCAAAAATCATAATTAAAATTAAAAAAGCAAAAATAAACTATTTTTGTGATTTTCTATTTTTTGTAAAGCAACTTAATTTATAATAATTGTTAGAAATGCAAAGTTAAATCCTAAATGCAAATGTAACATAATTTTTGTATTTTTCATTCATTAAATAAAATAAACATGCACAAACAATATGCAAACAACAACAACAAATGACACAAAACTCCATGAAATTACAAACAATGAAAAACAATTATTTTATTTTGAATTTGTGGGAGTAATTCATATAGGGAAAACATCACATACTCACAGCTGCCCCTATTTGCTTGGAAACATGAAGAGTTTTTGTGCAAAGATAAAGTGAGCGGGTACGAGCGATTTATTAAATGATTTGACCGCACTCTGCTTCCGAGGTTGCCTATATATCCTTGGCTATAAAGGAACCATGTTAGTGTAGTTTGAGAAGTTTTGGTAGCTAGGACTACTATGAATTTGTAATTTCACTATTGTTATTATTGCTGCTACTGATTACTGAACTCCTTATTACATCATGTTAAAATTAAAACAAGTTAGACTAAACTATGATCTATGCGTTACAAAACTCTTATCTATATCTTCAAAATTGATCTTGCAGTTCCTGTTGCCTTTTGAGTTCTATGCTTCGGGTGAAGTTTTCTTGTTGCTGACTTGAAATGTAATCTGAGATGCTTTCCTTTTCTCCAGGTGAATGCCTGATTGCTGACACTTAAATTGTTTCCCTTTCTTAAAACTGGTGTTAGTCTCCCTTGCTTCCCAGGTGGTCACCTAATTACCAAAATTTGAACTGTATTCCCGTACTCTTTAGGTGGGTGCCTTATTGCTGAACTTGAACTGTATTCCCGTGCTTTCCAGGTGGGCGCCTGATTGATGAACTTGAACTATATTCCCGTGCTCTCCAAGTGGGCGCCTGATTGCCAAGACTTGAACTGTATTCTCGTGCTCTCCGGGTGGCACCTGATTAATGAACTTGAACTATATTTCCTTGCTTTCCAGGTGGGTGCCTGATTTTCAAAACTTGAATTGTATTCCTGTGCTCTCCAGGTGGGTGCCTGATTGCTGAACTTGAACTGTATTCCCGTGATCTCCAGGTGGGCGCCTGATTGCTGAACTTGAACTATATTCCCGTGCTCTGCAGGTGGACGCCTAATTGCTAAACTTGAACTATATTCTCGTGCTCTCCAAGTGGGAGCCTGATTGCCAAAACTTTAACTGTATTCCCGTGCTCTCCAGGTGGGAACCTGATTGCCAAAACCTAATTTGCTCTGTTTTTAAGGTGGGCTCCTAATTTCAACAAAATAAGCAAACCAAAGGAAATTTTCTGCCCCAGTTTGGTGGCTGGTCACATTTGTGAGTGTTAACTATATCATGTTACCAAATATCAATAAGAATTTGAAAGCTAGATCCCATTATACAGGAGGATCCTAAAAACTCCTACTTAAATGATAGTTTTAAAAGCCGAAATATGTTTTCTAAAGGTATGACTTTCACTAAATCTTATTATCTAAGAAGGTCTTATAACTACATCCCATTACCTAGGAAGGTCATTGAAATAAAAAATCAAGTCTATCTTAAGAGTGACAATTTTACGACTAAATTGTACCCCACAATAGAACTTACGCTAAATCTTATTATCTAATGGAAACCTTAAAGCTAGGTCCCATTATTCAGGAGGGCCCTAATAACTCCTAATTGAATCCTATATTAAACATGCAAACTTTGAAGCCAACTTATATTCCTTTAGTGTACATTTATGCTAGATTATGCTACTCATGATTGTTTTGAATTTTAAACTAGGTTCCATTTTCCAGGAGGGTCCTGATAACTTTAAACTAAATCCCATTATTCAGGAGGGTCTTGAGAGTTTATAATCAAACATGTCTGGTAATTGCTTTTCCTCACGGAGGGTTTCTTCGAAACAACTGAAATTTTCTGACCCTGTTTCAATCAAAGAAAAATATTGTCAGTTTAAAATGTGAGGGTTAGTTGATAGCATTCTGAAGGTCTCTCTGCTACTGTGCTTTGTTTTGAGTGGCTTCCTCGAACTGACCCAGAATCCTTTGTCTTTCTGATTGACTTTCAACCCATATAACCTTGGGTGACTCAAGTGTTCTATGCCCAAATCATTGTTTTACATATATGTCCCCTTTATCTGAACCTCTGCATATCCTATGGATTTACCAAATCATTCTACCGACGGAACTTTCGTTGACACTTCATGTCCCATTTTTCATCCTACTATCTTTGGTATGTTCTGGCCACACTATGCTTTGTGCAATTTTGGAAGTTGGTAATGAACTTTTAAATCCTTTCTTATTTTGTTAAACAAGACTGACACTGAAAACATCATACAGAAATAAAACCCGAAAGAAGTGAAATGCAACGACTTTGAGTGTTAAGGATAAAGAAAATCCAAAATTGGATGACTTGCCAAAAAAGGGAAAAAGAGAAAAGACTTATCTGAGTGAAACAGCTGGCGCCAATGATCATGACATGCATTTTTGATTAATCATCCCAGTCTGTCCAACCAATCAACTTTCAGTTGTCATATTTTATGCCCCGAGATCTTCATAACATAATTTCTTCACCAAAACTTTAACCTTGTTTGGTCCGCGATGCCCTGCAGGTTTTTCACTGATAATCCTTTCTTATTTGATTATCGCTCAACTCACTTTTGCCTCAAGGTGCCCATGAGGGTTTCACTAATAAGACTCTCTCAATTTTAATTTCTCTCAACTTTCATACCCTTACGGTGCTCGTGAGGGTTTTCACTAATAAGGCTCTCTCATTTTCATTATTTTTTGCTTGGATTGGAGTGTTGCCCCTGACATGAATCACCTATACTTGATTGACTTGGTATCTCTCGAGGACTGATTAGATGGTCTTTTTTTGGACCATTACATCGGCTTTTTGATGGGTTTAAAAGAAAGGGTATCAAAAGCTGAAAAGAATTCTCATGGGTTCAAAGTTACAACTTTCGGAATCAGATTTCTTACAACAACCACAACTTCTGCCCCAGTTTCTTGCTTGGGGACTTTTGGATTTTTATTTTGATGGGACCGAGCCGTGAAATTGCCCACTATTCCTAGAAGGAATCAGGTCGAAGGTAGTTCATGTCATAGAAATTGTTTTGTTGTTGTGATTTTTCTTTCCCTTTTCTTTTCTCTTCCTTTTCTTTTTTTTTCTTTTTTCTTTTTGTTGTTTTTCTTCTTTTCCCTTTTTTCTTTTTTTCTTCTTTTTTTCATTCTTTTCTTTTACTTATCTTTTGCTCTTGCGTTTCTAAATTTGCCACTGATTCCAAAAGAGGGATATGAAAGGAAATAAATAAGGCTCAAAAGGGATAAAAAAAGGATAAAGTGTTTAGATAGCAGAACAAAATACCTTCGTCATTCCAATCTTCAAAACATGCCAAGTACAAACAAATACAATTTAAGCAAAGAAATCATACATAGTATCTTTTGACTGCATCAGAATTGATAGCCATTTCTACACATTTGCCCCCTATATCTGTTAAATACAAAGCACCACTGGAAAACACTCTCGTTACAATGAACGGTCCCTGCCAATTTGGGGCGAACTTGCCTATTTCTTTAGCCTGATGTGGAAGGATACGTTTCAATACCTGTTGACCCACTTCAAACTTCCGTGGACACACTTTCTTGTTTTATACTCTTGTCATTCTCTATTGATACAACTAGCCATGACATACTGCTGCTAATCTTTATTCATCAATCAAACTCAATTTCTCCAGGCAGGTTTTGACCCACTTATCATTATTGATTCCGGCCTTAGTGACCGAAGGGATGGGATTTCAACTTCCGTGGGTATTACTGCTTTAGTTCCATATACCAAAAAATAAGGAGTTGCCCATGATGAAGTACGAACAGTAGTGCGATAACCCAACAATGCAAAAGGCAACTTTTCATGCTATTGCCTAGAACCTTCTACCATTTTCTGAAGTATCTTCTTGATGTTCTTGTTGGTTGCCTCGATTGCTCCATTCGCCTTAGGGCGGTATGGGATGGAATTGTGATGCGTAATCTTAAACTATTGACATACCTCTTTCGTCAAATGACTGTTGAGATTAGCACCATTATATGTGATAATTACCTTTGGGATCCCAAACTGGCAAATGATATTTGAGTGAATGAAATTGGCCACTGCTTTCTTTGTCACATACTTGAATGCTTTAGCTTCAATCCACTTGGTGAAATAACCAATGGCCACCAGAATGAACCTCTTCCCATTAGATGTTGCTGGCCCAATTGGTCAAATGACATCCATGCCCCAAGCAATAAAGGGCCATGATGCAGACATTGTATGTAATTCAGATGGCGAAGAATGAATCAAATCTCTGGGTACTGGGCACTGATGACATTTGCGCACAAAACTGAAACAATCTCATTCCATGGGGATCCAATAATAACCTGCTCGGAGAATCTTCTTTGCCAGAACGTACCCACTTATATGCGGTCCAAGAACTCCAGAGTGTACATCGATAATGATAGCTGTGGCCTGCCTAGCATCTATACATCTTCACAGTCCAAGATTTGGAGCTCTATTGTACAAAAAAAACTCCTTTACTGAAGAAAACTCCACTTGCCAAACGGTGAATTGTTCTCTTTCGATCACCTGTGGCTTGTACTGGATACACCCCTATTCTGATATACTTCCTAAGATCGTGGAATCATGGCTCACCATCAAGTTATTCCTCCACCACATTACAGTAAGCATGATGATCGCAGACTTGAATCTATAAAGGGTCCACATAAGCCTTATCTGGATGACGTAACATTGATGCTAGAGTAGCCAAACCATAAACAACCTCATTATGAATCCTTGGAATATGCCTGAACTTTATTGCTTGAAATTATTGATAAAGATCGTGTAAACATTGTCGATACTGTATGAGCTTTAAAGCCCGTGTTTCCCATTCTCTTTGAATCTGGTGTACCAGAACGTTTCAGTCTCCCAAGACCAAGACTTCATGGAAGCCCATGTCTACAGCCAATCTGAAACCCAAAATACATGCCTCTTACTCAGCCATGTTATTAGTACAGTAGAAACGAAGCTAAGCCGTAACAGGGTAGTGATGCCCTATTTCGGAAATAAGTACAGCTTTTATCTCAACGCCCTTCATGTTAGCAACTCCATCAAAGAAGAGTTTCCAACCTGGCTTTTTAACCTTTTCCAACTCATTCTGTTAGAAAGTCTTCAAAAGTTCATACTCTTCATCCACCGGGTTCTCAGCCAAATGGTCAGCCAATGTTTGTGATTTCATCGCAGTCCGAGTCACATAGACGATGTCAAATTCTGTTAGAAAGATCTACCACTTTGCTTGCCTCCCTATGAGCATAGGCTTCTAAAAGATATACTTTAATGGATCCAAGCGGGAAATGAGGTAAGTAGTATAAAATGACAAATAATGCTTCAACTTTTGTGCCACCCAAGTTACGGCGCAACATGTTCTTTCAAGATGAGTGTACTAAACCTCATAAGATGTAAACTTCTTGCTGAGATAATATATGGCTTGCTGCTTCCTGCCAGTGATGTCATGCTGACCCAATACACATCCGAATGAATTGTCCAAGACCGTCAAATATAGAATCAAATGCCTCCCTGGTTTAAGAAGTACCCACTTATCTTATCAAATGCTTCTTGACACTCATCTGTCCACTTGACCGCAACATCCTTCTTCAACAACTTGAAGATAGGCTCACAAATTGTCGTAAGCTGAGCAATAAACTTGCTGATGTAGTTCAACTTCCCCAGCAGACTCATCACGTCAGTCTTGTTGCTCGGAGGTGGAAATTCTTGGATAGATTTGATCTTTGGTGGGTCCAATTCAATACCTCAATGGCTGACTATGAATCCCAGTATTTTTGTATATGGAACACTAAAGGCACACTTTATAGGATTACGCTTAAGATTGTACATGCGGAGCCTTTGGAAGAACGCTCTCAGATCTCTGACGTGGTCAGACTGCTTTCAAGACTTTATGATCACATCGTCCACATAAACCTCGATCTCCTTATGTATTATGTAGTGGAATATGGTCGTCATCGCCCTCATGTAAGTTGCCCCAAGATTTTTCAAACCAAATTGCATGACCCAATAGCACTACGTTCCCAAGGCGCAATGAATACCGTCTATTATGCATCTTCGTCATCCATTAAGATCTGGCGATAGCCCGCATAGCAATCCACAAAAGAACTAATCTCACATTTGGAACAATTATCAATCAATATGTAGATGTTCGGTAGTGGGAAGTTATCCTTTAGACTTGTATTGTTGAGATCACGGTAATCGACGCACACTCTGGTCTTGCCATCCTTCGTTGGCATAGGTACTATTGGCTAACAAAGTGGGATACCACATGACTCGAATGACTTTTGCATCAAACTGCTTGGTGACCTCTTCTTTGATCTTCATTTAGTTTTTAATTTCCTCAGCTTTTGCTTGACAGGAGGGAATGCCGGTCAGTGTGTAATTTGTGAACTACCAAGTCAGTTCTTAGACCCGACATGTCGTCATATGACCATGCAAAAATATCTTTGTATTCAAATAGTGCTTTAATTATCTCCTCCCTGATTTGTGGTTCCAGATGGACACTTATCTTAGTTCTCTAACATTATCTCGGTCCCCTAAATCGATTACTTCTGTATCATTCAAGTTAGGCTTGGGTTTTTCTTAAAAATGGCTTAATTATTTACTAATCTCTTCAAAGGACTCACCATCATCATATTCCAATTCATCATCACACTCTATTTCTTATACTATTATTATTTCAGAATTAGATTGACTTTTAAGACTGGTCCAAATATTTCTCATGCATGTCATGTCATTTAAACCAACATAAAATGAATTGTAGAAGGAAGAAAAGAAAAAACAAAATAAAACTATCAGGAATGAAGACAAAGGGAAATTCCATTTCATTGAAATTAAAGATAACAAGGTTTATACATCCAAATGGATGGAACATAGAATCTGAATTACAACCCTGGAATTATCCAGATAAGCTAACAGGAAATCAAAGCAAACTACCAAAACTCCTTCGGGGTAGGGAGAGGAGTAGCTTCCCTATTGTTAATCTTTGCACTTCCTAACAAACTGCACATCTACTTTATAATTTCCACTATATTCACATCGGCAAATAACATCTCGAACTTTTCAATCAAATCTCTATCAACATCAACCACTGAACTGGGAACTATTTTCACTGGGTGTTTTCTGGTACCCGGCCTGACAAATGATTTGGAAAGTTCGGGGACAGTCTTTGGAAGGACCCATGCCCTCTGTTTCGTTTTTTGGCTCTTCTCACGTTTGCGACTATGGGCTTGAATCCCAGACTAAATGTATCCAAGATTTTGGGAAAGAAACACTGGCTGTATGATGCCCTGCAGAGATGCACCTAAACCCTTACCATGTACAAAACCATTTTGCAACAGTTCGAAAGCCACCATTGTTGATGCGACAACTACCTTTGGAATTGGAGCACATTTCCATTCTGGAATTTTCTCAACTGACACTGTGTCAGAGACCTGAAAGACCCATGTCCCCTTGTCATCCTCAACCTCAATGAATGGTACAATGGAATCACTGTGGGCATACAGATTATCCTCGCCGTGCACAATGATTTCCAGTCTGTCCCATTCAAATCTAACCATCTGATGCTGGGTGGATGGGACTGCTTTAGCAGCATGAATCCAAGGTCGACCCAATAATAGATTGTAGGAAATAGCCACATCTAGCACCTGAAACTCCATAGTGAATTCAACTGGGCCTATTGTCAGCTCGAGTACTATGTCACCGACTGAATCTTTACCTCCGCTATCATATCCCCGAACACAAATACTATTCTTGTGAATTCTTTCATCTTTCACTTTCAACTTGTTCAGAGTGGATAGAGGGCAAATGTTCACACTAGAACCATTCGCAACCAATACCCAATAACCACAAAATCTTCGTATTTCACTGTAAGATAGATGGCTCTATTATGCTCAGTACCCTCCATGGACAACTGATCATCAGAAAAGGTAACCCTGTTTACCTCAAATATCTTGTTAGCTATCATTTCCAAATGTTTTACTGAGATTTTGTTTGGGATGTGGGCTTCGTTTAGGATTTTTATCAAGGCCCGATGGTGCTCTTCTAAATGGATTAGCAGTGACAACAATGAGATCTGAGCATACGTCTTCCTCAACTGCTCCATAATGGAATAGTCTTGCACTTTCATCTTTCTCAAAAACTCTTCTGCCTCTTCTTCAGTCACAACTTTCTCCACCAGCAATGGGTAATCTTTGGATATTTTATCTTTTCTTAGATCTTCCGGGGGGAAGCATCTCCCGGAAGAGTCAATCCACGAGTTTCATAGACTTCTTCTTTAACTTTCTTCCCTTTATAAGTCATTGTCACCTATTTATAATTCTATGGGACAGCCTTGCTGTTGACTATCGGTAGCTAGGTTACATGTTTGATAATGATAGGATCTGTGCGAGAACGCTCCATGATTATGACAGGCTTGTTCGCTACCCTTGGCACCACCACTTTTGCGTTTTCTTATTTCACTGAAACCTCACTTGAGGACCCCTTATTGACAACCACAGATGGTTTACTGTTTGCCCCACTTAACTCGATCACTGATTTCTCACTTGGTGATTTTTTGACCGGCCTGATCTCATTGGACCGAATCATCATAACGGCCTGTGAAGGATTCTTAGGATCCCCTCTCTTATGCACTATATCGATCATAGTTGTCTCATAATGGGTCAACAATGGGTTTTGGTTGATATTGGGTGCCTTCGAATCTTGGACTTTAATCCGATTGTTATTAATGAGGTCTTGAATAAATATTTTCAACTGCTCACATTTCTTTGTGTCGCGCCGTGGAGCACCAGAACAATATTCGCAACTTACAAAATGATCAAGATTTCTCGGGGGAGGATTTGGCAATTTTGGGTCAATCAGACTCAGCAGACCCATTTGTCTCAGCCTGTGGAACAAACTAGTATAAGACTCTCCCAATGAAGTGAAGGTTTTCTTCTTCTACAACTCCTCATTCTTAAATGCTTGATTGGTCCAAAAACCTATTCTAGGGGGGTTTCGATAAGCTCTTGGCGGTGGATAGGCATTTTGTGGAGCTTACTACGGATTTTGTGGGATTGGCGCACGCCATTATGCGTGGGCAGGAGGTTGAGTGTATGTTTGGGTGTGGTGGATGAAAACGTGGGGTCTAGTGGTGGTTAGTAGTGTTTTGGTGGGCTATATAGAGTAAGGGGTTATGTTTTATGGTGGGTTAGAGGCTGATTATAGTGGTGGGATGAGCCCCTAGGCCCAAACCAAGCTCCTGGATCAATAGTTGCGACATCCTTGTTGATACCCAATTTTTACCGATGTATTTTCATACTTAAAATACTTTTAAAATATCATATGTATGCATATATAAGCATGCCCAAAGGTTTTGGTATTTTTCCTAATTTTTAAAGATTTTTTAAATCAATTTATTGCTCATTTTAATAGTACAAATTCCAATAGTTTTTTATGAAATTATCATTTTGGTGAATAATTTATTTCCATCCTTATATTTACACCAAATATAATTAGGGTGATTTTTTTTGCATATTTTTGTAAATTCATTTGATATTTTTGAGCTAAATTGCATAAAATTATAGTTATAGCCTATATTATGATTAATATAGTTTTAAAATTATAAAATTATTCCTAATATTTTTAGACTGTAGTTTATATATTATCAATTGGTTTAGTGCTTTTAATTTGTTTTAAAATCACTTTTAGCTATTTTAATTAATTAAAAAGGGAGAAAATGACTATTTACGAACTGACCCATTTCTATTTCAATTTTAGCCTTAATTTAAAACCCCGTTCCCCCCAATAATAATGACCCAATTTTAATTTTGACCCTCCGTCTACCTGTTTAAATAAACTCACCCGGTTCCCCTTTCAATCTTGGCCGTTGATCATTTTGATCAACGACCCACAACCCTTCTTTCCATTTTTAATTCTCAACTACCCCTAAACCTAATTCATTTATCAAAACAGTCGCCCTGAAATCCCTTCGTCTCCTAAATCCTCTCCAACTCTCTCTGAAACCCTAGCCTTATCCCGCCGGTTTCCACCTTGTTTCACCGGAATCAATGGCATCCCAAGCCCTGGGCGGCATGTACTCACCTCCATATGTCCTCATACCCTTGTTACTTGAAGATTCAAGGTCCGATCTTGAAGGCCTTTGCCCAGATCTCCGCCGATTCAAGTTCTGCGGCTATCTCCGACTTGGCTCCGGCATATCCTAGCCATATGAGTCCATCTCTGACTCATTTGACTCGGAGCAGACCCTTTTCCAGGCCTTTCTCGCTTCTAGGGTCTTTCGAAACCCTAGAATTTTGAGGTTTTCCTATTTTCTCTAGATCTGCTCCAGATCCGTATTTGTTTTAAGGTTTTCAAATGATTTCTTAAGTCTCTTTCAAAACTTTGCTTTCAAAAACTATTCATCTTCTCTGACTTAGGGTTTCTTGGATTTTACTTGTTCTACTCTGTTGCTCTTACTATATTTGCCCTACTATGACTCCTATGTGTTTCTACTGTGATTCCTAGGTGTTTTCTTCTACTGTGATTTCTTCTACCGTCTCTTTATGATCTCTTTACTATATTTTTCTTTCATTATGTATTCCTGAAATGTTTGAGGTTCTAAGTTCCTTTGGGTCATTCGAACTTATTTCGTTGTCACTTTTGCCTGATTTGTCTGCTTTCGTCTTTGCACTTGATTAATGGCGTAAACCCTAGAATTTGGGGGGTTTCAGACCACTCGTATGTGACTGGTTTGTTTCTCATCTATGAACTAGTTTGATTTCGAAACCCTAATTACTGAATTCATCCTTGTTTTTCCATGTGATTAGGATTCTTGATAAGTTTTTCAAAACCTTTTAGCTGACCTCTCGCATGCAATCTGATACTCTCTTTACTATAGTCTTCTACTCACTGGTCTTTAGTTGCTTGATACTTTGTCTGAATCCAGCCTCGCATGTTTAAAGCTCATGCTCTCTTTATAGTTAGATTTTCCTTCTCAGAATAACCTTTGATTTGGGATTAATTTCAGTCTGCCTTGTGTGAATTCTATTGATTCTTTCCTTGTTTAATTTTGAACTTCTCAATCCCCCTATTATATGTCTTGGTTCATTAAGTGATTTAGGGAATCTTTGATTCGTTGAATTACTATGTGCTAATTGGTTTACTTCTTGCCTTATTTACTTAACCGTGTATTTCAAAATCCCATTCCCTTAATTAAGATCCACATGTATCTACCCTTATTTATATGCTTTGCACAATGTTGTTTGTTTGATCCCATTTCCTTAAATGCTTTGTGTCCTTTGGCGTTCAAATTGGGACTCCTTAATTAAAGGAACCTCTATTATTAATTGATCCTTATTGATACTTGACTTTTTTCGTTCCTTGCTTACCTGCCTTACTCCAAGTATAAATACACGCTCCTCTCTCAACACACGCACCAACAGAATTTCGACACAACCACTTCAAATTTTTAAAACACTTCGAATACTATATTGTTTCCAATACTCTCTCTACTATTACTTTCTCTACTAAGGGCTCCACTCCTCTCTCTTCTGCTGTCTGAAATATTCCCGAGTTCCTCTTGAACTCTCAAATACTTGCTGAAGTCCCTGAGTTTGATTTTGCTGACTTTCTGGCTGATTACTTACTTTTGCTTGTTCTGTTGTACTAAAATTGTAACTGGTATATCTTTCTAGTGAAATAATACCCTCCTACACTATGTGTTTATTTTCCCTCTTCTGTTATGCATTCTCCATTTTGTCTTTCATGCTCTCTTTCATTATGTTCTGCACCTTAAAGTCTGCTATGCCTTCTTTCTTTCTTCATGTTTTTGTAAATGCTTTCTTATGTGGTAACCCTTCTCTTTGACCCCCCTCTTGTGTGTGAGTGCAATTCTGAGTCATGTTGGCATTCTATTGTTGTCACTCATGACTTAGAATCAGGTTTTCTTGAATCTCTACTCAAGTCAATTCCCCATTCCCTTTACCCATTATGTACTGAGCTTGAACTTAGGTCTGGTGGTGTCCTAGTCACCATCCAGACCCAAGTTTGACTTCTAAAGTCTGCTCTTTATTTGTTTGGACCAAGTAGAGGGTCAGGGGTATGCCAATCTATGCCCATGGCTGGGTATGACCACCCTCTGCTAAGGCTACCTAATCACTCTCTCACTTTGCACTTATTCCTAGTTTCTAAGTTCTGCCCCCCCCCCTCCTTTGGTAAGCCTTTCTTTGGGACCCTGGAGGTCCCTCTAAACTTGGATGCCTGAGGGCTGGCAATTCCACACTGCACTATTCTATCACAACAATTGTTATCCAGAGTGTAACCACTGCCTGGAGTCCTTGAGGCTCCTTGGAACTTTGAAACACTTTGGGTAAGAGAAGGCCTTGGAAATATGGAATCCGGATTTGGGGAAAAACATGTTATTGGATATTAAGATTGAGTTAGCCTGCTCGGATCTAGCTGTGGGTTGTGATGTATTTTTTAATTGTTTTCATTCTTTCTTCTGGTTCTGTAATAATCTCGTAAAAAATAACTCGGGGAGTATTAGTAAAGGGTATGGGAGGGGTTTACTTTATTGCATAAAAGGGTAGATACCATACCTATAGGTTTAATGTTTTAATCACCTAGATACCATGTCTATAGGTTTTCAACGTTTTAATTCGATCATCTAGAAACCATGCCTATAAGATTTAATATTAAGACATATTAGAAATCATTAGAAATCCTGTCTATAGGACTTAATATCCATGTAATAAGTTGCATATATAAATCATGTCTATAGGAAATGCATTAAACGCTAGGCAAACTGTAGGTTAATCCAAGTACCCATTCCTTTGCCAGTTTAATAATAGTAACAAGTCTTAAAAAATCAAGATGTACATATCATGCCTATAGGAGTCCAAACTCACCTAATCTGTGTAAGCAATAACCTGGCATTTAGCTTCACCGTTTTCGATAAAACTCGTCCAAACCCGTTTGTTTTAAAGCTCTTATAAATCCGCGGTGTTCTTAAATTTTCCAAACTTGCATCTTTATTCTGAAACCAATTCTTTAACCTTTTGACTAAATTTATATTCTTCTTTTGAAACAGAAAATAGGTTTTTAACTCATTCTTTCTTTTAAAGCATTCTCACTTTTGGAAACTCTTCTTTACAATTCTACTGTATTTTCACTTAAACAACTCTTCTAATTTCAAAGACGTATCTGAACTTCTGCAATTTTCAATCTTCTGTTTTAAAATCTTATGTATTAGGTCCTTTTATGAAAATGGTGCTTTTTCTAAATGACTCGCTTAACATACCTCAATTTCTGACAATTTAATCCGGGTTGCCTAATGCAGACTTTTTATCTAACTCTATGTGTTAAACTAGTCCATCCGCTGCTTAAGTTTTAAATTTAAATACCAAATTAGTATATGCAAGGCATGCTAAACTAGATGCTATGTGACTTAGGGGGTTTTGTGTGAGCCTTAGGTGTTTGTTTATTCCTCATTACTTGCTATTTTTTTGGTTGTCGCCAATAGTATTTTGTTCTTTAAACCCCATATATGCCCCCTACCCTCTTCTTCCCCTTTAGGATTAGAAGTCCTAATACCCCGTGACTAATAGGTTGGGACGGGTAATACCATGCAATAAGTAATGATACTAATCACGTTTAAATACCTTAACGGGGATGGGGAGGGTAGAATATGGATATGATGACTGGTGCGCTTATATCTCGTGTGACCCTCTTTGAGGAGTGATTGCTGGGCATTGCATTGATGGGATCCATATTTTGTATTAACCTAGGAGCTTCTTTCTTTTTTGTAAAGTTTTTCCTTAAGTTTTTTTTTAATTTCTTTGCATCAACTCCTTTTCTAAAGACTGTCTATTCTTCCTTTTCTTTTCAAAGTCTCAAACTTATTTGTAACTACTATGTGCAAACCTTATTTATTTCCTTCTACTTCTTTTAAATTCACAATTAAGCATGGCCGGGAACCACACTAGTAGATCTTGAGGGGTGCCTAATACCTTCCCCTCGAGATAATCTCAAGCCCTTACCCGAACTCTGGTTTCTTTCAAATCTTCTTCTTTTTTTCTTTGAAGTGTCCTAATGCACTATAATCATTAGGTGTCGACTTTTAAAATTCCATAACCGGATTCCTCAAAAGGGAATAAGAGTTGTTTTGTCCATAATGTCGTAAATCCGATTTTGCCTATCTTTTTAGGGGGAAAAGGGGGCGTCCACAGCATGGCGACTCTGTTGGGGATTTCTTTAAGCTTCTACCTTTACATGCTTTGTGTGACTTTATTGCTTTCTTAATTGCCTTCAGCCTTTAATTATTTCATCATGGAAACTAACTTGACTCTTCATGCCCTGCTTTTCTTTACTGCTTTATTACTGTTTCAATACCTTTGTAATTTTGAGCATTATTCGTAATCTTTTTCTTTATGAACATGAAAATACATGAAACTTGATTCATTCTCGTAACAGCATTCTTCAACATTATATTCCACTCGTGCCAAAACAAATACTATAGCAACGCTTATAATGAGTGGTTGCGCCCTTCCGATATTATCACCCCCTAAATTTGAAAAAAGGCATATTTGTGGTAAAACCAGTCGATCAACAGTATAGTCGACGGTTCCGCGCCTTTTCCTCTTGAGTTTTCTGCTCAAGGGTACTGTCTAGCACTTCAAAAGTAGAAACTTTAATTCCATTAAACTATTCATGCATCATGGTTAAACTTAACCGAGTCAGTTATGTTTTCCGCATAATGACTCATTAAGATAGACTAAAACCAAAGTCCATCGTGTTTCCTCGAAACCCAAACGAACACCCCCATATTATGTGCATTTATTTGGAGAAGTCAATGTCTTTATGCTAATTATTGATTTAAATAGTCGAGTCTGGGTCTAACCCTTTGTTTTGCAGAAAATGAGGCATGAAGTCCCCCGATTTGGTATGGTAACCAACATTCACCCAACGCTGCTAAGCTGGTGGGACGATCTTCATTCCAGCGATCAGACCCTTGTCAGCAAGTACTTAGGGAATTTTCCCTCACTTCTAGAAATCCAGCCTAACAACAAAATCATAAAGTCTGCAATTCTATTCTGGGATAGTGATCGCTCAGTGTTTCGCTACGGGGATTTTGAAATGACTCCTTTACTGGAAGAAATAGGGGTTTAGCTGGTATGCCTTGCGAGACTCCGGGTCTGCTTATGCCATAGAAATGCAAAATTAGAGGCTTTCTTAAGATAATGGGACTTGATAAAAATCCCGAGCTAGCCTATCTGAAGGACTCCTACATACTGTTTGATTTATTGTATGACAGGTATGTCCATAGAAAGTCCCATTGCACCTACACTGACGAGTTCTTCCTTACCTCTTTAGGGCATATACATAGGAGGGTCTTTGTGTTCATGTTCTGTTTCTTGGGTATGGTGATCTTTCCCACGAAGAAGGGGGATCCACACCAGACTAGCCATGGTGACCAAGACCTTAATGGAAGGAATCGACAGGCAGTCCTTCAGCATAGTGCCCATGATCATCGCTGAAATCTGTCGAGCCTTGGGAAAATGTCAACAAAGGGCCCCGCAGTTCAAGGGTTGTCATCTATTACTTCAACTATGGCTTATTGAACACCTTTATAAAGGTGACTACTGATAGGAGATTATACGTAGGGATTGGGAGGATCATATTGCTTTCCACCACCCAAAGCGAATGAACATCGTACCCAACATGTCCGCTCAGCCGGAGGACGCTGGAGGATAGGTAGAGCTATTTGAGAATCTAAAAGAAGAGCAAGTGCACTGGATGTTCGAGTGGTCCCCAACATAGGAGTTCATTGTTCGTTCTTGAGATGAACCATTCCTCATACTTATCGGTCTGAGGGGAACTCATACTTATGTCCCTCTCCTAGCCATGAGGCAAGTAGGGAGGAAACAAATCATACCAAGGATAGACAAGATGAGTCATTTAAGGGCGGACTTTCAGAATGATGATATCCCGCACAAGTGTCAAGCTCAACATATGTGGCACTGCAAGCTCTTCTTAGGGAGAGAATCTATTAAGCTATACAGGTATCATGTCGGGTGAGTGCCGCATTATTCAGGATGGTTAGAAGATTATCACATTAGTTTAGGTCGCCTAGGGTTTGTCCGAGGTCATAGGCTTATTGATGAGAAAGCTGCAGCACAAGTCAAATACAATCAACTGCGCGAGAGGATGCGAGAGTGTGAAAATGAGCACCGAGAAATACAGGAAGCCCACCAGAAGCTGATCAACGAGTGGAATGATATGGTTGTAAACAGCAACAATCGGCTAGGGTATCTAGAAAGAGGTCTAGTAGAGTTGGAAGAAAAGTTCTTGAAAAGGATTGAAGATTGCCAAAATGCCGAGGGAAGTGAAGGCGGACATTTGGCTCGAGCCTATCTGCTGTTAGGACTACACGAGTTGATGCAACTGTACGAGGGAGGCAAGAATACCGAGTCTGGGAAGATCCTTGTGGGATCAAGTAGTTAGGACCATTTATTTTACTGCTTTCATAATGTAATAAAGCCACTGGCCATTAATGACATCTTTTATTATTCAGTTGTTTTAGGATTTGTCTTATTTTTCAATAAAATAAGGCATTTAGCATTATGAGTTCTCCAAATTTAATTTGTTGCTAGGCCTACCTCAGGAACAAAGAGGCAGCCAAATTAGGAAACAATTTATATTCCTGCACAACATGTTTAAATATCGCAATATTTTTCTTTCTCAGAATCCGCACTAACTTTTTACCTTTTTGTTTTCTTTTATTTTTATTCCCCTTACCAAAGGTTAGTTCATGCATTCTGGCACCATCAGCATACTCAACAAGATCCAAGGGCCCTCCACCTCCTCCCCCGAGTCCTACCAGAAACAGGAACAAAGGCAAAATGGGAGATGCAAGTGCTAGAAAGGAAATTGAGGAGACTTCTCAGAACACTGCTATCACCAAGGAAACTGTCGCTCACCTTGAGCAGACTTCGCTGACATTTCGGGAAGAATTAGAAAAAGTCCGGAACATGGCAACCCTATCAATCACTCTTGCCGATGCTGATTTCAACACCCTGAACCCCCTACCTCCACAACCACCCGTACAACCTGCTAATACCTAATCCTGCAACATATGCAATAACACTCAACTGCTCATTCCTGATCCACAACACACCACGGATGACCACAACACTCCTAACTTTGTGGAAACTATACCCTAGTATACCTAGCCAATCTCAAGTGCACCTGAATCAGATGACAAGGACTCCCTCATTCAGAATTTGGCCGCTGAACTCAAGAAGTTAACCAGCCAGGTCCAGGGTGTCGAAGGTAGCAAAGGCATTGAAGGTTTGAACTATGAAGATCTTTGTGTTCAGCCAGATGTTAAACTCCTGGAGGGGTACAAACCTCCCAAGTTCGAGATGTTCGACGATACTGGTGATCCTAGGGTCCACCTGAGAATGTATTGTGATAAGCTGGTAAGAGTTGGGAAGGACGAGAAAATCCACATGAAGCTATTCATGAGCAGTCTGAGAGGCAATGCCTTATCTTGGTATATCAGCCAGGATGCAAAGAACTGGACAAGTTGGGTGAGCATGGCATCTGAATTCATGGACCATTTTAGGTTCAATACTGAGTACACACCGGATGTGCTCTATATCCAGAATCTACAGAAGAAACCCACAGAAACCTTTCAGGAGTATGGTACTCATTGGAGGTCAGAAGTTGCCAAGGTCAGGCCAGACCTCGAGGAAGAGCAGATGAACAGGTTCTTTGTCCGAGACCAGGATCCTCAATAGTATGAAAGGCTGATGCTAATAGAGGGTCAAAATGTATCCAACATCATCAAGTGGGAGAAAGAATCGAAGAAGGTATCAAGAATGGTATGGTCACCAATCTCAAAGCATTATATGCCACCAACAAGGCCTTACAGTCTAGTGGCACGTCAAAGAAAAAGGACGTGAATTCCGTAATGGCTGCGCAAAGAACCAAATACCCTATGATGTACCAAACCTATCCCTCAATGCCACTCACATATCAACCTACCCTAAATTACCAAGCACCCTCACCTACATACCAAATACCACAATCTACGTACCAATCATCTCCACCACCCATATATCAACCCACCTCACCAAGATATTCCCAACCCGTGCCCATGTACCAGGCATATAATTCTCAACCCTCTCATTACCCGTCACCACCTACCCGCCAAAATTTTCCTCGACCCAGACCAAATTTCGACCGCAGATCTCCTAGAGAATATACCGCCATAGCCGAGCCAATCGGCCAACTATATGGAAAACTCAAATCAGCCAGTTACGTTACCCCTATTCCAGCCATAACTCCAAAAAATCCCTCCCAATGGATCAATCCCAAGAAAACATGCACATACCATTCTGGAATGATAGGCCATACCATCGACGAGTGTCCTGCATTGAAAGATAAGATTCAGACTCTAACTGATAACAAGGTTACTAAAGCAAAGGAGCCTGCTCCCAATGTCCGCAACAACCCTCTGCTTGATCAGAAGGATGGGGGCATTCACATGATCGCGATTGAGGATGATTGGGACCCCAAAGGATTAATCAGATTAATTGCTGAAGGAGATGAGCCTAAGAAGCCAATGGTCACCCTCAATCCCATTGTTGTTCAGATCCAGCCCTCTAAGGGCGATGTGTTAAATGTGTATGTACCACTCGAGTTTGAAGTGCCTCCTACCAAGGTGCCAAAACCAATTGAGGTTGAGTTCGGTATCCTGAAAGCACCTACACCGTTAGAAGTTGCTGTGTTACCTTCGAGGATGCCTATTTCGATTTCCATGACAGACATGATCCCGTTCAAGTAAAATGCCATACCTCGGGATTTCACATCTAAGGCTCAAAGGAAAGGGAAAACATATACTGGAGAAGCGATCGCCGCACAGGGCATGACCAGAACAGGAAAGATATACACCCAGAACATTTAGCTGAGTCCAACTATCAGGCCTCCGAGCGACCTGTTGAAACCGGACCCAATGAACTTTGGAGGAAGATACAGGCCAATGAATACTCGATCGTTGAGCAACTAAACAAAACGCTAGTGCAAATTTCCATTCTGGCTCTTCTGTAAAGCTCTGAGGCACATAAAAATGCCTTGATGAAAATATTGAGTGAAGCTTATGTTCCGAGCAACAGAACCGGCGGAAAAATGGCAAAAATGGTAGGACAAGTGCTGGAAAGCCATTAGATCACCTTCCACGAGGATGAGTTACCACCGGAAGGACATAGTCACAACAAGGCATTGCATATCACTGTGCAATGCGAAGATTATTTCATCACTAGGATCATGGTCGATAGGGGATCTAGCCTCAACATTTTTCCGCTAGTGACTCTGAGAACATTGGGGAAATGTTTACATGAGATCCAAGATTGGGCAATCAATGATAAAGCTTTTGATGGGTATCAAAGATCTACCATCTGAGACATTAGCCTGTGCTTTCAAATGGGACCTACCTGGTTCGATGTTGACTTCCAAGTCATAGACGTACCGTCATCCTACATTTATTCCTGGGATGACTCTGGATCCACGCTGCTGGGGCTTTGGCATCAACCCTACATCAAGCAGTAAAGTTTGAATGGAATCATCAGGAAGTGATCACTCATGGCAACGGTAGCAACCCTATATACAGTCGCCAAACCATCCCAATGATCGGAGGTAGAAGAAGAATAGGCGGAGAAACATACCACCACATTGAGTGAGTCAATGCTGTGGACAAAGACAAATGGTGGGATAACGAGATTGAAAGCATCCTGAATTGGAGCGAGTATGAACCCGGAAAGGGTCTTGGCAAGAACCTCCAGGGTATCACCGAACCCATCAAACTAAATAAGCATGGCACTACTTTTTTTCTTAGGGTATGAGTACACCTGGAACGAGTTTGATGATTGGTCACCACCATGGCACAAACCATATTATTCAGTAGAGCACCCTCTACCTCAGCTAGAGCAGCCCTTTCAGCCTGCTAACATTATATATGGATCAGAGGAAGATGAAACACTGGCAACGATGAAGAAGGTGTTTCTAGGAGATGATATGGATTGTTGCGTTATATTCGAGGAGGAAGGGGAGGAAGGCCCTTCCATTTAATCTATGAATCGAGGAGAACGCCTCACCAATTGGTCAGCCAGGACCACCAGTGCCCGAAAATCATCGGGGTAGCAAGGCTAAACGACACACCATGCATCGCATTTTACTTTTCTGCATTGTCTTTACTTTTGAAAAGAGCTCCGATGTTTGAACGGTTATGAATTTAACCGCAAGCATTTTCCAAGTTTATTTTTATATCTCGCTCTTATTAATTTTCTCTATCATTTACTTTATTTTACACAGCATTACTATTACATATCTTGATGACTAACCAACGCCTGTGACTTGAAATGAGGAAATGCAACAAACAGACATAGATTCAGGAGAGAAAGATGATATAGCAGAAGAGGTTGTCAGAGACGTCGAGAACATTGAGAACAAACCTATGTCTAACTAGGATGAAACTGAGGTTGTTAATTTGGGATATACAATGAATATCAAAGAAACACGCATCCGCGTGCATTTATCGTCATCAGAAAAGGAAGAGTACACAGAGTTCTTAAAAGAGTATAAGGATATTTTTGCCTGGTCATATGACGATATGACTTGTCTCACCACATCTATTGTAGCTCACAAGTTGCCAACAAATCTGACATGCCCGCTAGTAAAACAAAAGCTCAGAAAGTTCAAGACAGACATGAGTTTGAAAATAAAAGAGGAAGTTACCAAGAAAGTCAAAGCTAGGGTTCTCAAAGTGGTAGAATATCCGACATGGTTAGCCAACATCGTGCCAGTACCAAAGAAATATGGGAAGGTTAGAGTCTGTGTCGACTACCGGGATATCAACCGGGCCAGTCCCAAGGACGATTTCCCTTTGCCAAATATACACATCCTAATTGGCAACTGCGCCAAGCATGAGCTGCAACCGTTCATGGATTGTTTTGATGGATACCATCAGATATGGATGGATGAGGAAGATGTAGACAAAACGACATTTATCACTCCATGAGGGATGTACTATTAAACAATGATGCCTTCTGGGTTAAAGAATTCTGGGGCCACCTATATGAGGGCCATGACTACCATCTTTTATGACATGATACATAAAGAAATCGAGGTATATATGGATGATGCCATCATCAAATCCCAAAAAGCTGCAGATCATATGGAAGACCTGAGAAAATTCTTCAACAGATGAAGGAGATACAACTTGAAATTGAACCCCACCAAGTGTGGTTTCAGGGTTCCAACTGGAAAGTTACTAGGTTTCATTGTGAGTCGCCGGGGAATAGAATTGGATTTATTAGAGGTCAAAGCCATTCAAGAGTTGCCACCGCCAAAGAATAAGAAAGATATGATGAGGTTTCTGTGAAGACTCAACTAAATATGACGATTCATAGCTCAGTCCACTGTTATTTGTGAACCCATCTTCAAAATGTTGAAGAAGGATGCTGCCACCAAATGGACTAACGATTGTCTGAAAGCTTTTGACAAAATTAAGGAATACTTGTCAGCACCGCCAGTGTTGGTTCCGCCTGAGCCAGGAAGACCCCTTTTGCTCTATCTCACAGTATTGGATGGAGCCTTTGGTCGTGTTTTTGGGCAACATGATGAAATGGGAAGAAAGGAGCAATCCATCTACTACCTCAGAAAGACGTTCACCCCGTACGAGGCTCAGTATTCCTTATTAGAGCGCACATGTTATGCTCTAACCTAGGTAGCCTAGAAGTTGAGGCATTATTTCTGTGCCTACACAACTTATCTCATATCAAGGATGGATCCGTTGAAATATATATTACAGAAGCCCATGCCTACCGGCAAGCTCGCCAAATGGCAAATCTTGTCAAGCCAGTTTGACATTGTTTATGTTACCCAGAAGGTAATCAAAGGACAAGATTTGGCAGATCACCTCGCCGCGAATCCTGTGGGAGGAGAATACAAACCTCTAAAGACGTACTTTCCTGATGAAGAAGTATCTTTTATAGGAGAACACATTGCAGAATCCTATGACGGTTGGAGGATGTTTTTCGATGGAGCTACGAATTTCAAATGAGTTAGCATAGGAGCAGTCCTGGTATCTGAAACTGCTCAGTATTACGCAGTGTCATCCAAGCTCAAGTTCCCGTGCACCAACATGGCCGAATATGAAGGCTGCATCTTAGGGCTCAAACTGGCCATCGACATGAAGGTTCAGGAATTACTAGTGATCGGAGACTCGGACCTGCTCATACATCAGGTTTGAGAAGAGTGGGAAACTAAGAATTCTAAGATACTCCCTTATCTACATCACATACAAGAGTTGAGGAAAAGGTTCACAAAGACCGAATTTCAGCATGTTCCCAGAATACAAAATGAGCTCGCTGATGCATTAGCGACTTTATCATCTATGATCCAACATCCAGATACAAACTTCATTGATCCCATTCAGATCAAAATCCATGACCAACAAGCTTATTGTGCTCATAATGAGGAAGAAGGGGACGAAAAATCAGTAGAAAATCATTCTATCCATGATATGTGTGCTTTGGTTGTATTAGCATGATTTTCAGGTATAGGTTTTGATGAATGACAAACAACGAAGTCGATGAATGACAAACAATGAAGTAAAGTGTCAAACAACGTTATTATATGACAAACAATCAAGATTGAATGCCGAGAAGCATATTGATGACGGAATTGCATAGACAAGCCAAAGACGAGCTCAAAAATTCAAGACCGAAGACCCAAGGCGTAGGTCGTTAGGTAGAACAAATGTAAGAGCAACGTTTAAAGTTATCTCGTCTTTTGGCTCAACATAGGTCATCATAAATATGCATATAATCATTTTATCAAATCATATTTCAAATACTTCAAACAAAATGATTTCAAACATTTTCATTTTAGCCAAAATGATTTTTAAAACATGTCTTTCAAAGCTGGACAGAAATAATCGATTATGCTTATTGTGATAATCGATTATGTTAAGACAGTGTAAACCGGAATTTACAAAACAGCAAAATAATCGATTATCAGAATAAGCATAATCGATTATCTTGTATCCGTTGACAAGTGTTTGAACACTGTAACAAAATAATCGATTATGCATATCTGATAATCGATTATCCTGCATAAAATCAGCTTCCAGATTTTGTAACGGTAAGCTGATAATCGATTATCCAAATCTGATAATCGATTATCTTGGCATAAAATCAGCATAATTGATTGCCAATTAAGCAACGGACATACTACTTCTACCACCTATAAATAGAGGTCTTTTGAGCTGATTTTAAACACACAACACCTCTCATTATTCATATACATATTGATATTATTTGTGCATCATTATAGAGCTTTTGTTGAGCCATTTGAGAGACAACTTTGAGTTGTTCATAGAGCTAATATTGTATCTCTTTATCTACTATTTTGAGAGAGTTCTTTTTGTAAAGGAGAAAGGTGTTTGAGAAGACTATATCTTCTCATTGATTGTCGGGTTTGCTAAGTACCCTCAATCTTAGTGTGTGAAGTCTTGTGGTGCGGTATCCACGAGCAAGGTGAAGTCTTGAGGTGCGGTATCCTCGAGCAAGTTGAAGTCTTGTGGTGCGGTATCCACGAGCAAGGTGAAGTCTTGAGGTGCGGTATCCTCGAGCAAGTTGAAGTCTTGTAGAGCGTACATCTACGAGCAAGTGTAACGGTTTGTTAGGCACCCGTAAGCTTAACGGAGTTAGTGGAATCTCGAGAGAGTCTCTCGGGGACTGGACTAACCACAAGTTGTGGTGAACCAGGATAAATTTGGTGTGTTCTTTCCTTACTATTTTAATTACCGAGTTTATTTTATTCCTGCAATTTTAATTCCGCAATATTTATTAATATTCTCGTGCCGCACTATTCACCCCCCCTCTAGTGACGGGCATAAATCCTAACAATTGGTATCAGAGCCTAACTCTCTGAAAGCCTTAACCGGTTGAGAGAACGATATATATTTTTTTGTTGAGAATATTGAACGCAGGAATGATGAGCGAAGGACACTCCACCTATAGGCCTCCACTATTTGACGGAACAAATTACACATATTGAAAAGAGCGGATGAGAATCTTCATCCAATCAAATAACTTTTGCTTGTGGCAAATCATTAAGAACGGTGAACAAATGCCAACAAAGAAAGTTGGGGAAACCACGGTTCCAAAGGAGGAAGATGAATATGATGCCGAGGACGTCAAGAAAGTTGAAAATAACGCAAAGGCCGTCAACTTATCATATTGTGCGGTGAATCCGGATGACTATCGAAAAATTTCTTGTTGCACAACCGCCAAGGAGATGTGGGATAAACTCGAGATCACTTATGAAGGTACGCCTCATGTCCGAGAATCTAAAGTTGATTTTCTAACACATGAATATGAACTCTTTAGAATGAGGGAGAATGAAAACATCGATATTATGTTCGAACGGTTCTCAATGATCATCAACGATCTCCATGCTCTCGGAAAAGTATATTCGAACAAAGATCTAGTTCGAAAAATCTTGCGGAGTCTCACTCCCGAATGGCGATCCAAAGCCAATGCCATCCAAGAGTCGATAGGAATCACGGACGTCACAATTGATGGACTACGAGGTAACCTCGAAACTTATGAAAGCACAATTCTTAATCCCTATCTTAGAAGTAAAAGTTCGAATATTTCCTTTAAAGCCTCATCTTCTAAAAGAGTAGAGGTAAGTGATCCGGAAAGCGATGATGATATTATTTCCAATGATATAATTGAAAAGTTTTATAAGTGTATGAAGAAGGAAATAAAGAAGGAAGAACCAAGTCCTTCATGCCAAAATTGTGGAAAACTTGGCCACACCAAATCACATTGCCCAAAACCCAAGGACAAGAAAAAGAAGAAACACCATAGGCGCGTGACATGGGATTCGGACAGCTCGGGTGATGAAACTGCCGCACTATGCCTCATGGCCAACGAGGAAGAAGAGGTAAGTAATTCTAACTCTTACTCGTTTGAAGAAATGCAAAATGCCTATGATGAATTATATGGTGAATTTATTAGAGCTTCCAAAACCATAAAAGAATTGAAGAAAACAATTTCTTTGAAAGGAAAAGATTTTGAAAAACAACTTTCTTTGAAAGAAAAAGATTTTGAAAAACAACTTTCTTTGAAAGAAAAAGATTTTGAAAAATTGACTCGTGATAATGAGAAGTTAGAAGAAGAAAATAAATTTTTGGAAAATGACAATATTGATCTTAGAAATAAGATTAAGGAGATGAATGAAACTTCTTCAATTGATCAAAGTTCTAATTGTTCTTCTTGTAGTTCTTTGAAAATAGAGAACATAGAACTTAGGAACACATTAGAAAAACGTAGTGTAGATGATCCTAAAACAAGTGAAGAAATTAAGAAGAATATTAGAAAGGATGATAGAAATGAGGTTGGACCACCTAGAAATAATTCTAGGAACTTCACTAATGAGTCTAAAATTAATCATTTTAGGCCACCTAGAAACGACTCTAGGAATTTCATTAATGAGTATAAAATTAATCATTTTAGACCACCTAGAAACAACTCTAGGAATTTTGGTAATAAGTCGAAAATGAATCATTTTAGACCACCTAGAAATAACTCTAGGAATCGCAATACGTCTAGGAATAACGACTTTAGATCACCTAGAACGTTTTTGGCTCAACCAAGACATATGCACAACCCGAATGTTATATGTCATTATTGCAACCGGGTAGGACACATAGCACCCGTATGTTTTGCAAAACATAGAGATTTATCTTTTGACTATGATTATTATTTGCCTAACCCCCAAGGACCCAAAAGCAGTTGGGTACCGAAAACCTATTTTTAGGTACGTTTGCAGGTGTGCTTGAAGACTACAATATCGTAGTAGATGCACCAAGCATGAAACCTTATTGCATCGAGGGGGAACTTCGGTTAGTTATCACATTTTTGATAAAAACGAAATAGTTGATATGTGTTAACGATTAATATATCTTTGTTAACAATTGGTATTAATTATTTTTGTTCATCTTTTGATAACTTTTATTTTGAATAACAATTGGTATCATTAGTAATGATTGATTCATGTTTTGATGAATGTTTTTTTAATTTAATTAACAATTGGTATTAATTATTTTTGTTGATTCATGTTTTGATAACTTTTATTTTGAATAACAATTGGTATCAATATTAATGATTGATTCATGTTTTGACGAATATTATTATTAATTTAATTAACAGTTGGTATATTCTGAAAAATAAATGATTCATGTTTTTTTTAATACAACTATTGGTGTGTTAAAAATTAACAGTTGATATATGATTTGCTAAAAATAACCATTATTATGGTTGGTATGTTTTTACTAACATTTGGTATTATTATATGTTGGTATGTTTTTTAATCGTCAATATATATTCCTCATTATATTTTCTATTTTATTCTTGACACTAACAATTGATACATCCAAAACGGGGAAGTGTCGAAAGGGGAAAGTAGCCTTTGTATACTCTCTTTTTGCTAATGCCAAAAAGGGGGAAGAGTTTAGGCGATATGCATCAAATAAGGAGGAATGTATCTACGTTATAGTATGCCTTATTTGAGGGGGAATTATCATTGAGGGGAATTGTTTGCATGAATTGTATGTTGAGATATAGCATGAATTTAGGGGGAATCCGATATGCATATCTCCCGATGTTTGTCATTATCAAAAAGGGAGAAATTGTAGAAAATCATTCTATCCATGATATGTGTGCTTTGGTTATATTATCATAATTTTCAGGTATATGTTTTGATGAATGACAAACAACGAAGTCGATGAATGACAAACAATGAAGTCAAGTGTCAAACAACGTTATTATATGACAAACAATCAAGATTGAATGCCGAGAAGCATATTGATGACGGAATTGCATAGACAAGCCAAAGACGAGCTCAAAAGTTCAAGACCGAAGACCCAAGGCGTAGATCGTTAGGTAGAACAAATGTAAGAGCAACGTTTAAAGTTATCTCGTCTTTTGGCTCAACATAGGTCATCATAAATATGCATAAAATCATTTTATCAAATCATATTTCAAATACTTCAAACAAAATGATTTCAAACATTTTCATTTTAGCCAAAATGATTTTTAAACATGTCTTTCAAAGCTGGACAGAAATAATCGATTATGCTTATTGTGATAATCGATTATGTTAAGACAGTATAAACCGGGATTTACAAAACAGCAAAATAATTGATTATCAGAATAAGCATAATCGATTAGCTTGTATCCGTTGCCAAGTGTTTGAACACTGTAACAAAATAATCGATTATGCATATATAATAATCGATTATCCTGCATAAAATCAGCTTCCAGATTTTGTAACGGTAAGCTGATAATCGATTATCCAAATCTGATAATCGATTATCTTGGCATAAAATCAGCATAATTGATTGCCAATTAAGCAACAGACATACTACTTCTACCACCTATAAATAGAGGTCTTTTGAGCTAATTTTAAACATACAACACCTCTCATTATTCATATACATATTGATATTATTTGTGCATCATTATAGAGCTTTTGTTGAGCCATTTGAGAGACAACTTTGAGTTGTTCATAGAGCTAATATTGTATCTCTTTATCTACTCTTTTGAGAGAGTTCTTGTTGTAAAGGAGAAAGGTGTTTGAGAAGATTATATCTTCTCATTGATTGTCGGGTTTGCTAAGTACCGTCAATCTTAGTGTGTGAAGTCTTGTGGTGCGGTATCCACGAGCAAGGTGAAGTCTTGAGGTGCGGTATCCTCGAGCAAGTTGAAGTCTTGTGGTGCGGTATCCACGAGCAAGGTGAAGTCTTGAAGTGCGGTATCCTCGAGCAAGTTGAAGTCTTGTAGAGCGTACATCTACGAGCAAGTGTAACGGTTTGTTAGGCACCCGTAAGCTTAACGGAGTTAGTGGAATCTCGAGAGAGTCTCTCGGGGACTGGACTAACCACAAGTTGTGGTGAACAAGGATAAATTTGGTGTGTTCTTTCTTTACTATTCTAATTACCGAATTTATTTTATTCTTGCAATTTTAATTCCGCAATATTTATCAATATTCTCGTGCCGCACTATTCACCCCCCCTCTAGTGACGGGCAGAAATCCTAACAAAATCGTGGTTCTACGACATCAAAGAATACTCGACAATAGGAGAATATCAAGAACTTTCCAATGCCACTTAGAAGTGTAAGAACGTGATTTTTTCCCTATATACGCATTACTCCCAAAAGATTCAAAATAAAAGAGTTTTTGTTTGTTTGCAATCATTGTGAATTTTGTGTTATTTTTCTTGAATTATTTGTATTTGTCTGTGCATGTTTGTTTGTTTAAATAAATAAAAATAAAAAAATATGTTGCATTTGCATATAAAATTCAAGTTTATAATTAGGAGTAATTAATTTTATTTTACGAAAATGAAAAAATCACAAAACAATATGCATTGTTTGCGTTTTTAGCATTAAATGTCAAATTGCGCAATTTTGTTTTAATTAATGTTAAAGAAAATTGAGTGATAATTATTATTCAGATATAACTAATATTCTTAGAGTTAATTTGGATTTTTTAATTAGGATTTTTAGTTTCAATTTTCGAAAGAACAAAGAGAAGGAAATTGGAATTGTGCCAAATTCACTATTAATCTTCAAGCCCAAATAAAATACACCTAAAACACCTCTACCCAACCCAATCCCTATTGAACGAAGCCCAACTGTCCCCTCACCTGACCATACGACCCCCCCTCTAACTCTTTCTCTCATATTGTTTCATTTTCCACCCAGTACTTAAAAAACCTTAAAGATACCCCATCGATTTCTCCTAGCCGCCGGATCCATGCACCCCTTATCTTTATCTTCCTCAGACCAAACCACCTTGAGAACCCCCCTTATATTCTTCTTCACCCTACTGCCGCCCCAACGCCGGAAGCAGCCCTCTCCACCTTCGTCCAAACACCAAACCAGCCCTCCCAACTCCACGTCGAGCTAGCACAGGTCTCCATGCCACTGCCCGTCCATGAATGACCAGCGCCACCAAACGACGCTCTTCTTTAGCAAATGACGACGTCCATGGCTGCTCGTCGACGTCCATGGCTGCTTGTCCAAACATCCACCCTTCAGCCGTCCTTTTCTTCGTTGAGTCCAAACGACCAGCCCTCATCTCCACCTTCGTATGGCATAAAGCCTCCAAAACCTCACTTTTCATGTCGTCTTCCTCTCCTTTCTCTCCATTTGTGACGAGTTTCAGATCTGGCCGAGTGTTTGTTTGAACCCCGCGATCCGTCTAGCGTTTGTATGTTGTTGTTTCGTTGTTCTTTTTATTTTTCTTTGGTTTGGTGGAAACTAGGTACGCATCTAAGACCATGGTATAATTTTATTTGAATTTTCTTTACATGGTTGGGATTTTCGTGAATTAGTGACAATTAAGAAATATAGGCTTGGTTTGAAGTTAAAGTTTTTTTTAGCATTTCTGATGTTAGTATAATTATTCTCGAATACTTTTATCGTTTATGTTGAATTAACTTAGAAAGCTCAAGTTTGGTTATATTGTTGTTGAATTTTGTTAAAGTGATAGATATTCTATTGTTGAATATTTCAAGTTAGGCAGTCCAATGAGTTTGTAGAGAATTGTAGCTATTCCGATGATTGTTTGTTATTGCTATTGGTTTAAATTGTTGCATTTTTGTGTATTGTTTGGTGCCCTTCTCTATGCTTTGCATTCAATTTGCATTTCGATTCAGTTAATTGTGATTCATATTGTTTCAGTTCGCTTTTGTTGTTCATCATATTGTTGTTTCCCTGGTCTTTCATTTTTGTCTAAGCTAACCAGGATTGGTTCCCAATATGCTTACCTTATTCCTTTTGTTCTGATATGTATGATTCAATATGTGTTCATAGGATTTATTGTTGAATTTGATTAGAAATTTGGTTATAGCTGCTATTGTTTGATTAATTGATTAGGAAGGATTGGATAGTTGAAGGGGTAGAATAGTAATTTCAGAGGGATATTTTTGGATTTGGAAATTTAAGGAATTGTTTAATTTGAGTGCTCTCCACTAATAATATTAAAATAATATAGTGGGGGACAAGACATATTGTAGTGAGAACTAATATATTTGTTTAATATAGTGGGGAATAAGACATAATGATGTAAAGGAAAAAAGGGTTTGAAAAGTAAAAGAATGGAAAGTTAAAGGTGTTCACATAATAGAAGAATATTTAAAAGCTGGAAAGTAAAAGGAGGAGGTGGTAATAATAAAGGTTTTTCCCTTTACAAGTGTAAAAGAAAAAGGAGGGCTGAAAAGGAAAAGAGTTTGGGTCTAAATATAGAGATTAAGAGAGTCATTAAAGGAGTACATTCAGACTGGAAGAGAGAATAAGAGAAAGAATTGAGAGTTGACCAATTAGGGAGCTGAAAACCCCACTGTTTATTTGAAGCTTCTCTTTTTGCTTCATTGATTTCATTTCTCTGGATTCAAAAACACTAAGACTGATCTTAAGTAAATCTAGTGTATCTGTGAGTTCATTTGGCTCGTGTTGATATTGCTGTGGGTTAAGGTCTATTTCTGTTGGTATTTTTTGGTTTGATTTTGCTGGGTTTCTGGTCTGATGTTGTTGGCATTTTTAGGATTCTACTGGTTTTTGATATGTTACTACTGTGCTGCTTATTGCTGTTGTTATATTGTTGCTACTGCTGCTGATTCTCATGTTCCTTTACACTTGTCTCCAGTACCACGTACACAACTGTAATCTTGGTAATTGTAAGATGAAATCACACAGAATGATTACATGAAGATATTGAATCATATTAGCTTAAGCTTTATTCCTAAGTCATGCAGTAATGCACTTAAGATATGAATGTGTATATGTTTTCTGTTGGATTTTGTATTAATGGGACAATTTATGAAAAAGTGTAGTAGTTTTGTTTTCTTCTTCTTCTGTTAAGAACCAGTAGTAACTTTACCAATTTGCACAAGAAATGATACTTAGGAGTTTATCCATAGGCAAATGAATAAGGTAATCTAAGTGTGTGACTGTAAAATGACTTCCGAATGGTCTTGAACTTCATATAGTTAATTCCAGTAATCTCATTCATATAATAATGTTAGTTTAAATTTATTAGAGAATAATTAGTTTATTTTGATATTATTGTTTGTCAATCTTGAGTTCTATTCATAATTTCAACTTTAGTGATAGTCGCTTATAAATAAGGCACGAAACAATCTCCCTTATGTAAGGTTAAGTGCAATTTTTGTTCACATTAATATAATAACTAATAAGAAGCCCGAGCTTGTAAATATGTAATTAAATAGGATTCTCTTTTATTTTACTGACAAGCTTAATAGAAACAAGTACTCACTTTAGGTTACCCTTTTAAAATAAACGAGATGAGCCTCGCCAAACAAAATGCACAAGCTGCGGGGACCTCGATAGATGTTAATAATTACTTAGATATCGAAACGGGCCGTTTGACGAATTTCACGGCCTTCCCCAAATAGTAATGCATTGGTCTCTTTAGGCATTTACTTTAATAACATTACCTCCCTAAACTCGGGTGCACATTTAT
This sequence comes from Nicotiana benthamiana, assembly GCA_034376525.1. NCBI lineage: Eukaryota > Viridiplantae > Streptophyta > Magnoliopsida > Solanales > Solanaceae > Nicotiana > Nicotiana benthamiana. The sequence goes on along the minus strand of CM067334.1, from coordinate 68,602,830 downwards.
GTGACCCAAATTCAAATCTCAATGGAGTCGAGATGTATCAACAACCACGGGTACATAAATAAGACGTGGTTCGAGACGCATTTCCACGACGTTGTAATTCTTTTTTAAAATAATAAATAATAAAAGCGGTTAAAAGCTAACATTTGCACATAGTTTTAACATGTATTAAAATCAGATAAATAAGCTGAATATGACATTTGAGCAATCGTTCTAGAACTACGGAACTCGGGAATGCCTAATACCTTCTCCCGAGATAACAGAATTCCTTATCCGGATTTCTGGTGCGCCGACTGTAATATCGAGTCATTCTTTTCCTCGATTCAGGATTATACCGGTGACTTGGGACACCATAATTATCCCAAGTGGCGACTCGAATTATATAAATAAATCCCATTTCGATTGTCCTTTAATTGAAAAAACTCCTTTACGCCTCTGCAGGCGCGAGTAAAAAGGAGGTGTGACAACTTTGGAGACCCTGTTGGGGAATGGAGACCAAGAACCATTGGTTCAAGGTTATAAATTTGAGCTTAGAATAAATTGTTGTACTTGGATTTATTTATTATATGATATTTTATATGATCTGTGGTTAATGTGCAAAATGATGCTTTTTACCGCTTTGATATTATTTGAACTCTATATATAAATTGTGCCAAAACCCCTCTCTTCTCTCTCATGAGGAGTGCACGCTGGTCATGGCTTCTTTTTGTTAGTGTCATTATCCCAATATAGAACGAGGATTCAGAGGAGTTATAAAATCGGATGATCTTTTGGTTACCGGCACGCAGTTCCCATCATCGGCTCGAGTTGTCCGCTCGGATAAGCCATGTTTATAACAAACACCCAGGTTTTGAACCTAGAATAATACATCTTCATGCCGGATCCCTAGTAGGAATGTTTATATGCATCATGTGCATTTTGACTTAGGGACTCAACAGAGGGGTTGGGTCTGTCTAGGACAAGCAACCTGAAATGAGAAAGACCATCCTGATGCATCCTACTTGTTTTCTGTGCATTTATTTGTTTCGGACCTGCATGTTGACCGACTTCTGAATCTCGAAAATGTTAGAAAATTGAGATATTGAGAAAAAGAGAAAAAGAGAAAAAGAGAGAAATGAGAGTGTAATTACCTATTTTAGGAAAAAATCAATGCCTAAACACTGTCGAAACTCTGCCGAAATTTTGAGAAAATAGAAAAAAATGTTTGTTTTTAAATAGTTGTTTTATTAAAAAAGAGTCTATTATTCTAGCTTGTCTTGTTTTCAAAATGAAAAAAATTGTTTATTTGCCATTGAAAAAGAAAAAAAGAGTCTTTATTTTTTGGAAAAATAGGTCATTTTATTATTTGTTGAAAAGAAAAATAAATAAAATAAGTCTTGCATTAAAAGTAGTTTTTATATATATTTGCTTACGAAATGCAAAAAAGAAAATTGAAATGAGTTTTTTTTTTAAATAGTTCGGTTAATGGATGAACTACGCTTGTTTGATTCTCACCGGATGTGAGATACGTAGACAGCCCTAATCGGGTCCAACCTCCCCTTTTGCTAAAATAGCCAAAAAATGTCAATTTTAATTTTTGTCATAAAGAAGTCGGGTGATGCCGCTCTTGTCAAATATAGCCGAATGTTCCTGAAAGAGACGCCGGAAGGCTGACTTTGCATTAACAGCTACCTGTGGTCATTGTTTAGATTTTTGGCCGGTAACCCACACAACCTTAAAATCTTCGCCCTCGAGGCGCTGAAAGGCTGTGTTTGCAATATTAGGTCATCTATTTTGAAAATAAAAGAGTCATAAATAAGTCAAGTGATGCCGTTATTGTCAAAAATAGCCGAGTATTTCCGAAAGGGGTGACAGAAGGCTGACTTGGCATAAACAACCACCTTTGGGTATGTTTTTAGATTTTGGCCAGTAGACCCACACTGCCTTAAAATATTCATCCCCGAAGTGCCGAAAGGCCGTCTTTGCAAAACCTGGCCTTTTATTTTAATTTGAAAAAAAAGAGTTGGTGGGCAAGTGAGTGCTGTTCGAATTTTGGTCCAATAAGCCGAGCAAGTTTCGGCAATGTATTAAACCGTTCTTTCGAGATATCCTTAGAGTATCTTTAAGTTGTCGAAAGGCTATTTTCGTAAAAGAATGGTCCAATTTGTATTGTCATAAAATAAACCTCCACGACCTCAAAATTCATGTGAAATTGGGAAGGGGCCACGTTTGCAAAATAGTCATTTGGTTAAAATTGGCAAATAGGGAAAGGAATCTGGCCGTTTGTTTTTGAGTTTGTAATTCGTTTGATTAGGGTGTGGTATGTTTTGATTTTCAAGTCTTTAGGTCGTCTTTTCGTCAAAGTCTGTTAGTATGGTTAGTTTTAAACCGTTGTAATCATGTTTGTTTTATTATGAAAATTGAAAATTCCAAAAAAATTATATTTTATTGTTGTTTATCTTTTATTGGTCTGAACTATGGAAGGTATGATTCATACGGGGTCATGATACATAGGCAATCTCCATAAGATTCGACCACACACAAAACAAATGAAAAAAATTAAAAAAAATCAAAAAAAAGAAAGAAAAATGAAAAAAGAAAAAAAAAGGAAAAAGATGTTGATAATAATAAGTACCGCCCGGAGTCCATTCTAACATGTTCTGTTTTGAACTGTTGAGAAAGTTAAGGTGGTCGTTTTGGTAAGCTGGAAACACAAGATCCAGGAAAACCTAAAATTTCACAGTGAATCCTTTACATGCACATGATGATGCACACTTTGCGGGGATGATGCCAGGTAACATGGGGTATGAGAATCCTTTTGGGAAGGTACTGATCAAAGTTGAAGATCTTGAAGCAGATAGTGGTCTTGACAATATTGATGCGAAGCTCAGTGGCTAAGATGTCGCACTTGGTAATTGGGAAGATGCTCCATTTCTTGGTCGACCAGAGTAGAGTCTTTGGTGGTTTATTTTGTTGTCATTTCTATTGTCCGGGTTTCTTTCAGGGTTGTAATCCGGATATTGTCTTGTGGTCAACCACTCTTATCTTTTCATTTTGTCTAGCTTGTTTAGTCGTGGTTTTGTTTATTTTGTCTAGGTTGGTTCTAGAGTTGTAACTGTTTGTTTTGTTGTTTAAACAGTTTCACCGTTCGTCTAGTGCAAATTTCGGTCTTTTGTTTCCTCCAATCATCTTCTTTGTTTAGTTCCCTTATCCTTTTATTTTTTTTGTTCAATGCCAAGTCTAGTGACATGACATGCGCGCATAGGTAGGCCTAATTTTAAAAGTTGATCATAGAACCATTGGGATGTGATTGGGACATAAGAACGGTTCGAGATTATTTGGACCCCAAGTCATGTGAAACCGGGGCGAGTACAACATAAAGAAACCATAAAGGCAAGCTAGCCAAATTGACGTGGGGGTCATTCGTGGTAATGAAATGAGTGTTTCCCAACAGTACGTTGAAAATGACAAATGAAAGGTGAATATGATGTATGTTAATCGCGTTGTTTGGGCTAGACATGTTTTGAAGATTGGACCGACGAAGATAATTTTTTTTGCTATCTAAACACTTTATCCTTCGTTACCCCTTTTGAGCCTTACTTGCTTTCTTTCATACCCTCCTTCGGAATCAATGGCAAAGATTAGAGACACAAACATGGAAGATAAAGAAAAGAAAAAGAAAAGAAAATGAAAAAGAAAACAACAAAAACAACAAAAAGAGAAAGAAAGAGATAAATAAAAGAAAAAAGTAGAAAGAAAAACTAGAACAACGAGGAATTAGGAATTACGTTTGACCTGATTTCTCAAAAAGGATACGTAGGCACCTCACAGCTCGGTCATAGTGTAAAAACAAAAAATCCCCAAGCAAGAAACTGGGGCAAAAAAAAATTGTGCTTATTATAAAATAATCTAGTTCCGAAGGTTGTAATTTTAAACTAAATTGATGTGTTTTTGAGCCTTTAAACACCCTTTCTTTCTAGCCTATCTAAATCTCACTTTACGGTCCAAAGAAAGATCTTCCGATCGGTCTTTAAAAGAGGCCAAGTCAGGCAAATTGGAAAGTCTTATTAGAACATAACACTCTGATCCCCGACGAAAAAACTCCGACCCCCAGCAGAAAAGACTCTGGTACCCTGCAGAGAAGATACATGAGAGAGTCTTATCGATAACGCCCCAACCCTCAGCTGAAAAACAATACAAATGAGAGAGTCTTATTGGTGAAAACCTTCAAGGGCACCTTGAGGTGACTGCGAGTTGAGAGAAAAGCCAAAATAATAGAGGCTTGACACTGAAAACCTTCGGGCGCTACAAGTTGAATAAGGGTGAGAATCAGATTAAAGATCTTGAAAGACGATTAACGACGAAGGATAGGCCACATGTGCATGACTATTAGAGTCGGTATTCGCGTTTGATAGGTTTTTATTTTATAGTTTCTCTTGTTAGAGAGTCATCTCTTTCCTATGTTTTTTCAATTCCTTTTATCTTTCTCCTTTCAGAGAAAAATTCCCCAGTAGAGTCTCTTTGGTCAAAACAAGTGAGAAATGACTTTAAAGTATGCCATCAACTTCCAATTAGGCAAGACAAGATGTAACTGGTACATCCAAGTGGTATTAGTCAGGAAGGAACAAGTGCAAAGCTAGTGTCGGGATATCCCCATCAAGATGATATTGACAAAAGGACCGACCAGTGTCAGGAAGGATATCCCCCGCAAGAATCAAAGGTTATATACCTCAAGACCAAGGCCAGTGGAAAAATCAAGGGAAAACGATGCTGAGAGCGGCAAACATAAATTGGAGATTCATAAGAGACTCAAAGGTCGGGGGAAATTCCAGTTCCCTAGCTATGCCACAAAGAAGAGGGATATCCCCAGAAGAAAAGGCATTTCAATGACACAGATAAAAAAGAAAGTGGTTCAGTAAAACATGCAAGATCCTCCACCAGATTCACTGTCATAGGAATGTAGGTGGTCAGGCTACAAGTGGAAAACAACGGTGAAAGGATTGTGAATAAGGAGTCATCGAGAAGGCCGAAAGTTGTCAGCCAAGTTTCAAGATGTCTGGATGACGCAAAGCAGGGTAAGTCGTTCTAAGACCAGCAAATAATATCATCCCCAGCAAGTTTTTATATTAATGGAACGCAGAGCAGGAAAGGAGAAAGGGAAAAACCATGCCCAGCAGGAGTGGCACAACCACTCACCCATTTAAAACTAATAATTTTGTTTTTGAAGTAGGTAAAAGAAAGTGGCATTGATGGCGGAAAGGCATGCCACAAGGAAAATTATCAAACAGGGGCAGAAATTTTTTTTTTTTCATTTTGAAAATTTTCTGGAAGTCACGCATCCGTTTGGGGAAGAAGAAAGATAACACCAGTCTTAAGGGAAGCAGTCTTTGAACAGTGTTATCCCCAACAGACATAACAAAGGGATGAAACTGGTGTCATCCCCAGCAACTTCCAGAAGAATAAAGCAGCAATTTTGAAGGAATAAAATTCCCCCCAGCAACGTTATCCACAGATGATAACACTTTTATTCCCAACAGTGTTGAGAGAAAATTAAAATTTTTGAAGGAAGTAGAAAAAAGGGGAAGAAAGAAGATTCTCCCCAACGGTATCATCCCCAGCACGGTCACAAATCAGCCACCATTTTAAAACAAATAAATTTTTCTTCGTTTGAAAGATGAAACGGAAGCAAAGCAATGCAAGGGGAAAAGAAAAGAAAAGAAAAGAAGAAGTTACAAAGGCAAGTTTCTCAAATCTTTGCATTATTCATTACATTTTTTCCTCACAGGATAAAGGGTCCCAGTCTGATGGATTTTCCTCCAGATAACAATCTTAGTATGATGAATTTTCTCCTAAGATCAGAATCTTAGTTCGATGAATTTTTCTCCTAAGATCACAATCTTAGTCCGATGAAATTTTCTTCTAAGATATCAAATCTTAGTCCGATGAATCTTTCTCCTAAGATCACAATAAAATGGACCTAGTCTGATGAAATATCTCCTAGAGTCACAATCTTAGTCCGTTGAATTTTTTCCTAAGATAAAAAATTCGTAGTCTGATAAATTTTTTCCATACGATAATTCTAAAAGAAATGCAGGTATAATATATAAAAGAAAGGAGTATTTAATTTTAAAAAGAAAGGAAGGCAGAAAAAAAAAAGGAAAAGAAAGGAAGTCCGAATTTGAAAGAAAAAAAGAAGAAGTCTAATTTTGAAAAAAAAAGGTCTGAATTTTGCAAAAATTATGAAAGTCTGGATTCGAAAAATGGACATAGTCTGAGAAATTATCTCCTAGAGTCAAAATCTCAGTCCGATGAATCTTTCTCCTGAGATCACACATAAATGGACCTAGTCTGAGGAATTATCTCCTAGAGTCAGAATCTTAGTCTGTTGAAACTTTCACCTAAGATAAAAAATCTTAGTCTGATGAATCTTTCACCTAAGATGCAGATAAAATCTTAGTCCGTTGGAACTTTCACCTAAGATGAAATTCTTAGTCTGATGAATTTTTCACCTAAGATAAAGATAAAATATTAGTCCGTTGAAACGTTCACCTAAGATGAAAATCTTAGTCAGATAAATTTTTCACCTATGATGGTAATACATTTCATGTCTTTGAATTTAGGTGCCCACCTTTATAACTAGGGAATACATTTTATGTCTTGCAATTAGGCTCCCACCTGTATAACTAGGGAATACATTTCATGTCATTGAATTTCGGCGCCCACCTATATAACTAGGGAATACATTTCATGTCTTGGAATACATTTCATGTCTTTGAATTTAGATTCCCACCTATATAACTAGGGAATACATTTCATGTCTTTGAATTTAGGCGTCCACCTTTATAACTAGGGAATACATTTTATGTCTTTGCATTTAGGCGCCCGCCTATATAACTAGGGAATACGTTTCATGTTTTAGGCGCCCACCTTTATAACTAGGGAAAATATTTCATATTTTATATTTTCATGTCTTGAAATCAGTAACCCACCAGAAGGCAGAAGGTTACAACAAAAAAATCCCCAGCATAAGGAAGGAAGCCATATCCCCAGCAGACATAGCAAAATAACGAAACTTGCATTCAGAAAAAGAAAAAGGGCTAGTGTCATCCCCATCAGTTTTTTAGAAGAAAGAAGCACCGGAAGAAACATAAGTCGACAAGAAATCAAGGAAGCAAGAACAAATAGAAGATAGGTAGGATCTTGTAATACTTAAGCTAGCCTAGCCTCTTATTTTCTTTTAGCACGGTGTATAGAATAGGGCATGAGACAATCTCCCTTATGAAAACTCGAGTGTAATTTTTGTTCAAATTAATATAATAACTAATAAGACGCCCGAGCTTGTAAACATGTAATTAAATAGGATTCTCTTTTATATTAGTGACAAACTTAATAGAAAAATGTAGTCACTTTAGATTTGCCCTTTTAAAATAAACGAGATAAGCCTCGCCTAAAAAAACGCACAAGCTACGGGGACCTCGATTGATGTTAATAATTACTTAGATATCGGAATGGGCCGTTTAGCCAATTTCACGGCCTTCCCCAAATAGTAACACGTTAGTCTCTTTAGGCACGTACTTTAATAACATTACGTCCCTAAACTCGGGTGCACATTTATGTGACCCAAATACAAATCTCAACGGAGTCGAGATGTGTCAACAACCACGGGTACATTAATGTGACGTGGTTCGAGACGCGTTTCCACGACGTTGCGATTCTCTTTTTAAATAATAAATAATAAAATTGATAAAAAGTTAAAATTTGCACATGGTTTTAACATGTCTTAAAAATAGATAAATAAGCTGAATATTACAGTTGAACGACCGTGCTAGAACCACGGAACTAGGGAATGCCTAATTCCTTCTCCCGGGTGTAACGACCCGACCCGTTGTCTTAGGTATCTCCGCCCTGTTTTACCCATTTCATGCTTATATATGTTTCATTACATGTGTTTGGTGAATTTGAAGTAACTCAGATAGAGTTTGGGTAGCAATGAGACAATTAGTCCATTTATGAGAATGTTAGTTTGAAAAAGCCAACCAAATGTTGACTTCCGAGTTATAGGACTCAGAATGGTTTTCCGACGATTCTACTAGTTTCGGGTGGTAATTTATGAATTAGGAGCGCAATCGGAACTGAATTTGGAGGTCTGATGTAGATTTAGGCTTGAATTGGCTAAGTTAGAATTTTGGCGAAGTCCGGTTGATAGGTGAGATTTTGATCTGGGGGTTGGAACGGAATTACGATAGTTACAGTAGCTCCGATAGGTGATTTTAGATATGCGTGCAAATTTTTAGATCATTCATATGCATTTAGGTTGGGTTTTGAATCAAATGTCTGTTTCAGAAGTTTTAGAAGAACTTAGGCTCGAATCCAATGTATGTTTGGTGTTCAATGTAAGTTTTGGTATTTTGAGAGTGAAACTAAGTTTTAATGATCATACCTGATGTCTTAGTACGTTCGTACGCGGTCCCGAGGAGTTCGGGTGAGTTTCGGATATGTTTGGGCTGCGTTGTGCTCGTTTTTCTTATGCTTCGACGTCGTTTCTTCAAGCATAAATGATATAATATTGAACAAATAAGCTTCGATTACTGTTTTGAGTGAAGCACTAGATCCGTATCGTAATTATGGACCCATAGCAAAAAGAATCGTCAAATGTGGACATCATATGAGGATTTTATGGCCGTTTTACCAGGGTTTGCCTAGATTTTTCAAGTTAATGACGAAATACCCCTGACGGCGTATTAAAAACCTGCACTATTTGTAAATCTTAAAACCTACATATCTTCTTCATTATAAGGTCAAATTGAGCGATTCAAAAGGCTAAATTCATAGAATTTCACAAGTAATCCATTAGGAGTAGAAAAACGAATGAAAAGTACACATATAATGAGCAGATCGAGTTTTCTTCCAATTTTTGAACGGGAAGAAGCTTCCAAGGCGATTTTTAAAAGAGAAAATCAGTGGGTATCGCAGAGGTAAGTTATTTGATTATCTAAACTCGTTTATATGTGATTATAAACCATAATCACAGCCTTTAATTCATGAAAAACAGTAGAAAAATAGGATTTTGGGGCATGAGATTATGAGACCTTTAGGGGTCGATTTGAGGGGTTAAACGGACTCCGATTTTGGTGTTCTTTATATGTACGGAATCAGAAGAAGATGAAGAACACTTTTCTGTAAAAATTTCTGAGTTTCGAGAATTGAACTCGGGGCTCAAGTTTTGTCAATTTCGGGATTATTGATGCTTTTCGATTATTTTCAATTGGGTATTGATCTTATAGCGTAATGTGATGTATTCGTTATGGTTTTCGCTAGATTCGACATGTGAGGAGGTTGATTCAAGAGTAAAGGGCATTGCGGGCTAGTCTACGTCCAGTTAGAGGTGAGTAGTTTGTATAGATGATGGCCTGCGGGTTCGAAACCCAGGCTTATCACATAATGACGCTATGTTAGGGTGTGACTCGCACCCCATGGCAGGTGCGAGACGCTATATGATTGGGGATTGTGACTTGGAACATCCCAAGAGCAGAATATAAATTGTTGTCGTCGGATACGCACAATGTGTTGTTGATAATTGGGCTTAATGCCATGTTTGGGGCCTTGTGCCGATCTGTAGTACCCGTTTAGGGTGAATATCTGTGTGACAACATGATTTGCATAATCGTTGATCTCAGTCCTGTGTTTAATCACCGTAATGAAATGCTAAGTCACTTTTCCTAAAATTAAATAATTAAATTATATTCTACCTAAGAATTGGAAACTGGAAAATAAGTTGAATCTGTTTTGTGACTTCTATGAATACAGTGGACTGAGCATGGATAGGGCTACATGCTGCAGCGATATTATACATTGGATCGGGCTACACGCAGTAGCAGTTATATACATTGATATTGAGGCCGAGAGCCTGTTTTATGCCAATACCTGGCTGATATTGCGCTTGGGCTGAAGGAGTCCATCCGGAGTTTGTACACACCCACAGTGAGCGCCGCCGACGATAAATAAATATGTATGGCTCGGGCTGCATGCCGCAACGTATTCATGTGCATTGCATTACATTTTTATCTGATACTTAATTGCTATTTTGATATTTGTTTGCTGTTAGTTCATAGCTAGAGTATAGGACTATAGTTTTAGCTTTGCTTTGTGACATTTCGTAGATTTCTTACTTTCAGACATCTTTCTATGCTTATTGTTCACTGAATCGGTAGTATTCACCCATACTCTTTGTATCTTGTGTGCAGATTCAGGTACATCAGAGGCTTAGCTGATACTCATAGTCTCCAGATATTGCCAGAGTCGTTGAGGTAGCTGCATGACGTTCGCAGGACCTGGCTGCTCTTCATTTTTTTTCAGTTTATTATTATTACATACATTCCAAATTTTATTATTTCCATTCAGATATTATTATCCAGTTTTGTTTAGAGGCTTTAGACTCGTGACCCCAGATGTTATGGGTGTGTTATCGGTTTTTCGTACTTATCTATGTTAATCCATTAATATTTTTTGATTGTTTTACGGAAATTATTATTTTTTTTCCCTTATACTACCGGTTTGAGAATTAGTTAATGAAGGGAGAGCGATTGCTGGTCAGGCTTACCTAGATTTAGGGCTGGGTGCCATCACGACCGGGTTTGGGTCGTGACAAGTTGGTATCAGAGCATAGGTTACTAGGCCTTACGAGTCATGAGCCAGTTTAGTAGAGTCTTGTTTATGGGTGTGTCGTGTACCACACTTATAATTATGAGGCTATAGAACTTTTAGGAAACACTCCACTTTCTTGAAATTTTATCGTGCGTCCTTGATTCAGCTTGAGTAACTCTTGAAGTTCCTTCCACGTGTTCTCCTTCACGCATGATCGCTCAGTATTATATGTACTTTGATGGCTTGAGATCCCTAATCGAAGGGCGACATGTAATCTTTGTGAGGTTGATGTTGGGCCATTCTGGAGGACTTGAGACCGGATATTGCCTAGGGCTTGAGCACTGAGGTGCTGATCATGTGAGCAAGTGTTTTAAACCTAGATTTTCGGTATTGCTGCGATTATCCAGAATGGCAGTTTGGTATCCGTTCGATGAGTATGCTAGTGATGCGAGATGAAATTATATGACTTGGTAGTGACGAAGAGATATGCAGATGATGGATGAACTGTTAATCGATTTCCTATTGTTGCTCGATATATAGCCCGTATATAGGTGCATGAAGAATCTTTTCAAGTCTCCTAGTGGAGTGAAGTAAATTGCATGATAAGATATGAGTTCAGACTCAGGAAGACTAAGTAGCTGTGTAATGTGTTTGACTATGGAGGGTATGCAGAGATGTTATATGCGGCGAAGCAAGTGGGTTATCTCATGCGGAGTGTTCTGAAGTGATGCGGTTCCTATGTATATTGTCAGAAAATTTCATGTGTAATTGAAAGGTATTTTCGATGTGTTAGGATCCAAATAGGTACAACGCATGCCTATGTATCAATTTTGATAATATAATACAGGTAGTATTGAGATTAATGTTGTTGATATACATTGTGATGCCTTGTCAAGTTGTGGACGTGTTGTTAGGATGGTTTTGGGTGATTCTCTGGCAGGCAGATAGGCCCAATTACAAAGGAAACTATGCCAAAATTTTTTCTAAAAATTTGGGACTTTGTAAAGATTTTTGTCACTGAAAGAGTGGGCTCAACTTATATGTGAATGAATGCAAGAATTGCAGAAGAGTTAAAATTTCTGATGACTCGTGTTTCCACAAGCTTATGAAAGAGCGAGTTTACTCTCACCATGATGTTACGACAACAAAAGAATATATGTGTTGTGGTATATATGGCTTCGAGCTAAGTTGGGGAGGTTGCCGTTGATTAGCTGTTTGTACGATTAGGTAATATGTTAGTTCCGATTAGATGCATGCGGGTGAATCAGTTCTGGTTGTAGAAATTGAGCCGAGGATGGCACGAGTGAAGCTAAATTACAACAGAGGTTATATGGTTCTTAGTAGATGTGAGAAAATAATAGGATGTCTTGAGTTGTTGATCAATAATGCTTAGTGTAAAGAGAAGGAAGTTGTTTGAATGTACCAGAATGAGATCATGTCCTGAGGTGTTAGAGTGCTGATAAGGCATGAGTGGTTTGATACGTTAAGTCAAGTAATTTGCAGTGGGAATAAGGGTGGATGACTTTTGAGAATGATTTTGATGTGTTGAAGATTCTATATGTAGCACTCAGATGTTTTAAAGGTTGAGTATGTGACCAAGTCAGTATTTTCAATAGAACAAGTCAAGACTAGTGGTATTTTTACGTTAATTACGGGATTCTATGTATCAGTATCTAGAAGTAAAGGTAGCAGACTTATATTCGCAAGGAGTCCTTCAAAGTAGGGTATTTTTGAAGATGGTATTTTTAGAAGCGTTCGAGAGAGTATATAAAGTTGAAAATGAATCAGAAGGAAATCTAGACAAATGAAGTAGCTTGTTAGTGGACCGAATCGGTATGGTAAAGATATGATCAATTCCTTGTTTATGTTCGAGGTAATGAGCTCTTACGAGTATTGGGCAGCAGAGCTTTTGAGCTCGGACAACTTGCTCAGGCTGGTGTGGATATAAGGATTTAGTTCTGGCAGTATAACTTGTGGTTAGGAAAAAGGGAGATGGCTTTCTCAGGTTACCCTAGTATGGTATGGTATGTGCCGTTTGTTGTGGAGGATTGGAATTTGTGTGTGTGAGGTACGGTTCAGTTTCGAATGGAAAGTCATTAAATTCTTAAGCAGCTCGGGCAGCTGCATGTGATTTAAGAAGCGACCCTCAGATGATTAAGGAAAATGGTATTCTTATTCTACTAATGTGACGGGAGCATACATTCAGTAAGAGGGGAAGGTGATGTAAACTAATAAATCGGTGGAATTGTGGCAGTTTCCTGTTGGACAGACTGTTGGCATGTGAGTCTGTCGATGGCACAGGGAAATCTTATAATATCTTTCATGGAATGAATGGGTACTTGATGTGTAATAATTATTCATGCGACGGAATGTGGGACTAGGTATAGTGATTTGTATGTTATATGGAGCTTGAGAATGGGAGTTCTCTAATGTAGTCTATGTAGTGGTTATGGATCGTGAACATTGGCACCGTAAGCGGATATTGAGATTTGGAAGCCCGAGTGGATCTTTCTTTGCTCGGTATGTTAGATTTGGACATGATATCGGTATGTAGACTGGTTGTCTCGGTGTTGGATTATTTTAGACAGTTGTGCTATGGGTCATATCAGAAGATGCAACAGGTTGCGTGGCGAGGTGCATCAGACTATGTTCTAGCGCAATGGCCGTGTTCCAAGGACCGGCAGATGGCTGGTAGGAGTTGCTTTCCTTAATTTGGCCTTTGAAGCGAGAGTTAGTGTAGAGGTTTCTACCAGCGATTCAGTTCCGGCATTAAGGGAATTTTTCAGATGCGTGTTCCAGTCTGAGTTGACACGGTTGGCTCCGAATTGTATTGTCGAGGGATAAGTTGACTTGACCGTTGCTTAGCTTATGAGCGATCTGGAGAGATCTATGAGTTATTTTCTAGGTTGCAAGAGGTTATGATTTTTGAACAGTGGCACATATATTGCGGTGCTATCGAGATTCATAGTGGGAGTGGAGCTTTGTAGCTTACACCCCCATAAGTAGATATGATTATTCACATGCACTCAGTGTGATTACGACCGATACTCGGTATAATGTTATAATGAGCAAATTTGGCTCGATGTGCAGCTCCCTAGGTGAGATATTTGAGTGGATCGGGTGGCACGCCGCCACTGGGTATGTTATCTGGATCAGGTTGCACGTCGCAACAGTGTGACGTTAAAGATAGTTTCCGTGAGTTACCTTGTATTCCATGTTTCCTGGCTTATAAGGAAAGTCTGTATTGGGAGTTGCTCAGCGAATAGCGCATCGATTATGTCCTTTCAGGATTTAATAGTGTATATAACTCGCTTCACCGTGGGTGTGATTGATTTCTTGGTTTCAGACATCAATTTGTTCGTGGTTGTCAAGTTCGAGTATAGTGACTCGAGGTTCTTTGTGTGAAATGGTGTATGGATGAGATAGCGTATTATAGCGAGGCTACGTGAAGATTAGACCTTTCGCGAAAGATTCAGGTATTCTATTCCTATGATGTGGGATGAGGTCCCAGCCTTGTGTTGTAATGGTGTTGATGAGCTTAAAGTACAGTTCCTTCGTTTGAGTCATTTTCATGACTTGAGTATGTTCAGACCGTCTCCTATTGGTATGGGTGTTATGTAAGTTGTGTCTTAGGTCGTACTGATGTGTCATGTCACCAGGATGGTGTGTTTGGTCAGAAGAGACCTTTGGGGTTATTAATGGATACGAACAGATTTGGTTTCAGCTTGTTGGAAGGTTAATATCGAGTTTCGGCTCGGAGATCTGTTGTGGTAATAATCAAAGGGGAAGAAATGTCTTCGTGAATGGTTGATCTAAGGAATGGTTATGGTCTACTGCGTGCTCATTATCATGGTTGAAGGATAGTAGTGTTGGAATAAGACTCCAGCAATAAGGGGTATTACATCCGGTTCAGGCTTATTCTGAGTATAAATGTAAGGTTTTGATCTTGTGCATGGTTTCGAAAGTGCAATGTGGTCCTACGGTTATGGTCTGGATGGACTGTTAAATTTTAGCATTTTTGTATTATTGGGCCTATGTGATTTAGGGCGACGTGGGATTACCCTGGGATATGGTTGGTAAGGTCAATTAGGTATTGGTTGGCCCCTAGTACAACTCTGAGCATACTCGAGGACGAGCATTTGTTTAACTTAGGGAGGATGTAACGACCTGACCCGTCGTCTCAGGTATCTCCGCCCTGTTTTCCTTGTTTTATGCTTCTATATGTTTCATTATAAGTGTCTGGTGAATTTGAAGTAATTCGGACAGAGATTGGGTAGAAATGAGACAATTAGTCCCTTTATGAGAAGGTTAGTTTGGAAAAGTCAACCGAATCTTTACTTACGAGATAGAGGACTCGGAAAGGATTTCCGATGATTCGACTAGTTTTGGGTGGTGATTTATGACTTAGGAGCGCAATCGGTACCGAATTTGGATGTCTGATGTAGATTTAGGCTTGAATTGGCTAAGTTAGAATTTTGGCGAAGTCCGGTTGAAAGGTGCGATTTTGATCAGGGGGTTGGAATGAAATTACGATGGTTTCAGTAGTTTCGTTAGGTGATATCAGATCATTCGGAGGTGTTTAGGTCGGGTTTTGGATCAAATGTGTCTTTCAGAAGTTTTAGAAGAACTTAGGCTTGAATCCGATGTAAATTTGGTGTTTGATTTTAGTTTTGGTATTTTGAGAGTGAAACTAAGTTTGAATGATCATATGTGATGTTTCAGTATGTTCGTATGCGGTCCCGAGAAGTTCGAGTGAGCTTCGAATATGTTTGGGCTCCGTTGTGCTTGTTTTTCTCATGCTTCGACGCTGTTTCTTCAAGCATAAATGATATCATATTGAACAAATAAGCTCCGATTATGGTTTTGAATGAAACACTAGATCCGTATCGTAATTATGGACCCGTAGCATAAAGAATCGTCAAATTTGGACATCGTATGCGAATTTTATGGCCGTTTTACCAAGGTTTGCCTAGATTTTTCAAGTTAATAACGAAATTGCCCCTGACGGCGTATTAAAAACCTGCATTATTTGCAAATCTTAAAACCTGCATATCTCCTTCATTATAAGGTCAAATTCAGTGATTCAAAAGCCTAAATTCATTAGATATGATCAATTCCTTGTTTATGTACGAGGTAATGAGCCCTTACGAGTATTGGGCAGCAGATATTTTGAGCTCGGAGAACTTGCTCAGGCTGGTGTGAATATAAGGATTTAGTAATGGCAGTATAGCTTGTGGTTAGGAAAAAAGGAGATGGAGTTCTCAGGTTACCCTAGTATGGTATGGTATGTGCGGTCTGTTGTGGAGGATTGGAATATGTGTGTGTGAGGTACGGTTCAGTTCCGAATGGAAAGTCACTAAATTCATAAGCAGCTCGGGCAGCTGCATGTGATTTAACAAGCAACCCTTAGATGATAAAGGAAAATGGTATTACAATTCTAGTAATGTGACGGGAGCATACGTTCAGTAAGAGGGGAAAGTGATGTAAACTGATAACAATTTGGTGGGATTGTGGCAGTTTCCTATTGGACCGACTGTTGGCCTGTGAGTCTGTCGATGGCACAGCGAAATCTTATAATATCTTTCGTGGAATGAATGGGTACTTGATGTGTAATAATTATTCATGCGACGGAATGTGGGACCATGTATTGTGATTTGTATGTTATATGGAGCTGGAGAGTGGGAGTTCTCCGATGTAGTCTATGTAGTGGTTATGGATCGTGTGCATTGGCACCGTAAGTGGGTATTAGGATTTGGAAGCCTGAGTGGATCTTTCCTTGCTCGGTATGTTAGATTTGGACATGATATCGGTATGTAGACTGGTTGTCTCTGTGTTGGATTATTTTAGACAGTTGTGCTATGGGTCATATTGGAAGATGCAACAGGTTGCGTGGCGAGGTGCATCAGACTATGTTCTAGCAGAATGGCCGTGTTCCAAGGACCAACAGATGGCTGGTAGGAGTTGCTTTCCTTAATTTGGCCTTTGAAGCGAGAGGCAGTTTAGAGGTTTCTACCAGTGATTCAGTTCCGACATTAAGGGAATTTTCAGATGCGTGTTCCAGTCTAAGTTGACTCGGTTGGCTCCGAATTGTATTGTCGAGGGATAAGTTGACTTGACCATTGCTGAGCTTATGAGCGATCTGGAGAGATCTATGAGTTATTTTCTACGTTGCGAGACGTTATGATTTTTGGACAGTGGCACATATATTGCGGTGCTATCGAGATTCTTAGTGGGAGTGGAGCTTTGTAGCTTACACCGCCATAAGTAGATATGATTATTCACTCAGTGTGATTACGACCGATACTCGCTATTATGTTATAATGAGCAAATTTGGCTCGATGTGCATCTCCCTAGGTGAGATATTTGAGTGGATCAGGTGGCACTCCGCCACTGGGTATGTTATCTGGATCGGGTTCCACGTCGCAACAGTGTGACGTTGAGGATAGTTTCCATGTGTTACCTTGTATTCCTAGTTTCCTGGTTTATAAGGAAAGTCCGTATTGGGATTTGCTCAGCGAATAACGCATCGATTATGTCCTTTCAGGATTTACTAGTGTATATAACTCACTTTACCGTGGGTGTGATGGATTGCTTGGTTTTAGACATCAGTCTGTGCGTGGTTGTCAAGTTCGAGTATAGCGACTCGAGGTGCTTTGTTTGAAATGGTGTTTGAATGAGATAGCTTATTATAGCGAGGCTACGTGGAGATTAGACCTTTCGGGAAAGATTCAGGTATTCTATTCCTATGATGTGGATGGGGTTCCAGCCTTGTGTTGTAATGGTATTGATGAGCTTAAAGTACAACTCTTTCGTTTGAGTCATTTTCATGACTTGAGTATGTTCAGACCGTCTTAGGTCGTACTGATGTGTCAGGTCACCAGGATAGTATGTTTGGTCAGAAGAGACCTTTGGGGTCATTAATGGATACGAACGGATTTGGTTTCAGCTTGTTGGAAGGTTAATATCGAGTTTCGGGTCGGAGATCTGTTGTGGTAATAATCAAAGGGGAAGAAATGTCTTCGTAAATGGTTGATCTGAGGAATGGTTATGGTCTACTGCGTGCTCATTATCATTGATGGAATATAGCAGTGTTGGAATAAGACTCCAGCAATAAGGGGTATTACAGCCGGTTCAGGCTTATTCTGAGTATAAATGTAAGGTTCTGATCTTGTGCATGGTTTCGAAAGTGCAATGTGGTCCTACGGTTATGGCTTGGATGGACTGTGAAATGTTAGCGGTTTTGTATTATCGGGCCTATGTGAGTTAGGGCGACGTGGGATTACCTGGGTATATGGTTGGTAAGGTCATTCAGGTATTGGTTGGCCCCTAGTACAACTCTGAGCACGCTCGAGGACGAGCGTTTGATTAACTTAGGGAGGATGTAACGACCCGACCCATCGTCTCAGGTATCTCCGCCCTGTTATCCCCGTTTTATGCTTCTATATGGTTCCTTATATGTGTCTGGTGAATTTGAAGTAATTCGGACAGAGTTTGGGTAGAAATGAGACAATTAGTCCCTTTATGAGAAGGTTAGTTTGAAAAAGTCAACCGAATGTTGACTTAAGAGTTAGAGGACTCGGAAAGGATTTCCGCTGGTGATTTATGACTTAGGAGCGCAATCAGAACTGAATTTGGAGGTCTGATGTAGATTTAGGCTTGAATTGGCTAAGTTAGAATTTTGGCGAAGTCTGGTTAATGGTGAGATTTTGATCAGGGGGTTGGAATGAAACTCTGATGGTTGCAGTAGCTCCGTTAGGTGATTTTGGATATGCGAGAAAAGTTTCAGATCATTCGGAGGTGTTTAGGTTGGGTTTTGGATCAAGTATGTCTTTCAGAAGTTTTAGAAGAACTTAGGCTTGAATTCGATGTAAATTTGGTGTTTGATGTTAGTTTTGGTATTTTGAGAGTGAAACTAAATTTGAATGATCATATGTTATGTTTTAGTATGTTCGTATGCGGTCCCGAGGAGCTCGGGTGAGTTTCGGATATGTTTGGGCTGCGTTGTGCTCGTGTTTCTTATGCTTCAACGCTGTTTCTTCAAGCATAAATGATATCATATTGAACAAATAAGCCCCGATTACTGTTTTGAATAAAGCACTAGATCCATATCATAATTATGGACCCGTAGCAAAAAGAATCGTCAAATGTGGGCATCGTATGAGGATTTTATGGCCGTTTTACCAAGGTTTGCCCAGATTTTTCAAGTTAATAATGAAATTGCCCCTGATGACGTATTAAAAACCTGCATTATTTGCAAATCTTAAAACCTACATATCTCCTTCATTATAAGGTTAAATTGAGCGATTAAAAATCCTAAATTCATTAGAATTTCACAAGGAATCCATTAGGTGCAGCAAAACGCCTGAACAATATACCTATAATGAGCAGGTCGAGTTTTTTTCCAATTTTTTAACGGGAAGAAGCTTCCGAGGTGATTATTAAGAGGGAAAATCAGTGGGTATCGCAGAGGTAAGTTATTGTATTATTAAAACTCGTTTTTAGGTGATTATAAACCGTAATATCAGCCTTTAATTCATGAAAAACAGTAGAAAATAGGATTTTGGGGCCTGAGATTATGAGATCTTTAGGGGTCGATTTGAGGGGTCAAACGGACTCCGATTTTGGTGTTCTTTATATGTATGGAATCGGGAGCAGATGAAGAACACTTTTCTAAAAAAGTTTTGAGTTTTGAGAATTGGGCTCGGGGCTCGGGTTTTGTCAATTTCGAGATTATTGACGCTTTTCGATTATTTTCGATTGGGTATTGATCTTATAGCGTAATGTGATGTATTCATTGTGGTTTTGGCTAGATTTGACGCATGAGGTGGTTGATTCAAGAGGAAAGGGCATCACGGGCTAGTCTACGACCGATTAAAGGTGAGTAGTTTGTATAGATGATGGCCCGAGGGTTCGAAACCCCGGCTTATCATATTGTGAAGCTATGTTAGCGCGTCACTCGCACCCCATGGCAGGTGGGAGACGGTGTATGATTAGGGATTGTGACTTGGTCCATCCCGAGAGCGGAATATAAATTGTTGGTGTCTGATACGCACATTGTGTTGTTGATAATTGGGCTTAATGTCATGTTTGGGGCCTTGTGCCGATATGTAGTACCCGTCTAGGGTGAATACCTGCATGATTACATGATTTGTATAATCATTAATCTCAGTCCTGTGTTTAAGCACCGTAATGAAATGCTAAGTCACTTTTCCTAAAATTAAATAATTAAATAATATTTTTCATAAGAATTGGAAACTGGAAAATAAGTTGAATCTGTTATGTGACTCCTATGAATACTGTGGGCTGAGCATGGAATAGGCTACACGCCGTAGCGATTATATACGTTGGATCGGGCTACACGCTGTAGCGATTATATACATTGATATTGAGGCCGAGAGCCTGTTTTATGCCAATACATGGCTGATATTGCACTTGGGCTGAAGGAGCCCCTCCGGTGTCTGTACACACCCCCGGTGAGTGCCATCAATGATAAATAAATATAGATGGCTCGGGTTGCACGCCGCAGCGTATTCATATGCATTGCATTGCATTTTTATCTGATACTTAATTGCTATTTCTATATTATTTTGCTGTTAATTCTTAGCTAGAGTATAGGACTGTAGTTTTAGCTTTGCTTTGTGGCATTTCGTGGATTTCTTACTTTCAGACATCTTTCTATGCTTTTTATTCACTAAGTCGGTAGTACTTTCCCCTACTCCCTGCACCTTGTGTCCAGATTCAGGTACACATGAGGCTTAACTGATACTCATATTCTCCAGATATTTCCAGAGTCGTTGAGGTAGCTGCATAACGTTCGCAGGACCTGGCTACTCTTCATTTTTTTTCCAGTTTATAATTATTACATACATTCCAAATTTTATTATTTCCATTCAGACATTATTATCCAGTTTTGTTTAGAGGCTTTAGACTCGTGACCCCAGATGTTATGGGTGTGTTATCGGTTTGCTTATCTATATTACTCCATTAATATTTTTGGATTATTAATCGGAAATTATTATATTTTTTTCCCTTAAACTGTCGGTTTGAGAATTTATTGACGAAGGGAGAGCGATTGTTGGTCAGGCTTACATAGCTTTAGAGCTGGGTGGCACCACGACCGGGTTTGGGTCGTGACACCGGGTTAACTGAATTCCTTATCTAGATTTCTGGTGCGCAGACTGTAATACAGAGTCATTCGTTTCCTCGATTCGGGATTAAACCGGTTATTTGGGACACCATAAATTTCCCAAGTGAAGACTCAGAATTAAATAAATGAATCCCGTTTCGACTGTCTTTTAATTAGAAATACTCCTTTACGCCCCTGCGGGCGCGAGTAAAAAGGAGGATCAACAAGAAGCGCACATTGCGGAGGTTTTCTAACAATTTCTTTCATATCGGAGGAATCCTGTACAGGAGACTCCCGATTTGGGATTACTAAGGTGTGTCGATGCAAGGGAAGAAACTAAAATATTGGAGGAAGTGCACGTAGGGACCTGCAGACCACACATGAATGGTTTCATTTTGGCAATGAAGATTTTCTGAGCACGGTATTTTTGGATGACTATGGAAACGGACTGCATCCACTATGTCCGAAAATGCCATTGCTGTTAGATACATGCAGATATGATAAAAGTTCCTCCAAATAAGAGAAACCATAGCGCGGTCAAAGTTCTTTTACAGTAGCCGTTTTCGGTCAAAACTGGCCGTTTTGTCTTTACCCGACAACATTTCATCCTCCTCGGGTAAAGAGGGGCAGTTGTTGATACCGAATTTTTCTCTATGTATTTTCATAATCAAAATACTTTCAAAATAGCATATGTATGCATTTATAAGCATGCCCAATGGTTTTGGTATTTTTCCTAATTTTTAAAGATTTTTTAAATCAATTTATTACCTATTTTAACAGTAAAAGAATCCAATAATTATTCCCAAAATTATCATTTTGGTGAATAATTTATTTTCATCCTTATATTTACACCAAATATAATTAGGGTAATTTTTTGCATATTTCTAGAAATTCATTTGATATTTTTTAGCTAAATTGCATAAAATTATAATTATAGCCTATATTATGATTAATATAGTTTTACAATTGTGAGAAAGCACGGGAGAAAAATATAACTGATATTAAACATAATACAATGAGCCATATATATAATACTAATAACCTAGAGTTCTACTATAACTAGAGTTCTACTATATTTACATATCTAACACTCCCCCTCAAGCTGGTGCATATAAATCATATGTACCGAGCTTGTTACATATGTAGTTTAACATCGAACCCAGGTTTCTAGACCCGAAAGCATCGATTCCCAAAGACATCGTTGAAAATTTGCTGAAACAGATGAAGGAAAACTGTTTTTTTTTTGCCGGAAAAACACTGTAGATGCCGGAAAAATCACTGTAGATGCCGGAAAACTTCAAAGTGGTCGGAATTGAAAAGTAAAAATATGGGTAGGCTCGGAATTCAAGTAGGACCAAACTGTCCTGAAGAAATTTTGGCCGGAAAGTACTGTAGCTGCCGGAAAAATCACTGTAGGTCGCCGGAAAAAATCAAAGTTGTCAGAATCGAACAAAAAGTGGATGGGTGGGGTCGGAATTGTATTACGAGCAATCTGTTCTGAAGGAGCGAAGCCAAAAAATGGCCGGAAACAGCCCACGCGCCGGTGCGTGGTCTGACGCGCCGACAGCTGTGGTGGCGCGTGGGAGCGCGTGACGGGGATTCTGCCGGAGAAATTTCTGGGGTTTGGTCGGAATTGTGAGCCGAACCTCGTGGTGGTCTCGAATTTTGCACAACACCACCAGAAAAGGTAGTTTAGTATACTGACAGATTGTTTAGTCGCCGGAAAATTGCACGGCGACGAGGTCTTCTTCCCGGAAGTAGCTGGAATGATGCACAGCTATACTATTCTCACCAAAGCTCTGATACCATGTGAGAAAGCACGGGAGAAAAATATAACTGATATTAAACATAATACAATGAGCCCTATATATAATACTAATAACCTAGAGTTCTACTATAACTAGAGTTCTACTATATTTACATATCTAACAACAATTATAAATTATTCCTAATACTTTAATATTATTTTTTATACATTATCAATTGGTTCAGTGCTTTTAATTTAATTTTAAAGCCTACATATCCCTGGTTTTACAGGAATCAGGCCATATATAGTTCAAGATCCATTGAAATAATGTGTCGATAGAGGTTCGAAAAGACGGACACGATGGTTAAGTTTAAAAAGGAATTTTTGGAGTCGAACGGGTTGCGGAGAAAAGGAGCGGGATCGCTCCTTCTGAGATGGTCGTTTGCTATTCTGTGCACCTGTAAATGAGCAATGTGCGCATATATTGTGCATAATTTAAACATGATGGAAGTTCCCTTTGGACCTTGAATGCTATATTCGGACGGTTAGGATGACGTCCTCGGAATATGATGTCCTGGGCTATGAAAAGCATAAAAGTAAAGATTCGCTGGCCATGAAATGGTGTTTTAGGGCTATGCAGATGGTGCCTCCGAACTATGACGCCTTTGAATAAGTTGGCGATCTTTCAGCCCATGAGAAGGTGGCAATCTTTCAGCCAAATGAATGCAAAGAGTGGCGATCTTTTAGCCAAAATGTGAATTTAAATGCGGGTGGTAGTATTTCAGCCGAATGAATGCAAAGAGTGGCGATCTTTCAGCCAGAGAGAGAATTTTAATGCGGGTGGAGATATATCAGCCATGCAGGGTGGAGACCATGCTTAGTCTCGGAAGGTGGATAAGTAGCCTTATGAAAAACGCAGATAAAGACCCAGCTTAGTCTCGAAAGGCAGATAAGTAGCCTTATGCAGGATGGAGATAGAGCTTAACCTTGGAAGGCAGAAAGGTAGCTTTATGCAAAAATGCAGATGGAGACATGGCTTAGTCTCGAAAGGCAGATAAGTAGCCTTATGCAGGATGGAGGTAGAGCTTAAACTCGGAAGGAAGAAAGGTAGACTTATTCAAAAATGCAGATGGATACAGGGCTTTGTCTCGAAAGGAAGATAAGTAGCCTTATGCAGGATGAAGGTAGAGCTTAACCTCGGAAAGCAGAAAATAGCCTTATGCAGGATGAAGGTAGAGCTTAACCTCCTTATGCAATATAGATAGAGATAGAGTTTTTTCTCGAAAGGCAGATAAGTAGCCTTATGCAGGATGGAGGTAGAGCTTAACCTCGTAAGACAGAAAATAGCGTTATGCAATGCAAATGGAGACAGAGCTTAGTATTGAAAGGCAGATAAGTAGCCTTATATAGGATGGAGGTAGAGCTTAACCTCGGAAGACAGAAAAATAGCCTTATGCAAAATGCAGATGGAGACAGAGCTTAGTCTCGAAAGGCAAAAAAGTAGCCTTATGCAATGCGGAATGTAAAGAAGCAAATTATAGTGAGTTTCTTAGATGATAGACGGTTGTGATATCATGACTACTGGAGAATGTTGGTGTAGATAGTAGACTTGTGAATGAGCAATATTTGCGAGAGTTCTAACCCAGAAGAGTGAACGCGTTCAATGATTTGCGACTTGAGTTCCTGCATCCAAAGAAAAATCATGAGTTCTGTGGGGGGGGGGGAAGGTTATTTCGTATCCCCTGGCTCTTGACATCATGTATAATTGGGGTAGCGTTGCTAAGCGACGGCGATGCAAGTGATATCTATGCATGCTTCAGCAAATATGATGTAAGTATATATTTTGAAAAATTATTTTATTTTGGATGAACCAACAACTGCCAACTGCAATGTGTTTCAAAGACACGACAACCTTGCTTGTTCTAGAATTTTGAGGGTCCTCCTCAAACTTCTGCCCCACTTTATCGAGTTAGCGCTGCTGATAGTTGTGCTGAATAACTGAAAGCGGATCGGCTCCAGAATTTTGGGGGTCCTCCTCAAAATTCTGCCCGGTTTACTGGGGTGGCGCTGCTGAGAAAACTGACTTCGGAATTTTTAGGGTCCTCCTCAAAATTTTGCCCTAGTTCCAATAGTGGGGAAAAATTGATTTTTTATAAAATGTGACCGAACCCATAGGGCTGCCAATGTATCCCCTCTTAAATGGGAATCAGGTCAGGCGTAGTTCAAATTACATCATGAGGAAAAAAAGCATATGATCAAATGTAGTATCGTTTCACTATGTCTGAGTTGATTGGCTACGACGAGACTTCTCCCTCCATTTTTGTATGAATAAGGGCTCCCCCGGTTAGAACCCAGTGTACCGTGTAAGAGACCTACCAATTGGGAGAGAATTTGTCCTTGGCTTCTTCTTGATGCGGGAATATCTTCTTCAACACCAGCTGCCCTGGTGTAAACTTCCTCAGCTTAACTCTATTGTTGAAGGCTCTAGACATTCTGTTCCGGTATGATTGACCGCGACAAACTGCCTTCATTCTCTTTTCATCTACAATGGCTGACTGCTCGTAGCGACTTTGTACCCATTCTGCGTCATCTATCTCTGCTTCTTGTATGATCCTCAAGGAGGAAATTTCTACCTCAGCGGGAATGACTGCTTTCGTACCATAAACCAACATGTCGGGAGTTGCCCCGGTTGAGTGCGGACTGTGGTATGATTTCCCAGTAAGGCGAATGACAACTTTTCATGCCATTGCCTATGTCTTTCGATCATATTTCTTAGTATCTTCTTGATGTTCTTATTGGTTGATTCTACAGCTCCGTTCCTCTAAGGTCTATAAGTTGTAGAGTTCTTGTGCCTGATTTTGAACATTTGACACATTACCTTCATCAAGTCGCTTTTGAGATTGGAAACATTTTTAGTGATGATTGATTCCAGAATTTCGAACTGACAAACAATTTGGTCGCAGACAAAGTCTGCCATGACTTTTTTGGTCACTACTTTATATGATACTGCTTAGACCCTTTTGGTAAAGTAATCAATTTCCACTAAGATAAACTTGTGTCCGTTTGATGTGGCGGGCTCGATCGGTCCAATAACATCCATTCCCCAAGCGGCGAATGGCCATGGTGAGCTTGTTGCATAAAATGACATTTTAAGAACTGGAACATTTCTATCTCAATTTTAGCCTTAATTTAAACCCCCATTCCACCAAATTAAAACGACCCAATTTTAGTTTTGACCCACCCTTACCCCTTTAATTAACCTCGCCCAGTTCCCCTTTCAATCCTGGTCGTTGATCATTTTAATCAATGGCCCACAACCTTTCTTTCCATTTTTAATTCCCAACTACCCCTAACCCTAATTCATTTCTAAAAAATAGTCGCCCTAAAATACCTTCATTTCCTAGACCCTCTCTAACCCTCTACGAATAGCATCCCAAGCCCTGAGTGGCATGTATTCACCTCTATGTGCCCTCATACCCCTGTTACTTGAAGATTTAAGGTCTGATCTCGAAGGCCTTTGCCCAGATCTCCGCCGATTCAAGTTTTATGGCCAACTACAACTTGGCTCCAGCATATCCTAGCCCTATGAGTCCATCTCTAACTCATTCGACTCGGAGCAGACCCATTTCCAGGCCCTTCTCGCTTCTAGGGTCTTCTAAAACCCTAGCATTTCGAGGTTTTCCTATTTTTTCTAGATCTGCTCTAGATTCGTGTTTATTCTAAGGTTTTCAAACGATTTCTTAAGTCTTCAAAACTTTGCTTTAAAAAACTATTCATCTTCTCCGACTTAGGGTTTCATGGATTTTACTTGTACTACTGTGTTGCCCTTAGTATATTTGCCGTACTGTGATCCCTATGTGTTTCTACTGTGATTACTATGTGTTTTCTTCTACTATGATTTCCTCTACCGTCTCTTTATGATTTCCTTACTGTATTTTTCTTCCATTATGTTTTCCTAAAATGTTTGAGGTTCTATGTTCCTTTGGGTCATTCGAATTTATTTCATTGTCACTTTTGTCTGATTTATCTACTTTCGTCTTTACACTTGATTAATGGCAAAAACCCTGGAATTTGGGGGGTTTCAGACCACTCGTATGTGATTGGTTTGTTTCTCATCTCTGAACTAGTTTGATTTCAAAACCATAATTACTGAATTCATCCTTGTTCTCCATGTGATTCTGATTCTTGCTAAGCTTTGCAAGATCTTTTACCTGACCTCTCCCATGCTATCTAATTCTCATTTTTAGCTATAGTCTTTTGCTCACTGGTCTTTGGTTGCATGATACATTGTTTGAATCCAACCTAGCATGTTTAAAGCTCATGCTCTATTTATAGTTAGATTTTCCCTATCAGAATAACCTTTGATTAGAGATTAATTTCAGTCTGCCTTGTGTGAATTGGATTGATTCTTTCCTTGTTTAATTTTGAACCTCTCAATCCCCCTATTGTCTAGCTTGGTTCATTAAGTGATTTAGGGATTCTCCGACTCCCTGAATACTATGTGCAATTCTAGTTAAATAATACCCTCCTACACTATATGTTTACTTCCCTTCTTCTGTTATGCATTCTCCATTTAGTTTGTCATGCTCTCTTTCATTAAATTCTGCACCTTCAAGTCTGTTATTCCTTCTTTCTTTCTTCATGTTTCCATAAATGATTTTTTATGTGGTACCCCTTCCCTTTGACCCCCTCTTGTGTTTGAGTGCAATTATGAGTCTTGTTGGTATTATATTGTTGTTACTCATGACTTAGAATCAGGTTTTCTTGAACCTCTACTCAAGTCGATTCCCCATTCCCTTTACCCCTTATGTGTTGAGCCTTAACTCAGGTCTGGTGGTGTCCTAGTCACCATCCATACCCACGTTTGACTTCTAAAGTCTGCTCTTTATTTATTTCGACCAAGTAGAGGGTTAGGGGTGTGCCAGTCTATGCCCATGGATGGGTATGACCACCCTATGCTATGGCTCCCTAATCCCTCTCTCACTTTGCACTTATTACTAGTTTCTAAGTTATGCCCCCCTTTGGTAAGCCATGCTTTGGGACCCTGGATTTCCCTCTGAACTTGGATGCGTTAGGGCTGTCAACTCCACACTGCACTATTCTGTCACAACAATTGTTATCCAGAGTGTAAGCACTGCCTGGAGTCCTTGAGGCTCCTTGGAACTTTGAAACACTTTGGGTACGAGAAGACCTTGGAAATCTGGAATCCAGATTTGGTGAAACACATGTTATTGGATATTAAGATTGAATTAGGCTGCTCGGATCTAGCTATGCGTTGTGATGTATTTTTTAATTGTTTTCTTTCTTTATTCTGGTTCTGTAATAATTTTGTAAAATTTGTTGGGTTCCGAGGTGTAGGACGGGGGTCGACTTTTGGACCAATTTTTGGGCGTTGTTAAGAATTGAGACTTTATGATCCAGAATGGTTTCTTATGTGTTTTATTTGCATTTTGAAGTTACTTTGGATAGAATTGAGCCGTCCGAAGGTCTTTTCACCCGAGAAGTGCATTTTAGAGTATCAGTATGTCGTCTTTGAGGTAATTATCTTGCCTAGCCTTGTGTGGGGGACTTCCCCTTAGGATTTGAGTCTTCTATGCTTATTGTAGTTGTGTATGCGAGGTGACGAGTGCGTGCTCAGACTTATTTGTGGAAAATTGACCTTTTAAGGGTTCTTAGATCTTTATATTTATTGTGTATGTATGTGTTCTTGACATGACCGAGTTTCCTATTTACTAGGTTCACTTCTACATGCTTAATTAGAATTAATTGCTTCATGATTCACTCTTATTGCCTAATTTACTCCTATTTGATTTAATTGAAGAATTTCGCCTCTCCTATTGTCATGCTATCTTTTCATAGCTACTTGTCTTTTTTGATAATTATCATTATCCCTCCTGAAATTTTTTAGTCTTAGTGAAGCTAAGATCATCTTACTTAATTGGATTGTTGAACATCCTCGAAATCGTCCAACCTTAAAAGGAGTTTAGATAACTTATATCTTGTCAGCTTGCCTTTATTTGGTACTACTTGACTTGTGTTGATTTCCTTGATATTGACTTTTATATTGTGGGATCACTGTTACATGTTAGTTTACCGTTGTTAAATTGTTCCCTTTATGCCAATATTCTTTTATGTGGTTATTCCTTGTGAGCTGGTTCTATCGTTTCCGTGTGATTTATAGTCCTTGAGTTGATTTACTTGTCTTACATTGTATTATTGTCATTGTTGTTGTGATACGTATTGTGTTGATGTATAAATTTTCTATTGTGTTGTAACTGATGTTTTTGTTGGTTGCACTGCGTATTTACTTTGGGACTATGGAACGGTATTCCGGGAGATCCCCCCACATGTTTACTTTGGGGCTATGGATCGGTATTCCGGGAGATCCCTCTATAAATTTATAATTGGGACTACGGGATGATACATGAGAGATCCCCCTAGACTGGATATTTACATTGAGACTACGGATCGGTATTCCGGAAGATTCCCCTACATACTTATGATTTGGACTAAGGGATGATATCTTGGGAGATCTTTTGCACATTTACGTTTGAGACTACGGGACGATATCCCGGGAGATCCTCTACACATTTATGTTCGAGATTACGGGAAGATATCCTGGGACATCCCCTATTAAAATCACTGTGTTATGAGCTGTTGTTTTTATTGATCCTATCCATGTGTAAACATTATATGTGCTATCTGTTCTATTCCTTATACTTACTTGCTGGTACTGACTATGTTAGGACACTTGCACACCCTTATCGGATAAGAGGCTCCTTGAGATTTCTGAGTATAGATGCACACCCTTGTTATTTGCCTTCCATGTGAGAATGACTCCTTTAGGCACGTGAATTGTCCGTATGATTAGGAGGTGTGATAAGTGCATATGATGCCAAGTGTTAGGGTTCAGGTATTGAGACCCGCATAGTATGATTATGAGATAAGGTATTACAGGGTGACTTATATTCGAAGGTTATCTATTTGAAAAGATTATATTCGAAGGTACTTCTTTTTAATTATCTATTTTGAAATGTCATGGGGGGACTTATAATCGATGAATATTTGTTTGAAAAGATTATATTCGAAAAGAATTTATTTTGAAAAAACTCTTTTGAAAAGAACATGTTTTTGAAGGAAGTATATTTCGAGACATTTTTACCACTTGAAAGGTTTGACTATTTGGTTGACGCTTGCTGCTTAAGGCTTAAAGTGAAAAATATCGCAGTTGTTGAGTTATGACTTGTCTTTATTGTATTTGTGATTTTGGATTTGGGTTGTATCCTCGCTTAAGTTTTCGTGTTTTCCTTATGGACATCCGTTGAGTATTTGCTTTTTTCTTTCCTTATTTCAATTACTATATTGTTAGTCGTATCGCGTAGTCTCTATAAATATATCATGTTCTGCTTATTAGAATAGTAGGTGTCTTGACTGTTCCTCATCACTACTCCACCGAGCTAGGTTAGTCTTGATACTCACTTGGCATTGCTGTGGTGTACTCATACTACACTTCTGCATATATATTTTTGTGCAGATCCAGTATTATCCGCTAGTAGCTGTGCAGATTCTTGATGAGGCGATTTAAGGAAGCCCTGATACTGCGTTCGCACGCTTCAGATTCACCTTCCTATTTTATATTCACATTGTTGTACTTATTCCCATACGACTGTGTTCAGAAGTTGAAGCGAAACTCTGTAAAGCTTATGACTTGTACTACTGGATTTTGCAAATTATAAAATTTTGTAGAGATTTCTTCTTCAAGACTGTCGAATATAATTTATTATTGTGGTATTTAAGTATGAGTTAGGCTTACCTAGTCCCTAAGACTAGGTTCCATCACGAAACCCAATGGAGGAGAAATTGGGCCGTGAAAAGTTGGTATCAGAGCTCTAAGTTCATAGGTGCTACGAGTAAGAAGCAAGTTTAGTAGAGTCTTGCGGATCGGTACAGAGATGTCTGTACTTATGTTCAAGAGGTTATAGAACTATTAGGACAATCTCACTTCTTTCATTCCTATCGTGCGAGCTCATTGATCTTGTAGTTTGAACTTTAATCCTTCCATTCTCTCACCGACTGTGAGGACATGCACTGCAGTTATCAGTAAAGCTGCTTCCGGAGCAGGTATCGCTAGAGGCAGAGGTAGAGGCCGACGAGGAGTACATGCCACAGCTAGACTACCTTCCAGAGCCGCGAGTCCATATTGGTCAGGTTCCTGGCGTCATGGGGACATAACTTGTGGTTCTAGTTCAGCCCATGGTCAGAGCACCAACATATGAGGAAAGATAACTTAGAGTTGCAAGGTTTAAGGAATATGACCCTCATACATTCAGTGGTTTGGCTTCAGAGAGCGCACGTGGTTTTATAGAGAAGTGCTATCGCATTTTCCGCACTACGGGTATTGCAAAGGCGAGTGGAGTTGCTTTTATTATGTTCCAGCTTAAGGGAACATCTCATTAGCGGTGGCGGGCCTATGAGTTGGGTAGCCCAACCGATGCAACTTCTCTCACATGGGATCAGGTTTTAGAGATGTCTTGAGAGAGTTTGTGCCTCAATCACTTCGGGATGCATGGGGCACGGAGTTTGAGTAGGTGTTTCAGGGCACTATGTCAATATTGGAGTATGCCGTCAGATTTAGTGATTTGGAAAAACATGCACCTGCCTTGGTCACCATAGTTAGAGAGCAAGTCTATAGATTTATTGAGGGGACCAGGCTTGATATTCAGCTAAGCATGGCTTGGGAGTTGGGGTCAGATGTTTCATTTAAGCAAGTGGTAGGGATCGCTCGCCGGTTAGAGGGCATGTGGGACTGGGAGCGAGAGGAAAAACGATATCAATAGAGAGGGTTCAGGGAGGTGAGGAGGCCTCATAGACCGGAGAAATCTGCCAATCTTTATTTTGGAGGTGGGGTGCGACATGGCAAAGGTTTCATGGGTCAGCCAGTTCAGTTTGCGCTTCAGGCTATACATAGTGATTCAGGTGTTCATGGGTCTCGGAGTACCCGTACTGCACAGTTCCCACAACCACATCAGCAGTTAGGTTGCTTTGAGT
The DNA here is from genome assembly GCA_034376525.1 of Nicotiana benthamiana. Classification (NCBI taxonomy): domain Eukaryota; kingdom Viridiplantae; phylum Streptophyta; class Magnoliopsida; order Solanales; family Solanaceae; genus Nicotiana; species Nicotiana benthamiana. The sequence goes on along the minus strand of CM067334.1, from coordinate 68,571,289 downwards.
GTGGATATACTATCCACATGGTAAGAGATTTCCCCTAATTTCAGGCAGATGTGCCACAACGAGGTATTTTCCGGCGAGTAAAAGGCACCCAATAGGGGGTGGCCCAGCCCATTGATGTATTTCATATAGTAGGCTTAAGGTTGCTAAGCCAGATGATGTCATTCAGGTATAGTTTTGATTTGTTATGGAGGAACACCACCTGTAGTTCATTATAGTTCTGCTTATCGGGGTGAGTTCCCCTATTTGTTGCTCCACTTATGAGTGCGTTTCATGATTAGCACTCTGTTTAGGTGTTTCTTTGCTGGGAGGTTCTATGAGTGATAGCCATGTCTCTCATCTATTTCTATTCATTATTGAGTATTATGATACTAGTAGTAAATTCATATTGTCCATTACGGAAGGCTTGATGTGATTTCTGAGTATTTTTGATTACGAGCTGTGATTTATACGCTCCACCGTTTGGGAGCCAATACGTGTTGTAAATTTGTTGAAGGAAATTGATTTAGTGAAGGGTTCTAGCTGATTTGATGTACACCCTACTTATGATTTAGAGTTGAGGGCGGGACCCTTGTGATTTCATGTGATTTGATATGTTCGAACCGGGTTATGTACCGCGATGGATGTTATATCAGTATGAGATCCTTGTGATTTGTTTATATGATTATTTTTCTTGTTAGATTGTTTTGTAGGTTAGTACTGATAGAAGATTGTGCCTGTCGGGCTTGTTTGATAGCTCCTTTATGTGTTTCTTTTTCACTATTCAATTACACTACTGAAAAATTGGTCTACGGGAACAGTTGCAAAATCGTTCCCACAGACTGCCAAACCATTGCCATATGGATATTGGAACGGTTACAAGACCGTCACATCAGCCGGCGTACCCATAGGTCTACTGGAATGCTTCTTGTAACGGTTTGCATCGCCGTGACAATAGATAGGTCTATGGCAACGGTTTTCCCTTTCTCTAATGGAACTGTTATTTTTTTCAATTGGAACATTTCAAAACCGTTACTGTATTGTTTCTACAACGATTTTTAGCCGTTGCCATATTATTTAAAATAACACTTACGTAAGCTATTGCTATGGTTATGTTGGATGTAGCTACAGTTTCTTTGTGCTACCGTAACAGTTACATTGGTATTTGGAGCAATTTTATGAGACCTATTACAACAGTTTACATTGTCTACTAGAACGACATTCATGTCCTATTGCACCGGTTCTGGTAGGCTATTGTATCAGTTTAGTTAAAACCAAAATATAGCACATGTTATAAACACATATTTATACATATAATAAATTATAATAACACTAAAATTTAAATACATCAAAAAAAGAAACTATTAATAATACAAAATTATCCATAAAGCTAAATGTTATACCCCATGAGTGCATAAGTTTAGTACATTTCAAGAGAGTAAATAAGTTTAAAAAATGTTGGTAACAAAAGCTTCCTAGAACATTCATCTATAACAATACAAAATTCATTTCAAGTAAGGTCTATGTCTTCATCATTCATTTTTTGATCAACTCCACCTACAAGAGAGCATAAATAAAGTCATTACCGTTCAACAGAATCCAGTCTAAGAATACTCAAGCATTAAACTATTTTTGTTCTTCTTTTATTAATACAACGTATTCATCTCAACAAACTATACACAACATTATAACAATCTGATATTATTACCAAAGACCAAGACTTTCAAACTATCAAGCTATAATAGCAAAGTAAAGAATAATGCATAAGAAGAATTATAAATATAATTACAAAACCAGCGTGAAACATCAACTTATGGAACGTTAACGAATAAATAGATCACTCTGCTTCTTTTTTTCGATAAAGAAGTGTGTGTAGATTGAATATCAATCCATGTGGCCTGTGTCCAGTAACTAGAATACTACAAAAAACAAAGGGGCTGCCAGCAATAAGGTGGATATTGCATCTATTTTTCAGAACCCACGGGCTATTTTTCTAAAACACATAACTGTAAGGTCTTCAAGCTAAAGTTACTAACGGTAGTGGAGCTACTGAAAAGTTAATGCAACAGGGAAACGACACTTCCATCTCTCACATTGTTAAGGTCTTTGGAGAAGCAATCTAGTGCGCGCTTAAGTTTCAAAATGCAAACATATAAGAAATTTACTATTATTTACTGAAGTGGAAGTATTGAAGCAAACAAGAGTAATAGTTTCTTGCAAGAATGCATGAAGAAGACTTGTCCAAGAAGATATCATTCTGAAGGCTATAGGCATTACTAGTATTTGTAAAATAAAGACAATATAACAGTTTTCGTTCTCGTGTTATACTCTATACCATCAAGCATATACAATACAAACTGTGCACAAAATTAAATGACAAAATTGGTCCTCGCCTACACAAGTCTTGCAGAAGTCATGTATATATATGCAGAGCATGTGGTGGTTAGAATTTAGAAAAGAAGCCAATTAATGTAGACTCTTTTGTCACATAAAGTGAAGAAACCCGGAAAATCTACTGCATTACCATTTTCCTATGCATGTTGTGGCGTGGTATATGCGTCATTTAGCAACTACAAATATTATTTCAGTGGCTAAAACTTACTTTTTCTTACTGATACTTTGTCTCACCGGGCCCTTATTCTAGAAAACTTTCAACAGCATTAAATCTGATCAATAATTTCTACCAAATATGCTTTAACATCAGTTTGATGCATCAAAGTCTCAGTGTTACTATATAGTCATTTACGTACAAAAGCTTCAGTAGAATTACTTAATGCTACACGAAAATAATAAATGTAAATCGCATTTCTGATACTACGAAAACTCTAAAATTGCCTCACCTTTTTAGCTGGGGCAACTCAAAAACTTGAACTGCAAAAACTCTTTGCTGACTGTTCCAAGACAATAGGGACACGTCAAGCAAACAAATAACAAACAGAAAGAAGTTAGTCCTTTTAAGTGCATCAAGAAAAAATGATCTATTAAAAGTGAAGAAGAATAAGACTAGTACATAGTTGAAAATAATTTTAAAGAGAAAGAACCACCAAGTCAATCTACAGAGATCAATAGATACTAATGAAAGAAGGGGAGATCAACCACTGGACAGCAGCTCACAAAGTGCAGAATTTGCCTTCAAAATGCATGCCAAACATTTACAGCCAAGCAATTTTCTCAAAGCAACCAACCAAAAAATTCATTTTAACAAACAGAAACAACTGTTGCCACACTTAGTGCAAAAAACATATACACAGACCTTCCCTATCTAGTTTGCTACTAAGCTCATGTTTAATCCTTTCCATGAATTTAAAAAGTTAACTTTGGGCTAACATTAACATGCCAAAAAAATTCATGTGTTTTATTAACATTTTTTGCACGTTAATTTCTTTTGTATTATTAACATTTGTTGATGTCACTCAACATGCCAACATTTTTCATGTGTTTTATCTATTTGTGTTATATTTATATTTTACTATCTATTTATTACAAAATAGTTTTCTGCACCATTTCGTTTCCGGATTCTGTTAAAAGCCTCTTTACTAAGTACTGAATAATGTTACTTACCAAAAACTAATAAGCTCCAAGTCATAGAAGTAAATTTATAATTATAAGATACTTAAAACTAAGCGACCAAATTCATTGTCATCGCTAGGGAAAAAAAATATAACTCATTATATCATGAAAGAAACACAAGTATGCAATTCACTGCTGACTGCCTTCATGTTCAAAAGCTTCAAAACTATCAAAGTTTAAGAACTACCCACTAAATTTTAAAATGCACATAGAAAGAAACCACATATTATATACGAGAAAAGAATCAAATTGGCTCATATACTATCCAAATTGAGCAATTTTGTCCAAAATGATGGAGTTTTTTACTAGATCCAAAATGCTACTGTGGGCCTATTTATGATGTGTCATGTTGTGTGGTTATACTACACGGGCGTCGGCAAGAGTTGATGCAGCTGGTAGAGACTGATACCAGATAAAGATTTAGAATCGGGTCTGTTGGAAATGAATGGGAGATGAGAATTCTGGCTCTAAGGCTTATTGGTATTGCTAGAAAGGCTAAAGTTCAGTTGAGATGGTGTCATCAGGTTTATGTGGATTGGGAAGACATGGGATTACCCACAGGTGTACGTTGGAAGAGTGCATTCAGTGATTTGAGTACTTCGAGGCGAATCTTGGCACGTTCGAGGACAAGCGTTTGTTTGAAGAGTGGGAGGATGTAACAACACGACCAACCATTTTGGGAATTTAAGCTCCGTTCAGCAGTATAAAGTCTTGAGAAGTTTTATTTTACGTTTATCGACTTGCGTGCATGATTGAATTCAGTTATTGTATGATCCAGAACCGAATTGGAAGAACGAATCTAGCTAGTTTCGGAAGCTTAAGTGGTAAAAATTAGATCGGAATGTGACTTTTGAGTAAACGGCTCCGGAATGGATTTCGGGTGATCTGAACAGCTTCGTATGGTGATTTTGGACTTAAGCTCTCGTCCAGATTCAGATTTGGAGGTCTGTGGGGTAATTGGAGGTATTTCGGCGAAAGTTAAATAAGTTGAAGTTTGAAAAATAGAGAAGTTTGACTATAGTTGACTTTTGTGATATTGGTGTCGGAATACGATTCCGAGAGTTGTAATAGCTCTGTCATGTTATTTTGGACTTGGCTGCAAAATTTGGCGTCATTTCGGGTTGAATTGAAAGGTTTTGGCGTGAGTTTTGGAAGTTGGAAGATTTGAAAGTTCCTATGTTCGATTCATGGTGTGATTCATCGTTTTGGCATTGTTTGATGTGATTTAAGGCCTCCAGTGAATCTGTATTAGGTTATATGTCTTGTTTGTGTATTTAGACGGGGTCCCCGGTGTCTCAGATCTGTTCCGGGTGGGCTACATGTCATTTTCCCCATTTTTGGAACTGCTATTTTCTGCTTCCAGTGTTCTCCTTTGCAATTGCGAACAACCTTTCGTGTTCACGATGTGTTATTGCTGGCTACCTCGAATTTGCGTTCACGTTTAACACTTCACATTCCCGAAGCCCTGCATTTTCCTTCTTTGCATTCGTGAGCTCATCCTCGCGTTCGTGATGAGCAACCTAGGCAGCCTTCGTTTTTCTTCTTCGCGAACGCGATCCTTCCTCCACGTTCGCGATGCACAAATGCATGGGCAGACAAAGTATATCCCAAAGTCGAGAGCTAGACCATTTTATTTATATCTTGACTTGTGGAGCTCGAATTTGAGCGATTCTGAGGGTTTTCACATAAATCGATTGGGTAAGTGTTCTTCACCTAGAATCTAACATATTCCATGATTTTATCTTCGTGTTCATCATTTAATTTATGTTTAAGTTGAGAAAAATGTTGGTTTTGAAAGAAAATTTCTAAAATAATAAATCGTGATTTGAGGGACCAAATGGTATCAGAATTTGATGATTTTTGTATGGTTGAACTCATATTAATATCGGTATTCGGATTTTATAAAAATTGTTGGGTTCCGAGGTACGGGCCCGGGGGTTGACTTTTGGATCTATATTTGAGTTCAATTAAGAATTGAGACTTTATGATCCGAAATGGTTTCTTATGTGTTTTATTTGTGTTTTGAAGTAAATTTGGCTAGAATTGAGCCATGAGGAGGTCTTTTCACCTAGAAGTGTATTTTCGAGTAACGGTCTGTCGTCTTTGAGGTAAATATCTTGCCTAACCTTGTGTGGGAGACTTCCCCTTAAGATTTGAGTTTTTATGCCGATTCTAGTTCGTGTATGTTAGATGACAAGTGCGTGTTTGGACTTATTTGTGGAAAATTAGTCTTTTAGGGTTCTTAGGTTTGTATATTGGCTGTATATGAATGCGTTCTTGACATGACTGAGTTTCCTATTTACTAGTTTCACTTTTACATGCTTAATTGGAATTAAGTGCTTCATGATTCACTTTTATTGTCTAATTGATTCCTATTTGATTTAATTGAAGAATTTCGCCTCTCGTATTATCATGCTTTTTTTTTCATTGCTGCTTGTTTTATTTGAGAATCATCATTAGCCCTCCCAAAATTGTTTAGTCTTAAGTGAAGCTAAGTTCAAGACTATGTATTATAGCCTTTGTTATATCCAACTTTATCGTAATGTAATGGCAAACGACTGTTAATACCTCGATGTTAAAGATGCTTTTTCATCATCAGAAACGATAAATGGGAAACAACACAATGCAAAAAACAAAATTTTAACAATAAAAGGAAGATAGACTGTAAAACCTATTATTTGCCTCAGTCTAATTTAATTTCTTGTACATCTCTAGTTTTGTTAATGCTAATCAGTTTCATTCCTTTATTATTAACGATCAATATTGTGAAAATATTTAGTGTTAAGATAATCTCATATTAGCCATTTAACGTGTTTCATTTCCCTTGATAATCATATTAATGATCATGATATGATAAATACAGTTAGCAACAAACCTTTTCATTCTCTTAACAATATTCACTATGTTATTTTACCAGGAGATAATTAAGCTCCTTGTTGGTCCATCACCTGATGCTTTTTCTTTATTTCGAAATCCATTTCCTTCCTGTCTGTTGTAAATATAATATAGATTTTTTTTTTGTGTCGTAGAAATGCAGATGTCCACTCCTAAGGTGGTTAGGTTTAAGATTTCTTTTTTCGTACTTAGTAAGTCTGAAAGATCATGGTCTCATAATATATCGTATTGTGTTGTGTTGTATTATATTATGTTGTATTATTTAATAAATATGATATTTGGATAGATTGTATCGTCTGCCGTCGTTATGGGATCTCACGCATCATCAATATAAAAATCGACTTGCACTATATTAAAGAAAAATTGTGATACGTGTTTAAATTATTATGTATAAAGGTAGTATAAATGATAAAATAAAATTATTTGATAATACTGAAGGGTGAGATTAGAGAAAAGATAAGGTAACGTGACCTCATCAAATCGACCGTTACATAAAGTGGCATATTTCATCATTACGTAATGATGGATTCCACGATACGATACAATAAAATTTAAATAACAATAAAAAAAATCATATTTAAAGTAACAATACGATATAATACAATAGGTAACCACCATCCAAAGAAGCTATAGGTGACTAGATGATTATGGCGATGACAAAGTTACCACACACACAAGTACATACAACATTTCTTATTAAATTTTCCAGACATGTTATCCAAGTTGATCATGTGCAAATTGAATTGCCCAGAACAATATAACCAAAAAAATAATGCTAACTGGCACTTTTAGAGTAATGATTAAGGAACATAATTATCTTTTAAGAAATTCTAATTCAACGTCTAGACGTATGTTGCTTAAACACTAAAGATTAGCACCAAGATGAAAAGAGCAAGTTGGCCAATACAATTCCTTTTCTCCGTGATTAACTTAAATTTGAATTTTTAATTGTTAATCTTAATACCCTAGTCCTTTTACAATCATAAAAGAAATTCCTATAGTTTCTTTTAATCAAAGGGACAATGCGAGTTTAATAGAAAACTTTAATAGCCAAATGCATAGTATAAATGCTTTGGATTGCGTTCATCTTTAATTCTAACATGCACCATGCAGAAAAAATAGATCTCAATTTAAGTCAACCCATTATTTAAAAAGGTACTCCCGCTGTTTATTAAAGTGATTTTCAAGCGTTTAACATACTCATTAAGAAAATTACTTAATAATACTAATTAAATAGGTTATTTTACTAAAAGATCTTTGATCTATGCATGGAAAAATATAAAAGAAATTTTGAAAGACTTCTTATAAAGTTGTTTAACATTTTTTAGAAAATGGTAATTTTGAAAGAAAAAATTAATACCTTCTTGATTTCGTAAAAAAAAAATACTTATTTAGACCAACTTAAAAAGGTTAGAAAAATCATTAAAAAGAAACGGAGGAATAAAGAAGCACATTTCCATAAGGCATGTTCGTTTTTCCGAAAGAAGTGTGATTTTAAACTATAGAATGCATTAAAAATAAGCTATGCCATCGTGAGCATGACTTGAACTAAAAATAAGTTCAGAAATAATATTAAAAAAAGCAACTAGAGTACATGCTTGAGAGGTAGGTTACTTATCGAGGGGCCTATAAATTACGACCTTTTAAGAGCAATGAGATACTCGTACAAAAACATCATAAAGCTGAAATATTGATCCAAGCATAACGATGTTTAAGCTTAATTTCATTATCACTTTTCTTATCATTGCGGTCACTAGTTAATATCTATCTCTATATTTCTGTACATTATACTTCTACATTATGTCTTTTGTTAATATGTATATAGGTATATAGATGACTTTTTGCACATATTTGAATCCATAATATGCATGCATTTGTTTGATTATATGATGTTTATATGTAGATTTTTCGTATTACGGTGATAATTATTTGATATTAATATTTATGATGGTGAAATATTTCAGTGAATATTCCCTTGATCGCAAAGTAGTTTCATTATCGTTATTTTTATCATGACAATCACTAGTTAGTATCCATCTTTGTTTATCGATACATTACACTTATAATTGTATTGTGTTTGTTAATATGTATATAGATACATAGATGAATTTGTGCATATTTTATATGAATCCATTAATATGTTCCATTATATGATGTTTAGATGTGGAGTTTTCTTATTACGTCGATGGTTATTTAATTATAATAATATGATATTGTGGAATTTTTCAGTCAATGTGCCGGGATTATCAAATAATCAAGTCGTAGCAACACCTGATGTTGATCATGTTCCTGCAGAATTTACGAAGAGATTGCTCCCACAACTGAATACTTGTTTGAGATCTTGTACCTCGAACTTTGACTGCAGTGATTGTTGGGTTTGTTGTGCTTGTAAATACGCGGTGATAGGTGGCTACACATGTGACTTGAGCCGGTAGTGTCGAGTGGCAAAAGCTCTACTACAAATTCCTATGTGTTCTTGTGATTTTAACGTTTTTATTTGTCTTTTTCTCATTTCTTTGTCTTTTGTGCTTTGTAGAAGTAATAAAAGAAGTCATGAATGACTTTCTATTTCGATACAATAATCGATAAATGTATCTTTTGTACGTTGTAAAAGTAATACAATAAACCTACGTAAGGTTCTTCTTCTTGTTCATTTGTCCTTTACCTTTACCCTTCCAAATTTCTATAACTTAGTGTTGCCTTTATTATTTATTATGGGATTTTTTTTGTTTTTGTTTGTTGGGTTCTTGTGCTCTTGAGAAATCACTCGTCAAGTTAAAAAAATTACATTATTTATACGCACAAAGAACCGATACGCCTTGATGGTGATACGGCTGGGTGAAGGTATCTATATCTACACATGCAAAAACATGCGCAAAAGGAGCATGAGTACATCATATCGGTACTCAATAAGTACCAAGCCTAACTACGGTCGAGTAAGTCAGGGCCATACTGAGATAAAACATAATATGTGATAAAATAAGGAAAAACAGTATAAAATAAGTCTACAGCGAGAATCTAAGCAGGATAAATAAGGAAAACAATAGTAGAAGGCAGAAACAAACAATATAAGGAATACTGCTGTAACGATCCGACCGGTCATTCTGAGCTTTTTGTATTTTTATCATCAGTTCTCGGGCATGACTTGTCCCTTGTTAACTATTATGATTTATATGGATCGTGGGTTTTGAGTTTCAGGAAAATTCGGGATGAATTTGAAATAATAGTTGCATTTGGAAATTGTGAATTTGAAGGATTTGACCAAGAGTTGACTTATGTTTATGTGAGCTCGAATCGAAATTTTCATGGTTTGGCTAGCATTGTTAGGTGATTTATGACTTAGGAGCGCGATCAGAATTGGGTTTGGAGGTCCAGTGTGGAATTTGGCTTGATTTGGCGAAACTAGTATTTTGACGATTCCTGGTTGATAGGTGAGATTTTTTTCGGAGGGTCAGAATGGAATTCCGAGAATGGAAGTAGCTCCATTATGTGAATTGTGATGTTTGTGCAAAGTTTCAATTGATTCGGAGGTGTTTAGGTCAGGTTTTTGGATCGAATGTGAGTTTGGAAGTTTTGATTTAACTTAGGCTTCAATTTGATGAAATTTGATGATTTTGATGTTAACGATAGTGTTTTGATGGTTCGAGCAAGTTTGAATAAGGTAATAGATCATGTTTGCGCTTTTTGTTGAGGTCCCGGAGGCCTTTGGGTGAATTCGGGTGGTTAACCAGAGAGTTAGTTTGTTGCATGTTTAAGAATTTCTGGTTTTGTCATTTCCGCATCTGCGGAAAAGGGACCGCATAGGCGGTTCCGCAGATGCGGCGGAGAGGTCGCAGAAGCGGATTTTGGGACTTGGCGTCCTTCCACAGAAGCAGACAAGAGTCCACAGAAGCGGTTTTGGACCGCAGAAGCGGTCTTAGGGCTTTGTGTTAGACCGCAGAAGCGGTCATTTGGACGCAAAGGCGGTGACCTTAGGTGCGGTAGTTGAACCGCAGCAGCGGAAAATCTGGCTGGGTTTAAGCAAATTGTGTTTCACAGTTGGGGCAGTCAGAGCGCCATAGAGACCTTGGGTACTGCAGGCGCATTAGGGTAGAAGAGGTCTTAGGGGCGTTGCGTAGGATGAGTAGGGGTCGAGCGACCGGGCCTGACGAGATCCCGGTGGAATTATGGAAGTGCATGGGTAAAGCTGGAGGGGAGTGGCTCACTAGGCTGTTCAATGCGATTTTCAGGACTTAAAAGATGCCGGATGAGTGGAGGTGGAGTACAATGGTGCCCCTGTACAAGAACAAAGGGGACATCCAATGTGCAACAATTACAGGGGCATCAAATTAATAAGCCACACGATGAAGGTTTGGGAGAGGGTGATTGAGGCGCGTGTGAGGGAGGCGACAACTATATCTGGGAATCAGTTCGGTTTCATGCCGGGTCGCTCCACCACAGAGGCGATTCACTTAGTCAGGCGGATGGCGGAACAATTCAGGGATAAGAACAAGGACCTTCATATGGTGCTTATCGACTTGGAGAAGGCGTATGACAAGGTCCCGAGGGAGGTGCTATGGAGGTGCTTGGAGGCGAAGAGTGTGCCAGAAGCCTATATCAGAGTAATCAAGGACATGTACAATGGAGCTAAGTCTAGGGTTAGGACGGTGGGGGGCGTATCAGACCATTTTCCTGTGGTAATGGGGCTCCATCAAGGATCGACGCTGAGCCCCCTGTTGTTCGCCTTAGTGATGGATGCTCTGACCCGACATATCCAAGGGGATGTGCCTTGGTGTATGCTCTTTGCTGATGATATAATATTGATAGACGAGACGAGGGCTGGTGTTAGTGAAAGGTTAGAGATATGGAGACAGACCCTTGAGTCTAAGGGTTTCAAGATTAGCAGATCTAAGACAGAATATCTGGAGTGCAAGTTTGGCGACGAGCCGAGTGGGGTAAGCGGGGAAGTGATGCTTGGTTCTCAGGCCATCGCCAAGAGGGACAGTGTGAGATATCTTGGGTCTGTGATCCAGGGGGACGGAGAGATTGACGGGGACGTCACCCATCGGATAGGAGCGGGGTGGTCAAAGTGGAGGCTTGCTTCAGGGGTCCTGTGTGACAAGAAAATCCCGCACAAACTAAAGGGGAAATTCTACAGAGCCGTGGTTAGACCTGCAATGTTGTATGGGGCGGAGTGCTGGCCCGTGAAGAACTCGCATGTTCAGAGAATGAAGGTTGCGGAGATGAGGATGCTTAGGTGGATGTGTGGGCACACCAGGCTGGATAAGATCAAGAATGAAGTTATTCGACAGAAGGTAGGGGTGGCCCCGGTGGACGAAAAGATGCGGGAAGCGAGGCTGAGGTGGTTCGGGCATGTTCGGAGGAGGGGCCCCGATGCCCCGGTGAGGAGCTGCGAGCGGTTGGAGATTGTTGGTGGTCGGCGAGGGAGAGGGAGGCCTAAGAAACATTGGGGAGAGGTGATTAGGCAGGACATGGCCAGAATGCAGGTTACCGAGGACATGACTCTTGATAGGGGAGTCTGGAAGTCTAGAATCAAGATTGTAGGTTAGGGGCTCATAGGTGATTAGTGTTTTAGTATGGTAGTTCCTGCTTGATATTACTGCATGCGACTGTATTTATGTTGCTTATGTTTTCATAACTATTTATGTTACTTTTGTGGGAGTACCTATGCTTTATTATTTGATTTTGTCTTGCTTGTGTTTCTAATTTTATCTCTGTTTCGTAATGCAGCTTTCCCATTTTTACTCTACTCGCCGAGGGTCGATTGGAAGCAGCCTCTCTGCCCTATCGGGCAGGGGTAAGGCTCGTCTACATATTACCTGGTGGGAGTATACTGGGTAGTTGTTGTTGTTGTTGTTGATTTTAAAAGAGAAGAAACATTTTGGACTTCGGACTAAGGAGATTTTATGCAATTTTCAAAGAGGGTTTTGAGGGTTTTTATTAGGTATGGATTTCTAGACTTAGATTATATTATAATGGTGTAAACACATGGACTAAACACTGAAAGTTCAAGGAATTAAAGGTTAAATATGGAGGTTAGGGCTCGAAACTTAAGAGAGTTGAAATTAGTGATTTTAGGGGCCAAATGGACTCTGATTCTTGTGAATTTGATATGTAGAGACTCGGGGCGAGATAAAGATCGTAGTGATGTAAACTTTTTTGGATTTTGAGAAATGGGCCCAGGTCTCGGGTTTAGCAAATTTCGTGATTTTCGATATTTTATGAGTCCTTTTGATTGGGTTATATCCCCTTAGCCTATTGTAACGTATTCGTTGTGGTTTTGGATAGATTCGACGTACGTGGAGGTCGAATTGAGGAGAAAAGGCGTCACGGGCTAGAGACTTTGCTGGTTCGAGGTGAGTAATGCTTGTAAATATTATCGTGAGGGTTTGAAATCCTGAATTTCACATCGTAACTCAATATTGAGGCGTGACACACATTCTATGACGAGTGCTGGGTCGTTTACTATCGGGGATCGTCACTTGGTCCATTCCGAGTAATATTTCTACTATATTGGTGATTGATACACATATTTTATTAATGTCGATTGGGCTTGTTGCCATGTTTGGAGCCTTGTGCCAACCTGTAAAATCCTTCGGGCATTGATATTACTGTTTTAGCATATTTTGGATATCATTTGGTCTCAGTCTAAAGTTTAAAATACAGTTTTACGAACTCAGCCATATTTCTATGTTTTGAAAACTCAAATGGTATTTTAAATGCTATTTCGGGTTGAGAACTACTGTTTTATAAATTCCCAAGGGTCTTATAATGTTTTCTGGACTACGCATGGATCGAGCTGTGCATCACAACATTGATTTGGAATAGTGGTATCAATGGCATTGTATGATGTGACTAGAAATAATAGTAACAATGATATTGTATGATGTGACTTGAAAAAGTGGTAACAATGACACTACATGATGTGACTTGAAATAGTTGTAACAATGACACTATATGATATGGCTTGAAACAGTGGTAACAATGGCACTGTATGTGTAAATTGGTAAGGTAACAATGACTGACCAGGAGTTGATTGATGCCACGAGATGTCTTGATATTACGCTTGGGCTGTAGGAGCCCCTTCGGAGTCTGTACACACCCCTAGTCAGCACCGTCGACGATAAACAAATATGGATGGCTCGAGCTGCACTTCCCAGTGGGTACTGGAATGTACCATCATATGGATTGCATTGGATTCATTCATTTGTTCATTATTTGTTATTGTGATATTTGTGGAGATATTTATCTGTTGTTCTGGTACTGCATAGTATGTTTGGTCAGGTAACAATGGCTGACCAGGAATAAGAATATTGCCCGAGGGGCGGGTTTTTGTGCATAGTGTCACTAATTGCTGAAATTAGTTTTTTCAACTATTGAAAAGATCATTTTCAAAAGAGGTTTAAAAATGAGTCAAGATATTTCTAAAGATTTAACAATTTTCACTGATTTTCTCCGTTTAAAGGTTCTTCTATGCTTCTATACAACATGATGATATGTTATACGTGATTTCTTACCGCTTAGTTGTTATTTACTTTTATTACTCACTGAGTTGGATTTCTCACTTTATTCCCTGCACCTCGTGTGCAGATGCAGTCGCTTGATCACCCAATAGCGGGTTTTGAGCTGATTGAAGATTTGCTAGCATAGTTGAGCCAGGTGACCGCCAGCGTCCGAAACCCCGGATCTTCTCCCTTATTTTTTGTTGTTCTTGTTATTTTGAGACTTTGTTCTCATCTCCAGACTTGTAGTACTTTAGTGAACTCCGTAGTAGCTCATGACTGGTGACACACTGATGTCAGGCTGTGACAGGATGATTCCTTGTTATTATAGTTGTTTTTTTCGCACTTTTGATATTGTTAATCATGTTTTAGCTTAATAAATGTTTTTGTTTGCTGGCCTTGTCTTCACGAGAGGCGCCATCACGATCGGGTTTGGGTATTTGGGTCGTGAAAAGTTTGTATAAGAGCCTACTTAGGTCTCACGAGTCATGAGCAGGTTTAGTAGAGTCTCGCAGATCGGTACAGAGACGTCTGTATTTATCCTCGAGAGTCTATAGAACCTTTTGGAAAACTTCACATTCTTGAACTCTTATCATGTGTCCTTAATTCAGCTTGAAAAGTAACTGTGGAAATTCCTTCCATGCATTCGCATATGCGCATGATCGCTCAGTATCAAATGTTCCTTGATGCCTTGCTATTCCCCGATTGAGGGGTGAGATGTGATTTTTATGAGTTGATGTTCGGCCACTCTGGAGAACTTGAGGCTGAATCTCCGCCTATGGCTTGAGCATCAAGGTGCTGATTATGCGAGCTAGGGTTATGAGCTTATAAGTTCAGTATTGTCCCTAATGGTGGGAATGGCACTTAGATAGCTACGTGATGAATACGTTAGTACTGCGAGATGTATCTATATGACGGAACGTGACGAGGAAAGTTTTCTGGATGATAGATGGACCATTATGTGTTTGATTCCCATTATAATTAGATGTGTAGCCCCGAGTTATGGGCGCGTGAAGAATCTTTTCCAGTCTCCTAGTTGGGAGTGAAGTAAATTTCATGTCGCGGTTTGAGTTCAGACTCATGAAGAATATGTGACTGTGTAAGGTGTATGGTGGTGGAAGGTATATAGAAATATTATGTTGAGGCGAAGCATGTGGGTTATCTCCTACAGAGTGTCCTGAAGCGGTGCAATCCTAATGTGTATGTTAGAAGATCTCTTGTGCAAGTGAAAGTGTATGTGTAGAAATTTGAGATTTCGAGTCACTTAAGAGAGCGGGCATAAATGTTGTGGGGATGAAAGCGAGATTTGCAGAAGATATAAGGTACTAGATGATCGGTGTTCTCATAAACTTATAAATGATTTAAGTTTAATCCCGTTATGGTATTGTGGCATCAATAGAGAGAAGTGTTACGAGTTAATGAGCGTATCTTGATGTATGGCTTCTAGCCAAGTGGGGGGAGTCTGTTATGGGCAATTGGTTGCACGATTATGTGCTATGATGGTTTCATTTTGAGACGTGCGAGTGAATTAGCTATGGCTATAGTAAAGGGAAAATTTTGGCAAAGGTTATGTTATGTTTAATAGGGTAAGGAAACCACAGAACGTCTAGAGTTGTTGTTGGTAAAGAATGCTCGGTGCATAGAGCAGGAAGTTGCTTGATTGTATTGGGATGAGGATTTCGTTCAGCCGTATCTGAGTGCCAATGAGGCACGAGTGGCTTTGTTCGTTGGGTCAGGTAAATTGTAGTTTGAATAAGAGTGCACGACTTGCGAGAATGGTTTTAGTGTGTTCAAGAGGCTGTATGCATCAATACAGTGTTCTAAGTTGCATATGTGGCTACAAACTAAATTTCATTGGAATATGTCAAGACTTGTGGTATTTCTATGTTAACTACGGGATTCTACGTATCGGTATCAAGAAAAATAAAGCAAACAGAGGTAGATTCGTAAAGAGTTCTTCTGAGTAAAGTAGTCTGAGAAGTAGTGTCTCTGGGAATATCCGAGAGAGTATTTAGCACCTTATGGGTCAGATGATGTGGTTTTATGTTTGGGGTCTCGTGTGGTAAGCGTGAGTTGAAGGATTGTGGTACTATAGCAAAGGGGATATCAAGTTCAAGACGAATCAGAAGAAATTTGGACAGATGGAGTAGCTTGATAGCCGACCGGATCGGCATGGTAAGGGTATGATTAATTCTTGTGTGTATTTGAGGTAATGAGTTAGCACACGTAATTTTGCAGCAATGCTCTTGGTTTTTGACGACATGCTTAGCGTGGTTTAGTTATAAGGATTCAGTCATGGCAGTTTAGTTTGTGCAAATGAAATTGGGGGGAGTTCTTGTTGATAGCTACAGTGGTTGAAGAGGTGCATTTTCTACGAATGTGAGGGGCATGAGAAGTGTAAGGGGTTTATTATAGATGGGATCAAGGAAAGTTCTTGATTAGATAAGTCTCAGTTTAGATCAGTAAGGACGTTTCGAAAGAACTTAGTCAGAGGGTAGCCTCAGATAATCAAGGAAAATGGTACCGCTATTCAAAAGTAATTTGATGAGAGTATGTGTTTTAGAAAAGGCCTATGTGTTTAAGTGATTGTATTTCAGTGGTTTGGGCATCTTCTTGTTAGATCGGCTAGTGATATTCAGGTGTGCTGGGTGGCACAGGGAGAATTTTAGAGTATCTAATATGGAATTATTAGGTATTAAGGGGTGGTCTGCTTTCAGATGGAAAAATGGGATCAGGTACGATGATTCATGTGCTATATGGAGTTGGAGATTGAGAGGTCTGAAGTATATGCTATATTATGGTTGTGGATCATATGTATCGGCACTGCTTAGTGGCTATCATGATTTGGAGGCTTGAGTGGGTCTTTATTTGCAGATATGTTAGATTTTGGAGGTGATATTTATATTTAGACTGGCTTTCTCAGTGTTCGATTTTTCTGGATTATTGTATTACGGGGATGGCGGAAATGCCACGGGCTGGCTGGCGATGTTTGTCAGATTTTGTCCTATTACAGTGACTTTATATTTCGAAGACCCAACGGATGGATGGGGAGAATTTGTCTTCTCTGTTTGGGCTCTTGTGATGTGAGCCAGTATTGAGGCTCTCATATTGATTCATTCCTAGGGTTAAGGGACTTTTTGGATGCATGTTCCAGTTTGAGTTGGCTCGGTATTTTATTGTGATGAGCAAATGTGGCTCGACAGGAAGAGTTTGATTCTTTAAACAAGCAGGTTTTGGCTTCTTTTTTAGCACCCTAATTCTCTTGTTGGCTTTGATACCATGAAATAAAATAGAGAAAAATAGGCTGTCCTGGCTCGTTAGGTCCCAAGCATCCAAAGGATACAAGCTTCTTAAGGCTAAAAGTACACCACAATTCCGGTCCCTTGGGCCTATTCTTCATCGGATACGAGAGCTGGAAGAGCTGTTGCTGGAATGCCTTCACCACCAGATATTGCATCAAGAGCTTATACTTCTATTGCATCAAGAGTAGTTTATTGAACACTATACCAATTTCGAAAAAGAAGCTGCTTGCCATTAGAGTGTTCTTTCAGACATTGAGAGGAAGGGACCCGCGGACACACCATCAGAACTAGATTTAGCTTAGGATCGATCAATTGCCCCAACTCCATCATCGAATGAAGTTGTGCATTTCCTTATGTTGGATATATTTGTGGATCGGGTGGCACGCCGCCACAATGTGATATTGAGAATAGTTTTCCTTCTGCTATTTTGTATTCCTTGTATCCTAGTTTCTAAGAAAAGTTCGTATTGGGTGTTGTTCGGCATATGGTGTATGTTACTTTCTTCACCGTGGGTATGATGATTTGATTGGGTTATAGATACCAATCTTGCGTGGTTGTCAGTTTAGAGTATAGTGACTTGATGTGTCTCATGCGGAGCAGTGGTTGGATGGGACCGTGCATTGTAGGGAGGCTATGTGGTGATATGACCATGCGGGTTAGATTTGTGGGCACTCTTCTATGATGGGAGACAGATTCTCAGCCTTGTGTTGTGACGGTACAGGGGAGCTTGAGGTACCGCTCTTTTAATTGAGTCATGTTCATGATCTCTGTATATTCAGACTGTTGCTTATGTGTGCGCATAGTTATGCAAGTCGATGCTTAGGCCCGTATTGAGATGTCATATCACCAGAGTGGTGTGTTGGATCCGAGGTGATCGTTTGATCACTAATGGATACAATCGGATTTGATTTCAGCTTGTTGAAAGGATGATGTCGAGGTTCGGCTCAGAATCTACTGTGCTATTAGTCAAAAGGGAAGGAATGCCTTCATAAATCGATTGTCCAAGATCAACAATCGATTATTAGTAACGTTCAAAAAATCATTTCCAGATTTTACGTAAAACAATCGATTATACCAAATCAATAATCGATTATTCAGCAACGTTCAAAAAATCTTTTTCAGATTTTAATATCAAAAATCGATTGTACAAAATCAACAATCGATTATTCAGCAATGTTCAAAAAATCTTTTCCAGATTTTAATATCAACTATCGATTGTACAAAATCAACAATCGATTACCTGACGGTATTTGAAAACTTTACGACAACGGTCAGCATCACAATCGATTGTGCAATGTTAACAATCGATTATTTATCAGACTTTGAAAATCATTTTAGACACTGCCTCTTGCCAATCGATTGTTTTATACTCACAATCGATTATTTAATAATTTTGAAAAAGTCTGGAAGTCACTGCCTCAACACAATCGATTGTCATAAGTTCACAATCGATTATTTTGGGACTTTTAAAAAACTGATGGACACTGTCTCTTCACAATCGATTGTCATTTGCTTCACAATTGATTATTCTGAGTTTTGAAAAACTTTGATGTACACTGCCTCATCACAATCGATTGTCATAAGGTTCACAAACGATTGTCGTGCAGGTTTGAAAAACCTGAAGCTCACTACCTTAACACAATCGATTGTCATTAGTTCACAATCGATTGCCATGCAGTCTTGGCTTAACATAATCGATTATCATAAGTACATAATCGATTATCTTAGTCCAGTTTTTTAGAGGCATGTCTAAAAATCATTTTGACTAATGAAAATATGCATGATTTAAGATCATTTAGCATTAAATTAAATATGCATGATTTTGTAAAAAATAATTTTACGAGAGAAGCCATGTCATGAGTCAAGTTGTCGGATCAAGATCACAATTAAGAACGACTCATTTAAACTGTAAAACTTTGTCTTGTGCTTGAATCTCGTTATCCACCAATTATGCGCTTGTACTTGAACTTCGTCATATATCAATTTGCGCTTGTTTGTCATTCATCAAAACCTACACATAGGAACACACGTTTTAGTATAAAGCCTTGAGAACGTGTTTCCAACAATTTCCCCCTTTTTGATAATGGCAAACTTTAAGCGGGTTATGCAAATTAAACAATTTATAATGACGATTCAAGAGAAGTAAAGATATGCAATAAGTATGCGATTAGTTCCCCCTCAATTTAAGCTTATAAATATTGAGAGTGCATACCCGTTATCTTCCCCCTTTTGCCATTAGCAAAAATAATATGAGAAGATGCCAAAGATGTAAATAAAACTTGTTTATTTATTGGAAAGAAAACGTGATTACTTAAATAGAGTACAATAACTCAAGTAATAGCAGAACAATCGATTATTGATACGAGATAATCGATTATTAGACGACAGAAGCCGATTTTTTTGAAGAAGACTTGATTATTGCGCGTCATGCTTTATAATTCCCCCTACCTTTAGGGCGATACCCGCAAAAATTCATTAGGCGTCTCCGACGCTCAAGTTAGAAATCATGTAAGATAAAAAGATTCAATGCATGACTTAGATCAACGTGGAGTCAAGAATCCCGAGTTCACTACGAATTCGGAAGAAGGACTCTTTCTCTAAGGGCTTAGTAAAGATGTCGGCCAATTGGTCTTTGGTTTCAACAAATTCGATTTCGACATCGCCCTTGAGAACGTGATCTCTTATAAAATGATGTCTAATTTCAATGTGTTTTGTTCGCGAATGAAGAACGGGGTTCTTCGTCAAGCATATGGCACTAGTATTATCACATTTAAGAGGGATATGATCAAGACTTAGGCCATAGTCCAAGAGTTGTTGTTTCATCCAGAGGATTTGAGCGCAACAACTCCCCGCGGCTACATATTCAGCCTCGGTTGTGGACAACGCAACACTTACTTGTTTCTTGCTAAACCAAGAAACGAGAGAGCTACCGAGCAAATGGCAAGTGCCACTAGTGCTCTTGCGGTCCAATTTGCATCCAGCAAAATTGGAGTCGGAATAGCCAACGAGTTGGCATGAAGAACCTTTGGGATACCATAGACCCACATTTGTAGTACCAACAAGGTACTTCAAAATCCGTTTTACCGCAGTAAGGTGAGACTCCTTCGGACACGATTGATAACGGGCGCATAAGCACACGCTAAACATGATGTCCGGACGACTAGCAGTAAGATAGAGAAGAGAGCCAATCATACCTCGATACTTCTTAGTCTCGACTTCCTTACCTTTCTCATCTTTGTCTAGATGATCGGATGTGCTCATGGGAGTCGCCATTGCTTTTGCATTGTTCATTTCAAATCGTTTCAGCAATTCTTTGCAATATTTGGCTTGGCAAATGAACGTACCTTCTTTCATTTGCTTTACTTGTAATCCCAAAAAGAATGTTAACTCACCCATCATAGATATCTCAAATTGTCATTAAATCGGAAAATTCCTTGCATAAGATATTGTTAGTAGCACCAAATATGATATCATTCACATATATTTGAACTAATAAAATATCATTGTTTATATGCTTAACAAAAAGGGTGGTGTCAACTTTTCCCCTAATGAAATCATTTTCCAATAGAAATTTACTCAATCTTTCATACCAAGCTCGGGGAGCTTGTTTTAAACAATAGAGAGCCTTTTTGAGTTTGAAAACATGATCGGGAGATTTAAAATCTTCAAAACCGGGGGGTTGTTCAACATAAACTTCTTCTTGTGTAACACCATTTAGAAAAGCACTTTTCACATCCATTTGATATAAATTGAAATTCATAGAAGAGGCAAAAGCGAGCAATAGACGAATAGCTTCTAATCTAGCTACGGGAGCATATGTTTCTTCATAGTCAATACCCTCTTCTTGATTATAGCCTTTTGCTACAAGCCTAGCTTTGTTTCTAGTGATTACACCATTTTCATCTAGTTTGTTTCGAAAAACCCATTTCGTACCAATTATGGTATGATTTTCGGGTCTTGGCACCAAATCCCAAACGTCATTCCGTTTGAATTGGTTAAGCTCCTCTTGCATTGCCAAGGTCCAAAATTCATCCCCAATTGCTTCGGAGATGGTTGTTGGTTCAATTTGAGACACAAAAGCAGTATGTCCTAAGGTGTTCTTAAGGGAGTTTCGGGTACTTACCTTTTCTCCGACGTCGCCAATTACCTGTTCGAGAGGGTGATCTTTGATTGTCCTCCATTCGTTAGGCATTGTCGTTTCTTTCTCCAATTGTGGCGCTTCCTCCATTGGTTGTTCCAAGATTTCATCTTTATTTTCCTTAGGCGTTTCCTCTTGTATTTTGTCTTTCAAGCTATCTAAAATACCTGCAAGATCAAAACCGGAATCCTTTCTCGCCAAGCGAGCATTATTTTCGGCAAATACAACATGAGGGGATTCCTCCACAGTTTCGGTTCTTTTATTAAAAACCCTATATGCTTTGCTACATGAAGAATAGCCAATGAAAATTCCCTCATCGGACTTAGCATCAAATTTTCCCAATTGATCTTTGCCATTGTTATGAATAAAACATTTACAACCGAATACTCTAAAATGGGAGATATTTGGTTTCCTTCCCTTGTAGAGTTCATAAGGGGTCTTCATGAGTATTGGCCTTATGACTACTCTATTTAAGATGTAGCATGCGGTACTCATGGCATCTGCCCAAAAATGTTTGGGAATCTTAGCCTCTTCGAGCATGGTTCTAGCCATCTCTTCGAGACACCTATTTTTCCTTTCCACCACCCCATTTTGTTGTGGTGTACGTGGAGCGGAAAAGGTATGCTCGATACCGAGTTCGTCACAAAAGTCCGCAAAGAGATTGTGATCAAACTCTCCCCCATGATCACTTCTAATTGAAGTGACGGTTGTTTCCTTTTCGTTTTGAACACGCTTAAGAAAGTATTTAAAATTCTGAAAAGCATCACTTTTATTGGCAAGAAATAAAGTCCAAGTAAATCTAGAATAATCATCAACAATCACAAAAGCATAACGATTTCTTCCTAGACTTTCAATGTGAGATGGTCCAAATAAATCCATGTGAAGCAATTGCAATGGTCTAGAAGTTGAAACAATGTTTTTCGATTTGAAAGATGCTTTTGTTTGCTTCCCTTTTTGACAAGAATCACAAATAGAGTCATTTTCAAAATTCAAATTGGGAAGGCCAACAACTAAGTTTTGTGAAATCAATTTGTTCAAAAGATGCATGTTTATGTGAGCAACTCTACGATGCCATAGCCAAGTATCATCCTTTTTGCTCATAAGGCAATCCACATATTCGGGTGAGGAATTTGCAAGATCAACCATATAAATATTATCCACTCTAAAACCACGAAGGATAATTTTAAAATCACTACGTCTAAACACTAAGCATTCATCCGAATCAAATAGGGCAAGATTTCCCTTGTCACATAATTGACTTATGCTCAAGAGATTATGCTTTAAACCTTTCACAAGTAATATATGCTTAATAGATGAATTTTCATCCTTACCGACCGATCCGATGCCAATAATCTTTCCTTTATTGTTATCCCCAAAAATCACACTTCCTCCTTCTTTGTGTTCTAGTTGAAGGAATTTGGGTTCGTCTCCCGTCATATGTTTGGAGCATCCACTATCAAGGTACCATAGTACACTTGATCCCTTCAAACACACCTACAAAACAAACTAATGCGTTTTAGGTACCCATGCCATTTTGGGTCTTTGAGGGTTAGGCATATCATAATGATGCGACTGAGTGATATGTCTATGTCGTGTAAAGCATGCAGGAGCAATATGACCAATGCGTCTACAATAATGACAAGTCACGTTGGGGTTATGCATCCTTGTAGGTTCATAGTAACTTGATGGACGAACATGAATTACTCTATTTTCATTATGACTATTGCGCATTTCATGAGAACCATTTCTCCTACTATTAGTTCTAAAATGAGCAGCATTTCTAGAGTAATGGTCATGTCTAGATGTTCTAAGAGGTTCAAAACTCCTTCTAGTGTTTGGCCTAGAATATGCATCATTTCTAGGGTAGTCATTTCTAGGTGGTAAGTAATTTCTAGGTCTTCTAAAATGTTCAATACTTGGTCTAGCATGCATATTTGTTCTAGGATTGCTATTTCTACGATAAGCATTTGTTTTATTAATCCTAGGTTGAGCCTTAGGTGGTTGGGGTTTGGCTTCAACCTTTTCTTTAGGCTCATTCTTAAAACCTATGCCATGCTTGGTTGACTTCAAATTAACAAGGACCTCATTCAAGTTTTTGTGAGAAGAATTAAACTTATCTAAGGTACCTTTAAGTCTAACTACCTCATTTTCGTGATGCATGCAAGAAGAGCAATTTTTAATAGAACTTTCGGGCTTGTCAGCGCTTCTTTTTCCAAAAAACTTGTTTTCCTCTTTCAGCTTCTCATTTTCTAAAACCAGTTTTCAAACTCCTTTTCTTTCAAAGAAAGCTGTTTTTGAAAATCTTTTTCTTTTAGAGAAGCATTTTCTTTTATGCTCTTGACAGTTTTAGAAGCTTTAATAAATTCAGTATATAGCTCATCAAAAGCAGTTCGCATTTCTTCAAGAGTAAAGAAGTTTTTAGAAGAGATTTGACATACCTCATCTTGCTTGTCTTCTTGCGCCATAAGACAAAGGTTTGCGGCTTCGTCTTCTTCTTCTTCGCTTGACTCATCTCCGGAGTCTCCTCCCCAAGAAATGTATGCACGTTGCTTCTTAAAAGGTTTCTTCTCCTTTTTGATGTTTGGGCAATTTGATTTGATGTGCCTGGTTGCACCGCATTCATAGCACTTTATTTGCTCGCCTTGCTTTTTGCCCTTTCGTTCATACTTCTTTCGCATGAACTTTTGAAATCTTTTGATAACGAGTCCAAACTCGTTGTCTCCGTCCTCATCAACTTGAGGTTGGCTTGTGCTCGCCTTATGCGCTATTCTTTGCCTCCTTTTATCATCAACAAGAGGGTTAAGTATTGTAGATTCATAAGTCTTAAGGTTATCTCTTAATGCGTCGATTGTGACATTTGAGACGCCTATGGATTCTTGAATTGCGTCGGCCTTTGATCGCCATGCCGGAGTGAGACTTCTAAGAATTTTTCGAACAAGTTCTCTATCCGTGAATGTCTTCTTGAGGCATGTAGGTCATTTACAATTATTGAAAATCGTTCGAACATTTCATCCACATTTTCACCTTCCTTCATGTGATATAATTCATAAGCATGGGTTAGGAAATCAATTTTAGCTTCCCTTACCTGGTCCATACCTTCGTACGTAATTTCCAGCTTGTCCCACATTTCTTTTGCCGTTGTGCAACACGATATTTTCTTGTAATCGTCAGCATTTACAGCACAATATAACAAATTAATTGCTTTAGCATTATTTTGAACCTTTCGGATATCATCCGCGTCATATTCTTCTTCGGACTTGGGAACCCATTCGTTTTCAACCTTTTTGGTTGGAATTTGATTTCCCTTTGTTATCACCTTCTAGAGATGAAAATTATTTGCTTGAACGAAGATTTTCATCCTCTCCTTCCAGTACGTATAGTTTGTACCGTTGAATAGTGGTGGTCGGGTGGAGCACTGTCCTTCCTCTCTTCCTGCAAAAGAATCATGAGTAGAAGCCATGGAAGTTTCTCTCAAACTGTTAAGTCTTCAGAGAGTTGGGCTCTGATACCAATTGTTAGATAATACGCTTAACGCTTTGGGGGGAGGGGGGGTGAATAGCGTTATAATAAAATTTAGCGTAAACTTGCGGAAATTAAAATTTGCAGGAAATAATTAAGTGCGTTAAATAAACAAAAGGAAAGAACGCACCGATGTATTCTGGTTCACCACAACACGTGGCTAGTCCAGTCCCCGAGAGACTCTCTCGAGATTTTCCACTAACTTGTCAAGCTTACGGGTGCTCAACAAACCTTTACAACTTAAGGACACACGCCTTAACACCTTTGCTCGGAGATACAACACTCCAAGACTTCAACCAAGGAAACACAAGTTCCTTACAACAAGAGAATCACAATTCTCTTACAAGTGTACAAAACACTAAACACTCAAACAAAACACTCCTTAATGAGTAGATATGAGTAAAAGAAGTAAGCTCAAGATCACAACAACTATGGACAAGACTTTGGCTCTCAAAAGCTTTATGAAATGAATATAAAATGATAAACAATAGTATGGAAGCTTATAGCAATAGAATGATCAGTTGTTGTGTGTTGTTGTATTTAAAACACTGAAATGAAGCTGTATTTATAGTTGAAAAACTTGGCATTACCGTTGCCTAATTGCCAATTAAGAGTTGCTGATTTTACTCTGTGACAATCGATTGTCAGGAAGCCACAATCGATCGTTTGCCAATCGTTCCTAAAATCAATCCCAGATTTTACGCTTAACAATCGATTGTCCAAGATCAACAATCGATTATTAGTAACGTTCAAAAAATCATTTCCAGATTTTACGTAAAACAATCGATTATACCAAATAAATAATCGATTATTCAGCAACGTTCAAAAAATCTTTTTCAGATTTTAATATCAACAATCGATTTTACAAAATCAACAATCGATTATTCAGCAACGTTCAAAAAATCTTTTCCAGATTTTAATATCAACAATCGATTGTACAAAATCAACAATCAATTACCTGACGGTATTTGAAAACTTTACGACAACGGTCAGCTTCACAATCGATTGTGCAATGTTAACAATCGATTATTTATCAGACTTTGAAAATCATTTTAGACACTGCCTCTTGCCAATCGATTGTTTTATACTCACAATCGATTATTTAATAATTTTGAAAAAGTCTGGAAGTCACTGCCTCAACACAATCGATTGTTATAATTCACAATCGATTATTTTGTGACTTTTAAAAAACTGATGGACACTGTCTCTTCACAATCGATTGTCATTAGCTTCACAATCGATTATTTTGAGTTTTGAAAAACTTTGATGTACACTGCCTCATCACAATCGATTGTCATAAGGTTCACAATCGATTGTCATGCAGGTTTGAAAAACCTGATGCTCACTGCCTTAACACAATCGATTGTCATTAGTTCACAATCGATTGTCATGCAGTCTTGGCTTAACATAATCGATTATCATAAGTACATAATCGATTATCTTAGTCCAGTTTTATAGAGGCATGTTTAAAAATCATTTTGACTAATGAAAATATGCATGATTTAAGATCATTTAGCATTAAATTAAATATGCATGATTTTGTAAAAAATAATTTTAT
Organism: Nicotiana benthamiana; assembly: GCA_034376525.1. Lineage (NCBI taxonomy): Eukaryota > Viridiplantae > Streptophyta > Magnoliopsida > Solanales > Solanaceae > Nicotiana > Nicotiana benthamiana. The sequence goes on along the minus strand of CM067334.1, from coordinate 68,544,829 downwards.
GAGAGAAGCCATGTCATGAGTCAAGTTGCCGGATCAAGATCACAATTAAGAACGACTCATTTAAACTATAAAACTTTGTCTTGTGCTTGAATCTCGTTATCCACCAATTGTGCGCTTGTACTTGAACTTCGTCATATATCAATTTGCGCTTGTTTGTCATTCATCAAAACCTACACATAGGAACACACATTTTAGTATAAAGCCTTGAGAACGTGTTTCCAACACAGTTTTTACTATTCCGCAAACTGCAGTAGTTAAACACTTAGAACGCAAAAATTAGGTACCGCACAAGTCACTTCCCCCTCTTGTGTTGTACTGATGTTTATTAACATCATTATTACAGGAGAGGTTATGCGATCGCATAAGGGAAATTCCTAGGTGGACAGAAGGGTTTTATAACATATCATCCGTGAGCTAGTATCATTTTCCACCATTGTTGAGCACATTTTGAGCTATTAGACGAGGGACTTAGAGGATTTCACCTAGGTTTCGACTTGACGTATGTTTTATGAGCTAATTACGTGATTTTATTGAAGAATCATCATCTAAATCTCTAAAAACTGGGTGGAAATTGGAGAATTTAGGGCTTGGTTTTTGAAATGAAAATTTGGGATTTGATTTCCCATTTGGACTCCGATTTTGATAAACTTTATATGTACGGACTCGTGGCGAGACGAGGATTCCAAGGATGTGAATTTCATAATTTTTCGAGAAGTGGGCTCGTGGCTCGGGGTTTGCCAATTTTGTGTTATTTGGTATTTTTCGAGTTCTTTCTATTGGGTTAAGTCCCATTAGCTTATTATAACATATTCTTTGTGGTTTTGATAAGATTCCACACTCAAGGAGGTCGATTTATGACGAAAGTGCAAGGCGAGCTAGGATTTTTGCCGGTTTGAGGTATGTAATAGTTATGAATGATATACTGAGGGTTTGAAACCCCGTATTTGCACTATACAACGCTATGTTGAGATGAGACACGTGTTTTATGTTGAGGGTGGTGATGTATTTGATGAGGACTCAGACTTGGTCCATCCCGTTTGATGGCTTACTGTATTTCTTGATTGAGACTGAGCTTGTACTCGCATAATTTGGGCTAGTTGCCACTTTTGGGGCCATGTGCGGATCTGTAGAAATTCTAGGGAGTATGTTGAGCTGATTACTTGCACCATGAATGAGAAATACCTAGGGTTGAATACCCTGTCTTAGCTCAGTGGGCTCGAGAGGCCAAGTCTACAATGACTAAGAGGGGTCAAGAACCCCGTAGTGAGGCTAATTGATATATATACATCGGGTCGGTCTGCACGCTGTGGCTGTATATACATACACATGTATACATATCGGATTGCACGCCTCAGTAGTATATTATATGGATCGGACTGCACGCCACAGTAGTATATTATATGGATCGGACTGCACGCCGCAGTAGCATAATATATGGATCGGACTGGACGCCGCAGTGATAAATAGATCGTACGGCACGCCGCAATATTATAGCGCTTGGGCTGTAGGAGCCCCTCCGGAGTCTGTACACACCCCAGTGAGCACAGTTGATTATATTTGTTGGATTGCGCTGCGCACCGTAGCATATTACATATTATATTGGATCGGGCTGTGTGCCACAATATTTTACATATTATATTAGATCGGGCTGCGTGCCACAACAGTATATATATATAGTGTCAGATCGGGCTACGCGCTGCAACTCTGTTAGTAACTGGTCTGACATGAAGAAAAGTATTCATCAAATTCTTTTCCCTATTTGGTACTTATCTACTGTCTTTACTGGTAGTAATAGAACTCTACAGTGATTTTACTGGATTTCTTACTGTCAGTTGTTATTTGTTGCTATTACTCACTAGGTTGGAAGTACTCACGCTACTCCCTGCACCATGTGTGCAGATCCAGGTACCTCAGGGCCGAGTTCATCTTTCAGTAAATTTTGCAAAGTATTTTCGGGGCTTGTCGAATTAGCTGCCTTACGTCCGGAAGACCTGACTCCTCCACTACTTATATATTTTTGATATTTCTGCATACTCAGATTGTTATATATATTTTAGTGTTATTATGCTATTCTGGTAGAGGCTCTAGACTCATGACCCGTAGATCTATGGGAGATTGGTATTACTAGTTGTTGTATCTGCTAATTTTTGGATTTTCTCTTGTTATTAATGATTTGAAATTAAGGATGTAAGCTCGTATCTCAGAGCGTGAGTACGATTGGCCGGGCTTTCCTAGCAATGTGTTGGGCTTTATCACGTTCGGGTTGGGGTCGTGACAAGTTGGTATCAGAGCCTAGGTTACTAGGCCTCATGAGTATTCAGCAGGTTTAGTAGAGTCTCGCGGATCAGTACGGAGACACCTATTCTTATCCTCAAGAGGCTGCAGAACCTTTAGGAAAAACTTCATATTCTCGAAGTTCTTGTCGTGCGACTTTGTTGATCTGAGAACTAAACATCTGCATTCTATTCTCTCGCAGATGGCGAGAACGCGTGCGACTGGATGTGGCAGACAGCCACCATTGCCACCCACTAGAGGCCGAGGACGTGGCTGTGGTCGTGGCCGAGGCAGAGCTGCAGGGGCAGCACAAGTTGACCCACCTGTTGCCCCCATTAAGCATCAGCCTCTAGCTGTAAAGGTTCTAGCAGCACCTGCTCATGAACCAGTAGTGCCCATTGTGATTCTGGGTCTTTAGGATTCCCTGGACCAGATCTTATCGGTTTGCACTAGCCTGGCTCTGGTAATCTCGGCTACTACCACAGCTACATCTCAGACCGGGAATGGTCATCAGACCTCCCACAGCTCGCACAATAGAGTAGGGTGCACGGGATTTGCAGACCCCAGAGGCACGACCAGTTCTTCCAATTGCCCCTGTTCAGCCCGTTGCCCATGTCCGGCCAGTTGTTCCTGTTTAGGGTGATCGGGTACCAGATGATGAGCAGCGTCATCTGGAGAGGTTTAGTAGGCGTTCACCTCCTACTTTTATCGGTGTTCCGCGCGAGGATGCCTTGAGGTTTATCGACAAGTGTCGACCCATGCTTAGGATAGTACGGATCTTGGAGACTAGCGGGGTATCTTTTACCATGTTTCAGTTCTCTGGAGCAGCCTTTACCTGGTGCGAGGCTTATGAGTGGCATAGGCCGGCAGGTGCAGCGCCATTGTGTTAGCAGGAGTTGTCCATTATCTTTGTGGAGAAGTGGGTGCCTCAATCTCAGAGGGAGGAGTTACACAGGCAGTTTGAGTGTCTTCGTCAGGGGGATATGTTTGTGACGCGATATGAGATGAGATTTGCAGAGTTAGAATGATATGCTCCATGGATGGTTCAGCCGGATTAGGAGAGGATTAGAAATTTTTGGATGGGCTCATTTATCCCATCCGTATTCTTATGACTCATGACCGGATCCTGAATCACACCTTTGAGGAGGCGGTGGACATAGCCCGCAATATTGAGACGGCTCGCTATCAGGAGAGAGAGAATAGGGAGGCCAAGAGGCCTTGACGATCAGGTGTCTGTAGTGGTGCTCCATCTAGTAGCTAGTCTTATCAGAGCATGGGTCGTTCTTTCAAGGATCCACAGCCAGCTCGGTCAGAGTACAGTGGTTAATCTTCTGGTTGGGGTTATCAGGGCTCCCAGCAGGGTTTGCAATCTCTGAGAACACTTATAGCATAGAGTTCATCTCATGCCCCATCTGTTTAGGGTTCATCTCGGCCGAGTTTTTCAGCCAGCGACACTAGTGCGAGGGGTAACCTTCAGTCTCAGCCCCCAACGCCAGAGAGTTTTTATGAGTGTGGCGAGTTTGGGCATATACGGAGGGAGTGTCCGCGTCATTCTTCCAGTTCATCTCAAAAGATGGGTCATCCCTCGTCTTCTTGCCTAGTGTCTGCAGCACCCGCCCAATCAGCTAGGGGTGAGGGTCAGGCATTTAGGGGTCTCCCTAGATGGGGAGGCCGGTCCAGTAGTGGTCAGGCCCGTTGCTATGCTCTTCAGGGCAGGTCAAATGTTGTTGCTTCAGAGGCTATTATTACATGTATTATCTCAGTTTGCCATTGGGATGTCTCAGTTTTATTTTATCCTGTATCCACATATTCTTATGTATCTTCTTACTTTTCTCATCATTTGGGGACTACCTGAGGGTGTCTTGCGTTACCTGTGCACGTATCTACCCCGATGGGTGATACATTTATTGTGAACCACGTGTATCGGTCCTGTCTTATTACTATTGGGGGTCTGCAGACCCGAGTTTAATTGCTGCTATTGATCATGGTAGATTTTGATGTTATTCTGGGCATATGGACTGGCTATCACCATGCCATGCTATTTTGGACTGTCACGCCAAGACAGTCACACTGGCTATGCCGAGTATCCCGATGATCGTGTTGCATGGTACGACTGATTATGTACCTAGCAGGGTAATCTCTTTTTTACAGGCGCAGTTGATGGTTGGGAAGGGATGTTTATCATATCTAGCATTTGTAAGGGAAGTTGGAGCTGAGGATCATAGTCTTAATTCGGTCCCCGTGGTGAGGGAATTTCCGGATGTGTTCCAGCAGACCTGCCGGGTATGCCGCCGAACAGGGATATTGATTTTGGTATTGATTTGGTGCCAGGCGTAGCCCATTTCTATTCCTCCTATCGTGTGGTACCAGCAGAGATAAAAAAAGCCGAAGGAGCAGCAGCAGGAACTTCAAGATAAGGGATTCATTCACCTGAGTGTGTCGGCATGGGGTGCATCAGTGTTATTTGTAAAGAAGAAGGATGACACAATGAGAATGTGCATTGATTACAGACAGTTGAACAAAGTGACAGTGAAGAACAAGTATCCACTGCCTCGTATTGAGGATTCGTTTGACCAACTTCAGGGGGCAAAGGTATTCTCTAAGGTTGATCACTGTTCAGGCTACCACCAACTAAAGATTAGAGATTCTGATATCATGAAGATAGCTTTCCGGAGGAGATACGGGCATGATGGGTTTCTGGTTATGTCATTTGGTCTGACTAATGCCCCAACCACATTCATGTACTTTATGAACAAAGTATTTCGTTCGTATCTGGATTCTTTTGTGATCGTGTTTATTGATGATATTCTGGTGTACTCGCGTAGCCATGAGGAGCACGAGCAACACTTGAGGGTGGTATTGTAGAGGTTGAGAGAGGAAAATCTTTATGCAAAGTTCTCCAAGTGTGAGTTCTGGCTCAGTTCTGTAGCTCTTCTTGGTCACGTGGTGTCCAGTGATGGTATTCAGGTTAACCCAAAGAAGATTGAGGCGGTGCAAAGTTGGCCCAGACTATCCTCAGCTACTGAGATTCGGAGTTTTCTCGGTCTGGCGGGTAATTACCGCAGGTCCGTTTAGGGGTTTTCATCTATTGCTTCGCCTTTGACGAAGTTGACGCAGAAGAATGCACCATTTGTTTGGTAAGATGAGTGGGGGGAGAGCATAAAAATGCTCAAGTCAGTGTTGACTACAACTCGAGTCCTAGTATTGCCATCAACGTCAGGCTCTTATTTGGTATATTGGTATGCTTCGAGAGTTGGGATCGGATGTGTTTTGATGCTGGAGGGTAGAGTTATTGTGTATGCGTCACGTCAGCTTAAGCCTCATGAGAAAAATAACCCTGTCCATGACTTGGAGTTTGCTGCAATAGTTCATGCTTTGATGATTTGGTGGCACTATCTATATGGCATGTCCTGTGAGGTGTTCACGGATCATTGAACTTTTTTAGCACTTGTTTGAGTAGAAGGACCTCAATTTGAGACAGCGGAGGTGGCTTGAGTTACTTAATGATTATGATATTACCATATTGTATCATCCGGAAAAGGCCAATGTAGTAGCTGATTCTTTGAGCCGGAAGACGGTGAGTATGGGTAGCTTGACATATATTCCAGTTAGGGTGAGGCCCCTTGCAGTGATGTTCAGGCTTTAGCTAATTGGATGGTGAGGTTGGCTATTTCTGAACCTAGTCGGGTGTTGGCCTGTGTGTTTTCCCGGTCTTCTTTGTATGATCGTATCAGGGTGCGCAAGTATGATGACCCGCATTTGTTTGTCCCGAAGGGCAGGGTCCAGCACTATAATGCCAGAGATGTGACTATTGATAGAGATGGTGTATTACGGATGCAGGGCTGGATTTTCGTGCCCAATGTTGTTGGGCTCCAAGATTCGATATTAGATGAGGCCCACAGCTCGCGGTATTCTATTCATCCGAGAGCCACGAAGATGTACCAATACTAGAGACATCATTATTAGTGAAGGAGAATGAAAAAGGATATTGTGAGTTATGTGGCTAGGTGTCTCAATTGTCAGCAGGTCAAGTATGAACATCAGAGACCCGATGGTGTATTTCGACAGATGGACATTCCCGAGTGAAATGGGAGAGGATTACTGTGGACTTTGTGAGTGGTCTCCCTCTTACCTCAAGGAACTTTGATTCTACTTGGGTGATTGTGGATAGGTTGACCAAGTTTGCATACTTCATTCTGGTGTGTACGACCTATTCTTCAGAGCGGTTAGCAGAGATTTTCATCTGTGAGATCGTGAGGCTCCATGGGGTTCCAGTTTCTATTGTCTCGGACAGGGGTACTCAGTTTTCTTTCCAGTTCCGGAGCACTTTTCATCGAGAGTTGGGCACTAAGATTCATATGAGCACAACTTTTCATCTCAGAGGGTCGGACAATCCGAGCCTACTATTCAGATATTAGAGGACATGTTGCGTGCTTGTATTATTTATTTTGGGGGTTCTTGGACTGAGTTCTTGCCGCTTGCATAGTTTGCTTATAACAACAGTTATTAGTCCAACATTCAGATGGCGCCATATGAGGCTTTATATGGGAGATGGTGTAGATCTTCAGTTGGCTGGGTTGACCCCGGCGAGGCTAGACTTTTGGGACAGAGCTAATGCAGGATGCATTAGAGAAAGTGAAAATTATCCAGGAGATACTGCGCACGGCTCAGTCGTGTCAGAAGAGTTATGCGGATCGGAAGGTTCAGGGATGTATCTTATATGGTGGGCGAGAAGGTTTTGCTAAAGGTTTCTCCTATAAAAGGTGTGATGAGGTTTGGAAAGAAAGGAAAGTTTAGTCCGCTGTTCATTGGACCTTTTGAGATACTCAGAAGGATTGGGGAGGTGTCGTATATGCTTGCTTTGCCACCCAGCATGTGGGGGGTTCACCTAGTATTCCATGTTTCAATGATCAAGAAGTGTGTTAATGACTCATCTCATGTATTAGACTTCAGCACTATCCAGTTGGATGAGGACTTGACCTATGATGTGGAGCCAGTGGCAATTTTGGGTCGTCAGTTTCAAAAGTTTAGATCAAAGGACATAGGTTCAGTGAAGGTGCAGTAGAGAAGTTGGCTTGTGGAGGAGGCCACTTGGGAGACCAAGTAGGAGATGCGGAGCATTTATCCTCGTTTGTTTGAGACTGTAGGTATGTTTCTCGACCCGCTCGAGGACAAGAGTTTGTTTTGGGGTAGGTTGGCATTTTTGGTTGGGGTTCCGAGGGCCTCGAGGTGTTTTCGGAGGTTCAAACAGATCATTTTCTGTTGGCTAGGATATCAGATTTTGCTGTCATAAATGTTGCATACTTTTGTTCAATGCGATCGCAGGTGTGCTGTTGCGATCGCATAGAAGGTTTGGGGAGGCCTTGGAAATTTTTCTATACGTTCGCGTTCAGGGGTATGCGATTGTATAGGTGGAGGAAGTTGTTCTCTTCGATCTCAGGGAGTCTTATGCGATCGCGTAGTGTTGGGTTCTGAAGCAATGTGATCGCGTAGTATGGGTTGCGATCGCATAGGCCAAATTGGAGGCCTGGAAGAGTTGTTCAATACGATTGCGGGAGAGGTTATGCGATCACATAAGGTAAATGCCTGGGTGGACAGAAGGGTTTTATAACATATCATCCGCGAGCTAATATCATGTTCCACCATTATTGAGCACATTTGTAGCTATTGGACAAGGGAGTAAGAGGATTTCACCTAGGTTTCGACTTGAGGTAAGATTTATGAGCTAATTACGTGATTTCATTGAAGAATCATCATCTAAATCTCTGAAAATAGGGTGGAAATTAGAGAATTTAGGGCTATGTTTTTTAAATGAAAATTTGGGATTTGATGGATCATTTGGACTCCGATTTTGATGAACTTTATATGTACGGACTCGTAGCGAGACGAGGATTCCGGTGATGTGAATTTTGTAATTTTTTGAGAAGTGGGCTCGGGGATCGGGTTTTGCCAACTTCGTGTTTTGGGTGTTTTTCGAGTTCTTTCTATTGGGTTATTGCCCTTTCGGGTAGGGGTAAGGCTTGTCTACATAATACCCTCCCCAGACCCCACCTGGTGGGAGTATACTGGGTAGTTGTTGTTGTTGTTGTTGTTTCTATTGGGTTATGCACCATTAGATTATTCTAACATATTCCTTGTGGTTTTGATCAGATTCCACACTCGAGGAAGTCCATTTGCTAGGAAAGCGAAAGGCGATCTAGGATTTTTGCCGGTTCGAGGTGAGTAATAGTTATGAATGATATACTGAGTGTTCGAAACCCCGTATTTGCACTATATGGTGCTATGTTGAGATGAAACACACGTATTATGTTGAGCGTGGTGATGTATTTGTTGGGGACTCAGACTTGGTCCATCCCGATTGATGACTTACTGTATTTCTTGACTGAGACTGAGCTTGTACTCGCATAATTTGGGCTAGTTGCCATGTATGGGGCCATGTGGCAATCTGTAAAACTCCTGGGGAGAATGTTGAGCTGATTGAACTCATTTTACCTTATGAACAAATAACATCTGTCATGACTTTTGACTGTAAATCATGAAACAAACCGGGCTTTATAGCTTGCACCCTGAATGAGCACTACCTAGGGTTGAATAGTCTATCTTAGCTGAGTGGGGACGAGAAGGCAAGTCTATAATGACTGAGAGGGGTCGTGAACCCGTAGTCAGGCTAACTGATATATATACATCGGGTCAGGCTGCACGGCGCAGCTGTATATACATACACATGTATACGGATCGGACTGCACGCCGCAGTTGTATATTATATGGATCGGACTGCACGCCGCAGTATAATAATATATGGATCGAACTGCATGCCATAGTAATATACGGAATGGACTGCACGCTGCAGTATTATAGCGCTTGGGCTGTAGGAGCCCATCCGGAGTCTGTACACACCCCTAGTGAGCACATTTGACTATATTTATTGGATCGGGCTGTGCGCCGTAGCATCTTTATATATATATATATATATATATATATATATATATATATATATATATATATATATATATATATATATATATATATATATATATATATATATATATATATATATGGTGTCGGATTGGGCTGCGCGCCGCATCACTGTTAGCAACTGGTCGGACGTGAAGGAAAGTATTTATCAGATTCTTTTCCCTGTTTGGTACTTATCTAATGTCTTTACTGCTGGTAATAGAAAGGTATAGTGATTTTACTGGATTTCTTACTGTCACTTGTTATTTATTTCTATTACTCATTGAGTTAGAAGTACTCACTCTACTCCCTGCACCCTGTGTGCAGATCCATGTACCTCAGGGCAGAGTTGATCTTGCAGCAGATTTTTTAGGGTATTTTCGGGGCTTGTCAAGGTAGTTGCCTGGCATCCGCAAGACCCGACTCCTCCGCTACTTCTGTATTTTTGATATTTCTGCGTACTCAGATTATGATATATATTTTAGTGTTATTACGCTATTCTGGAAGAGGATCTTGACTCGCTAACCCCAGATCTGTGGGAGATTGCTATTACTGGTTGTTGGGATGTTTTCTATATATCTGCTAAATTTCAGATTTTCTCTCGTTATAAAGATTTGAAATTAAGGATGTGAGCTTGTAACTCAGAGCGTGAGTGCGATTGGTCAGGCTTGCCTAGCATTGTGCTGGGCTCCATCAGGATCGGGTTGGGGTCGTGACATAACAGGGGTGTCACAAGTCATGAACGTCTACGAGTCACAATAAAAGTCTACTAAAATCCAATAACTAGTACAGTGGTTTGAAGGAAATAGAAATGATAGGATAATAGAGACACGGGGCTGCGAACGTAAACAACTACCTCGTAGTCTCCGACAACCGCCTTGACCGAAGGAATCAGAGCTCCGGAGTGGAACCAACAACGCCTGAATCTGCACACATGGTGTATGGAGTAATGCGAGTACTCTAACCCAGTGATTAATAACTATAAAGAATTATTGAAGGTAAGAAAACACGTACACATAAGGTATTCTATGATGAAGTAGTTAAATAATTTGTAAGCAGTAAACTAGTGAAAAGTAGAGTATAGTCCTTCTACAACAAATACACAGGTAATTGACAGCCAGTTGAGATAAAATAAACACATAGAATTTTGCCCCTCGGGCACAGTATCAACAATTTCTTCCCCTCGAGCTCAATATCATATCACAATGGGTACCCGCGCTCACTGGGGGTGTGCAGACTCTAGAAGGGCCCCCTTATGTCCCAAACGCAATAACAACTCATCTCATCGCATCAAATCTACAACCTCGACCTCATATAAATCAAACCACCTCGTGGTGTATATATGTATCTCAGGCTCTCGGCCTCATATCAATATCGATGTTCCTCACAAAATAGGCCCTCGGCCTTACTCAGTCCAAAAATCATCACTAGCCATCGAGCAATAGTAAAACAGTTTTTCAGCCCAAACATCGTTTAAAATATAATTTAAGTCTTCAAAACTGAGAAAAAATGGATAATTAGTGAAATAGTGTGAAAATATTATGACTAAGTTCAAGTAATAAGTTAAAAATAGTGAGGAAATATCAATAAATAGCCCTTAAAGGTTCAAATAGTTGGCAATAGGCCCAAATATGGCATACAACCCAAATAATGATGACAACAAATAGTTTACAAGCAACTATGATCGGGACGGACCAAGTAACAATCCCCAAATAGTGAACGACCCCACGTTCATTATCGGGCGTGTATATCATCTAATTATAGCACTGCGATGTGCAATCCAGGGTTTCAAACCCTTAGAGCATCACTAACAATCATTACTCAGCCCAAACCGGCTAAATCTCTAGCTCGAGATGCCTTTGCCCCTCGAATCATCCTCCACGTGCGTAGAAACCATCCAAATTCAGAATGAATACGTCACAAAATGCTAAGGGAAAAAAGCCCAAGCGAAAAAAATCAAAAAATACTAATAACCCAAAATTAGCAAAACCAGAGCCGCGTGCCCACTTCTAAAAATTCAGAAATTTTTACATCAACGGGTTCTATCTCCCCTCGAGTTAATGCATATCAAAAGTTCTCAAATCCGACTCTAAATGGTCCTCCAAATCACCACTCAAAACTCAAAAATTCCAAGCCCTAGTTCTTCCATTTTTAGCTTAAGTTTCCATGACACAAGAGAATCGAGTTTAATTTCCGAAATGCTTACCTCCAATGGATTTCCCTTGAATCCCTCTTTAATCTCCTTCAAGAATCTCAAAAAATGAGAAACTATGGGTGAAAATTAGACCAAAATCGCGGACAAGACAACTTAAAAACATTCTGGCCAGGCCTGATTTCTCTTCTTCGCGAACGCGGTCAAACCCACGCATTCGCGAATCACAAACTTGCTATTACGACCCCAAACCGGACCCTGTCGTGATAGCGCTTCTTGTGAAGACAAGGCCAGCCGACACAATTCCCAATTCAATTCAATAATTTAGAAGATTCTATTTAAATGTCTTTTCAATTAATCAGATCTCATAATAGGAGTTTAAGTGAACACTGCGGAATTAAATACAACCCGACATTGGAGTGTCACAAGTCACGAGCATGTGCTAGGGCATAAATGCAATTTAAAAGTCTAAAACATACAAAAAAATACTAATGAATGAAGAGGGAGAAAAGCGGTGCTGCGGACGCCAACAACTACCCTACTAAACTCTAACAACTCTGCCTTCTATCAACCACTACCCGCTACGGGGTTAGAAATACCTTAATTTGCACACAAGGTACATGGATTTTAGTGAGTACTCCAACTTAGTAATTAACAAATGTAAATAAAGAATGAAGGCATGAAGTCACGTAAAGCATATCACGAGGGTGTATAGAAGTAGTTGAAAAACTAGTAAGAAAGCAGTGAAGCTGTAAAATCTCTTAAAATATCTTAGCTCAGTTTAAACTTCTTTGAAAATGGCTTTTTCAATAGATATGCAAATGTATGAAAAATAGTTAGTGCAGATAAGCAAAACAATTGCCCCTCGGGCACAAATAACATAGATTAATCGGTAAATATGAAAGATAAATACATAAAGGTTTGCCCTTCGGGCTCAATGTTAACAACTCCACCCCTCGGGCAATATCTCAGAACAATACCAGTCCATCGAGCAATCACATAGAACGATACCATCCCCTCGGGCAATCACATAGAACAATACCAGCCCGTCCGGCTATCATCCCCTCGGGCAATCACATAGAACAATACCAGCCTATCGGGCTATCACATGGAACAATATCATCCCCTCGGGCTATATCTCACATCAGAATGGGTACCCGCGCTCAATGAGGGTGTACAGACTCTAGGAGGGGACACTTCTGGCCCAAATTTAGCAATCTCATGGCATCAGTCTCTGCCATCGACCTAATATTAGTGAAGAAACCTCGTGGAGTATAAATCTCAGGCCCTCGACCTCATAAATATTATCAACAAGCCACTTCGTGGCGTACATATCTCAGGCCCTCGGCCTCAATTCAGTATCAGGGTTTCCTCACAACTAAGCCATCGGCCTTACTCAGTCAAAAATACTCACAAGCCCCTCGGGCATTAGTAAACAAGTGTTTATCAGCCCGAAACATCATTAAAAATATCATTTAAGTCTCAAAATAGAGTAGCAATAGCTGGGTAGTAAAATTGTGGAAAAAACATGACTGAGTTCATCTAATAAGTTAAAGCAGTGAGGAAATAGTAATAAAAATCCCTGAAAGGTTCAAATAGTTGGCACGAAGTCAAATATGGAAATCAACCCAAATCGCGATGATAAAAAATAAGTTTAAGTAAAATACTCGGTAAAATCATCAATCGGGACGGACCAAGTCAAAATCTCCAATAGTACACGACCCCACACTCGTCATCAAGCATGCGCCTCACATCAATATAGCACTACGATGTGCAATCTGAGGTTTCAAACACTTAGAACATCATTTACATTCATTACACACCCTGAACTGACTAAATATCTAACTCACGACGCCTTTTTCCCTCGATCCGGCCTCCACGCGTGTCGATCTATCAAAAATAACAACGGAAACATCAAAATATGCTAGGAGAACAAAGACCAAGCAAAAACAATCAACAACGAGCACAAATTCAGAAATTACCAAAACTCGAGCCCCGATCCTACTTCAGGAAACTCATAAATTTTCACATTAATAGATTCCTTATCTCCCCACGAGTTCATACATATAAAAAGTTATCAAATCCGACCCCAAATGGTCCTTCAAATCCCAAATCAAAAGTCCAATTTGTCATGCCCTAGCTCTTCAAATTCAGGCTTAGTTTTCATAATTTTCTAGGTGTAATTCACATAATAATCAAGTTTTAAGTTTATGAACCTTACCTCGAGGTGACTCCCCTTGAATCCCTCTTCAATCTTCTTCCAAAAGCATCAAAATCAACCAACAATGGAGGAACTTAGCCTCAAATTTGTGGAAATGAGCTTTTAAAACATTTTGGCCCAGCTCTCACTTTTACTTAATCGCGATCACGAAGCACATCCCATAATCCACTCTACACGATCGTGTATATACTAATGCAAAGGTGATGCCCATACAACTATGCGATCGTGAATGAGACCATGCAAATGCGATTCACATAAATATGCATATACGCGATCGCAACAAAATATACGCAAACGCAAAGAACAACCTGGATGCCCCCTTGATATAACTCTATGGGATCGCAATCCTCGTTATGCGATCGCAATGAAGAAAAACCTGCAACAGAACTGAAAACCAAAACCTGCCACATCTAATATGCAAAATTGATCGGTTTAACCACCTGAAGCTCACCCGAGGACCTCGGGACCGCAACCAACATGCCCAGATATCCCATCACATCATTCAAATTTTTTCCAACCTTCAGAATGCTCAAATGATCATGAAAACACCAAATTTTCATCGGTTGAAGCCCAAGAATCCCAAAATAGATTACGCGTTTGATGAAAACCCCAGCCAAACCAAGTTCGATTGACCTAAAATTTTGCACTCATATCCCAAATGATAGTATGGAACTACTGCAACTTCCGTAATTTCACTCCGGCCTCTATATCAAACTCTCACCTATCAACCAAAAAATGCCAAAATCTCAATTTTACCAATTCAAGCCTAAGCCTTCCCCGAACTTCCAAAAGGCATTCCGATCACGCTTCAAATTCCCAAATTACCCAATGAAGCTAGCCAAGTCATAAAAATTCCGTTCCGAGATCATATACAAGCAAGTCAAATGTTGGTCAGACCTATCTCATATAGGCTCGATAAGACATTTTAACTGAAATTACACAATCCAATCTAGCCCATAACCATACCACCACATTTCCACTTCTAATACCATCAATATAATCAAAAACTCACATGTATCCTCTAAATAGGCCCAAACCAAATATAATAACCCATGCCTGCAACCTCAGGAGCAATTATATGATATACCACCTAACTTAAACATATGGAGTGATAAATTTTATTCACAGTCGCTTTACACAATACCCGAATACCGGTAGAAAAACTTTTGTCAAATAAAATCTCATCCCAACAGTTTCATATACAGACAATAATCACTAAAAACGCAGTAAGACATAACCATTTCCCAGATCAACCATTCACGAAGCCACTTCTCCTTTAACGAATACTAATGGAAATTTTCCGAGCCAAGGCTCAATATTATTCTTCCAATATTCTGAAATCGAATCCGTTCATATTTATTAATGATCTCTTCTAATCCAACACATTACTCTGGTGATATGACACATCAATACATGCCTAAGCCACAACTTGCATAATACACACACCAATATGTAATAGTCCGCACATACTCAAATCATGAAAGTGACTCAAGTGAAAGAGCTGCACCTCAAGCTCACCAGTACCACCACAGCAAAAGGCTGAGAATCCGTGTAACATCATAGGAATAGAGCACACGATTCTTACCCACAAGGCCACACCTCCACATTACTTCGCTGTGATGCATGATCCTATCCAACACTGCTCCACATGAATCCCCTAAAGTCACTATGCTCGAAGTCAGCAATCACACACAATTTGATGTTTGGAACCAAAGTAAATCATCATACCCATGGTAGAGCAATTAACCTACACCACACAAACCTGAAAGGACATAACTGATGTGCTATTCACCGAGCAATACCCAATTACTCTTCCCACTCGACTAATAATATAAAACCACAATAGAACTACACCATATGTGCCTATAACCCGAAAATCATAACACCTCGCAACACAGATAGGTAAGCCATAGATATCCCTATATTACTAATAAGCTCAAAAACAATCAAAACAACACATCCCTCAATAATAAAATTCAGAGCCAACCAAGCCGACTCATGTTAGAACAGCATCCACATTGGCCTGCCAACAAACGCCTTATCAAGGAAACCTCAAGTTGTTCCTTCTACCTCTATTACTCGGACGGTGTCATACGATACGGCTACTAGCATCAATTCAATACCGAAATCGACAATCTTGCCCGGAGACATGCTCCACTGTAAGAAATACATCCAAAAAGTTCCTCACCACCAAAAATGAATCACTTGTAGAGGTCTCTACAATGACATCCATCACAAAATCCCAAATAAGGAAAGACAATCCTTCCTAGCCGTTAGCTGGGTCATTGAAATATTAAAACACTCTACTAGAACATAATCTATCAAATCTCGTCACTCAATTTGTGGCATTTCTAGCATAGCCAATAGTGCGGCCTTAGAGAAATAGTCAAGAATGACACAACACGGAGACAACCAGTCTGAGCCTAATATCACATAAAAAATCTAACATACCAAGCAACAAAATATCCGCTCGAGTCTCCAAACCCTGATAGTCACTAAACATAGCCGATACACTCTACCCACAACTACAACATAGCTTGAACATGAGAACTCCTAGTCTCCAACTCCATCTAGAACGCAAATCACCATACATGATCCCAACTTAGCCATGCGAATGAATATCACATCTCAAATACCCAATCATTCCACGAGAGATACTCTAAAATTCCTCTGTGCAACCAACCAAACTCGAATATCACAGTCGATCCAATAAGAAAGTGCTGCAATAATACCAATCGAAGTACTATCAACTTAATCACATTTGCTTTTCTGAAACATATACCCTCGTAAAATCACCCTAAATTAGCAATAACTTTTTCTTAATCATCCGATGACCCTTTCTGCAATTATCTAAAGCTCATTTCTCTAATTGTCTGAAACTGCCCGCTGCCTAAAAGTTTTATAACCTTCATTTCAGAATTGAACTGTAACTTCACACATGTAATCTCAATCATTTATGACATACTTCATAACCCCTACCATCCTAGGATAACCATGATAACTTTATTTCCCTTCCAAACTGCAATCAACTATGCATTCCACTAGCCAAGAATTTCCCATTGATCCTATCTAGGAAAGAACTACTATACATCCCATGCTACTCATGCCAATAGAAAAACTATACTTTTCTAACTGTGGTGAAACCATCTAGAACTCCCCGAATTCCATTTGCACAACACTAACCCATCAGGACTGAATCCTTCTAACCCAACCAAGTTACACATGACACTAAAAACCAAATGAATTTGCCGTGCACCTTCAGAGACTCATTACCCCGTAAGCATCCAAAGAGCTAATCATATCCTTGCCAAACCGATCTGATCCGACCCACTACCAAGCTATACCATTTATCTGAATTTCCTTCTGATTTACCTTCAACTTCATATTCCCTCTTGTTGTAGCACCAGAATTCCTCAACCCAGACTCACCACGCGAGACCCAAGCACAAAAACACACCATCAAGGACTCATATGCCGCTGAATAGTCTCTTAAATATTCCCAAAAGGACCACATTCAAAATACTTTACACTTAGGAAACGCCCTGCGAATCTAAATATGTTACCTTTATCTTCCTGATACTAATACATAGAATCCCATAATTAATACAGAAAATATCAAAAGTCTTGACATCTTCAAATTAAAACTCAGTTTCTAACCACATATACAACAATAAAATACCCATTTTACATGTAGAATATTGAACATATTAGAACCATTCTCGAGGGTCATTCACTCTATTCAAAATGCAATTAGCCTGACCCAACAAATAGAACTACACCTGCCTCAATAGCACTCCAACACCAGTGAGTGTAACATCACCTTAGAACAACCAAGCCACTTCCTTCTCTATGCACCTAGCATCCATTACTAACAACAACTAAAGACATGTCGCGATTCTCTTACCCTATGAAGCATAGTATAACCATTGTAAAAATTTTCCTTTACTCGAGCCATCCTCGGTCTCAATTTCCGAAACCAATAACTGATTCACTCACACGCCTCAAACTGGAACCAACGAAGAATCTAACTGTGCAATCGCTACAATAGCAACTCCACCACTTGGCTCAAAGCCATAGATCAAGATTCACCCAATAACTCATAATACTTATACTCTATTCATTCCACAAACCATAGTGAAATTAAACTCGAATCCTTTATAAGCTTGTGAAAACACAGATCAACTAAAATTCAAACTCTCCTGTAAATCTCGCATTTACTCTCGCAATTGTTAAGCCCGCTCTCCTAAGTGACCCAAATTTAAATATCAAAACATATACTTCACTTGTAAATGAGATCTTCCAATAGACAACATAAGGATCACCAAACCTTAGAACACTCCTCATGAGATAACCCACCTGCTTTACCTCCAACTAAAATTTCAATATACTGATTACTAGGAATTTTGACGTATTTTATGCTACTTCTTACTTACGGTGTAAATATAATTTCTTACAAAATAGTACCAAAAAGGCACATACGTTGTGCTTGATTGTAGGTCGATCAACAAAGTTGTGAGATGTTAAAGATTGGCTATAAAGGGGTGAAACCTGCACAAGTACCAAAGAAAAGACAAGCTCAGGACAAATAGGCCTAGTGTGTCCGCACTAGGGAGATTCAGAGACCTAGATTTGAAGGCATCAAAACAGTGTGGCCACAATAGATATTGCGCGGTCCGCATTGAAGACGCTGCGACCGCACCATCATTTCATGCTGTCCCCAGAAGCAATGCTTATAGATATGCCAAGTGCCAAGGTTTAGGCATGTACGGTCCGCGGTCCATTCTGAGCGGACTGGATTAAAAGCCTTTGCGACTGCGGTCCATTCTCCGCGGTCCGCGGAGCTTGGGTTAGAGAGTTGGAATTGCAAAGTCAAGAGACTAATGGGGTCACATACCATTTTTTCGGTCCGCACTGACCCTGCAGTGAGATATTCTTCAAGTTTTTCTAGCTTAGTATAAAATAGAACCTTTTTTCATTTCTAGTGTATCACTTATTTTCAAACTTGAGTTGCGTTCCTGAGAAGACCATTTTTGGATAATTTGGGCACTTTAAGGTAGTTTTGGTCATTGAATCATTATATTTACTTTAGTAATTTAATATTATGTCTTCCTCTTCATCTATTTCTCTATTTTCTCTTGAAGCATGAGTAGCTAGACCCATTAGATAGGGTTGTGGCTCAATCCTAGTGTGGGTAATTGATAGGTGTTTTGATTTAGGGCTACATTGGCTAAAGGTATTTGTTATTTGGGCCAACTTTATGGTTTAAATTATGAATTAATGGTTGCAAACACTGGTTGTGCTAAGTTGACTTGTGCTCTTCTTGAGAAAGAGAGCCTAAGTCCCCAAAATTTTCCCAACAAGGAATTGGGATGGACTCAAGAGAATTGATAGTCCCAATTAAACGGTTAAACCTCGAGAGAGTAATTACCCAGCTAGAACCATAGTTTCTTGAGCAAATTTTCCTATGCAATTGGTCTTGAGAAAGTCAATTGGGCAAAATCACTCTCTCTACCTAGAGGTATAAGAGTGGGTAAAATCATGCAACGATTATAGCATATTTCCCCAATCATGTCGATCGTGAATTAGAAGATATTACCCGTCAATTAGCCACCTAGGTTAAAGTCACTACCATAGTGCCTTTTTATCCATTTTTACAACTTTTAGAAAATCTCGCTTAGCATTATCTAGTTGCAATCATAATTAGTAGTTGATAATAGTAGATTGTAAAGAAAAATCCAAAAATGATTAGATGTGATATTTGGAACAAATCCACAACTCTACTCTAAATAGATACTCGACTCCCCTCCTAGCTCACTGTGGAAATCGATCCCGATCAACAAATATGATAAAAGCTATTGCGACCCTCTCTTCCACTTTTTAGTAGTGCGGAGGAGGCGGCAATCACTTTTTTTGCGCCGCAGCCGGGGAACTAACAGTTTTGGCTATCTATTTAGTTAGTTTTGTGTTTTGTTCTTCTTTCCTTCTTTTTTACTTACTTGTTTATGTCATTTATCAGGTAACACCATGTATTTAAACAACGCTATTGACCTTCTTGGAAACGTGATAGCGGGGAGAAGGTAGAAGTTACTTAGCCAGATGAGGCGCCTTTTACACCTCAAGAACAATGGAGAGGCCGGAATGCCAATGCTAATCCAATTGATAATATTCCAGAAGCTCCTCAGCCACCTCTAAGAGTGGCTCCCAGAGTATTACCGAACCATGGCTAGGTAAGAGCTATTGTCCTACCCTGATTTCGAGCGGGCATCTTTCAAATAACCAATATGATCTTGACCTTACTTGAGCAGCGTGGGTACTTCAGGGGCACTGCGCATTAAAATTCCTAAAAATATCTCAAGGGGTTCATAGATACATGCTAAGGGAGCAAGCAACAAATGTATCCAAGGATGCGCTGAGATTGAGACTTTTCCCATTCTCACTTCGGGGAAAGCATTAGATTGGCTCGAGTGATTCCCCAACAATGCAATCACAAGTTGTGATGAGTTGGTGGATAAATTTATTGCCAAATTCTTCTCACCGAGTCATATGGCAGCACTTCACGATGAAATATTAGCCTCAAGCAAGAGTCAACGGAACCTTTGCATGAAATTTGGGAGAGGTAGAGGAATATGGTGAAAGGGTGCCTGAATGACGATATGACCAAGGCAATGATTCAACAAACCTTTTATCTATGCATCAATAACACAAATCAAGGCATTGTGAACCAATTGGCCGAGGGAATATGAAGAGGCGTGTGATGTACTTGATGAGATGGTCGACACTTCTTCGGCTTGAAAAAGTAGAGTGAATGTGCCCCAAAGTGACCCCACGATAATCCATTTGCATAAGGAATTGTATGATCATGGTCAAGCTATTGCTGAACTTACTACTACGATGAACCAATTAGCAAAGGCATCATTGCAACAAGTCCAAAATCTGTGCCAAGTCAATGCCATGGA
The DNA here is from genome assembly GCA_034376525.1 of Nicotiana benthamiana. NCBI lineage: Eukaryota > Viridiplantae > Streptophyta > Magnoliopsida > Solanales > Solanaceae > Nicotiana > Nicotiana benthamiana. Next base: position 68,524,273 of record CM067334.1, on the reverse strand, counting down.
AGGTGACGCTATGCTTAAGAGAAGGCAAAGAGGGCAACAATCTCAAAGTAATTATGAAAAATATGACAATGATGGTGGTGGTTTTTCAAATGAGCGTTATGATGACCAAAATGAAGAGATTCAATATGTTGACAACTATCAACGCAATAGAGGTAACTCCTCAAAAGAACAATGGCAATCCCAAGAAAATTGGGGCAATAAACAACAAAGTGGTTGTAATTGGAACAAATTGAACCAAAACGGTAATTGGGGGAAGAATAATCTGCGCAACCAAGGGAATTAGAATGGGGATAACAACAATAATTGGAACAACAATGGTCAAAGCGGGTGGAACAACGATGGAACCTAAGTCAACCAGGGCAAGGCTTTCAAAGGCCGCCAATGTACCAACAACCTAACGATCTGACTCCTTTTCAATATCAAGGATATATTTCTTCATGCAATGATATGGGGAGAATAGAAAATATGTTCGAGAAAATGATGAAGAAGAACTAAGATTCCGATGCTCAGTTGGCTTCCCACAATACCTCTATCCGGAACTTGGAGGTGAAATTAGGCTAAACCTCTCAAGCTTTGAACACTAGCCGCAAGGGTGCTCTACCAAGTGATACGGTAGTGATCCCAAAGGGTGGTAACAACAATCATATTATGACGGTTACTACAAGAAGTGGGAGAGGCGGTGATGTGAATGCCTCAAAGAAAAATCAAGTTGTGTATAAAAATGTTAAATTGCGAGATGATGAAGCACCAATGGTTGTTGAAGATGTGGTTGAAGATATTGTGAAAAATGATGTGAGGATTAACATTGGTGAGGCCGAGGTGGAAACTCAAGATGTCGTGAACCTGCCTAGGGAACACGTGATTGACATGTCCGAGTCGGTTTTGCCATAAGACAAGGAACCCTTGCCTAGAACACCTCCACCTTATCCTCAAAGGCCTGCAAAGCAAAGAAATGATAATCATTTAAAATTTTTTATATATGATGAAGAGCTTGTCCATAGATGTGCCTTTGGTGGAGGCTCTTGAACAGATGTCAGAAAATGCCAAGTTTATGAAGGATTTAGTGACAAAGAAGAGGTCTATGGACTGTAAAATAATAAAGATGACTCGCCAAGTGAGTGCTATAGCCAATTCAATGGCACTGAAGCTTGAAGACCCCGAAGCTTTTACTATACCATGTACTATTGGGAGTGCGGACTTTGCCAAAGCTTTATGTGACTTGGGAGCTAGTATCAATTTTATGCCTTACTCAGGTTTATAGACTTTGGGTATTCGGAAACCTAGACCAACTTCAATGAGACTTCAAATGGCATATCGAGCGATGAAGTAAACCTTGGGAATTATTGATGGCGTGCTTGTCCAAGTGGACAAATTTATATTGCCGGCCGACTTTGTCATTTTGGATTGTGAACTAGACTATGAGGTTCCTATTATCTTGGGTAGACCTTTCCTTGCAACGGGGAAGGCCTTGGTTGGTGTTGAAATGGGTGAACTCACTTTCTGAGTGGCTGATGAAAATGTCGTCTTCCATAAATTCAAATCCATGAAACAACCCAATAGATTAGAAGTGTGCTCATTTGTAGACCTTGTCACAGATGTGATTGTGTATGATACTAGTGGTATGATCAACACGGAGGTTCTCTTGAGGACGTGCTAATAAATATGGATGTCAATGATGATGCAAGCAGAGTGGAGTGCGTGAATACATAGATAGGATGGGATCTTATTCTTATGAAACGTAAAAATGTTCTTTGGATCCTGAAAACTGGTAAAATCCACCAACAAAATATTCAATTGAGGAGCCACCACTGTTGGAGTTGAAACCACTTACTTAACAACTCAGGTATTAAATTCTTGGGCTCAAACTCTACTTTACCAGTTATTGTTTTTTCTTACCTTACTAACATGTAGGTTGAGGCCACTTTGGCGGTGCTTCAAAAGCCGAAAAGGGCAATTGGATAGACTCTATCTGACATTTGAGGAATAAACCCCGCATTTTGTATGCACGAAAGTATCTTAGAGGATGATGGGAAGACTTCCTTGGAGAATCAAAGAAGATTGAACAAGGCTATGCAAGAAGTGGTGAAGAAAGAGGTGATCAAATGGTTGGATGTCGGGGTAGTGGACCACATTTCTGATAGCTCGTGGACTTCTCTGGTTCAATGTGTACCGAAGAAAGGCTGTATGACTATGGTGACCAACGGAAAAAATGATCGTCTTCCTACTCGGAATGTTACCGGATGGAAAGTATGTATGGATTACTGGAAGCCAAACAAGGTAACCCGAAAGGACCATTTCCCATTGACATTCCTTGACCAAATGCTAGATCGTCTTGCGGGGCGTGATTTTTATTGCTTTTTGCATGGATACTCGGGGTACAATAAAATCCTAATTGCCCTATAAAGACAAGAGAAGACCACTTTTACCTGTGCGTATGGCACATTCGCTTTCTCTCGAATGTCGTTCGAATTGTGTAATGCCCCGGCGACCTTCCAACGATGCATGATGGCTATTTTCACCGACATGGTTAAAGATATCTTGGAGGTTTTCATGGATGTGTTCAGTTTGGTTGGGGATTACATTGAAGAGTTTTTCGGTAATTTGGATAGTGTGTTGGCCCGGTGTGAAATTACGAACCTCTTACTCAATTGGGAAAAATGCCAATCCATGGTTGAAGAGGGTATAGTGGGTCACAAAATTTCAAAGTGTGGGATTGATATTTACAAACCAAGATAGAGGTGATTTCAAGGCTTCCTCCCTCTACTTCTGTCAAAGGAGTGAGGAGTTTTCTTGGGCACGCAGGTTTTCACCGGAGGTTTGTAAAGGATTTTTCAAAAGTTGTACACCCCTTGTGTAAGTTTCTAGAAAAGGATGCTAAGTTTGTGTTTGATGAGGGATGTATGCAAGCATTCGAGCTTCTCAAGCTTAAGTTGACCACCACCCTTATCATTTCCGCACCAAATTGGAGCATGCCTTTCGAGCTCATGTGTGATGCAAGTGACGTTGCAGTTGGGGCTACTTTGGGTCAAAGTATTAACAAGATATTTCATCCGGTGTGCTATGCAAGCAAGACAGTGAATGAGGCTCAAAGGAAATATACAGTCACCTAAAAAGAGTTTTTGGCTATTATGTTTGCAATGGAAAAGTTTCGACCATATCTATGGGGCCCAAATTTATAGTGCACACCGATCATGCAGCCTTTAGGTATTTGATGACGAAGAAAGACTCCAGGCGAGATTGAGGATATGGGTATTACTACTTCAAGAGTTTTATCTAGAAAATATGGACTGAAAATGTAGTGAGAATCAAGTGGAGGACTACTATTCCAATTTGGAGGAGGAGAGGAGGCCTTGTGATGGCATTGAGATCAATGATTCATTTCCCTATGAGCAACTCCTTGCGGTGTCAATGAATGATAGGCCATGGTTTGCCAATGTTATCAATTACCTTGTGACCGGGATAATCCTGTAGGAGCTCTCTTCCAACAAAAGGAAGAAGCTCATGCGGGATAGTTTGGATTTCTATTGTTATGAGCCATATTTTTTCAAGATTTTCATGGGTGGTTTGATTTGTAGACGTGACTCAGAGGAACAACAGTTATCTCGGAGGCGTGTCATTCCTCTCCCTATGGTGGCCATCATGGTGGGGCGAGGACCGATTCTAACTTTCTTATTTTTGGATTATATTGTCCAACCTTGTTCAAAGATGTGGATGAGTTCTTGAAGAGGTATGACGAATGCCAAAGAGCGGATGGAATTCAAAAAGGGATAGGATGCCTTTCAATACCATTCTTGAAGTGGATATCTTTGATGTTTGGGGCATCAATTTATGGGTCAATTTGTTAGATCTTGTGGGAAAACTTACATTCTTGTGATAGTTGATTATGTCTCAAAGTGGGTTGAATTTGTGGATTTGCCTAACAATCAAGTTAGTGGTCAGGTGGAAATCTCCAACAGGGAAATGAAGAGTATCTTGTCAAAGATGTTAAATGCTTATAGGACCGATTGGTCGAAGAAGTTGGATGACGTTCTATGGGCTTATCGTACGGCTTACAAGACTCTGATTGGTATGTCTCTATATCAGTTGGTGTTTGAGAAAGATTTCCATCTACCGGTTGATTTATAGCATAAAGCCATGTGGTCTTTGAGGAAGTTGAATTTAGAATGGGATGTTGCAGCCAATCTTCGTGTTGAACAACTCAATGGGCTTGATGAGTTTAGATTCCATGCCTACTTCAGCTTGTCCATGTATTAGGACAAGATGAACTACCTTCCTGAGAAATATGCTTGTGGAAAAGAGTTCAAGGTTGGTGATTTTGTTCTCTTTTTCAATTCCCGATTACGTATGTTTCTGGGTAAGCTCAAATCAAAGTGGAGTGGCCCGTTTGAAATTGTGATTTTGTGACCCCGTTTGGTGCTCTTGATCTAATAAATGGTGTAGTTTTAAGAGTTAATGGGCAATGGTTCAAGCATTATCTTGGAATGTTTGATGACAGCCATGTGGTGGCGTTCGTTCATCTCAAGTGATGTGGTGATAACATATGTCATGCCGCGACATTAATTCAGACGCTTCTTGGGAGGCAATCCATGTGTTTTTCTTGTTTTCTTTGATTTTCTTTGTAGTATAGGATTGATTTTTGGGCTAATTAGTTGTAAGATGTTACAAGGTTATGTTGATGCAGTGTAAGACATGATGGATAAATACAGATGTCTCCGAATCGATCCGTGAGACTCTACTAAAGCCGCTCCTGACTTGTGAGACCTATGTAAACTAGGCTCTGATACCAACTTGAAGCAGAACACGATCGTAATGGCGCCTATCATGAAGACAAGGCCAACCGCCACAATTCCCTCAATTCAATAATTCAGACCATTTAATTAAATGTCTTTTCAATTAACTGGATATTGCATAATAGGAGTTTAAATGAACACTGCGGAAATAAGTACAACCCAACGTCGTGGTGTCACAAGTCACGAGCATCTACTAGGGTATAAATAAAATTGAAATGTAGGGAGAAACGCGGTGTGACGAATACTGACAGCTACCCTGCAAAACTGCGACGACTCTGCCTCTAATCAACCACTACCCGTTACCGTGTCAGAAACACCTGAATCTACATACTAGGTGCAGGGAGTAAAGCGAGTACTCCAACTCAGTGAGTAAAAAATGTAAATAAAGAGTGAAGGCATAAAGTAACGTAAAGTATATCACGATGATGTATAGAAGCAATTAAAAAACAAGTAAGAAAGGAATGAAGCTGTAAAATCTCTTATAACATCGTAGCTCAGTCTAAACTTCTTTGAAAATGGCTTTTTCAACAGTTACACAAATGAATGCAAAGCAGTTAGTGCATATAAGCATAGAAATCCCCCCCTTGAGAACAAATAAAATTGTTTTACAGGTAAATGACATGTAAATATGAAAGATAAACACATAAAGGTTCGCGCCTCGGACTCAATGTCAACAACTCTGCCCCTCTGGCAATATCTCAGAACAATACCAGCCACTCAGGCAATCAGATAAAATGGTACCAGCTCTTCGAGCAAACACATAGATATATAGCAGCCCCTCAGGCTATCACATGGAACAATATCAGTCCATCGGGCTTTATCTCACATCGCAATGTGTACCTGCGCTCGTTGGGGGTGTACAGACTTTGGAAAGGGCCCTTTACGGCTCATGCGCAATATTAAGCCACCTCGTGTCCTATATATCTCAGGCCCTTGGCCTAATAAACAATATCAACAAGCCACCTCGTGGCATATATATCTCAATCCCTCGGCCTCAATTCAGTATCAATGTTTCCTCAAAACTAGGCACTCGGCCTTACTCAGTCAAAAATACTCACAAGCCCCTCGTTCATTAATAAAAATATATTTCTCAGCCCAAAACATCATATAAAATATCATATAAGTTTCAAAACGGAGTAACAATGGCTATGTAGTAAAACAATGGAAAATAACATGACTGAATTCATTTAATAAGTCAAAGTAGTGAGGAAATAGGTATAAAAATCCCCGAAGGGTTCAAATAGTTGGCACGAAGCCCAAATATGGCAATCAACCCAAATCATTATGATAACAAATAAGTTTCAGTTAAATACGCGGTAAAATCATCAATCGGGACGGACCAAATAATAATTCTCAATAGTACACGACCCCACGCTCGTCATCAAGCGTGTGCCTTACCTTAATATAGCACTACGATGTGCAATCCGGGGTTTCAAACCCTCAACACATCATTTACAATCATTACTCACCTCGAACCGGTTAAATCTCTAGCTCGCAATGCCTTTTCCCCTCGAATCGGCCTACACGCTCGTCGTATCTATCCAAAATCAGATTGAGAACATCAAAATATGCTAGGGGAACAAAACCCAAGGGAAACAATCAATAACGGGAACAAATCCCAAAATTACCAAAACTCGAGCCCCGAACCCACATCTTAAAACTAAAATATTTTCACATCAATAGATTTCTTATCTCCCCATGAGTTTATACATATCAAAAGTTCTCAAATACGACCCCAAATAGTCCTTCAAATCCCAAATCAAAAGTCCAACTTCTCAAGCCCTATCTCTTCAATTTTAGGATTATCTTTCATGGTTTTTTAGATGGAATTCACATAATAATAAATTATTTAGTCAGAGAATCTTGCCTCCAGGTGATTTCCCTTGAATCCCTCTTCAATCCTCTTCCAAAAGCTTCAAAATTGTCCAACAATGGAGGGCCTTATCCTCTAATTCGCGGAAATGAGCTTTTAAAGCATTCTGCCCAGCTCTCACTTTTACTTAATCGCGATCACAAAAACCCATCGCAATCGTGAAGCACAAACCACAATCAACTCTATGCAATCACATATATCCTCACGCAAATGCGAGCACGAAGCCTTACAACTATGCGATCACGAATGAGACCACGCTATCGCGATTCACAAAAACATACACATACCCGATCGTAGCTTTATCTACGCGAACGTGAAGAACAACCTGGATGGCCCCATGAGACAACTCTACATTATCACGAACTTCCTCACGCGATCGCGATGAAGAAAAACCTGCAACATAACCAAAACCAAAAACTACAACTTTTAATATTCAAATTTGATCCGTTTAACCACTCAAAACTCACCCGAGACCCTTGGAACCTCAACCAAACATGCCCACATATCCCATAACATAATTCAAACTTGTTCCAATCTTGTGAACGCTCAAAACGACATTAAAACACTAAATTCGCATCGGATTCAAGCATAAGAATCCAAAAATCTCCAAGATTACGCTTTTGACCAAAACCCCAACCTAATCACGTCCGAATGACCTGAAATTTTGCACATACATCCCAAATGACACAACTAAACTACTGCAATTTCCATTATTTTATTCCGACTTCTACATCAAAATCTCACCTATCAACCGGAAAAAGCCGAAATCTCAATTTTTTCAAATCAAGCCTAAACCTTCCACGAACTTCCAAAATACATTCCGATTACGCTCCTAAGCCCGAAATCACCCAACGGAGCTAGCCAAATCATAAAAATTCCAATCCGAGATCATATACAACCAAGTCAAATCTTGGTCAAACCTTTCCAATTTGAAGCTACAAATTGAGAATTGTTCTTCCAAATTCATTCCGATTTTCCTGAAAATCAAAACAACCGATTTAAATAAGTCATAACATATAATTTGGGGCAAGCCATGCCTGAGAATTGGCGATCAAAGAGAAAAAGCTCAAAATGACGGGTCGGGTCGTCACACTCGCGTTGACCACAATTTTCATCTATGCGAACGCGTGACACCCATCGCGAACGTGATGCTTCTGCCTCTTACACCTTCGCGAACCCAGACACCTTTACGCGAACGCGATGAAAAATTCACCTTGGACCTATCTGACCCCATTCCTTCTTCGCGATTGAAAATACCCACTCGCGAACGGGATGCAATCCCTTCACAAGCCTTTGCGAACGCGGCCTAGGCTCTCACAAATGTGTAGCTTATAGAACCCGGCCGTTCGCGAACGCGAAGGACAAAATACATGTAACTGCTGGAATAAAAATTTGCAACTTCGTAAACTCCAAAATGATCCGATTGACCATCTGAAACTCACGTGAGGCCCTCGGGACTCTAACTAAAGGTACCAACAGATCCTAAGACCTTATTTAAAATTGTTCCAATCATCGAAACGCTTTAAAGAACATTCAAATTACTCAAGATACATTGAATTCAAGCCTATGTTTTCTAAAATCCTTTGAAATATGCTTTCGATCAAAAACTCAACTAAATCACGTTCCAATGACCTGAACTTTTGCACGCACATCCCAAATGAGACAACAAAGAAACTGCAACTCTCAGAATTCCATTCCAACCCTTATATCAAAATATCACCTATCAACTAAAAATCGCTAAAATATCAACTTCGCCAATTCAACACTAATTCTACCTCGGACCTGAAAAACAAATTCCGATCACATTCCTAATTCATAAATCACCTCCCAAAGCTAAATGAACTATTGGGACTCACATCCGAGCCCTCTAACATATACGTCAAATCCTCTACGAACTCAAACTAATATCTCCTATGACATAAAACACGGATAACGAAGCATGAATAAGTAGAAATAGGAGAAATAGAGTGATAACTCACGAGACGACTGGCCGGGTTGTCATAGTGATAGTTTGTCAACCCAAACCCCGATCCGGTCGTGATGGTGCCTCTCGCTAAGAAAAGTCCAGCCGACCAACTCAAAGTGCCTTTTTAACAATAGCTAAACATAAATGAACAGTTTCAAAGATAATTTAATTACATTATTTTGCGGAAAAACAACCCAAACTCAGCCCAAATCGGGCTGTCACAAGTCTGGAGCATCTAAAGGAGTCTAAATACATTTATAAGACCAATGGTATACAGTATGGAATTTAAATGTCAAAAGGTAGAAAATCTAGTGCCGCAAACACTGGCGGTCATCTGGCTCAGCTGTGATAGCAAATCTTAGATCAGCTCAAAACCCACTATCAGGTAATAAATACATGCATCTCCACACAAGGTGCAGGGAGTAGATTGAGTACTCCAACTCAGTGACTAATGAAAGTAAATAATAACTGAGCAGTAAGAAATCATGTATAACAGATCATCATGCTGTATAAAAGTAGTGAAAAGCCCTTAAATTGAGAAAAATCAGTGAAAACTATGAAATCTTTCGAAGTATCCTGGCTTAGTTTTAAACCTCTTTTAAAAATGATCCTTCAACAATTTCGAAAATAATTTTGACAAGTAAGAAATAATCAGATATCTGCCCCTCGGTTTCAATATCAACCTCTCGGTACAGTATCTGCCCCGCGGGCTCACTCCCAACTCACAAAGCCTCTCGGACTCACTTCCAACTCACAAAGTACAACATCAGCTTCTCAGGATCAATATCAGTATCTCTTAACAGTATCAGCCTCTCAGGCTCAATACGGTATGAAGTAACCAGACAAAGAATAAGAGCACATAATTAGAATGGCAGTTAATGCAGATAAGAAACAACTGCATGAGTGCAATGCAATGTATATGATGGTAAACTATAGTACGCGCTGTGGTGTGCAGCCTGCTCCATTTATTTATCATCGACGGTGCTCACAGGGGGTGTGTACAAAATTCGGAGGGGCTCCTACACTCCAAGCTCAATATTAGCCATCTCGTGGTATCAAATAGTCTGTCCGCCTCAATATCAATATATCATTAATGCGGCGTGCAACCCGATCAATATCAATACATCATTGTTGTGGCGTGCAGCCCAATCCATATCAATATATCACTGTTGCAGCGTGCAGACCGATCCATATCAAGTATAAACATCCCCACCATCCGGTCCTCGACTTATCTCGGTCAAGTAATGCATAGCCTCTCGGGCATAACAAGTTATTGGAATCTAAAGCCTCATATACTTTCATTTAATATTCATGTTCAAAAATACAGTTCATATTTCATTTCTAAATGTTGAAACATGACTGAGAGTATGGTTTTATGAAAACAAGTGAGGAAAACACATATGGATCCCCTAAGTATTCTACATGTTGGCACAAGGCCCCAATCTTAGCAGTAAGCTCAATTATCAATAATAAAGTATGTGTATCAATCGACAATATAGTAGAAAATAATACTCGGGATGGACCAAGTCAAAATCCCCGACGGTATGCGACCCTGCACTCGTCATAGAATGCGTGTCACGCCTCAATATAATGTTACGATGTTAAATTCAGGGTTTCAAACCCTCAGGATATCATTTACAAGAATTACTCATCTCAAGACGGCCAAAAGTCTAGCTCGCGATACCCTTGCCTCTTGAATTTGCCTCCTTGTGCGATGAATCTATCAAAAATCAAAACGAATATGTCGCATTATGCCAAAGGGACAAAACCCAATCGAAAAATATCAAAATTCACGAACTTGACAAAACCCGAGCCCGGGCTCACGTCTCAAAACTCAATAAATTTCATACCAATATGTTCTTCGTCCTTTCACGAGTACGTATACATAAAGAACACTAAAATCGGAGTTCGTTTGACCCTTCAAATCCTAATCGTTTGGCTTCAAAATTCAAACCTATTTCTTGATTTGTAGGCTTATATTTCATGAATATCTAGGTGGAATTCACAATAAGAACGAGTTATAAGTCCAAGAAACTTACCTCAAGTCGTTTCCCCTTTGAATCCTCTTTAATCTCCACCAAGAAGCTCTCAAAATGATCAACCATGGAGGAAAAATGACCCAAAATCGCGGATGAATTTTATATAGACTCACTGCCAAGATTTTGCTCTGAAATCACTGTTCACCCGTGTGGTACTGTTCACCCGCGGGGTTACTGTTCACGCTGCTAAAATATACAGAATCAATTAAAGAAATAGCAACACATTAATATTTTACTAAAATGGCTTTAACTCCATCATACGAACTCGGAATTCGATGATTCTTGTTCCTATAAGTCACAAATAATAATACAAACATAGTACTTCAATCGAACCTCAATTAATAGCTCATTTGCTTAGGACAATACTCATTTCACTTGTTAATCAAATAACAAACATTTCGCATCAAAAACCCAATCACGACTTTATGAAATTAAACTAAATTTTCCAAATCACTCCTGTAATTCATTATCAGTATCCCAGAAGTCTCAAAATCAAATTTCGAAACGTGCAACAAAAACTGGACCTTTGGATCATTACATGCTTATGCTCAAAACACCAAAATCATCCAAAAACTCTTCCAAAACTTATCCGAGCCTCATGGGATCCCTAAAAAGTATATTTAACAAGTCTCATAATATGACACAAACTTAATTGTTTCTTTGAATCACCAAAAACAATGCAAAAATACTATATTCACCTCAGATTCAAGCCTAGGAACTTTGAAACTTCTAACTTCAACATCCGATGCCGAAACACGTCAAAACTAGTCCGAATGAACTCAAATTTTACAAACAAGTCAAAAATTACATAATGATGTTACAATAACTCTCAGATTTTCTTTCTGACTATCCAATAAAAATCTCACCTATCAACCGGAATTCGTCAAAATGCTATCTTTGCCAATTCAAGCTTAATTCGATACATGTTCATCACAAAAATGTTCCGGACATACTCTTAAGTGAAAAATCACCTAACGAAGCTATCCGAACCATAAAATTTGTATCTCAAACCTTACTAAAATAATTTTGGAATGACTTCAAATTTTGCACACATGTCAAATTCGACTTTACGAACTTTCCCCAGTTTTGGAATCGCATTCCGACCCCGATATAAAAATTTCCACTTCTCGTCGAATTTTCTCAAAAACCTTCACATTTTTATATTTAGCCAAATGACTTCAAAATGACCTACGGACATCCGAATTCACTTACGATCGCGCTCCCAACTCCAGAACCCCAATACGGAGCTATTCCCTGACTCGGAATTCCAAACGGACATCTATAACACTGAAATGCCTTCCAACCAAAATTTATGAAATTCTTCTAAAATACTAACTTCCACAATAAATGTCGAAATGCTCACGAGTTATCCAAAACCAAATATGGACATATGCCTAAGTTCAAAATCATCATACGAACCTGCTGAAACTATAAGATATTAATTCCGAGGTTGTTTACTCAAAATTCCAATCTAAGCCATTTTCTTCAACTTAAGTCTACTGCAATAAAATTTTCTTTACGATTTGACTCCGAATTTCCTGAAATTCAACTCTAACCATACGCACAAGTAATTATACCCGAAATGAAGCTATTTATGACTTCCAACTACTGAACGATGCATTAGAGCTCAAAAGCCTGTCGAGTCGTTGCATAACTGAAATGGTTAGATGTTGGATTAAGAATGGTAATAGCTAATTCTCCCTTGCCAGGATATACTTATTTATGTTTTTGATTCCCTTGCCGGGATAGTGTAGTTTGTTATTGATCCCATGCCAGGACTATTGTTATGAATATTGTTGACTGTATATTTGGATCGGGTTGCACGCCGGAACATTACTATATATGGATGAGGTTGCACGCCGCAACAATAATATGATAGATCAGGTTGCATGTCGAAATAGTAATATTGATGGATCGGGTTGCACGCCACAATAATAATATGATGAATCGGGTTGCACGCCGCAACAATTAATATAAATGGATAGGGTTGCGCGTGGCAACATTATTACATATGGATTGGGTTACACGCCGCAACAATTATACAATTGGATCAGGTTGCATGCCGCAATAGTGATAAATGATAGGGACCGAGTTGCGCGCCGCAACAATGTTGTTATTGACTGATGTAGATCTTATATTGTTCTATTATATTTCTCTTAAATTACAGTTGGATTTGATATTTTTTCCCGTAGCATGTACCCTCTCCCACCTTTATCGCTTAACTTTTGTATTATTTTTCCACTATATGTTATATAACTGCACAATTTTATCTTAAGTATGGTCTTAGCCTTGTCATACATCATGGGGGTTATGCCATGCACTAACCGGCACATGGGGAGGGTTAAGCTGACACTACACGCACTATGTGAAGATTCTAGAGCAGCTTTGGGATTGTAGCCCTTGGGGAGCCAGCCTTCAGTACATCCAGAGGTTCCGATGTAGTCCTGCAGGTGTCTGCACGGCCGACGTTCTCTTCTATCTATTTATATGTTTTATTTTTGTGATGACCCAGCCCGTCTTCTTTGGAATTTATGCCCCATTCCCTCACTAACTGCTTCCCCTAAGCTCATTTCTGCTATTTTTGTTTGCTGGGATGTTCTGTGATAGAATTCAGAATTTTTTTGAACACTTAGTCCCTAAATGAGAGCTTAAGTGTTGGAAAATAGTCCGTAATGGAAGCAATGTGATGAAGACCTCGAAATAGAAATTTGATGGTTCTGTTAGCTTCGTTAGGTGATTTCGGGATTGGGAACGTGTTTGGAATGTATTTTGGATGTCCGTATCTCATTTAGGCTAGAAATGACATAGTTAGATTTTTGAGGTTTCCGGTCCGATATTGAAATTTTGATTCGAGGGTCGGAACGGGTTTCCAAAAATTGTTGTAGCGCCATGTCATTTGGGACATGCGTGCAATGTTTCAGGTAAAACGGATGAGTCTTTGATTAGGTTTTGGATGAAAAGCGTGTTTTGGATGAACTTGAAGTTCTTAGGCTTGAATCTTTGATTTAATCGACGTTTCAGTGTTGTTTTAGGTGTTTTCAGGATAAGTATAAGTTTGAATAAGGTATTAGGTGGTATTGGCATTTTTGGTTTTGGCCTCGAGGGCCTCGGGTCTGTTTCGGATGCTCGACGGGTTACTTTTGGAAGTTAGAAGCACATTACAGCAAACGTTCTGTTGTTTTCACTTCTGCACCTTGGGAATTGCAAATGCGCCACCGCAAAAGAATCCTTCGCATAGCACAAGCGAGTTTGTCCTTTTCCCTCAGAGACCGCAGAAGCGGTAAGCTATCCGCAAAGTCGGAGCGGCATAAGCGGTTATACGTTTGCAGAAGCGGACTCCGACCCGTTAAGTGAATCCCAAAAAGTGGTGGTTTGTCCTCATATGTGGGACCGGAGGAGCGGTCCCTCTACCACAAAAGCAAAAACCACTGTCCTGAAAAGGGTTTATCCATGTCTTAATTTCAAAAGTTGAAAAATTATTTGGGAAATCGGGATAAGGCGATTTGGAGTGGGAATTGAAGTGGAAATCACTAAGTAGCGCTTTTATGATCCTTTCTAGTTATATTACATCATTTAGTAATTAAATCTATCATTTAAATTCGAATTAAGGATAAAAAATCGAAGAATTTGGGTGAAAGTTCATTGACTAAACTATTGGGTTTTGAGGTGGCATTCGACCTTAGATTTCTGAGATTATTATATGGTTAGACTCGCGAGAATACGAGGTTTCTGAAAATGTGAAAATTATTTGGTTCCGAGACGTTGGCTTGAGGGGCGTTTTAGTCTTTTTAACTTCTTCATGCCTTACCTTTAATTTTAATAATGGAATTGGTTACTTGCGATGTTATTTACAATATGTAATTTGTTTGAATAGATTTGGACAACTGAAAGTCGTATACTCGTGGAAAGGGCGTGGTTACTTATTGATTTTTACATCTGTTCGAGGTAAGTGGCTTGTCTAACCTTGTGTGGGGGACTTTGTCCCTTAGGATATAATATTTTGTATTTCAAAGCCTGTTACGTGAGGTAACGAGCGCGTACTTGAGCTAATTGTTGAAAACGCAAATTTTTACTTAAAATACTTAAACTGAGTTTTCTATCATATTTGCTTTATTCTACTTGTTACTATAGCCTGTGCTAGTATAGAAAAGCATGTTTAGATGATCCAAAACTTGCCTATTTGTTTAATTTTACATAATTGAAATTACGTGAAGCATGTTAGGCCGGAATTATTTGTCACCTTGTATTTTTGTACTTCAATTATAAATGCTCAGAACTTCTTATTCAGTTGTCCTGAGGTCCTTCGAACTATGGGTATATTGGAGACAAATGGGGTTGACTTCGCCACATTTCGCCTAGCAAGATCCGCCAAGACATGTTGAGAGATTTTTGTTTAGCTAGGCCAGCAGGGTCGCCATCATTGACCTGGGATTAGTTTTCAGAGTTATTCCTGTGGATTTTTCTCTCAGTTACGCGATGTGATGTCCTTCGCAGGCAGTTTAAGTATCTCCAGCAGTGGTCTATGTCAGTTACGCAGTATGAGACTTGGTTTATTGTTCTTACGTGCCATGCTACTGTGATACTCCCCACTGAGGGTGAGAGGGTGCGAAGGTTTGTTGATGGGTTGGTTAAGCCTATCTGTGTTTTGATGGCCATGAGTGTCGGTAGTAAGATTTCTATTTAGAAGGCGGCAGATGGTGCCCGCCGGATAGAGATGGCACTTGCTCAAAAAGGTGGTCATGTGTCTGATAAGAGGCCTCGTCATTCTAGTAGATTCAGTTGTACCTTGTTTGAGGTAGGGATTCCTATGGTAGAGGCCATCCTCCGAGGCCCTTTCAGTCAGATCTCCAAGCCTCTCATGGTACTCTAGGTGGCAGTGGTTCTCTGCCGTATTATTCTGAGCAGCAGTCTTTCAGTGCATCACTAGCTACCATCAGTGCACGCCACTTCAAAGCCTCTGAGGTGATCACTCAGGTCGTTAGGGATAGGCTCAACCTTCTCAATTACCGCATTCAGACGGGTGGTATATGTGTGGATTTTTTATTCACATCAATAGATATTTCTCGAGGTTGAGAGATGCTCGGTCGCAGCAGCAGGGTCCCCGTCCTATGATTCAGGCACCAATTGCCCCACAATTTGCCCAGCCAACTAATGGCGGGGGTAGAGGACATAGATATTGAGGCGGAGGCCTTAGAGGTGGAGCTTAGACCGCTAGGGGTAGGGGTCAGCTAGTAGCGTATCATTCCAGGGATTTGATTCAGGAGGTGGGGCCCAACCCTGTTGATGCTGTGATTACAAGTACTATTCTAGCTCTGGTTGAAATGCTTCTGTGCTATTTGATCCTAGTTCTACATATTCATATGTGTCGTCCTATTTTGCACCCTATTTGGTTAGGCCTAATAAGGCCCTTAGTGTTCTCGTATATGTGTCCACACTAGTGGGTGATTCTATAGTGGTGGGTCGGGTTTATCATTCCTGTGTTATGGTATTCAGGGCCTCTTGAGACCCGTGTTGACTTGTTGCTCTTGGATATGGTAGATTTCGACGTCATATTAGCGATGGATTGGTTGTCCCCATGTCATACGATCTTGGATTTCCATGCCAAGATCGTGACCTTAGCATTGCCAGATTTGCCCCGACTAGATTGGAAAGAGACCCCGGGTCATACCACTCAGAATGTTATTCCATAAGTGAAGGCTGAGTGCATGGTCGAGAAGGGGTGTCTAGTATCTTGCATATGTTTGCGACTCCAATGCTGAGGTCCTGTCTATTGATTATGTTCCTATTGTTCGAGAGTTCCCCGAGGTTTTTCCTTCAGACCTACTAGGCATGCCGTCTAACAGGGATATTGATGTTTGATTGATCTGGTTCCGGTTGCTCAGCCCATTTCTATTTCGGCGTATCGTGCGGCACCGCTAGAGTTGAAAGAGTTAAACGATCAGCTTCAGGACTTGCTTGAGAAGAGTTTCATTAGACCAAGTGCTTCGCCGTGGGGCGTACCATTAATATTTGTGAAGAAAAAGGATGGTTCGATGAGGAAGTGCATTGACTACCGACAGTTCAATAAGGTGACGATTAGGAACAAGTATCCATTGCAGAGGATCGACGACTTATCCGATCAGCTTCGGGGTGCGAGGGTGTTTTTAAAGATAGATCTAAGATCTGGCTACCATCAGCTTAGGATTGGGGCGTCTGTTGTCCCTAATAAAGCACTTCGCAGTCGGTATGGGTACTATGAGTTTTTGGTCATGTCATTTGGGTTGACTAATGCCCCAGAAGCGTTCATGGAGTTGATGAACCGAGTGTTCAAGACATATTTGGACATGTTCGTGGTAGTTTTCATTGACGATATTCTTATATACTCCCGTATTCAGGAGGAGCACGAGCAGCACGTCAGAACGGTTCTTCAAACTCTGAAGGATAGTCAGTTTTATGTCAATTTCTCGAAATGCGAGTTTTAGTTGAGTTTAGTCGCATTTTTGGGTCACGTTGTTTCAGCATAGGGTATTTAGGTGTACCCGAAGAAGATAGGGGCAGTCAAGAGCTGTCCTCGACCAGCTTCAGCTATGGAGATTCGGAGTTTCTTGGGGTTAGCAGGTTACTACCGTCAGTATGTGTAGGGGTTTTCATCCATTGCAACCCCCAATGACCAGGTTGATCCGGAAGGGTGCCTAGTTCAGGTGGTCAAATGATTTTGAGGCAAGCTTTCAAAAGCTCAAGACAGCTCTAACTACGGCACCGGTATTGGTTTTACCCATAGGTTCAGGGCCTTATACTGTCTATTATTATGCTTCCCATATTGGGGTTGGTGCAGTATTGATGCAGGATGGAAAATTCATTGCCTATGCTTTGAGACAGTTGAAGATCCACCAGAAGAATTATTCGGTTCATGATCTTGAGTTGGCAGCCATTGTTTATGCCTTGAAGATTCTGAGGCATTATCTAAATGGTGTGACGTGTGAGGTTTATATGGATCACAAGAGTCTTCAGTATCTGTTCAAGCAGAAAGAGTTGAATTGAGGCAGAGGAGGTGGTTAGAGTTGCTGAAGGATTATGATGTTACTATCCTTTACTACCCGGGGAAGGCCAATGTGGTGGCCGATGCATTGAGTAGGAAGTCCGCCAGCATGGGCAGCCTTCCTTATGTTCCAATCAGCCAGAGATTGCTTGCTTTTGATATTTAGGCGTTGGCCAATCATCTTGTTAGGTTGGATATTTCCGAGCCGAGCAGAGTGTTAGATTGCACGGTTGCTCCAATTTCATTTTTGGAGCGTATTCGTGAGCGGAAGTTTGATGATCCCTATCTGTGTGTCCTGAGAGACACGCTCCATCGCGGAGGTGCCAAGAAAGTGACTTTAGGTAATGATGGTGTATTGTGATTACAGGGGCAAGTTTGTGTGCCCAGTGTCGATGGTATTCGAGGGTTGATCTTAGTTGAGGCCCATAGTTCTCGGTATTCTATTCACTTAGGCGCCACGAAGATGTATTAGGATCTGAGGTAGCATTATTGGTGGCATAGGATGAAGAAGGATATACTAGCATATGTTGCTCGATGTTTGAACTTTCACCACGTTAAGTATTAGCATTTGAGGCTCGAGGGTTCATTTCAGAGGATTGAGCATCCCGAGTGGAAGTGGGAGAGGATTACCATGGATTTCGTTACTGGCCTTCCAGAGACTCGGAAGAAGTTTGATTAGGTCAAGGTTATTATTGATAGGCTGACCAAGTCAGCGCATTTCATTCTTATTTTAGCCACCTATTCGTCTGAGAGATTAGCTGAGATTTATATCAGTGAAATAATTCGCCTTCATGGGGTGCCTATATCTATCATTTCATACCGAGGTCTATTGTTTACTTCGCGTTTCTAAGGAGCGGTACAGGAGAGTTGGGCACCTAGATCCAGTTGAGTATCGCATTCCATCCCCATACGGACGGTCAGTCTGAGAGGACTATTCAGATTCTTGAGGACATTCTCCAAGTCTGTGTTATAGATTTTGGAGGTTCGTGGGACTAGTTTTTGCCGTTAACAGAGTTTGCCTATAAAAACAATTATCAAAGTAGCATTCAGTTGGCTCTGTATGAGTCTTTGTATGGTAGGTGGTGTAGGTCACCAGTCGGATGGTTCGAGCCGGGAGAGGCTCGGTTGTTGGGTACTGATTTGGTTCAGGAGGCCTTATATAAGGTCCAGATCATTCATGATAGACTTCGTATAACCCAGTCCAGGTAGAAGAGTTATGTAGACCGCAAGGTCAGAGATGTCCCTTTCATTGTTAGTGAGCGAGTATTGCTTTGTGTATCGCTATTAAGGGCGTGATGACATTCAGGAAGAAGGGCAAGCTTAGCCCTAGGTTCATCGGTCCATTTAAAATTCTTGACCGCGTAAGAGAGGTGGCCTACAGACTTTCCTTGCCACCTGGCTTGTCAGATGTGCATGTAGTGTTCCTTGTATCTATTCTCTGAATTTATCACGGCGATCCATCGCATGTGTTAGATTTCTGCACTGCACAATTGGACAAGGATTTGTCATATAAGGAGGAGCCGGTAGCTATTTTAGACCAGCATGTTTGACTGTTCATATAGAAGAGTTTTCAATCAGTGCGTGTCCAGTGGAGAGGTCAGCCTCCTGAGGCATCGACCTGGGAGTACGAGTCTGATATGCGGAGCCGTTATCCTCATCTTTTTTCCAACTCAGGTTCTTATTTCTTTCGTCCTTTCGAGGATGAACAGTTGTTTTAGAATTGGGGAATATGACGATCCAAAGGGTCATCACCATAACTTTTCCTTATTTCGTGCTTCTGAGGT
Source organism: Nicotiana benthamiana (assembly GCA_034376525.1). Classification (NCBI taxonomy): domain Eukaryota; kingdom Viridiplantae; phylum Streptophyta; class Magnoliopsida; order Solanales; family Solanaceae; genus Nicotiana; species Nicotiana benthamiana. The sequence goes on along the minus strand of CM067334.1, from coordinate 68,504,803 downwards.
CTTTGAAACCTCACTTTTAGTTGGCTCGGTTTGCGTGCACATTCCGGGTGCGTAGTCAAAAAGCTTTTATGTTGAAATATGTGAAAATTTTGAAGAATTTTGATATTAATATTATTGCAGTTGACTTCGGTCAATATTTTTGGTAAATGGACCTGGACCAATGATGTGATGGTCCCGAAGGGTCCGTAGAAAAATAGGACTTGGGCGTGTGCAATGAATCGTATTCCATGGTCCCAAGCCTGTGAAATGAATTTTTGTGTAAAATTATTTTTTGTAATTAATTAAGGAAATTTGAAAGGAAAATGAGTTACAAAATCTATGGTACCAGGCTCGTATATTGGTTCTGATGCCCGATACGTGTCTTAAATATTTGTTAAGACATATCTGTAAAGTTTGGTTGAAAACGGACGTCGTTTAACGTGTTTCGGACTAAAATGAGAAATTTTGACACTTTGAAAGTTGAAAGAAGAATTATCGATTTTGAGGCTTAAATTGATGTAAGTGATGTTATTTTGGCAATTTGATCGCATAAATAAGTAAGTAGAATGTTTTATAGGTTGTGTGTATGTTTGGGTTGAAGCCCCGAGGGCTTGGGTGAGTTTTGGATAGGGGATGAGTTGCATTTTTTTAAACTAGAATCTGCAGATTTTGGCTTCAGGTATCTCAAAGCTTGCGACGCCTGGTTTGCAATTGCGAATGAAGGCCCAGGTCTGCCAAACTTGCAATTGCGAGATATACTTCGAAAATGCAAAGACCCTTTTGCCAGCCCAGAGTATGCAAATGCGAAATCCCAAGCCTGCTAGGTTGCGATATCTACACCTGCATATTTCAAGCTTAGACGATTTTTAAAGCTCATTTTTCATATTTTCAAAAGCCAAAACCCATTGGCGATTTTTCACGAACTCCCCCTTCTCCAAATCATTTGTATGTCAACCTTTAGTTAATTTCTTCGGTCATTAACATCATTTATCATGTTTTTATCTTAAACTCAAGGTTTTCCATGGAAGAATATGGAGATTTTAGGTAGAACTTAGATTTTGATTAAATTGGGGATTTGCACCTCAATTTGGGGTCCAATTTCAAAACAAATAATAGATATGAACTCGTGAGGGAATGGGCAACCGGGTTTTGGTTCGAACCTCGAGTATTGATACGTGGGCACGGTGCATTTTGGGAATTTTTGGGAAAAAATTTGGGAAATTCATTCTGATGCATTCAAATTGATTTATCTAGCATTTGTTATTACATTTGAGTATTTTGTGACTAGATTCGAGCGGTTTTGCGGTGAATTTGACGGGTAAAACCATATTAGAAGCTTGAGTTGAATTTGGAGCTTCGAGGTATGTGTTTGTTTTAACTTTGTCTTGAGGGAATATGATTAGGATATTATTTGTTACGTGCTAATTGTGGAGTACGGTGTATAGGCATGGTGACAGTTATCTATGCATCGGAGTCTATGATGATCGTGAGTCTTATATATGTTAGATTCAAATTTGATGATGCATTTTCCTTGCTTGGTTGATAAGTATAAAGTGGATAGTTGAGGAAATTTTGTGATTGGTTTTTCCTTTTGAGCATTGGCTTGGAATAAAAAAATTTATTAGAGAAGTGATTTATTAAAAGTAGAACATTTTGTGATTGTTCGCTTTTCGGGATGTTAGTATTTATTGTATTCTCCCTAGCTGGAATATTTTAGTTGTTAATTGTATTCCCTTGCCGGGATTTCTTGTAATTGTTGTTACTCCCCTCGCACTTGAGTTGCGGTCATTGTTTGGGTGAGTTCTTGGTATTAAATGTTGAGGATCGAGTTGCACGCCGCAACAGTTGTGATAAATATTGAGAGTCGGGTTTCATGTTGCTACAGTAATAACTGTTGTGGATCGCGTCGCACGCCGCAACAATGATATATATTGTGGATTGGATTGCGCGCTACAACGGAGTATGAACCGAGTGTATTGTTTTCATATGTAGAGACTTCCTGTGTTTTCCTTATGAGTTGTTATTGTTCAGGTTCACTTCTTTACCAATGATTTCTATATATAAACTGTTGTACCCCACAGCATGCTCCCCTCCCTTAAATTGTTTAAATTAATGTATTTCTTGTTATTTCACATATATCTGTACAAGTTATTGTGGTAGGTCCTATCTAGCCTCGTCACCACTTCGTCGGGGTTAAGTCAGGCACTTACCAGCACATGGGGTCGGTTGTGCTGATGATAGACTCTTTGCATTTTTATGCATAGATCAGGGAGCAGCTTACGGACCGCAGCAGTAGCAGATCGGGAGCAGACCATCAGTCCAGAGACTCTTAAGGTAGCCTTGCTGACGTCCGCAGGCCCGGAGTCTCTTCTTACTTTATTCACTTTGTTAGCTTATGTATCAAAACAAACTATTATGATTTCTTTCAAACGATTTGTATTTAGTAATCCTCGAAGTTCGTGAGTACTGTGACACCAAATCTTGGGTAGTGGATTTTGTTAAACTTTACGCATTTCTTTCAGTTAATTATGTTTGAGGCTTCTGCTTATTTTATTTGTTTCGTTCTAATTATATTATCGAAAATGTTAGTGAAAATATTTGACTGTTGGCTTGCCTAGCTCCTAATAGTATGTGCCATCACGACTCACGATGGTGGAATATCCTGGTCGTGACATGTATAACCACCAGAAGCGGTTATATTTTGTATATCACATTGTAACTGAATTTTGGTAACCACCAGAAGTGATATATGCCTATATCCACCAGTAGTGATAATTTAGGCTTTCTACGGTTACAATTGAAGTGAAATTAGATCAAATGTCTCTATACTACTTGCATGCCTCGATTATCTCCTGAAGTAGGAATATCTTAAAAGAGGTTCTAAGCCATCACACAATTTGGTGTAATTAATTCTCATTCAATTTATTATGTTCCGTTCCCTAAAGGATGAGAACTTTTGATATATATTAATCTATTTCCCGAAGTGATTGTGACAATATTAATAAAGCTCGTAAATATGTACGCACTTTTCATGTGAATATATTACAATTCACCTCTAAAAGAGGTAATATGTTTGGTGGAATATATACTCAATATTTTATATTTTAAATTTGCTCCTAAAGAAGTAACACAATTGAAATTTTCTCCTGAAGCAGGAAAATATTCTGAAATTGTGTCTTTCTATGCTTAAGCAAAATAATAAACTATTCAAAGTTATTTTTGAAGCACATTTTCGTTCCTGGAGTGAATAAAGAAATACCACAACTTACCTCCCGAAGAGGTAAAATAACAAAGGATATAAATCTTGTTTATGTGGCATAAAGGTCACCGTCGAACGTACTTGTTGTACGTAAAACATCTTGGAATAATTTATTAAATATCATTACAAGGCAAAAGCATTCTTGTAGAATGTTTTCTACTACAACCACATTAACATGTCATGGTTAGTTATCCAGTTCCCCAAAGGAAATAATAACTCGGATATCTTTTCCGGAAGGATTCAATGACTATGTGGTTACCGCTTTGATATAAAATATCCAGATGTTTAATGGCATTTTCTCCCTGAAGGAGACATTTGTCACAAATTTGATGTATACCAGAAGTGCCTGAGCAATATTTGATGGTACAAAATGTATCAACAACTCCTGAATAGCTAACTGTTTGGCTAGACGACACCATGACACCCGTAGTGTCAGATAAATATTAGATTGTGGATAATAAATAGAGTATCTCGAAGAGCTTACATACAAATATGTCATTTGTATAATATCACTATGGTCAAAACATATGTTGTAGTAAACCTGAAGTTTACTAGTACAAATGACAATCATACTGAGACTAGAAATAATTGGAAGATTGAAAATCTTTATGTTTCTACAATCATATGGGGTAAAATAATGTGTATGTGAGAAGTTACGCTCCTTATTCTTCAATTTTGTACTATATCATGTATCTTAGTAAACTAGAAGTTTAGTAATACAAAAGTAGCCACAGTAAATTAGAAGATTACTAATGCAAAAGTTTATGTCATAGTAAACCAGAAGTTTACTAAGAGATAGCGCATGCCATGATAAACTTGAAGTTTTTATTTGCCATTTTTAAATGAGCTATTTGAGAATTCAGATAGGCATATACTGAAGAACAAGAAGATTCTTCAAGAATTCTCTTGTGTTTCTTGTTCTCATAATAAATTGATTTTACCAGCTAAAGTTGGGATTAAAATCCCTGATTCTGAAATATATAAAATGTGAATATGTGCTCATTCACATGTCATGTGAACCACTTATAGATGCATATATAATATGGTTACATACATGTTTGTTGTCAACATGCAGTTTGGCATTTAATATTGCTTTTTTCAATTAAGAGCATAACATTCAGATTATGAAATCAAGACAGTTCATCTTGATAATGCTGGTTTATATCAAAGCTGGTTTAGCAATGAATACCTTTAATTAATGGCTAAACTATTGCTTATGGGAACAAAGCTTCATGTGTTGGTCTAAGATATTCTAAATTGCATACAGAAGCACTTGTATGTATCAAACCAACAATATATGATAAGTCATCCCCTCACAATTGGATTAGGATAAGAAACCAAATATTTTTGCTATCTTTTCATGTGTGGTATATGATTAATTTCTCTACCAAAATTCACAAAGATATGTTTCCCAAAAAAGATTGGGAATCTATGTTAGTTTTATAGCATTTTGGGGATTGAATGAACAGCTGAAAATTATGCTATACAAATTGAATTATCATCAATATGATCCTCACTCAGAAGATAATTCAAGTAAAATGCCAGAAGCATTTTGCTGATCTAAAATTAAATATCATATTTCAGCTGCAAATGCTCCTATTAAAATTAATGTTCCTGAAGGATACAATATACTGTACGCATGAAGAGTGTCCTAATGTAACAATCCTTGAAAAACAGTAAGAAGCTAATGATCAAAATGAATATAATGAGGAGGAAATGAGCTCTAGAAGAGCTCACGACATAACATATCATGAAACTCCAGAAGAAGTTCAGGTACCTAAATATAAAGAAAGTGATGAAATCTCAACAACTTATGTCGCTAGGGAACCGATACAAAATGATCGTCAACGATACATCTGATACAATATAGTATACAATACTGTGAAATATTGTGAGGATCAGACCAGTATTCCAGACACCTGAAGATGTCGTGCCATTTATATGCGAGTCATAACCTATATGGCTTATTTGATCAAACATCTATATAGATCCCTAAATGACTTAAATTTCCTGAAGCATATTCAACATCTCAGAAAATGTACTTCATCAGATTACAAAGATCTTTGTATGGTTTAAAGCAATCTAGACGTATGTGGTATTATCGCCTTAGTGAATATTTGCTGAAAGAAATCTACATAAGTGATGTTATTTTTTCCATATACTTTATAAAGAAAAAACATCAGAATTTGTTATACTTGCTGTTTATGTTGATTACATAAATCTTATTGGAACTCCAGAAGTACTCCAAAATGCAATTAAATATCTTAATAAAGAATTTTAGATGAAATATTTTGGGAAGACAAAAATTTGTATTGATATGCAAATTGAATATTTAGCAGACGAGATCTTAATCCATCAATTTCCATATGCAACAAGTGTATTAAAATGGTTGTACATGGACAAAGTGCGCCAATTGAGTAAACCAACAATTGCTCGATTACTTGAAGTGGATTGGGATTTGTTTTGACCTCCAGAAGAGGATGAGGAACTCCTGGGTCCCGAAGTACTATATCTCAGTACAATTGGTTCACAAATGTATCTTGCTAATTCTACAAGGACTGACATATCATTTTCTTTTTTACTGGAAAAATATAGTTCTTCTCCTACATAGATTAATGATCTGTTCTTACCTCCAGAAGAGAATGATGAACTCTTTGGTCCAGATATACCCATTGGGTTTTTCCTAGTAAGATTTTTAATGAGGCAACTTTCAATGTATATTTTTAATGTATTTTTTTTTCCTTGACTAGGATTTTTTTTTCTTACGGGTTTTTCCTAGTAAGTTTTTAACGAGGTACATAATAATGAACATCCAAGGAGGAACGTTTCAAAAATATTTATGTGGATGTCCATTTATTACTCTGATTTACATAATCATCTTGAAAAAGATCATCCATTTAGTACTCCATTGATGTTTTCACAAGCAGCGGATGCATGCAGGTTGCAAGCAACTCAATAAAATAACTTGTAGCAGCTTTTTTGTTTGATGAGATTAATTTAATCGATCTGAAATAGTGGTGGAAAATATTATCTACAAATTCAACTTTTGAGAAGATGGTATACATGATTGGGATGTGGAAACTCGAATATTTGAAACAAGGTTTTCATCAAAGGGAGTAAAATACGCGATCCACTCTTTGTTCCTTACTAAGGTTTTTTCCCACGAGTTTTTCCCTATAAGGATTTTAGTGAGGCATCTAGCAATGTATATTACTAAATATGTGTACCTTTTTTTCTTCACTAGGATTTTTTCCCACGGGGTTTTTTCTAGTAAGGTTTTAGTGAGCTCCCAGAAGAAGCTTATCATTTTGGTACTGCGTTATGGATAAATATTACCCCAGCAGAAGATTATCTTTATCTCGTACAGTAGCAGCTTACAAGCAACTTACAAGAAGTTTACAAAACAGCTTACAGTAGCAATTTACAAGCAGCTTACACAACAACTTGTAGTAGCAGCTTACAAACAGCTAACGCAGCAATTTGCAGTAGCAGCCTACACAACAGCTTCCTTTCTTCTATAAATATAGGAGATTTCAGTTTATTATGTACATAAAATTTAAAATTGAATAATAAATCTCTCTCTACTTTTCTTTGATTTCTTTTACTTTGAAGTATTTATTTTATAACATGAATGACTTTCTACTTCGATACAATAATCGATCTTAAATAAAAAGAAGTCATCATACGTTTATACAATTTTATCTTTTTTGTGTAACCTACTTCTCATGTTCTTCTTCTTTTTCTTTTTTCCTATTCCTTTACCCTTCCAAATTTCTATAACTTAGTGTTTCCTTTATTATTTATTATGGGATTTTTTTTATTTGTTGGGTGCTTGTGCTCTTGACAAATCATTCCACAAGTTTAAAAAGTTCATTATTTATACGCACAAAGAAGTGAATTTTAAGTACTAACAAGTGACTTTATTATACAATAGATAAAGTTCGGTTAACAAATGTGAAATTAAGTCAACTTTTTAGATAAGCAATTAAAATATGGAATATAAAGAAAGGGGTAGAGTGATCAGTTGAAGACTATTATTCTCGTCGAAAATTCACTTCTGATAGCGCATCCAATTTCGAAATCACCATACGGGGCTATTTTCATATTCGGAATCCCAAACGAACATTGATAACCCTAAAATGCACTTCAACTCAAACATATGAAATTCCTCCAAAATTCTAACTTTCACAATAGGCGCCAATATATTTTTCGAGTCTTCCAAAATCGGATCCGGACGTACGCCAAAGTTTGGAATCATCATACGAACCTGCTGGAACCTTCAAATCCCGATTCCGAGGTCGTTTTCTCAAAAATCCAATCTTAGGAAATTATTTCAACTTAAAGCTTCTGAAATAAGAATCCCTTTTTAAATCGACTCTGAACTTCCCAAAAATCAATTTTGACCACGCGTACAAGCCATAATACCTGAAGTGAATCTGCTCATGGCCTCAAACTGGTGAACGACACACTAGAGCTCAAAAAGACCGGTCAAGTCATTACAATTCACCACATTGCACTGACATCCACACATTTTAGTCGTTTAAGAGCCGTAAAATTAGCATTCTACCGAATTACCAAGTTTTTGTATGCAATAGCGCACGCCTTCTACATGGGCGCGAGCCACATGAGCCAGATCGCCTAAAATTTTTCCAATCCATAAAAAATAACCTAATAAACAATAGTCAATGCCTTGGCATAATTGTTGCTCTTTTTAACGCATTTTAAGGCCACAAAACATAAATTCTGTTCGATTCTCAATATTTTCATGTGCTTGCATGGGCCCGAGCCACAGGGTCTGGTTCACCTAAAAATTTTCCAGACCATCCAAAACAACTAAGGGAACAATAGTAAATCCATTGCCATGACTGTTGCTATTTATTTTTTGCATTTTTGGGACACAAATATGGAATTTCACTTAATTTTTAAATTTTCGTATGCAATAGCCCGTGCTTTCTGCACGGTCCCTGGCCATCGGACTTAGACCCCAAGAAATTTTTTCAGACCATAAAAAAAGACCTAAGTAACAATAGCCACTAACTCGCCATGACATATACTCGTCTTTTGGTATTTTAGAGCCATAATACTAGAATTCTGCCTGATTTCTTGATCTACATTTACTAAAGCCCCTCCTTATGACTGGGCTCGAGTAACCGGACCTAGACTGTTACTTTTTTTTGACACTTTGAGGCCATAAAACTGAAATTCCACCCAATATCTAAATTATAATGTGCTATAACTCACGTCTTCTGCATGGGATTGGGTCATATGACCGAGATCGATTAAAATTTTTTAGACCATAAAAAATAACCAAAGGAACAATCATTAATGCATTTCCATGTCCGTTGTCCTTTTTTAGAGATATAGGGAAACAACCGAAGAATTTTCCCTGATATTTAAATTTTAGTATGTTATTTAGTCCACGACTTCTATATGGTCCCGTGCCAACATACTGGATAGCCTAAAATTATATCGAAACATCACAAACGACATAAGGAACAATAGTCGCTGCCTCACCATGACCGTCAATCATTTTTTGGCGTATTAGGTTCGTAGAGTTGTAATTCCTTCTGATTCTCATATTTTCGAATGTTATAGCCCACATCTTCTATACGGGACCCGGCCATCAAACTCGGATTGCCTAAAATTTTCTGTACCGTAAAAAATGACCAACGGAACAACAGTCATTTCCTCGCAATGACAGTTTCTCATTTTTTTGAATTTTAAGGACATAAAACTAGAAACCCCCCTCCAATTCCCAGATTTTCATGTGTTATAGTCTATGTCATCTGTATGGGCCCACTACTAGACCCACTGTCATGACCAAATTAACCCTCCGTTTGGTTTCGTGATGGCACATAGTGTCACGACCCTCAACCCGAACCCGATCGTGATGGCGCCTCTCGTGAAGCGAAGGCCAGTCGGCACATTCCCATTCTGATCTGAAGCAAAAAAATAATATGTATTAAATCGTAAACATGAAAAAATCTAAAAAATAAGCAATTAATGGTATAATTTGCGGAAAAAGAAACCCAAGACAGTCTAATACCTAGGTGTCACTCGTAATGGGCATTTATTAAGGTCCGAATACAACTAGATTAAAAATGTGTTAAATACGGTCTAATGAAATCGATGGGGGAGAAAGCAGTGCGACGATTGTCAGGATTCTACCTTGCTAAACTTTGATGGCTCTGCTTTTGAGGAACTAATACCCTTTATCGGGGTCACAAATACGTGAATCTGCACACAAGGTACAGAGAGTAAAATGAGTATTTCCAACTCAGTGTGTAATATAGATAAATGAAGACTGAGCGATAGGAAATGACGAAGAGTACATCAACATGCTATATAGAAGCAGTAAAAAAGTAGTGTGTGTTTCACGTCAATATAGCACGATGTTTTGAAAGGCGAGATTTTATATCATCAGAACAATATTTGAATATTGCCTAATTCGTAGATTTTCGTGTGCTATTGCCCATGCATTCCACATCAGCACGAGCAACCCGACTTGTATAACCAATAAAGTTTCCGAACCATCAAAAATAATTTATGGAATAACAGTCACCGCCTCACCATAAACGCTACAATTTGTTGGCGTTTTAGGGCCATTAAACTTAAATTTCGCTTGATTATGAGATTTTATGTGTTATTGCCAACGCCTTCTTTATGGGAATGGGATACCAAACTCGAATCGTCTAAAACTTTGTCGGACCATCAAAAAACGTCCTAAAAGATAATAGTCATTGTCTTGCCATGAAACGTTCCTCATTTTTTGGAATTCTAGGCACATAAAATAGTAATTTCGTCCGATTTAAATATTTTTATGTGCTATTGCACACGCTTTTTGCATGGGCTGGGGAAACCAAACCCGTATCAACCAAAAATTGGTTGGACCATTAAAATGACCTAAGGATCAATAGTCACAGCCTATCCATAACCGTTACTCGTTTTCTTGGTTTTTTAGGGCCTTAAAAATGTTATTTTGTAGATTCTCAAATTTTTGTGTGTTATAGACCACACCTTCTATATGCGATATGGACAGCAGACATGGATCGCCTAAATATTTACCGAACAAAAAAGTAACCTAAGAAACAATAGTCACCGTCTCGCCATGACCATGACTCTTTTTTTAGTGTTTTAGAGCCATAAAATTAGAATTTCTCCTGATTCCCAAATTTTCATTTGATATAGCCATGCTTTTTGCATGGGCCCGCGCCGTCGGACTCGGGTCACTTAAAAGGATTTCAGACCATAAAAATGACCTAAGGAATAATAGTTACCGCCTCTCCATGAAGTTTCCTCTTTATTTGCACTTTGGGGCCATAAAACTGAAATTCCGCCCAATTTCATAATTTTTATTTGCTATAGCTCACGCCTTGTGTATGGGCCCATGACATCGTATTTGAATCACCTAAATGTTTTTGTACAATATAAAAGAACCTAAGGATAAATATCAACTGCCTCTACATGACCGTTACTCTTTTTTTTCAAACCAGAAGGCCATAAAATTGGAATTCCGCCAAATTCCTACATTTTTGTATGCTATAGCCAACATTTTCTACATGGGACCAAGAAGCCAAATCTGGATCGCCTAAAATTTTGCAAGAACGTCAAGAAAGACATAAGTAACAGTAGTTACTGCTTTGCACATGACCCTTACTCGTTTTTGTCATTTAGCGCAGTAAAATTGGAATTCCGCTAAATTTCTAGATTTTTGGGTGACATAGCCCACGCATTCGGCATGTGCCCTGTCCACATGACCCTGTTCACCTAAAATTGCTGGACCATAAAAAATAACCTAAGGAACATTAACTACGATCGTGCCATGATCTTCACTCCTTTTGACATTTTAGGGCCATAAACCTAGAATTTTACTAATTTCTATATTTTCATTTCTTATAGCCTACGTCTTTGCTTGGACAGCGGTTACCAGACCTAGATCATCTAAAATTTTGTTCGACTATCAAAAACAACCTAAGGAACAATAGTCACCACCTCGCCATGATCGTTCCTCATTATTTGGCATTTTAAAAACCATAAAAGTGCAATTCCACCTGATTTCCAGATTTTTGTATGATGTAGCCTACGCCTTCAGCATGGGCCCTCTACATATAATCCAGATGGCCTAATATTTTTCCAGACATCATTGTCCTTTTTTTGGTATAATAGGGTCATGAAACTAGCATTTTGCCCGATTATCAGAATTTCGTGTGCTATAATACATACCTTTTGCATGGGCCCGGACAACTAGACCCGATTTATTTTGCTAGAAAATTACAAACGACTTAAGGAACAATAGTTACTGCATCACCATGACCTTCACTCGATTTTTTTTGTTAGGGTTATAAAACTACAATTTTGCCAAATTCCCAATTGTTTGTGACGATCCAAAGGGTCATCGAGTTGCGTGCGTAGTCTTGGCACGAAGCCAGATAATTTTTATGTGAAAGTATTTGAATTCTATGATAAAAACTATGAATTTTGATACCAATATTGCTATGGTTGACTTTGGTCAACCTTTTGGGTAAACGGACCCGAACCCAAATCCGTGATGTGACGGTTCCAGAGGGTCCGTAATGATATTTTGGACCCGGGCGTATTCCTGGAATCCAAATCCGAGATCCCAGGTCCGAGTTCAGAGCTTTTCAGTGAAATTGTTTTATGAATATGCTTATGGAAAATGAAAGCGAAAATTGATCAAAAATAGTTGTATCGGGCACGTCTTAAATGGGTGTTAAGCGCTATCTATAAAATTTGGTTGAAAAAGGACGTCGTTTGAACTTAGAAATGAAAATCATGAGTTGTAGGTGTTGATTCGTTGATTTTGATGTTATTTTTGCAATTTGATCGCTCGAGCAAGTTCGTAGGATAATATTGAGTTAGTGTGTGTGGTTGGTAGGGAGCCCCGAGTTCTCGAGAGTCTATTCGGTGGTTGTTCAAGAAGTTTTTGCACTTAGAAAATTGCAAAAAATTGCAGCAGGTATTCTTTCATCGCGTTCGCGTCCTTCTGGTAGCGTTCGCGATTCCCTCTTTTTTTCCCTCCTTCGCGTTCGTGATTAAACCCTTCGCATTCGCATATAACAAAAATTGGACATTTGTTTTTTCCTCTACGCGTCCGCGTGAAGGCTCCCGCATTTGCGTAGGCCAACTGTTAAGCCCCAACTTATATTCTACACATTCGCGATCCTTCAAACGCGAATGTGATGCTCAACTTGCCCAACCCTTCGCGAACGCGACTTTGTTCACGCAAACGCGAAGGGTAATTGCCCAGCAAAATTATTTAAACCCCAAAATAGTGTTCACTCCGAATTTCATCCACTTTTCACTCGAAATCTCTCCAAAAATCCTCCATTGACGAGATTCAAGCTCTACCTTCTTCCCAAATCCTTGGGTAAGTAATCCTAACATTATTTCCTCATTATTCTTCATCAAATCATGAAATTCCTAGATCTAAAACATGAAATCAATGAAGAATTTAGGGGTTTTGGGTTTAGTTAGGGTTTATGGGATTTTGGGTACTTCAACCTCAATTTGAGGTCGAATTGAAAATCTAATATTATATTTGAACCCATGGGATTATGGGAGATTGGGTTTTGGTCTGAGCCTCGAGTTTGGACCACGTGGGCCCGGCATCGGATTTTAGTATCTTTTTAAAGTAAGCTAGGAAATGCATTTCTCGGCTATGGAATTGTGTTTTTGGATTCTTATTGATAATATTGAATCGATTTCTGTTAGATATCATTGGTTCGGGGTCGAATTCTAGAGGAAAGGAGATTGTTAAGCTTTGAGTTTCCATTTTCGGATTCGAGGTAAGTGTTCGATCTAACTTTGGCTTGAGGGAATAGAATTAGGTTGTTAATTGCTATGTGCTATGTGGGGTCGGTGTATTGGTATGGTGACGGTTACCTAAGCGCCCGAGTCAAGCATGAGCGTGATGTCATATTTGCTATTAAATTGTGAAGTAAGTGAACAATTGTGATAATTACTTTTTACAAGAACTATGAAGCGAAAGTTTAGAATTTAATGAACTAAAGAGGAACTTTTGGTACTCCTCCCTTGTCGGGACCATTTGTTGAGTTGTATTCCCTTGCCGGGACATATTGTTGAGTTGTATTTTCCCTTTCCGTGACCATTTGTTGTATTGTTCTCCCTTTCCATGATATTTTTTCTTGATATATATATTTCCTTGTTCCGGTTTGGTTGTGACTATTGATTAGGAGAGTAAGAGAGAGTAAATGCACGAAGGGTGATGTCGTGCACTGTTTAATGAGAGTAAAAGCACGATGCGCTGTTCATTGAGATTAAATGCACGAAGGGTGATGTCGTGCCTTGTATTTGATATTTCTGGTGAGAAGTAAGAGTAAAAGCACGAAGGGTGATGACGTGCATTATATTTCACTACCTTGGTTAGGAATGAGAGTAAAAGCATGAAGGGTGATGCCGTGCAGCTGTTGATTCATTGACTTTCTTGTTTAATTATTATTTATTCAGTTTCATCTATTGATTGTAGAAGTAATAATTTAACAGCTACTCCCCTATCTTGTCCCCTCCCTTTTTATTTGCTTAAATTCTTGCTCTATTTCATATATCTGTACAGTTTGGTTGTGATAGGTCCGGTTTAGCCTCGTCACTACCTCGCCGAGGTTAGGGCGAGCACTTACCAGCACATGGGGTCGGTTGTGCTGATACTACACTTCTATGCCCTTTTTGTGCACAGGTCAGGACCCAGTCTACCGACCGCATCTTTAGATCAGGAGTGATCATTCAGTCCAGAGGCTATGAGGTAGTTCATTGGCATTTGCGGGCCCCGAGTCTCCTCTATCTATTTCTTTCAGTTTGTTAAATTGAATAAAACATACATTCTATGTATTTCTTTCAGACTATTATTTTTAGTACCTTTTAGTTGTCCGTGAGCAGTGACACCAGATACTGGGTAGAGATACGTTGTTAGCTTTCCGCATATTGTATTTCATTATTGTTATTAGAAGATTTCCGTATGTTTAATTAATCATTCTAGTATTTCATTTGTTTTAGATTTATGTTTGTAAAAAATGATTATAAAGGTTGGCTGCCTAACTTCGACAGTAGGCGCCATCACGACTCCCAATGGTGGGTAAATCCGGGTCGTGCCAAGTTGGTATTAGAGCGCTAGGTTACTTGGGTCTCATAGCTCACGGACAAGCTCGGTAGAGTCTGAGGTATCGGTACACAGACTTCTGTATTTATCCCCTAGAGGCTACAGAGTTATGAAAAGTTTCACTTTGTTCATTCTTGCCGTGAGACTTTGTTTCTCAAATATTGATTGTGGTTCTACTCTGTTCTTTCACAGATGGTGAGAACACGTGAGTCTTCTTCTTCAGCGCAGCATCCCGAGCCCCCAACAGCAGCTCCCGCGAGGGGTAGGTGCCGAGTCCGTGCCAGGGGCAGAGCTCAGCCCCAGGCAGCAATTCCAGAGGTGGAGCCTCATATTGACTTTGATGATGAGGTTCTAGCTCCATCAGCTCCAATGGGCCCAACTCCGCATAGCAGGCTCTATGGATAGTGTCGCCAGAGCGGGATTGCTGCCAATAGCACCATCCAATTCTCAGGCTGGAGGAGGGCTTCAGTTTCCTGCTACATGTACTCCGGAGCATGTAGCTCCCCAGACTTAGGTTATCTTGGTTTAGCCTGCAGTGGCAGCTCACACAGGCATTACAGCTCAGGTAGGAGATGGGACGGCCATGTCTTCGGATGCTTTGTGGAGACTTGATCGGTTCTTCAAGATTTTCACTACTACTTTTAGTGGTGCTTCATCATAGGATCCCCAGGATCTTCTATGCAGTTGTCATGACATCCTCTGGACTATGGGGATAGTGGAGACCAATGGGGTCGATTTTTGCACTTTCAAACTTTTGCGGTCCACCAAGACTTGGTGGACAGATTATTGTCTATCTGGACCAGCAGGGTCTCCAGCTTTGACATGGGATCAGTTTGAATAGTTATTTTGGGAGAAGTTTCTCACCGTCACTCAGCGAGAGGCACTTTGCAGATAGTTTGAGCATCATCAGCAGGGCTCTATGGCAGTTACATAGTATGAGACCAGATTTGTTGAATTGGCACGCCATGCAGTAGTAATACTCCCTATCGATGGGAGAGGTTTCGAAGGTTTATTAATGGATTGATTCATCTCATTCGCCTACAAATGGTTGTGGGAGTTGGCAGTGATATTACTTTTCAGGAGGCGGCAAATGCGGCCCGCCGAGTAGAGATGGCATTGGCTCGAGGAGGTAGTCAGAGTTCAGACAAGAGGCCTCGACATTCTGGCATATTTAGTGGTACCTCATCTGCAGGTAGGGATTTCCATGACATAGGCCATCCCCCGAGACCTTTCCATTCGGCACTTTAGTTTTCTCATGGTACGCCATGCGGTGGTGGCCACCAGCAGTATTACTCAGATCAGCAGTCTTTCACCGCACCACCAGCCCCCATCAGTGCACCTCAAATTCAGAGCTTCAGGGGAGGACATACCGATCGACAGGGCCAGCAGTCTCAGCCGCCGAGGGCATGTTATGGTTTTGGTGACACAGGTTATGTTGTTAGATTTTTCTGTTCAGCCTCGAGTAGTTCTTAGCAGCAGGATCCTCGCCCTACGATTCAGGGAGCAGGTGATCCACAGGCTGCCCAGCCAGCTAAAGGTTGGGGTAGGGATCATAGAGATGGAGGGAGAGACCGTAAAGGTTGAGCCCGGACAGCCAGAGGTAGGGGTCAATCCGTAGCAGATCGTACCAGAGATGCAGTTCAGGGATGCAGTGCCTGCCAGGCCGGAGGCCGAGTCATGTGATCCTGTGATTAAAGATACTATACTGGTTTTTGATAGGGGTGCTTTTATATTATTTGATCCGGGATCTACTTATTCTTATGTGTCATCCTATTTTTCACCCTATTTGATTATGCCTAGTGAGGCTCTGGGTATTCCTATGTATGTGTCCACACCGGTTGGTGATTCAATAGTGGTCGACCGAGTGTATCATTCTTGTGTAGTGCTATTTGGGGGTCTTGAGACCTGTGTCGATTTATTGCTTCTAGGCATGGTGGACTTCGATGTTTTATTGGGATGGATTGGTTGTCCCCGTATCATGATATCTTGGATTGTCACGCCAAGACTGTGACTTTGGCCTTGCCAGACTTGCCCCGACTTGAATGGAGAGGGACCCAGGTCATGCCACCCGTAGTGTTATTTCGTATGCCAAGGCTCGACGTATGGTCGAGAAGGGGTGTTTAGCATATTTGGCGTATCTTCGTGACTCCAGCGCAGAGGTTCAATCCATCAACTATGTTCCTATTATTCGGAAGTCCCTCAAGGTTTTTCCTTCAGACGTGCCGAGGTATGCCGCCCGACAGGGATGAAGATTTTTGTATTGATTTGGCTCCTGTCACTCAGCCTATTTCAGTTCTACCATTTCGCATGGCTCCGCCAAAGTTGAAAAAGTTGAAAGAGCAGCTACAGGATTTGATTAATAAGGGTTTCATTAGACCTAGTGTATCACCTTGGGTTGGGCAAGTGTGTTTGTGAAGAAAAAGGACGGGTCAATGAGGATGTGCATTAATTACCGACACTTGAATAAGGTGACAATAAAGAACAAGTATCCACTGCCGAGGATTGAAGATTTGTTTTACCAGCTCCCCGGTGCCAGAGTGTTTTCGATTATATATTTGAGGTTTGGTTATCATCAGCTGAGGATTAGGGCGTCTGATGTCCCTAAGACAGTTTTTGGTACTCGATATGGGCATTATGAGTTTTTGGTCATGTCGTTTGGGTTGACCAATGCCCCGGCAGCATTAATGGACTTGATGAATCGAGTGTTTAAGCCTTACTTGGATTTATTTCTGATTGTATTCATTGATGCTATCTTGGTATACTCCTGCAGTCAGGACATGATCAGCACCTCAGAGTGGTTCTTCAGACTCTGTAGGATAGCCAGTTGTAAGCCAAATTTTCAAAATGCGAATTTTGGTTGAGTTCACTAGCATTCCTGGGTCAGGTCGTATCAGCAGAGGATATTTAGGTGGACCCGAAGAAGATAGAGGCAGCCAAGAATTGGTATCGACCAGCTTCAGCTACAGAGATTTAGAGCTTCTTGGGGTTAGCTGGTTACTACACGCGTTTTGTGGAGGGGTTTTCATCCATCGCAGCCCTGATGACTAGATTAACTCAGAAGGGTGCCCAGTTCAGGTTGTCAGAAGAGTGCACGGCGAGCTTCCAGAAGATCAAGACAACCATGATTACGGCATCGGTATTGGTTTTGCCCACGGGATATGGGCCTTATACTGTATATTATGATGTTTCCCGCATCGGACTTGGTGCAGTATTGATGCAGAATGGCAAGGTCATAGCATATGCTTTGAGGCAATTTAAGATCCACGAGAAACATTATCCATTTCATGACCTAGAGTTGGCAGCCATTGTTCATGCCTTGACGATCTGGAGGCATTATTTGTATGGTGTGACGTGTGAGGTGTACACGAATCACAATAGCCTTCAGTACGTTTTAAGGCAGAAAGAGTTGAATTTGAGACAGCGGAGGTGGTTGGAGTTGTTAAAAGATTATGATGTTTCTATTTTATACCACCCAGGTTAGGCAAATGTTGTGGTCGATGCCTTGAGTAGGAAGTCCGCCGGCATGGTAGTCTTGCATATGTTCCGGTCAGCAAGAGACCGCTTACCTTGTATGTTCCGGCCTTGGCCAATAGGTTATCTTGCACGGTTGCTCGCTTGTCATTGATGGAGCGTATCCGGGAGCGGCAGTTGGATGATCCCCATTTGTGTGTCCTGAGGGACACGGTTCAGAGGAGAGGTGCGAAGGAGATGTCTTTGGGAGATGATGGCATACTGAGGTTGCAGGGGCGAGTTTGTGTGCCCAATGTTGATGGTATTCGAGAGTCGATCTTAGTGGAGGCCCATGGTTCTCGGTATTCTATTCATCCGGGCGCCGCGAAGATGTATCAGGATTTGAGGCATCATTATTGGTGGCATAGAATGAAGAAAGATATTGTTGCATATGTGGCTCGTTGTCTAAATTGTCAGTAGGTTAACTACGAGCAACAGAGGCCCGACAGATTATTTCAGAGGATTGAGCTTCCCAAGTGGAAGTGGGAGAGAATCACAATGGATTTTGTTACTACCTTCCGATGACTCGGAAGAAGTTTGATTCTATATGGGTTATTGTTGATAGCTGACTAAGTCAGTGCATTTCATCCTTGTTGCCACAACCTATTCATCTGAGAGGTATGCAGAGATTTATATCAGGGAGATCGTTCGCCTTCATGGGGTGCCCATATCTATTATTTTGGATCAGGGTGCACAGTCGTATTTCTGGAGAGCGATGCAGCACGACTTGGGTACCCAGGTCCAATTGAGTACAATATTTCACCCCCAAACAGACGGTCAGTCCAAGACGACCATTTAGATTCCTTAGGATATGCTCCGAGCCTGTGTTATTGATTTTGGAGGCTCGTGGGACCAGTTCTTACCGTTAGCGGAGTTTGCCTACAACAACAGCTACTAGTCTAGTATTCAGATTGCCTCGTATGACGTATTTTATGGTAGACGGTGTCGGTCACTAGTCGGATGGTTTGAGCCAGGAGAAGCTCGGTTATTGGGTACATATTTGGAACAGGCGGCTTTTTATAAGGTCAAGATCATTCAGGACAGACTTCGGTCAGCTTCCAGGCAGAAGGGTGTTGCAGATCGTATGGTCAGGGATGTTGCTTTAATGGTTGGTGAGCGAGTATTGCTCTGTGTATAGCCTATGAAGGGCGTGATTAGGTTTGGGAAGAAGGTCAACATGTGGGGAACATGGTATTAAAAACCTCATTTTTTGGTATCTTTATTTTCATGAAAAGTCGGGGCGCGTAGTCGGATAGCTTATATGTTAAATTCTGTGAAATTGTTGAAATTTGTCTTTAAAATGATTAAAGTTTACTTTGGTCAATATTTTGGCTAAACAGAGCCGGACCCATGATTTGACGGCCCCGGAGGGTCTGTAGAAAAATATGGAACTCGGGCGTATGCCCGGAATCGAAGTCCGATGTCCCGAGCCTGAGAAATTAATTTTTGAAAGAAATTTATTTTTCTGAAATTATTATTGAATTAGGAAATGAAAATGGACTACAACGTATTGGTATCGGGCCCGTATTTTGGTTCCGGCCCCTCAAACAAATCTTATATGTAGTTTAAGATATTTTTTGTAAATTGGTTGAAAACATACGTCATTTGACGTGTTTCGGACCTAAATATTAAAAATGAAAGTTTAAGAAGATTGAATGAAAAAGTGATGACTTTTAGGTTTGATTCCTCGTTTATGATGTTATTTTGGCGATTCGATCACTCGGTTAAGTTCGTAGGATGGTGTTGAGTTAGAGTATGTATTTGGAAAGGAGCCCCGAGGGCTCGAGTATGTTTTCGGAGGTGTTTCAGGGTGTGTTAAACTTAAGAAATTGCAGAAAACTATTGTTGCTGGTGTTTAGGTAAATTGCAATCTTCGATCGCATACCCCTTCCTGAGATCGCGTAGGTTTAATTGATCAGGACCATTTTCTGTTCTTTGCGATTGCATGAACTCATCTGTGATCGCGTACCTTAGCCCCTTCATTCTATGCGATCGCATTATGCTTCCGCGATCGGGTTTCATTATTCCAACCCTGGAATGCACATCTCATTTTCTTCTATGAATTCGCACCAAACCTTCTGCAATCGTAGTGCTTCACCCCCTTTCGCTTATGCGATCACAATCTTCCTTCCGCAATCACATGGAGCATTTTTGACCATTGATGGTAAAATCTCAAAACAGAACAAGTGACGGGTTTTTTTTCAGACGGGTTCTTTTTCCCCACAACTCCTAGGCTAATTTTAGAGCACTTCTTCACCAAACCTTCTTGGGTAGGTATTATCTGTGACATGTCTGGTCGTCATTGGAATTTATGCCCCGTTCCCCCATTAACTGCTTCCCCTAAGTTTATTTCTGCTATTTTTGTTTGCGGGAAGTTGGGTGATAGAATTCGGAGTGTTTTGGGATACTTAGTCCCTAAATGAGAGCTTATGTGTTGGAAAATGGTCCGTAATAGTATGAAGACGACCTTGGAATGGAAATCTGATGGTTTTGTAAGCTCTGTTAGGTGATTTCGGGGTTGGGATCATGTTCGGAATGTATTTTGGATGTCCGTTGCTCATTTAGGCTAAAAATGCTAAATGTTGGAATTTTGAGATTTCCGGTCCGATAGTGAAATTTTGATCCGAGGGTCAGAACTGGATTCCGGAAGTTGCTGAAGCATTGTCATTTCATTTGGAATGTGTGTGCAAAGTTTTAGGTCAATTAGACGAGTGTTGATTAGGTTTTGGATTGAATGCGTATTTTGGATGAACTTGAAGTTCTTAGGCTTGAATCTTTGATTTAATCGAGAGTTCGGTGTTATTTTAGGTGATTTAAGGATTGGTACAAGTCTGAATAAGGCGTTTGATGGTAATTATGTTTTTGGTTGGGGTCCCGAGAACCCCGAGATAAATTCGGGTGGTTAAACGGAGATTCGGAGGTTGTTGCATTGTTTTGTTCATCTGCTTCTGTTGTTTCCGGATAAGCGGTTTCGCAGTTGCGGCATAGTAGTCGCATAAGTGGTTTGTGAGGAATGGGCTTAGAACGCAGAAGCGGAAGGCAGCCCGCAAAAGCGGTGACCACATAAGCGCTCCATGTGGTCTTTACTCAAACCGCAAATACGGTTGAATTTCCGCACAAGCGGGACCACAGAAGCGGTCCCTGGACAACAAAAGTGGAAATCACTGTTATGATAAGGGTTTATCCGAGGCTTAATTATAAAAGTTGAAAAATTATTTGGGAGCTCCGGAGAAGGCGAGTTGGAATGGGAATTGATGAGGAAATCACTGGGTAACGTTTCTATGATCCTTTCTAGCTATATTCCATTATTTCGTGATTAAATCCATCTTTAAAATTCGAATTGAGGATCAAAATGAAAAAATTTGGGTGAAAGTTCATTGACTAAACCACTTGGTTTTGAGGGGAAATTCGACCTCCTATTTTTGAGATTTTTATATGCTTAGTCTTGTGAGAGTACGAGGTTTCTGAAAATGTTAAAATTACTTGGTTCCGAGACATTGGCCTAAGGGCGTTTTGGTCATTTACCTATTTTTGTGCATTTGCTTTAATTGTAATAGTGTAATTAGTTACTCGCGATATTATTTACATTATGTAATTGGTTTGAATAGATTCAGGCCATTCGGAGTTGGTTACTCGTGGCAAGGGCATTGTTTCGTAGTGATTTTGTACCGGTTCGAGGTAAGTTTCTTATCTAACTTTGTGTGGGGGGACCTCTCCCCTTAGGTTATATTGACTGTTGTTTTAAATCCTTGTGCGCATGGTGACGAGTGCGTACTTATGCTAATTATTGAAAAATTCACTTTTTTCGCAATAAATAGACTGTGTTTCCTCCCTTATTTGACTCTTATAAATGCAACTTCACTTGTTTTAGCTTAGGGAAAGCATGTAATTTAGCTTACTTGTTTTATTTGACTAAATTGCAATATATGATCTTCGTGAAGCATGCTAGACTAGAATTTTTATCAATTGTCCATACTTAGCATTTCTTTTAACAATAATTGAATTGTTGTGGTGTGTTTAACATTCGGAACTAGGGGACATCACCCCGAAAGCTTCCCTTCGTGTGTTATGTGCTAAGATTGGATGTCGGATACCAAGAGATCCCTGGCACATGATGGATTGTAGAAGGAGGATACTAGGAGATCCTCGGGATACTGGGAGATCCCTCGTGAATAAATGGAGGATACTCTCAGGATACTTGGAGATCCCTCGCGTAAATGATGAGGATACTAGGAGATCCTCGGGATACTAGGAGATCCCCGTTGATCAATATCCAGTAGTGGTTGTTCTTCATTCATAGATTATATTTGTATCATATTTCCATGTTTTTCCTTAATATCATGCTTGATTCTCGATATAACTGTACTGATTATTATGTTTATCTCAGCAGGGCCTCGACCTTCCTCGTCACTACCCAACCGAGGTAAGACTTGACACTTACTGAGTACCGCTGTGGTGTACTCACGCCTCTTCTGCACATGATTTTTCATGTGCAGATCCATGTACTTCAAAGCACGCATACCGCAAGAAGCTGTCAGAGAGCGTATTGGGGACTTGAGGTATACATCTGCTATGTCCGCAGATCCGAAAAGTGTCCTTCTGACTCGATCCTTAGCTACTAGATGTTATATCGATCCCTTATTGTGTTATACTTTCTGGTGACTAGAGCAGTGTAAGATTTCTTATAGCCTGTGTTGCCCGTGGGTTTCCGGGTGTTGGAGGTTATTTCAGTATTCTGTATTGAAGTGTATGTGCCAGGCGACAATTCTATTCATTTTTATGTCATTTGATATTCTGTTATTATTTTCGTAGAAATTGTCAATTTCGCAATATGTTTGGCTTACTTAGTCGTGATGACTAGGTGCTGTCACGACTGTTTCACGATTGGTGAACTAGGGTCGTGATATTATCTAACTTGTTTCTTTCATTTTCCTTCATCATTTATCACATTCCTAGACCTAAATCAAGTAGTTTATTGTAGAAATTGGGGGGAAATGGTAAAATTAGGGCCTTTTGATTTTCTTTGATTTAGACCTCGTTTTGGGGTTTAATTTAAAAATAAATTGTATATTCGAGATAGTGGTGGAATGGTTGACATGGAATTGGTCCGAATCCGGGTTTTAACCAAGGGGGCCCAGGGTTAATTTTTTGAATTTTGGGAATAAAGGTCAGAATTCAATATTTAGGAATAGGGTTTAGTTTGTTTAGCTATTATTGGTGTTTTAATGTCATTATATCATAGATTTGATTGGGTTGGAGACGAATTCGAGAGGGAAAGAGGTCGTTGTGGATTGATTTAGCTGTGGAAGTTGAGGTAAGTGTTTGATCTAACTTTGGATTGAGGGAATATGATTAGAGAACTTTTTTCTAATTGCTCAATATCGAGTACTGTGTATAGGCTTGGTGACGAGTATCTATACACTGGTGTCTAGCATGACCGTGAGTCCTTATATGTGCTTATTGAAATTTTGTTATGACTCATTCTTGTTTTATTGATAATTTCTATATAATGTGAAGAGTATAAGAAAGAATTATGATTTGTGAACTATTTAGAGCGTTGGCTCGAGTGATAAAGTGATTATTGGGTAAGAAATGAAGAAAAGAGAAAAGAGATGTGATTATTCCCTTGCTCTGCTCTTTTCGAATATTGATTCTTGTTGATGCCCCCTTGCTGGAATTCACATGTTTACTTGTGTTTCCCTTGCCGGGACATAGTTGTGTTGTTGTATTCCCTTGCCACAATTTCTCGCATAAATTGTTGCTCCCCTTTCCCCTTATTCGCGGTTGTTATCCAGGTGAGTATTAGAAATATTTATATAAGGAGCGGGTTACGCGCCGCAACAAATATAAAACAATATTGAATGATATGGATCGGACGCCGCATCACCAGTATATATAATTGGATACACATCACAACTATATAAAATTTGATCGGGTTGCACGCCGCATCACCACTAAATATATTTGGATCGGGTTGTTCTGTCTTTGAATTTAAACTTTATGGTATGACTGATGTCTCCCCATAGAATTTTCCCCCTCCTTTTATAAACTGCTTATATTCTTTTTTATTTCCCGTAATATATATATTATAACTGTACAAGATTATCTGGTAGTTTGGTCTAGCCTCATCACTACTTCGCTGAGGTTAGGCTAGGCCCTTACACACACATGGGGTCACTTGTGCTGATTCTACACTCTGTGCATATTTTTGCATCGATCTAGGCGTCAGAGCTACTTTTGAATAGCGGTAGGAGATTCAGGAGCTGACCTTCAGTCCATGGACGTTCGAGGAAGACTTGCTGACATCCAAGGCCCGGATTCCCTTTCTAATATATTCAGTTTGTCATCATCTGGTACCTAAACTGACAGTTTTAATGTTTTCATTAAAACCTTATATTTAGTATTCTCTAGCCGTCCGTGAGTATTGTGACACCTGTTCTTGGGTAGAGTTGTTTTTGGATTTCCATTTTGATTTCAGTAAATTACATTTCAGTCTTCACTTAATTTTTATGTATTCCGCTATTTTAATATTATCGATGCTTGCCAAAAGAAGTAATTAGTTGGCTTGCTGAGTTCCTAATAGTAGGCGCTATCACGACTCCCGACGGTGGAAAGTTTGGGTCGTGACTTAGATTTTAAAATATAAGATGACCTATCGGGTCATCACAACAAAATGTTTACTAAAGATGGTCAAAAAATAAAGACTAAACCTTTACAGAACCCAAGATAAGTCAATTTATCGTATATATACTTTTTTTACTTGGATACACAGAACAATTTTTCAGTCAAAAAGTGTAAACTGATACCCCGTAAATAAATGTGGCTCCGCCGGTGGACAGAGGTGTGAGCTATGCAGTTGGAGAAAAATAGGGAAGATGATGATAGGAAGACAAGATGTCTGTATTTTTGTGCATGTATATTTTTGTATGCAATAGAGTATCTAAAAGGTACAAAATTTAGTCGAGAGTGGCAAAATGAATTGATGCCAAGTATACGGTATTTATATCAAACTAATCAGATAGCAGTCTCTTGAAAAAAATGTATAATTATATAAGCCGGTTGAAGTGGAGTTGGTCTTTCCATAAACCCCGCGCATAGCGAGAACTTAAGGCACCTGATTGCGCTTTTATAAATAAATCGGTTCTCTTGAAGTGAAGAATCCAAATGCAAAATAACAGATTTGCGACGAGTAAAATAGTCTTCAACTGATCACTCTACCCTACATTTTTTTTTTGAAACTGAAGGATAGAAATTATATATAACTTTAGAAAAAGGAGTTACAACCATACGATAAAGTGTTAAGGGTGTTGGTGTTGCCCATAGTAGCTAGGACATTACAAACACTAGTAGGAATAGATTTAAAACTGGTACTAGTGCCATGGTTGCCCTTGTGAAGTTCATCGTGCACAAGAATAGGTGGACAAGCTAGGAATAAACTTTTATCTTTTTTTTTTTGATAGCTTGAGGCTTTCCCTTTCCAGTTTGTGAGCCACTTGATTGTCTTCTCTAAAATTGTGCTTCACTGCTAGGAGCTTCTGATGGAGAATTAACAACCTACATTCAGCAATCAAATTCTGGAAGTTCGAGGTTTCAAAATAAAACTTTAATCACATATGTGCAGTTTGTTTCAATCTCCATAGATGTGTTATTGAAGTCTTTTGTCATTTAAAGACCTTCTATGAGTGATCATAATTCTGCATGCAAGGGTGAGAGTGCATGGGTATTTTTTGGTATCCTACAATCCGATCACCATTGCTATTTATTAGACAACCACCAAGAACTGCAGATTCGTTAGTAATAGAAAAAGCAGCATCACAGTTAAACTTTAAAGAATTTACTAGAGGTTTATGCTAGATTGTCTTAACAGTAATTAATTTATTGTGGAAAGGTTTTTTTTCTGTGAAGAATTGAAACTCTCATGCAAGGTGGAGAGTGGATGTGATTTAGGCCTGGTTTTGTAGATTATTGATATAATTAGTGTTTCTATTTTTTCCAAATTTCCCATAGGCAGAAAGGTAGGAGAGTTTTCCAATGAATGTCAAAGGGATTATGATTAATGAAGGAATCTCTAACTATGGTAAGCCAGTTCCCATTGTCAATGTTTGTATCCAGACGAATTCTCATTTCTTTCCAGAAGTTTTTTGATGAGAGACAGTACAAAAAAATATGGTTAATGTCTTCCACATTCGCCCTACAAGTGGTGCATGTTTCATCAATGTTCATACCAATTTGTTTGAGGAAAGCTCTACAAGAAGACGATTGTGGCTAAATTTCCAAAGGAAAGTTTTAATCTTACTTGGGCAATGGAGGTCCCAAATCCAACTAAAGGTGTCTATTATTGGATTATTTGGACCTAATAATTTATAGTAAGATTTGTTGTTAAAAATACCCGAGGAGGTACAATTCCAACTTCGTTCATCGACTTTAGAATTAGAAGGAGGAGTAGGCGTCATATTTATACTAAGGGAAATATTAGGGGGAAAATCAAATGAAATTTTTCCCATATCCGAAGCCTCATTAGCATAGAGGTTGCCTAGTGTGAGTTTTAGGTCAGATAGATTAAGGGGGCCCTCAATAATGCTTCTTATGGTGGGTAAATTATAAATCCAATTGTTATACCAAATATTGAGGTTGGAGTGGTGGGATGGGTGCCAAAGGATGCCATTATTGATCATCTTCCAACCATGGAGAATGGATTCCAAATAAAGGAGGTGTTTAGATGATTTTTAATGTAAGTATATTTAAAGGTAAGTAAATTACCCCAGGGGGAGGAGGAATTCTTTAAGAGTCTCTATACAAGGCTTGCAAGTGAAGTGGTATTCTTATCAATAGCTTTTCTAATGCCTAGACCCCCTTCCCCTTTGTCTTTAGTAACAATGTATCATTTAATAAGGTGAAGTTTTTTCTTGGTATTGGTCGTATCCCATATGAAGTTACACTGAATTCTATCAATAGAGTTAACGGTCTTTTATGGAAGAAGGGTATATTGCATTAAATGTGAGGGGATTGTACTTAGTGTACTTGTAACGAGCGTGATACGCCATGCAATACTAAGTGTAGAACATTTCCAATGGGCAAGTCTATTTTGTAGCCTATCTAAGATGAATTGAAAATATTTAGCCCTAGGATGATTATTGAGGATAGGAATGCCTAGATAGTTACCAAACTCAGTAGTACATTTTATTCCAAACATGGATTGTAGGTAGCATGAGGTCTCTTTGGGGCGGGGGGGGGGGGGGTATAATGATCTTTGATTTTGCCTTGTTTATGGTTAAAATATATTCCATAGAGAAAAGATCAAGAAAATTTTTAGTACATTGAGAGATTTTTTTATTAGTTTTTCCCATAAGAGTAATGTCGCCAGCAAATAAAAGACGGGAAAAAGCATGGCTTTTAGGACCAGTTTTTGTGGTTCCCAATTATTAATATAAACTTGGCGGTAGATAAGTCTAGAGAGTAATTCAATACACAGAATAAAGATGTAGGGTGAGAGAGGGTCAATCTGACGTATACCCTGCTGGGTTAGAAGTATTTTATTTTTGTACCATTTACTAGGACCCCATTGAAATAGTTTTATGCAATGCATGATAAGTTTGAAAACCTTTGGAGGGAAGATAAAAAATTGAAGGACTTTGTAGATAAAAGACCATTCAATTCTATCAAAAGCTTTGTCCAAGTCCAATTTAATGATCATGTTTAGATTAGAGCTTTTTGAATTTTTAAGAGTGCTCATAGCTCTTGAATAGTGATAGCATTATCATAGGCACTTTATGAAGCTAGATTGTAGGGGGATTATTAGACTAGGGAGGAAGGGTTTAAGAAGGTTTGCAATGATCTTAGTAATAACCTCGTAAGCAGTATTACAAAGGCCTATTGGCCTGAAATTCATAAGGTTATTTGCATTAGGGAATTATTGGATAAAGCATAAGTAGGTATCATTTATGCCATCAGGTAAGGTTTGGGTATTAAAGACTTGTATACAATAATGTATAAAGGAGTCTTTGATGATGTACCAATATTTTTGGTAAAAAAAAAAGGATGAATTCCATCAGGCCTGGGGGATTTAAAATTTTTAAAGGAGAAGATAGCCTTTGTAATTTCATTAATAGAAAGAGGGTTATCAAGGCTATTGAGTTTGTCATTATCAACCTTTGAGGGGTGACTTATGAAGGAGTGTAATGATGAACTAACTTGGGCACTCTGGAAGACTAGACTGAAAAAATTAAGGGAGTGGTCAATAATTTCATTAGGTTATGTAATCCAATATCCATTATATTAACAAAAATACATGATAGTACTGTGATGTTTTCGATTTGAGGCAGTAATGTGAAAAAATCATGTATTTGCATCCCCATCATTTATCCAATTAATCCTCGATCTTAATTTCCAGAAATCATTTTCCACGTGAAGGATGTTATTGTACTCAAGTTTTAGATTAGTTTCACGCTCTTGTAGAAAATCACTATGCAAGTAGTGGGGTGGCGGGGGGGAGGGGGGAGTTTTGCATCCCGCTTAATCTGGCCAGTAAGATTTTCTTTGTAAAAAAAATGTTACCAAAAGTTTAGTTTTTCCAAATAAGGACATTTTTTGGTGAAATCATACTGGTTATTCACAAGATCATTACTAGTCCAGTTTGATCTAATAATATTAACAAAATCTGGATGTCTACACGAAATAGTGTCAAGTCTAAGAGGTTTTTCTCTACCAATGACTTGCTTTGGTATAAAGCTTAATAGAAGAGGATTGTTGTCCGAATGTGATATTGGGAGATGAACAACTATGGATTTCGGATATAAGTTAAGTGATTCTTTATTAAGAAAAGTTCTATCTAACGTCTCCAAAATTAGACCCTTAGATCTTTTCCTACGATTCGACCAAGTATACTTACACCCCTTATAGCAAAGGTGTAGTAGGTTACAATTATTAATACTATTCCAAAATTCTTTACTACGTAGGCTATTTATGGAATTACCACCAAATTTGTCATTACAACTAAGGATCTCATTAAAATCACCACCTAGAAGTCATGGTCCATTGACTGAGTTCTTAATCTTGTTAATACTATTCCACATTTCTTTGCGTTTTGATAATTTAGTGCTAGCATAATTAGAAGATAATAGCCAATTTGTTTTAGAAGGAATTACCTCAATCATGGCATAGATTTCTTGATTATTTCTCACAAAATCATGAACCCTTACTTTGTCTGCGTCCTAAAGAAAGGCCATACCACCAGATTGCCCCTCACTAGGGACCTCTATCATTTGCGAGAAATCAAAGTCACTCAAGAGGGAAAGGTGGCTCCTTGTTTCCAGGAGAGATATCATGCAAATCTTGTGTGTGTCAAGCATCTCTCGAAAGTTAATTATGAAATTCTCATTGTTTCCACCACGGATATTCAAAATTAAAACATTACATGGTCAATACATATTTGGGAGGTTAGGAGGGTTCCCATTACTTCTATGGGCAGGTGGAGTTGGTTTCCTCCTCAAGGAAGGGACCAAGATCATGGCATGCTTGCCCACTGTTGGGTCTTGTGTGGGGCGAACATCTATTGTGAACTTGTGAAGCGCAGTTGGACAACTTAGAACATGTCTTTTTTCTCTTTGATCTTGAAATAGGTAGACTTTTACCTCGTTCGACCTTCAAAATTCTAGGACTGGTCCTGACCCCATTAGGTTTTATACCTCTTCCTCCTCCATTTCTACATTGTTTTGTTCTTAAACATTGAGAGGGGTTGGAATCTACTGGTGCATGGGAGGATTCTCTGGTTGGACATTCAAATGTTGTTGTAGGGGAGGCTGTGATACTGGTGATTGTGGTTGTGATGGGTTGTTTTGTGGAGCTAATGGGTCGAATGAGGTTGTCGATGGAATAAAGATGAGATTCATGTTGTTGATCTCCCCCAGCTCTACCACTCTATTTATATTCCATATCAACTTTTAATTGCGTATCTAAAAAGATGAATTGATTTCACATTTGTTTACCGAACTTTATCCATGGTATAGTAAACTCACTTGTTAGTACTTAAAATTCACTTCTTTGTGCATATAAATAATGTAATTTTATAAACTTGTGGAGTGATTTCTCAAGAGCACAAGAACCCAACAAAGCCCTAAGACTGCTTCTGCGGTCCAAAACCGCTTCTGTGGACTCCTGTCTGCTTCTGTGGAAGGACGCCAAGTCCCAAAATCCGCTTCTGCGAACTCTCCGCCGCATCTGCGGAACCGCCTATGCGGTCCCTTTTCCGCAGATGCGGAAATGACAAAACCAGAACTTCTTAAACATGCAACAAACTAACTCTCTGGTTAACCACCCGAATTCACCCAAAGGCCTCCGGGACCTCAACTAAAAGCGCAAACATGATCTATTACCTTATTCAAACTTGCTCGAACCATCAAAACACTATCGTTAACATCAAAATCATCAAATTTCATCAAATTGAAGCCTAAGTTAAATCAAAACTTCCAAACTCACATTCGATCAAAAAACCCGACCTAAACACCTCCGAATCAATTGAAACTTTGCACAAACATCACAATTCACATAATGGAGCTACTTCCATTCTCGGAATTCCATTCTGACCCTCCGAAAAAAATCTCACCTATCAACCGGGAATCGTCAAAATACTAGTTTCGCTAAATCAAGCCAAATTCCACACTAGACCTCCAAACCCAATTCTGATCGCGCTCCTAAGTCATAAATCACCTAACAATGCTAGCCAAACCATGAAAATTTCGATTCGAGCTCACATAAACATAAGTCAACTCTTGGTCAAATCCTTCAAATTCACAATTTCCAAATGCAACTATTATTTCAAATTCATCCCGAATTTTCCTGAAACTCAAAACCCACGATCCATATAAATCATAATAGTTAACAAGGGACAAGTCATGCCCGAGAACTGATGATAAAAAAACAAAAAGCTCAGAATGACCGGTCGGATCATTACAGCAGTATTCCTTATATTGTTTGTTTCTGCCTTCTACTATTGTTTTCCTTATTTATCCTGCTTAGATTCTCGCTGTAGACTTATTTTATACTGTTTTTCCTTATTTTATCACATATTATGTTTTATCTCAGTATGGCCCTGACTTACTCGACCGTAGTTAGGCTTGGTACTTATTGAGTACCGATATGATGTACTCATGCTCCTTTTGCGCATGTTTTTGCATGTGTAGATATAGATACCTTCACCCAGCCGTATCACCATCAAGGCGTATCGGTTCTTTGTGCGTATAAATAATGTAATTTTTTTAACTTGACGAGTGATTTCTCAAGAGCACAAGAACCCAACAAACAAAAACAAAAAAAATCCCATAATAAATAATAAAGGCAACACTAAGTTATAGAAATTTGGAAGGGTAAAGGTAAAGGACAAATGAACAAGAAGAAGAACCTTACGTAGGTTTATTGTATTACTTTTACAACGTACAAAAGATACATTTATCGATTATTGTATCGAAATAGAAAGTCATTCATGACTTCTTTTATTACTTCTACAAAGCACAAAAGACAAAGAAATGAGAAAAAGACAAATAAAAACGTTAAAATCACAAGAACACATAGGAATTTGTAGTAGAGCTTTTGCCACTCGACACTACCGGCTCAAGTCACATGTGTAGCCACCTATCACCGCGTATTTACAAGCACAACAAACCCAACAATCACTGCAGTCAAAGTTCGAGGTACAAGATCTCAAACAAGTATTCAGTTGTGGGAGCAATCTCTTCGTAAATTCTGCAGGAACATGATCAACATCAGGTGTTGCTACGACTTGATTATTTGATAATCCCGGCACATTGACTGAAAAATTCCACAATATCATATTATTATAATTAAATAACCATCGACGTAATAAGAAAACTCCACATCTAAACATCATATAATGGAACATATTAATGGATTCATATAAAATATGCACAAATTCATCTATGTATCTATATACATATTAACAAACACAATACAATTATAAGTGTAATGTATCGATAAACAAAGATGGATACTAACTAGTGATTGTCATGATAAAAATAACGATAATGAAACTACTTTGCGATCAAGGGAATATTCACTGAAATATTTCACCATCATAAATATTAATATCAAATAATTATCACCGTAATACGAAAAATCTACATATAAACATCATATAATCAAACAAATGCATGCATATTATGGATTCAAATATGTGCAAAAAGTCATCTATATACCTATATACATATTAACAAAAGACATAATGTAGAAGTATAATGTACAGAAATATAGAGATAGATATTAACTAGTGACCGCAATGATAAGAAAAGTGATAATGAAATTAAGCTTAAACATCGTTATGCTTGGATCAATATTTCAGCTTTATGATGTTTTTGTACGAGTATCTCATTGCTCTTAAAAGGTCGTAATTTATAGGCCCCTCGATAAGTAACCTACCTCTCAAGCATGTACTCTAGTTGCTTTTTTTAATATTATTTCTGAACTTATTTTTAGTTCAAGTCATGCTCACGATGGCATAGCTTATTTTTAATGCATTCTATAGTTTAAAATCACACTTCTTTCGGAAAAACGAACATGCCTTATGGAAATGTGCTTCTTTATTCCTCCGTTTCTTTTTAATGATTTTTCTAACCTTTTTAAGTTGGTCTAAATAAGTATTTTTTTTTTACGAAATCAAGAAGGTATTAATTTTTTCTTTCAAAATTACCATTTTCTAAAAAATGTTAAACAACTTTATAAGAAGTCTTTCAAAATTTCTTTTATATTTTTCCATGCATAGATCAAAGATCTTTTAGTAAAATAACCTATTTAATTAGTATTATTAAGTAATTTTCTTAATGAGTATGTTAAACGCTTGAAAATCACTTTAATAAACAGCGGGAGTACCTTTTTAAATAATGGGTTGACTTAAATTGAGATCTATTTTTTCTGCATGGTGCATGTTAGAATTAAAGATGAACGCAATCCAAAGCATTTATACTATGCATTTGGCTATTAAAGTTTTCTATTAAACTCGCATTGTCCCTTTGATTAAAAGAAACTATAGGAATTTCTTTTATGATTGTAAAAGGACTAGGGTATTAAGATTAACAATTAAAAATTCAAATTTAAGTTAATCACGGAGAAAAGGAATTGTATTGGCCAACTTGCTCTTTTCATCTTGGTGCTAATCTTTAGTGTTTAAGCAACATACGTCTAGACGTTGAATTAGAATTTCTTAAAAGATAATTATGTTCCTTAATCATTACTCTAAAAGTGCCAGTTAGCATTATTTTTTTGGTTATATTGTTCTGGGCAATTCAATTTGCACATGATCAACTTGGATAACATGTCTGGAAAATTTAATAAGAAATGTTGTATGTACTTGTGTGTGTGGTAACTTTGTCATCGCCATAATCATCTAGTCACCTATAGCTTCTTTGGATGGTGGTTACCTATTGTATTATATCGTATTGTTACTTTAAATATGATTTTTTTTATTGTTATTTCAATTTTATTGTATTGTATCGTGGAATCCATCATTACGTAATGATGAAATATGCCACTTTATGTAACGGTCGATTTGATGAGGTCACGTTACCTTATCTTTTCTCTAATCTCACCCTTCAGTATTATCAAATAATTTTATATTACCATTAACACTTCTTTTTTAAAAAATAATTTAAATTTGTATCACAACTTTTTTTAATATTGTACAAGTCTATTCTTCATATTGATGATGCGTGATACTCTAATACGACGGCAAACAATACAATTTATTCAGATATTGTATTAATCAAATAATACAGTACAATACAATGCAATACAATACGATACTATACGATACATTATGAGACAATATGCAACAACATCCAAATAAGCTGCTAATTGTAAACATAATTATATTTCTTAACCACTAAATTAGCATTGTTTTAGTTATATACTTGTATTGTTAATTGAACTTTGCACGTGATTCAATTAAATGAAGTAACAACTTGTTAGTAGCTTATTTTACAAGCTTGGATCACTAGGTCACATGATAATTTGATTACAACTGCATATGGCTTTATGTGATGACCCAAAAGATCATCACTTATTTTAAAATATAGTTCTGCATTCCGAGGCTTAAAAATCTCTTTTATCATCACCTCAATTTGCATGCGCAGTACGGACATATAGCCGGCAAGTATAAATGTGAAAATCGGTGGAAAATAATAATTTTTACTTTAAAATGAATTAATTTGACTTCGGTTAACGTCTTGGGTAAGCAGACCCAGACTCTAATTTGACAGTTCCGGAGGGTCTGTAGGAAAATATTAGACTTTGGCGTATGCCTAGATTGAATTCCGA
This sequence comes from Nicotiana benthamiana, assembly GCA_034376525.1. Classification (NCBI taxonomy): domain Eukaryota; kingdom Viridiplantae; phylum Streptophyta; class Magnoliopsida; order Solanales; family Solanaceae; genus Nicotiana; species Nicotiana benthamiana. The sequence continues at coordinate 68,470,601 of CM067334.1, read as the reverse complement.
GGTCCCAAGCCCGAGAAATGAATTTTTAAAGAAAAATTATTTTTTAAAATTATTTACAGGATTTGGAAATGAATTTTCATTAGAACATGTTGGTATCGGGCCGATATTTTTGTTCCGACGCCCGATACAGGTCTTATATGTGATTTAAGACAATTTTTTGAAGTTTGGTAGGAACCGAAATCCATTTGGTGTGATTCGGACCTTAAGTACAAAATTTTATGTTAAAAGAAATTTTGAGAAATTTCATTGATGTTGAGGTTTAATTCAATGTTCATGATGTTATTTTGGTGATTTGATTAAACGAATAAGTCCGTAGGATGTTTTTGTGGTTGGTTGTATGTTTGGTTTCGAGTCCCGAGGGCTCGGATGAGTATTGGATATGCCACGGGGTGCATTTTGAACTTAGAAAATTGCAGGTTTCATTGCTGGTGTGATCAGGACAACAGGCTTCGCATTGGCGATATTGCAAATGACAGGGCTTGGTCGCAAATGCTAACCCGCCCAGGCCTGCCCTTTTTTGCAAATGCAAAATGCCTCGCAAATCCGACCCCGCAAATGCGAAGGTACATTCGCAAAAAGGAAGTTGGCTTGAGGTTCTTGATGTCGCACATGCGACATATTGTTCACAAATGCGAAAAGACTAGATTTCCTAAGGGTTCGCAAATACGAGCATTCCTTTGCAATTTCCATGGCAGCAAGGTTGGGGTTCGCAATTGTGAACCCCTTATTCGCAATTTTCACATCTGGGACCTGCAACTATTATACTTGGACGATTTTCAACCGATTTTTCACATGTTTTCAAAACACAAACCCCCTAGGGCGATTTTTCAAGAGCAACTCTTCTTCAGTTCGATTGTAAGTTAATTTTTACTCATTTCCTTTACTGAGTAACCTCTATAAACATGATTTCAACTCAAAATCAATGATTTTCATGGGAAAATTGGGTATTTTGGGTACAACCTAGGTTTTTCAATAATTGGGCATGTGGTCCTCGATTTGATGTCCGACTTCAAAACAAGTTATATATTTGGGTTCGTGGGGAATGAGTAACCGAGTTTTAATTCTAACCTCGTGATTTGACCATGTGGGCCCAGGGGCAATTTTTGACTTTTTGGATAAAACTTTGTTAAACTCATTTCCATGCATTGGGGTTGATTCATTTAGCGGTTATTGATGTAATTAAGTAACTTGTGACTAGATACAAACGAATTGGCGGTGGAATCAAGGGGCAAAGCTATAATTGAAACATGAATTGTGTTCGTGGCATCGAGGTAAGTGATTGGTGTAACCTTTTCTTGAGGTATTAGGAGTTGTGTCTTTTTGGTACATGTTAATTGTGGAGTAAGACGTATAGGCATGGTGACTGGTACATATACGCCGGTGTCAAGCATGCTTGTGAGTCTTGTAGTATAGTTTGTTATGACTCTGTTGTGGTTTGTTTAGCCTCATATGTTATTATTACCATTGTTCCCTTGTCGAGATGTTTGTTTGATATTATTTTTCCCTTAACAAGATAATTGATTATATTATTGTTCTCATGACGGGATACTATTGAGATATCATTGTTCCCTTGACGGGATGTTAGTGAAATATCAATGTTCCCCTGCCGGGAAGTTACTATGTTGCTCTTGTTCTATTGTTGGGATTCCTTGTGATTATTGTTTGTTCGTAATGGGAGCGAGTGGTACGCCTACCACAAGATAAATAAAATGGGAGCGGGTGGTACGCCTACCACGAGATAAATAAAATGGGAGCGGGTGGTATGCTTACAACAAGATAAATTAAAGGGGAGCGGGTGGAACATCTACCACATGATACATGAAATAGGAGCGGGTGGTACACTTACCACAAGAGAAATGAAATGGGAGTTGGTGGTACGCCTACCACAAGATAAATAAAGTGGGAGCGGGTGGTATACCTACCACACGATACATGAAATGAGAGTGGGTGGAACACCTTCCACAAGTTATGAGAAATAAGGTTGGGTTGCACGCCTGCAACAAGATGTGAAATAAAAGTGGAATATGCCTTCATTTTCCTTATCCTTGTTAGTAATTGGATTTTTATTCCCCATAATGCTCTTGATATTCTGTCTTTACATGTTATTCCTCAAAAGCATGTTTCCCCCTCCCATCGTTATTTGTTTATTCTGCATTGCTTTCCGTATTTATTATATAACTGCACAAATTTATTTGGTAAATTGGTCCTAGCCTCGTAATAACTTTGCCGAGGTTAGGCTAGACAATTACCAGCACATGGGGTCGATTATGCTGATACTATACTTTGCATTATGTATTCATCCTGGAGAAGCTCTTGGACCATAGTTGGAGGCTACCTTCAGTCCACGGGGAGATCCAAGATAGACCTGCATGCGTTCGCAGGCCCTGGCGTCTCCCTCTTTCCCTATTTCCTATTTCATTTTCCTTATATTAAGAAATAGTGCATTGTTATTTCAACTTTATATGTAGTAAATTTTAGACCGTCTGTGACACTCTGACAGCAGGTTTTGGGAGATTAGGGCTTGACTAATTCTAATAGACATAGATTTAAGATATTTTGTTGATGTATTCCGCTTTGATTTTAAAAAAATTGTTGTTTATGCATTATCGCCTTATATTTGTTAAAAGAAATAATTCGTCAATGAAGTAAATAGTGAAAGGTTTGGCTTGCATAGATCACATTAGTAGGCGCCATTACGACTCTGTGTGTAGTAAATGCAAGTCGTGACAAGTTGGTATCTGAGCTCTAGGTTATATGGGTCTCACTGTATGCATACAAACTTAGTAGAGTCTAAGGAATCGATACAGAGATGTCTATATTTATCATCTAGAGGTTACAAAGTTAGCAAAAACTTCACATTTATCCTTTCCTATCGTGTGGTTTGGTTTCTCAATGCTAATAGAAATTCTACTTTGTTCTTTCGCAAATAACGAGAACACGTGCTTCCTCATCCACTGGCCAGCAGCCTGAGCCCCTAGCAACAGATCCCACAAAGGGGCAGTGTGACCACTCAGCCAGTTGTCACATGATTTACTACTCCATTTCCCCTGTTTCTACTTCTTTATACTTCATTATTCGTGTTTTGTGGTATCGGTTTGGTCGGATCGAGTACGAAATGATTTTCACAAGGTTTGTGACACTTAGTCTCTTTTAAGAAGGTTTAAGTTGGAAAAGTCAACTAGATGTTGACTTATGTTTTGGAGGGCTCGTATGTGAATTCCGATGGTTCGGTTAACTTTAGGAGGAGATTTATGACGTAGCAGTGTGATCAGAATGGGTTTTTGAGGTTCGGAGTAGATTTGGGCTTGAATTGGCAAAGTAAATATTTTTGCGATTTTCGGTTGAAAGGGAAGATCTTGATATGAAGGTCGGAATGGAATTTGAGACTTGCAGTAGGTTTGTTGTGTCATTTGGGATGTGTGTGCAACATTTCAGGTCATTCGGACGTGGTTTGGATGGGTTTTTTTATCAAAACCATATTTCCAAAGATTTTTAGAAACCTAGGCTTGAATCTGATGTGTTTTGGGTGATTTGATGTTTTTGAGGTGTTTTAATTATATGAACAAGTTTGATTAAGGTTTTAGGATGTGTTGGTGCATTTTATTGAGGTCCGGGGGGCCTTAGGTGAGTTTCGGGTGGTCATTCGGATCATTTTTGAAGTTTGAATGTTCAAGAAAATCTGCTCAGCTGTTGTAGGTTTTTTCCCTTCGCGTTCGCGAGTTGAGCCTCGCGTTCCTCAAGAAGCTGTTGAGGAAGGCTAGGAATTTAGCCTTCGAGTTCGTGAGTAGGGCTTCGCATTCGTGGAAGGCTAGAGAGTGGTGCATCGCGTTCGTGAGAAGGTCTTCGCGATTACGTAGAGATAGTTGGGTCAAATGGGTTCGAGATCCATTGTTCATCACGTTCGCGGTTGAGTGAACGCATTCGCGAAGGTTTAGGGGGAGGAAGCATCGTGTTCGCGATGGTCATGTCGTGTTCGCGTAGAGGAAAAATTAGTTAACGCGAGGTTGTGCTCCGCGAATGCAACAGTATGTATTTGCTCAATCTTACTCAAGGTAGGAGTGAAGGATGTATTTGCTCAATCTGATATTGCAGAAATAACTGGGACATTGTAGGTAATAACAGACCTCAAAACTGATTCTGCACAGGATGAGCAAATGGTTGCTCTTGAAGGTCAACATAGCAGATGCAACAACCAAATGGTAGAAGGCCAAACAAGTGAGCCTTATCCTGCTCAATCCCTATCAGGTCCAAAGGGAGAACCTGCATTCTGTAAAAATGATGAAAACATAAACCAACCGAAGATGTTCGACAAAAACCAAATAGGCAATAAAAGCTCAGTGGTTGGACAAGCAAAAGGTGAACTGTCTAAATCATCTAATTTAGATAAGATCACCAAAATAGACGCGGCTGCTGAAGATAACATCAGTTCAAACAGGTCGATACTAATCAAACCACTTGATGCACACTCTATTTCCTTACATCTGGAAAATCCTTTGCAGCATTCTACTGATCGAGATAATCTTGAGGCTGAGAAACAGTTAACAAAATCAACAGAAGAAGAGGATGCACAGAATTTAGATCATCACCATACATATAGTCAACTAGAAGGATAAAAAAAAGGCAGCAAATTCACTGTCCCAACAGTTTTAGTCTCGGCTGAAGTTTCAATTCCAAATGGAATGCAAATACATCCTGAAGAGGTATATCAACAAACTCATGAAGTCAGTCAACATACAACAAACAAATGCCCATCATTGGAGAAGGGACATCAACAGATTGTGTTAAATGCTTCACAAGTCAACTTCCAGAATAGCCAATTTCTGAATGAGGAAATAGGAAGACATATCTACGAAGAAGGGGAGGAAGAAGAAACCTTATCACATTGCCGACTAGAAGCGGCGAGAAATGGTGATTTATCACCAATGCATGGTAAAGAAAATAAGAAATCTTGTGAAAGAGAAAGAGTTTGCGACAACAGGATGGGCGTAGACGCTAACATTCGAAGGCCCCTGATGAGAATCGCAAAGAAAAAACAAGCGGTGCAATCATCCGTCTTAAAACCTATTCGGTAGAAGAACAAGGTTGAAGGTTAAAGACAATTCGAACTAACGGTCCTCAAATATGAAGAAAATAAAGCAAATTCGCTTTCTTTACCATCACATTAATGTTCATACTTTCCTTGCTTTTTATTTCATGAGAATTTTTAGGGCCTCGATAGGATTTACAAGGTATGGTTGTTGCCGGTTATTGTTATATGGGTGAAAATACTGGCGTCCCCCTCCTTATCATATAAACCTATCTTCTTGTAATTTTTCTTTTGCTTTTTTGAATATTATCATAATAGGTTGAATACGGTAAGGTTAGACCGGTTGTGTTATATGGGTAACAACTCCGGCGATTTGGCTCCTTTACTTGTATCTCACCTATTTGTGGTAACTTTATTTTCTTTATTAATAAAAAAAAAGAAGGCATGGGCAGAATGTTTTTATGTCGTCTTGTTCTTGATTTTGGGGTTTATTTCACCAATAGCTTCTCGTTTTCGGAGATATTTGAAAGAGATTAAAGAAGGATTCAAGGGGAATCTTTGGGAGGTAAGATTCTTGGACTAAAAACTTGATTATTATGGGAGTTCCACCAAGAAAATAATGATAACTAAGCCTAAAATTGAAGAACTAGGGCTTGAGAAAGCGGACATTTGATTGGGGATTTGGAATACCATTTGAGTTCGGATTTGAGAAATTTTGATATGTATGAACTCGTGGATTGATAAGGAATCTAATACTATGAAATTTTTGAGTATACAGGGCTCGGGTTTTTGTAATTTCGGGCTTTATGCAATTTATTGATTGTTTTCACTTGGGCTTTTTACCCTTTGTATATTTTGATGTCCTCATTCTGATTTATATAGATTTGATGTGGAGGCTAATTCGAGGCGCAAAGGTATCGCGAGCTAGACCTTTAGCTGGTTCGAGGTGAGTAATGATTGTAAATAATGTTATGAGGGTTTGAAACCCCGGATTTGCACATCGCAGTGCTATTTTTTGGTGAGGGACACGCATAATGACAAGCACGGGATCGTGCACTATTGGACATTGTAATTTGGTCCGTCCCGATTGATGATTTTACAGCGTAATTGATTGAAAACTATTTGCTATCATCATTCTTTGGGCTGAATGCCATATTTATGCTTCGTGCTAACTATTTGAACCATTCGGGGATTTTTATTACTATTTCCTCATTATGTTGATTCATTAGTTGAACTTAGTCATGATAGTTTCCATTATTTTACTACTCAGCCATGTTTACGCTGTTTTATGACATAAATGATATTTCAAATAATGTTTGAGCTGAGAAAAACTGTTTTTCTATTGCTTGGCTTGTGACTATTTTTTACTGAGTAAGGCCGAGGGCCTATATTGTGAGGAAATACTGATACTGATTTGAGGCCGAGTGCCTAAGATATGTACGCCACGAGGTGGCTTGATTGATATAAGGCCAATGCCTAGTTTTGATGCCATGAGAAGGCTTCATATACGCATAGGCCATAAGGGGCCCCTCCAGGAGTCTTGACACTCCCAGTGAGCGCGGGTACTCATTGTGATGTGAGATTAAGCCCGAGGGGCTGGTACTGATCTAAGATGTTGCTTGAGGGCCGGATTCATTGATATTATGTAGGAGGGGAAAACTTTTATTTGTTTGCTTTATCTTATATGTCAGTCAATTACCTTTTTTACTGGTTAAGAGAGGAGTTTACTTGATTTTTACTGGTTTTACGGATTTTGAAGTGATTTACTTCTTCATTATAGAATGCTTTGTGCCTTAAGTGTTTTTTTACTTTCACTCGTTATTTACATTTCTTACTCACTAAGTTGGAGTACTTACTCCACTCCATGCACCCTGTGTGCACATTTAGGCGTAGGTGGTTCCGCTCTAGAGTGCTAATTTACTCCAGTTCCAGGTAGACCCTTCGGAGATTACGAGGTAGTTGTTGACGTCCGGAGCACCGTATATCTACTCCGCTATCACTTTTGTTCCTTTCTAAACATTTGTAGTAGGTAATGACTTTAGCATACTTTTATCATGGCTTATAGATGCTTGTGACTTGTGACACCCTGGTTAGGGATGAGTCGAGTTGGATTTTCCACATTATTATCGATATCTGCTATGCATTATTATTAAATCATGTATAGACTATTTTTTGTGTTGTTTAACTACTTTAAAAGATGAATTCGGTTGAATTGGTTGGCCTTCGCATTACGAGAGGCACCATCAAGACCGTGTTTGGAGTTTGGGTCATGATAGGCAGAGGTCGAGGTAGGGGCAAAGCTCTGTCCTGGGCACCAGCACAAACAGTGGATCCTCAAGTTGATTTAAGTGATGAGGTTCCGGCCTCAGTAGTGCCTGTGGGCCCAGCTCAGGTCCCAGTATTGCTAACCAGTTCTTCAGGATGCACTGGTCCCTCTAGTGGGCCTTATGGAGAGTGTTACCTGAGCAGGCTTCCTTCCTGTAGAAACAGTCGTCTCTCATGCTGGAGGAGGATCCCAGACTCCTGCTACTCGCACTCCGGAGCAGGTAGCTCCCCAGTTCCAGACTGCAGTAGTTCAGCCAGTGGGAGTAATTCAGCCGGGTATGGTAGCTTAGACCGGTGATGGAGCAACTATGTCTGCCGATGCTTTGTGGAGGTTAGATAGGTTCACTAATCTCTTCACTACTACTTTCAGTGGTTCATCTACTGAGAATCCCAAGGATTATCTAGATAGTTATCACGCGGTTCTTTGGAACATGGGATGGTGGAGACCAATGAGGTTGATTTTGCTACTTTTCGCTTGTTTGGATCCGCCAAGACTTTGTTGAGGTATTTATGTTTTGATAGACCAGCGGGTTTTCCAACTTTGACTTGAGAAAAGTTCACGCAACTACTTTTTGAGAAGTTTCTCCCCATCACTCAGAGAGAGGCCTATCAAAGGGATTTTGAGCATCTCCATCAGGGTTTTATGATCTATACCCAGTATGAGACTAGATTCATCGACTTGGCTCGTCATGGTCATATCATGCTTCCAACCGAGGGAGAGAGAGAAGGTGAGGAGTTTCATTGATGGACTTATTTAGCCGATTCATCTTCATATGACTAGGGAGACTGAGAGTGAGATATCCTTCTAGGAGGCGACCAATGTAGCTAGGAGAGTGGAGATGGTTCTGTCATAGGGAGACTGGGAGTGAGCTACCTTTCTAGGAGGCGACCATTGTGTCTAGGAGAGTGGAGATGTTTCTGCCACAAGGTGGTAGTCGTAGGTCGGACAAGAGGCCACATTATTTAGGCAGATTCAGCGGTACCTTGCTTGGAGGTAGGGATTCGTATGGTAGAGGCCATCCTCATAGGTCTTTTCAGTCAGCACTTTCGGTTTCTCATGGTGCTTCAAGTGGTCGTGGTTCTTAGATGCAATATTCCAATCAGCACTCCTACAGTGCACCACCATCTCCTATCATTGCACCGCCACTTCAGAGTTTTCAGGTTTGTTAGAGACCCAGTAGCCAAGGGCTTGTTTTACTAGTGGCGACATGAGACACATTTCTAGGTATTGCCTCGAGCACTGAGTAGCTTCTCAAAATTAGGGTTCCTTTGATGGTTCGGGCACCGAGTGTTCCACAAACCCCTATCTAGCTAAAGGGGGGTAGAGGTGGAGGTAAAGGTATTAGATATGGAGCGTAGGCAGCTAGAGGTTGAGGACAAGCAACAACAGGCCGTCTTAGAGATGTAGTTCAGGGTGGTGGGGCTCAACACCGATGTTATGCTATTCCAGCCAGGACCGAAGCTGAGGCTTCCGATGCAGTTATCATAGGTACGGTTCTGGTTTGTGATAGAGATGGTTCAGTGTTATTTGATCCAGGGTCTACGTACTTGTATGTGTCCTCGTATTTTGCACAGTATCTTGTTATACCTAGTGATATATTGAGTGATCCCTTTTAAGTGTCAACACCGGTGGGTGATTCTATTGTGGTAGATAGAGTCCATCGCTCTTGTATCATTGTGATTGGATGTCTCATGTAGATTTACTTTTTCTGGAAAGGGTTGATTTCAATGTCATATTAGGGAGAATGAGTTGAGAGGGACTTTTTGTCATTCTAATCATAGTGTTATCTCTTATGTGAACGATTGGCGTATGGTCGGGAAGGGGTATTTGGCCTCTTTAGCATATGTTCGTGGTTCTAGTGCTAAGGGTCTTTATATGGATTTTGTGTCCATTGTTCGTGAGTTTACTAAGGTTTTCCCTTCAGACCTTTCAGGTATGCCACCCAACAGGGATATTGACTTTTGCATTGATTTGGATCCAGGCACTCATCCCATTTCTATCCCACAGTATCGTATGGCCCCACCTGAGTTGAATGAGTTGAAGTAGCAGATGCAAGACTTTCTTGAGAAGGGTTTCATTAGGTCGAGTGTTTTTCCTTGTGGTGCACTGGTGTTATTTGTTAAGAAGAAGGACGTCTCGATGAGAATGTTTAAAGATTACCGGAAGTTGAACAAGGTTACAATCAAGAATAAGTATCCTTTGCCGAGGATTGATGATTTGTTTGATCATTTTCTGGGTGCCAAGGTATTTTCAAATATTTACTTGAGATATGGCTACCATTAGTTTAGGATTAGGAATCCGATGTTCCAAAGACATCTTTCTGCACTCGGTACATGCATTATGAGTTCTTGGTGAAGTCATTCGGGTTGAAAAATTCCCCAGCAGCTTTTATGGATTTGATGAATCGAGTGTTCAGGACATACTTAGATTCATTTGTGATAGTCTTCATTGATGATATTTTGATATATTCTCGCAGCCGGGAGGAGCACGAGCACCATTCTATAGTGGTTCTTCAGACCTTGAGGGATAGTTAGTTATATGCTAAATTCTGGAAGCGTGAGTTCTGGTTGAGTTTGGTTGCATTCATGGGTCATGTTATATTAACATAGGGTATTCAGTATAATCCGTAGAATATTGAGGCAGTCAAGAACTGGCCTTGACCAGCATCAGCTATAGAAATTCAAAGTTTCTTAGGGTTGGAAGGCTACTATTATCGGTTCATGGAGGGGGTTTCATCTATTGCAGCTCCGGTTACCAGGTTGACGCAGAGGGGTGCCATGTTTAGATGGTCAGACGAGTGTGAGGCGTGCTTTTAGAAGCTTAAGATAGCAATGACTACAACACCAGTATTTGCTTTGCCCACAGGTTCATGGCCTTATAAAGCTTATTGTGATGCATCTCGTATTAGACTTGGTGTGGTGTTGGTGCAGGATGAAAAGGTCATTGCCTATGCTTCACTATAGTTGAAGGTTCATGAGAAGAACTATCCAGTCCATGATTTGGAGTTGGAAACCATTGTTCATGCGTTGAAGATTTGGTGGGATTATCTGTATTGCATGACATGTGAGGTGTTTACGGATCACGAGAGTCTTCAGTATTTGTTCAAGAAAAAAGAGTTGAATTTAAGGTAAAGGAGGTGGTTGGAGTTTTTGAAAGATTATGATATCACTTCCTTATATCATCGGGGCAAGACCAATGTGGTGGCCGATGCTTTGAGTAGGAAGTCAGCCAATATCGGCAGTTTTTCTTATATAACAGGCGGTGAGACCCTGCTTGCTTTGGATGTTCAGGCTTTGGCCAATCAATTCATGAGGCTTAATATTTTTGAGCCCAGTCGTGTATTAGCTTGCAGGGTCACTCGTTCCTTTTTGTTGGAGCGCATCCATTATCGGCACTATGATGATCCCCATTTGTGTTTCCATAGCGACACGGTGCAGCACAGAGGTGCCAAAAAGTTTACCTTAGGTGATGATGGAGGTTTGAGATTACAATGTCGAGTTTGTGTGCCTAATGTGGATGGGCTCCGATAGTTGATGTTAGAGAAGGCCTATAGTTCCTGGTACTCTATAGACACGGGCGCCGCGAAGATGTACCAGGATTTGCAGCAGCATTACTGGTAGAGGAGAATGAAGAATTGCGTATGTGGCTCGGTGTTTGAAGTGTCAGTAGGTTAAGTACGAGCATCATAGGAGTTGTGGATTATTTCATAGAATTGAGATTCCCAAGTGGAAGTGGGAACGAGTCATTATGGATTTCGCTGATAGACTCCCACAGACTTGTAGGAATTTCGACGTAGTGCGGGTTATTGTTGATTGGGTGACCAAGTTAGCGCATTTCATTCCTGTGGACTCTCATATTCTTCCGAGAGGTTGGCTGAGATCTATATCCAGGATATAGCTCTCCTTCATGGTGTTCTCGCGTCTTTAATTTCAGACCGATGTACGCAGTTCACCTCACACTTCTTGAGGGAATGCCAGCGAGACTTGGGCACACAGTTTGAGTTGAGCATAGCGTTTCATCCTTAAAACGGACGTCTAGTTTAAGAGGGCCATTCAGTTTTTGGAGGATATGCTCTAAGTTAGTGTCATTGACTTTGGAGGCTTGTTGAATCAATTTTTGCCTTTAGTAGAGTTTTCCTGCAACAAAAGCTACCAGTCGAGTATCGAAATGGCTCCCTATGTGGCTTTATATGGTAGGTGGTGTCAGTCTCCGATAGGATAGTTTGAGCCGAAAGAGACTCAGATTTTTTGTACGGATCTGGTTAAGGATGCCTTGGAAAAGGTTAGGATTATTTATGATAGGCTTCGTACGACTCACTCCAAGCAAAAGAGTTATGCCACCGCAAGGTTTGTGATTTTGCATTCATTGTCGGTGAGCATATATTGCTTCGAGTGTCGCCTATAAAGGGCTTGATGAGATTTTGAAGAAGGGCAAGCTTAGCCCTAGGTTCATTGGCCCGTTTGAGAGTCTTGATCGAGTGGGATAGGTGGCTTATAGACTTGCGTTACCGCCAAGCTTATCAGCCTATCTAGTGTTTCACGTGTCCATGCTTAGTTGGACAAAGATTTGTCTTATGAGGAAAAGCAGGTAGTTATTCTAGACAGGCAGGTTTGTCAGTTGAGATCAAAGAGTTTTCCTTTTGTTCGTGTTAATTAGAGAGGTCAAACTTTTGAGGCATCGACCTGGGAGTCCGAGTCCGATATGCGGAGCCGTTATCCCCATCTTTTCCTCGACTCAGATACATCCTTCATCTATCCGTTCGAGGACAAATAGTTTTTGTAGAGGTGGAGAACGTGACCACTTGTTTAAAATGAAATTCTATATTCCGAGATCTTAAAACCCTCTTTTAGCATCACCTCAATTTACGTGTATAGTCTAGGCGGGTAACTAGAAAGCCTAAATGTGAAAAACTGTGAAAAATAATAACTTTTGACGATAAAATGAGTTAATTTCACTTTGGTCAACGTTTTGGGTAAGCAAACCGGACCCATAATTTGATGGTCCCGGAGGGTCCGTAGGAAAATATGGGACTTGGTCGTATTAACGGAATCGAGTTTTGAGGTCCCAAGCCCGAGAAATGAAATTTTAATGAAAATTATTTTTTAAAATTATTTATAGGATTTGGAAATGATTTTTGATTAGAACATGTTGGTATCGGGCTGTATTTTTGTTTCGGAGCCCGGTACAAGTCTTATATGTGATTTAAGACAATTATGTGAAACTTGGTAAAAAACAAAATCCATTTGACGTAATTCGGACCGTAAATGCAAAATTTGAGGTTTAAAGAAGTTTTGAGAAATTTCATTAATCTTGAGGTTTAAGTCAATGTTCATGACATTATTTTGGTGATTTTATTACACGAATAAGTCCATAGGATGTTTCTAAGGTTGGGTGTATATTTAATTTGGAGCCTACAGGCCTCAGCTGGGTTTTGGACAACATACCGATACTCTAAAATGCACTTATTGGGTGAAAAGACCTCCGAACGGCTCAATTCTAGCCAAATTAACTTCAAAACACAAATAAAACATATAAGAAACTATTCCGGATTAGGGGTGGCAAAATGCTTCGAAGAAAACAGTTAACCACCCATATTATCCTCTTAAAAATGGGTCAAATATGGGTAATAACCATTTTATCCATTTAGAAAATGGGTAATCCATGAGTAACCAATAGATAACCAATATGTCTAACGTTTACATTTGCAAAGCATCAAATTGGGGGTTCCTGAATTTACGAAGACTAAGAATTCTTCCAAAAGGGATCATATACAAGAAGTCATGGATAATATGGATAACCCATTTTATCCGTCGGTTAACTCATTTTTTATCCACATTAAATATGGGTCAGGTCAGATAATTGATATATTTTTTCGTTTCCTGAACCATATCTGACTCGTCCCGTCCATTTGCAACTCCTATTCCGAATAATAAAGTCTCAGATCTTAACAAAACCCAAAAATCGCTCTAAAAGTTGACCCTCGGGTCCGCACCTCGGAACCCAGTAAATTTTACAAAATCCGAATACCCATTCATATATGAGTTCAACCATACATAAATCATCAAATTCCAATACTATTGGTCTCTCTAATCACGATTTTTCATCTTAGAAGTTTTCTTTCAAAACAAACATTTTCATCAACTCTAACACAAATTAAATGATAAACATGAAGATAAAATCATGGAATATGTTAATATCACGACCCCAATTCGTCCCGATCGTGATGGCACCACTAGTGAAGACAAGGGCAACCGACACAAAACCCATATTAAACCTCAAATCATTAAGAGTTATTTTTAAGCCTTTCATTAAACAAAAATGTTTCATAACAAAGTCTAACTGTATAGTGCGGAAATAACATACAAGCCCGACATCGGGGTGTCACTAGTCATGAGCATATACTACAACCATCTAACTACCTCAATACCAACATGATCGGGAAAGTTCATAATTTAAACATAAGGAAGTATAAGGAGGGAGAAAGCACAACCGCGATCACCAGATAACTACCTTGCTAAATCCGATGAAACTGCCACCAAGCTCAAAATTAACTGAATCTTCATACAAGGTGCAGGGAGTAATGTGAGTAGTCCAAATCAGTAAGTAATAAAAGTAAATAAAGACTGAGCAGTAGGAAACGATGAATCCACATTTATGATAAACTCAACAAGTAGAACAGACTTCAGAATCATAATACAAGTAAATCGTCTCATTTAAAAATACCAATTTGGTAAGAATCATTTGAAAAGTACATCCCAAGTATTTTAATAGGGGTTCAATTCCATTTATAATTAAAGATATGAAAATCATAATCGGCCCCTCGGGCGAAACATAGTTCGTATACAGCCCATCGACATAACAGAAATTTACATTCCTTTTCCTAACTTAAAAACTTCAGTATAAATGAAAGTTTAGTTAAAACATTTGTACAACATTTTCAATAGAGGATCGGTCTAACGATGAGTGAAAGCAATGATTAAATCAACACCTTCAATGGAAACTAACTTCTAAGAGGTGTGAAAACAGTAAGTTCATAAACTAGCCCCTCAAGCAAAGCATCGCTCATGTACATATGTGTCTATATATAAATAAATATATATATATATATCCCCTCAGTCAAGCCTCTCAATCACTCTTGAATCAACTCTTACGATAGGTGCTCACGCTCATTGCTGACACTCAATAGGTGTAGTAATCGATGTACATATAACCCGATCCATAAGTCGTTGTGACGTGCAGCCCGATCCATATATATACTCGACTGCAATCAATAGGGGTGTGCAGAATCCGGAGGGGATCGTAAAGACCAAGCTCTATATTGCTATGGCGTGCATGCCCATCCAAATATCGCTGCAACATGTAGCCCGATCCATACACACACACCCTCACAACCTGGCCCTCGGCCTCTCTTTGTGAGTGTGTGTTGCTGTAGCGTGCAACCCAATCCATGAATATATAATCCTCATAACCAGGCCCTCGGCCTCTCTTTGACGATAATCTCACAATCAGACTCTCGGTCTATTTCAGTCATCAACATCACAATCATATCCTCGGTCTATCTCAGTCATAAAACACATGATCACTTGGACATCAGTAAAACAAGGAACTCAAGCCAAACAACTTTTTTAGTTTTAAGAAATAAAATGATAAAAATAGATTTAATCAATAAAAAGTTAAAACAAGACTGAGGATATGCTTTCATAACAAATAGAGTGAGGAGAATAGTGAAAGTGCCCCTAAGGGTCTCAGCAGGTCGGCACAACGCCCCAAATATGGCATACAACCCAAAATATAATATAAATCTCTAGAAAATGGAATATAAGAAGATTGAAAATAAAATACACGACTTGACAGTCGTACGGGACTGAACAAGTCACAATCCCCAATGGTGTACAACACCACGCTGGTCATCTAGCATGTGCGTCACCTCAAAGTGAAAAATCGGTGTGTAATCTGTGGGTTAAAACCCTCAGGACAGTATTTACATTCATTACTTACCTCGATCCAGTATAAACTCTAGCCCGCAATGACATTGCCCACATGAATTGACCTCCGGATGCTCGAAATATAGCCACAACACATAATTGTCATAATATGCTAAGGCAATGAAGCCCACTTGATAATATCCAATTTACATCAAAAATCTTGAAATTGCTAAAACTCGTCCCTCGGGCCCATGTTTCAGAACTGCATAAAATTAACATCAATAGAATCCCTATCCCCTCATGAGTTCATACATATCGAATTTACCAAAATCCAACCTCATATGGTCATTCAAATTCTCAAAATCCACTCTCCAATTTCAAGCCCTAATTATCCAACTCTTCCTCAAATGTTCCACAAATTTCATGATTAAACAATGAAAGAATCACAAAAAACACAAGATGCAAAGCCCAAGTAGCTTACCTCTCCATCAACACTTGATTCCCTCTTGAAATCGCAACTTGGAATTCCAGAACCGCGGTAAAATTATGAACAAATGACTAAAAATTGAGAAGGAGTCGTTATATGTATTCTACCCAGCATTTCCGCATCTGCGGTCCCCTTTGCGCATTTACGGGGCCGCATCAGCTCAAAAATGGCAGCACCTGTGGTTTTAACATAATACACCAGCTCCCGCATCTGTGGTCGCCTCAACACTCCAATAGTATCAAAGATGCGATTACCAAACCGCACATGCAATCCACCTCACAGATGTGCAATTTCTTCCGTTGCTGCGGATCTCGCACCTGTGGTTCCTAACCCGCAAGTGCGAATATGAGAGAAGCAGCAACAACTGCTGCATTTTCTCAAGCTCAACCTTCCCAAAAAATATCCGCAATCATTACGGGACCCCCGGGACATCAACCAAAATTACAAACAAGTCACATTACCTTATTCCAACTCATCCCAACCTCCGGACGCTCAAAATGACCTTAAAACACTAAAATCACATCAAATTCAAGCCTATGATTCAAAAATCTTCCCTATTTTGCGTTCGATAAAAACACTGAAGCAAACCACGTCCGAATAACCTGAAATTTTGCACATACATCCCAAATGACACAACAGGACTACTACAACTTCCGAAATTCCATTCCAACCTGTATATCTAAATCTCACCTACCAATAGGAAATGCCAATATCTCATTTTCACTAATTCAAGCCTAAACCTTCTACGGACTTCCGACATGCATACCGATCACACTCCTAAGTCCCAAATCTCTTAACGCAGCTAACCAAATCATTAAAATTTCAAATCTGAGATCATATACTAACAAGTCAACTCTTGGTATACCCTTTCAAAATGAGAATTGTTCTTCCAAAGTTTATTCCGATTACCGTGAAAGCCAAAATCAACGATTTGCATAAGGCATAATACATCACTTAGGGCAAGCCATGCCCGAGAATTGGCTAGCAAAGTGTAAAAGCTCAAAACGATTGGTCGGGTGATTACATCCTCCCCTACTTAAACATACGTTCCTCCTCGAACATGCCCGGAGTGGTTCCGAAAGCCAACCAATCGCTGAATAACATGGCCATGCACATACCTAGGGGTGATGCCATGTCACCCTATCTCATATAGGTCTGATAACACAAGGTAACTAAAATTTCACAATTTATCTTAGCCTACAAATCTCAGAACCACATTTCTTCCACAAAAATAATCTACGAGACCAAAACCACATATCTATTCTCTGACTAAGCCCGAACAAGCTGGAATAACCCACACCTGCACCCTCATGTGCAATTACATGATATACCGCATAACTAAAACACTTGTAGCGATAACTTCTAATCACAATAGTTAAACACCACAACCCAATAATTGTAGGAAACTTCTTATCAGCTAAAGTATTATTCAAACACTTTCAGATATTTCCGATGATAATAGGACAATCAGTAAGACATAACCGTTTCTTAGATCAACCATTCATGAAGCCACACCTCTTTGGGCTAAGACCATAGGAGATTTCTGAGACGAATATTGATATTTTCCTTCCAACATGCTGAAGTAAAATATGTTGGTATTTATTCTAGATCCCAATGATCACATCTAATCCAACGTAACTACTCTAGTGACATGACACATTAATACCATCTAAATCCCCCAACTCGTGAAATCCGCACACCGATATGCAACAATCCGAACATACTCAAATCATGAAAATAACTCAGATGAAAGAGCTACACTGCCAGCTCACCACTACCACCACACACAATGCTGAGAACCCGTCACACATCATAGAAACAAAACACATGAATCTAACTCGCAGGATCATACCTCTACATATATTCGCTCCAATGCACGACCTCATCCAAACGTTGATCCACATCAAAACACCTTATACCACTACGCTCAAAACCGACAACTGTGCGCAATATGATGACAAAAACTAGAGCAATAATCATAAACACCGCAAAGAAATTACATAACACAACACAACTTGAAAGGACATAATCCATACATATTCCACCGAGCAACACTCAACATTTTTCCCGCTTGAATTACAATAGGAAACCCCAATAATATCAAACCGTGTGTGTCTATAACCAAAAATTCATAAGGCCACAGAACATGAAAGAGTAATTCATAGATCCCCCTAATAACTATTAGCTCACTAACAACCAAATCGACAAATCCCTCACCAATAGCTACTTGAAGTTAACAAGGCCGCCTTGATGCAAAACACACATCCATATAGGTCTACCAATGAACCACACATCAACTCTAGTTACCCACAACAGAGATATAAACCCCCCGAAGGTTCACATAATAACATCTAACTAACTTATCCACATATTTTTCATCCAATACCATGAGCTAACCTGTATATAATAATCTTCCAGTCTCCAAGTCAATAAAGCATACGAATTACCATATTTGATACAAATTTTGCCGCTCGAATATACAACACACCTCTAATACTCAATCATGCACGAGTGTATACCTATACTTCATCCATGCCACCAAACAAACTTGAATACCACCAGTCGATCAGGCAAGATAGTGTCGCAACGCTAATAAAGCATTCATAACTAAAGAACATCGCCCTTTTCTGAAAAGTACACCCTTATCAAACCAGAGCAACCAATAACACCATTACTTTCATCATCTGAAATTGCCTGTGTTGCCTATGAATTTTGTGACCTTCCTTTTAGAACCGAACTGTAACCTTACACACACAATCTCAATCTTTCAGAACATACCGCATATATCCTACCATCCTAGGATGTCGTGAGAACTTCAATCTCTTACTCCACAAGCAACTACGTACTCAACCACATTAGAATCCACCAAGATATCTCCAAAGCATATTCGATCTTTTCTATTTGATGTTATCTGGGAGATATTCATTATACATCGCATGTCTTCATGATAGAAGAAAATAGACATCTCTAACCACAGTAGAGTCCACCAAGAACTCTCCAAAGCCTAGTTGCAGAATACCAAACCATCAAGACTGAATCCTTCTAACTCAACCAAGCTATGCAGTCCACTAAAACCAAAGAGCTTTGTCATGAAACACCTATAGAAACTCATTACCTTGCAAGCATCCAAGGAACTAAGAATATCTTTACCATACCAATTCGGTCTACTAACAAGCTATCCCATCTATCCTAGTTTCCTTCTGATTTACCTTTAACTTCATACTCCTTCTTGACAGAACACTACAATTCCTCAACCCAGATTCACCACACAAGACCTAAGCTTACGACCGCATCGTCTATGACTCATAAGCCGCTCGATACTCTTTTAAATATTCTCAAAAGTACCATATTCAAAATACTTTACTCGGAAAAGACTTTCTGCGAATCTACATCTATTATCTCTACCTTCGTGATACCACAAGTCTTGACATCTTCCAATGCAAACTCATATTCTAACAACATATACAACATTAAAATACCCAATTGTTACATATAGAATCTTGAACACATCAGGACTCTTCTCGAGAGTCGTTCACTCTATTAAAACTGCTATTAGCTTGATCAAACGAATAGAACCATATATGCCTCAATAGCATTCCGACGTTGCAAAGTGTAACCTCATCCTAGAAAAACCAAGTCACTTCATGCTATATGCACCAAGCATCCATTACCAACAACAACTGAAGACATTCCATGATTCTCACACACATATGGGGCATGCTATAACTTTTGTGAAACTTTTCCTTTGCTCACGACATCCCTGGTCTCAATCTCCGTAAGCCATAACTAATTCACCAGTACGCCTCAAATTGGAACCAACATATCACGTCACCGTGTAATCAACTAATCGATAGCAAAACCCCTTACTTGGCTCGAAGCCATAGACCAAAAAACACAATAATTCGTAACGCATATACTCTTTTGCTGTTGTAATACCATATTGAGATTTAAACTCAACCCTTCTTACACCCATGAGGCACATGCCACTTGTTACTTTAAATCTTATGCAAATTTTGCATTCACTTTCGTAGCAGTTGAACCCATTATCTTAAGAGACCCAAATTAAAAAACTAACACACATAATTTACTTGTAAATGAGATCTTCAATAGATAACATAAGGCTCACACCACTTCAAAACACTCCATAGAAGATACGCCCGCCTACTTTCCCTTAAACTAACATTTCCGTATACCTTCCATTGTCATAGACATTACGGACGCACATAGTCTTCCTGAGTCTAAACTTATACCTCAACATGAAATTTACTTCACTCGCATCTAGGAAACATGAAAAGATTTTTTTCACGCCCATCAGTCGGGTGTATACAATAAATTGCAATGAAAATCAAGCACCTAATAGGTCTTCTATCCTCCCGCAGACCCTTCTCGTCGCTTCCAAATCATCTGAATACATCTCGAGGTTACATCACTCTCCTCACATAACTATCCAGTCATTATCGCTACCAATAAGGCACTACCGACGTATAAGTTAAAAAATAGTTTCTCACACAATCAACACCTTGATGCTTAAGATATAGGCAAAAATCCAGCCTCGAGTCATCCGGACTGGCCCAACATCAATACATAGAGATCATATCTCACCCCTCGACCAGGGAATCACATGCCAACAATGCACATGTAATACTGAGTGCTCATACACGCATACAAACATATGGAATGAATTCAAGAGTTACATTTCAAGCTAAGTCAAGGACACACAATAGGAATTCAGGAATGTGAAGTTTTCCGAATGGTTCTGCATCCTACCGATGATAGGCACAGACTTCTCCATACCGTTCCATGAGACTCTACTAAATCTTCTCATGACTCGTGAGACCAATGTAACCTAGTCTCTGATACTAACTTATCACGACCCCAAATAGGACTGATAATGATGGTGCCCCTTGTGAAGACAAGTCCAGCATGCACAACAATCTTTAACCCTCAAATCATTAAGAGTCATTTTATGCCTTTATTTAAACAAAATGTTTCATAAATATAAGTCTAAATGTACAGTGCAGAAATAACATACAAGCCCGACATCGGGGTATCACTAACCATACGTGTATACTAAAACTGTCTAACTATTTCAAGACCAATATGGTCGGGAAAGGTCATAATTTATACATAAGGAAGAATAAAGAGGAGAAAGTAGAGTTGCAATCACTAGGCAGCTACCTTGCTAACTCCGATAAAACTGCCACCAAGCTCAGAAATACCTGAATCTGCACAAAAGGTGCAAAAAGTAATGTGAGTACTTTAACCTAGTAAGTAATAAAAGTAATAAAGACTGAGAAGTAGGAAATGATGAATCCACATTTATGACAAACTCAATAAGAACAACATGCTTTTAAATAAAAATACGAGTCAATCGTCTAACTTAAAAATTCAGCTTTTGGTAAAAATCATTTGAAAAATACTTTCCAACAGTTTCAATAATGGTTCAATACCATTTATAATAAAAGAGATCAAAACCATAATCGGCCCCACAGGCGAAACATAGTTCGTATGCATCCTATCGGCATAAAAAAAATTCACAAAACCGTTCATAACTTAAAAACTTTAGTATAAATGAAAGATTATTTACAACATTTGTTCAATAGTTTCAATAGAGGTGAAGTGTAAAGATGAGTGAAAGTAGTAATTAACTTACAGATTTAATGGAAACTCACTTTAAAGAGGAGTGAAAATAGTAAGTTCATAAACTAGCCTCTCAGGTAAAGCATCACTCATGTACATGTATATTTATATATCCCCTCGGGCAAGCCTATCAGTCACTCGTGACTCAACTCTTACCAATTAGTTCTCATGCTCAGCAGTCATACTCAATAGGTACAATGTAATAACCGCTGCGCGTGCAACCCGATCCATATATTGTTTTGGCGTGCAGCCCGATCCATATGTATAGTTGACTGCGCTCATTAGAGGTGTGTAGATTCCGGAGGTGCTCCTACAGCCCAAGCACTATATCGCTGCGGCGTGCAGGCCGATATATGTATGTATGTGTGTTTCTATATATATATATGTTGTTGCGGCATGCAGCCCGATCCATGAATATATAATTCTCATAACCAGTCCCTCGGCCTCTCTTAGACGTTAATCTCACAATCAGATCCTCAGTCTATCTCAGTCATCAACCTCACTATCACTCGGACTATCGGTAAATTAGGGAACTCAGGCCAAACAATTTTCATCTTTTAATGAAATAAAATGATAAAACCATATTTACGCAATAAACACGTAAAGCATGACTTAGGATATGCTTTCAAACCAAATAGAGTGAAGAGCATAGTGAAAGTTTCCCAAAGGGTCTCAGCAGGTCAACACAAGGCCTCAAACATGGCATACAACCCAAAATATAATATAAATCTCTAGAACATGGAGTATGAGAAGATTTCAAATAAAATACGCGACTTAGACATGACGAACTAAGTCACAATTCCAAACGGTACACAACTCCACGCTCAACATCTAGTATGTGCATCACCTATAAGAGACCCAATGATATGTAATCTGGGGTTTCAAACCCTCAGGACAGTATTTACAATCATTACTTACCTCGATCAGGTCCAAACTATAGCCCGTGATGCCTTTACCCGCACGAATTGACCTTCGGATGTCCAAATCTAGCCACAATCAGTACATAATCATTAATATATGCTAAGGGAACGAAGCCCACTCGAAAATATCCAATTTAAATAAAAAATCCAGAAATTGCTCAAACCTGTCCCTGGGCCCACATCTGGTAACATGATAAAATTAACATTAGTGGAATCCACATCCTCTCACGAGTTCATACATATCAAATTTTCCAAAATCCGACCTCATATGGTCACTTAAATTCTAAAAATCCACTCTCTAATTTCAAGCCCTAATTTCCCAACTCTTCCTCAAATTTTCCACTAATTTAATGATTAAACAATGAAAAAATCACCATAAACAGAAGATGCGAAGCCCAAGTAGCTTAACTCTCCATCAACAATTGATTCCCTCTTGAAATTGCAGTTTGGAACTCCAAAATCGCAGAGAAATGATGAACAAATGACAGAACATCACGAAGGAGTCTTTACATATATTATTCCCAGCATTTCTGCATCTGCGATCCCCATTACGCATATGCGAGGCCGCATCTGTGCCAAAATGACAGCACATGCGATTATAACTTAAGACACTTGTTCCTGCATCTGCGGTCACCCAACCGCTCATGCGGTATCACATATGCGATTACCGAACCGTATCTGCAGTCCACCTCGCACCTGTGCATTTTTTTCCGCTCCTGTGGAGCTCGCACCTGTCGTCCCTAATCCGCAGGTGCGGATATGATAGAAGCAACAACATCAACTGCATTTTCTCAATCTTAACCTTCCCGAAAACTATCCGCAATCATTCCATGACCCCGGGACCTCAACTAAAAATACAAACAAGTCACATAACCTTATTATAACTTGTCCCAACCTTAGAAACACTCCAAAAAACCTTTAAATACAAAAATCACATCAACTTCAAGCCTAGGATTCTAAAATCTTCTGAATTTCGCTTTTGATAAAAACCCCAACCAAACCATATCTTAATGACCTGAAAGTTTTCATACACATCCCAAATGACACAACGTGGCTACTGCAAATTCCAAAATTCCATTCTGATCTCTATATCAAAATCTCACCTATAAACCGGAAAGGCCAAAATCTCGTTTTCGTGAATTGAAGCCTAAACCTTCCACAAACTTCAAAAATGCATACCGATCACGGCCGTAAGTCCCAAATCTCCTAACGCTGCTAAGGAAATCATAAAAGTTCAATTCCGATATCATATACTAACATGTTAACTCTTGGTCAACACTTTCAAATTTTAAGCTTCAAACTGAGAACTGTTCTTCTAAATTCATTCCGATTACCCTAAAAGCCAACACCAACAATTTACATAAGTCATACTACATTACATGGGGCAAGCCATTCTAGAGAATGGGAGATCAAAGTACAAATGCTCAAAATGACTTGTCGGGTTGTTACAGTTATATTCTAGGTGAAGAACACTTACCCAATCGATTTATGTGAAAACCCCTCAAAGAATAGCTCAAAAGAGAGCTCCACAAGTCAAAATATGAATAAAATTGTCTAACCCTCAATTTTTGAACATATTCTATTTTCCCAGGCATTTAATCTTCACAAACAGGGAGGATCGTGTTCGCGAAGAAGAAAAAAGAATGCTGCCCATGTTGCTCATCACGAACGCGACGTTGAGCTTACGAACGCTAAAAAGGAAAATTCTGGGCTTCGCAAATGCGAAGTGCTAAACATTAACGCGAAGAATGACTTAGAGGTAGCCAGTAACAACACATTGCGAACACGAAAGGTGTTCGCAATTACAAAGGAGAACACCAGAAGCAAAAAACAGCAGTTCCATAATTGGGAAAAATGGACCGTAGCCCACCTGGAACACATCCGAGGCCCCCGGGACCACATATAAAAATACAAACATGTCATATAACCTAACACGGATCCGCTCGAGGTATCAAATTACATCAAAGAATGCTGAAGCGATGAATCACATGATGAATCAAACATTGGAACATTCAAATCTTCCAACTTCCATAACTCACACCGAAGCCTATCAAATCAACTCAGAATGATGCCAAATTTGCAAAAAAGTCCAAAATGACATGATAGAGTATTTACCACTCTCAGAATCACATTTCGGCACCAATATCACAAAAGTGAACTATAGGTCAAACTTCTGCATTTTCCAAACTACATCTTTTCCAACTTTAGCCGAAACGCCTCCAATTACCCCATGGACCTCTCCGAACACACGCTTATGTATAAAACAACCATACAAAGCTATTGAGATCACCCAAAACCTAGTTTTGAGCCGTTTACTCAAAAGTCACATTCTGATCAAATTTTTACCACTTAAGCTTCCAAAACTAGATTCCTTCTTCTAATTGGATTCTGAATCATCCGGTAACTGAATTCAACCATGCAAGCAAGTTGATAAATGTAACATGAAAATATTCAAGACCTTATACCATTAAACAGAGCTTAATTTCTCAAAATGACCGGTCGGGTCGATACATCCTCCCATTCCTAAAACAAACGTTCGTCCTCAAACGTGCTAAGATTTGCTTCCAAGTACTCAAATTACTGAATGTATACATCCAACGTACACCCTCGATTGATCTCATGTCACCCCAATCCACATAAACCCGACGTCACCATGTCAACTGAATTGTAGCCTTTCTAGCAATACCAATAATCCTTAAAGCCAAATCTTTGTCCGGTACCAGTCTCAACCAGCTGCATCAACTCCTTCCAATGCTCATATAGTACAACTACACAACATGAAACATCACAAATAGGCTCACAGTAACATTTTTTATCACAATACTTGCCTAAAATAAAATCTTGCAATGGCCATAAGCCTCATATTCAATAGGAACCCATTTCAACCTCCACAACACTAACGAAGATACAAGAACTATGAAAATGCCATGACTAACAAATGAATAAACAAGTCACAACTAACACCACCAGGCACACACCTCGCAAGCTAAAACTCAAGAAGCACATAACAAAACTGACTGAATATTAAAAAAGAAATACATAAATGAACTATCAAACAAGCCCAACAGGCACAACCTTCTATCAGTACTAACCTACAGACAATCTAACAAGAAAAATAATCAAAGCATTTAATCAAATCATAAGGATCGCATACTGATATACCTTCCACCGCAATACATTGCCCGGTTCAAACATATCAAATCACATGAAATCACAAGGGTCCCTCCCTCTACTTTGAATCATAAGTAGGGTGTATATCACCCTTCACTAGATAAATTTCCTTCAACAAAATTACATCACGTACTGGCTGCTAAACTTGTGGAGCGTATAAATCACAGTTCATAACAAAAAATACTTATAAAACACAACAAGCCTTTCGTAATGGACAATAGGATTTTATTACTAGTCTCATAACTAAAAATAAGGAATAAAAATAGATGATAGACACGGCTATCACTCATGGAACCTCACAACAGGGAAACACCCAAACAGAGTGCTAACCATGAAATGCACCGATCAGTGGAGCAATAGATAGTGGAACTCATCCTGATAACATAACCATAATGAACTATGGATGGTGTTCCTTTATAACAAATTAAAATCATACCTGAATGACATCATATGGTGCAGCGGCCTTAAGCCTACTATATGAAACACATCAATGGGTGAGGTCTCTCCCTCTTGGGCGTCCTCTACTCGCCTGAATACCGTATTGTGACATATCTACCCGAAATCATGGTAAATATCTTACCACGTGGCTAGTATCTCAATACTCAAAGAAAGCTTGCTGCTTATGTCGATGTAGGAACTCTGCGGTACGGGTACTGCGAGACCTATGAACACCAGAATCACTATGTAAAGCCTAAAGCACAAACTGAACTGACTGGCCCACGAAACCTTTACCATGTTGCAACCTGCCTAAAAAATATGGACCGACAGATCTCTTTCCTCTATGAGGGATCCTCACCTCCCTTAACCCTATCTCCTGATCTCGTCTGTCCTCTTGCTCCCGGTTCCACATGTCCTCTAATCGGCGAGCGATCCCTACCACCTACCAAAATAAAACATCAAGCTCCAAACTCCCGAACCATGTTGAGCTGAATATCATGCCTGAGCCCGTCAATGAATCTACGGACTCGCTATCTAACTATAGAGATCAAGGCAGGTGCATGTCATGCCAAAACATTAAATCTGATAGCATACTCCAATACTGACATGGTGCCCGAACACAGCTACACAAACTTCGCGCTTTGCATCTCGAAGTGACTAAGATACAAACTCTCTCAAAACATCCTTAAAAACTGATCCCATGTAAGTGAATTTGTGTCGCCCCGGCTACCCAACTCATAGGCCCGCTAGAACAGATGACCTGCTCCTCTAAGCTAGAACATAGTAAAAGTAACTCCACTTGCATCTACAATACCCATAGTGCGGAGAATCCGATGACACTTCTCTATAAAACCTCATGCGCTCTTTGAAGCCAAACCACTCAATGTAGGAGGGTCATATTCCTTCAACCTTGCAACTCTAACTTGCCTTTCCTCAAATGTTGTTGCCCTAACCATGGACTGAGCTGGAACCACAGACTGTGTCGCCATGACACCTAAAACATGACTAACGTGGATTCGATGCTTTGGAGTGTGGTGTATTTGCGACATGTACGCCTTGTTGGCCTCTGCCTCTAGCGATACCTGCTCTGGGAGCATCACCGTCAAAAACCTAGCACGTGTCCTCACCATCGGTGACATAATGGAATTATAAATGTTCAACTCTTACATCAAAGAGCTCGCACGATAGGAATGAAAGAAGTAAGATTGTCCTAATAGTTCTACAGCCTCTTGAAGATAAGTACAAATGTCTCTGTACCAATTCCCAGGACTCTACTAAACTCGCTTATGACTTGTAGCACGTATGAACTTAAAGCTCTGATACTAACTTGTCACGGCCCAATTTCTCCTTCGCTGGGTTTCGTTATGGCACCTAGTATTAGGGACATGGTAAGCCTATCTCATACTAAAATAATAAAATAATAAATGAAATTTGACAGTCTTGAAGTAGAAATCTCAACAAAATTTTATAATTTCCAAAACTCGTCAGTACAAGTCATAGGCTCTATAGAGTTTCACTACAACTTCAAAACATAATCGTACGGAAATAAGTACAATAGTGTGAATATAAAATAGGAAGGTGGCTCTAAGACCTGCGAACGCAGAGGAGGGCAACCTTGAATCACCTCAGCCAGAATCTGCACAGCTACTAGTGAACAATACCTGGATCTGCATATAAAAAATATGTAGAAGTGTAATATGCTCATACCACAGTGGTGTGCAGTGAGTATCAAGCCTAACCTCAATGGAGTAGAGATGAGGAATAGTAAAGAAACCTACTGGTCTAATAAGCGGACATGATATTTTTGTAGAGACTATGTTGTACGACTTATAATAGAATAATTTCAATAAGGAAAGAAATTAGCATGTACTCATCGGAACACTATAAGGAAAGCACGGAAAGGTAAGTGAGGATACAACCATAATCCGAAAGAAAATACAATAAAGAGATGTCCTAGCTCAACAACTCGGATAGTTTTCACCTTAAGTCTTAACCAGCAAGCGTCAACCACATAGTCAAACATTTCAAGTGTTAAAAATGTTTCGAAATATAATTCCTTCAAATAATTGTTCTTTCAAAATAGTTTTTTCAAAATAAATGATTTTCGAGTATAATCTTTCAAACAAATATTCATCGAATATAAGTCACCTTGTGACATTTCAAAATAGTTAATTAAACATAAGTACCTTTGAATATAATCATTTCAACTAGATAATCTTGGAACATAAATCACCCTGTGATACCTCATCTCATAATCATATTATACGGATCTCAATACCTGAACCATAACACTTGGAATCATGTTCCCTTTATCACATCTCCTAATCTTACTGACAACTCACGTGCCCAAAAGAGTCATTCTCTCATGGAAAGGAAATAACAAAGGTGTGTGTCTATACTCAAAAATCTCAAGGAGCCTCCTATCCGATAAGGGTGCTTCGCCACGTGTATGCTTGTGCAAGTGTTCTAACATAGTTCATACCAGCTAATAAGTATAAGGAATAGAACACATATCACATATAATGTTTACACAGGTATAAGATCATTGAAAACAACATCTCGGAACAAAGTGATCTTAATAAGGGATTTCCCAGGATATCGTCCCGTAATCCAAAACGTAAATGTGCAGAGGATCCTATCTGATCTCTTTCCATAGTCGCAAAAGCAAATGTGCAAAGGATCTCCCGGGATATCGACCCGTAGTCCAAATCATAAGTATGTAGAGGAATCATCCGGAATACTGATCCATAGTACCAATGTAAATATCAATTACAGGGGGATCTCTCAGGATATCGTCATGTAGTACCAATTATAAATGTATTGGGAAATATCCCAGAATACGAATCTGTTGTCCTAAAGTAAACATGCTTGGCAATCTCCCGAAATAAGTTTCGCAATCACAAAGTAAATACGCAGCGCAACCAACAACAACAACAGTTATAGCATAACATAAAAATCATACTTCTCCATAAAACGTATAACAACGAAAATGATAATAATACAATGTAAGACAAGTAATTAAACTCAAGGACTGTAAATCACAAGGAAATGGTAGAACCAACTGATAAGGAATAACCATAGAAAAGAATGTTGGCATAAAGGGAACAGTTCAACAACGGTAAAACTACCATGTAGCAGCGATGCCACAATATACAAGTCAATAACAAGAAAATCAACACGAGTAAAGTAGTCCCAAATAAAGGCATGTCGACGAGATATAGGTTATCTATACTCCTTTTAAGGTTGGACAATTATAAGGATATTCAACAATTCAATTAAGGAAGCTGATCTTGGCTTCACCTAAGAATAAAAAATTTTAGGAGGGATAATGAAAATTCTCAAATAAGACAAGCAGCTACGAAAAGATAGCATGACAATTGGAGAGGCGAAATTCTTCAATTAAATGAAATATGAGTCAATTAGGCAATAAGAGTGAATCATGAAGCAATTAATTTCAATTAAGCATGTAGAAGTGAACTTAGTAAATAGTAAACTCAGTCATGTAAAGAACACATTCACACAGAGTGAATATAAAGACCTATGAACCCTAAAATTCAATTTTTCCACAAATAAGTCCAAGCATGCACTCATCATCTCATATACACGAACTAGAATCGGCATAGAAGACTCAAACCCTAAGGGAAAGTCCCCCACACAAGGTTAGGCAAGATACTTACCTCAAAGACGAAAGACCGATAATATGAGTTCAACCTCACAAAAATCATCGAATTCCGATATCATTTGGTCGCTCAAATCACAATTTTTCATTTTAGAAGTTTTATTTCAAAACCAACATTTTCATCAACTCAAACACAAATTAACTGATGAACATGAAGATCGAATCATGGAATATGTTAGATTCTAGGTGAAGAACACTAAACCTATTGATTTATGTGTAAACCCTCAAAGAATCTCTCCCAACTGAATTCCACAAGTAAATATATGAATATAATGGTCTAACCGTCAAATTTGGAATATATTTTGTGTACCCAGACATTTGTGCATCGCGAACGCGGAAGAAGGATCGTGTTCGCGAAGAATAAAGTGAATGCCGCCTAGGTATCTCATGGCGAACGCGACGATGAGCTCGCAAGTGCGAAGAAGGAAAATGTAGGGCTTTGCGAACGCGAATTATTAAACGCGAACGCGAAGAAGGAAAATGAAGGGCTTCACGAACGCGAAGAAGGAAAATGCAGGCTTCGCGAACGCGAACTGTTAAACGCAAACGCGAAGAAGAACTTTCAGGTTGCCAGCAATAACACATTACAAATGTGAAAGACTGTTTGTGATTGCAAAGGAGAACACCAGAAGCAGAAAAAAAGTTCAAAAAATGGGAAAAATGACCCGGAACACACCAGATGCCCTCGGGATCCCATCTAAACACACAAACAAGACATATAACCCAAAAAAGATTCATTCAAGGTCTCAAATCACATCAAAAAAATCCAAAATGACGAATCACACCATGAATCAAACTTAGGAACTTTCAAATCTTCCAACTTCCAAAAATCGCACCGAAATCTATCAAATCAACTCGAAATGATGCCAAATTTTGCGGACAAGTCCAAAATGACATGACCGAGCGGTTCCAACTCTCAGAATCGCATTCTGACACCGATATAAGAAAAGTCAAGTATGGGTCAAACTTTTCCATTTTCCAAATTTCAATTTTTCCAGCTTTTGCCAAAATGCCTCCAATTACCCCACATACTTTCAAATCTGAATCCGGACACGCACCTAAGTAAAACATCACCATATGAAGCTGTTGAGATCACCCAAAATCCATTCTAGAGCTTTTTACTCAAAATTCACATTCCGGTCAAATTTTTATTCCTTATGCTTCCGAAATAAGAACCCTCTTCCAATTCGATTTTGAATCATCCGGTAACTGAATTCAATCAATCACGCAAGCTGATAAATATAATATGAAACTCCCCAAGACCTTATATTTTTTATCAGATCATAGATTCTCAAAACGACTAGTCGAGTCGTTATTGATTGGGTGATTCTATGTCGGGTATTTCCTCATGTTTACACTGGTTATCACATGACTCCCCTTCTGGCCCACTTATCTATGAAGATTTAATAAGAAAGATATGTTACATTGGTACTAGATTGAGTAAGGTACCGGGTGACCGTCACGGCCTATCGATTTTGGTCGTGACAATATTTCCACGTCGCCTCGTGCCCATATTTCTATCACTGTTGCATGGAAAACTGACGTGCTAAAAATATCAATATACAAAAAATTGCATGATCAACTTACTTTAGAAATAATTTGAGTGAAGAAAATTACATTGCACTTAAATTAAAGCATTATATAAATTACTGATTTGGATGTAAACCTTATTGAATTAAAAGATAATAGTAACTTCTTTACTTTAAAATAACTCAATCATTGAAAATTAGAAAAAAACTAGAAATATAAATCTTCATAGTCTCGTACTAAAAATCCAAATCCACACACAATCAAAAAGGATTACAAACACATTTAATAATAAAGTAAACTAGTACATCACGAAAGAAGAAAAGAACTTACATATCGTGGAAGTACAACATAACCATAGACAAGTGCAACCCTATAGAAATATCAACAAAGGGCACTCTCGAGATACTGTGTCATAGTCCCCGAAGTAATGCTCAATAGGGGATCTCCTGAGGTACCGCCTCATAGTCCCAAAAGTAGATGCTCTACGGGAGATCTCCCGAGGTACCGCCTTATAGTCCCAAAATAATATGCAAGATAGGGGGGTCTTCTTAGGTACTGCATTGTAGTCCCAATAGTAAATATGCAAGATAGGGGCATCTCCCAAGGTACCGCTTCAACAGGGACACTACAAGTGTTCAAATATCACAACATTTGACAAGTTACACCTTAAGTTCTCAAATATTACAACTTCCCACAGAAATCAACCATAATATTATTTTCCACAATAAGGAGCCCAAGGCTCGACCATAATGTGCACAACATCGTAACAAAATGTTCGGGAATGATCAACTCAACCGAATAATATTTTTTCAATTTGGCACTTTGCTTCAATATGATTCACGACCTTTGTAAATCAATAGCAAGTTTTCAACAAGAATAAGAACTGGAAGTGTATCCTTGTGCAAGTGTATCTAACAAGAATTCTACCAACTAGTAAGTATAAGAACTGCAACGACCAACACCTGATTTGTTCGCACGAGGATAGCATCAATGAAAATATCAGTTCAGAACACAATAAGTTTAATGGGGATCTCTCGGGAATCGAACACATAGTCCATCCCGTTAATATCTGGACAATTCTTCCTTGAATTGAACCCGCAATCATAATAGTAAACAAAATAGGTAAATGCCTCCGTGGGTCTTCACAATTCATTACAATCAGCCCCCGACATAGCCCACCTTATTTTGCCACGTGTGCAACAAATAATAACGTAGTAAGCACTGCCTTATTTCGCCACACGTGCATCACAATATTCCCTCCTCATTCTTCCACATGCACTATCCACATATAAGCATATAACATATCCCGCCTTATTATGCTGCATGTGCAAAAACATCAATAGCAACAATAACATGGCAAAGACCTCGTGCAACTCTCTAACAACAACCGCACAGCAGAGAGCTCGTGCATCACAATACCAACAGCCACACAATAAATGACAATATATATATACAAGAGCATGCAAGAGAATCAACAATAGAAACAATAACGTCTTGGCAAAGGAATCAACAATAAAAAAATAAAGTCCCCGTAAGGGAATCAACAATACCTAATAAGGTCACGGAACACCAAGGAAAAACATAACAACCTCAATGACAAGACAAGACATAATAAGTGCATACTCACTACACTGATACCACAATAGTTTGACATGTAATATATTTGCTCGAAGTTATAGATGAACATCAAGGAGTAACCAAACAGTAAGGAAGTTAACATGAATCAAATAATTGTAATCTAAGGAAATATGAACGAATCATAATATATCTATCTTCTCTCTAACTAAGACCAATTAATTACATGAGATACAATATTTATAACTTCCAATTAAAGGCGAGTAGTTAGGACGGGTAATATGACAATAGAAGGGTAATTGTCTTCAGCTAAACATAAAAGTCCAATAAGCATCAAGAATAAATCAAGTATGGCAAAAAAATATCAAGTATGGCATGTAGAGGTGAAACTAATAATAGGGAACTCAATCGTATCAAGATCATCTTCATACTTGGTGATTTCACAATGCTAATAGCCTAAAAGGGACAATTTACCACAAATAAATACGAGCACGCACTCGTCACCTCGCGTACACAGACTACAATCAACAGAGAAGACTCAAATCCTTAGGCGAAGTCCCCCACACAAGGTTAGGCAATGTACTTACCTCAAATCCGCTAAAATAAACTAGCAACCGCGTTCTTGCCACGAGTACTCAACTCCAAATGGCCCAAATCTATTCAAGTAAATCACACATTGTAAATAATATCTCAAACAACGGATTCTACAACTTAGGTAGAATGACTAAAACCCCCCTCGGGCCAACGTCTCGGAATTAGATAAATTTAATATTTTTAGAACCCTCGTATTCTCGCGAGTCTAACCATATAAAAATATCTCAAATCGGAGGTCAAATACTCTTTCAAAACCCAATAATTTGGCGTATGAAGTTCTACCCATTTTACATTCGAAAACTGAAATTTAAGGATGAAACTAAGAGGAGATTCATGGAAGTTGGTCTAAATCGATTGAGAAATACATACCTAAGTTGCCAGGTGAAAATCCTTTCAATAATCGCCGAGAACCAAGCTGTAGAAGTCAAAATGTGAATTAATTGTTGAATTGTCGAATTTGGGAATTAAATCCGTCTTCCCATTTATATGTGCATCGCGATCGCGGAACAAGGGACGCGATCGCGTAGACAAAATATTGATTAGCCCAAAAATGTTCTATGCGAACGCAATTTTGTGGACACGATCGCGGTGAAGGAACAGGCAGTGCTTCGCGATCGCGAAAGCAGTGATGAGAACGCGTAGAAGGAAATATAGGGGGTCCAGTGGTTTGTCTATGCGAACGCGAAATAGGGATGCGATTGTGAAGGGAAGACCATAGAACTTCGTGATCACAGGAAACTTGATGCGAACACGGTGAAAGAATACACAAAACATGCCGATCGCAGGAGACTCTTTGTGATCGTGTAGAAGGATATCAGAAACACCATATGTAGTAGTTCAAAAATAGAAGAAAAGGGTCTGTAGCCCATCTGCAACACACCTGAGCCCCTCGGAACCCCGTCAAATCATACGCACAAGTCATATAACCTAACACGAACTCGCTCGAAGCTTCAAATCACATAACACTACATCGAAACGACGAATCGAACGAATAACCAAGCTTATGAACTTATAATTCTTCAAAAAATGAATCTTATGCCGAAACCTATTAGTTCGGCTTAGAATGACGCCAAATTTTGCAGACAAGTCCAAAATGACATAGCGGAGCTGTTCCAATTGAATCGCATTCCTACTCCGATTTCTAAAAAGTCAACTGTGGGTCAAACATCTTCGTTTTCCAGCTTCAACTTTCGCGAAATGCTTCAATTTACTCTACGGACCTCCAAATCTGAATCTGTATGCGTGCCTAAGTCAAAAATCACTATACGAATATGTTGAGATCATCAATGACCTATTCCAGATTCGTTTACCCAAAAGTCCAGTTTCGGTCAATTTTTCATCGTTCTAACTCCCAAAATGAGGTTTCTTCTCTAGAATTGACTCTAAGCCATTCGAAAATAGAATTCAACCATGCACGCATGTCGATACTCATGTGCCGAAGCTGGTCCAGAACTTATGCCACTGAACGGAGCATATTTTTCAAAACGAACGGTTGGGTCGTTACATCCTCCCCCTCTTAGAACCAACATTCATCCTCGAACGTGCTAAGATTCACCTCAAAGTCCTCAAGTCACTGAGTGCGCACTTCCAACATACACCCATGGGTAACCCCAAGTCACCCCAATCCATATTGGCATGACGACACCATTTCAACTGAAATTTAACACTTCTAGCGATACCATTAAGCCTTTAAACCATATTCCTCACCTCTCATCCGTCTTAACCAACTAATTTAATACAAGCCAACAAACACAGGGCATAGCCACACAACTTGACACACCACAATAGTCCCACAATAATATTTCTGATAGCAATAAATGCTTGAGATGAAATCTGTACCGGCCATAAGCCTCATCTTCAAGAGAAACTCAAGCAGTAGAACAATTAACAGAGAAGAACAGAGAAGAGAGAGTTTTATGTGAGTGAACTTAGGATTGTTCATGTGTTGAAGTGAAAAGAGGTGGAGTATTTTATAGTTTGAAAGTAAGCAGCTAATAAGTTAAGAAAATAACTTAGCATAAATTATCAATTAGGGAAATAGTTTCCTCTAATTAAGAAATCGAACTCGAGGTAAATAAACCCAAGTTTATTTTGGGGAAGAAAATGAAGAATGATTCATAAGATACAGGGTAAGTACATATAATGTTTTGAAATTCACACGGTTTAAACAAATAAGGTAAGTCAATCCCATAGAGAATCAAGGATTTTGAGATACGAATTGATACTGAACTTAGTCGGAGAGTAGGTCAAAATTAAAGAATCAAATAAGTTCGTAAGAAATCAATTTCCCAAAATTAGGGTTATTCAAAAGAGGAAAAACATGACTATATAAAGAGGTGTACAAATTCGAATATTGCAAGGCCGAAATTAGTAGAACAGTCGTGGAGTCAAATAGCAGAAGCACATTAGCAAGAAATCATAAGCATGGTAGGGTTTAGACATTAAACATGTAGCAAGAAATTACATAGAACGAAATGGAAAACCTCTTAAACCTAGGGTTTCCACCACCTCTCGAGTGTAAAGAAGAAACATAGCTGAAGATAAGGTTAGGAAGAATAGCGAACACAGTAAAACACTTAACTTGGAAACCCTAGAAATACCACAGTAAGGAAAATACATAGGAGCCATAGTAGAAAATACTCAAAAATCACAGTAAACATTAGCAGAAATCACAATAGAGAAAATAAAGCAGAGAAATAGAAGAAATCTGAAATTTTAGGAAGACGAACAGTTTAAAAAAAAAGTCGGCCGAGAAATGTGATAAATACTTAGAAACCTTAGAAAATAACTAGGGTCTAAAGAATATCGTATAGATAAACACCGAGAAAACATTGAAAACTAGGGTTTCAGAGAAAGAAAAATATTGAAAATTAAGGTTTCATAGAAAGAACCATAGAGAAACGAGAAAGCCTGGAATGGACTGATTCTGAGTCGACGATGGACTTACAATGTCAAGACTGGCCGGAGAGAGACCGGACACTAGCGTAGAAGTCAAGTTGAAGGACCTCTGAGTCGATAATCTACGAGATAAGGCTCCGATGTTCGAACAAGAGAAGCATAGAAGATAGGGAGAGGTGAGTCCAAGTGCCTTAGAGCTTGAAAAGCCATGGTCGCCAGTGAACGGAGCAAGAGAAGGGCTAGGGTTCAGAAGGGGTTTGAGAGCAATTTTTGGATGAGGGGATACAAGGGTAGCTGAAAGTGTGAAGTGATTAGGGTTAGGGGGTGTTTAATTTAATTATGGAAGAATTAATGTAGACCGTTGATCTAAATGATCAACGACCACAATTTAAGAGAGGGGACGGGCGAGTTAGTATAAACGAGTCTGGGTCGAGTAGTGTAGTTGGGGGTTAAATTGGGGGTGGATTTAGGCTAGAATTGAAATAACAAAGGGCTATGATTTAAATAGCCTATTTTCCCCAATTTGAATTTTATAAAATAATAAATGATATTGTAAAAATCTAGTTAAAATACTGAGTTAATAAAGAATTTATAAGTATCAACTAAAAAATTTTAGGAACAATATTGTAGTTAAAATACTTATTAAATCGAGAAATAGGCTAAAATTGTAATTTCATGCAATTTTAATTTAGAAATTCCTAATGAACTTGTAAAACTATGTATAAATAATGTAAATTATATTTTCACCAAAATAACAAGTTTTGGGAATAAATACTGGATTTTATAGTGCAAAAGCAGGTCATAAATTGATTTTAAAAATCTTAAAAAATGTAGAAAAATGCCAAAACCTTTGAGGATGCTTATATATGCATATACATGCTATTTTGGGGGTATTTTGACTATAGAAATATGTAGGGAAAAATTGGGTATCAACAGCTGCCCCTCTTTACTCGGGGAGGATGAAAGAGTTGTCGGGTAAACACAAGATGTCCAATTTTGACCTGAGTTGGCGATTGTAAAAGAATTTTGTTCGCGCTCCGGCTTCTCTGCTGCCTAAATATCCCTAGTTTTATAAGAATCAGGACGTATGTAGTTCAGGAACCATTGGCGGTATGTGCAGATGGATGTCCGGAAAGACGGACATAATGGGGGTTTGAGTTTTGACAGGGGTTCGGAGGCTAGACAAGCTGCGGAGAGCTGGAGTGGGATCTATCTTGTTGAGACGGTCGTGAGCCAGCCGGTGTACCTACAAATGAATGATGTGCATATATATTGCATAATATAAACGTGATGCAAGTTCCATTGGACCAGAATGCTGTCTTCGGACGATTAGGATGGTGTCCTCAGACTTTGACGTCCTGGGCTATGAAGAGCATAAAAGTAAAGATTCCCAGACCATGAAATGGTATTCTCGAGCTATGCAGATGGTGCCTCCGAACTATGATGCCTTTGAATGAGTTGGCGATATTTCAGCCCATGAGAAGATGGCAATATTTCAGCCGAATGAATGCAAGGGCGGCAATATTTCAGCCAAGCAAGAATTTAAATGTAAGGGGGCGATATTTCAGCCAAATGAAATAGGGTGGCGATATTTCAGCCAAGAAAAATAAAGGAGGTAGAGCTTAACTTCGAAAGGCATAGAATAGCCTTATGCATTGCTAGATGGAGACAGAGCTTGGTCTCGAAAGGCAGAGAATAGCCTTATGCAAGATGAAGGTAGAGCTTAACCTCGGAAGGCACAGTATAGCCTTAAGGAAAAATTCAAGATGGAGACAGAACTTAGTCTCGAAAGGTAGGAGAGAGCCTTATGCTAAATGCAAGATGGACATTGAGCTTAGTCTCGAAAAGTAGGAGATAGCCTTATGCAAGATGGAGGTAGAGCTTAACCTCGGAAGGCAGAGAATAGCCTTATGAAAAAAATGCAGATGGAGATAGAGCTTAGTATTGAAAGACAGAGAACAGCCTTATGCAGGATGGAGGTAGAGCTTAACCTCAGAAGGCAGAGAATAGCCTTATAAAAAATGCAAGATGGAGATAGAGCTTAGTCTCAAAAGGCAGAGAATAGCCTTATGCAGGATGGAGGTAGAGCTTAACCTCGAAAGGCAGAGAATAGCGTTATGCAAGATGTAGGTAGAGCTTAACCTCGGAAGGTAAAGAATAGCCTTATGGAAAATGAAAGATGGAGACAGAGCTTAGTCTTAATGGCAGAGAATAGCCTTATGCAGGATGGAGGTAGAGCTTAACCTCAGAAGGAAAAGAATAGCCTTATACAATTCGAAAACGTAAAGGAGAAGATAGTTATGATTTTCTTAGCTGGTAAATGATTGCGATATCATGACTGTTGGGTAAATGTAGGATGTAGGTAGTAAAATTTTGCGAAGTAAGTAGTTGTTACAGGAGTTTCGGTCCTGTAATGCACATGTGTCGCCAATTTGTATCCTTAACTCCCGCATCCAAAGAAAAATCATGAGTTCTGTAAAGGGGGAGGTAAGTTCGTATCCCTCGGCTCGTGCCGCCCTGAGCCATTCGGGGTAGCGTTGCTGAACGATATTGATCAGAATGATTTTATGCAAAAGATTTGGCAAACATTATGCAAATGTATATATAAGTATGTAAAAGAATACTTTTTGTTTTATGATGAACCAACAATTGCAACATGATTCAAGAAACGGTAACCTTGCTTGCTCTAGAATTTTGAGGGTCCTCCTTAAAATTTTTGCATTAGTTTACTAGGATGGCGCTGTTGACGGCGGTGCTGAATTATTGAAAATGGAATCCTTAGAATTTGAGTGTCTTCCTCAAAATTCCGCCCTAGTTTACCGGGTCAATGCTGATGCGAAGACTTGGTAAATTGACTTCAGAATTTTGAGGGTCCTTCTCAAAATTTTGCCCCAGTTCCAAATGCGGGGGGAAAATGGAATTAATTAAAAATGTGACCGAACCCATAGGGCTGCCTACGTATCCCCTCTTAAATGGGAAACAGGTCAGGCATAGTTCAAATTACATCAGGGATATCTTTTCATGACATCTGATTTGATTGATTTTGGCCAAACTTCTCTGTCCATTTCTGCAAGGATAAGGGCTCCTCCTGTTAAAACCGGATGTACAATGCATGGACCTAGCCAGTTGGGAAAATATTTCCCTTCAGCTTCATCTCTATGCGGAAATATCTTCGTTAACACCAACTGTTCCTGTGTGAACTTCCTCGGTCTAATATTCTTGTTGAAGGCTCTAGACATTATGTTCTGATATAGCTGACCGTGGCAAACTGCATTCATCCTTTTTTTGTCTATACGGGCTAACTGCTCGTAGCGACCTCTGACCTATTCTACATCATGTAGCTCTGCTTCTTGTATGATTCTCAAGGATGGAATTTCTACCTCAGCGGGACTGACCGCCTCTGTACCGTAAATAAACATGTAGGGAGTTGCCCTGGTTGATGTGCAAACAGTAGTTCGATAACCCAATAAGGCAAATGAAAACTTCTCATGCCACTGCTTGTGCCTTTCGATCATTTTCCTTAGTATCTTCTTGATTTTCTTATTGGCCGCTTCTACTATGCCATTCATATGAGGTATATAAGATGTAGAGTTCTTGTGCCTGATCTTGAAAGCTTCATACATTGCTTTCATTAGGTCGCTGTCAAGATTGGAAACATTATCGGTGATGATTGATTCTAGGATCTCGAATCAACAGACAATACGATCGCAGACAAAGTCTGCCGAAACTTTATTGGTTACTGCATTGTATGATGCTGCTTCAACCTATTTAGTGAAGTAATCAATTGCCAGTAAGATGAACCTGTGTCCGTTTGATGCAGCATGCTCGATTTGTCCGATAACATCCATTCCCCAGGCGGCGAATGGTCATGGTGAGCTCGTTGCAGTGAGCTCGTTTGGAGGCACCTTTATCATATCTGCATGTATCTGATAGCAGTGACACATCCGGACATACTGGATGGAGTCTATCTCCATTGTCATCCAAAAATACCATGCTCGGAGTATCTTCTTTGCTAGAACAAAACCGTTAATGTGCGGTCTACATGTCACTGAGCGCACTTCCTCGAATAGTTTTATTGCTTATGTTGCATCGACACATCTCAATAATTCCAAATCGGGAGTCCTCCTATATAGGATTCCTCTAAAATGAAAGAAATTATTGGGTAATCTTCTAAGCGTGCGCTTCTGGGTAGCATTAGAAAGCTCCGGATATTCTCCTATTGTCAGGTACTCCTTGATGTCGTGGAACCAGGGTTTTCCGTCTGATTCCTCCTTAGCATGCGTGCAATATCCTAGCCGATAATGAATCTTGACCCGGATGGGGTAAATGAAGTTCGTATCTTGATGCTGAATCATGGATAATAACGTGGCAAGCACATCAACGAACTCATTATGTATTCTCATAACATGCTGGAACTCTGTTTTTCTGAACCTCTTTCTCAACTCCTATAAGTGATGCAGATAAGAGAGTATCTTAGAATTCTTGGTTGCCCATTCTCCTCGAATGTAATGTATGAGTAGGTCCGAAACTATGATCATTAGCACATCATGAATGTTCATGTCAATGGCCAGTTTAAACCCCAAGATGCAGGCTTCATACTCGGCCATATTATTGGTGCACGGGAACGTGAGTTTGGCGGATACCAGGTAATGTTGGCCAATTTCTGATACCAGGACTGCTCCTATGCCAACTCCTTTTAAATTTGTGGCTTCATCGAAAAACATCCTCCAATCGTCATGGGATTCTGCAACGTCTTCTCCTATGAAAGCTACCTCCTCATCGGAAAAATACGTTTTTAGTGGTTTGTATTCTCCTCCGACAAGAGTCTTGTGAGATGATCTGCCAAAGTCTGTCCTTTGACTGCCTTCTGGGTGACAAAGACAATGTCGATCCATTCAACAAGATTTTCCACCTGGCAAGCTTTCCAGTGGGCATGGGCTTCTAGAAAATATACTTCAGTGGATCCATCCTTGATATGAGAT
The DNA here is from genome assembly GCA_034376525.1 of Nicotiana benthamiana. Taxonomy (NCBI): domain Eukaryota; kingdom Viridiplantae; phylum Streptophyta; class Magnoliopsida; order Solanales; family Solanaceae; genus Nicotiana; species Nicotiana benthamiana. The sequence continues at coordinate 68,429,410 of CM067334.1, read as the reverse complement.
AAGTAATGTAAGCACAGAAATAATGCCTCAATTTCTAAGCTACCCAGGTTAAAGCACAACAAGTGTGTTCTAGTAAGGAATACCGAGCCTTATACGAGGTAAATTTCTTGTTGAGGTAAAATAACTTGCTCCTTTATCCCCGTTTCATCATGTTGCCCTAAAATGCAACCGAATGCCCCATCTAAAAAAACTAGATAAAGCAATAAATACCTCCCCAGCTTCGGTGGAACCAGGACTGGAGGCGTAGACAAGTATTCCTTGATTCCGTCAAAAGACTTTTGACATTCATTGATCCATTTGGTGGCAACATCCTTCTTCAACATCTTGAAGATAGGTGCACAGATGACGTGGACTGAGCTATGAACCGGCTGATATAATTGAGTCTTCCCCGAAAACTCATCACATCCTTCTTTTTCTTCGGCGGTGGCAACTCCTGGATATATTTGACCTTCGAGGGATCCAACTCTATTCCCCGTCGACTCACAATGAAACCGAATAACCTTTCAGCAGGAACCCCGAATGCACACTTGGCGGGATTCAATTTCAAGTTATACCTCCTTAATCTGTTGAAAAACTTTCACAAGTCCCCCTTGTGATCTGCAGCTTTCCTGGACTTGATGATGACGTCGTCCACATATACCTCAATTTCCTTATGTATCATGTCGTGAAAGAGGGTAGCCATGGCCCTTATGTAAGTAGCTCCTGCATTCTTTAACCCAAATTGCATCATTTTATATAATTACATCCCCCATGGCGTGATAAAAACCGTTTTCTATGCATCTTCTTCATCAATCCATATCTTATGGTATCCCGCCAAGCAATCGACGAATGACTGCAACTCATGCTTGGCGCAGTTGTCGATCAAAATGTGTATGTTTGGAAATGCGAAAATTGTCTTTGGGACTGGCTCAGTTGAGATCCCGGTAGTTGACATAGACTCTAACTTTCCCGTCCTTCTTTGGTATTGGCACAATGTTAGCTAACCAAGTTGGATACTCTACCACTTGAAGAACTCTAGCGTTGACCTACTTGGTGACCTCTTATTTTATTTTTAAACTCATATCTGGCTTTAATTTTCTGAGCTTCTGCTTTACCGGCGGAGATGCAGGATCTGTTAGCCACTTGTGAGCGACAATGGATGTGCTGGGACCTGTCATATCATCATAAGACCATGCAAATATATCCTCATATTCTCTTAAAAACTCTATATATTGTTTCTTTTGTATCTATGACAAGTGCACACTGATGCATGTTTCTTTGACATTCTCTGTATCTCCCAAATTGACGACCTCAGTTTCATCCAAATTGGACATAGGACTTTTTTAAAAATTCTCGACCTCCCTGACAACCTCGTCTGGTATATCATCTTCCTCTGAGTCTATTTCCGTTTGTTGCATAGCAGTTGCAAGTCACAACTGTCGGTTCATCATCAAGATACGTAATAGTAATGTTGTGTGAAAAATAAAGTAAATAATAGAGTAAAGTAGTGAGTACCGAGATATTTGATGATCTAGAAAAATGCTTTTGACTAAATTCATAAATGTTCGAAAGATCGGAGCTCTTTTTGAAAATAGAGATAATGCGAAAAGTAAAACACAACAACTAAATTAAGGATGCATGATGATTGTTCAGCCTTGCTACCCCGAAGATCTCCGGGCGATGGTGGTCCTTTTCCTTTATTCTTGTTTTTGGGAGGAGGAGGAGGAGGACCCTTAGATCTTTTTTAATATACTGATGGTGCCAGATTCCACGAACTCACCTTTGGGGAGGGGAATAACAAAAGACAAACAAAAGGTAAGAAGTTAGTACGAATTCTGATAAATAATATTGCGATATTTAAACACATTGTGTTGGAATATAAATCGTTTCCTCATTTGGGTGCCTCGTTGTGCCCGAGGTAGGCCTATCGACAAATAAATTTTGGAGAACTTATAATGCCAAATGCATTATAAGCTGTGGTATTCTGGGGTCGTGAGAGGTAAGAATGGAGTGGGCATCTTGGTTGATAGGGATCTAAGGGAGTCCGTGGTCGAGGTTAGGCGAGTGCATGATAGGTTAATGTCTATTAAGTTGGTTATTGGGGGTTACGTCCTCAACGTCATCAGCGCTTACCCGCCGCAAGCGGGCTTAGACGAGGAGGTTAAGAGGCGCTTTTGGGAGGACTTGGATGATTTGGTGAGTAGTATTCCCCAATCTGAGAAGTTAGTTATTTGAGGGGACTTTAATGGTCATATTGGGGCTGATGCTGGTTTTTATGGTGAGGTGCACGGTGGCTTCGGCTTTGGGGTTAGGAACGAAGGAGGCACGTCATTGCTTAATTTCGCATGGGCTTCCGAGCTTTTGATTGCGAACTCAACATTTCAGAAGAGGGAGGAGCATTTGGCCACTTTCAAGAGTTCGGCGGCAAGGACTCAAATTGATTATCTCCTCCTTAGAAGGAGCAATAGGGGTATGTGGAAGGACTGCAAGGTTATCCCGAGAGAGTCCCTTTCGACTCTCCATAGACTCCTAGTGATGGATGTCGGTCTCTGGGTGAAGTAGAAGAGGAGGGGTGCTCGGGGACAACCGCAGATTAGATGGGGTGTTTTGACTAAAGAGAAAGCACAGGAGTTGGAGAGGAGGTTAGCAGAGGGCGGAGCTTGGAGAAGTTCTGGAGAAGCGGATGCTATGTGGTTAGAGACGGCGAACTTTTTTAGGGAGGTAGCACGGGACGTGCTCGGGGTAGCCAAGGGCTATTCAAGCAGAAATCAGGGTGACTGGTGGTGCAACGAGGTAGTCTAAGGAAAAGTGGAGGTAAAGAAGGCGGCGTTTGCTAAGATGGCAGGGAGCACGAGCGAGGAAGAACGGAGAGCCAACAGGGAGATCTACAAGGCAGCGCGTAAAGAAGAAAAGATGGTGGTTACGAAAGCCAAAAATGCGGCGTTTGGTTGCATGTACGAGGAATTAGGGGAGAAAGGCGGGGACATGAAGTTATTACGGTTAGCTAAAGCAAGGGAAAGGAAAGAGCGTGATCTTGACCAAGTTAGGTGCATCAAGGGAGAGGATGGTAGAGTTTTGATGGGGGAGTCTCAAGTCAAGCAGAGGTGGCAAGCGTACTTTCGAGACTTACTTAACGAGGAGGGGGATTGTAACATATAGCTAGGGGAGTTGGGGCACTTAGAGCAACATAGAAACCTTGGGTACTGCAGGCGCATTAGGGCGGAGGAGGTCATGGGGGCTTTGCCTAGGATGAGTAGGGGTCGAGCGACTAGGCCTGACAACATCCCGGTGGAATTCTGGAAATGCATGGGTAGGCCAGGAGTGGAGTGGCTCTGCAGGTTGTTCTATGCGATCCTCAGGACCAAAAGGATGCCGGAGGAGTGGAGGTGGAGTACACTGGTGCCCTTGTACAAGAACAAAGGTGACATCCAGTGCTGCAACAACAATAGGGGTATCAAATTAGTAAGTCACACCATGAAGGTTTCGGAGCGGGTGATCGAGGTGAGGGTGAGGGAGATGACATCTATATCTGTGAACCAGTTTGTTTTCATGCCGGGTCGCTCCACTACAGAAGCTATCCACCTTGTCAGGAGGCTGGTGGAGCAGTTCAGGGATTAGAAGAAGGACCTGCACATGGTGCTTATTGACTTGGACAAAGCTTATGACAAGGTCTCGAGTGCGGTGCTATGGAGGTGCTTGGAGGTGAAGAGCGTGCCAGAAGCCTACATCAGAGTAATCAAGGACATGTACAATGGAGCTAAGACTAGGGTTAGGACGGCGGGTGGCGACTCAGACCATTTTCCAGTGGTTATGGGGCTCCATCAAGGATCGGCGCTTAGCCCTCTCTTGTTTTCCTTGGTGATGGATGCTCTAACCCGTCATATTCAAGGTAATATGCCTTGGTGTATGCTATTTGATGATACCATAGTTTTAATAGACGAGACGAGGGTCGGTGTTAATGAGAGGTTAGAGGTATGGAGACAAACTCTCGAGTCTAAGGGTTTCAAAATAAGCAGATCAAAGACTGAATACCCGGAGTGCAAGTTTAGCATCGAACCGAGCGAAGTAGGCGGAAACGTGATGATTGGATTTCAGGTCATCGCCAAGAGGGACAGTGTCAGATATCTTGGGTCAGTGATTCAGGGGGATGGAGAGATTGACGGGGACGTCACTCATCGCATAGGAGCGGGGTGGTCAAAGTGGAGGCTTGCATCAGGAGTCCTGTGTGACAAGAAAGTTCCACGGAAACTCAAGGGTGAATTTTATAGAGCTGTGGTTAGACCTGCAATGTTGTATGGGGAGGAGTGTTGGCCAATGAAGAACTCTCATGTTCAGAGAATGAAGGTTGTGGAGATGAGGATGCTCAGGTGGATGTGCGGGCTCACCAGGTTAGATAAGATTAAGAATGAAGTTATTCGAGAGAAGGTGGGGGTGGACCCGTTGGATGAGAAGATGCGAGAAGCGAGGCTAAGGTGGTTCGGGCATGTGCGGAAGAGAAGTCTTGATGCCCCAGTGATGAGTTGTGAGAGGCTGGCGATGGTCGGCGTACGTCGAGGTAGAGGGAGGCCTAAGAGGTATTGGGGAGAGGTGATTAGGCAAGACATGGCTAGAATGCGGGTTTCCGAGGACATGACCCTTGATAGGAAAGTCTGGATGTCTAGTATCAGGGTTGTAGGATAAGGGCCTCTAGAGTTTTTCGTACTTCTCACCCGGGGTTGGGTGAGGCTTGGCAGGGATATCCATAGATGACTTGTGTATTGGATTGTGTCCTTCTTATGGTAGTTATTTATGGTAGTCACTGTCTGATATCATTGCATGCTATTTTATTTTTGGTTCTTATGTTTAGATAATTATTTACACTATTTCTGCTGAAGTTACTAATGCTCTTTTGTTTTTGTTTTTGTTTTTGTTTTTGTTGTTCCTCTCGTTCACTAAGCCGGGGGTCGATTGGAAACAGCCTCACTGCCCTTTCGGGTAGGGGTAAGGCCCGTCTACATATTACCCTCCCTAGACCCCACTTTGTGTGACTATACTAGGTAGTTGTTGTTGTTGTTGTTGTTATAATGCTAAATGCCTCATTTTATTGATAAGAATAAGACGAATCTAAAAAAGACACTAAATAAATAAAATATCACCAATGGCCATTGGCCTTATTACATCATTAAAGAAAAAGAAAAGACTCCTGACTGCTTGCTCCCAGAAGGACCTTCCCCAGACCCGGTATTCCTGCCTCCCTCGTAAAGCTCCATCAACTGGCGCATTACTAACAGTAGGTAGGCTAGAGCCAAATGTCCACATGCGTTTCCCTAAGCATTTTGACAGTCTTTGATCCTTATCCAGAACTTTCCTTCCAGTTCTACCAAACCCTGCTCCAGATATCCCAAACGGAACACTGATCGATCACCATCCCAAAACTAAATGGCAGCCTCAATGATTTAGTTATTGGGTTGGATTTCCAAAAGCGAGGGCAAATTCCCTAAGTGCTTTCGGACGAGGGTTTGATCAGTGATATGAAAATCTTCCCACAGGCTTAGCAACCTTGGGTGGATGTTGGATACCATACCGAATCTGGGGACCTCGTGCCTCTTTTGAGAAAAAGAAAATGTTAGACACTTAACCCATAAGAAAATTTGTAACAAACAGAATTAAACTAAAGGGATTTGGGAAAGGGATGTAAATGAATGAACTGATACGAACATATAGCATCAAAAGCATATGGATATAGGGTAGGGATGTACATGCTGAAATTTAACTTCATACTGAACATAAACAGACATGGGGGAAGGGGTAAGTAAACATGTAGTTTGGAGTTAATATGTAAATCAAAGACCTACCAGTTGTAAAATCGAACAGTAGAGAAAATAGGGCAGGTGAGACGTTATAGTTTAGCCTTGGCTTTCAGCCGGCTAAACTCAAGCAGCAAAAGAAGTAAGAGAGAAGAACAAAGAAGAGAATAGAGAGTTTTATGTGAGTGAACTTAGGATTGTTCCTGTTTTGAAGTGAAATGGGGTGGAGGATTTTATAGTTTGAAAGTAAGCATCTAATAAGGTAAGAAAATAACTTAGCATCAATCATAATAAATTAGGGAAATGGTTTCCTCTAAATAAGGAACCAGACTCAAGGTAAATAAACCCAAGTTTATTTTGGGGAAGAAAATCAAGAATGAGTCATAAGATAAAGGGTAAGTACATATAATGTTTTGAAATTCACACGGTTTAAACAAAAAAGGTAAGTAAATCACATAGAGAAACAAGGAATAAGATACGAGTTGACACTGAACTTAGTCGGAGAGAAGATCCATATTAAAGAATCAATTAAGTTCATAGGAAGTCAATTTCCCAAAATTAGGGTTATCTAAAAGGGGAAAATATGACTATATAAAGAGGTGTAAAAATTCAAACATGCAATGCTGAAATTAGTAGAACAGTCGTGTACTGAAAGAGCAGAAACACATAAGAAAGAAATCAGAAGCATGCTAGGGTTAAGACATTAAACATGTAGCAAGCAATTACATAGAAAGAAATGGAAAGCCTCTAAAACCTAGGGTTTCTAGCACCTCTCGAGTGTAAAGAAGAAACATATGTGAAGATAAGCTTAGGAAGAACAACATAAGGAAAAACAGAGAACATAGTAAAACACTTAACTCGCAAACCCTCGAAACACTACAGTAGGGAAAATACATAGGAGCCATAGTAGAAAATACTTAGAAATCAAAATAAATATTACAAGAAATCACAATAAAGAAAATAAAGCAATGAAATCGAAGAAACCCTAAATTTTAGGAAGACGAACAGAATGAAAACAAAGTCGGCGGAGAAATGTGAGAAATACTTAGAAACATTAGAAAATACATAGGATCTAGAGAATATCACAAAGATAAATACAGAGAAAACCTTGAAAATTAGGGTTTTAGAGAAAGAACAGTAGAGAAACGAGAAAGCTTAGAATGGACTTATTCTGAGTCGACGATCGACTCACAACATAAAGGCTTGCTGGAGAGAGACCGAACAGGGCCGTTTAAAATCAAGTCGAAGGACATTTGAGTCGATAATCTCTGAGATAGGGCTCCAATCTTCGAACAAGAGATTCATAGAAGATAGGGAGAGGTGAGTGCATGTGCCTTAGAGCTCGAAAAGCCATGGTCGCCGGTGAAACGGAGCCGGAGAAGGGATAGGGTTTAGAAGGGGTTTGGAGCATTTTTGGGACGAGGCAATACAAGGGCAGCTGAAAGTGTGATATGATTAGGGTTGGTGGTGTTTGGTATAATTATGGAAGGATTAATGTGGACTGTTGATCTAAATGATCAACGACCATGATTTAAGAGAGGGGACGGGCATGTTAGTTTGAATGGGTCTGGGTCGAGTAAATATAAAAAATTTGGGTAGTGTAATTGGGGGTTAAATTGGGGGTGGATTTAGGCTATAATTGAAATAACAAAGGGCTATGATTTAAATTGCCAAATTTCCTCAATTTGAATTTTATAAAACAGTAAATGATATAGTAAAAATCCAATCAAAATATTGAGTTAATAAATAACGTATAAGTATTAAATAAAAAATGTTAGGAATAATTTTGTAGTTAAAATACTTATTAAATCGAGAAATAATATAAAATTGCAATTTCATGTGTTTTTAATTTAGAAATACCTAACCAACTTGTAAAACTATGTAAAAATTATGTAAATTAAATTTTCACCAAGATAACAAGTTTTAGGAATAAATACTAGTGTTTATAGTGCAAAAGCAGGTCATCAATTGATTATAAAAATCTTAAAAAATACAGAAAAATGCCAAAACCTTTGAGGATGATTATATATGCATCTACATGCTATTTTGGGGGTATGTTGAGTATAGAAAAACATAGGGAAAATTGGGTATCAACAACGGTCGTAGCACCTTGTCGCAAATGCTCAAACTCCACGCGCCATGCATCCCTGAGGCTCTAAGGAACAAACTCTCTCAGGAACATATCTGAAAATTGAGTCCAAGTTAATGAACCTGCCTCCTTTGGGCTGTCTAACTCATAGGTGCGCCACCAATCATAGGCGCCCCCTCAAAGCTGGAAAGTAGTGAAACAAACCCCGCTCGACTCAGAGATACCCATAGTACGGAGAATGCGGTAACAATCATCAAGAAACCCCAAGGCATAGTCAGATGCCAATCCACTGAACACAAGAGTACCATACTTCTTGAAATTCTCTAGTCTCATCTGCTCCTGCTCGGAAGCCGCGGTCATGCCCTCGGTCTGAGCTGGTGCTGCAGCTGGCACAGGAATAATCTTGGGAACTCGCTCAACATGCGCTCACTATTTAGGAGTGCGGCCAGTGGGAGTCTTTTCTACTCCCCCGGCCTGGGGTGCGGCTGCAGCAAGGGGAAGCAATACGGCCTATGCCAAAGTGGTGTACATACTCATGTTCTGCGCCAATGTCTCCTGAAGGGGTGGAGTAGCAGTAGCTGCGGGCGTGTCAGATACTCGGACTTTGGTTGGATCTGCTTGTGGTACCTCAGTGGCCGCTCGCGTAGGTGCTCTCGTTGCACCACGCGCGCGTCCTCTAACTCTACCTCGACATCGACCTCCGACGGCTGCAGCAGGGAGCTCGGGTGCCTGATCACCTCCGGTAGTACGTGTCGTCACCGTCTGTGAGAGAGTAGAAGACGAAGGCTTAGGATTGTAAATGTCAAATATCTCACATGCCAGGGAAATCAAATGAGTGGAAATTTTCCTAACGGTTACATAGCCTCTCGCAGATAAGTACAGATGTCTCTGAACCGATTAACGAGACTCTATTACACCTCTTGTGATCTGCGACTCCTATGAACTTAGAGCTCCGTTATCAACTTGTCATGACCCTAGTTCGCCCTGCGTGAAAATGTTGTGATACCACCTAGTACCTACAACTAGTTAAGCCTAACAATGCAGAATATAGACTAAATTACAAAAGAAATTAATAAAACTCAACTGGTGAAATAAATCAGTCTTCAATGTGCCACCTAGAACATACAATAAAAATTCTCATAACTAAATAAAAGTTCCCAAAACCCGGAGTCTCACAATTTACAATCTTATGGACACAAAAGAGAAATACTGAAAGAACTATACTTATTACAGAAAGATGGAAAGGGACTCCTCGATCTGCGAACAGAGCAGATATGCCTCGAAGTCACCACCGATACGCCTCTTACCAAGGATGACAGAACTGATGAGAGTACCTGAATCTACACAACAAAAAGTGTGCATAAGAGTAGCATGAGCACACCACGGTGGTGCCCAGTAAGTATTAAGACAAACCTCGATGGAGTAGTGATGAGGAACAGTCAAGACACCCAATAAAAAATGTAATAGAAATAATATATATGATATGTATACTATGTAGAGACTGCACGAATGACCAAAAATTCTACAAATTACAATAAGGCAAACAGACAATAAGTAACAACGAAAATACAATAAATGATGACATGAACTGACGGTAGAAATGACAATCCAAATCCTGAGATCACAACACAACCAGGACAAGCAATTTACTAACTCATATTTCTGCAATGATGCTTACATAAGGTCTTCTCAACTCTTTCCATAACGTCCCGGTAAAGGAATCATCAACAAAAACAATAACATCCCTGTAGAGGAATCAAAAATACCTAATAATGTCACGAAACAAGAAGGAAAAGCACAATAACCTCAACGACAAGACATGACATAATAAGTCCATACTAACTACACCTGTTCCACAATAGTTGGACATGTAATATATTAGCATGAAGTTACAGATGAACTTACAATAAAGGAGTGACCAAATAGTAAGGAAGTTATCATGAATCAAATAATTGCAATTTAATGAAATATCAACTAAGCATAAGATATCTATCTTCTTTCCAATTAAGACCAATTAATTACATTAGATAAAACATTTATGATTTCCAATTAAAGGCGAGTAGTTAGGAGGGGTAACTCAATCGTATCAAGATCATCTTCATACTCGGTGATTTCACAGTTCTAAGAGACTAAAAGGGAAAATTACAACAAATAAATCCGAACACGCATTCATCACCTCGCGTACACAAACTACAATCAACAGAGAAGATTCAAATCATAAGGGTAAGCACAAAATTAGGTAAAATGACCAAAACGCCACTTAGGCCTTCGTCTCGGAACCGGATGAATTTTCCATCTTAAAAACCCTCTTACTCTCACGAGTCTAACCATATAAAAATATCTCAAATTGGAGGTCAATCACTTATTTAAAACCTAAAAATCTGGTCTATGAAGTTCTACCCATTTTACAATCAAAAACTGAAATTTAAGGATGAAATTAAGAGGAGATTCATTGAAATTGGTCAAAATCGAGTGAGAAACACTTATCCAAGTTCCTAGGTTAAAATCCCTTCAAAAATAGCCAAGAACAAAGCACCAGAAGTCAAAATGTGAATAAATGGTGAAACCCTCGGATTTGGGAATTAAATATGTATGCCTAATTATTTGTGCATCGCGATCGCGGAAAAAGGGACGCGATCGCGTAGAGGAAATATTAATTGGCCCAGAAATGTTCTATGTGTAGGCGATTATGTGGAAGCAATCGCGGTGAAGGAACAGGAGGTGCTTCGCAATCGTGGAAGCACTGATGCGAACGCATTAAAGGAAATATCGGGGTCTAGTGGTTGGTGCATGCGAATGCGGAATCAGGGATGCGATCGCAAAGTGAAAACCATTAAACCTTCACGATCGCGAGAAGATTGATGTGAACATGGTCAAGGAATACACATAACATCACGATCGTGGGAGACTTTTCGCGATTGCGTAGAAGGATATCAGAAGCAGCAGATACAACAATTTAAAAATAGAAGAAAATGGTCCGTAGCCCATCTGCAACACACCTGAGGCTCCCGTAACCCCGTCTAATCATATGTACAAGTCATATAACCTAACACAAACTCGCTCAAATCTTCAAATCACATAAAACAACATCGAAGCGACGAATCAAACCAAAAATCAACCTATTGAGCTTTCAATTTTTCAAATAACGAATCTCATGCCGAAACCTATAAATTTAACAGGGAATGACGCCAAATACTATAGACAAGTCCAAAATGACATAACGGATCTATTTGAACTCTCAGAATAACTTTCCGACTCCAATTTTCCAAGAGTCGGCTCTGGGTCAAACTTATTCGTTTTGCAACTTCAAGGTTTACCGAAAAGCCTCAATTTGCTCATTGGACCTCCAAATCTTAATCCGGACACACGCGTAGGTCTAAGATCACCATACGAAGCTGTTGAGATCATCCACGACCCATTTTGGGGTCGTTTAACCCAAAATTCAAGTTTCAGTCAAATTTTCACTGTTCTAACTCCCAAAATAAGGTTCTTCTCTAGAATTGACTCTAAAAAATCCGAACACCGAATTCAACCATGCACCCATGTCGATACTCATATTCTGAAGCTGCTCCAAACCTTATGCCGCTTGACGGAGCTTAATTTTTCAAAATGACCGGTCGGGTCGTTTCATAACTTCAGAAAATATATAGATTTATTCATCTAATTAACCAAATTTCGCATATAAATTATATGTAGAAAAATTAATAATGAAAGTATTTTCCATAAAAGTAGCATCTAAAACAAACACAAAGTATACATAAATGTCAAGTGACAATCACACCAAATTATTATATTAAAACAACCTCCGCAAACAAGGAATGAGGTATGACATATAAGGGATTTAACATGTTCAAAAAAATTTCCAATTTAATAAATAAGGGTGTCTAGGAATTTTAGCTGATATAATTTACACATATAAACCAAGTACATACTCGTCACCGCATGTACATTATTTTCAATTACACAATTTTAACATAAGACTTAATGCCTAAGGGGTAGTTCTACCACACAAGGTTTGGCAAGATACATACATTTACGGAGGTAGGAACATTCCAAAATAAGTTTCTTGTTTGAATTGACCTCCAGATAGTCGAAATCTGCCAAATTAAATGTACAACTTCATTGAAACTCATCAGAAAAATTCTGGTTAATAAAACGTCGACATAAAATTTCACATTAAAAGTCAACCAAAAGTCAACGCATGAGTCGCCTCTCAAAACCTGACATAATTTTCTTGAAATCCCAATGCCTACTTTGATACAACTTAAATTATACCAATTTTACCAAATTTCGATGACAAAATCAACCTCCAAATCTTAAATTTAAGCTATAGAAAATTTATATTATTTTCAACACAATTAACTAATCCATGATAAAAACAACAATAGATTCATTTATTATAACTAAAATCGAGTTAGGAATTCTCACCATAATGCTTTCCTTGAAAAACTCTTGGTAATTCCTCACACGAGCTTCCTTGGTCCAAGAATGGAAGAACTAGATGAACATGGACTTTGCTTTGTTGCCCAGTGATTTGTTCCTCGTGTTCGCAATGAACGATTTCATCAACACATATTTACAAATTCTTCCTAGATAGCCTCTAGTACAATGGTCATAACATTTTGTATAATTTAAAATTATAAATGGTTTGACTTTCTGAGAGCTAAGCATAACGGACTATAACTGTCATATGTGCTCATCTCCTGATTCCTTATAGAATGAGAGATATACGCTTCCAAGGTCAGCTTATGCAGTAGAAATTTTCAAATTCTTTCTAAATAGCCTGTTGTGAATCCATCATTACATTTTGTATACAATTCCAAATGACAATTGGTTTACCTTTATAAAAACTAAACACAAAGGGCTACTACTTTCAGTTTTGGATGATCTCTAAATTCTTTGAAGATTGCAAAAAACGAGCCTCCAAAATCATACATGTGTAACACCCTCTTTTTCTCGTGAAATTGGGCTTATGACATTTGTTTGGGACAACTCATTCCTTTTGGAAGCTAGGTTTGCATTTGAAGAGTCGCCACCTAATTATTAAGGTGAATTAGGACACCAATAGAGAATGAACTCTCAGTTTAATTGAATAACTAGATATAGGGTAAGGGCTCAAAATTATCCTAAGGGGAAGGTGATTGGCACTCCTCAGAATCCACTAGTATGGTTCCCGCCCAGTTAGTTATTGTGAATTTGGGTGCAATTAACACATAAGTAGATAAGGCTCAGATAAGAGGGGATTTCAATACATAATGGTTTGAAAGAAAGCAAATTTCAAAAAAAAATTAAGAAGAACTGGTTTTTAAATAAGGAGTTGCAATGCTAAAAGAATAAAGAATAAAGGAAAGGTGGGCTAAGTTTATTAAAACTATGGATCACGCCACACAATGTCCGGTAATCACTCCTTAATGATGGGCTACACTTGACATTATTGTGTGGTCATCATATCCATATCTAACCTTCCAACCACGTTATGGTATTTAAATCACTTATTGGTCTCTATTACTTATTGCATGTTATTACTCATCCCGTTCCTATCAGTCTTGGAGGCACTTAGGACTAATAATCCTAAAAGGGAGGGATAGTAGACTTATTGAAGTTTCAAAGGTAAAAATTCTAAGGCGACATAGAAAACACATACTACATATTTGAGGAAAACATATAAACAAGTAAAGGTTCATATACACCTCCTTGGACAAAGAAAGAATATAATTAGCATGATTTGCACATACTTTCTAGGTCCGAGTAATATTACCAAAGAAGAGGGAGTTTAAATATTGAGGCATATTAGTTTATTGTGTAACTCTGATAAGAAGTCTGAACCAGTGCTGCCTGCTGGGTGTAGCGGTTAACATATGCAGATCCAGTTTATAGTTACTACTCCAAGGCTTGCCTAAGTGTTTAGACGAGGTCTTATAGGCATGATATCTATTGAATTTACAAGGTTATGAGACAACAAATGCTCAAAATGAATTGTTTGAAGTCTTATATGCATACTTGCTAAAAATTGTTAAGCAGAGGAGTTGGGTTATTAAAATAAGTTCAGAATGAACAAAACTAAATTAAACTAATTGTAGGTTCTACAACTGATAGTATCTAACAGTACTGATTTTAATCCCTAGAAGCATGATTTTTAACACTGATTTTGAATGAAGCGAAATAGATTGATTTAGGATTCCAATAGGAATGATTTTTATATGTTACTGGTTTTAGCACGCTACTGGGTGACAAACATGCAAAACTTTTAGATAATCCTAATAGGCAGGTTTGGTGTTGAATATAAAGAATTAAAAAGTACAATATAGACAAGTTTCCTAAATGGAGTTGAATATGCAGAATTAAAAAGGACTTTGTGGGCAGGTTTTCTAAAATGAAGTTTAATATGCAGAATCAAAAGTAACATATATGCATGTTTTCTACCCTTGCATGCATAGTTGCCAAACCCTTTTCACTAACTAGCCCCAAATGTTTAATATAACTTATTACAAACCACAATAATAGATAACATCAGTAAAATACGAAGAAACGTATAACCAAAGGAAGCGTGATTCTTGACTTCCTCTATGAGTTATGAGATAAACCAACTCAAAGACCACTGATTCAAAGCCTTTCTCATGATAGATTGTGTCAGAGTTCCCTAAAGGCCTCAATAGGACCCCGTTCAATGCTCACACCTAAGTTTCATAAACAAAATAGGGACAAGTACAGTGTGGAAATGCCATCCCTTATATGTCCAAGTTCAGAAAGAGCCCATACGTCCAAGGCAAGGCTCAAAGGGAGAGGGTGCAGAAAATAAGTCTATGAGAGAGTGGAGATGCAGAAGCAGAGTTCTAAGAGCTTAGGGAATAAACCAATGGGGAAAAGGGAAACAGTTATAGAGTTGGAAACTTCATACGGGAGGGTTCAGGGGTTGGGAATTGTAAAGAGCCTATGTAATTAGGCAAGGGTTAGATTTAGGAATGAACAACAATAGAAGATGATGGCATGCCATTAAGCCTACCAGAACATATAATACTAGAGAAAACATAGAGGTTATGATCCTAGGGGGATCATGTTTGTGTCATAGACAACAATGTTCAATATTGTAATGCCTCAAACAACCATCAATAACAAACACACTAGGGTAGGGGTTTAGTATACTTAATAAATAGATTCAAAATTGGAAAGAAATTACAACATGCTAGAATAACATAATGAATTAGATAGTAGGCAGGAAAGAATGCAAGAACATTAAGTAACCATGTTATTGTTGATGCTGAAAACTTAAATAGGTCATACCAGTTCAACGAATCAAAACGTAGTAAAGAAAGGTAGCAAAACTTTGAAATATAGCCTTAACTTTTAGCCAGCCAAATATACCATTGTAGAAGTAGTAAATCAAGAGAGAATGTTTTGAGAGTAAGTGAGTTTAGAACTGAGAGTGTTCGTGCGTGTTTGATCTAATGAAAGAACAAGGTATTTATAATTTGAA
Organism: Nicotiana benthamiana; assembly: GCA_034376525.1. NCBI lineage: Eukaryota > Viridiplantae > Streptophyta > Magnoliopsida > Solanales > Solanaceae > Nicotiana > Nicotiana benthamiana. Next base: position 68,414,082 of record CM067334.1, on the reverse strand, counting down.
AACAGGTAGAAAGTTAGGCAAGAATCATAATTTATAAGTAATTATGAAACTATGTACTAATTAAAATCAATTAGTATTAAGGTCTTCCTTTAATTAAGGAGTTAAATTTAAGCGGTAATGATCAGAAAACATTTATAGAAAGAAATTAAGTAGAGCATCGCGGGCAGAATAGAAAATTAGTGGTAAGTACATAGAGGTTTAATTATGGGAATAACTAATAAAGAAGCTTTGAAATACTTTGTTAGCCAAATAAGGAAATAAACACAATAAATTTGTAGAATATGGAGACAATCAACGAATAGTAAATTAGGGAGTTAGGGATTCCAAATTACCGATTTAAGGAGAATAACATGGGTTCGAATGAATAAAAAAAAACAAGTTATTATAGGAGAATCAAAAGTTTAGAGGGAAATTTTCAAATCAAGAAAAGAAACAGGTAATGCAGAGTTAGTCAAAGAGAGAGTCATAAGTTCTGTTTTACCATATAAATTGTGACGACACGGCCACCCGTCTAATGAGTTACTGCTCTATTTCCTCATTTCTTCTTCTTTATCTGTGTTTTATGTGTTTCTGATGATTAGTTTATGTTCGGAGAGGATTTGGTAAAAAATAAAACACTTAGTCTCTTTTAAGAAAGTTTAAGTTTGAAAAGTCAATCGGATATTGACCTACATGTTAGAGGAATCGGATGTGAATTCCGGTGGTTTGGTTAGTTTCAAGAGGTGGTTTATGTTTTAGGAGTGTGATTGGAATGGGTTTTGGAGGTCCTGAGTAGAATTAGGCTTGAATTGCCGAAGTTAAGAATTTGCCGATTTCCGATTGCTAGGTAAGTTTTTTATCCAGGAGTCAAAATGGATTCTGAGAGTTGCAGTAGATTTGTTATGTCATTTGGGATATGTGTACAATATTTCAAGTCATTCGGGCATGGTTTGGTTGGGTTGTTTTATCAAAAGTGTGTTTTGGAAGTTTTTAGAAAAATCTTAGGCTTGAATTCGATTTGAATTGGTGGATTTGGTGTTGTTTGAGGCGTTTTGATGATTGCAATAAGTTCGAATAGGTTTAGGATGTTTTGGTGCTTTTGGTTGAGGTCCTGGCATCCTTGGATGTGTTTCGGATGGTCAATCAGACCATTTTTTAAGTTTAAGAGTTGAAGACTTTTGTTCAACAGTTGTAGAGAATTTAAGCCTTCGTGATCGTATGGGAGCATCGGGATCGCGTAGAAGGATTCTGGGTTGGCCAGAGATTAGCCTTCGTGTTCGCGTCTGAGGCCTCGCTTTCATGGAGTACTAGGATAGTGTGCTTCGCGTTCGCATGAGGTCTTGCGCGACCGCATATAAGGATTGGGGTCCTGTTGAATTTACTCTTCACGTTTGCATCAGGTGTCTCACGTTTGCGTAGTTTTGGGAATTGAAGCATCGCATTCCCATAGAGAATTTTTGGAGTCTTGAAAATTTGCTCTTCGCGATCGCGAGGCTTTGGCCGCTATCGCGATGAAAAGGGATCAAAACTTGGCAGAAAGCTTTTAAGTCATTTCATCCTCTATTTTGGGTCATTTATCCTCCATAGTTGATCATTTTGAGAGCTTTTTGATGGAGATTAAAAAAGGGATTCAAGGACAATCTATTGAAGGTATTTGAACCTAAAACGTGATTCTTTTGTGAAATCAACCAAAAAATTCATTAAACTTAAGCTAAAAATGAAAGAACTTGGGATTTTGAACATTTGAATTGGGATTTGAAGCACCATTTGAGGTTGGATTTGGGATCTTTGATATGTATGAGCTCTTGGAAGGATAAGGAATCCGTTAATGTGAAATTTATTGAGCTTTGAGAAGTGGGCCCGGGGCCCGGGTTTTGCTAATTTTGGGATTTTTAATATTTTTTGATTGTTTTTAGGTGGGCTTTGTTCCTTTAGCATATTGTGATATATTTGTTCTGATTTTTGGATAGATCCGATGTGCCTGGAGTCATATTTTGAGGGGCAAAGGCATCGCGAGCTAGAGTTGTATCTGGTTCGAGGTGAGTGATGATTGTAAATGATGTCCTGAGGGTTTGAAACCCCGAATTACACATTGTAGTGCTATATTGAGGAGAGACGTGCGCTTGATTATGAGCGTGGAGTCGATTACTATTGAGGATTGAAACATGGTTTATCCAGATTGGTGATTTTACCGCGTATTTGACGGAAACTTATTTTGTTATGATCATGATTTGGGCTTCGTGCCAACTATTTGGTATTTTTGTCATTGATTTGACATATTACTTGAAGCCAGTCCTGTTGTTTGCTACTGTTTTATCACTCAACCACATTTACTAAGTTTTGAGTCTTCATTGATATTTCCAAATTATGTTTGGGCTAAGAACTACTGTTTTACTATTCCACGAGAGAGTTGTGATGATTTTCGAACTGAGTACGGCCGAGGGCCTTATTTGAGGATACACTATGTGATAATACGCCGAGGGCTTGAGATACATTTGTACGCCATGAGGTGGCTTGAGTGATGTGAGGCCGAGATCTAAGAGTTGATCCCACGAGATTGCTTGAAACAGTGCTTGGGTCGTAAGGGGCCCCTCTTGAGTCTGCACACCCACAGTGAGCGAGCGTACCCATTGTGATCATAGTGATTGATATTGTGCTGGAGGGGCTACTATTGTGATCTGAGAGTGAGCCCGAGGGGCTGATATTGTTCGGAGAGTGAGCCCGAGGGGTTGGTACATTTCTGAGATATTGCCCAAGGGGTTAACCTTTATGTGTTCATCTTTCATCTTTACTTGTCATTTTTCCTGTTATACTAGGTATTTTTGCCAGAGGAGCAAATCTTCTGTGCTTATCAGCACTAACTATTTTGTATTCATTTGCGTAAATGTTGAAAAAAGTCCGTTTCAAAAGAAATTTAAACTTAGCTAAGATATTTCTAAAGATTTCACAGTTTCATTGCTTTTTCTCAAAAGGTTTTACACTGCTTCTATACAACATGTGGTTTTGCTTTATGTGATTTTTTAACACTTAGTTGTTATTTTCCTTAGGTGCTCACCGAGTTGGAGTACTCACTTTACTCTGCACATTGTGTGCAAACTCATGTATTTATACACCCGGTAGCGGGTTTTGGATGATCGGAGGAAGAGTTGTCAGAGTTTACAAGGTGGATTCCAGCATTCGCAGCATCGATTTTCTCCATTTTTCGGTCATTAGACCTGTTTGTATATTTTAGACCTTGTAGTTGTATTTATACTCTAATAGATGCTCGTGACTTATGACACCTCGATATCGGGTTGTGTTTTGGGCTGTTTTCCGCACATTATAAAAATTGTTTGCTTAGTATGTGCTTATCTATTAATACTTAAACGGTTTATTAATATTTAACTTTATTGAAAAGGTGAAATGGGTTAGTTGGTTGGCCTTGTCTTCACAAAAAGACGCCATGACGACTGGATTGGGGTTTGGGTCGTGACAAGTTAGTATTAGATCCTAGGTTACATAGCTCTCATGATTCGTTAGAGTCTCGCGGATCAGTACATAGATGTATGTATTCATCATCAGGAGGTGGAAAATCCTTTAGGAAAACATCACATTCTTGAATTCTCATCGTGCATCCCTGACTCAGCTTGAAAAGTAACTCTTGAATTCCTTCCACACGTTTGTATGCGCAAAATAACACTCACTAACAGATGTGCCTTGATTTCTTGTGATTCTCTGATTGAGGGGCGAGATGTGATCTCTCTGAGTTTGATGTTGGGCTAGTCTGGGAGACTTGAGGCCGGATCTTTGCCAATGGATTGAGCACTGAGGTGATGTTGTATGTGCAAGGGTTTTTGAACTTATATGTTTTGTATTGTCCATATTAGTGTAAGTGATGGCTGGATGGCTATATGATAAGTATGTTAGTACACCGATATATCCATACGATTTGGAAGCGACGAGAAAGGTCTGCTCGAGGATAAAAGAACTATTATGTGCTTGAATCTCATCTTGATTCGAGGAATAGCTCCGAGTTATGGGCGTGTGAAGGATCTTTTCACGTTTCCCAGTTGATAGCAAAGAAAATTTCATGTTGTGGTATGAATTCAGACTCGGGAAGACTACGTGACTGCGTACAGGTTTAGAGGTGGAAGGTACATATAAATGTTGGTTGAAGGCACATCATGTGGGTTATCTCTTGCGAAGTGTTCGAATGTTATGTGATCCTTATGTTGTCTATTACAAGATCTCAGTACAAGTGAAGTATATGAGTTGGAATTTATATTTGGGTCTCTTAAGAGAGTGGGCTTACCTGTTGCGAGAATAAGTACGAAATTTGCCAAAGATTTAACGTACTGGATGATCTGTGTTTTCAGAAGCTCACAAAGGATTTGGGTTTAATCTCACTATGGTATCGTGGCATCAATATAGTGTGATGAGTTATGAAGTGTATTTTGATCTATGGATTCAAGTCAAGTGAGGGAGTCTGCTGCGAGTATGTGATTGCACGGTTAGGTGCTATGTTGGTTCCAGTTTGAGGCATGCAGGTGAATCAGTTATGGCTTGCAGAAATTGAGACCGAGGAATGTCTCGATTAAAAGAAAATTTTGACAAAGGTTATATTATGCTTCATAGGTGTGAGAATCACGAAATATCTAAAGTTGTTGTTAGTAAAGGATGATCGGTGCATAGAGTATGAAGTGGCTTGGTTGTATTGGGATGAGATTCCATTCCGCAGTGTTTGAAGTACTAATGAGGCACATGTTGTTTAGTTCTTTTTATCGGGCTAATTACGCTTTGAGAAGAGTGGATGACTTGCAAGAATGGTTCTAATGTGTTCAAGACTCTACATATATCAATTGAGAATTCTAAAGTTGCATATGTGGTTAGAAACTGAGTTTCATTGGAAGATGTCAAGACGTGTGGTATTTTCTTTAATATGTGTGATACTATGTATCAGTATCAGGAAGGTAAAGGTAACAGATTTAGATTCGTACGGAGTCTCTTTAGAGAAAGTATTTTACAATGTGGTGATTTTGGGAATATTTAAGAGAAGTATTTAGTGGCTTATGGGTTTTAGACAGTGGGTTTTATGTTTGGGTCTCGTATGGTAAATCGAGATTGAGGAATTGAAGTGTTATTGCAAGAAGTATTATCAAATTGAAGGTAAACTACAAGGATTCGGTCCTGACAGTTTAGTTTGTGCAAATGGATTTTGGCGAGTTCTTGTTTATTTCTACCATGGTTGGAGATGTATATTTTCTACTAGTGTGAGATTCCTGAGATGTATAGTGAATTTTCTTCTAGATAGGATCAATGGAAGTTTTTGGCTAGATGGGTTACAGTTATGTTTCAAAAGAAAGTTCATAAAACTCTAAGGGAGTGGGTAACCTCGGATGATTAAGGAAATGGTATCGCTAATTGGAAGAGATTTGACGAGGGTTTATGTTTCAGAAAGAGGAAATGTGATTAAATTGAATTTACTTCGGTAGTGTTGCACGGTTCCTGGCAAATCGGCTGCTGGTATTTGAGTTTACTTGATATCACAAAAGAATTGCAGAATGTTTCTCGTGGGATGACTTAGTATTAGAGGTGTGATGTATATTCGAGCGGTGCAACTGGGACCGAATATGGTGATTTGCGTGATATACGGAGTTGGAGACGAGAGTTCTCAAATTTAGGCTATGATATGGTTATAGGTCGTGTGTATCGGCACTATTTATGACTATCGTGGTTTTGAGACTTGACTGAATCTTTTGTGCTTGGTATGTTAAATTTTGACAGTGATATTGGGGTCAAAATGGTTATCTCCGTGTTGTATCATTCTGGAACATTGTGCTAAGACGACGCTGTTGTTTATGCCGGGAATATGCTACATATTGAGTGGCGATGTTCGATAAATTATTTCCTATTGGGAGCTTTTATATTTCGATGACCTAGCGGATAGATGGAAGTGTTTTCTTTCTTACTTGAGCTTTCGTGATGGATGTTAGTGTAGAGGCTTCTACAAGTGATTCTGTTTCGCTGGTGAGGGATTTTCGGATGTGTTTGTTGTGGCCGGGCAGGCCGCCGGCAAGGTTATTTATGTTGGTATTTATTTGGTGTCTGGAACCGTATCGTATGCACCTGTAGATTTAAGGAGTGAGAGAACAACTTCAGGATTTACTTAATAAAGAGTTCATTGGTAGGCCAGTGTGGATGCGTGTTCTAGCTTTTGTTGTCTTGGTTGACTCCGAATTGTATTGTTGAGGGATGTGTGGATTCAATTGTTATTGAACTTGTTGGTAATCTGGGAGGTCTATAAGCTATCTTTCAATGTTGCGAGGTGTTATGATTTGTGGTTATATCCATATATGGAGCGGTTCTATGAGGGTCTTATAGTGGAAGTTTAGTGGGAAGAGTAATTGGGTGTTTCCCAGCGAATGACGTATCGGTTTTGTCCTTTCGGGTTTGTGTGGTGTATACTATATGCTTCCGTGTGGGTATGATGATTTTCTTAGGTTCCTGACATCAAATTTTGTGTGGCTGTCGATTTCGACCACAACGACTTGAGGTGGTTAATATGGAGCAGTGTTTGGATAGTCGTGCATTTGCTGCGAAGCTATGTAGAGGTATGACCATGCGGGTTAGATTCGTGTATTCTATTTGTATTATGTGAAACAGGTCCTCAGCCTTGTGTTGTGATGGTAGGGGTGAGCTTGAGGTACAACTCTTTTATCAGAGTCATTTTCATAATTCGAGTATGTTAAAACTATTGCTTATTGGTGCTCATATTTATCCAAGTGGTGGCTTAGTCCTGTATTGATGTGCCATGTCAGCAGAGTAGTGTGTTGGGTTAGAAGAGACTGTTGGGGTCATTAATGAATACGAATAGATTTTATTTTAGCATGTTGGAAGGATAATATCGAGGTTCACCTCGAAAAATTGCCGTGGTATTTGCCAACGGGGAAGTTGCTTCATGAATAGTTGACTAGAGAAATGGTTATGATTTAATATGTGTTTCATTTATCATTGGCAACATATGAAAGTGTTGGAATGAGAATTTAGCAGATAAGAGGTTTTATACCGGTATTTGGTTGTTATGGGCAACTGATGTGAATGGAAGTTATTGCTAGATGTGTTTGAGTTATGTGGTATATCATATAATTGCACCTGAAATTAGAGGCATGGGTTATTACAGTTTGTTCGTGCTTATTCAGAGTATAGGTGTGAGATTTTGATCGTATTGATGGTTTTATAAGTGCAAATGTGGTTCTATGGCTTATGGGCTAGAGTGGATTGTGAAATTTCACTTGCTATATGTTATCAAACCTATGTGAGTTAGGGTGACACGGAATCACCCCCGAGTATATGCATGGTAAGGTTATTTAGTGATTTGATGGATTTTAGAGCTACTTTGGGCACGTTCGAGGATGAACGTTTGTTGAAGTTGGGGAGGATGTGACGACCCGGCCAGTCGTCTCATGAGTTAGCGGTCTGTTTCCCCCATTTCTGCTTCATTATGATTCGTTATCCATGTTTTATGTTATTGAGATGATTAGTTTGTGATTGAAGAGGATTTGGTTAGAAATGAGGCACTTAGTCTTTATTATGAAGTTTTAGTTGGAAAAGTAAACTAGATGTTGACTTATGTGTTATAGGGCTCGGATTTTAATTCATATGGTTTGGTTATCTTTGAGAGGTAATTTATGGTTTACGAGTGTGATCATAATGGGTTTTGGAGGTCCGGAGTAGAATTACGCTTGAATTGGAGAAGTTGAGAGTTTGGCGACTTTTTGGTTGGTAGGTGAGATTTTGATGCGAGAGTCGAAATGGAATTCCAAGAGTTGTAGTAGCTTTGGTATGTCATTTGGGAAGTGTGTGCAAAATGTCAGGTTGTTCAGACAGGGCTTGGTTGGGTTTTGATCAAAATCATGTTTCAGAAGTTTTTAGAAAAACTTAGGCTTGAATTCAATGTGAATTAGTGGACTTGGTGTTATTTGAGGTATTTTGATGATTGAAACATGGTTGAATAAGATTTTAGGATGTGTTGGTGCTTTTTGTTAACGACCCGGGGGCCTCGGGTGACTTTTGGATAGTAAATCGGACCATTTTTAAGGTTTTAAAGTTGTAGAATTGTGTTCAGCAGTTGCTGAGATTTTATGCCTTCGCGATCACATAGGGAGAGATTAGCTTTCGCTTTCATGTTCGTTGAAGTCTAGGATCGTGTGCTTTGCATTCGCATGAGGTCTTCCGCGATCACGTATAAAGCTTAGGGTCAATAGGAATTTACTTTTCGCGTTCGCATTAGGTGTCTCACGTTCGCGTAGCTTTGGGAACTGAAGCATCGCGTTCACAGTGTATGTATCGCGTTCGCATAGAGTATTTCTCGATTCTTGGAAATTTCCTATTTGCGATCGCGAGGCTTGGGCCGCGATCGCGATTAAGTGGGATCAAAATTGGGTAAAAAGCTTTTAAGTTATTTCACCCTCAATTTTAGGTCATTTTTCCTCCATAGTTGATCATTTTGAGAGATCTTTTAGGGAGATTAAAGAGGGATTCAAGGAGAATCCATTTGAGGTAAGATTTTTGAACCTAAACCGTGATTCTATTGTGAAATCAATTTAGAAATGTATGGAACTTAAGCTAAAATTGGAATAACTAAGGCTTGGGATTTTGAACTGGGATTTGAGGGATCATTTGAGGTCGGATTTGGGATGTTTTGATATGTATTAACTCGTGGAAAGATATAGAACATGATGATGTTAACATATTAGAGTTTCGAGAAGAGTGCCTAGGCCTCGAGTTTTGCTTATTTTGGGGTTTTTTATATTTTTCGATTGTTTCCGCGTGGGCTTTGTCCCTTTGGCATATAGTGACGTATTTGTTTTGATTTTTGAATAGATTCGATCTGTGTGGAGGCCGATTCTAGGGGCACAAGCATCGTGAGCTAGAGTTGTAGTTGGTTCGGGGTAAGTAATGATTGTATATGATGTCCTGTGGGTTTTAAACCCCGTATTGCACATTGTAGTGCTATATTGAGGTGCGACATGCACTTGATGATGAGCGTGTGGTCGTTTACTATTGGGGAGTGTGACTTGGTCTGTCTCGATTGATGATTTTAACCCGTATTTGACTAAAACTTATTTGTTATCATCATGATTTGGGCTGATTGCCATATTTGGGCTTCATGCGAACTATTTGAACCCTTCGGGGATTTTCATCACCGTTTCCGCGCTGTTTTGACATATTACTTGAACTCAGTCCTGTTGTATGCCACATTTTTATAACTCATCCACGTTTACTCAGTTTTTAGACTTAAATGATATTTCTAATTGATGTTTTGGGTTGATAACTACTATTTTACGAATACCGAGGGGCTTGTGATGATTTTGGGATTGAGTGCAGCTGAAGGCCATATGTGAGGATACACTGAGTGATATGAGGCCGAGGGCCTGAGATACATTTATATGCCATGAGGTGGCTTGAGTGATGTGAGGCTGAGAGCCGAGAGTTGATTCCACAAGGTGGCTTGATATAGCGCTTGGGCTGTAAGGGGCCCCTCCGGAGTCTGCACACCCTAGTGAGCAGGGGTACCCATTGTGATCTGAGTTATTGATAATATGCCTGAGGGGCTGATACTGTGATCTGAAAATGAGCCCGAGGGGATGATAGTGTTATGAGAGTGATCCCAAGGGGCTAGTACAGTTCTGAGATATTGCCCGAGGGGCGAACCTTTATGTGTTCAACTTTCATATTTACTTGTCATTTTACCTATTATATTGTGGTATTTGTGCCCGAGGGCCAAATTTACTGTGCTCAATGGCAATAACTGTTTTGCATTCCTTTGCGTAACTATTGAAAACTTTCATTCTTAAAAGAGGTTTAAATTGAGCTAAGATGTTTCTAAAGATTTCAAAGTTTCATTGCTTTCTCTCAAAAGGTTTGACACTTCTTCTATACAACATCTGGATTTGCTTTTCGTGATTTCTTACTGCTTAGTTATTATTTGCCTTTATTACTCATTGAGTTGGAGTACTCACTTTACTCCTTGCAGCTTGTGCATATGCGGGTACATATACACCTGATAACGGGTTTTGGTATATCGGAGGCAGAGTTATCAGAGTTTAGCAAGGTTACTGCCAGCGTTGGAAGCACTGCTTTTCTCGCTTTTCGGTCATCATTCTTGTTTGTATATTTCAGACATTGTAGTTTTATACTTTAATAGATGCTCGTGACTTATGACACCCCGGTAATCGGGCTGTGCTTGGGCTGTTTTTTCGCACATTATAAAAATCTTTTGCTTAGTTTGTTGTTATCTATTCATACCTACACTGTTTATTAATATTTAACTTCATCGGGAGGCGCCATCACGGCTGGATTGGGGTTTGGGTCATGACATAAATAGAGTGAGACATGAGTAACCAGACATAGCAAGCAAAGAGGCAATTCTTTACTAGTCAAGCCGAACACAAGAACGTAAGTTAGGCAGACAAAACTTAGTAGAAACACATTCAAAGCGAGATAGTCACAGAAAGTCAAACGTGAACAGAACAGTCACAAAGTCAAACTAAGAACCCTAGAAAATAAGGGCTTTCAACATAGGCGAGTTAAGGAGAGGATAAAAAACCATAATCAGAAGAATCACACAAAAGGAACAAGAGATTTCGAAAAGAACTTCTTCACTTGAACGAACAGTCTCAGACCCCAAAACTATAACATTTTTCACAATATAAGGGTTTTAATTAGAGGATGAATAGACAGATTAAACAAAACTCATGCAAACAACATTCACTTAAGAAGTTAGTGCGGATTCTGAGAAAGAAAACATTGCGGTATTTAAACACATTGTTGCAGGAACATAAGTCGTTTCCTATTTGGGTGCCTCGTTCTGCCCGATGTAGGCCTAGCGACAAATATGATTTGGAGAACTCGTAATACCAAATGCCTGATTTTATTGACAGAAAGTAAAACGAGTCAAAACAAGCCGAAATACAAAAATTGTCACTAGTGGCCAAAGGCCTTATTACATCAAAAAAGCCGTAAAATCCTAACTACTTGGTCCCAGAAGGACCTTCACCACATTCGGTATCTTTGCCTCCCTCGTACAGTTTCATCAGCTCGCGCAATCCCGGCAAAAAGTAAGCTCGAGCCAGGTGCCCACCTTCACTACCCTCAGCTTCCTGAAAGTCGTTGATCCTTTTCAATAACATGCCTTCCAGCTCAACTAGACACTGGTCCAAGTACCCTAAATGGTTTTTTGCACGGACAGCCATGTCCTTCCATTCATTGATTACCTTCTATTGAGTCTCTACCATTTCCCGATGTTCACTTTAACACTCTCGCATCTGCTTGCGCAACTGATTATAATTTACCTTTGTTGCAGCCTCCTCATCAATAACCATGTGACCATGGACTAAACCCACTTTCCCCAAGCCAATGTGATCATCTTCTAGCCACCCCGGATCAAGCGGCGCATAACCTACCTGATACCCATCTGGTTCCATAGATTCCTTTTCTAGAATGATTTTGGAGGGCCACATATGCTGAGCCCGACACCTGTGTGGGCTATCGTCATCCTAGAAATATGCACAGTAGTGACTCATCTTTTCCACCCTTGGTGTAATTTTCTTCTTTCCCTCTTGCCTCATAACTCGGAGAGGGACATAAGGGCAAGTTCCCTTTAAACCGATGAGTACAAGAAATGGTGCATCCCTAGACCGAAAGATGAACTCTCCAGTTGGAAACCACTGGCACATCTATTGTACCTGCTCTCTTCTCTCAGATTCCCTAATAGTTCCACCCGTCCACTGGCGTCTTTTGGGTGAGCAAACATATCCAGCATGAAGTTCATCCGCTTTGTATGATGGAAAGCAATATGGTCAGCCCAATCTCGTTGCATGATCTCTTGTCTATAGTCTCCCCTCTGAAGATGCTCGATGAGCCAGAGTTGTAGTAGAAAATTGCACCCTTCAAAGTGTGGTGCCCCTTGTTGACATTTTTTTAAGGCTCGGTACAGTTCAGCGAGGATCAAGGGTGTTATGCTAAATGTCTGCCCGTCGATACCCTTCATTACAACTTTGGTTACCATGTCTAGTCTTGTATGAATTCTATCCTTCTTCATTGAAAAAACTATCATGCCCAGAAAACAGAAAATGAATATGAAAGCCCTCCTATGTATGTGCCCCAAAGAGGTGATGGCGAATTCGTCCATGTGATTGCGGTATGATTTGCTATGTCTGAACCTTTCATACATGAAGTCAAAAGATATGTAGGAGTCCTTTATACTGGTCAGATTAGGATTCTTCTTGAGCCCCATCACTTTCAAGAACCCTCTACCTTTGCGGTTTTCTGGCATAAGTAGAACCTGGCTATCCCAAGGAATTCCGGCTAGATCCCCAATTTCTTCCAGCAGCGCCGTCATTTCAATACCCCCGAAGCGGAAGACGGACCGCTCACTATCCCAAAACATAGTAGAAGCTTCCATAATCTTGTTATCTGGCCTAACTTCAAGAAGTGAAGGAAGATTTCCTAAGTGCTTGCGGACAAGAACCCAATCAATACCACGCCAATCATCCCACCAGCTTAGCAACTTTGGATGAATGTTTGATACCATACCGAATCTGGGGACCTCGTGCCTCATTTTCCTGCAAGATAGAGAGTTAGTCTCTTAATCCCACCGGACTCGACTATTTAAATCAATAATTAGAAAAATGTATTTAATCCTCCAAATCAATTCACATAACAAGATCGTCCATTTGGGTTTTGAGGAAACCCGATGCACTTAGGTTTAGGCTATCCAAATGAGTCATTATGGGAACAACATAACTGACTCGTCTAAGTTTGACCATGATGCATTAACAGTTAAACAGAATAAGGTTTCTATTTTTAAAGTTCTAGACAAGGTACCATTGAGCGGACAACTCAACAGGGAAAGGCACGGAACCGTCGAATACACCGTTGATCGACTGGTTTTACCGCAAATATGCCTTTGCAAACTTTAGGGGGTTTGTAATATGGAAGAGCGCAACCACTCTTTATAAGCGTTGTTATAGGATTTGTTTGGAACGAGTGAAAAATGATGTTGAAGGATGCAATTACTACAATGAAATAAGTACATGTATTTTCACGTTCATACAATAATGATTAAAATAAATGCTCAAAATTCAAGGCGTAATTGATATAAAGTAAGGTAATAAAGCAGCAAAACAGCTAAAGAAAAAGAAAGACACGAAGAAACAAGTTAGTAATTATGGAGAAATGATTAAAGCAATAAACAAAGGTAGTAAATAAAGCAATAAAGTCACAAAACAAGTAATGATAAAAGCCTAAAAGAAAATCCTCAGCAGAGTCGCCATTCTGTCGACGCCCCCTTTTTCAACTATTGGAAAGAAGCGAAATCGGGTTTACGACATTATGGGCGAAAAAACTCTATTTCCCATTTGCGAATTGGATTATGGAATTGTAAGAGTCGCCACCTAATGATTATAGTGCAATAGGACAATTTGAGATGAAGAGAGTATTTTGAGAGAAAAAACTAGAGTTTGGATAAGGGCTTGAGATTATCTTGAGGGGAAGGTGTTAGGAACCCCTCAAGATCCACAAATGTAGTTCTCGGTCGTGCTAATTGTGACTTTTATAGAGGATGAAGCAAGTAGACAAATAAAGTGCACATGTATAGCATTCACATAACATTAAAGCTTTAAAGAAAAGGAAGGACATAAGTTTGAAATAAGAGAGGACTAGTTTGAAAAGCATTACAAGAAGAAATCATTTAAATAGAGCTAATAAAGGAGAAGGAGGGGTCCTAGGTTTAACTGTAATATGGATTATTTGATGCAATATCCCGCACATATTCCCAAAGAGGGGTCGCTTTATGATATCGCATCGTCATCATCTACATATTCTACCCTTCCCACCCTGTTAAGGTATTTAAGTGTGTTGGTATCGTTTACTTGTTGCATACTAATACCCGTCCCAACCTGTTAGTCCTAGGGTATTACGACTTCTAATCCTAAAAGGGAGACAGAGAGATAGAATATACATATATATATATATATATATATATTATATATATATATATATATATATGGGGTATTCAAAGGTAAAAATACTATAGCGACAGTCAAAAACACATAACATGTAAGCGGTACGCAAATAAACAATAAAAGGCTCAAGTAAATTCCGTAACATACAGCAAATAGTTTAGCATGACTTCAATTACTTATTTGGTCTTTGAAAGAGGTTAGAAGAGTGGGCAGATTAATTTAACACATAAGAGCTCGATAGAAGATCTTCTTCGAGCTCCCCGGGCCCGTTTTAGGAGTTAGCAGGATCAGTTGATTTTAGAGGGAAACGTTAATTTCTGACAAAAGTCCGTTAAAAGATAGTCAAAGCTACGGATGGGTTTGAAAAGGCTCATAAATAAACCGCATAAATCAAGTACAAGGGAGATGGCAGAAGGGCGGTTTAAAAGACCTTAAAGAAGTTTCTTAAAGCACTGGTCTTAGGCAAAATCACAGGTTCAGTATAAAAAATAGTTTACAGGTTTAGAGAATTGTGAAAGGGTCAGACCTGTGCCCGTTCTTAAATAAACTAATTTAGGGCAAGTTGAAAACTGAGACGTTTGAAAACATTAGGCGAGTCTGAACGTATGACTTACTTATCAACCCTTTAGTTATAGCTTGTTGAAGGACCTACCATTTTTGCCTAGCATTGACATAGTTCCTATAAGAATTCTTTCTAGGCGAGATTAAAACTGCGAACCAATAAGCATGATTTCTATATGAAGTAGATGTAATAACAAAAGCCTGTAGCCAGGACATATATATGGTGTCGATGAAATAGTGCAAAATAGGCATGGTAACGGCATTCCATGGATGTAATAAAGTATGGTCCTAAAACATGGTTTCTAAATGATGCAAGAGAAAATAAACCTGTAGTCATGATTTCTATGATGCAAGAAAAGTAAATCCTTATATGCATGCTTTCTATGTGATAATGAGAAGCCTATAGACATGGTATCTGCACTAACAAGTGATGCAAACCTATACCCATGGTTTCTAATGAATGCAAGAAAGTAAATCCCTCCCATGTCCCTTTTCACTCTACCCCCGGGTTCTTTTATTACAATTTATTACAAATCTATGCACGGAAGAAAAAGAACATTAATAGAAATAAGAAACTAAATACATCAGCAGCTACAACAGGCCCGAGGAATCTCTAAGCAACTTTAATCTCCAACAATATGCCTTTTACAAAATCCGAGCTCCCAAGATCCGAGGCTTTTATCTTTTAGAGTGTCACAAAGTTCCAAGGGATTTCAAAAGAATCCAGGAATTTCTTACACTCTAATTGGAATAGTGCAAGTGTAAAATTACCAGCCCTAAGGCATCCAAGTTCAGAGGAGACTCCAATGTCCCTAAGCTTGGCTTACCAAAGGGGTAGGAACTTAATGGACTAAGAATAGGTGCAAAAGTGAGGATTGGAAGGAAATCAATGCATGAAGTTGTCATATGAAGTTGTCATACCCAGCCTATTGAATGAGACTAACACACCCCAGAATTCTTACAAGGGTTAACAAACAAGAGCAGACTTGTAAACAAGTCAAACAAGGGTCTGAATGGTGATTGGGACAACAACAGGCCTTTGTCAAGGCTCAAACACATAAGACAGGGGATGGGGTGGGATTTCTTTGAGTAGAGACTGTTGACATCTTTAGTTCCAGACTGCAAGTGGCAATGAAGTGCCACCCTTGTCCCGAACAAACTCACATACAAACAAGGACCAAAGGGAGAAGGGAATCATATAAAAGCACTTAACAGACAAGATTATTTTGAAGGGATTAAGGGGAAATAAAGAATAATAATGAAAAATACACAAGCAAAGGAAAAGGATTTAGCATGCTGAAATTAAATTAAGTACTGAATATAAGCAACAAAAGGGAAAGGGAATAGGGATTAACATGTTGCAGTTTAAACTAAAAGTATAAGCAGACGAGGAGCAGGGTTAAGGATTAACCTGCTGAACTTAAGCACAAACAGACAAGGGAAAAAGGGGAAGGGAATTAACATAAAGCTTAACTGAGATACACAAAAAAGGTGAGGGAACTAGGGAAAAGGGAATAAAACATGTTAGAGCTTAAATTGAAATAGCATAACAGCCTAGGGAAAGGGAGAGGGAATTAAACATGCTAAAACTCAAATGAAATACAGAAATAAACAAACAGACAAGGGGACAAGAGGAAGAAATTAAACATACAAGAGCTTAAGTTGAAATAACATAACAGAACAAAGAAAGGGGGAAACAAACAAATAGTTGAAGGTTAATAATTGAAATCGGGAGCATACCAGTGCAACTTGAGTAACAAAGCAAAGAGAAACCATATAGTTAGCCTTGGCTTTCAGCCGGTTAATCCTTAGCTAAAGAGAGCAAGTAGCAAAGAAGAGAAGAGAAAAGCAGAGAGTTTTTAGTGAGTAAGAGTAGAGAGAACTCGTGTATTGTTGTCTGCTAGTGAGAAAAGAGGAGGCCTATTTATAGTTTTGAAAAGATGCAGCACTAAGGCAAGGAAATATTCAACAATATAATTCAGTATCAATTAAGGAGTAGGGAACCCCTTTTTTTTTGTTCCACTAGGAAATCGCCTAGGGTTAATTTTCATAAATAAACGGAAAAGAAAATTACAACAAATAGGAAAAATAAAATAAGGCGAGTTACACCGGTATGTCACCCATATAACAGTGCCGGCATAGACCTTATCTTTGCTATCCTATTGAGGCAAAGAACAGCCTCCTGGACTAACAAGCGTGTAAAAAGAAAGAGCTCGCAACAACAAAGAATAGAGTGATCATCACAGAGTTTATATCATGCTCTGTGATGATATTACACCATATAATACTAATGTGATGGTAAAATAAAAAGATGAAGAAGCCATAAAGATGCCCCTTTTTCTCTTTTGTTGATAAAACTTTGATTTGTAATGTTGTCTTCTTCCCCATAATTTTTCAAAAAGTCTTCAAAGTTCATGATTTATTCTTCAGGCGATTGGAATTTGGAGGAATTGTTTGAGCGGCCTGTTTTTGTTTTTCAGTTCTCATTGGGGGCCTCCTTATGTTTACATCTTCAAACATCCTGCCATCCCAACTTCTTTCCCTTTGATGAGACTTCTTATTTCTTGCACTGTGCAATGGTGACAAATCTCTTTTGTTGAAGCATCTGCTTGGCATTGGTTTAAGATATCCTCTTCTTCCCCTTCGTATATATGTCTTCCTGCCAAACTTATATTTGGCAATTCTTGATAGACACCTTGAGTTGTTAATTGTGCATTGTTCATGACTGTATTGTTTTTTTTGGTTTTGCGGTTTGTTCCTGCTCATGACAGAACTACCAGCAATAAGGTTAGCTTCTGTATTTACCATTGCTTCCAAGAGTTGCCTTTCCTCAGACGAGATTATTGAAGCAGTTGTGATGAGCTGCCCCGCCTGAAACCTTGCTACTGTGTTGATATCAGCAGAATAAGAGTTAGCTGTAGCATTCCATTGTTGTTCCTGATTTGATAGCAGAGTTGGCGTCTTGGTATCCGAAAATTTTCTGTCCTCTAAATTAGAGACAGGTTCTGTTGTTGCAACCTTATTCTGGCTAGTTGATGGTAGCAGAGTTGAAATTCGATTACCAACTGAAGCTTCGGCTGGGTTCAGTTCACGATTATGTGATGTATCATTGTTGTTGATCTTTGATGTCCCTTCAATTGAGTTAACTGCTTTTGCGTTATTTCTTGGAATAAAAACTGGAGCATTATGGTTTAAACTGGAGCATTAAGGAACCGTATGGAAATAAATAAACCTAGGTCTAAATTTGGAAAGACAATCGAGTATTAATCACAGAATATAGGGTAAATACATAAAGAGAATTTGAAAATCACACTGGTAATGCATATAAGGAAGGTAATCACCTAGGAAATCAAGGAGTCCAGATACTTATTGATTCGAACTTAGTCATAAAACAAGTGTCAATTAGAGAATCAGAAAGTTGTACAAAATCAAGTTTTCCCAATAGGGTTTCAGAGAAGGGGAAATGTGACAATATAAAAGAGGTATAGGTTAGAACATACAAAAACTGGAAATAGCAGAGTAAACATGTAGCAAAAAACATATGAAAACAATTTGAGACGGCTAGAGTTTTACAGAGAAAGAAATGGAAAATCTCTTAGAATTTAGGGTTTCTATTACACATAGAGCATAAAGAAAGTCATAGATGAAGATGAACAGAACAGATAACATCATAACGAAAGCATTGAACGCATAAACTGAAAACCCTTAAACTAATCAGTGAAGCAAAACATTGCAGAGCCATGGTAGAAAAATGCTTAAGAACCACAGTGAAGACTAGAGAAGAACACACAGTAGCAAATAGATAAGAGAAATCAAGAAAATCAAAGAAGTCATAGAAAATCCTAAGTTTAAAAAGACAAACCATTTGAAAACAAGAAATAGGCGAAGAAAAGATGAGAAATACTTTAAAATCCTTAGAAAATAACTAGGACTCAGAAAGAATCGTAAAAGTAAACACATAGAAGAACCTCGAGAAATTAGGGTTTTCGGATAAAGGTCTCGAAGCATCGAGAAAAGCTTGGAATGAACTCGTCGGAGCCGGCAAGGGCCCAAGGCTTTAAGGCTTGCCAGAGAAAGGAAATATACGGCTGCAAAACCCCATTAGAGGACCTCCGGTCCAGCCACCTTTGCAATAATATCCCGATCTTCGAACTGAGAGGCCATGAGAGGTGACGAGTGGACAAACACGGAAGTTTCAGGTCTTGGACGGCCATAAACGCCGGTGAAGTGAGCAAGAGGCGACTAGGATTTTCAGAGAACCTAGAGAGAATTTGGGAGTGAAGGCGGCTGGTTTATAAAAGTGATTGTAGGGTTAAGGGTTTGGGGGGTTTAATTTGGTAAGTTAAAATGTGGACCGTTTATCTGTTAGATCAACGACCAGGATTAGAAGAAGAAGTGGGTGGGTTAAGTTTAGTAGGTTTGGTCGGTGTTTTAAATTGGGTCAGGTCAATTGGGGGGTTAAATTGGGGTTGATTTGGGTTCAATTTGGGCTAGAATTGAAAGATTAAATGGTTACATTTCAAATAGCCATTTTTCCCAATTTGATTTTATAAAAATAGTAAACAATTTTCTAAAAATCCAATAAAATTATTAGTTACTAAAATATATTTTGGAAGCAACTAAAAAGTATCAGGAATGATTTTGTACTTGAAATACTTAGTAAATCGAGAAATAGGCTAAAATTGCAATTGAATGTAATTTTAGTTTTAAAAAAAATACCTAATGGCTTTGTAAGATTCTGTAAAAATTACATTTATTATATTTTAAAATAAATACGAGAATAAAACAAATTATTTATTAAATAACAAGATTAGATACTAAATTTTGGATTTTCTAGTACAAAATAAGTTGTAAATTGGTTTTAATATACTTGAAGAAATTTAGGAAAAATACCAAAATTTTTCAGGATGCTTATATATGCATTCACAAGCCATTTGAAAATATTTTGGGTACAAAAATACATAGGAAAAAATAGGGTATCAAGAGCTGCCCCTCATTACTCGAGGAGGATGAAAGAGTTGTCGGGTAAAGATAAGATGGCCAATTTTTACCGGAAATGACAATTCTAAGAGAATTTCGACCATGCTATGGCTTCTGAGCTGCCTACATATCCCTAGTTTTACAGGAATCGGGTCGTATGTAGTTCTGGAGCCATTGGCGGAAAATGCCAATAAAAATTTAAAAAGGTGGACGCAACAGGGGTTTTGAAAATATTTTGGGTACAAAAATACATAGGGAAAAATTGGGTATCAACAGATGAGGTGCCACTAAACCTACCAGAATGTCAAGATCTCTTATCTGACCCCTAACTACCTCCTCGAGCGAGTGGCATCTCTACTCCGTGAGCCGCATTAGTCGCCTCCTGAAAGGATATATCAGTGCCAACTCCCATGGCCCTGAAGACGGATCGGCTGAATTAACTCTATCGCTATGTAGGGAGTATCACAACAATATGGAATGACAAATCAATGAATCTAGTCTCGTACTGTGTAACTATCAAGGAGCCTTGATGGAGGCGCTCAAACTGTCTACGAAGTGCCTCCCACTGAGTGACGGGGAGAAACTTCTCCAAGAATAACTCTGCAAACTGATCCGATGTCAAAGCTGGCGACCCTGATAGTATAGATAGACAATAATCACTCCACCAAGTCTTGGCCGGTCCTGCAAGCCTGAAGGTTCAAAAATCGGACACCGTTGGTCTCCACTATACCGATCGTCCTGAGGATCTAAGGACAACTGAATAGAAAATTCCGGGGATCCTCCGATGAAGCACCGCTGAGAGTGGTGGTGAAAATCTTGGAGAACCGATCAAGTCTCCACAAAGCATCCGAAGACATGGCTGCTCCCTACCGGCTTAAGCTGTAACACCTGTCTGAGCTGCCACTGTGGGCTGAACCACTGGAACATGAGTTCAGGGAGCTACTTGCTCTAGAGTACGCGTAGCAGGAGTCTGAACCCCTCCTCTAGCCCGAGAAGTGGAAGGTACTACTGGCAGCAGACCCACTCTAGTGACACTGTCCATAAAGCCAACTATACAGACAAGAGCATCCTGGAGATCCGGGGAAAACATAACCCCTACTGGGACCTGAGCAGGTCCCACTAGAGTTGCTGGGGCTGGAACCTCCTCCTCAAAGTTAATATGAGGCTCCACCTCATGAACTGCTGCCTGGGGCGGAGCTCTGCCCCTACCACGGTCTGTGGCACGGCCTCAGCCCCTTCCCCTCGCGGGAGTTGCTGCTGGGAGCTCAGGCTGGTGGGTAGTAGAAGAAGATGCACGTGTTCTCGCCATCTGCGATAGAACAAAGTAGAACGATAATCAATATTTGAGAAACAGAATAGCAGGATAAGAATGAATAAAGTGAAATTTTTCCTAATTCTGTAGCCTATGGGTGATAAATACAGACATCTATGAACTGATCCCTCAAACTCTACCGAGCTTGTCCATGAGTTGTGAGACCCAAGTAACCTAGTTCTTTGATACCAACTTGTCAGGACCCGGATTTTCCACCACCAGGGTCGTGATGGCGCCTACTATCGAAGCTAGGCAAGCCAACCTTTTTAAACATTTCACAAGCTTTAGTCTAAAAGTATAATAACTAAAATAAATAATTAAAATACGCGAAAGACTTTTAATAAAAACAATAGCAAAGTGCGGAAGTTTATAATATGTCTCTACCGAGTATCTTGTGTCACTACTCAAATGCTTCAACCAATACTTCAAGATAAAAAAATAGAGGTCTCCCTGGCTCGGGTTGAACCAAAATTGGAGCTGTTGACAAATTTTCCTTGATTCTGTTAAAAGCCTTCTGAACGTCCTCGGTCCATTTAGTGGCAGCATCCTTCTTTAGCATCTTGAAGATAGGTTGACAAATAACAGTGGACTTGGCTATGAACCGGCTGATATGGTTGAGTCTTCCCAGAAACTCATTACATCATTCTTGCTCTTTGGCGTGGAAACTCTTGAATGTCTTTGACCTTTGATGAGTCCAATTCTATTCCGCGGCGACTCACAATGAAACCCAATAACTTTCCGGCTGGGACCCCGAATGTACACTTGGCTGGATTCCGTTTCATGTTGTATCTCCTCAGTTTGTTAAAGAACTTTCTCAAATCTTCCATGTGATCTGTATCTTTCTTGGATTTGATGATGATGCCGTCCATATACACCTCTATCATAAAAGATGTTGGTCATGGCCCTCATGTAAGTAGCACCAGCATTCTTCAAACCGAACGACATCATTCTGTAGCTGTACATCCCTCATGGTATGATGAATGTCGTTTTCTGTGCATTTTCTTCGTCCATCCATATCTGATGGTACCAGCAAAATAAATCGATGAACGACGCCAGCTCATGTTACCGGTGGGCATAACGGATCTGTCGGTAATTTGTGAGCCACAATGGATGTGCAGAGACCGGTTATATCATCATACAACTAGGAAAACATATCCTTATACTCTTTTAACAACTCTATGTACTCTTTCTTTTCTGGTGGTGAATAAATATATGCTGATACGTGTTTTCTTGACATTCTCTGCGTCTTCGAGATTAACAACCTCAGTTTCGTCAAAATTGGAGTTAGGCCTTTTCTAAAAATTCTCGACCTCTCCGACAACTTCTTCTGGTATTTCATCCTCTTCTGAATTTATGTCCGTTTGTTGCATTGCCTCATTGGAAGTTACACTCGTTCGCTCATCATCAAGATATGTCATAGTAATACTGTGTAAAAATAAAGTAAATGGTAGAGAAAAGCAAAAAGAACGAGATATAAAGATAGACTTGGCAAAATGCTTTCGATTAAATTCATAACAACTTGAAACATCGAAGCTCTTTGCTAAAGCAAAGACATTACGAAAAAGTAAAATCAACTAAAAGTAAAATCCGATGCATATGCATTTTTTAGCCTTGGTACCCCGAAGCTCTCCGGGCATTAGTGGTCCTGACTGACCAATTGGTGAGGTGTTCTCATCGGTTCACAACTTGGATGGAAGGGCCTTCCTACCCTTCCTCCCAAAAGATAACACAGTTGTCCATATCATCCTCCAGAAATAGGTTCTTCATTGCTGCCAGCGTCTCATCTTCCCCTGATCCATATATAACGTCGGCCGGCTGAAAGGTCTGCTGTAGCTAAGGTATGGGCTGTTCCAATGGGTAGTAGGGACTTCGTTACGGTGGTGGCCAAAAGTGGTACTATGCTTCTTCAACTTGATAGGCTTGGTGATTCCCTAGAGATTTCTGCCAAGTCCTTTTCCAGGCTCATACCCGTTCCAGTTCAGGATGCTCTCAATCTTGTTATCCCACCACTTGTCTTTGTCTATGGCGTTGACTCGCTCGATGTGATGGTATGTTTATCCACATATTCTCCTTTTACCTCCGATCATCAGGATGGTTTAGCGACTGTATATAGGGTTGCTACCGTCGCCATGAATGATCCCTTTTTGATGGTTCCATTCAAATTTTACAGCTTGATGCAAAGTTGATGCCACAGGCCCAACGGTGTGGATCCAGGGTCATCCCAGCAACAAATTGTAGGATGCCGGCACGTCTATGACTTGGAAGTCAACATCGAACCAAGTGGGTTCCATCTGTAGGCACAAGCTAATTTATCCAATAGTGGATCTTTGAGATCTATCAAAAGCTTTGACACTGATATCTCTGTCTTTGATCTCGTGCAATCATTTACCCAATGTCCTGAGAGTTATTAACGGACAGATATTAAGGCTGGATCCCCTATCGACTAAAATCCCGGTGGTAAAATTTTCTTCGCATTGTGGAGCGATGTGCAATGCTTTGTTATGACTAAGCCCTTCTAGTGGTAACTCATCCTCGTAGAAGGCATTTTTATGCGCCTCAGAGCATTGTAGTAGATCCAAAATAGAAATTTTTGTTGGCATTTGTTCAACTGCTCAATGACTGAGTACTATTTCGCCTGTATCTTCCTCCAGAGATCATCGGGCCTAGTTTGAATAGCTCGCCTAGAGGCTTGCTTGCTAGACTAAGTGAAATATTCCGAGGCGTATACCCTGCCTGTCCTGGTCATGCCATGTGCGGTGATTGCTTCCCTAGTATATGTCTTTTCCTTCCTTCTAGCCTCAGTTGTGTAATCCCAAGGTATAGCATTTGGCTTGAACGGGGTCACATCTGTCATGGAGACCTGAATTGGCACCTTGGGAGGTAACACAGTAACTTCGAATGGCGCTAGTGCCTTTGGAATCCCGAACTCAATCTCAATCCGTTTTGGCGCCTTAGTAGGAGGTGCTTCAAACTCGACCGGTACAGACACATTTACCACATCGCCCTCAGAGGGCTGAATCATAACAAAAATGGGATTTAGGGTAACTGTTGGCTTCTTAGGCTCGTCTCCTTCAACTATCAAATCGATTGACTCATTGGGGTCCCAATCGTCTTCAATCTCAATCATATGGATGCCTCCACCCTTATGGTTAGGCAGAGGGTTGTTGAGGACAATACGAGCGGGCTCCTTTGCTACAATGACCTTGTTATCAATTAGATAATAAATCTTGTCTTTCAACGAGTGACACTTGTCGATGGTACGGGATTTAATCCTAAAATGGTAGGCGCAGGTCTTGTTTGGGTTGATCCATTATGAGGAATTTTTTGGAGTTACGGCTGGGATAGGGTAATGTAACCAGCTATTTTGGGTTTTTCATATAATTGGTCAATTGGTTCGGCTATGGCTTTATATTGTCTGGGAGGTATACGATCACAAATTGGCCTGGGTCGAGGTAAGTTTTGGCGGGTAGGTGGTGACGGGTAGTGAGAAGGTTGGGAGTTGTATGCTTGGAACTATGGATCCTGAGCACGAACGAAGAACCTATTCATGTGTTCTTCCTCCAAGGCTGGCCTGACCTTAGCACCTTCTGACCTCCAACCAGTAGCATACTCGCGAAAGATCTCTGTGGGTTTCTTCTTTAGATTCTGGATATAGAACACATCTGGTGCGTTCTCAGTGTTGAACTAAAATCGGTCCATAAAGTCAGATGCCATCTTCACCCAATTCATCCATTTCTTTGCATCCTGGCTGATATACCATGATAAAGCATCGCCCTTCAGACTCCTCATGAATAGCTTCATGCGGATTTTCTCGTCTCTTCTGACTCCTACCCACTTATCACAATATATTCTCAAGTGTACCCTGGGATCGCCTATACCGTCAAACATCTCAAACTTGGGAGGTTTGTACCCCTTCGGAGTTCAACATCTTGCTGGACACAGAGATCTTCATAATTCAACCCTTCAACACCTTTGTTACCTTCAAAACCTTGGACCCCGTTTGCCAATTTCTTGATCTCAGCGGCAAAATTCTGAATGAGGGAGCCCTTGTCATCTGATTCATGTGCACTTGTGATTGGCTGACTGTAGTGGGGTACAGTGTCCACAAATATAGGAGTGTTATGGTCGTTTGTGGTTTTTTCTGGTTTGGGAATGAGCAATGGAGTGTTATTCCATGCGTTGCAGGCTTGGGAATGAGTGGGTTTCATTGGAGGTTGTGCGGTGGTTTGTGGAGGTGCAGAGTTCTGGTTGTTAATATTAGGAGCGGAAAGAGTGATTGACAGGCTGGCCAGGTTTCGAACTTGGTCCAATTCCTCTTGATATCTTAGCAAAGCTTGCTCCAGATGAGCAGCAGTGTCTTTTGTAATTGCAGCATTCTGAGAAGTTTCCTCAAGTTCCTTTCTAGCGCTTGTATCTCCCATTTTGGCTTTGTTCCTTTTTCAGGTAGGACTCGAGGGAGGAGGAGGTGGAGGGCCCTTGGATCTTGTTAAGTATGCTGATGGTGCTAGAATGCACGAACTAACCTTTGTGGAGGGGAATAAAAATAAAAGAAAACAAAAAAGGGAAAAAGTTAGTGCAGATTTTAAAAAAAATAATATTGCGATATTTAAACACTTTTTGCAATAGTATAAGTCGTTTCCTAATTTGGGTGCCTCGTTGTGCCCGAGGTAGGCCTAGCGACTAATTAAATTTTGAGAACTTATATTGCTAAATGCTTCATTTTATTGATAAAAACAAGATGAGTCTTAAAACAACTAAATGATAAAAGATGTCACTAATGGCCAATGGCCTTATTACATTAGGAAAGCATGAAATAAAATCCTAACTACTTGGTCCCAAAAGGACATTCCCTAGATTCGGTACTCTTGCCTCTCTCGTACAGCTGCATCAACTCGCGCATTCCTAATAGTGGATGAGCTCGAGCCAGATATTCCCCTGCACTTCCTTCAGCATTCTGCAAATACTCAATTCTTTTCAAGAACTTCCCTTCCAACTGCACTATACCTCGCTCCAGATATCCCAAACGGTTGTTGGCGTTGATAGCCATATCCTTACACTCGTTGATCGGCTTCTCGTGGGCTTCCTATATTTCCCAATGTTCATTCTCACATTCGCGCATCCTCTTGCACAGTTGAATGTATTTGACTTGCTCTTCAGTTTTCTCATCAATAATCCTATGTCTGTGGACGAATTCGGGATGACCCAAACCAATGTGATCATCTTCCAACCAACCTGTGTAGTGGGGTACACACCCGGCATGATACCTGTCTGGTTTAAGAGATTCCTTCCCTAAGACAAGCTTGCAGTGCCACATATACTGAGCGTGAGACCTGTGCGGATTATCATCATCTTGAAATTCAGCCCAGAAATTACTCATTTTCTCTATCCTGGTTATGATTTGTTTTCTTCCATCTTGTCTCAGGGCACGGAGAGGGACATAAAGATGAGTTCCCCTCAGACCAATAAGTATTAGGAATGGTGCGTCTTGATAACAGACAATGAACTCCCCTGTTGGGAACCACTCGAACATCCAGTGAACTTGCTCTTCTTTTAGATTCTCAAATAACTCTACCCATCCATTGGCGTCCTCTGGCTGAGCAAACATGTTGTGCATGTAGTTCATTCGCTTTGGATGATGGAAAGCGATATGGTCATCCTAATCCCTGCGGATGATTTCCTATCTGTAGTCGCCTTTCTGAATGTGTTCGATGAGCCAAAGTTGAAGTAGCATATTACAACCCTCGAAATGCAGAGCCCCTTTCTGACACTTTCCTAAGGCTCGATAGATTTCAAGCGATGATCATAGGCATTATGCTGAAAAATAGCACGTTGATACACTCCATTAAGGTCTTGGTCACCATGGCTAGCTTGGTGTGGATCCTAGCCTTCTTCATGGGAAAAATTATGATACCCAATAATCAAAACATGAACACAAAGACCCTCATATGTATGTGCCCCAAAGAGATGAGGGTGAACTCATCAGTGTAAGTGCAATAAGACTTATTGTGGCCATATAACTCGTACAACAAGTCAAATGGTATGGACGAGTCCTTCAGGCAAGCTAGGTCGGGGTTTTTCTTGAATCCCATCATCTTAAGAAAGCCTCTACTTTTGCGGTTTTATGGCATAAGCAAACCCGGAGTCTCCCAAGGTATACCATCTAGACCTCCTATCTCTTCTAGCAAAGGGGTGATTTCCAAATCTCCGAAGCGGAACACGAATAGATCGCTATCCAAAAACAAAGTGGCAACCTCTATGATTTTGTTGTCAGGCTGGATTTGCAGAAGTGATAGCGAATTCCCTATGTACTTGCGGACGAGGGTTTCATTGTTGGGATGAAGATCTTCCCACCACCTTAGCAACTTTGGGTGAATGTTGGATACCATATCGAATATGGGGACCTCGTGCCTCATTTTGTAAAAAATAAAGTATTAGGCTCTTAACCCCACCAGACTCAACTATTTAATCAATAATTAGCAAAAGGCATTTGGTTCTCCAAATAAATGCACATAACGTGGAGGTATCAGTTTAGGTTTCGAAGAACCCCGATGGACTTTTGTTTCGGCTATCTTAAACAGTCATTATGTGGATAAGCTAACTGACTCGGCTATGGCTGACCATGATGCATGAACAGTTTAAAGGAAATAAGGTTTCTACTTTTGAAGTGCTAGACAAAGTACCCTTGAGCGGACAACTCAAGAGGGAAAGGCGCGGAA
Source organism: Nicotiana benthamiana (assembly GCA_034376525.1). Lineage (NCBI taxonomy): Eukaryota > Viridiplantae > Streptophyta > Magnoliopsida > Solanales > Solanaceae > Nicotiana > Nicotiana benthamiana. The sequence goes on along the minus strand of CM067334.1, from coordinate 68,386,528 downwards.
CCGTCGACTACACCGTTGATCGACTGGTTTAACTGCAAATATGCCTTTTCCAGATTTAGGGGGTTATAATATTGGAAGGCCGCAACCACTCATTAAAAGTTTTGCTACATGTTTTTTTTTTGCACGAGCGGAATATGATGTTGAGAAATGAAATTACAATAATGAAGCAAGTTGCATGTATTTTCACGTTCTTAAAAATGAAGATTACAATAAATTCTCAAAAATTATAACATATTTGAAATAATAAGGTAGTAAAATCAAAAAATAAAATGAAAGAAAAACATGAGGGCCAAGTTAGTGTTCTTGATGAAAGAAGTAAAGACAGAAAGTAAATGCAATTAGGGAAGCAGTAAAGTCACAAAACCAGGTAATGGTAAAAGCCTTAAAGAAGTCCCCAACAGAGTTGCCATGCTGTTGACGCCCCCCATTTTCAAACTCAAAGAGCGGAGAAATCGGGTTTACGATGTTATGGATAAAACAACTCATTTCCCTTTTGAGGGAGCGGGTTTGAAGAGTTCTAAGAGTCGCCACCTAACGATTATAGTGCATTAGGACACTTAAAAAAAGATTTTTTGAAACAACACCAGAGTTCGGGTAAGGGCTTGAGATTATCTCAAGTGGAAGGTGTTAGGCACCCCTCAAGATCCACTAGTTTTTTTTCCGAGTGTGCTTATTTATGACTTTAAAAGGACTGAGAATAAACAATTAAAATTTGCAAATAGAAAGCATAAACAAGTTGGGAATTTTGTTAGGAAAAAAAAAAGACAGAAGTGATTTTGAAGAAGAAAGAGAAACAGCTCGGTGGAAAAAAACGTTAATTTAAGAAAATATCAATAAATAAAAAGAGACAAGGGGTCCTAGGGTTAAACGTAATACGGATCACATTGGTGCAATACCTAGCAATCATTCTCACGCGAGATATTAGCGCATCGGTCATCATATCCACATTTTATCCTTCCCGCCCCATAGAGGTAATTTTATGTGTTGTATTGGTCACGAGTGCTTACCGCGTGCTATTACCCGTCCCATCCTATAGGTCCTAGAGGGTGTTTTAGGACCACTATTCCTACAGGGTGAGGACTAGGTTAAACCCGTAGGTTTAAAGGTAAAATACTAAGCACATACAAATGCAAGTAGGACTTCATATAAAGGATCACATAAAAGTATGTAAATGGTTCACGTACCCCACCAGGAATATACATGCAATTAGCATGCCTCAAGCACATTTAAGGTCTAAAATAGGGAGAGTTTTTAAAATCTAAATGTAGAAAACTGAAAATCTGGGCAAACTTTTGCTGGAGAAATTCGAAAAGGTTGAATGTAAAGCAGTAAAAATGCGTGTCATTTAGGAATAGGGAAAATATTTATTCTTTCAAACACAGTTACAACCATATACGTGTGCAGTAGCATGCTATTAGAAACACTAGTTTAGTTTTGGACTGAAAATAGCGTATAGAGAAGATGTAAAAATTATTCAGAATTAGGAAAACAACGAGACTGTGGCCCTTTTAAATATTACAGAGGTCGTTATAAGTTTTAGGAAAAGAGTAGTCTAGTCTTAAACTGTAAAAATACGTTGATTGAAAACATGTAGGTGAAAGAACAAGACGGGAATTTAGTAGTAAAAACCAAACAGACTTCAGGGAGGTAGATTAGTTTGGGCCACTTAAAGAGGTCGAATACGATTAATCAGTTTTATCCAGCCTAAGGCTTACTTAGGCGTTATAATAGACATGCACATTGTTTTTTTTTAGTTATAGAAAACCAGTTTATGCGGTTGAATAATTAATTGGATGGCCACAACATAGCGAATTGAATCCTAATTGCATGATATCTAATGTACGTGATGGTCCCAAAAAATAGGATATCTAAATGCACGTGATGGTCCTAAAAACAGGGTATCTAAGTGCAGTAGTAGAATTTTTATTATTAATTAGTTATGGTCATGAAAGGAAAATTTCATATTGAAAGCAAGGATCCTAGGAGCAGGATTTCTATATGTATAATGCATGCTTTCACATGATTTCTTTTGCATGAAGATATAAATGAAATCCTATAGGCATGTTCTCTACCCATACCCTTAATAAACAAGCATAACCCTCCCCAATTTCACTATAAACCACGTAGTTCTTTACATGTTATTACATATTAACCTATTCTATTGAGAGCCTTGAACCAGGCCCAGACCTCCAATCTCACTTCTTTCGAGCTTCACATCCATCACCAGCGGTTTGGGTGCGACAAAGTTCCCTAGCGGTCTCTTGAGACCCCGGCCAATACCAAGAACCTAAAACAAATCACCATTGATATGTGCAAGTGTGGAATTGCCAACCGTGTGCATCAAAGTTCAGTGGGTACTCAAGGTACCCAAAGCAATGCTTATACAAGGGAGCAGAACCTAATTCTAAGAGTAGTGTGATTGTGATAGAATTTTTTAAGCCGTTGAGTTGAAAAAAAATTGTTTTGCATGAAGGACATTTTGAGACAAACAGTAGAAGAGTGAAAAGTTAACTGAGTTTGAAAACAGTTACTTTGAGTCTAGTTTTGAAAAAGCAACAGCCACACAGACAAAGTAAAGGCAAAGGGAACAAACAGCTCACAAGCAAGACAGTCAGTCACACACATTAAAGGAAAGTTCATGCTTCAAACAGGAATCCAGTTCTTACAGCCGCAGACATCAAACCAAATCATCTTCAAAAGAGGTTTTGCGACTATGGAGTAGCCAAGAGGATGCTAGTAGTATACAGAAGCAAAGGGGAGACACGTATGGGGATAGGGAAAAGGGGGTAATGAACATGCTAGGCTTACTAATTAGGCTTACTAATTAACACAGATGCATGCTAGTTAGAATAGGAGCAACAGAACCACAAGTAGAAACACACAAGGAACAAAAGAAAGTGCCAATAGAAGCATAATTTTTTGAGGCTGTAGCTTATATAGGATACATACCAGTTGAAAAATAATGTAAAAACAGAGCAGTAGTGAGCAAAGAAGTGAGCAATAATGTGCAGAGAGTAGAGCAACAATATGCAAGAAGTGAGCAGCAGGCAGACCCAAAGCAAACTACACAGTAGAAGCCAGTAGGTAAAAGTGACCAAGGTTACTGAATTTTGGCTTGCAGCCAATTGAGTGATTAGTATTAAACAGGAAAAGTGAAGGAAAATTGCGTAGAAACAAAGAGCACAAAGATGTTTGTGTGAAATGCGGGGAGTTCAGAACACTGAGTTTATTTGTATCTGTGTGTGTCAAGTGTCAAGTAATGTGTTGGTGTCTTGCAAAGAGAATGGAAGGAGGGTACTTATAGTTCTGAATACGATTAAAAAAAACAAGGGAGCAATCCCTAATTAAGGAACTGGCATCAATAATAATCAAATCAGTATAAGGAATTAAGGAATTAGAGTTAAGCGGTAACAAACACCTGTTTAAAAGGAAAGAATTCACAAGGTATGACTGCATAAGTAATAGAATAGCATAAAACATGCAATATAGACTAGGCACATAATAGTTTAATTAAGAAAACAGGTCAGGCAAATCAATCAACATACTCATGCACTCATATAGGGCGGGATATTGCTCCAATTTTTGACTATAACCCCCAGAAAAAATAAGAGACGGGATTGATAACATAGGAGACCAATATTAATTGAGGAAAGTATCCCACAAATTGAGGAAGAAATTTGAAATTAGTCCCAAACTATAAGGACAATACGCAGAATCTTATTTTATGGCAAGTATCACAATTTCAAAAAGAGGCTCGTAAGAATCTGTATAAAATCGTCATGCAAACAGTCAGAGAAACATTAAATAGAGAACACAACATTGTAGGAGAATGAAACACTAGTAACAAAAATTGAAGCAAAGAACGTGTGACTTAGAGGAGAACTCAGAAGAACACACAAATAAGCAAATAACACAAACACAAACGTATAATTCTAGGGTTTTATCAAACTTAAGAAAACTTTTTAAAAGGATCACAAATAGTACTCAAACATCAGAAGGTAAAATGATTTTGAAAACGGGGTCTGAAACCCTAATTTCAAAAGGGAACAAAATCGTTTAAAACTGGAGTAATCGTAAACCTCGAGTAGAAAAATAGTGCAAAACATAAAAGTACGAATTAAATTGTTAGAAATATCATAGATTATAGATGTTTGGGTTAAGATTAAGTTTTCATAAGAAACTAGTGATACGGGTAAAAGAAACCTGGTTGTGAAGCTCAAGGACAATAGTGTTTTCAGCATCATCTGACCAAAATCCATCAGAAAAGGCCGGAAATGGACCTCGGTGAGGCTTCAGTGAGCAGCTTACATGGTGGAAGCTTTTGGGGGCTTTAAACCTCGGAGAGAAGCAATGATATAGGATTCCATGGTAACTAGAGGTCAAGAACAGTGAGGACGGAGCATGGCCGGAGTGGTGATTAAGCTCATCGGAGAAGAAGGAGAGAACTAGAAGGTTCAAGAGAGAAGGGAGAGCAAGCGTTACAGAGAGAGTGAGAGAGAGACCGGTCTCTGATTAAATGAGGGGTCGGGGGTAGATTAGGATTTATATTAGGTAACTTGATCTGGACCGTTGATCTTATTTGATCAATGGCTGAGATTGAACAAATGCTGGGTCAAGCTAATGAGTCAAGCCCAAATAGAATGTGAATGGTATTGAATTGGGTATAAAATTGGGGTGGATTGAGGCTATAATTGAAATAAAAAAGGCTAGTTCTTAAATATCCACTTTTCCCCTTTTTAATTTATTAAAAATAGTAAAAATAATTTAAAATCAAATTACAAAACATTGAACTAGTTAATAATATATAAATAATAATCTAAAAATATTAGAAATAATTTTAAAATCACAAAATACGGTTAATTAAAAAACGGGCTGCAATTGCAATTATATACAAATCAACTTTAGAAATGCCAAATAAATTCGCAAAAAATATAAAAAAATCATATTAATTATATTTTTATGTCCATGTGAGGATAAAATAAGCTATTCACCAAAAGATATTTTCGGGAATAATTTTGATAATTTTGTGATGTTAAAATAGGCGACAAATTAGTTTAAAAATCATTAAAATACCAAAACTCATAGGTGTGCTCATATATGCACATGTACGCTATTTTGGAAGTATTTTGGTATATAAAAATATGTGGGAAAAATTGTCTATCAACAGTGATGCATATGTGTCGTTTAACCTTGCTACCCCGAAGCCCTCCGGGCACTGGTGGTCCTGACTGACCAATTGGTGAGGTGTTCTCCTCGGTTCACAGCTTGAATGAAAGGGCCTTGCTCCCCTTTCTCCTCGAAGATAACACAACAATCCATATCATCCTCCAGAAACAGGTTCTTCATTGCTACCAGTGCCTCATCTTCCTCTGATCCATATACGACGTCAGCTTGCTGAAAGGTCTGCTCTAGCTGGGGTATGGGGTGTTCCAATGGATAGAAGGGACTACGCCACGATGATGACCAATGATTGAACTCTTCCCAGGTGTACTCATACCCCAGGCCGAAGGTGGTTCTATGCTTCTTCAACTTGATAGGCTTGTTGCTGCCCTGAAGATTTTGTAAAGTCCTTTTCCAGGCTCATACCCGCTCCAATTCAGAATGCTCTCAATTTTATCGTCCCACAACTTGTCTTTGTCTATGGCGTTGACTCGCTCGATGTGATGGTATGTTCCTCTACCTATTCTCCTTCTACCTCCGATCATCGGGATAGTTTGGCGACTGTATATAAGGTTGCTACTGTCGCCATGAATGATCACCTCCAGAAGATTCCACTTATAATTCATTGCTTTGAGTAGGGTTGATGCCACAGCCCCAGCGGCATGGATCCAAGGTCGTCCCAGCAGTAAATTATAGGATGATGGCACGTCTATGACTTGGAAGTCAATATCAAAGCAGGTCGGTCCCATCTGTATGCATAGGATAATTTCTCTGATGGTGGATTTTTGAGACCCATCAAAAGCTTTGACACTGATAGCTCCATCTTTGATCTCATGCAGTCCTTTCCCAAATGTCCTGAGGGTTACTAACGTATAGATGTTAAGGCTGGATCCCCCATCAACGAAGATCATGATGATTAAGTGATCCCTAGATTGCACGGTGATTTGCAACACTTTATTGTGACTAAGCCCTTCTGGTGGTAACTCGTCCTCGCGGAAGGTGATCTTGTGGCTTTCCAGTACCTGCCCTACTATATTTTCCATTTCGCCTCATGTTATATTGCTGGGAACATAAGCTTCTTTCAGTATTTTCATTAAGGCATTTTTATGCGCCTCAGAGCTTTGCGGAAGAGCCAGAATAGAAATTTGGTGATGTCGTTTTGTTAAGTTGCTCAACGACTGAATACTATCTCTCCTATATTTTCCTCCAATGGTCATCGGTTCCGGTTTCAATAGCCCACCCGGAGGCTTGTTTGCTAGACTCAGCTAAATGTTCTGGAGTGTACACCCTGCCTGTCCTGGTCATGCCTTGTGCAGCAATTGCTTCCCCAGTATATGTCTTTCCCTTCTTTTTACCCTAGATTGTGTAATCCCAAGGAATGGCGTTTGTTTTGAACGGGGTCACATCTGTCATGGAGACCGGAATCGGCATCCTGGGAGGAAACGCAGTAACTTCAAATGCCGCAGGTGCCTTTGGAATCCCGAACTCAACCTCAAACAGTTTTGGCACATTGGCAGAAGGTGTTTCTAACTCGAGTAGTACAGACATATTTACCACATCAACTCAGAGGGATGAATCTGAACAACAATGGGATTGAGGGTAACTGCCTGCTTCTTAGGCTTATCTCCTTCAGCTATTAAATCGATTGACTCCTTGTGGTCCCAATCATTTTCAATTTCGATCATATGGATGCCTCCACCCTTGTGGTCAGGTACAGGTTTGGTGCGAACATTAGGAGCAATCTTCTTTGCTATAATGACCTTGCTATCGATCAGATTCTGAATCTTGTCTTTCAATGAGCGACTCTCATCGAGGGTATGACATTTCATCTCGGAATGGTATGTGCAGGTCTTTCTTGGGTTGATCCATTAAGAGGGATATTCTGGAGTTACGGCCGGGATAGGGGTAACGTAACCGGCTTCTTTGAGTTTTTCATATAATTGGTCAATTAGCTCAGCTATGGCGGTATATTGTCTAGGAGGTTTACATTCGATATTTGGTCTGGTCCGAAGAAAGCTTTGGCAGATAGGTGGTGACGGGTAGTGAGAAGGTTGGAGTTGTATGCTTCGTATACAGGTGCGGCCTGGGAATATCTTGGTGAAGTGTGTTGATATGTGGGCAGTGGAGGTGATTGGTAGGCAGATGGAGGTATTTGGTATGTGGGTGAGGGTGCTTGGTAATTTATGGTAGGTTGAAATGAGAGTAAAGCTGAGGGATAGGTTTGGTATTTCATACGGTAATTGTTCCTTTGCGTAGCCATTACGGAATTTACATCCTTTTTCTATAAAATGCCACCAGACTGTAAAGTCTTGTTGGTAGCTTGCAATGCCTCGAGGTTAGTGACCATACCATTTTTATGCCTTTTACAATCCTTTCTTCAAATTTGATGATGTCGCAGAACTTTTAACCCTCTATTAGCATTAGCTTTTCGACAGTGGATCCTGAGCGCAAACGAAGAACCTGTTCATTTATTCTTCCTCCAAGGCCGGTCTGACCTTAGCAGCTTTTGACCTCCAACGAGTAGCATACTCACGAAAGGTCTCTGTGGGCTTCTTCTTGAGATTCTAGATGTAGAACACATCTGGTGTGTTCTCAGTGTTGAACCTTAATCAGTCTATAAAGTCAGACGCCATGTCCACCCAACGTGTCCATTTCATTGCATCTTGGCTAATATACCATGATAAAGCATTGCCCTTCAGACTCCTCACGAACAGCTTCATGCGGATTTTCTCGTCCCTTCCGACTCCTACCACCTTATCACCATACATTCTCAAGTGGACTCTGGAATCATCTGTACCGTCGAACATCTCAAACTTGGGAGGTTTGTACCCTTCCGGGAGCTTAACATCTGGCTGAACACAATGATCTTTGTAATTCAACTCTTCAAGACCTGTGTTGCCTTCGAAACCTTGGACCCGACTGGTCACTTGTTATTGGGTGTGATTGGCTGAGTGTAGTTGGGTATAGTGTCCACAAAGATAGGGGTGTTATGGTCTTTTATGGTGTTTTGCGTTTCATGAATGAGCAGTGGAGTGTTATTACATGTGTTGCAGGCTTGGGCATGAGTGGGTTGCATTGGAGGTTGTGGGGTGTTTTCTGGAGGTGCTAGGTTCTGGGTGTTAACATCAGGAGCGGCAAGAGTGATTGACAGACTAGCCGGGTTTCGAACCTGGTCCAATTCCTCTCGAACTCATAGCGAAATTTGCTCCAGATGAATATCAGTCTCCTTGGTAATTGCGACATTTTGAGAAGTTTCCTCAAGTTCCTTTCTAGCGCTTGCATCTCCTATTTTTCCCTTGTTCCTGTTTCTGGTAGGACATGGATGGGGAGGAGGTGGAGGGCCCTTGGATCTCATTGAGTATGTTGATGGTGCTAGAATGCGCGAACTAACCTTTGGTGAGGGGGATAAAAAATAAAGAAAAACAAAAAGGTAAAAAGTTAGTGCGGATTCTGAAAAATAATATTGCGATATTTAAACATGTTGTGCAATTGTATAAGTCATTTCCTAGTTTGGGTGCCTCGTTGTGCCCGAGGTAGGCCAAACGACAAATTAAATTTTGAGAACTTATAATGCTAAATGCCTCATTTTATTGATAAAACAAGACAAGTCTTAAAATAATTGAATGATAAAAGATGTCATTAATGGCCAGTGGCCTTATTACATTAAGAAACCATAAAGTAAAATCCTAACTACTTGGTCCAAGATGGACCTTCCTTAGATTCGGTACTCTTGCCTCCCTCATACAACTACATCAACTCTTGCATTCCTAACAGCAGATAAGCTTGAGCCAGATGTCCGCCTGCACTTCCCTCAGCATTCTGGCATTCTTCAATTCTTTTCAAGAAATTTCCATTTTACTCCACTATACCTCACTCCAGATATCCTAAATGGTTGTTGGCGTTGACATCCATATCTTTTCATTCGTTGATCAGCTTCTCATGGTCTTCGTGTATTTCCCGATGTTCGTTCTCACATTCTCGCATCCTCTTGCGTAGCTAATTGTATTCGACCTGCGCTTCAGTTTTCTCATCAATAATCCTGTTCCAATGGACAAATCCTGGATGACCCAAACCAATGTGATCATCTTCCACCAACTGGTGCAGTACGGTACACACCCGGCATGATACCTGTCTGGTTCAATAGACTCATTCCCTAAGACGAGCTTGCAGTGCCACATATGCTGAGCATGACACCTGTGCGGACTATCATCATCTTGAAACTCAGCCCTGAAATGACTCATTTTCTCTATCCTAGGTATGTTTTTTTTTCTTCCAGCTTGCCTCATGACACGGAGAGGGACATAAGGATGAGTTCCCCTCAGACCGATAAGCACAAGAAATGGCACGTATCGAGAACGGGCAATGAACTCCCTGTTGGGAACCACACGAACATCCATTGAACTTGCCCTTTCTTTAGACTTCCAAACAACTCTACCCATCCACTAGTGTCCTCTGACTGAGCGAACATGTTGGGCATAAAGTTCATTCACTTTGGGTGATGAAAAACAATATGGTCATCCCAATCCTTGCGGATGATTTCATATCTGTATTTTCCTTTCTGAGGGTGTTCTATGAGCCAAAATTGAAGTAGCATATTATAACCCTGGAAATGTGGAGCCCCTTGCTGACACTTTCCCAAGGCTTGATAGATTTCATTGATGATCATAGGTGTGATGCTAAAAGAACGCTCGTCGATATCCTCCATTAAGGTCTTGGTCACCATGGCTAGTCTGGTGTGGATGCTAGCCTTCTTCATGGGAAAGATTATCATACTCAAGAAGCAAAACATAAAGACAAAGTCCCCTCTATGTATATGTCCTAGAGAAGTGAGGGCGAACTTGTCCATGTAGGTGCGATAGGACTTGCTATGGTCGAACCTTTCATACAGGAAGTGAAATGGTATGTAGGAATCTTTTCGACAAGTCAAGTCAGGATTCTTCATGAGTCCTATCATTTTAAGGAAGCCCCTACTTTTACGATTTTCCAGCATAAGAAAACCCGGTCTCCCATGGTATACCAACTAGACCCCATATCTCTTCTAGTAAAGGGGTCATTTCCAAATCTCTGAAGCGGAACACCGACCGATAACTATCCCAAAACAAAGTGGTAGCCTCTACGATCCTGTTGTTATGCTGGATTTCCATAATTGAGGGAAACTTCCCTAAGTACTTGCAGACGAGGGTTTGACTGCTGGCATGAAGATCTTCCCACCAACTGAGCAACCTCGGGTGAATGTTGGATACCATACCGAATTTGGGGACTTCGTGCCTCATTTTCTTTAAAGCAAAGCGTTAGGCCCTTAACCCAACAAGACTCGACTATTTAAATCAATAATTAGCAAATGGCATTTAGTTCTCCAAATAAATGCACACAACATGAAGGTGTCTGTTTTGGGTTTCGGGGAAACGCGATGGACTTTGGTTTAGGCTATCTTAATGAGTCATTATGCGGACAACATAACAGACTCGGCTATGTTTGACCATGATGCATGAACAGCTTAATGGAATAAGGTTTCTACTTTTGAAGTGCTAGAAAACGTACCCTTCGACGGACAACTCAAGAGGGTAAGGCACAGAACCATCGACTACACCGTTGATTGACTGGTTTTACCACAACCTATGCCGCATATAGGGAGTTATAATATCGGAAGGGCACAACCACTCATTATAAGTGTTGCTATAGGATTTGTTTTGCCAGGAGTGGAATATGATGTTGAAGAATGCAGTTACAAAAATGAAATAAATTGCATGTATTTTCACATTCATAAAGACTAAAATAAAGGCTTGGAAATTACAGCAGAATCGAAATAATACAGCAGTAAAAGCAGAAATTAAAAGGAAAAACATGAAGAGCCAGGTTAGTAATTATGATGAAATAACTAAAGAAAGGAAATAAATGCAATTAAGGAAGAAAAAAACTCACAAAAGCACGTAATGGTAAAAGCCTTAAAGAAAGTCCCAGCAGTGTCGCCATGTTGTCGACGCCCCCTTTTTCAAAAGCGGAGAAATCAGGTTTATAACATAATGGACAAAATAACTCTTTTTCCTTTTGAGGAAGCAGTCTTGAAGAGTTCGAAGAGTCGCCACCTAATGATTATGGTGCATTAGGACATATAAAGAAGAGAAGAAAGGATTTTTGAAAGAAAACCAGAGTTTGGGTAAGGGCTTGAGATTATCTTGAGGGGAAGGTGTTAGGCACCCCTCTAGATCCACAACTGTGGTTCCCAGCTGTGCTTACTTGTGACTTTAAAAAGAGTGGAAATAAACAAGCAAAATTTACACATAGAGAGCATAAACAAGTTGAGAATTTTGTAAGAAAGAAGACACAAGTTATTTTGAAAAAGAGAAATTTTGGTTGAACACATTAATCCAAAATGAAACATTAATAAAGAAGGATAAATAGGGTCCTAGGGTTAAATATAATACGGATCACTTCGGTGCAATACCCAGTAATCATTCTCACACGAGATCATACCGCACTGGTCATCATATTCATATTCTACCCTTCCCATCCCATTAAGGTATTAAACAAAATTAGTCTCGATTACTTATTGCATGCTTATACACGTCCCAGCCTATTAGTCCAGGGGTATTAGGGTTTCTAATCCTAAGAGGGAGGAAAAGGGATAAAGGCACATATGGAGTTTAAAAGGATAAAATACAACGGCATCAATCAAACAAATAGCAAATAAGTGGGGAATCAGAAAAATACTCAAAGGCTCATACAAACCCCGCAAATCACATAGCAACTAGTTTAGCATGACTTGCACATACTGATTTGGTCTTTAAGGTTAAGACATTAAACGGCAGACGGATCAGTTTAACACATAGGACTAGATAAAATGTCCACATTATACAACTTGGATCCAATTTTTAGGATCTGGAGTATCTTACCAAGTTGTTAATTAAGGACCAATGCAGACACATTTTGAAAGAAGCCAAAATCTGCTGAAGTTCAGAAAGGCTTTGACAATCACGAGAACTGTTTAAAGAAAGGTTTCAGAAGTAAAGTGTTTATAAAAAAGCGAGAGATTGAAAGTTGTTTGAAAGTAACCCTGTAAATAAAATCCAGACAAATAGTTGGAAAATGATTTTTTAGCGACAGAAATAAAGGTTCTTAGAGTTCAGACAGGTTTCGATGAATTATGCTGAAACGTTGAAATAATACTGATTATACGATTTATATGAGTTTTAGAGATGCAATAGCCAGGATATCTAGTCTGATTTCTTTATTTACTTAACGCTATTTTTTTTAAAACGTTTCAGGTAGACGAGATTTATGTTACCTACGGTTTGCCTATTATTATTTTTTATGCAATTATATGGACATTATTTCTATATGTAGAAAAATGCAAGCCTATGGACATGATCTCTCGATGATTCAAACGTTAAAAGCCTATCGGCATGACACTAAGTGATTTAAAGTAGTAAAATTCCTATAGGCATGATATCTAGGTGACTTGATATAGTAAAATTCATATAGGCGTAATATCTAGGTGACTTGAAGTAGTAAAAGTCCTATAGGCATGATCTCTATCCAGTAGCATGCAAACAATTAGAAAGTAAACCCATCCATACCCGTACTACTATATTCCCCAAGTTTTATTACAAAGTTACTATTACATAGCCAAAACAATAAAATAAAATACACCATAGCCCACAGTTAGATCCAAACTGCCTAATGCAATCTTGATATCCAATACATGTATTTCACCAAATCCGGAACCCAGATTCCAAGGCCTTCTCTTAGAGTGTTTCAAAGTTCTAAGGAGCTTAAAGAGACAAGGCATTGCTTACACCACTCTAAAGAATTAATGTTGTAACAGAGTAGTTCAATGTATGGAATTACAAGCCCTTAGGCATTAAAGTATAGAGGGAACTCTAGGGTCCCTAAGCATGGATTACCGGAGGGCGTTAGAACTTAAGTGCTACGAGCAGGTGTAAAGTGAGAGAGGAACCTCAGTAGGAGGTGGTCATACCCAGCCATGGCATAGACTAGCACACCCCTAACCTGTCACTCAAATTCAAATAAATAAGAGAAGACTCTTAAAGAGTCATACTCAGGTCTGAATGATGATCAGGACACCAACAGACCCAAATTAGATCTCAGCACATTGAGGGGAGAGAGAATGGGAAACAATCGAGTAGATATTCAGAAGAGTCTAGTTCTGAATCATATATAGAAATTCATAAAGATGCTATGACCCAGGACAAACTCACATACAAAGGAAATAGGGGAAAGGGATTAACATGCTTGACAGTAATTAAATAGTGCAGGAAAGCATAATTAAACACACAAAGAAAAAGGGTAGAAGCAGAGAAAAGAATGTTATTTCACATAAAAGAGCATACCTTTTATAAATTTCATAATAGCAAGATAGTAACAGCAAACAGACAGCAAGGAACAAATATGAACAGATTCAAGAAACTCCCAAGTGTTCAGGAGTTCAAACAGCAAGAAATGCAGGTGTAGAATGCTCAATAGTAGTGAAGAGAAACAGAAAGTAGTAATAGTAGCAGTAAAAAAGAGAGACGAATTCTGATTTTTTGTTTGCAATAAGAATTCGATGATGAAGTGAAAACAAAAGCATGTATTTATACTTGAAATCAGACATGCAAGCAAGGAAAAAAAATTAGTCGAGTATCAATCATAAACCAATCAGTAGAAGAAGATTCCTTCAATTAAGGAGTCCAAAATTTGAACCGAAAAAGGGCAGAATCCATTTAAAGAAAGGGAATCAAATAAACACAATGTGGAAAGCATGCAAATAAGGGTAAGTACATGGGGTCTTAATTCAGGAAAGGGAATTAGGAAGTACACGGTCAATTAAATATGGAAAAAAGTTAATCAATTAGCACATAGTAAAATCAGGGAATTAGGGATTCTCAAATCACCAATGAAGTTAGTCAGACATTAGGGGATTGAGGGGTTCAAAACTAAACAAGGAGATAAATCAATCGAATTCACATAAGGCAGTGTGAAATCGATTAACAAATCAAAGGTTATTTTGAGAGGGCAAATCTGACTATAAAAAGGACCTGAGTTTTAAACAAACATGCGAAGTTGGATTCAAATAATAGCAAAGTATCATGCAACCAAGGATCAGTGAGTAGAGGTCTAGATCTAAAAAGACTAATATTAAAGATCAAGCAAAAGGTCAGGCAACCGGCTCCATAAAGTCTGGCATAAGTCAGAATCACATGGAGAAACATAGGTGAAACAACTTCATGAACTCAGAAATTAGGGTTTTGAAAACCAAACTAGTTAGAGAAGAGAAGTAAACAAATCACATACAAGTAATCCAAAAAACCCCAAATTCTAGGGTTTCTTCCATTAATCACGTGTAAAGACAAAAGCACACAAATAAGGCAAAGTAAACTCAAAAAATCAAATGGAAAACGTTTCTTGGAAACATAATAAGAGAAAACACAATAAAAGAAATCACCAGTAAATCTTAAGAGGAAACACAGTAAAAGGAGAACACATAGAAATCACGGTAAAACACCTAGGAGTTATAACATAGAAAATACAACGAGAACATCACGCGAAAGCCATAGTAGAACAAGTAAAAATCAAAGAAACCCTAAGTTTGAGAAACCGAACAGTTTTTAAAAGCAAAAATTTAGAAAAGATGTAGGAAATCCTTTGAAAACCTCAGAAATACCACGGATTTAAAGCAGATCTAGAGAGAAATAAGAAACCTCGAAATGGCATAGGGTTTCAGAGAAACCTTAGAAAGGAGAGAGTCCTGGAAAAGGGGCTCGTCCGTGTCGAACGAGTCAAAGATGGACTCATAGGGCTAGGATACACCAAATTTGTGGCGGAGTTAGCCGTATAACTTGAATCAAAAGAGGTCCAAATTCAACTCTTCGTGGTCAAGTCATGGGACTTCATTAATCAGGCGTGAAGAGCCATATGTGACCGGTGGGTGGTGAAACCACCATGGATTCAAGTCAGAAAGTGGACGCAGAAGTTGAAGGGATCTCATTGGAGAAGAGGGGAGGTGGAAAGTTCCAGAGAGAATAGAAGATAGAGAGATAGAGACGAGTCAGGCAAATAATGGGGTATCCGGGGGGAGGAGTCGTTTGGTTTAATTTGGAAAGGGTGAACGGGGACAGTTGATCTAAATGATCAATGTTCGAGATTAAATGCGGTAGGTGGGTCGGGAAAGGCTTGGGTTATAGCCTGGGTCTGATCAGTTTAATTGAATTGGGAATTGGGGTTAAAATAGTGTGTAATTACGGCTATAATTGAAATAGAATTGAGGCCAAAATTGAAATAGCCATTTTTTTTCTTTTGAAGTTATAAAAATAGTAAAAGATATTACTAATAAAATTAAAAGCACGGGATTGGTAAACAATATATAAGTATTAATTTAAAAATATTGGTATTGATTTTGTAATTAAAATTGATGTTAAATCAGGAAATGGGCTAAAATTGCAATTTCATGCAATTTAATTTTAAAAATACCAAATGGACTCACAAAATTATTAAAACATCAAGTAAATTTTATTTTTGTGTAAATGTCAGGATAAAATAAACTATTCTCTAAAATGGCAAGCTTTGAGGAATAACTATTGGGATTTGTGGTATAAAATAGGCCATATATTAGTTTTAAAATTCCTTAAAATATAAAAAACTTTGGGATGATCATATATGAATACATATGATATTTTGACAGTATTATAAGTATAAAAATATGTATAGGGAAAAAATTAGGTATCAACAATTCCGAGGATCGAGTGGCATGGAACGACTGATAATGTACCGAGCAGGGTAATTTCTTTCTCAAAGGCCCAGCGGATGGTTGGGAAAGGATGTTTATAATACTTGAAATTTGTGAGAAATATTGGAGGTGAGGCTCATAGTCTTGATTCGGTTCCCGTGGTGAGGGATTTTCCTCATGTGTTTCTAGCAGATCTGTCGGGCATGCCGCCGTACAGGGATATCGACTTCAATATTCATCTGGTGCCATGCACTCAACCCATCTCAATTCCTTCCTATCGTATGGCACCAGCAGAGCTAAAGGAATTGAAGGAGTAGCTGCAGGAACTCCTAGATAAGGAGTTCATTCGCCCGAGTGTATCGTCGTGGGGTGCACCGATATTATTAGTAAATAAGGATGGCACAATGAGAATATGCATTAATTACAGACAGTTGAATAAGGTGACAGTGAAGAATAAGTATCCACTACCCCGTATTGAGGATTTGTTTGATCAACTTCAGTGGCAAAGGTATTCTCTAAGATTGATCTCCGTTAAGGCTGTCACCAGCTGAAGATTAGGGATTTTGATATCATGAATACAACATTCAGGACGAGATATGGGTGTTATGAGTTTTTTGTTATTTCATTTGGGCTGACTAATTCCCCAACCACGTTCATGCACTTTATGAACAGTGTATTTCGGTCATATCTGGATTCATTTGTGATCGTGTTTATTGACGATATTCTGGTGTACACCAAAGCCATAAGAAGCACGCGCAGCACTTGAGGGTTGTATTGCAGAGGTTGAGAGAGGAAACGTTTTATGCAAAGTTCTCCAAGTATGAGTTCTGGCTTAGTTCCGTGGCTTTTATAGGACACGTGGTGTCCAGTGATGGTATTAAGGTTTCCCCAAAGAAGATTGAGGTAGTGCAGAGTTGGCCCAGGCTGCCCTCAGATAGTGAGATTCGGAGTTTCCACGGTTTGGCGGGTTATTACCTAAAGTTCGTTCAGGATTTTTCATATATTGCTTCGCCTTTGAGGAAGTTGACACAGAAGAATGCTCCATTTGTGTGGTCGGATGAGTACGAGTAGAGCTTCCAAAAGCTCAAGTCAGCTTTGACCACATCTCTGATACTAGTATTGCCATCAGCTTCAGGCTCTTACACCGTGTATTGTGATGCTTTGAGAGTTGGGATTGGGTGTGTATTGATGCAGGAGGGTAGAGTTATTGTATATGCTTCTCGTCAGTTAAAGCCCCATGAGAAGAACTACCTTGTTCATAACTTAGAGTTTGCTTCTATTGTTGATGCTTTGAAAATTTGGAGGCACTATCTATATGGCGTATCATGTGTAGTGTTCACGGACCATCGCAGTCTTCAACACTTGTTTAAGCAGAAGATCTCAATTTGATGCAGGGGAGATGGCTTGAGTTACCCAAGGATTATGATATTACCATTTTGAATCATCCAAGGAAGGCCAATGTAGTGACCGATGCTTTGATCCGGAAGAAGGTTACTATGGGTAGCTTGGCGTACATTCCAGTTGGGGAGAGGCCCCTTGCATTTGATGTCCAGGACTTGGCTAATCGGATAGTGAGGTTAGATATTTCTGAGCCCAGTCGAGTGTTGGCTTGTGTGGTTTCCTGATCTTCTTTGTATGACCGCATTAGGGAGCGGCCATATGATGACCCGCACTTGCTTGTCTTGAAGAACAGGGTCCAGCATGATGATGTTTGAGATGTGACCATTGGTGATGATGGTATGTTGCAGATGCAGGGCCAGATTTGTGTGCCGAATGTGGATGGGCTCCGTGAGTTGATATTGGGGAAGGCTCACAGCTTGCGTATTCCATTCATCCGAGTGACACGAAGATGTACCAGGATTTGAGACAGCATTACTGCTGGAGGAGAATGAAAAAGGATATTGTGAGTTATGTGGTTTGGTGTCTCAATTTTCAGCAGGTCAAATATGAACATCAAAGACCCGATGGTGTACTTCAACAGATGGATATTCCGGAGTGGAAATGGGAGAGGATTACTATGGACTTTGTGAGTGGTCTCCCTCATACCTCGAAGAACTTTGATTCGATTTGGGTGGTTGTGGATGGGTTAACCAAGTCCGCGCACTTCATTCTGGTGTTTACTACCTATTATTTGGAGCGGTTAGCAGAGATTTTCATCCGGGAGATTGTGCGGTTGCATGGGGTCCCAGTTTCTATTGTCTCAGATATGGGTAGTCAGTTTACTTCCCAGTTCTAGAGGACCTTTCATCAGGAGTTGGGCACACAGGTACAGTTGAGCATGGTGTTTCATTCTCAGAAGGACGGACAGTCCGAGCGTACTATCCAGATATTGGAGGACATGCTCCATGCCTGTGTTATTGATTTTAGATGTTCTTGGGCTGAGTTGTTTCCACTTGCAGAGTTTGCTTATAACAACAGCTATCAATCCTGCATTTAGATGGCGCCGAATGAAGCCTTATATGGGAGACGATGTAGATCTCCGGTTGGCTAGTTTGAGTCCGGTGAGGCTAGACTATTGGGGACAGAGTTAGTTCAGGATGCCATAGAGAAGGTGAAAGTGATCCACGAAAGAGTTCCTACAGATCAGTTGCGTAAGAATAGTTATGTGAACCGGGAGGTTCGAGATGTATCTTATATGGTGGGCAAGAAGGTCTTGTTGATGTTTTCTCCTATCAAAGGCGTTATAAGGCTTAGGAAGAAAGGGAAGCGGAGTCCACAGTTCATTGGACCTTTTGAGATACTTAGAAGGATTGGGGATGTGGCCTATATGCTTTCTTTGCCACCCAGCTTGTCGAGAGTTCACCCGGTGTTCCATATTTCTATGCTCCGGAAGTATGTTGGGGACCCGTCTAATGTATTAGACTTCATCACGATCCAGTTTGATGAGGAATTGACCTACGATGTGTGGCTAGTGGCTATTTTGGATCGTCAGGTTCAAAAGTTAAGATCAAAGGACATAGTTTAGGTGAAGGTGCAGTGGAGGGTACGGCCCCTAGAAGAGGCCACTTGGGAGACCGAGTAGGAGATGCGGAGCAAATATCCTCACTTATTTGAGACTCCAGGTATGTTTCTTGACCAACTCGAGGACGAGAGTTTGTTTTATTTGGGGAGGATGTGACGACCCGGCCGTCGTCACGTGAGTTACCGCCATGTTTCCCTCAAATTATGATTCTCTATATTCCAATATCAGTATTTGAGAGTATCGGGTAGGTTTGGATTGGTTTTTTATGGAAATGAGACACTTAGTCTCTTAAAGGGGAACTTGTTTTGGAAAAGTCAACTGGAAGTTGACTACTTGATAAGAGGGCTCGGATGTGAATTCTGATGATTTGTTACTTATAAGTGAAATCGGAATTTAGTTTGGAGTTCCGAAGTAAAATTAGGCTTAAATTGGAAATGTTTGAATTTTGGCGAATTTCGATTGATAGGTGAGATTTTGATTCGAGGGTCAGAATGGAATTCTAAGAGTTGCAGTAGCACCGTTAGGTAATTTTGGATATGCGTGCAAAGTTTTAGTTCATTCGGAGGTGTTTAGGTCGGGTTTTGATCAAATATGCAATTCAAAAGTTTTTAAGAAATTTAAGCTTTGATTTGATCATAATTGAGGATTTTGATGTTAACATTAGCGTTTGATGATTCGAGCAAGTTTGGAGGAAATATTAGATCTGGTGTGTGCTTTTGGTTGAGGTCCCGGGGGCCTCGAGGTGAATTCGGGTGGTTGAACATAGGTTTTTTGGAGTTGTTGCATGAAATTGAGTTCTTGTTTCTGTTGTTTCCGCATCTGCGGAAAAGTGACCACATAGGCGGTTCCGCAGATGCGGTTGTTGGATCGCATAAGCGGCCTGAGGAGGCCAAGCTTGGACCGCTGGAGCGGAAAGTAAATCGCAAGAGTGACTACCGCATAAGTGGTCAAGGACAGCAGAAGCGGTTCCTGGCGAGTAAGTGTGACCACATAAGCGTTCAGTTGGCCCAGGTGTGGTGACCGTAGATGCGGTGCTTGGACCACAGAAGCGGAAAACTGTTGTTGGCAGATGGGTTTAAAACATTAATTAATTCCGCGAGTTCATTCTTAAGTTCCTCCATTTATTGACCATCTTGGGAGCTTTTTAGTAGAGATTGAAGAGGGTTTAGAGGGGAATTGATTGGAGGTAAATTTCTTGACTTCGAAACGTCATTTTCGTTACGAATCAACCTTATATTCATGGAAAATTTGGAGAAAACTTGAAGAACTAGGGCTTGTGTTTTTATAATTATAAATTGGGATTTGATGGCCCATTTGATCTCCGATTTTGGTAAATTTTATATGTGTGGACTCGTGGCGAGACGAGGAATCTGGTGATGCAACTTTTTTATTTTTTTCGAGAAGTGGTCCCGGGGCTCAAGTTTGTCCAACTTCATACTTTTGGTTGTTTATCGAGTTCTTTCAATTGGGTTATGTCCCATTAGCTTATTATAACCAATTCCTTGTGGTTTTGGTCAGATTCTGCACTCGAGGAGGTCGATTTGCGAGGAAAGCACAAGGCGAGCTAGGATTTTGGCTGGTTTGAGGTGAGTAATGGTCATAAATGATATACTGAGGGTCTGAAACCCCGTAGTTGCACTTTGTGGTGCTATGTTGAGATGAAACACGCACCGTGTGATAAGCCTGGTGATGTTACTGCCAAGGGTTCGGACTTGGTCCATCCCGATTGATGACTTACTGTACTTTTTGACTGAGACTGAGCTTATATCCGTATATTTTTGGCTAGTTTCCATGTTTGGGGCCTTGTGCCGATCTGTAGAACCCTTAGGGATCATGTTGAGCTTATTGACCTCACTTTACCTATTGAACACACACTCTCAGTCACGTCCTTAACTGTGAAACATAAAATAAACTAGTCTTAGTAATTTGTACTCTAAATGAGGAATACCTAGGGTTAAATACCCTATCTTAGCTGAGTGGTCCCGAGAGGCCAAGTCTATATTGATTGAGATGGGACAAGGACCCCATAGTGAAGGTATTTGATATATACCGGATCGGGCTGCACGCCGCAGCAGCATATAAACATACATACTGGATCAGACTGCACGCCGCAGTAGTTTAGTATATATATGGGTTGGACTGCATGCCGCAAGGATACATTATATGGATCGGACTGCACGCCATATTGGTACGTTAAATGGATTGGACTACACGCTGCAGTATTATCGCGCTTGGGCTGAAGGAGCCCCTCCGGAGTCTGCACACACCCCCAGGTAGCGTAGTCAACTATATCTATCGGATCGCGCTGTGCGCCGCAGTATTATATATATTATATTGGATCGGGCTGCGCGCCGCAGCAGTGTTAGTAAATTGTCGTAGAGTTAAAGGATTTTTTTTAGTTTTTCCCTGCTTAGCACATATTTACTGCCTTCAGTGTTGATTTAAAAACTGTGTAGTGTTCATACATGATTTCATATTCAATTGTTATTAAATGTTATTACTCACCGAGTTGGAGTACTCACTCTATCCCTACACCTTGTGTGTAGATACAGGGATCCCGATGGCTTAGCTGTGATTATTTGCTACTGTCCAGTTTAGTACTGGAGTTAGGTAGCTGCCGACATCCTCAAGACCCGATTTCTTCTCTTATCTATCTTTACTTTCGCATCTAGATTTCATTTGTATAGGATATTGATTTGTTGTATCTAGAGGCTCTGACTTGTGATGTCAGATCTATTGGGCTGTTATTACTTTTATTGTGGTTTCCGCATTGTTTCTACTATTATCAAACTGAGAGTTTATGCTTAAATTGGTATTTTAAGTTAATGATTGGATTGGAAATTTTCAAATGGTTGGGCTTGCCTAACAAGGTGTTGGGCGCCATCACGACCGGGGTTTGGGTCATGACACTACTTTGGGATTGTTTAATCGATACCCCCAAAATTTCGGTTTTTGAGTTGATCCGTCCATGGTCTTTTGGTGCTCCATCTTCAAAGTTTCAAGTTATCAACAGGTTTCTTTCTTCTTCTTTTTCGATAATCGTAATCTTAACTTTCGTTTTTCCTCATCTTCATTGTTTTGCCTATTATCCTAAGTCTAACATAATGGCTCCAGTCGGAAGAAGAAATTGCATTAGAACATTACCTTTGGATATACTATGAACCTTCCAGATGATGTTATTGATAATATTCCAATACGGATGCCTTTACCAAACTGTTAGAACAAGCATCTTATCTAGGAATTGGTGGTATACGTGGTGTAGAATTCCACAAGTAACTCTTGATCGAACCCTTTGGAGAATGCACCAACCTGCATACTTTGCAACTATAATCCGCCATCTTTTGAACCATCATCGAGGACATATTAAACACTTTACCCTCCTAATTCCGTATTTGGAGGAGTTTTCATATTTTAACCAGTTGTTTGGGTTTCTCAATCGAAGTGGTATTGAACATCTCAATATCAAATTTTTGTATAGGAGGACACCATACAAATTGGATGGTTTATTATTTTTTAGTTATGTGTGTTTGAGGCACATATCTCTTGAAGATTATACAATAGACCATCGAACACCTTTCGTAGGATTTGGGAGGTTACTTTGCCTTAAGCTTTACAATGTTTCAATGGAGTACAATTTGTTTTCAACCTTCATCTCTCAACGCTTGTTGCTCGATTGGTGCTTGTGATCCGATTTGATCAGGATGGTGTCATTTTTGCTGATGCCCCCAAATTGAAGTCCCTTGACTTCACAGGCAGAGCATGGAATATCAGTATAAGAAATGTTCCTCTTGTGGCAAAAGCGACGCTTGCTTTTAGAGGAGGCTTTGTCCCGGAAGCAATACCTCACTATACTAGGGTTCTTCAGTATTTATCAGCGGTGGATCGTGTCCATTTGGATAACCATAGCCTCAAGGTAAATGTGCTTCATAACTTCAGTATAGTGCTTTTTCATAGATGGATTATATTGTGCTCTATGTGCCATTATTTTTATTTGGGATGTTCTTTCTAGTTATTGGCTTCAAGTGCAGGAGATGTACCGACTAGTCTTCCCTTTTGTGTTAACGGTGTCAAAATCTTTACCTTTACTGTCTATATCTCAGTGAATTGTATTATGCTGTCTGTACTTTGTCTTTGATGAAAAGCTTTCCTTGTTTAGAACTTATGAAAATCAAGGTTACTCTATTACTTAATCATTTGGTTATATTCTTACGTTTACTTAAGCTAGTGACTCCTTAGGTGCTAAAATCATTTGGTGTTTCTTTTTAATTATTTTGTAGGTGGAATTCTGTTCTGTACCAATGTATGTGATAACATTGATTTGGAATCAAGTTTTGTAGAAACAACATTCATCAACCTCAGAAAAATTTTGATTAGGAGGCTTCGAGGGATAAGTCCACACATGCAACTGGTGAATCTTCTTATGTCAAAGCCTCCGGCTCTTGCGAAAATCACAATTGAGGCATTGACGAGTGTAGATTATGAAGTTCCTAGATTAGCAATTTTTAATGTTTAATTTAGGTGTGCATCACATGTTGCTAAATTTGTAATTAAATGTTAGTAAAATAGTGGGTTTTTCAAAAAATTCTGCTACATTGCGATTTTTGGATAAATTCTAGTATATGGCATGGTTTATTGCCCATGGCATGGTTTATTTCATGTTACAATTGTGGTTTCTTAAACAATTATGTTAAATTATATTTTTGGACAAATTCTGGAACATGGCATGATTTATTGCTAGTTACAGTTGTGGTTTTTTAAACAATTTTGTTAAATGCCATGTTTTGACAATTATGTTTGTTGGATAGTTTTAATTTTCTTATGATGTGAATCTTTCATATCCCTCTGAGGTTTGAACTGCCTACCAACTCTTTCGACTGCGAGTTATCAAAAGAATGAATGACCACTATGCCATGTGTATTTGTTAAGTTTAATTTCCTACTTTTGCATTAACTGAGATAGTGATCAAAATATCCATAATTTTATATTTAACATTAGGTCACACAAATAATAACAGTTTTATAAAGATATAGTTAAAGGATATTCTTTTCAAATTCAGGCAAAACCAATAGATCAAATTCTAGAAATATTTAATAGTCCATACCCAACCACTCTATATAATAGTTCATACCCAACCACTATATATATATATATAATAATCCATCGGATCTCATAATCCATACCCAACCAAATATAACTTTTAAGCCCTATCTCTTACCAAAATCCTTGAACCAAATGATCCCCATCTGACAAAGATATGAATCCATCTTTTGAAGTTCTGATGAAGGATTTATACATAACGCAAGATTATATGGTAAATGGGCTCTTTTTCTATTAAAATTCTATTTTTTTAAATACTTGTTCGACTTGGTTTTGCAAAAGAATCAGAAACAAACTAAATGATGTTTCGATTTGACTTTTGAAGAAGGGCACATCTGGTTTCAACCAAAAAAATTGAGTTTTAACCAAATCCAGTTTAAACAAATGGAGCTGGTTGTAATAAAATGTCAAAAGAATTATTTTTTTAATTTTTTTTTATTAATCTCTCAACCAACCAAGTAACATAAAAAAAAATTGACTTTCAACCAAATCCATTATGAAACAAACAAATCTGGCTATAATACAATATCAAAGAAACTATTTTCTAACTTTTTTTTTTTAATTAATCTCGCAACCAACCAAGTCACATAAAAATATTGAGTTTCAACCAAATCCAGTTTGAATCAAATAAATTTGGTTGTAATAAAATATCAAACAAACTATTTTTTTATTATTCTCTCAACTAACAAAGTATACATATTGCATTATTTCAATTTTTTTTTCTTTTTGTTTCCAGCATATTCCAAAATATTTTTACGAACACCTCCCTCAATCACATAGGTCAGTGGTTCTTCACTATGATAGCCAGCCTAGGTTTATGGAAATTAACATTGGTAAGCGGAGATGGTTCAAAGACAGTTGGAAATATTTTGTGATGGAAAATAACATCAATCGAGGTTGGTTAATTAACTTTGAGTTGGTTCAAATTACAGAATTATGTGTTATCTTCCAATTGCACGTGACATGCCGAAGAACTCTCCAAGAACATGTTGAAATTAACTAGTTATATTTTGTCTTCCCAGTTTTGTTGTTTTTAACTTTTGTTATTTTTTTAATGCGGAAATATGTACTTTTATTTTCCAGTTTGGTTATGTAATGTGTATTTTGATTCGGACTCTTTTGATATTCCTACCCTTTTAGTTATCAAATTGGTATATCACTTGGTATCATTTCATTACCCTAACTACAAACCCTAACTATATAGTTGGAATGTGAATAGTTTTTAGTTCAATAAAGGATTGGTAACCGAAAAGTAAATGAAAGTCAACTAACACCAAATTTTACCTGAAATAAATGCAATTCAACTAACATCAACCAAAACTATGGATGCCTCTCCCTCAACCGTACGAGCCCTAATTTGAACTGATTATGAAGTCTTTCACTTCTAATCACATTTTGCTAGTGTAGTCTGATAAAATGAAGTAACATTAAAATGAAGAAATATATTTAACAATGTTATCACACGTTTAAATTATTACAAAACAATGTCAAAAAATTTAAAAAAATCTATATCAAATCAAATGAAATAAGATTCAATCTTAAATCATCTCAAACTAAACGGTCAAGTCTTTATCTCCTAGTCTGCTTCATCGTTAAGATCAGGCAAGCTAGTGTGTGTTTGTACTTTTGTATCATCTTGCTGTATAGAGTAAATAACACTAATATGCAATGTACTTTTGGAAAAAAATATAATAATAATTTGTTATACTTTACCTCAATTCCTTCTGCTAGCCTAGTATTTTCACGGCCTCTACCATGGCCTCTATCAATGTCTCGACCGCCACTTCTACCACCACCTCTACCACGGCCTCTATCACGGTCTCTATCACGGTTTTGTGAATTTCTAAAGTATGAATCAATTCCACCTCTATATCTATTCAACTTTGGACGTCCACGAGAAGGTACTTATCTAGGATCTCTTATATTTCTTCCTTCACCATCACCCTAACCCTCACCCTCACCCTCACCCTCACCCTCACCCTCACCCTCACCCTTACCCTCACCCCCACCATCACCGCCACACTCACCCACACCCTCTCCCACACCATCAGGTGTATCTTCAAATTCCCAATCTGTAATTATCATTTGATCATCATCCTAATTCAAAAGGTCATGCTCCAATCTGTTCAAATGATACTTAATATATCGCCTCATCACTTTACTGTGTAATGCAATATCACAAACCCGGTCAAAATGATTTAATAGTTCCATGTAGATCATGTATTCATAAGTCATACGTGGGTAACCTCCAAGAAATAAACGTTTCAAGTGTGGACGAAGAACAACTTTTCTCCACCTTCTCAATATATACCTCTCATTAACATTATTAATCCTCTTATGAGACTACACCTTAAGTATATGGCAGCATAGAATACCTCTTGTTTCAAACCACTTGCAGTTGCAACTTAGATATTCGCCAATAGGTGTATATTAAGCCGTGAATACAAGTGGATCTATAGTGTTAAAACTCCTGAACGAATAATCTGAGATAATGTAATTCTCCACCTCAGTTGTTTCTTGATGGTCTTCAGGGGAGCTGATTTCATAGTGGTACAGTTTTCCTTAACTGTACTTGAAAAAATTCAAACACTTCACAAGTATAAACATTTTGGTTCAAAGCACCTTGACCTACATTCAGCTTCCAATTCTTTCTCAAACTTAACTCTTATGGTTAACTCATATTACTGAACAAATAGCTTCAAAGTGCTTTATCGGGTGATAAATCCGTCAAAGAAAGCATGCATTCCTTCACTTCATTGTGTGGACAACATCCCAGCACAAAAGTGGTAATTTAGGTATACCAGAACCCATTTCTCCCTATCTAAATAAAGCTTATAAAATCAATCCCTTTCCTCTAAGTTATATTTTTCAATAAAATCAGTCCATCGTCTCTCAAACTCAGTAACGTTAATGCTATCAAGGACTAAATCCTTAAATTCTGTCTTTTCAATATTTGCATCAGGAACTCTGCTTAACTTTATAGGCAACTTTGCGAATATGTGCCATATACAATATCTAAGTATTGTATTTGGCATCATAGCACTGATGACAGCCTTGATACTATCACATTGGTCAGTTATGATAGCTAATGGATGAATATTGTTTAGAGCCCCAAGCCATGTAGATAGCACCATTTTGTAACTTTGTATATTCTCACTAGACATAAGAGCACATCCCAAAAGTATGGACTTCCTATGCTGATTGACACCAATAGATGAAGCAAATGGCATATTGTATCGATTCACAAGGTATGTGGTATCAAGGTATATTACATCATGGAACTCCTCATATGCAACCTTAGAGTGTGAATATATCCATACGGCATTAAGAATTCGACCAAAACTATCCACATCTACGGAGTAGTAAAATTCCCTATCTTTTTGTTACATGTCACTGAAGAACTTGAGTAATGATTGTGCATCCTCTTCTTGCAACTGAAGTTTTCTACTCTTCAAGATATAATTCCTACAGTTCTTTGGTTTACAATCCAGATTTTTGGGGCCACCAGCAAGTACTTCAGCGACTCTTATATTTTTTAGGGTCTTACGCCTGCAATATCTTTGGCTGCAAGAGTTCTCTTAAGAGACTTTTTAAGTGATCTGTGTCCAGCCATCAATCGCAATAGTGCTGGTTCCTATTGATGATTATATTTTTTTACCACCTTTGAAACACGCCATGAACCATTATCCTCCAAAATTCCATTTATTCTAGCATGGCATTTCCTCCTCTTAGTAACATGCTTATTCCTTGGTTTCCTAGACCTATCACAACCATATTGCACATACCTAACAATATCACCACCTTTTTTGTTGGATTTTTTTTCACAATGCAAAAGCCCAATAATCTTGCATGTTCTTTGTAAAAATCAAACAGAACATCCTTACAACTGAACCGCATCCCAGTAATTGGACCAATTATAAGTTCTTCTTCACTGAACTCATTAGGCACTTCCATGTCCTCTCCAACTTCTCCCTCTTCCTCTAAATAATGGTCGTCATAATCATTATCATCATCCGCAGAAGCAACAGGAGCAGCATAATCGTTAACATGATTTTCTCCATCATTGAAGTTATTGTCTGAATCAATGTCGATCGATTCA
This sequence comes from Nicotiana benthamiana, assembly GCA_034376525.1. Classification (NCBI taxonomy): domain Eukaryota; kingdom Viridiplantae; phylum Streptophyta; class Magnoliopsida; order Solanales; family Solanaceae; genus Nicotiana; species Nicotiana benthamiana. The sequence goes on along the minus strand of CM067334.1, from coordinate 68,358,484 downwards.
TCTTCATTCATCAAGCTGTCGTCTGAATTCAACCCTAATGATATGTGTAATGCCTTCCTTAGTTGATCCGACTTAGTATCTAGACTGTTATTCGGGTTAAATTGATCCAAACTAGTTTCTCGGTTAGTATTCATGTTTAGTTTAAGGGTAGTATGGTGAATTATGTGTTTAATGAAAGCTATCTTAACATAAGTATATGGTATGATATATACATAATAGACCTTTGATCTTCTCATACGTATAAATTGCATTTAATTAAAAAAATTACGTAATAGTATTTAACAAAAATATGTAATTATATTTAAAAACGTAATTGTATTTAAAAAAATGTCTCGAGCGTATATACGAAGGCTGTCATCGGTATATACGAAGGCTTCTTATCTTCCTATGTTGAGAGAATGATGATTTATGGGATCAATGTTTTGGAATAATCAAAAGTTATTAACTAATTTTGAAGGGAAATATTTTGGAGGGAAAAAAGCGTCATTAAGCCAAACGAAAAAATAAGGGCTTTACTAGTATTTCACGAGTGTGGTCGTTATTGGGCCACGCGGAGTTTGGTTGAATAGAATTTCTCTTATCTTTAATCCTAACATGGTTCATACGGGAAAAAATCCGAATTTAAGTCAACCAATTATTTTTAAAAAATGAAAAAGCAAATTTCGTTACAAATTACTCCGTGGTCAACTGTTTTACTTTAAATATTTAATACTTCATTCAATTTATTTTCGAGGACTGAGGCAATAGTCTATACTTTCCTTAATAAAGTGGACAAGTGTAATTAAATAGAAAAAGTTAATAGCCATGTGCATTGTAATGCTTTTGATTGGATTCACATTTAATCTGAATATAAAAAAGGGATCTGAATTTAAATCAACCCATTATTTCACAAATAAAAAATTGAAGAAGCAACCTTAATAAGGAAGAGAGGTCATCATGACAAGACCTGAACATAGAAACAAGTGAAAAATAATAAAAGAAATAAAAGGGAGAAATAAACAAGTATATTACATGCCTGAAGTAGTTATTAAGAGGACTATAAATTACCGACCTTCCGATTTAGTAATGAATGCTTACACAAAAAAATTCTTATTGCTTGAAGTATTTTCCTAGCATGGCGATGATGAATCTTAGCTTCATCTTCACTATTTTTATCATGGCAGTCACTAGTTAGTACTCAAGGTTCCCTTCATATGGAAGTATTAGGAGCAATTATCAATATTCTTTTGTCAAAGAAAACCATTGAAAATCTACTTCTACTAAATATTGCTCTCCACTGGAAATTACAGAACATGGAAATATTTGCAACTAAATGATTCAAATTACATTTTGTAAATCATTTGCAAAGACACATACAACAAAAGAGCGTCTCCTTTTTTAACTGTTTATAATGTTATATTTTTGTTGTTGTGCTCTTGAGAATCTCAATACAAGGAAAAAAAGGAATAAAGAAACTAAACATGAATTTTAAGTACTGTATTTATCAAAAAAAATATAACTTTTTGAATAAAGTTACATATATTACAAACTTCTCAGCTTATTTAGTTAGGTCTAAATACTGTATTTGCAACAATCTAAACGTCACTTTTCCAGTTTAGTAAGCAGCACTAATTTAGCAATATTATGGACAAAATATAGCCTGTAATTTAAAAACTATAGCAGCACCCCCCCCCCCCAACCTACACCACTGTGACCATCCAAAGGGTCGTCACCGTAATTCTTCCTTTTTCCGTGTTTCCGAGGCCTTGAAAACCTCACTTTTAGTTGCTTCGGTTTATGTGCGCAGTCCGCGCGCGAAGCCGGAAAGTTTTTATGTCAAAACATGTGATTTATGTAGAAACTTTGAAGGATTTTTATATTAATATTGTTAAAGTTGACTTCGGTCACCGTAACATTGTTTAAGCGCTTTCTATGAAATTTGGCCGAAATCAAATGTCGTTTGACGTATTTCGGACCTAATTACTAAAGTTATAAGTTTAAGAACTTTGAAACGAAAATGATGAATTTGAGGCTTGATTTTTTTATTTTGATGTTATTTTGGCGGTTTGATCGCGCGAGTAAGTTCGTAATACGTTATTGAGTTTGTGTGTGTGTTTGGTTAGGAGCCCCGTGGGCTCGGGAGTGTTTCGGATGTGGTTCGGGGTGGTTTTGGCCTTAGGATTGTTGCAGAAAATGATGTCTGTTGTTGCACAGTTCCTTGTTCTATGCGATTGCATAGTGTAAAACTTCAAGAGCCCAGCTTTGGTCTATGCGAACGCAAACCCCTTCCGCGTTCGCATAGTGTTTACTTTAGATGCCCGAAATTTCCTCTATGCGATCACCATTGTCTCTTCGCAAACGTAGAGCACTGTCCCCTGTACTCTATGTGATCGCAGTCCTTGCCTTGCGATAGCATAAAACATTTTTTTCGGTGCTTTTAAATACCCAAAACAATATCATTACGGGATTTTTCATAAACATCACATGGGCTCCTCTCCAAATTACTCCATAGGCGATTTTCAAGCTTCTCTTTCTCCGTAGCTCTTTGGGTAACTGTTCTTAACTTCATCATCTCCTAATTTCCTTATCTAATCACTAAATTCTTAGCCATAAATCATGAATTTAAGGTAGAAAATGGGGGTTTGGGTAGAGTTAGGGCTTTTGGAATTTAGGTGATTCAACCACAATTTGGGGTCTAATCTTTAAATAAATTTTATATTTGAACTAGTGGGGTTATCGGTGAACGGATTTTGGTCCGAGACTCGAGTTTGGACCATGTGGGCCCGGGTTGGATTTTAGCATTTTGGAAGAATGATAGGAATTTCATTTCTAGGCGATGAGATTATGTTTTTGAGTCATTATTGATATTATTAAACCAAATTGTGCTTAGATATCATTGGTTCAGAGGTGGATTCAAGAGGAAATGCAGTATTAGTGAGTTGAATGCTATTTTTGGACCGAGGTAACTATTTGTTCTAACCTTGACTTGAGGAAATAGGATCAGGATATTAATTGCTACTTGTTAAATGTGGAGTACGGTGTATAGGCATGGTGACGGTTATCTATGCACCAGAGTCTAGCATGACCCTCAGGCTTATTTGCGTTGATTCAGAATTAATAATACATCTTTCTTGCTTGGTTGATAAGTTTAATATAAAGTGAATAGTTGAGGAAGGTTTGTGATTGGTTTGTTATTTGGAGAGCATTGGCTCGGACTAGAAATTGTTACTTGAGAAATAAGTAATTAAAAGAGGTAGTGTTGTGATTATTCCCTTGTCGGGATTTGAGCATTTATTGTATCCTCCCTTGCCGGGATATTTGAGTTGTTAGTTGTATTCCCTTGCCGGGACTTCTTGCATTTGTTGTTACTCCCCTCGCACTTGAGTTGCAGTTTTTGTTGGGTCAGTTCTTGGTATAGATATAGAAGGATCGGGTTGCACGCCGCAATAGTGTTAAATGTTGAGGATCGGGTGGCATGCCGCAACTGTGTTAAATGTTGAGGATCGGGTTGCACACCACAACGGTGTTAAATGTTGAGGATCGGGCCGCACACCGGAATGGTGTTAAATGTTGAGAATCAGGTTGCACGCCGCAATGGAGTTATATGTTGAGGATCAGGTTGCATGCCACAATAGTATTAAATGAGATTGGAAAGGGTTGCGGGCCGCAACAGAGTATGGACCAAGTGTATTTTCCTTGTATGTAGAGTTTTCTGGTTTTCTCCTTATCTGTTGTATTGTACAACTTCACTTCTTATCTGATGATTTTATATTTAAACTGTCGCACCTCACAGCATGTTCCCCTCCCTCAGAGTTGTTTAAATTAAGTGTATTTCCTGCTATTGCACATATATCAGTATACGTTATTAATGGTAGGTCCTATCTAGTCTCGTCACTACTTCGCGGGGGTTAGGCCAGGCAGTTACCAGCACATGGAGTCGATTGTGTTGTTGCTACACTCTGTGCATTTTTGCACAGATCAGGGAGCAACTTTCAAGCCGCAGCAGCAGTTCTGAGGGGAGCTATCTTCAGTCTAGGGACTATCGAGGTATCCTAGCTGACGTTCGCAGGCCGAAGTCCCTTCTATTGTATTTGTTTATTTCATTGTATCGACACAGACACTTATATGTATTTCTTTCAGACTCTTATTCAGTATTCCATAGTAGTCCCTGCGTAGTGACACCAGATACTGGGTAGAATTTTGTTTTGAAACTTTCATATTTATGGTTTTAGTTATTTAAGCATTTAAAAGTCTTCCGCTTAAATTATTATTACCGTTATTATATTGATTGAATGAAATCCGAAAAGTGTTTTGAAACGTTTGACTTGCCTAGCTCCGATAGTAGGCATTATCATGAATCCCGATGGTGAGAAATACGGGTCGTCACAACCACCCCCACGCAAAATCAATTTATTGGAATACTTAAATGATAATCGTATAGCTCCTTGATATCTCATTTTTCTTCTGGAGTTTATATTTGTCGATAATCACAATATTCGAGTCGACATGCACATACCTCGACTAATTTTACGAGGTACCTGATAGAAGCGAATTGTGACTACCCTAGTTCACTAATTGTGAACCTGTCATGACGGCACCTAGTCTTCGCGACTAGGTAAGCCTAACACATGGCGGAATTAACACATTTTTACGAAAAACAATAGTAAAATTCCGAATAACATAAAGGAAAAGTATAAGTTGCCGCCTGGCACATACACTTTGATACAGAATACTGGATAACCACCAAGACCCGAAAACCCACGGGCAACACAGGCAATAAGAAATCATGCGCAGTTCTAGTCACCAGAGTAGTCTAATACAAAAGGGATTGAAATGACAGCTACATCTATGGATAGAATGAGAAGGAGACTTTGCGGATCTGCGGACGTAGCAAATGTATACCTCAAGTCTCCAATATGCTCCATGACAGCTACTGGCGGTACGCCTGGAAAGAAGTACCTGGATCTGCACATGAAAAACATGTGTACAAGAGGCGTGAGTACACCACAGTGGTACTCCGTAAGTGCCAAGCCTAACCTCGGTTGGGTAGTGACGATAAAGGTCGAGGCCCTACTGAGATAAACATAAAATAAATAAATATGAAATGAGTAGGCAGTAAGAGTACAGTAAATCTCAAGTATCTAGAAAAAATAATAAGTAGAAAGGAAACATGCTACAAATACAAGAATGATCACTACAGGCTATTCTCCTGGTATCCCGAGGATCTCCCGGTATCCTCATCATATACACAAGGGATCTCCAAGTATCCCGAGGATCTCCTAGTATCCTCCATTACATCATGAGGGATCTCCAAGTATCCTGAGGATCTCCCAGTATCCTTCAATTAATCAATCTTGTGCCAGAGATCTCTTACTATCCCGCACTTCCAGTCTCGGAACATAATACATACAGGGGAACTCCCGGGTTGCCGTCCCGTAGACCCAATCGTTAACACATCACAGCAATACAATACTTAACAGAAAGAAGCTAAGTACGGACAACAAGTAAAATCTAGAGTCTAGCTTGCTTCAAAAACAGGCAGATATTGCAATTTAGTCAAATAGAGCAAATAAGTCACTAACATGATTTCCCTAAGCTAAAACAAGTAAAATTGCATTTTAAACAGTTGAACACGTAAAGAAACACAATCTAAATAAGTCAAGTAAGGTGAATTTGTAACAATTAGCACGAGTACACGCGTGTCACCTCGCGCACAAGGCATTTAAACAACAGTCAAGATATCCCAAGGGGAGAGGTCCCCCACACAAAGTTAGACAAGCCACTTACCTCGAACCGGTACAAAACTCACTAAAAAATGATGCCCTTGCCACGAGTATCCGACTCTGAATGGCCCAAATCTATTCAAACTGATTACATATAGTAAATAACATCACAAACAACCAATTCCACTATTAGAATTAAAGCTAAAGCGTGAAAATAGGTAAAATAACCAAACTACCCCTTAGGCGAACGTCTCAGAATCAAATAATTTTCATATTTGCAGAAACATTATACTCTCAAGAGTCTAACCATATAAAAATCTCTCAAATCGGAGGTCAAATGCCCCTTCAAAACTCAATAGTTTAGCCAAAGAAGTTTTACCCAAATTATCCACCTTTTTATCCTAAATTCGAATTTAAAAGATGGGTTTAAACACAAAACGATGGAATATAATTAAAAGAGATCATAGAAACGTTACTCGATAATCATCTCTTTGAAAACCTCTCAAAATCGACTTTGCCCGAGCTCGAACTTAATTTTTCAAACTTTGAAATTAAACCTCGGATAAAACCCTTAACATCACAGTGATTTTCGCTTTTGGGGTCCCGCATTTGCAAAGAAGCCTACCGCTTTTGCGATTTTCATAAGTAGCCGACCTATCGCTTCCGTGGTCCACCAATCGCAGAAGCGAGTCCCCTTCTGCGAAACTTATACAGCTTCTGCGGTTCCTTCCTTTTGCCCAATCTTGCATCTGCGGTTCCCTAAGCCGCTTCTGCGGTTCCCAAGCAACATAAGCGAAAATACCAGAAGTCTGAAGTCTTCAGCTGTTACACACTTTAGAATCTCTTCCATTAACCACCCAAAAATCACCCCGTGGCCCCCGGGACCTTAACCAAAAGCACCAGTACCTCATTCAAAATTGCACCAATCCGTAAGACACCTATAAAACACTGAAACCTCGATCAAATCAAAGATTTAAGCCTAAGAACTTCAAGTTAATCCAAATCACTTTCGATTCAAAACCTAATCAACACTCGTCCGATTGACCTGAAACTTTGCACGCACATCCCTAATGACATAACAGTGCTACAACAACTTTCAGAATCTCGTTCCGACCCTCGGATCAAAACTTCACTATCGGACCGGAAACCTCTGAATTCTAACTTTTGGCATTTCTAGCCTAAATGAACTACGGACATCCAAAATACATCCCGAACACGCTCTTGACACGAAAATCACCTAACAAAGCTAACAAAACCATCGGATTTCCATTTCGAGGTCGTCTCACACTTTTTCGAATACGGACCACTCAGAATTCTCATACCGAACGTCCCAGGAAACTAAAATAGCATAAATGAACATAGAGGAAGCAGTTAATGGTGGACAAGGCATAATACCAAAGACGACCGGCCGGGTCGTCACACGAATTCAAGATTTAAATCCTATGAGTTCAACTTTAAAGGGTTTTACTGTTGAATACATTATATTTTTGAAGTTATTATGAGTTCATATTTACTATTTATTCAATTTTAATAAACTTTTTCATCCAAATTTTACTCCGCTTTGAAATTTAAATTTAACCCGTCGACAACATACTACATATGCCCCTGTGAGCTTGGTGAATCTAAGCTCAAGAGAGAAGAAGGTACTGGCAGTTGAGAGAAAATGGAATCTTATTATGTAAAAATTGAAATGATACACAATATATATATACATATATATATATATATACATATATATATACATACATATATATACATATATAAATATATATACATATATATATACATATATATGTATTTATGTATGTATTTATGTATGTATCAAATTAGCCCCATATATAACCAACTAACTAATCTGCTGACTAACTATACTAACACACAGACTAACTACAATTAACACTAACTACAATTAGCTCTATCTGTATAGTAGTCTGCACTCCTCCTTAAGCTGGAGGGTGCAAAATGTTAAGCACTCCATGCTTGCCCAATAAAAATGCATGTTGTGACTATCCAAGCCTTAGGTAAGAAGATCTGCTAGCAGATCTTTAGTCCCACAAACTACGTACGAAACACTCCTTGTTTAATCTTGTCGCGCATAATATGACAGTCGATTTCGATATTTTTGGTACGTTCATGGAAGATTGGATTGGCTGCAATATAAAGAGCAGCTTTGCTATCACAATAGACTTATACAGGCTGCTTGATGGGCACTCCAAGTTCAGCAAACACTCCAAATAACAAAACTACTTCTACTGTCACAGCTGCTAGGCTTTGATACTATGCTTCTGCAGAGCTTCTTGACATCGTATGTTGCTTCTTGGAGTTCCATTAGATAAGTTAATTGCCAAATTTGACTAAGTATCCAATTACAGACCTCCTTGATTTGGACAACTCGCCCAATCTGCATCAGTACTGCTTAGAAGTATTCCCATGCCTGGTTCATTCTTTAGGTATCAGACTACTCTCACAGCAGCATCCCAATGACACTTTTTGAGCCCTTGGATGAACTGGCTCATAGTTTGAACGTCAAACACAATGTCTGGTCGTGTGATAGTGAAATAGATTAGTCTACCAATCAACTTTTGGTATTCATTTTCATCCTCTAGAACATCATCTCCTGCAGTCCCACTGTGTCTGTCGAATTCAACATAGGTGAATTTTTTTGTGAAGATCTATTGGAATTGAAACTGGCTTAGCACCACTCAATTCCCAGACAATATTTGAGTTTACCAAGATCCTTCACCTTCAACTTCTGGTGAAGAAAAGTTTAGGTCTCATTAACTCCTAAAAGTTTTCAGTAATCAATAGGCCATCAACATATATAACCACTGCTACAAAGTCATATCTTTTCCTCTTAGTAAATAGTGAATAGTCATATAGACTCTATGTTTTCGTATATAAGAGTATTCGTAAGGCAATTGATGAAAGTTTAAAATCAAGATCAACTTTGAAAGTACATAAAGCAAGTTAATCATGTTACAATGGAGGTTACAATTATTTAAGATCATGAATATCAAGTACCGAGAGGGTTTGAAGGCTTAGAAGCTAAATTATTTGAAGAAAATAAGTTTCGTCGAAAGTCGATAAGTTGGGAATGTTATAACATGTACTTTTGGGGCGAGAATAAGGTGTTTAAAATTATAAAGAGATTATTCTATGAGTTATTTTAGTCGTATGATATACATGTGTTATGATTTGAAGTTAAGGGAGTCGTGGAACAAAGGTTGAAAAAGGTAATCACAAGTTAGATTCATAAATGTGTTGAAACTTCGGTCAAATGTAACTGTGATTTTCTCCCAATATTCTTAGTGTTATGGGTGTTCCCCCTATCAAATTGAAGCTCAATGATTCTATTTCTTAGCGCATTAAATTTTTTATCAATACAACATTGGCATAGAGAGATATATGCATCTTTGCGAGACTGCAGAGGCTGCTAGGTACAAATAGGTGTGTCACCTACTTGGTTAAATGAGAGCCCAAAAAGAGGTAGTTTTGGGTCAGCCAAAGAGCCCATTTAAGGTATTATCTCCTGAAATATACACCTCATTATATATCACAAATAACCAGACCTAAACCTTCTTCAAACTTCCTCCCAAATATTACCCATAAACCCTAATTGATTTTCTTCCCTTTCAAGTTTCATTTGGGAGTAAAACCTAGAGTTTGAAGAACCAAGATAAGGGCTGAGTTATCCAACAAATAAGGTAAGTTTAATGCTCTCTTTCATCCATTTTTTCTATTGTAAATACATGGTAAGTCTTTCTATACTTTTATGAACTCATGAGATGGTGATCGGAAGCCGTGAGTTCGAGTTATTCACTTGTAGCGGACTGTTTTGTGGAGTGTTTTGTGTTGCTGCTGGGCTGCATGTTTTGCTACTATTTTGTGAAGTTTTGGAGGAGGGAAGGGTGTGTATAAACATAATATAGATGTAGGATGGTGGGCTGGTCGCTCTTCATAATATTTCTGGGTCGTTTGATACTAGTACAGTGGTTGTTTATTGTATGAAAAGTTTGAGTGTGTTGGGTTGTTTTATACTATTTGATGATGTAATATAAGGATGGAAAATTATGTATGTATATTTTTATTTTTGTGTTATTGTATTGCTGTATTTATCTTGAATTTGGAGGAAGTAAAGATTATAGGGGAGATGCTGCCCGTTTTTATACAAATTAAGCTTGTCGTCTGTGGAGAGATAGTTGTACCTTTCATCACTTGATGATAGCATTTTACCATTATTGTAGATTAAGGTGAGAAGAGGCGAGTTCAACTTGGTGATTGGAAGGATTGTGATAAAGTATGTTAAGGCACTTCCTTCTTTCTTTAGGCATGATCTAAAGTGAAATTAATATGCTATTTCATAACGGATCTACTCCTAGCAACTAAGGTTTTCCATATTTTTATTTTCATACAAAATTATTCTAAGAAAGTATGTATGATTCTTGAATCATACTGAGGTTTATATCGACGGTATGGATGTCCATAATGTTAATCGAAGGTGCAACGATCTTAGTCACTTCGAAAGGTTTAGAATGTGATTCCATGAGTCTACCATACATTATATATAGTATCTATTTTACTCTACTGAGCCGCAGCTATAGTAGGCCGGGTACCACACCTAGTGTGCAACCACTAATTAGTTGGTTTACTGAGATCCACGTAGCCGGGTACGATTATACCGAGCCTTATGATGGCCGGATATATTTTTGCTGAGTCCTCTTTGAGGCCGGGTACGATATGATGATGATGACGCCCACAAAGGCGAATGTTTCTAAAAGTTTATGTATATATATATATGTATTATGCATTTCATATCAGCAGCCCCCCTAGTGGAACTCAGATGTTACAGATTGTATCTTCTCTGTCTCTCTTAACATTACTGTTCTTATTTATGTTTTCCTGTCCTACATACTCGGTACTTTATTCGTACCGACGTCTCTTTTGCCTGGGGACTCTGCATTTCGTGCTCGCAGATCCCGATAGACAGGTTAACATTCCTCCTAGTAGGCTATCAGCTCAGCAAAAGGTGTTGATGCACTCCACTTGCTCCGAAGTTGCCTATTTGGTCAGTATAATTTGGACATGTATTGATCGGTATGGTAGGTCCCTATCCCAACCTTTATGATGCGTATGCACTCTTAAAGGCTTGTAGAAAGATTTCATGTATATGCAAGATTGTATGGCCTTGTCGACCTATGTTCAGTGTACAAGTGTTCGTTTTGGTCTTATAAGACCGTATGTCATATGTATAAGTTTGTATATCATGTTGGGTTGTCATATGTTAAGTATTCCCTTATGTTTTATTCTTGTTATCTCATGATGGGTTTTCTGGCTCATATACTCATGATTATATGATAAAAGAGATATCATGCATTGGTAGTCGGTTGACTAAGGCACAGGGTGCCTGTCGCGGCCCTTCGGTTTGTATCGTGACACTCTGAACATATACTGTAGCTGTTAGTGCTACACTGAGCTTAATGTTCCACTAGCATGAGGCCTATTTAATCCCATAGAATGCTTTAACAATTTGCAGACTTATGTTTCCCCTATCTCCCAAACCTCGAGGAAGTTCCATATACACTTCTTCATATATATCCCCTTGTATGAATGCATTGTATACATACATTTTTTATATATTCCAGCCTAGCAATAACATATCTCACAGTTATCATATTAGAACCTGGTGAGATGTTTCATTATAGTCTAGCCTTTCTTTTTGGATAGAACTGTCTATACCCGAATTTTCCACCATCAGGAGCCGTGATGGCGCCTACTATCAGAGCTAGGTAAGCCAAACATTTAAAGAAACGTTTCTGATTTCATTCAAACCACATAAATAACGGAAACAATAAAATAATGCGGAAGACATTTGAATGCTTAAATAACTAAATATAGAAATATGAAAGTTTCAAAATACACTTCCACCCAGTATTTGGTGTCACGGCTCATAGACTACTATGGAATACTGAAACAAAAATCTGAAGAAATACAGATAAGTGTCTGTCTTGATACAATGAAAATAAACGATACTAAAGAAGGGACTCTGGCGTGCGAACGCCAGCTAGGCTACCTCAAGAGTACCTGGACTGTAGAGAACTCCCGCACAGAACTGCTGTTACGGTCCAAAAGTTGCTCCCTGATCTGTGCACAAAATGCATAGAGTGTAGCATCAGCACAACAGACCTCATGTGATGGTAAGTGCCTGGCCTAACCCCGACGAAGTAGTGACGAGGCTAGACAGGACCTACCACAAATAACATGTACCACTATAAGTGCAATAGCATTAAAATATGCTTAATTTAAACAACAAAAGGGAGGGGAGCATGTTGTGGCGTACGACATTTTAAACATAAAATAATCGAATAAGAAGTGAAACTGTACAATACAACAGATAAGGAAAAACACAGGAAAACTCTACATACGAGGTCAATACACTTAATACATACTCTGTTCCAGCACGCAACCCGTTCCAATCTCTTTAATACCATTGCGGCGTGAAACCCGATCCTCATCATATCACACCGTTGTGGAGTGCAACCCGATCCTCAACATTTACACCGTTGCGGCATGCAACCTAATCCTCAACAGTTAACACTGTTACGGCACGCAACCGGATCCTCAACATATAACAAGAACTCATCCAACAACAACCGCAACCCATGTGCAAGGGGAGTAATAACAAATGCAAGGAGTCCCAGCAAAGGAATAGAACTAACAACTCAAACATCCCGGCAAGGGAGAATACAATAAGTACTTACATCTCGAAAAGGGAATAATCACAACACATTCCTCTTTTAATCACTTATTCCTCAATTAACAAATCCTAGTTCGAGCCAACACTCCATTGATATACCAAGTACAATTCTTCCTCAAGTGTTCACTTTATGTTAAACTTATCAACCATGCAAGAAGATGTATCATTAAATGCGAATCAAAATACAAATAGGACTCACGGTCATGCTAGACTTCGGTGCATAGATAACCGTCACTATAGCTATACACCGTACCCCACATTTAACAAGTATCAAGTAACATCCTAATCATATTCCCTCAAGCCAAAGTTAGAACAAACACTTACCTCGGTCCAAAAATAGCAATCAACTCTCTAATATCGCCTTTACCCATAACCCAATGAGTCCAGATATATAATTTATTTTAAGATTCGACCCCAAATTGAGGTTGAATCACCCAAAATTCTCAAAAACCCTAAATCTACCTAAAAGCCCTAATTCCCACCTATTTTCACATGTTCTAGGCCTAGGAATTCAAATTATAAGGATGGAAGATGAAGAAAACGAGTTAGGAAATACTTACCCAAGAAAGTTTGACGAAGGATCGCTCCAAAATTGTCCAAGAGCTGTTGGAGAAGAGAGAATTTGAGAAATGGGATAAAAATCCTATTTCCGTTCTGTTTTGGGTCTTAAATCAATGGGCAAAATTTTGCCTTACGCGTTCGCGTGAACAGTGTCGCGAAGAGTAGAACAAAACTCTAGGGGCTTCACAATTGGCCTACGCAAACGCGTGGGCCTTACGCTAATGCGTGGAACAGGAAGGCCAGGCTCCGCGAACGCAGGGACCTTCATGCGAACGCGTAGAGGAAATGGCTGGGGTCTGGGGTTTGTTGTATACGAACACAAAGAGTAAATCGCGAAGGCAAAAAAGGGGGAGGAGAAGGCTTTGCGAACCCGACCAGAGGGATGCGAACGCAAAGAAGGAATGCCTGCTACAATTTTCTGCAATTTTCCTAAGTGTAACACTACCCTGAACCCCCTCTGAATCACTCTCGCGCCCTCGGGACTCCTAACCAAACATCCAAACTAACTCAATAACATCCTACGAACTTACTCGAGTGATCAAATCGCTAAAGTAACATCAAAATTAAGAATCAAACCTCAAATTCCCCATTTTCATTTTGAAGTTCATAAACTTTCAACTTTAGATATTTAGGTCCGAAACACGTCAAACGACGTCAGATTTCGACTAAATTTTATAAATAGTGCTTAACGCATATCTAAGACCTAAATTGGGCATCAGAACAAAAATACGATCCTGATACCTATATTTTATAATTTATTTTTAATTCAAAATTCCATATAATTTTTACGAATATAATTTCATTCAAAAATTTATTTCTCGGGCTTGGGACCACGGATTTCAATTCTAAGAATACGTTCGAGTCTAATATTTTTCTAAGGACCCTCTGGGACCATCACATCATGGGTCCGGATCCGTTTACCCAAAATGTTGACCAGCATCAACTTTAACAATATTAATATCAAAATTCTCTAAATTTCTCAGATAATTCACATATTTTAACATAAAACCTTTCCGGATTGGCACCCGGACTATACACAAAAACCGAGATAACTAAAAATAAGGTTTCAAGGCCTCAGAAGCACAGAATAAGGAAGAATTATGGTAATAGACCTTTTGGGTCGTCACAACAACCCTTGGCTACCAACCTACCCTTAAATCTTTCTACCTTACCATTTTCTTTATACTTAATCTTGTATACCCACTTTGAGCCAATAGCCTTCATGCCTTTTGGAAGATCATCAACATCCTAGGTTTTATTGGCCTCCAAGGCTTAATTTCAGCTTTCATAGCTTCAACCCACATTTTGTCCTTGGATGCTTCACTAAAGGTCTTTGATTTTTTTAGCTCTGAGATTCTAACCAAGAAACTTATGCACTTATCAGTCAACTTGCGTTATAGGTAGTTGGACAGAGGATAGGAAAAACTCCCTGTTGCTATGGTCACATAGTCTTGTAACCATATCGGTTTCTTTGTGGTTCTTTTAGACTTTCAAATCTCAGTAGACTCTTGTTCACTTATTTTTGGAGGAACTTCACCTTCCTCCACTATTAAATGTTTTTATGGAATTTCACTACAACTTGTTGCCTATGCATCTGCATTATTAGTTGCATCTCACTTATAGTGAGTGTTCATTTTCTTCATGTTGCATGCATGTATGTTTTTTTATGAGATAGGGCTATCATTGTTAGCTTCATGTTCTGTAATATAGGTCCCAGTGGGGTTTTCAATACCACTTTCCTTAACAAGCTTCTCCAAATTACTGCCTGCAACTACTTCTAACCGCTGAGGCATATTGCCACAAGAATTTTGTAAAGGCTCTAACTGATCTAAAACATATGCAATTGTTAATTGTCTGTCTGCATTGTGAAATGGAAATATATTCTCTTTGAAGAAAATATCTCTCCAAACAAAGAAAATATTAGTATTTAAATCCATTAGCTTGTAGCCCTTTTGTGTCTCTGCATAACCAAGGAACATAGTTGCCATTGCCCTTGGTGAAAACTTGTCTTCCTTAATCAAGTTAGTTGCATAGAAAAGACATCCAAACTCTCTAAGGTGAGATAGTGAAGCTAACTTTTTATGAAGAAGTTCGTGCGGAGCCTTTCCATTCAGCAGCTCAGTAGGCAATCTGTTTATAACATACACTTTTATTTTAATACATTCTACCCAGAATCTTGTAAGGACATTTGCTTGAAACTTCAATGCCCTAACTGTATCCAAAATGTGTCTATGTTTTCTCTCCATTATTTCATTTTGCTGTGGAGAGTAAATAGGCCTCAAACAGTTCATTCATGTGCATGTTAAAGAATTATGTGTCGTTATCTGTTCTAACTACCTTTACTTTGGAATGATATTGAGTGTGTAGCATGGCAAGAAATTTCTTTAATACCACAATAGCATCACTTTTCAAATGAAGCAAATGTACCCAAATATATCTTGTATTATCATCCACATCTATTAGGGAAAAGTGCTTTCTATCATATGTGGGAAATTTATATGGTCTCCAAACATCCACATACAAAAAAGATAAAAGGATTTTTACTTCTACTCATACTTCTAGGAAATACAAGCTTATTTTTTTTTTTTTTTTTTGCTAATAGACATACATGCCAATCATTATTCACTAGTCTATACGTCTTTTAATAAAATGGATAATGTGTACTTAAATAGAAATATTTAATAGCCATGCGCATTATATAAATGCTTTTGATTGGATTTATCTTTAATCCTAACATGGTTCACACCAAAAAAATGGATCTGAATTTAGGTCAACCTATTATTTTAAAAAATAAATGAAAAAGCAATTTTCGTTACAAAGTACTTCTTGGTCAACTGTCTTATTTTAAATATTTAATACTTTATTCAATTTATTTCCGAGGAATGAGGCAATATTCTATAGTTTCCTTTATAGCTTGTTTGGATGGTTGTTAAACATTGGTTCATAATGTATCATATTGTATCGTATTGTATTGTACTATATCGTTTGATAAATACAATGCTTGAATAGATTGTGTCATTTATCATTGTTTCATGATGTCACACATCAATAATATGAAGAATAAAAATGCAGTATTACAAAGAAGAACTATGATACATGGTAAAATTATTACATGAACAGATAGGGTAAATGATAAAAAATTAATAATTTAATAATAATAAAGGGTGAGATTGAGAGGAAAAGACAATATAACGACGCGATCACACCAAATCGGTCGTTACATAAAGTGGCATATTTCGTTATTATGTAACGACGGATTTAACGATACGATACAATAAAATTTAAGTAACAATCAAAATAAATATTATATTTAAAGTAACAATACGATACAATACAATGTGTAACGACCACTCAAACAAGTTGTTAATCAAGTGTCAAGTGTAATTAAATAGAAAAAGTTAATAGCCATGTGCATAGTAAATGCTTTTCATTGGATTCATAATTAATCTTAATATACTTCAGGCGAAAAAAATGAATCTGAATTTAAGTAAACTTATTATTTTAAAAATAAAATATTGAAGAAGCAACCTTAATAAGGAAGAGAAGTCATCATGACAAGACCTGAACATAGAAACCAGTGAAGAAATAATAAAATAACTAAAAGGGAAAAATAAACAAGTATATTACATGCCTGAAGTAGGCACTTATCAAGACGACTATAAATTACGACCTTCCAATCTAGTAATGAGATATTTACACACAAAAATTCTTATAGCTTGAAGTGTTATTCGTAACATGACGATATTAAGCTTAGTTTCATATTCACTATTCTTATCATGGCAGCCGCTAGTTAGTATTCATCTCTACTTATCTCTCCATTATTCTCCTACAATATTGCGTTATATTTCATACAAATTGAATTCGGTAATGTATTAGCATGTGTGTTTTAATATACGATGTTCAAATGTGAATTTTTATTATTATGTCAATAATTACTTGATTATTTACGATTGTGAAATATTTCAGTTAATGAGTCTTGGCTCTCGGAAAAGCAACTTATAGCTACATCAGATGTTGATCATATGCTCTCAGGACTCAATAGGAGAGTGCTCCCACAACCTAATACTTGTCTTAGATCATGTACTTCCGACAGTGATTGCAGTGATTGTTGGATTTGTTGTCACTGTGGGCACACAGGCGCGTTTCGGGATGAATTGGTGTGTGGAATTAGATTTTAGTGGCTAGTGATACCAACTAGTATGCATTAGTGTGCCCTCATGTAATTTCAACGTTTGTTAGTCTTTTCTTATTTACTTGTCTTTTTATACTTTGAATGAAACTTGTATGGGGTTAAATTTGGCTCATAACGTCCTCACGCCAGGTGGACACGTCCCCAATGATAAGGGCGACCCAAGTAAGGGCGCGACCCAAATCAGTGAAGGAGAAGTGATGTCGTTTAGTACCTCACACTTTTTACTGAGTGGAAGCCACCAACATTTGTACTTTTTTATTATTTCGATGAAGGTTTCCTATTATTTAAAGAAACATTCCCATTGTAATAGGCATCATGATTATTCTCGAATAATCATCTCTCTCTATCTCTATCTCTTTATTTCTCTCGAGTTCATAACCATTGCTTCCTTCATAAGCTAAGTCTATTTTACTACTCATTTACAGATCTACAAGCACTCTCGAAGCAATAATCATCTCTTGGGCTTATTATATTTGATTACGATTTACCCATATATATTTTCGATTGTTATTTGGCTTACAAATACGAATATAATTTTTGAGCCAAACAATTTGGCACCGTCTGTGGGAATTTCGAGAATAAAAACCATAGCTTGAATCCAGAGAACCATCGAAAACCCTTCTTTACAACATAAAAACGAAAAAAAAAATGGCTGACAACAATGCAAGAATGAAAACAATAGCAGACGTCGTAACCAATCTCATCGGTCCTCTCAATGAAGCCGGTGAAGATGGAGTTTTGATACAGCATCTAGTACCACCTCAAGCGGAGAAATTCCACCTCCACCATCCGAAGATCTAATGATCTTGCGGGAAAAAGGCGCTTCCACATCCGCATCTGAAAAAGCACCCCAGAGGTCAAGAAACTATTGGAAGAGTGGTTAACAAGCACTCTAAGAGGCTTGGTTGAGAAATCACCTCAAAACAATGTCAGATGCAGGCCAACCGCAGATCTTACTACAGTCGGAGGCGAACCTGAGATACCCCGGGCAAACAACCCGCTCCATGATACTCGAGCCAATGGTGGCACACTCACAGCCATCCTCAAGAAGATGGAGGAAATAGAAAATGAAAACCGGTCACTCTGTAACCAGATGAAGGAACATCAGGAGAGGGTGGGCAAGATCTCTGGTGCCCCCAAAAGGCTGCCAAAGAGCGACGTAGGGAGATTTGTCGAACAACCCTAGACGGAAGAGGCTGCACCATACTCCATTCCGAAAATTTTCAAAATGCCGCCTTACTTGAGAGTGTACGACAACACTGCAGACCCCGAGATGTCACAATCTAATTCCCAAACCCGATCGTGATGGAACCTCTCGTGAAGGCAAGGCCAGCCAGACCTTTCAGAACACCACTTAAAGTAGTTAGTCAGTTATATAATAGTTCGAATAAGAATTGATGATATTAATCAATATAAATACAATCCAATACAGCCCGATCAGGGTATCACAAGTCACGCGCATCTAGAAGTGCCTTTATTAAAATTCTAAATTCTATAATACATAGAATAAAATATGGGAATGAAGAAGAAGAAAAAATCTCGGTGCCGCGAACGTCGGCGTTCACCTTTCTTAGCTACGATAGCAATACCGCCAAACCGCTACTAACCCGCTGCCAGGTGATCAGTACATGCAACTATACGCGAGGTGCAGGGAGTAAAATGAGTACTTCAAACTAAGTGGTAATAAGAGATAATAATATCT
Source organism: Nicotiana benthamiana (assembly GCA_034376525.1). Lineage (NCBI taxonomy): Eukaryota > Viridiplantae > Streptophyta > Magnoliopsida > Solanales > Solanaceae > Nicotiana > Nicotiana benthamiana. Next base: position 68,339,573 of record CM067334.1, on the reverse strand, counting down.
AAGCAATAAGAAAACACGTATGGTCACACCAAACTGTTATAAAAGCAAAACAACCCTTTGAGAATAATCGAAATACAGTGAAAAATCCCTTTATGAAATCTCGAGATCAGTTCAAAATCTCTTTTACAAAGTGTCTTTTCAAATATCTCTATTATTTTCAACTTCCCAACATATGAATGCTATATCAAATAGTACAAGTCAGCTCATAAATCTGCCCCTTGGGCACACCACTCTTTAACATATAACACCAGGGTATCTGGTCAACAAGGCAAGTAACAGTATGTATGCCAATGATATATGAGTGCTAAATGTCGTGCCACGTAGTACAAATAGGAGTGAATGCATGAATATAATGCAATGCGCATGACCGCTACGGCACGTAGCCCGATCTATGGGTACCATGTGCTCACTAGGGGTGTGTACAGACCCCGGAGGGGCTCCAAGAGCCGAAACAAAATAATGTTGCGGCATGCAGCCCGATCCAATATAATATGTATAATGCTGCGGCATGCAGCCCGATCCAATATAATATGTATAATGATGCGACGTGCATCCCAATCCAATATCATATGTATAATGATGCGGCGTGCAACCCGATCCATGCATGAATATGCATATGCACACATAACACTCGAGTCCTGGAAGCCTCTTTACATCACTCTTCATGCCCTCACATATGGCCCTCAGCCTCAATCAGTCCAAAGCAGTCAAAAGCCCCTCGGGCATCCCTAAAACAATAATACTCAGCTCAAACAAAAGTTCAAATTTCAGTTTAAAACTCCAAACTCCAAGTTTGAGAAAAATATAGCTGAGTTCATGAAACAGTATAAATCACATGGACTGAGTTCGATGATATTTCAAATAGTGAGGAAAAAAGTGATGATAGTTCAATAAGAGTTCAAATAATCGGCAATAAGCCCCAAGTATGGCAATGAGCGCAAGTCATAATTATAACAACCAATCATTTACAATTTTGCGGTAAAAACCAACAACCGGGACGGACCAAGTCACAATATCCAACGGTGCTCCACCCCACGCTCAGGCCCAAAGTGCAAGTCACAACAATAAACCACTAAGATGTGCAAATCTGGGGTTTCACAAACCCTCAGTAAATCATTCCCAAGTATTACTCACATCGAACCAGTGAAATTTCTCGCTCGTGACACCTTTTCCCCTCGAATTGTCCTCCACGCGTAAAATCTAACCAAAATCAGTACAAATATATCATAATATGCTAATGGAACAACACCCAATCAGAAACAACTAAAATATAACGAAACTCTAGAAACTAGCAAAACTCGAGCCCCGGGCTCGCTTCTCGAAAAATTACTAAAGTTTCTTTTCCGGAATCCTCGTCTCCCCACGATTTCATACATACAAAGAACTCCCAAATTCGAGCTCAAATGACCTATAAAATCCCAATTTGGAATGTCAAAAACTCAAGCCCTAGTTTCTTCAATTTTATACCCAAATTCAGAAAATTAATGGATGATTCTTTGATTAAATGATGTTTCTAGACCACGAGAATTACCTCCAATCACTTCCCATCAAAACCTTTTTTACAAAATCTACCAACAACCTCTCAAGGTGGTGCAAAAATGGTGGAAAAATGAACCCTAGTCACGGATGAAATATCACTAAAACAGGTCTGCCCAGGTGGCTTTCCTTCTATGCGAACGCGGTCAACCCTACGAGTTCGCATTGAACAGCTTATGTTTACCCAAAAATTACTCTACGTGAACGCAGTACTTCACTCGCGATTGCAATGCACCAGATGTTCCAACTATGTGAATGCATCTGCCTCTACCGTGATCGCGATTCACAAACAACCCCTGATACGTGAACGCGAACCAGCTATTGCAAACGCAGTGACCAAATTTCCAAGCCCTTTCAATTAACTCTACGTGTTCGCATCACACACCATGTGAACGCATAGAAGAAAAATACTCTGCAACACTCAACTGAAATCTGTTGTGTTCTATGTCCGAAAATAGCCCGTTTAATCAACCGAAATAACCCCTAGGTCCCTGGGACCTCAACCAAAAACACCAAGCTACTCTAAAACATCAAACAAACTTGTTCTAATCATAAAAACACATATAACAACACATCAATCATCAATTCACGGCGGATTCAAGCTTAAATTTTCCTTTAAACTTCCGAAACTCACATTCGATCAAAAACCCGACCGAATAACCTAAACGTTTGCAGACATATCCAGAATCACCTAATGAAGCGTCAGAAACTCTCAGGATTCCATTCCAACCCTCAAATCAAAATCTGACCTATCATCCAGAATTCGCCAAAATTCAATATTCGCCAATTCAAGCCTAATTCTACACCGGACCTCCAAATTCAATTCCGATCGCACTCCTAAGTCACAAATCATCCCCCGAAGATAAACGAACCACCAGAATTCACATCCAAGCCCTCTAACCATATAGTCAACTTCCAGTTGACTTTTCTAATACAAGCTTTCTTCTAAGAGGTTATGTGCCTTATTTCCAACCAAAACCAATTCAATTACACCCGATCGAATCTAATATTGATATTGAAACATGAATACATTCAATAAGGGGGAAATAGGGCGGTAACTCACGTGACGGCGGGTTGGGTCATCACATCCTACTCAACTTAAACAAACGCTCGTCCTCGAGCGTACCCAGAGTTGTCCTAGAAGTACACCAATAGCTGAATAACTTTACCATGCATATAAGCCGGGGTGATCCCACGTCACCCTATCCCGTATATGTCCGAAAACACAATATATAGCTAAAATCTTACACCCATTTCACCTATTTAGTCCAAAAACCATAGAACTACATTTCATCCTCTGAAATCTTACACAAGATCATAAACTCACTTTTTTACTCAGAATAAACCCGAACCAGCTATAATAAATCCATACCTGCAACCTCGGCTGCAATCATATGATATCCCACATAACTCAAACACATGCAGCGATAACTTCCATTCATAGCAATTGCCCACAATAACTGGATACCGATAGAAAACCTTTTTATTAGATAAAGTCTTATTCCCACACTTTCATATGCTGCCAACGGCAACTGAAAAGCGTGATATACTGAACCCATCTCTCAGATCATACCATTCATGAATCCATTTCCCTCTGGTGATACGGCACCTCGACACGGGCCTAATCCACAACTTGCATAATACACGCACCAATGAGAAGCAGTCTGAACGTACTCAAATCATGACAATGACTCAATGAAAAAGTTGTACCTCAAGTTCAACAGCACCATTACAACACAAAACTAAGATCCCGTCTCACATCATAGAAATAGAGTACCTGAATTCTCCTCTAAAGGTCATAACTTCACGTGGCCTTGCCACAACGCGTGATCCTATCCAAACACTATTACCCATGAAGCACCTCAAGTCACCATGCTCAACACGATCAGCCACGCACAAATTGAGGTCTAAAACCATGCAATCAATCACACCCTCGGTGAAGCAATTAATATACACTACTGAATCTTGAAAGGACGCAACTGATGCGCTATTCGCCGAGCAACACCCAATACAGATTTTCCTCAGAAACCAGGTACCAAGGCATATAAAGTAACATATAGAAAACTATTTTCCAAATCACACTATTGCGGCGTGCCACCCAGTCCAGATAACACACCCGTGGCGGCGAGCCATCCGATCCACATATATATTTCACAAAAGGAGATGCACATCGAGCCAAATCTGGTCATTATAATAAACACATATAGTCTGATGCCCGACCACAAGAAACGCATCTGAAACCTCAATACCAGAACTGAATCGATGGTAGAAACCTCTGCACTGACATCCGCCACGAAGGCCCAACCCATAAACCAATGCTTGACAGTCGACCCTAATCCATTATTTCACTGTTGTAATAGGTAAGGACCTATCAAAAGAACAGGCACCGTCTGTGCTGCTGAAGAAGTTCGGCAAAACACTGACAAGAGGAGCGCTGACCTGGTATTCCCAGCTACTGGCCAGAATCATTTCCACATTTGAGGAAATGGCGGACAAGTTTATCACCGCCCATGTAGGAGAAAATAAAGTAGAAGTGAGGGTCGACAACATCTTTGATGTTCGGCAAACCGCAGGAGAAGGACTCAACGACATCCTAGCTAGGTGTAACATGGTAAGGATGAGGCTACCAAACGTGTCGGAAGGCATGGCGGTCGCTGCTTTCCAAAATGGCTTAAGCAGGGAAGGCTCAAGGGCGACAAAAAAACTACTCATCCGACTCATGAAGTACACGCCCACCACATGGGAAGAGATTCAAAACGCTTATTACGCTGAGGTGCGTGCATATGAGGATGACCTCAACGGGCCGACCTAACGTCTAACAACGATACATATAGAAATCAGACGGGATTGACGCCAGGAAAGACGACGGGAACAAGTCCCACGTCCTAATAGGGAGAGACACCAACCCTATATCAGATCCTCTAATCCACTGCCACCCATGCACGCGGACGCACAATAGTGACAAGTCGCTTCACTACGAAACTATAGAGGTATGCGCCCTTTATTATCTGCCCATAATTTTGTGTGTCCCCTTCAGAGATAGTGTACGCACTTGAGAAGCTGGGCATGAAGGTGCAATGGCTAGCAAAGATCAAGTCGGACCCCGTCACAAGAAAATCAAACGCCTTGTACGAGTTCCACCATGAACAGGGGCACAAAACCGAAGACTTTATAGGTATACATCAAGAGGTGGTCAGGATGTTGAACCAAGGGTTCTTGAGAGAGTCGCTCAGCGAAAAAGGGAAAATCAACTTTGCACGTGGACGGGAGCAGCACCACGGGCAACCAAAGCCGCCCTCACTAGCACGCACAATCACCATTATGATTGGAAACAGCGATGACTCTGCAATCATCAAGTTCACCACTATGCATAAGCTGAAGCGAACTACAACCCACGAATGGTATGACGACTTTGAAGATAGTATCACCTTCGATAAATCCGATGCTAACAGTTTGTCTTTCCCTCATTACAATGCTTTAGTTATCACTTTACGTATCGCAGATACAGATGTTAAAAGAATTATGGTCGATGACGGTAGTGGCACTTGTATTATCCACCTGAGGGTCCTCGTACTAATGGGACACGAGGATAATAATACCGCGTTGCATAACCCTAACCAGTTTCAATAATGCAGTAGAACGAACCTCTGGAGAAATATCGCTACCCACCCTAGCGGGGGGAGGTGGGGTCACGCTGGAAACAACTTTCCACGTTTCAAACCAAGAAACGGCATACAACGTCATCATCAGATGACCGTGGATGCACACCATGAGAGCTATCCCTTTGAGCTTTTACCAAATAGTCAAATTTCCCACCTCGTGGGGAATATTAAATATTGGAGGTAAGCCTCACACTGCTCAAGAGTGCTATAAAATAGCTCAAGACTGCACCCACACCAAACAGCTTAAAGGTGCGAGCGCAGATGCATAGCAATCAGCTATGTCGGGGACTAAGGTCTACCCGACAGAGAACGCCATTAAAGACCCTCATGTCATAGAAGCCTGTAAGGCTACGGTCGATGATCTCGACCCAGTCCAACTAGACAACAATGATCTTACAAATAAGGCTTATATCAGGCACGGCCTCTCAAATCCAAGTATGTATCGTGAATTTTTATCTAACTATACAGGCCTATTTGCTTTTTCCCATTCTGATATGCTGGGGATCCCGCGAGAAATCGCCACTCACAAGTTGAACATTGACCCATTACACCCACCCATGCGGCAAATGAGAAGGAAGTTCAACGCCGCGGTCAGCAAAGAAGTGGACAAACTTCTGGCCAACGGCTCCGTCAGGGAATCAAAGTATCCACAATGGATTGCGAATGTCATCATGGTTAAAAAGAAGAATGGGAAGTGGAGAATGTGTGTAGACTTCACCAACTTGAATAGGGCGTGTCCAAAAGATTCCTTCCCACTACCCTACATTGATTAGCTAATAGACGGGACTGCAGGGCATGAGTTGCTACGTTTCCGAGATGCATACTCTAGTTAAAACCAAATCATGATGGCCTAAGATGACCAGGAGAAAACAACTTTCATCACCCACCAGGGGACATACTGCTACAAGGTAATGCCCTTCGGGCCCAAGAATGCAGGAGCCACGTACCAAAGGCTTGTCACTAGAATGTTCAAAGAACAACTCGGTAAGACCATGTAAGTCTACATCGACAATATGCTGGTAAAATTAGCGAAGAAAGAGAACCATATCGACCACCTAAAAGAGGCCTTCAAGATACTGAGGAGGTGCGGGATGAAGTTTAACCCCGAGAAATGCGCCTTCGGTATATCTTAAGGAAAATTCTTAGGATTCCTCGTATCGTAATGAGGCAACGAGGTCAACCCAGACAAGATCAAGGCAATAGACGCAATACCTGACGTATTGAGTAGCAAGAAACGGGTACAGAAACTGACGTGGTCCTCTCTAGTTTCATCTCACGGTCACTCGATTGGTGCCATAAAATTTTCAACGTACTAAAAAAGATCAAGGGCTACAATGGAACGAGGAATGCGTCGAAGCCTTGAGAAAGCTGAAAGCATACTTTACTTCGCCACCCCTTGCTGGTCAAGGCAAGTCCAAGCGTACCCCTACTAGTATATCTGTCGTATCAGAGGTCGATGACAGCGCCGTGCTATTCAGCGAGAACAAAGGTACACAATCCCCTATCTATTACATTAGCAAAAGCTTAGTGGACACCGAAACTAGGTACCCACACCTCGAGAGAATAGCATTGGCAGTGTTCATAGCTTCACAAAAGCTACGGCCCTATTTCTAATGCCATCCCATAAAAGTGATAATGACCTTCCCATTAAGAAGCGTCTTGCACAAGCTTGAATTATCACGCCGGCTCATAAGATGGGCCATTGAGCTCAGCGAGCACAACATCTCATATCTTCCAAGAACCGCCATTAAGTCGCAAGTTCTGGCTGATTTTATAGCCAAATTTAGCACAGAAATCCTGCCAAAAGCAGAACTTGAGGCACAACATGCCTCTGCAAATAATGAACTATGGGTCCTGTACACTAATGGCACCGCCAATGTATCGGAAGCGGGACTAGGACTCGTCATCGAGGTCCCCACGAGCGAAACAATTTTCCAGTCCATACAATGCTCTGAAATGACTAACAACGAGGCTGAGTATGAGGCCATTATTGTAGGCATGAAACTGGCCATAAAATACGGGGACCGCCAACTCATCCTCCTCTGCGATTCCCAACTCGTGGTAAACCAAGTCACTGGGACTTACTAGATCAATGAACAGACTGCAAAAATACCAGTCAAAAATCTGCAGGTTAATAGCTGAGTTCGATGAATGACTTCTTAAACAGATCCCAAGGGCACAAAATATCGAAGCAGACGGTTTAGCAAAACTGACTAAGGCCACTAAGAACTTCAACAAAGAAATTTTAGTCACCCTCATCCACTCCGCCATTGATCACACTGAGGTATTCTCTTTAAATTTGACTTTGGACTGGCACAATCAGTTTGTATCTTAAATACAGAATGGAACGCTGCCAACCGACAAGAAAGAGGCAAAGAAAATCTGCACACAAGCCGCTCGGTGCTTCTTAATAAACAACAAATTCTACAAAAGAACGTTTGACAGACCCTTGGCCAAGTGCCTATGGCCGCACGAAACAAGGCCGGTACTCGAAGAAGTACACGAAGGTCGTGGCGGTGCCAATAAAGGCCATCGCGCCATCGTACGATGCATCATACGGGTCGGCTACTACTGGCCCACCATGAAGAAGGAGGCGACAGAATACGTGCAAATAATTCCAAAAAAATGCCGCCATGATACACCAACTAGGAGAGCCCCTCCATTCAGTCACCTCCCCATGGCTTTTCATCAAATAGGTAATGGACATAGTCAGCACCCTACCCGCAGGACGGGGAAAGGTACGATTTTTTTTAGTATTAACTAACTTTTTTCTAAGTGGGTAGAAGCAGGTTCGCGCATAAATACGCGAACAGGAGGTAATCACCTTCATATGGAAAAGTATTAAATGTCGCTTCGGCATCCCCAAAGAAATCACTTGTGACAACGTACGACAGTTTATCAGTTAAAAAATGAACGAATTCTTCGAGAAATGGCACATCAAGAGGATACATTCCATGCCATATCACCCTGCTGCCAACAGCCAAGAAGAATCCTCCAACAAAACGATATTAAACATACTAAAGAAAAAACTCTAGGATGCTAAAGGGATATGGCTCGAGCTGCTACCTGAAGTATTGTGGGCACACCTCACCACACCCAAATCCAGCACAGGGGAAACACCGTACTCGCTGTTCTATAGAACCGGTGGGTGTCATACTGGTCAACGTCGGTGAACCAAGTCTAAGATATTCACACACCAGTGGAACAGAAAATGATGCCAATAGACTCCAAGATCTGACGAAGCTGAGGAAAGGAGAGAAATGGCCTTTATTAGAATGGTTGCGCAAAAGCAACAAGTGGAAAGGTACTAAAATAAGAGGGACAAAATAGAACCACTCAAGGTGGGAGATTATGTCCTCAAGGCCAAGATATTGGCATCCAAAGACCCAAGTGAAGGAAAACTGGGCACCAACTGGGAAGGACCCTACAAAATTGCAGCAGTAGCCAGCAAAGGCGCATTCCAGTTGGATACAATGGAAGGAAAATGCCCCAAAACAACTGGAACATTACTCACCTTAAGTATTTCCACTTCTAAAAGGCATCTCCCGAGTTGTACTCTTTTACCCTTACCCGCGTTTTGTCCCAATTGGGTTTTCTGGTGAGGTTTTTAATGAGGCGGTGGAGGGGACACCTGGAGATATTTACAAAACAAGTTTATCATATCAACCTCTCCTTACAACCTCCAGGACAACACAATAAAGGGATTGGACAAGCTTGATCTCCAATGTATGAAACGCTACGTCCATCTCCAATGTATGAAAGGCTACTGCCATCTCCAATGTATGAAAGGCTACGTCCATCTCCATTATATGAAAGGCAAAGGCATCAGTTCTATCATGGCTAAGTCCGTCGCCACCAATGGTCGACCTAGATTCGACTACGGTGAGTAAACGACTCGATGACACTCGAAGTCACCTACTTTGAAAAGGCCATCAGTTCTATCATGGCTATGGCCATCAATTATATTATGGCTAAGGAAATCGCCACCAACAATGGACCTAGATTAAACTACAGTGAGTAAATGACTCGAGGACAGTCGAAGTCGACTACGTGGCTAAGGCCATCAGTTCTATCATGGCTAAGGCTATCATTTATATTATGGCTAAGCCCATCAGCACCAACAGACGGCGTAGATTTGACTACGGTAAGTAAATGACTCGATGATAGTCGAAGTCGCCTACTTGGCTAAGGCTATTAGTTCTATCATGGCTAAGGTCATCAATGATATTATGCCTAAGGCCATCGCCACCAATGGTCGACCTAGATTCGACTACGGTGAGCAAACGACTCGACGACAGTCGAAGTCGCCTACTTGTCTAAGGCCATCAATTCTATCATGGCAAAGGCCATCCAATATATTATGGCTAAGGCCATCTCCACCAACGGTGGGCCTAGATTCGACTACGATGAGTAAATGACAAGACGACAGTCGAAGTATCCTACTCGTCTAAGGCCATCACTTCTATCATGGCTAAGGCCATCAATTATATTATGGCTAAGGCCATCGCCACTAACAGTAGACCTAAATTCAACTATAGTGAGTAAACGACTCGACGGCAGTCGAAGTTGCCTACACGGCTAAGGCCATTAGTTATATCATGGCTAAGGCCATCACCACCAATGGTCGAACTAGATTCGACTATGGTGATTAAAAGACTCGACGACAATCGAATTCTCCTACATGGCTAAGACCGTCAACTACATTATGGCTAAGGCCATCGCCGTCGACGGTCAACAAAGAGCGCAATAAAAGCTCTAAAGAACGAAAGAAAAAATAGTGACAAAAAGGGGGAAGAAAAATAATATTCCATTTATCTCCAAAATATATACATACAACTGGCCTTAAAATAGTCCCCATCTACACAAAAAATATTGACACATCCAAGCCCTAAGAGCCTTCACCACCCCTCCCGTCGCGACCCGCCTGGTCGTCGTCTGGTCCGTTGTCATCTACAGATTGATAAGCCTTGGAAATCCACGAGCTGGAGTCAAGACGGTTGACATCCTCAGAATTACAGCCCTCCCTACCAGGCGAGTCGGAGCTATAACCGGCCGCTTCACGGGCAACACGAGTCAAGTGTTGTTGCCTTACAACTTTCGCCTCAGAAGCTCGACCCGCCGGCAAAAGCTCCTCAAAAACGACCAATTTGGCATCATGATACACCCACATATCGTGCACCTCATGGTGCACGACATCATGTGCGGCAGTTCTCCTAAGGACCTCAACTTCAACCGTCCTGGAATCAAGCTCAGCTGTTAGGGTAGTAACCTGAGCCCGTAGTTCCGCAGCCTCAACCGCCACCCTACGGTTGATCTCCAAGTCCTCCTCTTTTGACTGAAGGAGGGTTTCTAGCTCGTTATTTTGATCCAAAGCTGTCATCGGCTGCTCATCAATATCCTTCAGCATAGCCGCTCTCTTTTCAAAAAGAGCCTCTGATTCCTCAAGGCCCTCATGGAACGTCCGGAACTGGGGGTCCTGCTTAAACATGTCCGCCAATGTCTGATGCTTGGCACGAACCTCTTTATACTTCTTTTCCCTTTTGGTGAAGGTGGCCGCCTTCTTTTTCTCACGCCACCTGCTCTCCACCTCCAAGATGAGGGTTTGAAAAGAAGATAATAAATGCGTCAGTACGTACCACAGTTGATTTTTACGACAAAACAAAAAAAACTGAAAGCTACCGGCAAAGACGAGCTGGCTACCCGCCTCAACAGTTCCTTGTTGCTAATACTTTTCACTAACTCATGCTTCGCAGCCGCAAATAATAGGGTCATGTTCGTTGCGGCCTGCTCGCTATCTTCTATTAAATTGTATAACTAGGGGTCATAATGCGGCGAGCAGACCTGCCCTCCTTCATCTCCACACAAGTCGAGCTGCCTGGTGCTTCCCCAAGAGCGGCTTCAGAACCCTCCTCCTAATCTCTACAACCGCTTTATTAACAGCGAAGACGACTCGCCTCCTAGGGCATGAACCAAAAGGGCGGTGGAAGCTATTCTCTGAGAAGTCATTCGCCCAGAACGAATGGCCTCGGCCATAAAGGTTGGCCTCGGCTCTTGGCGGGGCTCATTGGGCCTCCTCATGCCCTCGATTACAAGTCCTTTACCAGTGATCAGTTGCCACCTCTTTTTCTCAGGCAGCTCCTCTCCTTTGGAAGCCGCCTCCGCTGGACAACTTCATGTACCAGCACGGGAACGGTTTCAGGCGTCTTTGTTGCTACGGCCTCTGGTATCTCCACAGAAGCAGCCTCAGGCACCGCCTTCGATGCAGCTACCAATGTAGCCCCTTGTTGAGGAGTCCAAAGGGGGCTACCTCTAGGTGAGCAGCACACAAGTATGTCTCCCCCATAGGAGTTAGACTCCGCCCTAGACAGGCTGACGTCAGTTTTCTTCTTCTTCGTCCTTGTAGAAACATCCCGACCTCCCAAACGAAAAGCGCATCGAGTAAGAAGGTCTCCAAGCCAAAGAAAAATGAAAGAAGACAGGGAAGGTAGTTACCAGTTGGGCCGTACAGCCTACGCAATTCAGCCTAAGTGTGGCATCTATCTGTGTACGGTATCAACCCTGCAACCCACGACCTAATGTCGTCGGCAGGGCGAGGTAAGCGAGATACCACTAAAAAGGGAAGAAAGTAAGTCAAGAAATATTGCTAAGTCAAAATAAGGCATTGCAAAATTACATGCAGAGATACTTACATCTTGCATTCCACGTCTCTAGAAATCCTTCAAGATCGGACACTAGATGGCTTGTCCCAACGTAAAATAATTTACACCAGAACTCATGGTTAGCGTTGTCATCAACCCTCACGACAAAGCTCTTCTTACCACGGCTCCTCAATTGGAGCATGGTACCCCTCATATAACTAGGGCTGAACATCTGTAGCAGGTGGTGAACGAAAACTATGGTCTCGGCCTCAGCCGCAAGCGTGGCAAGGATCTTACACACCTTCAGGGTGTAAGGTGTAAGCTGAGACGGTCATACACGATAGAAGTGGCAGAGCTCTTCCGCCAGAGTGTTAAGTGAAAAGCTATACTCGATCGTAATAGCATACTCATAGAACGTACAAAAATCGGGCCTATGCACATTGGCATAGTCTGTCCTGGCCGGAGCTATTTCGACATGATCGTGAATGTTGTATCTAGTTCTGATAACGTCCAGGTTATACTGGAGTAAATCGCTCTGCTCCCAGGGATAAGAGGGGCATATAGTATTTAAGTTTTTCCTTACACTCAAATCCTTTGGTAAAATATTGTTTACCGTCAAAGGAACGAGGGTTTTTCCTGCTTCTTCCCCTTCACCGTTGGAAGAGGGCGGAACCCTAGAAGGAGCACTGTCCTTAGACTTTTTGCTTCCTTGATGGCGTTTTGCCATGATACACAATAAGAGAATAAAGTGTTAGTAATGAGTGAGACAATTTTGAAAAATGGTATCTCTCTGAAAACGATGTAACTATTGCAAGAAAGAAGGATGAAGAAAGAAACAAAGAGAAACTCTCCAAAGGTTCGAAAGATGAAACTCTTTGAACCACTCTTCTATTTATAGGAGTAAGGCACATGGAAATCGAAGAGCCTCAATTCTGAAACTGGCGCGGGAAGCCAAAACGCCACGCCATGTTCTGAACAGTCTCGGGAACAGGTATAATAATGACGCATATGACTATTGACGTGACCTTAGAAAGAGGGGGGTTCGCACGTCAACGGCCCAACAAATTCTATGCACGCCCGTGCTCTGTGAAGGAGGCGCCTATGGGCATGGCCAAATTTTCTTAGAAAGCAAATCGTGCATGTCCGTCCATTGAAGACGATCATCGAGTACGTCTCCAATGAACGGAGGGACTAACTGTATGTGGTTAAATTTGGCTCGTATCGTCCACACGCCAGATGGGCACGTCCCCTATGATAAGGGCAACCCAAAGCAAGGGCGCGGCCCAAATCGGTGAAGAAGAAGTGATGTTGTTTAGCACCTAGCCCATTTTACTTTGTGGAAACCACCAACGTTTGAACGTTTTTTATTTCGAGGAATTTTTCCTATTATATAATGGAAATCTTCCCATTGTAGAAGGTATCATGATTATTCTCGAATAATATAACATGTCTCTATCTTTACATCTCTCACTCTCTCGAGTTCACAACCATTGCTTCCTTCTGAAGCTAAGTCTATTTTATTACTCATTTACATATCTACAAAAACTCTTGAAGCAATAAATCATCTCTTGGGCTTATTATATTTGATAAGGATTTGCCCCTATATATTTTCGATTGTTTTTACGCTAACAAAATATGAATATAATTTTTGAGCTAAACAAAAATATTAATAATTGGATTTGTTAGTTGTGTCTAAATCTAAGCATGTCATTTTCCTCTCCTTTTCCATTTATAAGTTGACAGCTCGGGTGAAATTCAAAAATAGTCAGATTAACATCTAGTCATTTAAAAAAGCTCAGTTTCAAAAATAATCAAAATTTATCCACTTTTATGTAAAGATAAATTTGAGCAAAAATATTATTTAAAACTCGGAAAATACACCAGTATATTATGCTGGAATTCCAGCATAAATATTCTTGAACTCCAGCATATTATACTGGAGTTCCAAAATAAGTAGCTGGAACTCAAGCATAATAGGCTAGAGTTCCAAAATAAGTAGCTGGAACTCCATCATAATATATTGGAGCATAAAAATATTAAGGACAGCGCGATGCACTAAAACCTTGATATAAGCAGGGTTCAATATAGAATTGTAGCTTTTAACATAAGCTGCAAAGAACTAAAAGTAAGTAATAATATAACTATACCGACAAGTTTAAGAAACAAAATGCTCAGAAGACGGTTCAAAATAGAAATAACACCTAAAAGGTACTGGAAGATATGGCTCAGAAGTAGGGAAAACTAAGATTTACATCAACTCCTCACTTTCCTGCTTATAATTTTGATATAGCATGTGAAGTTCTAACCGTACATAAATTCACAACAAAAAACTGCAAAAGTGGTATAATCTGCATATCTGTTTCCGTGTATCTCAACGGCAAACACAAAAAGGAAAAGCAGCGATTTGACATGATTCCCTGTTGTTGCTCCAATTATTGTATGCATTAGATACAAAGTAACCTCCATGGATGGAATGGAAGCAATAATTTGGGATAGCCTCGTATCTCTCACATGCAATACTAATTAATTAAATTGTGAAAGGGCCAGACTCTCGAGACCACTTGGTCTCCGTCTCCTCTCTTTCCCTACCATGCATATCGTCAATCTTCCTAGAAATGCATACTATCGGCTGATAAAAAATATCCATCTCCAACTCATGCGCCATGCAAGATATGATGAGGGGAATAAGGCCCTCAATAAATCGGTGAACCATATCACGGACAGTAGAAACCAAGACTGGTGCATGCCTAGCCAAACTTGTATAACGGACAGCACACTGTGAAACAGTCATAGCACACTGGCTAAAATGCTCAAACTTTGCGCGTCATGCATCCCTAAGGCTCTGAGGAACATACTCCTTCAGGAACAGATCTGAAAACTGAGCCAAAGTCAGTGAAGTAGCCTAATCTAGACTATCTAACTTATAAGTGCGCCACCATACATAGACGGCTCTTCGAAGCTAGAAGGCAGTGAAAGAAACTTCGCTCAATCATGAGATACTAATGGTACGGAGAATGCGGTAACACTCATCAAGAAATCCCAGAGAATCCTCCAGTGCTAGACCACTAAATACAGGTGGCTTGTGCTTCTTGAACCTCTCAAGCCTCAGCTACTCTTCCTTGGAAATCGCCGCCATGTCTTTAGGCTGAACTGGCACTGCAGGTGGCACCAGAATAATCTCAGGGACCTGCTTAACATGCACTCCTTTTCATCACGAGTGCGGAGCGGGGGGGAGTCCGTACTCCGCCCCCGGCCTGGAACCTAGCTGCAGCAAGGGGAAGCAACCCTGCCTGAGCCAAAGTGATGTACATGCTTATGAATTGTGTCAGAGTCTCCTGAAGAGCTGGAGTAGTAGAAAGGGGCACGGATGCCTGATCATCTCGAGTAGCACGTGTCCTCACCATCTGTGAGAGAAAATAAGACAAAAGTTTAGAATTGTGATGTCACAATATCGCACCATAAGGAAATCGAATGAACAGTATATTTTCCTAAAAGTTACAAAGCATCTCGTAGATAAGTACAGACGTCTCCGTACCAATTAGCGAGACTCTAATAAATTGGCTTGTGATTCATGACTTCTATGAACCTTGATCTCTGATACCAACTTATCACGACCCCAATTCGTTCCACGTGAATTGTCATGACGGCGCCTAGTCTTTACGACTTGGTAAGCCTAACAAGTGTGAAAAATAAACTAAACTTGCGGAAGAAATAATCGAAACCAAAATAACTGAATGGAAAACAATAGTTATAATGTCGCTCGACATGTACAACATAACATTCTCAAACCAAGTACACTATCCTAAAACCCGAAAACTTACGGGAATACAAGACTTTGGAATATCTAACAGTCTAACTCCAAAATATATAACAAGAAAGAAAAAAACAAAAGGGCAATATTCATCAGCTAAAGTAGAAATCGGTTTGTGGACACGGTAGATGTGCCGCGCAATCTTTAGAGCAGACACCTCCCTCACGTATGGTAGGAATAATTAGAAATACATGGATCTGCACATGAAAAATATGAGCAGAAATGGCATGTGTACACCACGGCGATACTCAGTAAGTACCAAGCCTAACGAGGAAGGTCTGGGCCCTACTGAGGTTTAATAAATAATAAAATGACAGGATAACATAAGCATTAAAATTGAGAATCTATATTAAGAATCTATACAGTATAATAAGAGTACAATAACGAAAAAAATATAAAGGCAATCACAAGGAAAGACCACTCTTGGCAAGGCTGATAACCGAGGGATCTGTTGGTATCCCGAGGATCTCTTGGTATCCTCTATATATACGAGGGATCTCTTGGTATCCTCAAAATATGTTAGGTATCTCTTGGTATCTCGATGATCTCTTGGTATCATCAATATACGTGTCGGGGATCTCTTGGTATCCCGCACCTCCGTCCAAATCATAAATGCGTATAGGGGATCTCCCAGGATGTCGTACCGTAGTCCTAAATTAAATCATACAGAAGCAACACAAGAATACTCAATTATGTGCGAATTTCGAACCAAGTAAATAGTTAATTCTTGCCTAACATGCTTCATGTAATGCAATTATGGCAGTTTAAGCAAATAGGATATTAAGTCAACTAAACATGCTTTTCTAAACTAACAACATGCTAACTTTGCAAGTAGAACAAAACAGGGTAAAAAGAACTCAATTGAAATACTTAAAGTAAAACCGGATTTTCAACAATTAGCTCAAGTAGGCACTCGTCACCTCGCGTGCAAGGCATTTCACTAATCAAATACTAAGGGAAAAATCTATCTCACAAGGTTAGGCAAGCCACTTACCTCGAACCATCTCAAAATCAACCGACACCACGTCTTTGCCACGAGTACTCGACTCCAAATGGCTCAAATCTATTTAATTAAATTGCATAATGTAAATAACACTACAAGTAACTGATTCTACAATTAAAATTTTAGCTAATACACGAAATTATATTAAATAACCAAAATGTCCCTAAGACCCATCGGAATCGGGTGAAATTTATATTTTCAAAAGCCTCGTACTTTCACGAGTCTATACATAATAAGAACACGAAAATCGGAGTCCAAATGATCCTTCAAGTCCTCATTTAAAGCCCTCTTAAACGCAAGCCCTAATTACCCATTTTTCCAAATTTTTCATCACTAATTAGGTCTTTAATCACATAAAAATGAGTTATGAAGTCAAGGATGTTACCTCCAAGTGATTCCCCTTTATTTTCTCAAAAATATCTCTCAAAAGCGTAAAACCCGAATGAAAATGGTGAAAGAATAGCTCAAATTTACAAAGGCAACTATTTATATATTCTATCTAGTGATTCCCGCATTTGCCGCCCAGCTTTTGCGGACAAAAGGTCGCACCTGCGACTTTCACCTAAAGAGCCAGCTTCCGCATCTGCGAGTCCTAATCCGCGGATGCGATACCGCTTCTGCGAATCCTGAAGAAGAGACCAAAATCCGCTAACCCAAACCGCAGGTGCAGTTATGACAGAACCAGCAGCTGAAGCTGCAACTTAAATTCCAAAAATCATTCCCTCAACTATCCAAATTCATACTGAGGCCTCCGGGACCTCAACCAACGGCACCATCAATTCACAAACCGTCATCCAAACTTGTACGAATCCTTAAAAAACCTAAAACAACATCGAAACCTTGAATTAACAATGGATTTAACAACACCTAAAATACGCTTTAAATCAAAAAGTCTATTAAACCTCGTCCGAAAGACCTGAACTTTTGCACACACGTCACATTCAACACTACAGAGCTACTCTAGCTTCGAGGATTCCATTCCGACCCTCGGATCAAAATGTCACTATCGGACCGAAAACTGCAAAAAAATTATTTTTCGGCATTTCAAGCCTAAATTAGCTACGGACCTCCAAAATACAATTCGAAAACGCTCCTAACCTCGAAATCACGCACCGAAGCTAACAGAACCATCAGATTTTCATTCCGATGCCGTCTTTATATCGTTTCGACTACGGTCAACTTTCCAAAACTTAAGCTCTCATTTAGGGACTAAGTGTTCTAAAACTCACCGAAACTTAAAATCGAACATCCCCGGCAAATCAAAATAGTAGAAATAAACTTGGGGACATTGGGCCATTAATTCTTTAGACGACTGATCGGATCGTTTCATGTGAGATAAATAATCACAGGATAACTAATTTCGGAATAATTAATTATGGGATAACTTTTTTTTCAACCAAACGACTATGAATACTAATAGTATTATTTATACAGATAAACTTACTAATCTCCAATCATGTACACTTCGTTCGATTAAACAGGATAATTACTAATCTTGAAAATTATTATAAACAATTCAATTAGAGATTTTAATTGTAAACCTTAATATCCAACATAAATCTTAACTGCATAACACATAAATGGTAACAATCATAAAAGAAATAAAGTCTATAACTTCCTTCAATAAAGTGGACGATGTGTACATAATAGAAAAAAATTGGTAGTCACATGCATAGTATAAATGCTTTGATGGTTAAAAAGAGATCAGAACATGCATCGTACCGGAAAAAATGGACCTCAAACCAAGTCAATTCATTATTTTAGAAAGAAAATAAAAAAACACATTCTGCATATACTTCTTGGTCAAGTTTCTCATTCTAAATTTTTAAAGTAATTTAATTATCCAAAATGAGGGATTAAATTGTACTTCAAATTATAGAACATATTAGTTAAAAAGGGAGACCATCATGAGCAAGACTTGAACATAGAAATAAGTTATAATAAAAGATAAAAAAGAAAATGAGGAAGCATATTATATGACAAAGGTAGTTTACTTATCGTGACTTCGTGAGGTTTATAAATCACGAGCTTTGGATCTAGCAATGAGATACCCTTTCAAAAAATATTATAAAGCTTGAAGCGTTATTTTTAGTATGGCGCTGATAAAGCTGTGTTTCATTTTCACTATTCTTTATATGTTTTATATCTAAAAGGAGTGATTTCGAGCTATGTAGATATTATGGAATGAATCAAAGTAATTTGGGGCTTTGAAGTCTGAGCAAAAGCTTAAGGAAACAAGCCATGGTCGTGTTCGGGGATCAAACGGATGATAGTAAAGAACGAAATGAAGTATCGAGTGGGCATACGATGCATTATCTAGTAAAATGCACATAACATTTTACTCATAACTCCGTTTGAGGCCGACAATATATCGATAGAAAGCTATTTGAAAGAGCTATAACTTTCATGTTTTGTATTTTCGCAAATTTTCATTAACACGGCGTGTGGTGTGGCACGAGGTGTGCCACGCCTGTAAAACTTTTTTTCAGCCTGTCAGAATCAGCAATCTGAGCTTTTCCACTGCTGCCCTACATGGCGTGTCGCCCCATGTGACGAAGTAGTGCAAATTTTACAGAGTGACTTTCTTATTTCGTGCGGGAGAATTTATTTTCATCTGGGCACGACCGTACTTGGTATAAATACATGTAAAATGCTATTTTGAGGAGGTTGAACATATTTGAGAAACAGATTCGACCTAAGGAGGCAGAGACATAATAGGAGCAAGGCTAAAATTCTTCTATGAGTTTTTTCTTCCTCTTCCTATTTTTTATTCTTGGTTATGACTTTTTGTATTGTAATTTTACATACTATTATGAATAGCTAATTTGTTATCTAGAGTTTTATGGAACCTTTTGTAGGATAAATTCTTGTTATGTTTTATATAATCGAGCTGTAGTATTTTCTCTATTTGTTAAACTATATTATTCTTGTGGTTGACTGAAAGGCGCTCAATTAATTGTGCCTATTTAATATGTATTACTCGGGAGAGATGGCATATTTAGGTAGTTGTTGAACAACATCACTCCGGACGTATGTAAGTAATAAATAACCAAGGGATTAAAGGTGGGATTAGGGATAACGAAACCTTGGGTGCAATCTAAGTGAGCTGTAATTAAAGCCAGCTAACGTAACTTGGGAGAGAATGTCTAGTAAATTATCATAATTACTCGAAAGAGAATTATAACACGAAGAGCGCTCATGATCGATAGAGAATACTTAGGCGAAATTATAGAAGTCATGGCAGGGAGGATTCCAACAATTGGGAAAATCAGAACTCTAGACCTCCTTAATCTTTTCCACAACCTGTAGTATCTTTAGTGTTAAATTATTATTTTAATTTATTAGTTAGTTAGTTAAATACAAGAATATTAATATCTAAAAGTTATGAATTGTTCAAACTTGTATTCTTGGTGATAGTGAACAACTGTAACTAAGCCTTAGTTCTCCGTAGCATTCAACTCCGGACTTGTAAACCGGATTATATTTGCAACGACCGCTTAGTCATTTTTTATAAGGCATAGTTGGGCGTGATCAAATTTTGGCGCCGTTGCCGGGAACTAACGGTGTAGTTGTAGGTGTACATATTGCTAGGTTTTAAGTTTGAATTTTTTTTATTTTTTAGTATTTGATTGTTTTATTTTTATTTTTTAGTTTTATTTTTTTATTTGAGAAATATGGCATCATGGAATTATGAGAATTTTGATGTTGGTAATTCTACTTTTAATCTTCCTTATGCATATTGTGAAGGAAACTACCCTTATCAAAATATTCTCGAGAGCGAGTTTTGTGCACCAACGCAATCTTATGTGTGGTGGTCAATATGGTCATTTTAACGGTTATGCTTATATTTCTTATTTTCCCCAGCCCCTTAATTTGATGGTTCTTATTTTTCTTGTAAAATTAATAAGAACAAAGAACCCAAGGAAGCTGACCTAAAGAAGATCAAAGATATGTTAAAGTGCATTTTGGAACAACATAGTAATTACAACTGCAGATAGAAAGGCAGGAGGAAATTATTCACAACTTGAACGATCACTTGAGTCAACTAGTTGAAGATTTTATTGCTCAACAAGCCAATACTGTGATATCCAAGAAGAGCCTGAATTAAATACATGAATTGAAGAGTTAGAGGAGAAGGCCAGATGTGACGACCCCAGTTCATTCTCCGTGAACATGTCATGACAGCACCTAGTCCCTACGACTAGGTAAGCCTAACAATGCGGAACAAAAAATTTGCGAAAATTAATAACAAAACTTAAACAACTAGAGGGGAAACTGAATATAAGTGCTGCTCGGCATACCAAACTCAGCATCACTGAATCAATAAAATATCCTAAAATACAAAAACTCACGGGAAAACACAGGCTAGAAGAATACAGTAAAGTGCTCTAATCTCCAGAAATGTCTACATAAAAGTACGATAGAAGACTAAACTACAAGATAGAGTAAAGAAGGAGACTCTTCGGTCTGGGGATGCGGCAGATATTCCTCAAAGTCTCCGTAGCTCTATCTGCCTCAAGGCCAATGCGCCTAAGCGGAGGTACCTGGATCTGCACATGAAAATCATGCGCAGAAGGGGTGTGACTACACCAAATCGGTACTTAGTAAGTGTCAAGCCTAACCTCGGTCGGGTAGTCGAGAATGGTCAGGGCCCTACTGAGGTTAAACAATATAATAAGAATGTACTTTATGAAAATACATAAAAATAATGTGAACAACAGTGAGATAAAATAGAATTTAAAAGGCAACAACAAATAAGCGATGAATAGAGTAAACATAGAAATATACAGCTCAATACCAAGATACCAATGAGGATCTCCCAGGATATCGTCCTGTAGTCATTTCTCAACTGACAAGTGGATCTCCCGGGATATCATCTCGTATTCCATCATATATGTATATCCGAAGGATCTCCCGAGATATCGTCTCGTAATCCAACTAACAATGCACAAGGATCTACCGGAATCCGATCTGTAGTCCCAATGTAAATGTGTAGGGGAATCTACAGGAAATCTAACTCGTACTCCCAAAATAAACAAAAAAGGTGGAGCTACCGTAATCCCACACCCATAGTCCCAATGTAAATACACACCAACAATACGAAAATAATCAGAAACAGTTAAATACCAAGGCAACAGGAATTCCTGCCTAACATTCTTCACGTATTGCAACAAAACAAATTAAGCAACTAAACCAATTAAGTCAACAAAACATGCTTTATTATAGGCTATCACATGTTATATTTGCAAGTAAAAAGAGCAAGTAAGAAAGGAACATCAATATAATTACTAAAAGTAAAACTGAATTTTCAACAATTAGCTCACGTACGTGCTCGTCACCTCACGTATAAGGAACTTAATCATCAAATAACATGTCCTAAGGGGAAAGGTCCCCACCCAAAGTTAGACAAGCCACTTACCTCGAACAAGCTCAAAACTCAACTAGAAACCGCGCCTTTGTCATGATTATCTGACTCCAAATAGCTCAAATCTATTCAATTCAATTACGTAATATACATAACATCTCAAACAATTGATTCTACAATTTAATTCAAAGCTAAGACGTAAAATTATGGAAAATGACCAAAAAGACCCTCAGTCCAATGTATCGGAATCGGATAAATTTTATATTTTCAGAACCCTTGTACTCTCACGACTCTAACCATATAAAAATCTCCCAAATCGGATATCAAAAACCTGCTCAAAACTCAGAATTTCTGCCTAAGAAGATCCTTCCAATATTTTCCAATTTTGATCCTCAATTCGAATTTAAATGATGGATTTAACTATATGTTGATGGAGTATAACTAGAACGGATTATAGAAATGCTACCCAATAATCTCTTCTTCAAAACCTACTCAGAATCTCCCTCTCCCGAGCTCCAATTTGATTTTTCCAACTTTTGAAACTAAACCCTCAAATTTCATATTTCTTCCTAGTTTTTTTTAATCCACTAGGCAAGCGCCTACGGTTAGTTTTCATTAATAATAATAAAAAGAAAATTACAATAAATAGGAAAAATAAAATAAGGGAGGACTAGCACCGGTATTGTTACCCCCATATAACAATTACCGGTGTAACCTTACCTTATTAATCCTATTGAGGCAAATAAAAGCCTCAAGAACTAACAGGAATGCAAAAAGAAAGAAGTAGCAAGAACTAAGAAAAGTATGATCATCACAGAGTTTATAACATGCTCTGTGATGATATTACATAGAGAAATACTTATGAGATGGAAAATTAAAAAGTTGAAGAAATCATGTTGTTGCTCTCTTTTCTTCAATTTTGTGGAAAATACAATTTGTATATTAATGACTTCGTCCACAATTTTTGTCTGCTTCTACGGCTTTAATTAAAGGGCCAAAATTCTGCGCATGCGGTCCTAATCTCGCATATGCGGATACGCTTCTGCGGAACTTCCACCGCATCTGCCAAACCTCATTAACCTGCCCAAACCCACTTCGGCGGTCCTCCATGCCGCATCTGTGGTTCCCAAGCCGCAAATGTGAAAAAACCAGAAGCAACAAAAATCTGATATCTTCCAACTTCGAAAATCCTTTCGTCAACCATCTGAAATCATCCCAAGGCCCCCGAGACCTCAACCAAAAGCAACAACACCTAATACCCTATTCAAACTTGTATCAATCCTTAAAACACCTTAAACAACACCGGAAACCCGAATTAATCAAAAATTTAAGGTTAAGATCTCCAATTTTCTTCAAAATATGCTTTCGATAAAAAACTTAACCAAAACACGTCCGAATGACCTGAAATTTTGCAGACACATACCAAATGACATGACAGAGCTACTGCAACTTCCAGAATTCCATTCTGACCCTCGGATCAAAAACTCACTGTCGGATCGGGAACATCAAAGTTCCAACTTTCTGCATCTCAAGCCTAATCTAGCTACGTATGTCCAAAATACATTCCGGACACGCTCCCAATCGCGGAATCACCTAAGGAAGCTAACAGAACTATCGAATTTTCATTCTGAGGTTGTCTTGACACTGTTCCGACTACAGCCAACTTTCCAACACTTAATATCTCATTTAGGGACTAAGTGTCCCAACACACTCCAAAACCTAACACTGAACGTCCCAGCAATCCAAAATAGCAGAAAAAAACTTAGGGGAAGCAGTAAATAGGGGATCGGGGCGTAAATTCTAAAAATAATTGGCCGAGCCGTTACATCCTCCCATACTTAAGCATTTGTTCATCCTCGAACGAGCATATAGAACATACTTGAAGTAGTGAAAAGATGATGGTATCGGTGTATATTTCCCGCTCGGTCTCCTAAGTCACCTCCTCCACCGGCTGACCCCACCACTGAACCTTTACCGTTGCAATGTTCTTTGACTTGAGCTTTCTAACTTGCCTTTCCAATATTGCCACTGACTCCTCAACATAGTATAGATCCTTGTCCAACTGGACTGGACGGAAATCCAACACATGCGAGGGATCACCGTGATACCTCCAGAGCATCGAAACATGAAATACCGGATGAACCCTGGCTAAACTAGGAGGTAAGGCAAGCTCATAAGAAAGCTCCCCAACTCACCTCAAAATCTCAAAAGGGCCAATAAATCTCGGACTCAACTTCCCTTTCTTCCCAAACCTCATAACACCTTTCATAGGCGAAACCCGAAGCAGAACCCGCCCGCCAACCATATAGGAAACATCACAAACCTTCCAGTCAGCGTAAATCTTCTATCTGGATTTGGCCGTACGGAGTTTGTCCTGAATCACCTTAACCTTCTCCAACGCATCCTGAACCAAATCTATGCCCAGTACTATAGCCTCACCCGGCTCAAACAACCTACCAGAGATCTGCACCTCCTACCATATAAAGCCTCATACGACGCCATCTGAATGTTGTACTGATAACTATTGTTGTAAGCAAACTCTGCCAATGGAAAGAACTGATCCCAAGACCCTCCGAACTCAAGCAATCACGTACAGAGCATATCCTCAAGAATCTCAATGGTGCGCTCGAACTGTCCGTGCATATAGGTTGAAATGTTGTTCTCAACTCTACCCGAGTACCCAACTCCTGTTGAACGGCTCTCCAGAACCGTGATATGAACTGAGTACCACTGTTTGAGATGTAGAAACTGGAATACCGTGTAGACGAACAATCTCCCTGATGTAAATCTCCGCTAAACGCTCTGATGAATAAGTAGTACTTATAAGAATGAAATACGCGGACTTGATCAGCCGATCTACAACAACCCAAATGGCATTGAATTTCTTCACAGTCTGAGGTAGGCCAATTACAAAATCCATGGTGATCCTCTCCCATTTCCACTCCGGAATCTCTATCTGCTGAAGCAACCCACCCGGTCTCTGGTGCTCAGACTTCACCTACTGACAGTTGAAACATCTTGCTACAAACTCCACTATATCTTTCTTCTTCCACCTCCACCAGTAGTGTTGTCGCAAGTCCTGATACATCTTCACAGCATCCGGATGGATGAAATACCACCAACTATGAGCCTCCGCCAATATAAACTCCTGAATACCATCAACATTGGGTTCACACACCCAACCCTGCATACTCAATACCCCGTCCTCAGTGATAGTTGCATCTCTGACATCGCCATGCTGAACCTTGTCCTTAATTACAAGTAAATAGGGGTCATAATACTGTCGCTCCCTGATACGATTGAATAATGAAGACCGAGAAACCACATAAGCTAGAACCCGATGGGCTTCGAAAGATCCAATCTCACAAACTTGCTAGCTGAGGCCTGAACGTCCATCGCCATAGGCCTCTCTGATGCTGGTTGATATGCCAAGCTCCCCAAACTCTCTGCCCGACGACTCAAGGCATCGGCCACCACATTTGCCTTGCCATGGTGATACAGAATAGTAATATCATAATCCTTCAACAACTCTAACCATCTCCTCTAGCGCAAATTTAGATCATTTTGCTTGAACAAGTGTTGTAAGCTCTAATGACCCGTATAAATCTCACAAGGAATGTCGTACAAATAATGACGCCAGATCTTCAAGGTATGCAATAGAAGCTAACTCAAGATCATGATCATGATAATTCTTCTCATGTACCTTCAAGTGTCTGCACACATAGGCAATCACCCTACCTTCTTGCATCAATACCGCTCCAAGGCAAATCCTCGAGGCATCACAATAGATGGTATAAGAACCAGAACCCGTAGGCAAAATCAGAACTGGGGTTGTAGTCAAAGTTGTCTTGAGCTTATGAAAGCTTTCCTCACACTCTTCCGTCCACTGGAACAGAGCAACCTTCTGGATCAGTCTAGTCATAGGTGCTGCAATGGTAGAAATCCCTCAACAAATAGATGGTAATAACCCACCAAGCCAAGGAAGATACGAATCTCTATCGGTGAGGATGGTCTAGGACAACTCTCACTCCCTCAACCTTCTTCGGATCCACCCATATACACTCACTCGACCCCATGTGTCCCAAGAAGGACACAAAATCCAACCAAAACTCACATTTTAAAAACTTTGCATATAATTTCTTTTCCCTCGGAGTCTGAAGCACTATCCTCATATGTTTCTCATGATCTTCCCAACTACATGAGTATACAAGAATATCATCAATTAAGACGAAGACAAACATATACAGATATGGCCTGAACACACTGTGCATCAAATTCATAAAAGTTGTCAGGGCATTGGTCAGGCCAAATGACATGACTAGAAACTCGTAATGACCATACCGAGTCCTGAAGGCACTCTTCGGGATATTTGGCTCCCGAATCTTCAACTGGTGGTTCCCTAAGCACAAATCAATCTTAGAAAAATAGTTGCGCACCTTGAAGCTGGTCAAAAATATTATCAATACGAGGCAAAGGATAACGGTTCTTCACTGTAACCTTATTCAAATGAAAATAATCGATGCACATACTCATAGAACCATCCTTTTTCTTCACAAACTAGATAAGAGCACCCCATGGTGAAACACTGGGACGAATAAAACCCTTATCAAGTAATTCCTATAGTTGATCCTTCGACTCCTTTAACTTAGGAGGAGCCATAAGATAGAGAGGAATGAAGATGGGCTAAGTTCCCAGCAACAAATCAATACCAAAATCAATATCTCTATCGGGAGGCATGCCTGGAAGATCAGCTGGAAACACATCGGGATAATCCTCTATCACTGGGACTGAATCAACAGAAGGGGTATCAACGCTGACATCTCTCACATAGGCTAAATACGTGGCACACCCTTTCTCAACCATAAGCAGAGCTGTAAGGAAAGAGATAACTCTACTGGGAGTGTGGTCTAAAGTAGCACTCCACTCAACATGCAGCACACCTGGCATAGCCAGTGTCACGGTCTTGGTGTGACAATCAAGAATAGCATAATAGGGCGATAACCAGTCCATGCCCAAGATAATATTAAAATCAACCATGCCGAGTAATAATAAATCTACTCAGGTCTAAAAACCATGGATAGTAGCAAAACACGACCGATAAACGCAGTCCACAACAAGAGAATCTCCCACATGAGTAGAAAAATAAACAGGAGAATTCAAAGAATCTCGGGCTACACCCAAATGCGGAGATAAATAAGAAGATACATAAGAATAAGTGGATCTTGGATTGAATAGAACCGATGCATCTCTGTAACAAACCATTATGATACCTATGATGACAGAATCGGAGGCAACAACAATGGTACAAGCAGAAATGGCATTATATCTGGCCTGGCCTCCCCCTCGAGGGAGACATCTACCTCCCTAACCTCTGCCACTGGTTGGCTGGGCAGATTGGGTAGTAGCTGGAGCTGTGATCATGGCCAGAGAACTCTTAGGAGCACACTGTGGCTGAAGAGTATAACAAGGCGCACCCTTCCAAAGTTTAAGCCAATCCCTAACCATGTGGCATGTGTTACCGCACTCAAAACAATCTATGGGAGGGCCCGATGGGCTGGGGTCAGGTCTGCTAGACTGACCTCTGAAAGCACCCCGCGCAGGAGACGCGCTAAAAATCGGAGGTGCGTAATAAGGCTCCTGAGATCTAGAAGGAGCTAGAGCACTGTTGGCTGCTGGAAGAGCTGAATGAACGGGGCGACTCACATATACCCTACCATGTCGACCTACTGCGAGAGTACGGGTACCAGAGTAGTGGCCTAACTCTCCAGACCTGTTGGCCTCTCTCTCCTCTCGCTCCCTAGCGAACATGCCCCCGATCCTCCTAGCAATGCTCACTACCTACTGATAAGGAATTTCCATCTCCAACTCTCGTTCCATGCTAGATCTGATGGGTGGAATAAGACCCTCAATGAACCGGCAAACTCTCCAATGGAAAGTAGAAACCAAGGTCGGTGCATGCCTAGCCAATCTGGTGTAACGGAAAGCATACCCTGAAACTATCACAGCACCCTGGTGCAAATGCTCAAACTATGCGCGCCATACGTCCTGAGGCTCTAGGGAACAAACTCTCGCAAAAACATATGTGAAAACTAGGTCCAAGTCAGAGAAGCAGCCTCATCCAGACTGTCTAACTAGTAGGTGCGCCACCAATCATAGGCGCCTCCCCGAAGCTGGAAAGTAGTGAAGGAAACCTCGCTCGATCCTGAAATACCCATAGTGCGAAGAATACAATGACACTCCTCCAGAAATCCCAAGAAATCATCCTACACTAAACCACTAAAAACCGGAGGATCATACCAATTGAATCTCTCAAGTCTCCGCTGCTCATCCTCAGAAGCAATTGCCCCAACCTCGGGTTGAACTGGTGCTGCAGGCTGTACATGAATGATCTCTGGGACCTTCTCGACATGCACTAGCTGCTAAGAAGTGCGGGCGGCGAGAGTCTGTGCTCCTCCCCTAGCCTGGGATATGGCTACAGCAAGTGAAAGCAACCCTACCTGAGCCAACGTAGTGTACATACTCATAAAATGTGCCAAAGTCTACTGAAGGGATGGAGTAGTAGTAGATGTAGGCGTGTCCGGTGCCTGAAATCCAGCTGGATCTGCTGGCGGTACCTCAGCGGCAGCTCATGCAGGTGCTCTGGCTGAACCATGTGCGCGTCCACGGCCTCTACCCCAGCCCCTGCCTCTAACTGCTGCAAGAGGGGGCGCGAGTGCCTGATCGTCTCGAGTAGCACGTTTCCTCACCATCTGTGAGAGAATAGAAGACAGAAGCTTAGAATTGATGTCAAAAATATCGCACGGCAAGGAAATCAATTGAAGTGAAGATTTTCCTAAATAGTTTCATAGCCTCTCGTAGATAAGTGACCATGTCTCCGTACTGATCAGCGAGACTCTAGTAAACCGGCATGTGTTCCGTGACTCCTATGAACCTAGAGATCTGATACCAACTTTTCACGAACCCATTTCATGACGGCACCTAGTTCCTACGACTAGGTAAGCCTAACAATGCGGAAATAAAATAATTTACGGAAATAAATAAGAAAACTTAAACAGCTAGAGGGGAATCACAACCAACAAAAGAGACGTGTAGAAACTCACAACCAACTGCCGAATCAACAAGTCATTGGGTTTATACTCCCGACAAGAACCATCACATTATTCTGAGCTAAAGAATGATCTTAGCTCCTTAATATACTTCATATAATCAGATTGTACTTATCCTAAATCTAATAATCACGTCTCACCCAGTATGAACCACTCAGGAAATAAGCCACCCAGGACTTGATCAAAAGTCTCATATGATGCAATAATGTGCTAGTATGCTACCAATTTGAACGCGACACGAAAGTATAAGCGAATTCTGAAAAAAGAAATCCAATTACCCCGCTTGCGAATCATACATGCGACGGAGCTAACATACTAAACAGACACCCCGCTCAATAATCACACATGCGATGCTGGCTCACAGCTAATACGAGTTTTTCTTAGAAAATAGGAAACATAACACATAAGAACAGATATAAGGAATGTACTCAACATCACACTATTGCGGAGCGCAACCCGATCCAAACAACATATTCAGGGCGGTGTGCCACCCGATCCACACAACATAACCATGGTAGCGTGCCACCCGATCCGAATAATAAACCTATGGCGGTGTGCCACCCGATCCACACATAAAAGTCACTCAAGGAGATATACGTCGAGCTAATTGAAAAATACCGAATACCGGTCACAAGTACGCTAGGTGCATAATAACATTAATTTGGGGAGAGATACAATGCTATAAGATACAAACTCAAGCACATTCGAGGTGCGATATGCAATCTGAATCTAAAGAGTCATCCTGCTCATATAACATCATCTCTATGTGGAACCTCAATACATAAGAAATTCACCAAGGCGTCTCACAACTCATATGGCGCAATACACCACTACATGAAACTGCAGACAATGAAATAACACCCCGACCACTCTTCCATAAGGAGCGCATCGCTGAAATGAACACATCTGGCCTGCTATAAAGACCATATTCACATTAAATCCCTCCTCAGACCTCCAGCTGATTCCAATCACACTGAACTAGGCTAATAACCTTTCAAGGGTCCATAATATCCAGCTTTTTCTCCAAACACAAAAGAACAACCATCATAACTAGAGAAAACCTCCACAGTCCATAACCCAATAAATTGAGTGCCCTCAAGGCATATATTCTCAATGTATAAATACTATCACAAATCTTCATACTTTGTTTAACTTCTTCAATCAGTCATGGGACTACATGCCAGACTTATACAACCTTCCCGTGGGACATGCCCCCACACCCTTTCATAGCAAATAACAGGCTTGCACGCCCAAACCATCGGTCGCATTAATGCTGAGAGGCGACCAAGAATCCATAACCAGGATGCAAAGCTTCTTTCACAAAACACCGATCCCAGGTGACTCTAAAGACAATACCAACTTACTTTAACCATCGACACTCTTTTAATGCTCATCCAAACTCGTGACATCCTTGTCAACACCGAACCGCAGCCTTGATCCTTATTTCAAATTCCATCCACTCACTACCCCCAACGTGCCAATATACGATAAAAGACAATTTTCATCATAACTTCGGAACCACCAATAGACTAACACTTCATCATATAAAACCTTTTGCTAAACTCACTTCAGGAGAACCATAGCAACACATGGGTGAATTCTCATAACCGTAGAATATGAAAATCTCTAGGTAGTGGTCTAAGACACCCTAGCCCTTCCGAGATCCGCCTACACAAAACGGGCAGTAATAGTAGAATACATCTCAACAACATTAATTATGGCGGCCGACAAGCCTCACACGTACTGCCACAAATCACAGGCATAACTTGGCCACGCTTAATGAACTGAGCACTACCACCGATATGCCCAAGTCAACTATGGCTAACTGATCTATCTTTCGTTGATTTACCCTAATTACCTTAGAAATAATAATAACTCCATTCAACACATAACACGCTTCATCCGCACTCATCCCGAGTGACCTTGAATCACGAGACCGTGCCGTCTCAAACCCCCCGAACCATTTCATATCTCTCAAATGCTACACAGCAAGTCAACATATTATAGAACATTTTGGGCACCTTCTCTTAAGATGCTACAAAGCTTGGTTCTTAACTTACTTATAGGCTCGAAACCATTAGGCACCACACTATACCCCCCTTTTATTTAATCCATTAGGACAGTTGTTGAGAGCCACCCTCTCTGACTTGGTACCGAATATCATCAACTCCATAAATCTTATAACACATGAATACCCTCTCGACGAAGCACCCGGCGGAATCCCTTCCCTCGAAACCCGCATCCATACAAGGCATAAGTCCTAAATCCTTCCCCAAGTTTGAACATGAGTCAATAAGGCCAACCATAGCATGCCTTCGACGGTCCACTTTCACAAATTACCACTTATGGCCTTTTCCCCTAGCTGCGATAACCCATCAATATGCTAATAACGAGAAACCTCGTAAGTAGTTAACCATGCAACCCAATCGTAAGCGGTGGGACTCTCCACTTAGCTCGAAGCCACTATTACACAACTCTGGAATCCACCAGGATTCTTTATCTCTTATCGATATAACGTTGCACCGTCAATCGCTAAAATTCTTAGAATCATTCTGTAAAACCCCTTTATATACTCTGAATCATCAACCACATTTGCACGATCGATCTCTTTGCTGCATAACCAACAAAATTCTTCGCAGAAGCTTTGCCAACCACGCGACCCCTAACCTGCTCACAGGGAATAACCCACATGTGGAAATCACTTCCCAATATCTTCCAGTGTTGTTGCACGGGGTACAATCACTATGACAACAATAACCCATCCGTAATTCGAGCTCACTCTCTAGCTGCACAAGTCCATTCGCCCATCGTGGACATCAATTAAATGTGTGGAAACATCCTTCCAATTAAAAGTTATGTTGCATCCTTCTACATTTAAGCGGCTCCTTTCGGTTATATCAAATCTCCTGCCGCACAATAACCCCTACTTCAAATTATATCCATAGACCCCAATGACCAATAACTAAAATTCCCAAACCGATCCAAATTCTCCTTAAGATGCATAGTCATCCTACCACCAAGCCCATATGCAACTCCTCCACTCTCCCACTTTGGGCAAACTCACTTCTTTAATCAACTACTCGACTTGCGGCTTTTATACCTGGCCTCCCAAAAATTTTAAACATTAGCTGACACTACCCATATGTCCTTCCTCATACTTTGCTACTCAATTGTTGCCTTAAATAAAATATATCTTCATAGCAGTTGAACCTACAAATCGCTACTAACTTTAAACTTTTCTGATGATCTTCTTTCACGAGTCATCAACACTAGGAACACCGAGTCCATCCTGAACCACTGCACGCCGTGACGTCTGACCATCGCTTCTTCGACACTAATCCACAATATCCTGCCCCAAAGGCAATCGTAGAAAACCGCAACACCGGTAAGTTAACATATTCAATCAAGGACGATGATACCACATCGCCGATGAAAACTCCACCACACTTGAAAATACCAAGTCTCATTCCCCCATCAACCAAAACCTGAACATTATCAGCCTGATTGCCTTTCCCCTGCCAGAATAAAATACTAATTCTCTAGATCATTCACTGAATAAAACTCTCATCAAGTCATTCACTGCCCCGATACGTAGGCAAATATCCTATTTTCATAACAATACTGCGGAACAATTTTTCAAAAGAATCATGGAAACTTGTGCCTAACCTCAGAGCTCTCAGAAGTACCGCTACTGAGCCAAAATAACATAATATCCTTCCACAAGGCGATTATAATATCTCAATAACCCCGCAAGGAGAAACACCCTCACCACATTCGTAGTGCCATAACAATTCTTCAATTCTCGATTTATAACAAGCGCTTTGCATCGCATAAGATTGAGTAGGAAAGAAACAAAGGCATAAGCCTCTTAGGAATCAAATTGCACAATAAGGAATCAAGAAAGGAAGTACTCCTAACAGCTTTGTAGCCTCCCGAAGATAAGTACAGACGTCTCTGTACTGATCCGCGAGACTCTACTAGACTTGATCATGGATCATGAGACCTAAGGGAACCTAGTGCTCTGCTACCCTGTTGTCACGACCCAAAATCTACTAAGGATCATGGTGGCGCCGGACACCGCTGTCAGGGAAGCCAACTGAAATACTTAATTAAATTCTTGTTCTAAAAATTTTGAAAACGCTTCTTTTAGATGATTAAAACAATACTCAGTATATTCCTCCGAATGAATAAGGAAATATTTAAACAACTTTTAAAATTTCTTAATAAACCAAAATACATCCCAGAACCAGGTGTCACAAGTACATGAACAATTTCTAAGAAAAACCAAATACAGTACAACAGATGTCCGGAATACAATTGGACATAAAACATATAGAATCCTGAGAGAGACTATACTAGTTGCGGGTCGCCTCGAGAAAATACAGGTCACCTAGTCTCTATGTAAACCAAGCCGCTATGCCACTATGCCACATATAGACATGTGCAACAAAAATGTACAGCAAGTGTAGTATGAGTACGAAAAAAATATGTACTTAGCAAGTATCTAGTCTAATCTCGAAGAAATAGAGACGAGAGGTCGACTTCAACACTTGCTAGTGGTCAAATAATAATATAATGAAAAAATGAGAAAATTATGGATTTATATGGCAGTTTTAAGTCGCAAAGCCAGAAAATAGGTAAACACATTTAACAAATAATAAAGGATTTTCAAGATTTACTTTTCACTATCTTTATCAATTTATATCAGGCCATGAAAGGCAATATCAACATTTAAAAAATTTCAGGCAAGCAATGTAAGCATGCGCATATCATGCCGAGGTCAATGGCCCGCTCCAACAGAAATATAAATTGTGCATTGTCGAGGGTCGAACGGCTCGAACCACTAGATGCATCTATTGCGCCGCTCGCGAACTATTCTGCGACGCAGTCAGCATAAAATAAACAAACACCCTGCTCGCAAATCATACATGCGACGCATGTACACATAGAGGTACATGCTCAAACAGTCATAAGAATTTATCGGGGAATATTTATCAAAATAAAAGCCAATTATCTTTTAACAACTTAAGAAAATGAAGTTTAATCCTTTTAGAAATTCATTCACTAATTCAACGTGATTTAAGAAATTCAAGATGTCAATAAGTTTACAATTAATTAAAGTATAGCATGTTTTTAGATCCTAGACTACCCGGATAATAGCATAATAGTAGCTACGCACGGGCTCTCGTCACCTCGTGCGTGCGTAGCCCCCACAAATAGGAGTACATAACCGATTAACTCACCTATGCGGAAAATTCCCTCTTACAAGGTTAGAAAGGAGACTCACCTCGCTTTGAACATCCATAACCAACATTCCACGCCCTTCCGAAGACTCGAATCGATACATAACGCTCCAAAACTAGCCAATAATTATGTAAACTCATTAATATATGCTAAGACTCATTATAATCCAATATATAACAATTCCTAACCCCGGTAGAAAAGTTGACAAAAACACCTTCGGCCCCACGTGTCCGGAATCCGAAATTTTTTGAAGATAAAGTTTACTCATAGCCTCACGAACTCAAATATAAGATTTTCTCTAAATTCTATACCCAAAATCGTGATCAAAATCGAAAAATACTAGTTTTCTAGGTTTTTCCTCAAACCACATTTTTTCAACAATTTTTCATGTCTAAATCCATTTATAAACGTTGTATATATTTTTCATGTTTAAATCCATATATAAACATTGTATATACTCAAAACTAGTAGAGATCACTTGCTTTATACTTGGTGATGAAAATGGCACTTCAAAGTTGCTCCAAAATCGGATCCCATGGAAGAAATGAAGTGAAAATGAGTCAAACTTCGATTTTTAAAAGAACCCCACTACCTCCAGCAGTTTCTGCATCTGCAGTTATGATAGCAACCAACACTTTTTTCCGACATGAAAATGAGCATAACTCCCTCATGCGATGTCTAAATTTGACGGCTCTTTTTGCTATGGCTTCATAATTACAATATGGATCTAATAGTTCAATAAAAATTTAATTTGGAGCTCATTTGCTTAATATGGTATCCCTTTATGTCAAAAGAAAAGGCGTTGAAACATCAAATAAGAGCGCGATACAACCCGAAATACATCTGAGGCCCCCGGGACCCCGTAAAATCACGTCAACCCACTCCATAACATAATACGAATCTGCTCGAGGCCTCAAATCATACCAAACAATGGAAAAATTATGAATCAACCTCCAATCTAAGCTTTATCAACTTTAGAATTTCAAACTTCTACTTTGGATGCTTAAACCTACCAAATCACGTCTGATTGACTTCAAATTTTGCACACAAGTCATATTTGGCACTACAGACCTACTCCAACTTTCGGAATCGGATTCCGACCATGATATCATAAAGTCCACTTCCGGTCAAACTTCTCAAAAACCTTCAATTTTCTATCTTTAGCCAAATGACTCCAAAACGACCTACGGACCTCCGAATTCGCTTCCGATCGCGCTCCCAACTGGAGAATAATCATACGAAGCTACTCCGAGATTCGAAATCCCTAACAGATATCGATAACACTGAAATGCACTTCAAGCCAAACTTATTGAATTTCTTCCAAAACTTCCACAATGGGCGCCAAAATGCTCCCGTGTCATTTCCAACTCAATCCGGGCATACGGCCAAGTTCGAAATCATCATACGAACCTGTTGGAACCTTCAGAGCCCGAATCCGAGGTTGTCTACTCAAAATCCCGTCATAGTTAATTCTTTCAACTTCAAGCTTCTGAAATCAGAGTTCTCTCTCCAAATCAACTCTGTACTTCCCGCAATTCAATTCCGACCATGCGTACAAGTCATAATACCTGAAATGAAGCTGCTCATGGCCTCAGACTACTGAACGCCGCGCTAGAACTCAAAACAACTGGTCGGATCATTACAAAAACTGAAAAGAACAAATTGTACAGACTGCATAACAGTTTCTGTTATCTCAACAGCAAACAGAAAAAGAAAAGGCAGTGATTTTAGCTAATACCTTGTTGTTTTTCAAATTATTTTATGCATTTAGATACTAAGTAAACTCAATGAATGGAATGGCAATAATATTTAGGATAGTATCGTTTTTGTCACATGCAATACTAATTAATCAAATTGTGCAACCTTGAAATGCAAGCTTGCAAAATAAGCAATTAATGTGTCACATGCACTACTAATGAAATCGGGGAGATTTGGTTTGGTTGTACATCACATATGTTATTTTAAGTAGATGACATTTTTCATAAGAGAAACATAATACATGAGATCGGTAAAAATACAAAGGAGATCTTTTTAAAGTCATTTTCTTTTATCCAAATCATAAGTGGGGAGGAGATCACTCATCATCAAGTTGTATAACTGGGTCATCCAAGCTTGCAAAATTAATGTGTCACATGCACTACTAATCAAACTGCGTATACTTGTTATCCAGTCTTGCAAACTAAGTAATTAACAAGTGATTAGCTTATTACTTGAATTATGTGTAGACCGCAATTACCAAAATATAACAAGAAATTATAAGCAATTTAATCTGAATTTATAATCACAAAAAAAAAACCTGTAATTTCCTTTATTAAGTGGACAATGCACTAGGTATCATGCCTAGTGGTATATTTGGTTTTAAAAAAAAAATGGACAATGCATAGTTAAGTAGAAAATTCTAGTTGCCATGTGCTTAATATAACCTTTAACTGGAACATGCATCATATGGAAAAAATGGATCCAAAATCAAGTCAACCTTATTCTAAAAAGAAAACCAAAGAAACACATACCACTATAGAGAACGTCTTGGTCAAATCACTTATTTTAAATATTTAATGCAATTTTGTAATTCGGAAATGAAGGAGCAAATGTGTATCCAGAGATCTATGAATTACGCCATTTGGATCGAGCACAAGATATGAGAAATGGGTTGCACGCACTATAGTATTTTAGGCCTACAGTCACCCCCTAGAAAGTGTGGCCTAAAATACAAGAAGTATAGTATTTGGGCAAAGGCAACACTTAACAACTTTACGCAACGCTTTTCGGGGTGACCTAAAGTACCGTAATCTTTGACTACTGGCTACGCTTTAAAAGTGTGACCAATACGATACAAAGGCCACACTTATATTTTCTCATATAGCCACGCTTTTATGAGATAATGTTACACTTATAAATCGTGATCTTTGTCACGTCGCTTATAAAGTGTGACTTCTAGAGCAACATTTATCATTAACATTGCCAGATTGGCAATCCCTAGGGCCACACTTTCTAAGCGTGGAAATTTTGTCTATACTAAAAAGTTATTTTTCAAATACTTATATTAGCCACATTTTTGTGGTTAACAAACTGTATTTGTTTGCATCAAGTTCTCTCTCTCTATCTCTCTCTCTCTCTCCATCTCTCTCTCTCTCTCACACACACACTATATATATGTGTGTGTGTGTGTGAGATCCATTAATTTAAATGATAAGTAATAGAATAAAATAATACAAATACTTATACTTGAAATAAATTTCAACAAAAGAAACATGTTTTGTTTACTCTATAGTAATAAAACGGTGTTGGTTCAAGAAAGTCACTAGCAGACCTCTACAAAATCAAATGTACTCATATTTATTGTGTCAACAAAAATAAAAAACTTATTGAAAAGGTCTTCACCATTAACTTTAAGGATTCAAATTGATTTGTGGCCACCATTTCTAATTGCATCACCTGTATTTTTCTACACATTCAAAATGAAATTAAAAATTAGGAATATATATATATATATATATATATATATATATATATATATATATATATATATATATATATATATATATATATATATATATATATATATATATATATATATATATATATATATATATATATATATATATATATATTACTAAGAACTAAATGAGTAGTTATCTCTGACTAGTTATCTGCATAAAGAGTAAGAATGAGTTACAAAGTTATCTGCATAGAGTAAGCGTGAGTAGATATATTACAAAGATTGATTTTTATGGCACAAGTACTAGAACTAGCACAAGATCTCAAACATCACTTATCCATTAATTTTCCACATTTCCCTATTATATAGCCTATTGTTCAGTGTCTATTACAGGTCAATTTTACATGCTTAAGAATCTTGATATTTTCTTTTTGTGCTTCAAATTATTACATTAAACCTTATGTGCTTATCAAGAAATCATTATACATGAACTTAAAATATTTACAGATAACACTGTTTCAAAATAATCTCCTCAATGAAAAAAAATACCTATTGATATACCAATAACCAATTCTGTAAATATTTTTTCTATAGTCTACTTTCAAACATTATGACCCCTGGAATCTTAGTCATGGCAATAGATTCAGTTTTCTATCACACACTTATAGAAAGCATGATTTTCTAAGTTACTTAAGATTGAGGTAGTTTTAGAAATTGTAAAATATAAATACATTTCCAATACTTGGGCATGAGTTGAGCCAGAAGAATGTGGTAGATTTTTGCCTCTCATAGCTCGTGCACTACTTGCATCAATCGGTGAAGGAATATTAGATCCAGCACACCCTTGTATATCATAAAAATCTAGTCTAGGGTTGTTTTTCACCAATTGACTAAAAAAACATCGCATTTTTTCCTTCGCCCCTTTATTTCTTCCTTTAGAGAAGTTATTTTGTTGGCATGCTTTTGTTGAAGCTTGGTGATTTCTTTATCTTTTTTCAAAGAGCATGTCGTCACCGATTGTCACGACCCTAGTTCACTAATTGTGAACTTATCAAGACGGCACCCAGTCTTCGCGACAAGGTAAGCCTAACACATTGCGACAAGCTTGGCACATACACTTCAACTCAAAATAATGTAACAACCTTCGAGACCCGGAAACCCATGGGCAACACAAGCTAAGAGTAAAAACATAACATACTGCTCTAATATCCGGAAGTGTCTACAACAGCTGAATACATGAATGAAACTGCCAACTAAAAGGTGGAATAGAAGGGGGATCTTCGGATCTGCAGACGCGGCAGATGCATACCTCAAGTCTCCAAGTGTAGCTCCAGAATCACTGATAGCGCGCTCGACCAGAAGTACATGGATCTGCATAACAAAAGTGTGCAGAAGAGTAGAGAGAACACCACAACGGTACTTAGTAAGTGTCAAGCCTAACCTCGATGGAGTAGTGACGAGAAAGGTCGAGGCCCTACTGAGATAAACATAAGGATAGATAGGAAATGAATAAACAATAAGGAATACAGTAGATCACGTGTATCTAACAGAACAATAACTAGAATGGAACAGGCTACAAGTACAATCTACGAATACAAGAACAATCACTTAAAAATCAGGATGCCACATGGAGTTCGGGAATTGAACCAGCAATCCATTCTTACCAATATTTGAGGATCTTACGGGAATCGAACCCGCAGTCCATCATACCAATATCAGAGGATCTACCGGGAATTGAACCTGTAGTCCATCATATCAATAACAGATGCTCTCCCGGGAATTTAACCTGTAGTCCATCATATCAATAATAGAGGATCTCCCGGGAGTTGAACCCGTAATCCGTCATACCAACAACAGAGGATCTCCTGTGAATTGAACTCGTAGTCCCAATCGTAAACACATCACAACAACTCAATATTTAACAAATAGAAGCCAAGTACAAACAACAAGTAGGGATCTAGAGTCTAGCATGCTCACAAAAAGGACAGATATTGCAATTTAGTCAATTAGAGCAAATAAATTACTAACATGCTTTCCCAAAGCTAAAACAAGTGAAATTGCATTTTTAACAACTAAATAGGTGAAATGGATTTTTCAACAACTAGCACAAGTGCATGCCCGTCACCTCACGCACAAGGCATTTAAGCAACAATAAATATATCCTAAGGGGAGAGGTCGCCGGCACAAAGCTAGACAAGTCATTTACCTCGAACCAGTACAAAACCGCTAAGAAACAATGCCCTTTCCACGAGTATCCGACTTCGAGTGGCCCAAATCTATTCAAACCAAATACATATTGTAAATAACATTGCAAGTAACTAATTACACTGTTAAAATTAAAGATAAGGCACGAAAATAGGCTAAATGACCAAAATGCCCCTCACGCCAACGTCTCGGAATCGAATAATTTGTACATTTTCGGAAACCCCGTACTCTCACGAGTCTACCCACATAAAATCTCCCAAATCGAATGTCATATGCCCCTTCAAATCCTCACAAATAGGTCTAAGAACTTTACCCAATTTTCATTTGAAATCCGAAATTAAAGCTTGAATTAGAGATTAGATTAGTGGGTAATAATCATATGGGAGTAAGGAATCGTTACCCAATAGTTGACTCTGAAAATCCCTCGAAAAATCTCCCAAAACTGAGCTCTCTAGCTTGAGTTTGATAAAAATGGAAGAACCCTCGTTTTTGAAAAGTTTATAATTATTCTGATACTTTGTTCAATGTGATTGCAGGAACACGTCTGTGATCGCGGAGAGTAAAATTGAAGGGCCCTGAAAAATGGTCTATGCAAACGCAGGAATAGGACTGCGATTACGGAAGGGAAGGAAACGCACCTATGTGATCGCATTAAAGGCCTTGCGATAGCGTAGAAGGAGTTGGGCTATGAGACACCGGCTAAGCTAACTTAGTGTAATCACGGGAAGGAGTTTGCGATAGTGGAGAAGGGGAAACAGCAGCTATGCGATCGCAGGAAGAGTTGTATGATCGCATTGAAGGAAAAGGGTCCACCTATGAAATTCCACTACGTCATCCTATGGATGAGGATACGATCGCAGAGAGTAAAAGTCTGCAACACATATTGCAGAAAATCAGTAACTGTTTGTCAACACAAAATGCCCCGTTGGGCATCCAAAACACACCCGAGGCCCCCGAGACCTCAACCAAACCCACGAACATATCCCACAACATCATTCAAACTTTTACCAATCCGTAAACCACCTAAAACAACGCCGAAAACTCAAATTAATCAATGATTTGAACTTAGGAACTTCAAAACATAACCAAACTTGCTTTCGATTCAAAACCTAACCAAAACACGTCCGATTGACCTAAAATTTTGCATGCACGTCCGAAATGACATGAAGGTACTATAGAAACTTCCGGAATCCCGTTCCGACCCCCGAATCAAAAATTTACTATCGGACTGGAAACTTCAAAATTCTAACTTTCGGCATCTCTAGCCTAAATGAGCTACGGACATCCAAAATACATTCTGAATACTCTCCCAACTCTGAAATCACCTAACAGAGCTAACGGGAGCATCGGGTTTCCACTCCGAGGTCGTCCTAGCAGTGTTCTCGTTAAGGACCGTTTCTCAACACTAAGCTCTAAATTAGGGACTAAGAGTCCCAAAATACTCCAAATTCCATTACCAAACATCCCGGCAAACCAAAATTGCATAAATGAACTTAGGGGAAGCAGTTAATGGGGAAATGGGGCGTAAATTCCAAAGACGACCGGCCGGGTCATCACATCCTCCTCCACTTAAACATTCGTTCATCCTCGAACGAGCATAGAGAACATACGTGAAGTAGAAAAAAGATGAGGGTATCGGCTGCGCATATCCCGCTCGATCTCCCAAGTTGCCTCCTTGGCCGGTTGACCCCGCCACTAAACCTTTACTGAGGCTATATCCTTTGACCATAGCTTTCGGACATGCCTGTCTAATATTGCCACTGGCTCATCAACATAGGACAAGTCATTGTCCAACTGGATTAAAGTGAACTCCAACAAGTGAGACGGGTCACCGTGATACCTTCGGAGCATCGAAACATGAAATACCGGATGAATCCCTGCCAAACTGGG
Organism: Nicotiana benthamiana; assembly: GCA_034376525.1. NCBI lineage: Eukaryota > Viridiplantae > Streptophyta > Magnoliopsida > Solanales > Solanaceae > Nicotiana > Nicotiana benthamiana. Next base: position 68,297,674 of record CM067334.1, on the reverse strand, counting down.
AGGTAAATAAAGCTCATAAGCAACCTTCCTAATCTCAATCAAAATCTCAAATGGGCCAATGAACCTAGGGCTCAACTTCCCCTTCTTTCCAAACCTTATGATGCCTTTCATAGGCGAGACCCAAAGCAAAACGCGCTCACCAACCATAAAGAAAACATTATGAAACTTCCAGTTCGCATAACTCTTCTGTCTGGATTGGGCCGTACGGAGTCTATCCTGAATCACCTTAACCTTCTCAACCGCATCCTGAACCAAATCAGTGCCCAAAAGCCTGGCCTCACCCGGCTCAAACCAACCCACCGATGATCTTCATCTCCTACCATATAAGGCCTCATAAGGCGCCATCTGAATACTGGACTGATAATTGTTGTTGTACGCAAACTCAGCTAATGGCAAGAACTGATCCCAAGACCCTCTAAACTCAATCGTGCATGCACGGAGCATATCCTCAAGAATCTGAATAGTGTGCTCGGACTATCCGTCCATCTGAGGGTGAAACGTTGTACTCATGGTCACCCGGGTACCCAACTCGTGCTGCACGGCCCTCCAGAACAGTGATGTAAATACTGAACCCCTGTCTGAGATGATAGAAAGTGGAATGTCGTGCAGACGGACAATCTCCCTAATGTAAATCCATGCTAACTGCTCCGTTGAGTAAGAAGTACGCACCGGAATGAAATGAGCGGTCTTGGACAGCCGATCCACAACAACCCAAATAGAATCAAACTTCCTCGCCGTCAGGGGAAGACCAGTCACAAAATCCATAGTGATATTCTCCCATTTCCACTCCAAAATCTCCATCTGCTAGAGTAGCCCTCCCAGTCTCTGGTGCTCGGACTTTACCTGCTGACAGTTGAGGCATCCAACTACAAATTCTACTATGTCCTTCTTCATCCCCCTCCACCAGTAATGCTGCCTCAGATCCTGATACATCCTCGCGGCACCCGAATGGATGGAGTACCGCGAGCTATGGGTCTCGGTCAATATCAACTCCTGAATATCATCAACATCAGGTACACAAATCCAACCATGCATCCTCAATACTCTGTCATCTCCAATAGTCACATCCCTAGCATCGCCATGTCGAACTGTGTCCCTGAGGACAAGCAAATGAGGGTCATCATACTGCCGCTCCCTGATTCGATCAAACAATGAAGACCGAGAAACCGCATGGGCTAGAACCCGGCTGGGCTCAGAAAGTTCATATCTTACAAACTGACTAGCTAAGGCCTGAACATCCATCGCCATAGGCCTCTCTGAAGCTGGTAAATATGCCAAACTCCCAAAACTTTTCGCCCGGTGGCTCAAGGCATCGGCTACCACAGTAGCCTTGCCTAGGTGATAAAGAATAGTAATATCATAATCCTTCAGTATCTCCAACCATCTCCTCAAGCGCAAGTTCAGATCCTTTCACTTGAACAAGTGCTGCAAGCTTCGATGATCCATATAAATCTCAGAAGGCACGCCGTACAAATAATGACGCCAGATTTTTAAGGCCTGAACAGTAGCAGCTAACTCAAGGTCATGGACAAGATAGTTCTTTTCATGTACCTTCAACTGTCTGGACACGTAGGCAATCACCATACCATCCTGCATCAACACCGCTCCAAGTCCAACTCGTGAGGCATCACAATAAACCATATAGGACCCCCGGACCAATAGGCAAAATCAGAATAGGGGTCGAAGTCAAAGCCTTCTTAAGATTTTGGAAGCTCGCCTCGCACTCGTCTGACCACTGAAAAGGATCACCCTTCTGGGTCAATCTAGTCATAGGGGCTGCAATCAACGAGAACCCCTCCACAAAATGACGGTAATACCCCACCGGGCTAAGGAAACTGCAGATCTCTGTATCTGAGGAGGGCCTGGGCCAACTCTTCACGACCTCCACCTTCTTTGGATCCACCCGAATGTCCTCACTCGATACCATGTGGCCTAGGAATGCCACAGAACTCAACCAAAACTCACATTTTGAGAACTTTTCATATAATTTCTTTTCCCTCATGGTCTGAAGCACTGTCCTCAGGTGCTGCTCATGATCTTCTTGGCTCCGGGAGTATACAAGAATATCATCTATGAAAACAATGACAAACGAGTCGAGATAGGGCCTGAATACACTGTGCATCAAATGCATAAAAGCTATCGGGGCGTTGGTCAGCCCAAATGACATGACAATGAACTCATAATGACTATTTCTGAAAGCAGTCTCTGGGATATCCGCCTCCCGAGTCTTTAGCTGGTGATAACCTGAGCGCAAATCAATCTTAAAAAATACTTGTGCGCCCTGAAGCTGGTCAAATAGATCATCAATACGAGGCAAAAGATATTGGTTCTTCACAGTACTTTGGTCAACTGACGATAATCGATACACATGTGCATAGAACCATCCTTTTTCTACACAAACAAAATAGGAGCAACACATGGTGAAATACTGGGTCAAATAAAACCCTTATCAAGCAATTCCTGTAACTGATCCTTCAACTCCTTCAACTCAGGAGGAGCCATACGGTAAGGAGAAATAGATATGGGCTGAGTGCCCGACAACAAATCAATACCAAAATCAATGTCTTGATCGGGTGGCATGCCGGGAAGATCAGCTAGAAACACATCGGTGAAATCTCGTACTACTGGGACAGAGTCAACAGAAAGGGTATCAGCACTGACATCTCTAACATAGGCCAAATATGTGGCGCACCCCTTCTCTACCATACGCTAAGCTTTAAGAAAGGATATAACTCTATTGGGAGTGTGATCAAAAGTACCACTCCACTCAATATGTGGGATACCTGGCATAGCCAGCGTCACGGTCTTAGTGTGACAATCAAGAATAGTATACTGGGGCGACACCCAGTCCATGCCCAAGATAATATCGAAATCGACTATATCAAGTAATAAAAGATCCGCTCTGGTCTCAAAAGCACGAATAGTAACCAGACACGACTGATATACGCGATCCACAACAAGGGAATCTCCCACGGGAGTAGAAACATAAAAAGGAGAGCTCAAGGTCTCTCGGGCTATACCCAAATGTGGAGCAAAATAAGATGACATATAAGAATAAGTAGAGCCTGGATCGAATAGAATCGATGCCTCTCTGTATCTAACCAATATAATACCTGTGATAACCGAATCAGAGGCGACAGCCTTGGCACGATAATGGCATAAAATCTTGCCCGGCCCCTACCTCAAGGGAGACCTCTATCTCCCCGATCCCCTCCCCTAGCTTGCTGGGCAGGTGGGGTGGCATCTAGAGCTGGAACAATGGCATGCCGACCCATGTGGAGCATTCTGAGGCTGTGGAGTCTGAGAAGGCACACTCCTCCCACGTCCGGGGCACTCTCTAACCAAGTGGCGGGTATCCCTGCACTCATAACAAGCTTTGGGTGGGTGTGGCGGCTCTGACTATTGGACCCTCCCCTGCTATACTGACCTCTGGAGATACCCTGCGCATGAGGCACACCAGAAATTGGAGGTGCATAATAAGGCTTCTGAGATTTGGGAGGAGCCGGAGTACTGCTGGGTGAAGGAACAGCTCAGTGAACTAGGCGACCCGTATAGCCCCTACCATGACGTCCTTCTCCCGAAGTACGGATACCAGCAAAATGACCAGACTCTCGAGACCTCTTGGCCTCTCTCTCCTCTCGCTCTCTGGCATGCATACCCTCTATCCTCCTGGCTATACTCACTACCTGCTGATATGGTATATCCATTTCCAACTCTCGCGACATGCCAGACCCGATGGGAGGAATAAGACCCTCGATAAAACTATAAACCCTCTCACGAACAGTAGCCACCAAAGCAGACGCAGGCCTATCCAATCTAGTATAACAGATGGCATACTAAGAGACAGTCATAAGTCCCTAGCGCAAGTGCTCAAACTCCGCGTGCCATGCATCTCGGAGGCTCTCGGAAACAAACTCCCTCTGAAACATATCTGAAAACTGAGTCCAAGTCAGGGAGGCAGCCTCGTCCGGACTGTCTAACTCAAAGGTGTGCCACCAGTCATAGGCGGCTCCCCGAAGCTGGAAAGCTGCAAAGGAAACCCCACTCAAAGCAGTAATACCCTTGGTCCAAACATGCGGTGACAATCCTCCAAAAACCCCAAAGCATCATCTGTAGATAGTGCGCTGAAAATGGAAGGGTCATACTTCTTGAACCTCTCCAATCTACGCTGCTCATCCTCCGAAGTAGGTGCGCCATCCTCGGGACGAATCGGTACCGCATCAGGAATTGGTCCCATACGCACCCTCTACTCTGCAGTGCGGGCTGCGGGCGTCTTGGATCCTCCCCGGGCTTGGGACATAGCTGTAGGAAGTACAAGCGACCCCTCCTGTGACAGCGTGGTATACATGCTCATAAACTACGCCAATGCCTCTTGGACAGCTAGGGTAGTGGTGGTTGTGGGCGTCTATGGTGCCTGAGTCCTGACTGGGTCCACTGGTGGCACCTCAGCGGATGCTCGCGTAGGTGCTCTGGCTGAACCCCGTGCACGTCCACGACTCCTGCCCGGCCCCTGCCTCTAGTAGCTACAGGAGGGGGTGCGGGTGCCTGATCGTCCTGGGTCGTGCGTCTCCTCACCATCTGTAAGAGAATAGAAGACAGAAGTTTAGAATCGATGTCAAAATCATTACACGACAAGGAATTCAATAAAGTGAAGATTTTTCCTAAACAGTTACATAGCCTCTCGTAGATAAGTACAAACGTCTTCGTACCGATCAGCGAGACTCTAATAAACCGGTATGTGTCCCGTGACTCCTATGAACCTAGAGCTCTGATACCAACTTTTCACGACCCAAGTTCACCAATCGTGAACCTGTCATGACGGCCCCAGTCTTCGCGACTAGGTAAGCCTAACACATTGTAGAAATTCAACAACCTTTACGAAAAATGGCAAACAAATACTGATTAACATAAGAAAAGGTATAGAGTGTTGTTTGGCACATACACTTCAACTCAAAATAATGTAACAACCTTCGAGACCCGGAAACCCATGGGCAACACAAGCTAAGAGTAAAAACATAACATACGGCTCTAATATCCGGAAGTGTCTACAACAGCTGAATACATGAATGAAACTTCCGACTAAAAGATGTAATAGAAGGGGGATCTTCGGATCTGTGGATGCGGCAAATGCATACCTCAAGTCTCCAAGTGTAGCTCCAGAATCACTGATAGCGCGCTCGACCAGAAGTACATGGATCTGCATAACAAAAGTGTGCAGAAGAGTAGAGAGTACACCACAACGGTACTTAGTAAGTGTCAAGCCTAACCTCGATGGAGTAGTGACGAGAAAGGTCGAGGCCCTACTGAGATAAACATAAGGATAGATAGGAAATGAATAGACAATAGGGAATACAGTAGATCACGTGTATCTAACAAAACAATAACTAGAATGGAACAGGCTACAAGTACAATCTACGAATACAAGAACAATCACTTAAAAATCAGGATGCCACATGGAGTTCGGGAATTGAACCTGCAATCCATTCTTACCAATATTTGAGGATCTTACGGGAATCGAACCCGCAGTCCATCATACCAATATCAGAGGATCTCCCGGGAATTGACCGTAGTCCATCATATCAATAACAGAGGATCTCCCGGAAATTTAACCCGTAGTCCATCATATCAATAGTAGAGGATCTCCCGGGAGTTGAACCCGTAGTCCGTCATACCAACAACAGAGGATATCCCGTGAATTGAACTCGTAGTCCCAATCGTAAACACATCACAACAACTCAATATTTAACAAATAGAAGCCAAGTACAAACAACAAGTGGGGATCTAGAGTCTAGCATGCTCACAAAAAGGACAGATATTGCAATTTAGTCATTTAGAGCAAATAAATTACTAGCATGTTTTCCCTAAGCTAAAACAAGTGAAACTACATTTTTATCAGTTAAATAGGTGAAGAACACATTCTAAATAAGTCAAGTAAAGTGGATTTTTCAACAACTAGCAAAAGTACACGCCCGTCACCTCGCGCACAAGGCATTTAAGCAACAATAAGGATATCCTAAAGGGAGAGGTCCCCCACACAAAGTTAGACAAGCCACTTACATCGAACCGGTAGAAAATCGCTAAGAAACAATGCCCTTGCCACGAGTATCCGACTACGCGAAGCGTCGGTATCGCGACCAATCGAAGCAGTCGCCCCCGACCTACGGAAAGCAAGCTGGGGAGCCCTCCTACGACGTGAACGTCCTGACCAGGAAAAGAAGAAGGTTCAAAGATAGGAAACTGAAAACTACCAAAGAAGAGCAATACAGCAAGCTGGATTATTGCTATCGGCCGGTCTACGGCCATGGACCTCCCAGAAAGATGCCAACATGCGAATTCCTGCTGTAACAGGGAGCATGGCCTCAACCCACTCACGGATTCCAAGAGCGGTGCTGGCGGCGCACTTCCAGCTGCGGCACAAGAAGAAGGTCAGTACGTACAAACATGAAACAGGGCATTTAACCAAAGAAATCAAGACCAGCGTAAAAGAAGCTTACGTGCATGGTTCCACTCCTCCGGGAAGTTAGTAGCGCAAGCCACCAGGTGCTCAGTCCTGATGTAGAAAAAGTGCTCATAAGGACGGGTATCGACCTCGTCATCAAGCTCCGCGGTTAAGCCGTCGGCTCCACGAGGGACCAACCGAATCATGGTACTCCATACCCTCTAGGGAGCATAGAGGGTCAGTACATGCCGCAGGGTGATCTCCCTCCGTTCCAACCTCGCATATTTTATGAGCATCGCCAGTAACTTGTAGCAGGAAGGGACGAGTTGACCTGGGCATACCCTGTATTAGTGACAGAAGTCCACCACTAACATTGGGAGGGGAAGCTTGAATCCTAGCTTGAAAGGGTAAGCGTAGAAGACGCAGTACCCTCGGCAGTCGATGTGAACCCTCTCCCTGCTCCCGGCAAGGACGATATCAGCAAAATGAGGGAGGTAGCATTGATCCCTTAGTTAGGCAAGGCCCACCTCCCCCATCACGGGGGCTTTATCCACTTGGTCCTTTCTTTCGGGGTAGGAGAAATCAGTCGCGGGCCTCCGGGCAGAGAAAGAATGTCAGTCGCCAACGGGAGCCTGTCAATACCTGCCGAATCGGCGGTTCACACCACTGCAGATGAGCTCTCGGCTGCCGGAACCACCACCGGAGCAATATCGGAACGGGAAATGCTTGCCATTGTTAGTATATTGAAAGAGGGAGAGCACAGTTCACCGGAAAAGCAAGGGAAGACAGAAATCTGACGATAATCGATAAAGAAGCGAAAGATGAATTAACCTGAGAACAAGAAAGTTATCTCTCTCTGAATTTCACTCAAACGAATATCGGAAAGGTGATAACTGAAGGGTACAACCCCTTATTTATAGACGAGGCACAAATGGCTTTCACGAATCCCAAAGGTCACCATTAACCGCCCGACCAACTGCAAATCGGTTCAGGACTACATTAACGGTATCATTATGACAGCAACCACGGAACGGACATTCAACCGTCAGTCGGCACGCCGCCCGTGAAACGATAATAACATCCCCAAGATGCAAAAGCACGCCCCATCCGTTACTAAGCGTATGACGTCCCCTACTAGCGGAAAGCCTGGTCGTATCCCAGTCAAACATGTGTTATCGGCTATGGACGTCTCTAGATCAATAGCAGCTACGGCCATCTCCAAAGTAAAAACGGCTACGGCCATCTCCAAAGTGCAAACGGCTACGACCATTTTCAAAGTAAAAACAGCGCCGACCATTTTCAAAGTAAAAACGGCTACGGCCATCTTCAAAGTAAAAATGGCTACGTCCATCTCCAAAGTAAAAATGGTTATGGACATCTCCAAAGTGCGAACGGCTACGGCCATTTTCAAAGTAAAAGTGGCTACGACCATCTCCAAAATACAAACGACTATAGCTAACGGCAAGATCTGCTCATCAAGTTCGGTCGGTCACCCGAACTCAATAAGCGGAGGGACTATCTATATGGGTCAAAATTAGACTCACGATCAATAGTGTGTCCAGATATCTCTTAAGCTTTGGGTTAATGAAAAGTATAACTATCGACCGACCAAAGTATTCCAAGGCTATTCCACCTAACTAGCAAATAGCAGGGCCACAACGTATTCACCGTCAACAAACATCCTCTCGATGCAGCCACGACCGCCTGTTGCCAACTGGCAGGATCCAGATCTATAAATACTATGAGAGAGAATCCTAAAAAGGAGGGGCTGCTTCTTCTCTCTCTTCATACCTACTTCCAAGAGAAGAGAATAGACATCATTGTAAGGCTCTGAACCTCTCCATGGGAAGACAGACCTAACCAATATCATTAATAAAAGATCTTCACCCTCTTCACCTTAATCATTAACTGTTGTCTCTTGTATTTTATTCATTTGGTTTATTTATTTATTACGATCTGCTATGATTGGCCCTCCGTCGATTTTAATTGATTTATGCTTAATAAGTGTATGAGAACTTTGAGCTAAATAGAAAGAACGGAAAAGGGTCAGAACTGCCCCTAACGTATTGACGCCAGTTTAAAAATGCCCTCCGTTAACCTATTTACCGTTAAAATTCTGGCATATTTGTGCCCCTAAATCTAACAAGACAGTTTAAAAAATGCCCTCCGTTAACCTATTTTGAAAAAAATGTCCCTGCCGTTTTAAATATAAGTACAGTCAGTTGTTAGACTTAGGGGCACAAATATGCCACATTTTTAACGGTAAGGGCATTTTCTTCAAAATAGGTTAACGGGGGACATTTTTAACCTGGAGTCAATACGTTAGGGGCAGTTCTAACACTTTTCCTTAGAAAGAAAGATACAAAGCCTTAGTTCGTCTCGGTAATTTAACAGTTGAAGACACAAACATCGAATACAAATTGATGGGGTGTGGAATTCTCCTTAATATATCATATTGTATTGTATAGTAACTAGCATTAAAGTACTTAATTTCAAGTTTCTATATCGTATTTATTTATTATAGTAGTAGAGTATTTAATACAATACATTACAATACAAAAGTAAGTTAATACAATATGAAAACAAGTTGACGGATTTACTATACGATACATTTAATTTCAAGTAACTACTAGTATAGTACTTAATATATTTAGATTTAATACGTCCTATTTAAAATTTGTTTTTAAGATTAGAATTAGCTTCAGTTTCCAAATATTTTGCTTTTCCAGATATTAGTAGAAAAAGAATTAAGCTTTATCCTTTCCAATGTTTATGTGAGAAGCAATTTAATTTGCTTTATATCGGAAACAGCCTTTCTACTCCTTCAGGATATGGATAAAGTTTGCGTATACACCACTGGTTGTTGTTGTTGTATTGCTTAGTTAAAAATAGTGCAGCTTTGGATGTTGCTCTCATGTCATTATTAACACAAAATCTTAGTGTGAGACAGTATAATCTGAAATGTAGCATTATTAAAATCAAATTTTGATTCTTTTACGATACTTAAAGGATTATAATTCCGAACTTATAAATTTTAAATTATGGCTTTGTTTTTTATAAGCAACACACAAAAGCAGATAGTGTTTCTTATTACATCTCCATTATATATAACTAGTTAATTTGCCCGTAAAAGATCTCATTAAATCTATGAAATTATAATTTCATAATACTATTAGATTACAAAAAGATATTTAAAACTCATTATTTTTCATTATCGTCCTAGAGCGAGAACGCAACATTGACCAAAAAAGGAAATTGATGAATATTCACTATCACATTACAAATACTAACTCGCACTTTCTTGATCACACCAGCATTTGTTGGCCCTATCTTATTTTCTGCAGTTATCTTTTGTTTAATTAATACTAACATATTATTGTAGCAGTAATTAATAGCTTAATGAGTATTCAAATGAATTAGCAAAGACGTATTGGCTTGAAAACAAGTACAATCAATTTACTTTTTTCACATAGATTGTCTCTATAAATTCTGCAAAACTCATTTTATAATTCATAGAACATAACTTGATGTGAGTAAATTTTTTATCTAAAAGTAACATAAAATATTTAATACTATATTTCGTATACAAAACTCCAAAGTACATGAATAATATCATAAAGAACTTTATACGTCTCACTATATTATCAGTTATACATAAATAATACAGAGTGTATTAGAGAAAACATTTTTTTATTTAAACATATTATAAATTATTTTAGAAGAGAATCAAATTCAACATGTAAATAGGGAGTATATTAAATGTTCATGTTGGACTTATATAAAGCTCTTACTCTATATATCACAGGTTAATTTATAGTTGATTCGTGTAATTTTTTCATAATTTCTTTAAAAAGCCATACCTAAGAAAGAAGAAAAAATAATAAAAAAAAAGAAAAATTTTCAAATATAATGAGTAAATATAAAAGGGAAAAAAGAAAAAGCAAAAAGACCTTTTATCTTGCAAGCCTGAGGACTTATTCGAGGATTTATCTTATAAGCTTGAGAACTCTTCACATTCCTTTTGGTATCGACCAAAATAAATTCCTATAATGTGTTGAGGAACGCTAAATAACAGAAGTAACATTTTCCAATTACAACAATTGTTAGTACAAAACACCTTTAACATACCCTTGCTAGACACACCAAGCACAACTAACACACACCGAAAGCATCCTTCAAAAACTAATATAAATTGGGAAAAGATTTAGAGAGCGTAATTTAGTTATCCATAGAACCGAAAAATACAAAGACATGCATTTTATAGTCAGATCGTGAGGGGAAGTTGAAGAAAACATTCTTTGCCTTTCCTAGTGCTTTAAGCCGTTTGAAATTATTGACTCTCTAAATTCTTTGCAAACTACAATTATGTTATTTGGTGTCATAAAGAAGCAATTATTAAATTAATAAAGCAGCAGTAAACTTCCTTGTCTGTATTTGTTAAGGAATATGAAACGTTGAGGCAGTAATAATTGAGGCATTCATTCTTACTAATGAGGAAAAAATAGGGAGAGAAGGCAAAAAAAAAGAGAAAAAAGATAAATAAATTTCTTGACCAAAGAGAGGTGCCAAGTCATCTTTTCTATTCCCTCCTTTATATATAGATATATAGATATAGATTTTTATTCCCTCCTTTATATATAGATATAGATGCTTAATAGTTAATACTTTACATTAATTGAAAAAATGATTCAATGAAGAAGCTAAAACAATGATTTTTAATTTCACCAATCAGGAAAATAAAAAATCGAGGTGGTTTAATTCTATGCAATCAAGTCACAAAGTTTCTTGACACTTCCATCTTCCAAGCTGAACACGGGATATCTGCTATCTCCCTACCGGATAATTCTATGCATCAAGGCTTGGATATATAACAAGACATCACCTAGTGTTTTTGCTTTACGCATCCTTACCCCTACCTTAGACGAGCAGAGAGACTTTTTCCGATAGACCCTCAGCTAAAAAAGATGATTAAACCTGAACTAGAGTTCATGAAATATGATCGATTTTCTTATCCTTCTTAAGTGTACTGGCCACCTTGACTAATTCCACGAGATACCTGCTACCTCCCACAACACCTATTAACTTTGTTCACCATGACATCGATAGATAGGAAGACTTCACCTAGTGTTTTTGCCCTCCGCTAAGATTTGAACCTAAACTAGAGTATACCCTTTTGTTTGCAACATTCAATTGCACCATCAAACATTTCCTCAAGGCCATACTTGTACTTGAATCTAGTATCCACCAAAACTTCGACAGATAGGAAGACATCACCTAGTGTTTTTGCCTTACACTGAGATTTGAACCTGAACTAGAGTATACCCTTTTGTTTGCAGCATTCAATTGCACCATCAAACATTTCCTCAAGGCCATACTTGTACCTGAATCCAGTGTCCAAAAGTTTCTTTGATGAAAGGCTAGGGTGCTTAAGCCCTCCAATCTCCCTCAAGGAACTGAAAAGAGGTCAATATAAGTTGAATTATTTTCATTTTTACTCAATCTCGGAGGGAAAAAACATAGCAAAAAGGAGTGTAACTGGAACTCACTCGGCATCAGGTATTTGGTATTCAGGATACCTTGTTGAAAGGAACTTAAATAGCTCATCTGGTGTAACTTCTACGGCAGAGCAAATATACCTCCCTTTTGCTTTACTATACTCTAGAAGGAATATATATGCATTGGCAACGTCGTCTACATGCACGAATGGGGTAAGCGAGGGATACTTCATACAATTTTCCTGATTACCTGCATAAGTCAGAAGACATGATAAAAAGAGAGGCTTAATATTGAGCAAGTTCCCCATGATAAGCTGATTCAGCACAACATTTAAAAGAAAACTAGCTATCTTAGCACACTCAGAAGTGATGCATGTTAAACAGTGGAAAAAAGATGTGATGCTTTTTAGCTATTTATCCAAAAGAAAAGATAGAACACACACAAAGAAATAATTAGAACAATGAATAAGATGAACAAATTAGATGGTGCAAACATCTTGTCCAGAATGAAAAAGAACATGCTTCTTGGTGCAATGAACAAACCAGAAAGCTTTCTGAAATGAGGTGATTATGGGCAAAACTAGTAGAAGCCTTTCTGAAATATCACCATTGGATCAGATTAACCACATCATTAAATGAGAAATGATGAAGAAAATTATTTGAGTCATCTACGAATAAGGAGTTGACTACGCCTTTTGAAGAAATGGAAGTGGAAGGAGGGTGCTTCTCAGCTAGAGTTGGGGGTGAGGTTGCTATAGTGGCTAGGGTGATTGTACGGCTGGACAAGAAAGATGAGTTCAAAAACTGCTCAGAACAACACACGCTTATATCAAAGAAGAGAGGAAAACAAGGATACCGGTCTCAGCAGTTGTATCGCAAAATATAAGTGCTGCAACAAACATGTGACGTTAACTGCCTTTATCAAGCGCTTTGAGATAATGTCCTGCTCAGAAATATCAAAAAGTTTTATCTTTCCTATATGTTCCATACAGGTAAAATCCTGCTCTTTATATCCATCAACTACACCACCAACAATAACAACAACATACCTAGTATTAGCCCACACCGTAATCAACTACAACCGTAATCACAAATATTTTTCCTCACTATAGTTGAAGAACTTAGAAATAGATTTTGAGAGGGCTCATGAGCAACTAAAAGTCATCCATTGATTATTTGACATGAGAAAGTTACAGAAATTGAAGAGCAAAAGGGGCATACCAAAAATCATCGCCATGGCTGATCGTAATGACTCTGGGAATCGAGGACTCAAGAAGGGACCATGTATCCAACTAGGAATAACAGTCACCAAATCAAGTCCATGCTTCTCAGCAAATTCAAGAGCAGCCTTTTCCGCTAACGTCTTACTAATCACATAAGAAGCTGTAGATATAGGCTTTAAGGTTTTCATGACACTGGTATCAGACCATGAGTTTTCATTCACTGTATCTAAACCTTTATCATAAAACACAAGTGTTGTTCTGCTGGAAGTGTAAACAACTCGTTTTACTGTTTTTGACTTGAGGCATTCGCGTAAAATGCCCAATGTTCCATCAACTGCTTCTCTTATCTTTTCATCTTCAATTTCTTGGTCGCCAAAATTCATCGGATGAGCAACGTGAAATACTCCAACGCATCCTTCAATGGCTGCACTAAAGCTTTCCGGTTTGTCCAAATCAGCACTAAATATTCGTAGCCTTTTGGATGCACCGGGCAAGTTAGTGAGGTAGCTAACATCTGTTTTATGACCTAAAAATTCATTCAAAGTTTTTTCATCAGATTACACTTTTACCTTAAAAGACAACTAATAGAATCAGCGGAAATATTAACCTCGAGTGGACCTTATGGTAGCATTTACTGAGTAGCCATGTTGAAGAAGCTTCATTATCAACCACGACGCTAGATATCCTGTTCCACCGGTTACACAAACCACACCTTTGCTGCCATCTACTTCCATCTCTCTCTTACTCAGCTATTCCGTCTTGTTAATATCGGCACTATAAAATGTTGATTCAGCAGATATATGATCTGTCCTTTATTCCCCTTTCATCATAAGGCGTCGTGAAGATCCAGTGTTTAGGTCCCTTCTAAGTAAACTGTGCAACACATTTCAAGAGTTATTAGAAAGAAATAAAAAGAGCAAAATAATTCTCAATTCATTATTTGGTGGGAATTATTCTGAGGTAGGAAAAACAACTACTCTCAATCCCAAACTAACTGGAACAAACTATTGAAAAGGAAATACAACTGTAAATTTTCTTTCACATGGCTTAGTTGTATGAATATAGTCATAAAATTCATCTTTCTGTACCAGGAAAAGCAACTGAAAAAAGAAAAAGCTATTTTGGTCTATTTGGTTTCAGGGGTCAATTATTATAGTTTATTTGTCCGGAAAAGGGCGAAATATACCCCTGTACTATCAGAAAATATTCAAATTTATCCCTCGTTATACTTTAAGTGCAAATATATCCTTGTCGTTATACTATTGGTTCAAATATTCCCCCTTTTCCGTTAAGTTTGTCCAAAGTGAAAATCCAATCCTATGTAGCACTAACATGTGATGAGATGGAGCCACATGTCTTGCCCCCTCAGCGCCCATAACCCATTTTACCCCTCCCTTCTAGTTTTTTCCATCACTAAAAAAGTTTTCCCCTTCATTACTATTGTAACCACTACCGCTACCATAAAAAATATTGTACTTCAAATATTAATCTTTTATATATGGATTAGAGGTGACGCGGCATGCCATGTGGCATTCACATCATCAAATTTCAGTGCCACATAGGATTGGATATCCACCTTGGACAAACTTAACAGAAGAGTGGTATATTTAAACCAATAATATTACAGCAGAGATATATTTGAACTTTTCTCATAGTACAAAGATATGTTTGGCCCTTTACCGTTATTTGTTTTGCTTATGTTAAACATTTCACATTTCATTTGTTTGTAATGTACTGATGCATCTACTATCCCTTTCCACTTCCTAATCCTTTTCTCTTTTCTAAATCTTTAGCTCTTTATTATTCTAAAAGATAAAAATATTATCCATGTCTGAGTTCATTCCAAAACATGTCCAAGTTGAATCAGAGGCGGAGCTACAATGTTGTCTACGAGTTCGGCAAACTCAGTAGCTTTGGTTCAAATCAGTTATTTGTCTTAAAATTTTCATTAAATATGTACAAATTATTAATTTAAAACCCAGTAACTTAAAGGATTAGTATCCTGAACCATAAGCTTGAATACCTAGCTCCGCCTCTGGGTTGACGCTAACCTTTTTGATTAGCTTTATTTTTGGAGGAAATGATCCTCTATGACCCGCTACAATTTGAATAGAAGAAATAACTACAATGATCGCTTGTGTTTTATTACCAATCTCCTGTGTTATATTTTATGATCTACCATATATTTAAAAGAACAATTGTAACCATAAAACCGACCTCTTATGTTCCTAATAAGATACTCCCTCTGTTTCAAAAAACCTGTCACTATTTACTTATTAGTCTGATTCAAAAAGATTGGTACCTTTCAATATTTCCTTAACAGAAAGCATTTATAGCCACTATACAAATGTTATGGCAGGTTTAAGACCACAAATTTCAAAAAATTTACAGTCTGCACAAATATTATGGCTTATTTAAGATCAAATATCTCAAAAGTCTTCTCTTCTTTATTAAAATTTGTGTCAAGTTAAACTAAGACATTTTTTTTTAAAATAGAGGGAGTATTTTCAAATTTGAACTCGGTTAAAACAGTATTTGCTTGTAATTGACCAAATGTGAAGTTTTCAACATCAAAACTGAATGTAACTGACCAAAATCTGGATAATATAATCACAGCAAATTTAATTTTTCATCAAAAGATGAACTATTTTCATTCATTAGAGCTAAAAAAGGCGTAGGGTGAAAAGGGGATTTTTCAGAACCTGTACTCAGTGAGCTGCATCGGCGTTTCAAGAGGCAGATTTCTACCGCCAAATAATTTCATCAATTATTGAAGACAAATGTAAAGAGAAGATTTTGTGTCACTCCTTTTAGTTGAGTGTGTGTGTTTATACCAATCAATAATTGGAGGCACTGGGATTCAGGTGCTTATTATACTTCACTCTTAAAATATGAGGTTATTTAATTTCGAATTTAGCATCCCCTAATTGTTTATACTACAATTATGATATTATTTTTTAGGGAAAATAACTTATCACCCCTTTCAATTTATCACGGATTATTAGTTATAACATTAAGTTATTTGTGGTCTTAATTACCCCCTCAACTAGGTATTTTGAGAGTCATTACCGCCCTGGACGTAATGTGGCAAATTGTTTGGTGCATTCGCTTGCCACGTCGATTTTTCCGTATATGTTGTTTCGAAAAATAAAATATACTTTTACCTTTTTAAGTATGTTACTTTGTTAGATAATATTTTTAGCATACACTTTATAATAAAACTTGGATAGAACTATATTATTTAGGCTAAATTTTTTAATTTGGCTAAAAATAATGAAGTTTAAGTTAATCATTTTTTGAATTTGACCTGAAAATAAAGATTTACAAAATTAAAATAAATAGTCAAGAAATCTAAAAGTTATAAAAATACATAGTAAAATTAATTATTTTGGCTATGATTTTTTATATAGCTCTAAATTATGGTGCTCTAAAAATCTTTTTTTTTTTGTGCGTATTTTACCCGAAAAAGTAAAAATATACGGTTGAAATAAATAGTCATTGCATCAAAAGAAGAAATAAAAAGAGTGAAGAATTGCAAGAAATAACTTATTATGTCTAACATACTTATTGTCAAACTAATTAATTTCAAATTATGTATTTTTATATTTAGATGTCTTAACTATTTATTTCAATTATATATATTTTTATTTTCAGGTCAAATTAAAGAAAGATTAACTAAAAATTTATTATTTTTAGCAAAATAAAAACTTTTAGCGTAAATAATGTAGTTCTATTCAGATTTTATTATAAATTGTATAAAAAATTATCTTAAAAAGTAACATACTTAAAAGGGTTAAAAAAATATTTTATTTTTCAAAAAAATGCCACATATATAAAAAATTCACGTGAGCAAGTGCACCCATATAATTTGCCACATTATCATTTAGGGCGGAAATGGCTCTCAAAATGCCTAGTTGAGGGTGGTAACTAACATCATGAATAGTTTAAGGCTGTAACTAATAATCCGTGACAAATGTAGGAGGGGGTAAGGTATTTTGTCTATTTTTTATTTCATACTTTATGTGGGATAACAAATCTCGAGTTACTAATTTTGAAATAAATCAACAAAATAATACATATGTCACTCTCCAAAACATTCTCTCAAACTCTGAAGGCTAAAATTGGATCCAAGTTTATTTAGTATAAATTTATACCAAACAAATATTTTATATTATATAATTCGACGAATTTATTTTCAATTTAATGAATCAAAGTATATCCGTTAAACAATTTAGTCATGATTTAACTATCATATTATATTTCCTGCGTTATAATCTCAGAATAACTAATTCATAAACTAAACAAGCCTCTACTATTATTTTTTTGTATATCTTTTCTAATCTTTAAAATAATCTTTTTTCTAAAATATAACTCCTAATTCTCTCCGGTTCATTTTCGCAAATTGTTATTACCCATATAAAAGAAGTTTTAATCAATTATTTTTTTAAATAATTCGAAGATCATTTCAATAATCAGTATCAACACCAGATCATCAACTATTGTTTATAATTAGTATTAAATACAATCTAAATACATAAAATTATGTTTATTTGATAGTTTTTTTGTAATATATTTTTTTTATTACAACAACAACGACAACATACCCACTATTATCCCACAATATGGGGTCTGAAAAGGGTATAAAAATGGCACACGGTGCGGTGCGATATGGTTGCTGGGCAAACCCGCATAAACTCATGAAGATTTAAACCCACCCCGCATAGCATTTGCACCAGCATACACCCGCCCCGCCCGGCCCCGCCCCCGCCCCGCATTTTTTTCTTTCATTTTTCCAATTTTATTTCTTTTGAGCTTTTGGTTGGACTTTCTAATTTAATCAAGCGAAAAATTGAAATCTCTTTTGTTGCTCTTAAGCTACTGTGCCCTTTAGAAAAATTATTGAGCCAAAACCTAATCTATTTAGTAAGATAAATATTTTTTTATTTAAGATTTGCACCACATTAATGTTTTAAGTGATTTATTAGAAAAAAATAGGAATAACTCAATTATATTCGTGAAGAATTTCCATGATATAGATGGTGTATTTGATTTTTTAAAACAAAGAATTTCCATGAAATACTCATCCCAGATTAGTGATCAACTATTGATAGTTCAAAATTCAAATTAACTCATAATAAATATAGACCACCTATTTGTGTTTTGCCTTTTTCCAACAAAATACCTCATTTATGTTTCCTTTTTTTTTAGAAGTTTTTTTTTTATTTCAACTATTTGGCAAATTTACATCATCTGTTCTTTTGGACTCTAGAACAGATCTCAAAAGTACAATCAATTAAAAACTTTACAACTATTGTTGTTAAGCTAATATCCTATCACAGAAAAGATGAGTGTTGTTACAATTGTGAATACCCGCACGAAGGATAACTATTAATATTCTGCAGAATGGGTGATCATTTAGGTTGCTTCATTCCAGTAAAGTGCACTTGAAGTGTAATCTCATTTGCTCGATCTTTGGCGTCTCTGCTCGATTGTTGAAACCTTCTGTTGTTCCTTTCCATCCAGATGTTGTAAACTACTGCTGCAAACACCACACCTCGGATGGCTTTTCTGGGGTTTCTATTATTAACATTAGCAGTTAACCATTGCACTTCTGTTTTTCATGTGCCTGTCGTTCTTTGATACTTCAACTATTGTAACATACCTTGCCACAGTGCTTGGGAGTATAAGCAATCAAAGTATAAATGATCGTGTGTTTCTTCAATATCTCTTCCACATAAGATGCAGGATTGATTAATTTGAATTCCTCATTTAGCTATTTTTGGTACATGTTTGCATTCTTGTTCCATCAGTTGCCCACCATTCTCTTGCTCCAAACGATTTCCTAACGAGCCAGCTAACTTGTTTAGGTATTTCCATAGTATTAATGTCTTTTTTCTTTATGCAGTGACAATGGATCCATTTGATCCAGAGTTTGTCTTTCTTAGACATTAAGGCCCAGAGAAGTTTTGATAGAGCTGCTTTATTCCATCTTTCATAGGAGATAATGTTCAAACCTCCTGCTGCCTCTGGTTTACACAGTGTTTCCCAAGCAATTGGAGTCCTATGACTAGTTTCATGACTACCAGTCCATAGGTAATTCCTGCAAATCCCATTTACCAGTTTTATAATTTTTTTTGGATTGAGGAATACCTTGGCCCAATAAGTTTACATTTCAAACAGGACGCTTTTGATGAGTTGGATTCTACCAGCATAAGATAGGAGTTTGGATGTCCAGCTTCTAATTCTGTCCACTATCTTCTCTACTAGGGCATACATTATGGTATTGTGATCTTTTTTATGGATAAGGGTACTCCTAGGTATTTGAAAGGAAAAGTGTCATCTGCTAGGTGGAGCTCAGAACATATTTTCTTCCTGAATTCAGTTGAAACACCTACTATATATAAAGAACTTTTATCCATATTGGCTTGAAGGCGTGATACCTCTGAGAACTGTTCAAATTCATTCATCAATAACTTCATGGAAGTTTCATCAGCCCTACAGCACATGAAAAGGTCGTCTGCAAAGCATATGTGTGTGCTTTATAATTTGGAGCATTTGGGGTGAAAATTAAAGTCTGGGTTCCTGTGTAGCTTCTTTAAAGATCTAGTTAGGTACTCCATGGCTAGAACAAATAAGTAGGGGGACATTGGGTCCCCTTGTCTTATCAATACCTAGAGTCTTATCTTGAGGAAGGTTATGCACAATCTGGTTGATCTCCTTTTCTGTTACTGGGATCAACAGTTGCTGCTGTTGGTTCAACGTTAGGCAGGGACCATCTCTGGCCACATTGATGTCAATGCCTGGTAGCTGAACTGCTGCTGTACCTAGTAACTTGTAAAAGAATTGTGTGAATTGTTGTTGAATCTGCTGTGGATCAGTAAGTTTCATCTGGTTATCTGTAAGGATACATCTCACCTTATTTCTTGTTTGTCTAGACTTCATGTAGGCAGGAAATATTTTGTATTGTTATCTCCCAGTTGGAGCCAACTAGCTCTTGATTTCTGCCTCAGTATTTGTTCTTAAATTGCTTCCCATTTTTCAAAGTTCTGTAAGAAATGTTTTTCTTTTTGGATCTCCTGTTTGTTGAAATGGTCTTCATTCAATCTGCTTTGTGTTACATTCAGTTCTTCTCTCATTTGTTGCAGTTTCTTCTCAACAGAGGAGTGTTCCTTGTGAATGTGTCTGGTAATTTGTTCAAGTTTTTTCAGTTTGCTCCAGATAGAGTGCATACTGTATCCTTGATTCTGTTGGCTCCAAATTCTCTGAACTGCTTTCCTGTAATCCTTTTGCTGCATAACTGTTGTGAGTAATCTGTATGGTCTGTGCACTCTAGTTTTTACAACGTCAGTGTCTATCATTATGGGTATGTAATCTGTGCATCCAGGCAGCATGTATACTGCTTCCACTCCAGTGTAAGAATTGAACTACTCAGCATTGCTAAAAGCCTAGTCGATATGACTGTAAATCATGTGTTCATCATCTCTCTTATTGCTCCAAGAGAATCTGTTTCCTCTTTTCGTAATCTGTCCAACTCAAATATCATCAATGTAGCTTTGGAAGTCAGCCATCTCTGATTGGGATGGCTGCCCATTGAGTCTGTCATCCTCCTAACACACTGTTAAAGTCACCCAATATGTTTCACTATACCTACTTAGTGACTGTGGTTAAATTTCACACTGAATGTGACTTTTTTTTGAAAAAGACTTGCACCCGCCTCGTAACCCCGCAATGATTTTTTCTTAAAAATATAAATCTGCCCTGTCCTGCACCCGCACCCGCGAAGCCCAAACCCGCACCACTCCGTATCGGTTGAAACCCACCCCACCCAACACCCGTCTCGCTCTATTGCTATCTCTAGTAGGATAGTGTATATGAAGACATTACTCCTATTTGTGAATTTTTTTTTAAAAAAATTTGGCTTCAAAAACCACGTTAAGGTATTAGAGGGGTACTTTAGGATGTAATTTCCTTTTTTACCAAAAACTCTCAGTTACAACAACAAAAACAAAAAAAGAATAGGACTTCATTGCCAAAATAAAAAAATAAAAAATTGAGTAGTCTATAAAGCGGAAATTACCCGCAAGTAACAATTTTAGGGTTTTATTGCTGTAGCCACACCTCAGAACACCGCCGATAGCCGCCATGGGTCGCATGCACAGTCGAGGGTCCGTTCACTCTTCCTTCCATTTATATAATAATATATTTGATAATATATTGTTCTGATTTTATGTTAATTACTGATTTTTATGTTAATTTTTTATTTTGCTCCCAGTAAGGGTATTTCAGCTTCAGCACTTCCGTACAAGAGAACTCCCCCAAGTTGGTTGAAAATCTCTGCTCCTGATGTAAGCCCTTGAAAAATCTTACTCTCAATTTGATGAAACGGAAATATACTGTCGGTGTTTACAAATATTTATTATGAAGCTAGTATTTTTTAATATATTTTAAATTTGTATTTGCATAATACAAATTTATGCTATTTGCTGATGATATAGTCTTGATAGATGAGACGAGGGTCGTTGTTATTGAGAGGTTAGACGTACGGAGACAGACTCTGGAGTCTAAAGGTTTCAGAATAAGCAGATCTAAGACAGAATACCTGGAGTGCAAGTTTAACGCCGAGCCGAGCAAAGTAGGTAGGGACGTTATGATTGGATCTCAGGTCATCGCCAAGAGGGACAGTGTCAGATATCTTGGGTCGGTGATTTAGGGGGACGGAGAGATTGACGGGGACATCACTCATCGTATAGGAGCGGGGTGGTCAAAGTGGAGGCTTGCATCAAGAGTCCTGTGTGACAAGAAAGTTCCACAGAAACTCAAGGGGAAATTTTATAGAGCTGTGGCTAGACCTGACATGTTGTATTGGTCCGGGTGCTGGCCAGTGAAGAACTTTCATGTTCAGAGAATAAATGTTGCTGAGATGAGGATGCTCAGATGGATGTGCGGGCTCACCAGGTTAGATAAGATTAAGAATGAAGTTATTCGAGAGAAGGTGGGGGTGGCCCGGTGGATGAGAAGATGCAAGAAGCGAGGCTGAGGTGGTTCGGGCATGTGCGGAGGAGAAGTCCTGATGCCCCGGTGAGGAGTTGTGAGCGGCTGGCGATGGTCGGCGTACGGCGAGGCAGATGGAGGCCTAAGAGGTATTGGGGAGAGGTGATTAGGAATGACATGGCTAGAATGCGGGTTTCCGAGGACATGACCCTTGATAGGAAAGTCTGGAGGTCTAGTATCAGGGTTGTAGGATAGCGGCTCCTAGAGTTTTTCGTACTACTCACCCGGGGTTGGGTGAGGCTTGGCAGGGCTATATCCATAGATGATTTGTGTATTGGATTGTGTCTCCCTTATGGTAGTTGTTTATGGTAGTTACGGTATGATATTATTGCATGCTATTTTATTTATGGTTCTTATGTTTAGATAATTATTTACGCTATTTCTGCTGGAGTAACTAATGCTCTTTTATTTTTGTTTTTGTTTTTCCTTCACTGAGCCGAGGGTCGATTGGAAACAGCCTCTCTGCCCTTTCGGGTAGGGGTAAGGCCCGTCTACATATTACCCTCCCCAAATCCCACTTTGTGGGACTATACTGGATAGTTGTTGTTGTAGTTGTATTTGCATAATATTGGCGTGAGATGATTTAAATGGAGTAACTTGGTCAGTGAGGTTTCATATAGCTGATCCGAACTTGTTTGAACTGAGGCGTAGTTGTTGTTTAGTTATCTCACTCTATTGACTAGCTAAAAGAGTAAAAGCTTAGAGTGTGTTTCCTTGAGTATTTTTTATATTTGTATTTGCATAATATTGGTATGAAATGATTTAATTGGAATAACTTGGTTAGTGAGTCCCAACTCTATTGACTAGCTAAAAGAGTAAAACCTTAGAGTGTGTTTCCTTGAGTGTTCAAAGATGTTGTCTTTAGTGTATAGGTGGAGTTCAGTCCAATTACCTTATATGCTTATCCATTTTGACTTTGTTTACCGTTTCCGTTTACTTGAAAAATATTCCACCTGTTTTCTTATCTAATCACTGGATTCAATATTTCCTAATCAATGTCAAGGATGAAATGTATGCAAGGTGGTATGTATATTGTGTAGCCTAAGCGCCTAACCATGAAAAAGCATGTTGGGGCGTTACCCTTTGCCTTTTTGAGCTATGTTACAGATAAACGATGGATGCATAGGTTAGTGATGCCTCGTCACTGCCTTCGTGTGGAAAAAAAATTAGTGTGTCAAGTTCATGAAATTAGAACATGTTGGAGTTCGCTTGGTCAAAAAGAGTCAAGCTTAGATCCTGAAATAATGTGATAACTATTAGTTGCACAACTGACGGATCATTTCCTGACCTTGGTAAACTCATTAGTTACTACCTGCATTAGGTAGGGGCAAGGTCTGCGTACATACTACCCTCCCAAGACCCCACCTGTTGGGAGCATACTGGGTTTGTTGTTGTTGTTGGTAAACCCATTAGATATTTCCTTTGTCTTACTAAAAGCACATAATAGATGTACTTTCTTGTGTTTCAGGTTGAGGATAATATATGCAAGTTTGCCAAAAAGGGTTTGACACCTTCTCAAATTGGTGTTATTCTTCGTGATTCTCATGGTATTGCTCAGGTGAAGAGTGTAACTGGTAGCAAGATTCTCAGAATTTTGAAGGCTCATGGTACTTATTTGGCATGTTTGGCGATTAAGTTGATACTTCATAACATTCATCTAAAGGAAATGGTCGATTAACCTATGATTTTTGCATTCTAGGACTGGCTCCCGAGATTCCCGAGGATCTCTATCACCTTATCAAGAAGGCCGTTGCTATCCGGAAGCATCTTGAGAGAAACAGGAAAGACAAGGATTCCAAGTTTAGGTTGATTCTTGTTGAAAGCAGGATTCACCGACTTGCTCGTTACTATAAGAAAACAAAGAAGCTTCCACCAGTATGGAAGTAGTAAGTCCACTCTCATATATGACTAGTATTGTGCTTCTGAGTCTCCACGGTATAGAGTCTAATCATGATTTTGCAATCATAATGTGTTCAATGCAAGTGATTGTGGAAATGCGGATAGGATATAACTTTTTACCTAAGCATGTGTTGTGATTGTCTTTGGGAATGTAATTGGGAGGGTGAATTTAATTAGAGATTTTTTCTGTAGCTCCACCAGTGTGTTATGCTTGGTTTTCTCTGGAATTTAATTTTGGATTTCTTTCTAGCTGGAGATTCCATGGTAAAATTTGAATGGTATTGCTCGCCTGGTGAATTTTTGGGGTCAGACACAAGCTGTTGCATCATTTGCAGTTTAGCATTATGTTTATATCATCGTGATATTAACCCTGTGGTGTTGGTTCCTCTTTTGTACTCTATCCAAATATTATTGTAAGGGTATGAATGAGGTTTTCAACACTTTTTATGTTTCTTGTTCGACACCCACATCACGTGCTGCTTATAACTTTTAAAGGTTTATGTGCTGTATAGTAGTAGGTTTAGTTAACTGAAAGAAAAGAATAATAGAGTCTTAATGTTTAGTAAGACAAGCCTCGTTATAATTGGTTCTTTGCATCTGACACTGCACTTAGTCATTGTATTGCTTGAGCAATCTGTGTGTTTGTAATGAATTATCTGCTGCATTTTAATGGCATTATTTGCAGAAAGCTCTCGGGACAATCACAATCTGCACTTGTTTAAAAAAGGACAAGTCTTGATCTGCACTTACAAAAATAAAAAAGACAGTCTCAAATTCTCAGTACGTGCGCCTTTTTGAAATTACTGGTGTCTCCTATAGTCTGAGACTACATTTAGCCAGTTTACTTTAATCTCTGGTTGCTCGAATTGGTTTATGTGAAATTAGTTTCACTGCCAGTTTTTATGTAGTTTCGATGGTTAATTGGCGCCTTGAATAATATAAGATCATTTATCGGCTTTTCTATTTCCGGATGCCTTTTCCTTTTCTGTAAAAATGCACTACTAATGTCTTCTATTCGTGTGCCTTGCAGTGAATCTACCACCGCCAGTACTCTTGTTGCATAGAGAAGGTTCTGGTATTGCAAATGCGACTTTTGCAGCCGAAATCTGCCTCCAAAATTCAAGATTAAGTTTGGAACTGCCAGGATGTTTAGTGAGAAAAGTTTTTGTCAAGATGTTTGCGCTAATATAATTTTCTGTTTTAAGTTGGTCTTCTGTTCGCTGTTCTTTCATTAGATGTTTGTGATTATATTTCAGTCTTAGCGGCTTTTATTTGATTCTGATCTTACCAAAGTTTTGAATTTCCATGATATTGAATTGTGTCATTAGTGGAAGTCTTATGCCAAGAAGAACTAGAAAATCTGGATTGTGGGAGAACAGTATACTTCGGTTACCGCAGCGGACACTTTTGCACTAGCCATTAATCTTATTTCTTTATGGCTTAGTTGTCACTTGTCAGAGAAGTATCCAAATTAATAGACTTATTTTAGGCCAAGTTAAAGTTGACTAGCATATATTTTACTGGAATGGCACTCGTATTTTCAGTGAAGATGCTTGCCCTATATTGCTTGCTGTTGCAAGCTGATTCTTAAAGATAGGGGTGTACAAAGAAAATCGATAAATCGCACCAACCCGATAATCCGAGTCAAACCGAGAAAAAAAACCCGACTATGTTTTGGTTTGATTTGGTTTGGTGTTGAAAAAAAAACCCGACCATAATTGGTTTGGTTTGGTTTTAACTAAAGAAAGTCAAACCGAAACCAAACCAATCCGACATTACATATATAGCAATTTTAGATATATTTAATATGTAAATATACTTATTATAATGTAATTTATAAATATTTCTTAAAAATTTCATAATTTTATCTTTTAAGGTATTATTTCAAGGTTTGATTTAGAACTTTTGAATGCTCCAATAAGTTTTATAGCCATTAATATTAGTAAATTAAATAATGCTAGCAATCAATATTAATCTAATAAAAGACATTCAATTCAATATTACGAACGGGAATGTATTAAATGTCTATTTTTTATTTTTCAATAATTTAGATAAAAATACATAACCTATTTTTATTTTTCTTTAGCTTTTAGACATATAATTAATACTCCCTCATTAGTCTATCTAGTTTAGCATGAATTAGTGCTTTTAGATTATGTTTATTTTTATTATGACTTTTTGATTAGCAATATTTATAGTACATAATTTTATTATTTTTTATTGTTGAATATTTTAGGATAATGTCATGAGTCATGACATATCCCATATTTTGTATTATTTTTTTGAAAAATGCATTATATAGTTGTATCTTACTAGGATTAAAGAAATATTTTGAGCATACGTTATATATTTTGTTCTACGAAGATTTTACCGGAAAAAAATTCGAAAAAACCCGAATAACCCGAAAACCCGAGAAACCCGAGAAAACCCAATATTGAAAAACCCGAATTTATTGGTTTGCTTTGGTAATTGTAAAATCCGAACCAACCCGGTCTATGTACATCCCTACTTAAAGAGCTCGTCGGGGGTAAGGGATAACTAGTCCCGAGATTAAATTTGAAATGAATTTATATCATGTTTGATTGGGATAAAACTATCGTATAACTAATTCCAGGATTAGTTATTCTGGGATTGTAGTATATTTTTATCCCGATGGAAGGGTCGAATAACTAATCCGGGGATAACTAATTCTGGTATAACCTATTTCCAACCAAACAACCCCTAAGAGTATAAACATATCTTTTTTTTGTTTGAAAGATAATATATATATATATATATATATATATATATATATATATATATATATATATATATAGCAAATGCGTACAGTGCTATTACAATGTCCTATAGTAATACTAGTATTTACTGTTGCAATGGTCATCCTATTGGAATTATCATAATGGCAAGCCATTACACATAAACCACTATTAACAATAGTAGTGTCACTTTCGTGTAGCCAACTAGTGTCCAAGCTCGAGTGAGTTCCTTGCAACCCAGCCTTATAGAATCAAAAGTAAGCTTAACAAAATCGGGAACATTATCAAAAGTCGTTGGCCAGCATGCTTCCCCAAAGTTGTGACCTTCTACTAATCAATCTGCCACCATATTTTCCTCTATGTACGCATGTTTGATCACAGGTCTATCTAGCTGGTCCAGATAGTACCTGCAACCTGTAATCAAGTTAGAGAAAGCAATATTGTCAGAATCGAATAGCAATAACAGAATCTTTGCATCCCAGCAAATCCTATGATCCATTCTGCCTTAGAGTTCCTGATTGCCTCTCCTATTCCAGCTGAAGTACTAGAAAAGCACCATCCGTATTGAGCTTATAGCTTTGGGTAGCTGGGGGATACCATTTTATGTTTTTGTGCGCAATTTTTGTACTGGATTTTCTTGGATGGAAAAAGGCTATATATGTGAACCCCGCAGCTTGGTTAGTGACTTTGTTGTAAGGAATAATGTTTTTGGTTTTATGAAAGAGATTGTCATTACGGGTTAACCAAATGTTCCATAACCTATAGGGTAAATGCTAGAGGGTTAATGTTTAAAGGTAGTATTATTTTTGTATTAAGAAGGAGATGATGTATCCAAGTATGTGTATCAAAAAGATGACCAAGAGAATTAACTAATGAGGCCAAACCTAATTGTTTTCAATAATTCTGTGCATTAACACATTCCATGAAAATGTGCTGCAAGGTTTCCTCTTGTGCCTTACAGAATTGGCAACTGGCATCCTCAGTAATGTTAATGTGTCTTAAGAACATCTTTGTTGCCAATCTATTATGGCAAAGAAGCCAAATGAATCCTTTAAGCTTTGGATGGATAGGAAAATTCCAAATCCAATTAAAATTATACTTCTGATTGAGCTGTAAGGTAACGTTATCATCAAGGCTATCGTACATGGATTTGATAGTGAACTTGTTGGTATTAGTTAAGCCCCAATAGATAAAATCAGGAGTATGATTAAAAAGGGAAACATATGTGGCATCCATTAATTGATTTATATTATTGGTTAGATCAAATTTTAGTTGATTTTTATTCAAACCCATAGGAGTGAGTAGTTGAGCAACCGTTAACTTAGATTTCTGTAATGTTAGAGGGCCTTGTATTAATGAACGCATTGTAGTTCCCGGCTTTAACCAGGGATCGTGCCATGTATTTATATTCCTCCATCTCCTATTTTTCATTGAATACCCCTTTGACAAGAGTTCCATCCTTTTAAAATATTATCTCAAGTTCTTGAATTGTTTAGCGAGGTTGTTTTGCATAAATATTTATTAATAAGAACTCTTGCCACATTGCCTGAGGTTTTTGGAAAATTCTCCAAGCAAGTCCTGCTAGTAAAGCTTTATTTTTTTGTATCCAACTTCTTAATACAAAGTCCTCCACTAGCCTTAGAGGTAGTCACCAAGTTCCAATTAAGAAGATGTATTTTCTTTTTTTTTTTCCAGGGTGGAGCCCCAGATGAAGTTTCGTTGATACTAATCTAATTTCTTAGTAATTTGCTTAGGAATTAATATATATTGCATAATATGGCTTGGAATATTGACTTTATAAGAGTCGATCGACCTGACAAAGTTAAGAAATTAATTTTTCATCCTGCTAGTCTGTTCTTAAAATTGTCCAAAAGAAATTGAAAATCTTCCTTTTTAGGTCTACCTGTAAACATAGGGAACCCCAGATATTTGCCAAATGAGGAGCCTTCCTTAATAGAAAAGGTATCTTTAATAAAATCTTTATTATTCTGTGAGCAATTGTGAGAGAGAAAAGCCTTTGATTTTTCAAAATTGATTTCTTGCCCCGAGCAAGAGGTAAAGTGATTCAGTACACCGACTATTACATTCATGGACAATAACACAATGTTGTCTTCAAATAGAAGATATGAAAGTTCAGGCCCTTTTTTTGCTATACTAATAAGTTGCCACTACAAGTACTCTACCGTTAATAAGATGCTACGAGAGAGCATTTTCATACACATTACAAATAAATATGGCGAGAGAGGATCATCCTGACGAATACCTCTTGTTGGACTAAAGTAAGGGGTTCTAGAACCATTGATCAGTATAGAAATTGATGAGGTTGAAACACATGACATAATTAATGTAACCATTTGGGGTGGAATATTAACAAAATTCAGTGTTCTCCTAAGAAAGATCATTCTACTCTGTCAAAAGTCTTTTCTAAGTCTAATTTTAGTAACGTATAAGGGGTCTTACCTTTAGCAAGTTTAAAATAATTCAATACTTCCTGCACAATGATAGCATTGTCAGAGGCTCGTTTACCTTGCTGAAAACTAGATTGTGTCGGTCCTATTATTTTTGCAATGAGTGATTTTAACCTGTTAGCAATAATTTTTGTAATTAATTTATATAAAGTATTACATAAACTTATAGGGCGATATTGTTGTATAATAACAGGATGTTGAACTTTGGAAATGAAGCAAATAAAGTTTGGTTCAATTACTGAGGCATGACCTTACTAGAGAAGATTTCCTAACGGAATGAAGTTACTTTACTACCGAGATCTCGCCAGAATTTTTGATAGAAAAAAGGATGTAAACCATCCGGCCCTGGTGACTTGTGAGGTTGAAAACTAAATAACGCACTTTTAATTTCATGAGATGTTACTGACTCATCCAAGAGGTAATGATCTGGCATTGATATACTAAGCTTAGACGATTCATGGTACTTATCAGTATAGCTTAGTTGATCAATAGTGAATAGCTTATGGTAAAAGTCAGTAATGTGTTTTTCTAAAGAGTCCTGCTAGGATATCCAGTTACCAACCATGTCACGAAGACTAAAGATCATATTCCTTCGGCACCTATGCGATATAGTCATATGAAACAATTTAGTATTTGCATCTCCTTGATTTAGCCAATTAACCCTTGAATTTAATTTCCAAAAACCTTCTTCTAAGAGTAATATTCTATTATATTTCATTGTAAGCTCTATTTCTAACTCTAGTAAGAACTTACTTGTAGGGTAATGCATTGAGGCCTGTATTCATGTTAATCTCGCTAGTAGTTTACTCTTCTGTTTGAAAATATTCCCAAAATGTTTGCATGTTCAAATGAGTGGCAGCTGCTTGAAATATTTTGGTGGTCTGAGGAAAAGTGTGATCCCCCGACCAAATGTTACGAACTAAATTCTAAAATTGAGGGTCAGTTGCCCACATTGTCTCAAAGAGAAATATTCTATTTGTTATCCTAATAGTAGGATGAAATGTTATTAGAAGTGGATAGTGGTTCGAGTGGGTACGAGGAAGATGTTGCACCATTTCTTTAGGACACACATTCAGCCACTCATAATTGGCCAAAAAGCGATCAAGCCTCTCTAATATGGTATTACCCCCTCTACGTTTATTTGTCCAAGTAAATCTACAAGTTTACAATAATTAAAGAAAGTAACAAACTTGTCTACCCTACTATTGTTAATAGGCACACCACCAAATTTCTCCCTATAATTTATAACTTCATTAAAATCTCCTCCTAATAACCGAGACATATTACAATTATCGTGCTTATCTTTTGAAATGTCCCAAAGTAGATAATTAGAGAAAGCATTATTACTTACATATATAGCAGACAACAACCAAGGGGAGTTAGTAGTATTAACCTGGACCATGCAGTGTATTTCTTGGTCTGAAAGCCTCATTTCAGTTACCCTTATACCCTCCTCCTTCCAAAGTACCACTAGACCCCCTTGAAGCCCATTAGCAGCCACTTGTGACATATGAGTAAAATTAAAATCATCCCTGAGCCTAGAGTGATCACTCATGTGTGTTTCAAGTAAGATAACAAACACAAGCCTATGATTATCTAGCAAAGACCTAAAGTGCCTCCGAAATTCAGGATCGTGGGATCCCCTACAATTCCAAAGAAGAAAATCCATAAAATAGTTAAGGTTGTATATCTGTTCTACTAGAATTGATGTCCTCGGAGAGACTGATGTTGTTGTCTGCTCTTGATGCATTATCTTCCCTACCACTGGATTTAGAGGCTGACGAAAGTTTAGGATGCATGATACTAGATCGGGTGGACATTTTAGGATAAACGTTTTTCCGTACTGCTCATTTAGGTCGTACATAAGAATTCACCTTTAGCCACCAAAACTCCATCCTTGTTTCACTCATTTCTGATAGAATTTCTACTACCTCCTACCTTGTTGGACTGTCTAGTGCGTGTCGTGAGGGAGGTGGTGTGTGGGGTAGAGATTCCATTGGACTTAAGTTGTCAATTGGTGCGGACTGAGCGGACTGGCGTAGGGTAAGAGTGGGTTAAAGGAGTGGAGTGCCTGAAACCATGGAGCATATACCTGGACCATGTGGTGAGGAGGGTAGAAAAGCATTAGGTTGATCACTCGGTTCCCATGCAGATTGGAAGGATTCATGGGGTAGCTCCAGTGAGGGGTTTAAGAGAATGGTTGATTCTCTACAGGGAGAGGAGTGTGGGTTGTGAACCAATTGTTCCGTGTGTAAGCCTTCATCCCCAGACGCATACCCTCTGTCACAATCTCTGCTAAGTGGGATGGATTCTGGATGAGAAGAACCACTTCTTGTCCATTCAGTTCCATAGTGAACGTCAGTGCATACCCTTGTAATCCCATCTCAACAAGTATTCCAGAGGTAGATCGTAGACCATGTGGTAACTGAGGCTCCTACATGATTATTTTGGGGATATAGAAAAGTTGGTTGTTCATTTGTATGTCTCCTGCATGGTCGTGTAGTGACTGTTGTTTGGAAATGAGGGATATTGCATCTCTTAAAACTATAGTAGGACTTTATGTTGTAGGAGAACACTTATCAGTAAATATACAAGCTTGAGGAAATGGAGTAGATGGGATAAGGGTGGAAATAGAAGGAGAATGAGTAAAGGAATGGTGTGCATCACGTGTAATGTAATCATTCTGCATAGGGGCAGAAGTGTTTGTTTGGGTAACCTGATCGGCTGCATGTACTATAGCATGCAAATATGAAGAATTTTGGCTTATGTGATTTAAGAACTTGTCACTCAGGTACAACTTGGAGGATGAATTGTGAAGGTTTGATTGGTGAAAAGAATAGGTAGAAGCGTTATGTGGAGGACTATGCGTATGTGGCTGTAATTTAAGAAGAGGTGCTAGGGTAGGTTCTAAACCTTGAGTAGCTGGTAATTTAACTTGCGTAGAGGTAGTTCTGGGAGAAGCTTCTCTTGGATTAGTAGTAGGAGGTGGCAAGTCTATGGTGTCCAATAAAAGGCTAGTCTGTGGAAACATAAAAGGTTGAGAATTCATTGGGCTACACTCCATGCTTTGCCTATTTCCTATAACTAGACGTGTGCTAATATTAGACGGACCTTCATTATTGGTGTCCATATGGGCTAGCCAACTAAAGCTATTCAAGCTTTCGATGTTAGGCTTAATATGAGAGTGTATGTCATGTATGGGCCAGCCCATAGAAGGACTGGTTGAATTTGAGTGCTTACCTGGTCCAAATTCCTGCGGATGTGATGCAGCTGCTACCACCTCCTTGTTCAGGGAGGGTTTGGAGTTCCTTGTAGTGTAATTTTGTTTTTTTGGGGAATTCCACAGTAGTCCACTCTTTTTGTTTTGGTGTAGCTACAAGAGCCTCGGGAGACGAAGAACTTCTCTTCATGGTTGAAGAGACAGGCTCTGAACAGAGTTGTTTTCAATGTTCAAAACTCCCACAACTAGTGCAGAGTAGGTTAAGGCCCTCATATTGTATAAGTTGTTTATGGTGGCCTATATTAACATGAGTCTTTAAAGGCTTTTCCAGTGGTACCTCAATGAAAATTCTTGCATATCTTCCCCTTGTTGGAGACGATGTGCATGAATCAACCTTAAGTAGTTTTCCCAATTTTTCTCCAACGCGCTGTAGTATATCCAAATCATAGAACTCCGTAGACAATTCAGGTAGTCTTTCCAATAAAGAAGAATAGGTGAGTTGAGTAGCAGAAGCAACAAATTTTGGCTCCCACCGGCGAACAGATAAAAAGGGGCTTAGGACAAGCCATGGTCCTCCATGGAGAGCCTTTATCATATTCTCCTCTTTCTGATATTTGATAAGGAAGAAGTCTGAACCCAAATCAATAAGAGGAAGTTCTTCTGTAGGCTTCAAAAGATCTACAATTTTATTTTTTAAAATATGAGCAATCTTTCTGCCAAATAACTTAATGATAATTGAGTATTTCCAAGGTTCGTATAAACGATTTTTGTCCGATGCAGTGATAGGGATAAATTTATCCTTATCGTCAGTGGTGTCTGTTGTTTCATCTGTTAGAGCAAGAGTAGGTGTTAATTGGTTGTGAGTAGCTAGGGTAGGAGCAATGTGTTTATCTAACATGAGGGTGTTGAGGAAGATAGCAGTCTTATGGATATTATCGTTATCATCTATTTGCATTGACTCAATATCTGGTGTTTCTATGTTATGGTTGAGGTCGGAAGGTTCAGATTGGTGTGTGTTCATCTTTAGCTTGACTGAATAAGTATGGAGGAGGAAAAGAAGAGAAGTAGCTGCAAAGTAGGTATTCTTTACATGTTGAGAGAATTTTTCAGAAGTTTGAATCTAGTGGCTTAGTGTTGAGTATAAACATATCTTATTATATGTGGATTCAAATTCAGATTGATAGCCTTCATCCGTGTTCTTATTCGATAACCTCCCCATGTATTCTAACTCGTCTGAGATCTAAATTTACCTCTTAAGGGGTCGTTTGGTAGGAGGTATTGAAAGAAATAATGCAAGCGTTAGCTCTATGCATTGCGAAAACGAATACCTTATTTGGTATATTTTTTCAACCAATGTATAACTAATACTTGTATTAGTTATACATTAGTTGAAAAAATATACCAAACAAGGTATTCATAATGCATAGAGCTAATGCTTGTATTATTAATTATACATCATGCTTGGTATTATCCTATGTATAAGTAACGCATAGAAAATCATGGAATTATAATACCAAGGCTATTAATGCATACATTAGTATGGTTAAAGACAAAATTGTCCTTAAAATCCCTTAAATCTAGAGAATATGAAGGGCATTTTTGTAAAGAATTATTATTCTAAAAACTTATGCAATGCATTATAATATTAATATACCAAACACTACTAGAAATTCGGGAAAAGCGACCGCAAAATGCGACCAACTTTGGTCGATTTTTTGCCAAAAAGCAATCATAGCTACCTGGTAGCTATATTGATGGTCTCTTTTATTTAGGAACCAAAGTTGGTCGCTAATTAGCGACCAACTTTGGTCTCTACTCTAAATGGACCCATTTTTCCAGATGTTGACTATAGAGACCAAAGTCGCTATATTAATTTAATAATATAATTTTGCGACCAAAGTTGGTCTTTAAATAAAAATCATTATTTATTTATTTATTATTAATCATTAAAAAGCGACCAACTGTGGTCTCTAATCCAAAAATTATATTTTAAAATATGGAAACTAGAGACCACTATTGGTCGCTATTTTATTCAATTATTTATTTATTTTATTAATTTAGCGACCAAATTTGGTCTCTAAATACATGAATTTAATTTAATTTTAAAACAATAGCGACCAATTTTGGTCTCTATATTAGCAGAATTTTTTTAAAAATAAAATAGCGACCAACGTTGGTCGCTTTTTTAGAAATCTGGGAATATAGCGACCAAAGTTGGTCGCTTTTCTCCAGAAAAATATTTTTTTACTTGAAAAGCGACCAAATAGAGACCATCTTTTGTCGCTTTTCTGTGTATTATTTTGCCAGAAATGACCTGTTTCTGCAGCTACACCACCTGCCAGTCATACCAATTTCCTAAACATGCATTTTATGACAACATCAACAACAATAAAAAGCAACAAAGAATAAACTTCAATAGAACTAATACATTAAGCTAACAAAATTAAGTTAACGCTTATTACAAGCCCATTCGAACTAAAGAGAACTAACACAATATGTAAATTAGTTCTAACACAATATAAATTAGTTCTTCTAACATAATAGTAAATTAGTTCTAACACAATAGTATATAAAGTACTGAAGGAGTGTTCTTTCAGCATCCTCGTCTGAAAGTTGGATTGCCTCGCTCGGTTCATTAGGTGGTTTACTGTGTATGAATTCCCCCATGTCAGCTGTGAAGCGAATTGAACCTATATGAAAAATTATATTGAATTAGTATTTCAAATTCTATATAAAAGCAAATCAAAATATTTAATGAAAAGTAAAAAACTTACATGTATGAAGTCGAGGCTCGATCCTCCTTTCTGAATCTGTCTCTTTCTTCTTCTTTACAATACGAGTTTCATTGAATAGCTAATCTTGCTTCATTGGCATCATAAAGTTGTTTGGTGGCTTTGTTGATTATCCTCTTGCTCGGGATGAACTTTGATACAGAGAATAACTTGGATACGGTACATGACGGATTTTGTCTTTGATCAATTATTTATCTCATTAGCTACAATGATAATAAGAAGGTAATGACAAGTGTTTTAAAAAAATGATGGTGTAGGTAGGATTTAACATTTTCTAAGTAGATAAAAGAGGTTATTGAGAAATTCTCTACTTCACTTTCCAAGAGGAAAAGAAGTTTGATTGATAATGACAAGGTTGATGGCGATGGAAATTTTTCCGTTGGTCGTCGCATTTCCCATAAAACGAGGATCATAAGACTCTATGATGACCAAGATTATAGGCAGTTTTGTGCTCAAATTTCTTTCAATTCTGATCCGGACAAGCTTAATGTGATATTGGATGATATTTCTTCAGATTCAGACAATAATTTGACGGTCAAATCATTATCTGAATCTGAAGAAATATCACCAATATCACATTAAGCTTGTACGAATCAAACTCGAAAGAAATTTGAGCACAAAAATACATATAATCTCTTTCATCATAGAGTCTTATGATCCCCATTTTATGGGAAGTGCGACGACCAACGGAAAAACATCCATCGTCATCAACCTTGTCACTCTCAATCAAACTTCTTTTCCTGATGGAAAATGAAGCACAGAATTACTCTATAAGCTCTTCTTTTATCTACTTAGGAAATACTAAATTTCTACATACACCATCACTATTTGAAACACATGACATTGCATTATTATCATCATTGTCGCTAATGAGAATAACAATAAAAGGCACATTCTGTCAGGTACTTTATCTTAGTTATTCTTGGTGGAAGTTTCATTGCATGTCTAATAACGTCGTCAACCTCTTCCGCCCGTTTACCTCCCGCAATCTAAAATTCCAAAACATAAACCAAAATTTCAATGCATATCCTAAAGGTTCAACTCATTGTTAAAAAGTTCAATTTATATCCTAAAGGTTCAACTCATACATAAAAAGGCTCAAGTCATATCCTAAAAGTTCAAGTCTTATCCTAAAAGCTTCAAGACAATACAATGATTCAAGGTTCAATTTATATGCTAAAAGTTATCTTCATATCCTACGAGTTTAAACTTAAACTAAAAAGTTCAATTTATATCCTAAAGCTCCAACTCATATCTAAAAGGCTCAAGTCATATCCTAAAAGTTTCAAGACAATACAAAGATTCAAGGTTCAATTTATATCCTAAAAGTTATATTCATATCCTACGAGTTTAAGTTCAATTTATATCCTAAAGGTTCAACTCATATATAAAAGGCTCAAGTCATATCCTAAAAGTTCAAGTCGTATCCAAAAAGCTTCAAGACAATACAATGATTCAAGGTTCAATTTATATGCTAAAAATTATATTCATATCCTACGAGTTTAAACTTAAACTAAAAAGTTCAATTTATATCCTAAAGCTTCAACTCATACCTAAAAGGCTCAAGTCATATCCTAAAAGCTTCAAGACAATACAAAGATTCAAGGTTCAATTTATATCCTAAAAGTTATATTCATATCCTACAAGTTTAAGGTATATTTATATCCTAAAGATTCAACTCATACCTAAAAGGCTCAAGTCATATCCTAAAAGTTCAAGTCTTATCCTAAAAACTTTAAGACAATACAATGGTTCAAGGTTCAATTTATATGCTAAAAGTTATATTCATATCCTACGAGTTTAAACTTAAACTAAAAAGTTCAATTTATATCCTAAAGCTTCAACTCATACCTAAAAGGCTCAAGTCATATCCTAAAAGCTTCAAGACAATACAAAGATTCAAGGTTCAATTTATATCCTAAAAGTTATATTCATATACTACGAGTTTAAGTTCAATTTATATCCTAAAGGTTCAACTCATACCTAAAAGGCTCATCCTAAAAGTTCAAGTCTTATCCTAAAAGCTTCAAGACAATACAATGATTCAAGGTTCAATTTATATGCTATAAGTTATTCATATCCTACGAGTTTAAACTTAAACTAAAAAGTTCAATTTATATCCTAAAGCTTCAACTCATACCTAAAAGGCTCAAGTCATATCCTAAAAGTACAAGTCATATCCTAAAAGCTTCAAGACAATATAAAGATTCGAGGTTCAATTTATATCCTAAAAGTTATATTCATATCCTACGAGTTTAAGTGTAGTTTATATCCTAAAGGTTCAACTCATACCTAAAAGGCTCAAGTCATATCCTAAAAGTTCAAGTCTTATCCTAAAAGCTTCAAGACAATACATTATTCAAGATTCAATTTATATGCTAAAAGTTATATTCATATCCTATGAGTTTAAGTTCAATTTATATCCTAATATATATCATATGTCTATATTAAATATCCAAATATAACTATCATGTGTCTATATTATTTTTATCAACCTATAAACTAATCAATATTAAACTAAAAGTTCAATTTATACCCTAATATATATCTACCTATGAATAAAGTCTTTAACATTAAATTAGTACCTATTGCTTACTAAAATATTGAAGGAGAAATACTCAAGAAAGCCTAGCCTAAATATTCAACCCATACCCTAAACCCTAGATTTCTATAAAATATTAAATAATGATAAATACAATCTAAACCCTAGGTTTGTATAAACTATAATGTTAAATAATAAATTGAAACACTAATTCTAGGTTGAAACAATAATCAATTAAAACACTAATTGAAACCCTAGATTTTTAATTCTAACCTTAAATTTTAGGAGGTGACGAAAGAGGCGAAGGCGGCAGTTGAGCGGTGGTCGTTGGTGGCGTGGGTGGGGCCTGGTGGTGGGAATTGGAAGGAAGGTGGGGTTTGAGTGTGAGAGAGAAAAGATGGATTTTGGGAAATTTTTAAAAAGAATGGAAGGGGATCCCGGTTTTGATAGTTCTGTAATTAAAATAGCGACCAACGTTGGTCGCTATTTCAATATATATATATATATATATATATATATATATATATATATATATATATATATATATAAAAGCTATATTCGATACGGTAATACCTCATACACTTATACTTAGTGCATAGTATAGCGTAAGTACATATATTGTATATATATAAGTTGTATTCGATACGGTAATACCTCATACACTTATACTTAGTGCATAGTATAGCGTAAGTACATATATTATATATATATAAGCTGTATTCGATACGGTATTACCTCATACACCTATACTTAGTGCATAGTATATCGTAAGTACATATATTGTATATATATATAGGCTGTATTCGATACGGTATTACCTCATACACCTATACTTAGTGCATAGTATATCGTAAGTACATATATTGTATATATATAAGCTGTATTCGATACGATAATGACTCACACACTTATACTTTATGCATAGTATAGCGTAAGTACATATATTGTATATATATAAGCTGTATTCGATACGGTTTTACCTCATACACCTATACTTAGTGCATAGTATATCGTAAGTACATATATTGTATATATATAAGCTGTATTCGATACGGTAATACCTCATACACTTATACGTAGTGCATAGTATAGCGTAAGTACATATATTATATATATAGACACACACGCCCGCTTCGTAGTGCATATCATCCCTTATATTACAAAAGTATTAACGACTTACATTTATATTATTTACGTAGTAAACACAAAAGTGATTTTCAATTTTGACCATTGTTGACCACAATAGTGACCAATTGTGGTCGCTATTTAATCATGAATTTAGATTGGCGACCAAAGTTGATCGCTACCTTTAAATCATATTTAATTATATTTCATACAATAATCAAATTAATAATATAATTATTAAAATTGAATAACTGGACCCAGTTAAGCGACCGAAATTGATCGCTACCTTTCTTTCCTTTATTTAGCGACCAACTTTGGTTGCTAATTCATAATATATATATATATTTATATTTTATAAATTTTTCAAAATAATAATATAATTATTAAATTTTTGTAAGCGGGTCCCACGTTAGCAACCAAGTTTGGTCGCTAATCTCAGTAAATGTTTGACCAAGCAAGTCTGACCAAGCCAGTCAATATTTTGACTAAGTTAGCGACCAACTTTGGTCGCTATTTTGTTTCCTGAATTTAGCTTATTATTTTCGCTAGTTTAGCGACCAATGTTGGTCGTTTTTTCCCATAGACCAAATTCGGTCGCTATTTTTTGATTGCTTTTTGCAGGAATTCTAGTAGTGATACCAAACAGTAGATAAGAAATAATATCTGCATAGCTAACACATGCATTACTAATCCATACATTACCTTATTCCACACTATTCTTATATATCCTGCCAAGCGAAAGAGTTATTGATCTCTGCTGCGGTAGCGTTGAGGATTGAGTTCTGCATTCACAATTCATATAGCCAGTATTTGGCACTTGGCTGCTGGAATACTGTTGTTCGTTCAACTACATAAATTCACATTAGTACTCAGAAAGACTAGCTAAGTAGGCTTATCTTGAAAATAAATGAGGTATGGTCCTTGACGTTTAATTGTAGTTTTGGATGCTGGCTAAAATACACTGTCTAGCGTAGTGGTTACGACAGAAAATATTTAAGGAAAGAGCAATGACTTTAATGCAAATTAAGGTCATAAGGTGTCTCTTTCATTAGGTTAAGATTTTGTCTCCATAACATCATTTTTAATGTGTAAAGGATTTCGAAACCTCTAACAAAGACGGATCCAGAATTTGAACATTATTGATTCGAGTTTGGAATTGGACAACAATCCATCTAGTTTAATCAGTTCAAACTCTAATATTCGTAAGTATTTAATGAAATCTTTAATATAAATATACATAATTCGAGTCAAAGTTAATGAATTTGAATAATTTCGTAATTCTTTACTACATTCGCCCCTGGGCCTGGCTCTGAAAATTAAAAGGTGCATGTTCTTTAATAACATTCCCCTACCCCCACCCTCACCCCACCCCCCACCCCCCACCCCCACCCCACGGCAAATCCACGTGCTTTAAGTGCTTTTTTTAATTGAGGTGTCGGCTGAGACTCCAAAAATCCAAAAATAGGTCGGTGCAGATCTATTTGGTATTGAAATAATCATTAGTAGAGCCCGAGAAACATAAGCAGATGCAGCCATTCGCTTTGCCAGAATAATACACATAAATTAATCTGCTACATGGCCTTGGTCAGTCACATGCATCAGAAAAGGTTAACTGCAATTCAAATATATATACTATAAATAAACTAATTTTAAATTATATACACTAATTGTGCAAAAATCTTCATACTATCAGTACATTTAAACGTAACAGCTAACGAGTCTTATTTTCCAGGTTACTAATCTTACTTTTTATAGACAGGTTACTTGTGATTATCTTTTAGATAACCTGATAGTTATGTTATGCGGACTCTCTAAATATGTTGTTGTACCGTGTCGGATCTTCCAAAAATACACTACTTTTGAAGAATCTGACACGCACCTGTCGACATTTTTTAAGAGTCCGAATAACGTAGCCTGATGGTAAAAAAATTCTTATACTGTCAATGCAAGTAATAGTTGCTGCCAATTAAATAGGCAAAGTAACTCGATCATTCACTGCAGCTACTTCTTGGAAATTCTATGAAGGGCTGACTAAGATGAGAAATTGTACTATTTAACTCCCAACTGTCGGGTGGATCATATGGCAAAGGGACTCTTTCTTTTTTATAGGGAATTGCACTAAGTAGACAACAAAAATAATTTGTCACATGTCCCCAAGGCCTGGCCGGTGGATTTGTGTCTTAGGTCACAAGTTCAAACCCCCACACCAACAAAACCTAGTATTTCTCGGTTATCAAAAAAAAAAAGAGGAAAAAAAATAATAATTTGTCATATCTGCCGGCCCAAGACGAATTTCTCGGTTATAAAAAAAAGGAAAAATAATTTGTCATATCTGCTATCAGCTAACAATTGGCAGCACTGCCTCCAAAATAATCATCTTTCTTTGGCTATAGCCTAAAAAGCAACCATCCATGTGTTAAGACAATGTTAGTCACTTACTGAAACTCAGATTTCTTTCCGTCTGCCTAAACTAAATTGGTCCAGACACCACCATAACAAACAAAAAGAATACTAAAACTGAAACTGAAACTGAAAAGAGGATTTACCATGTGTATTAATTTTAGCAGGAGCATTCATTAGGTGTAATCTGCCCGAACAATTCTCATGGCCACAGATTCCAAAAATGCCCACGACCATTTCTCAAAAAGAAATCTGAGGAGAACCATCAACACAGACTCCAATAGACAACCTAGCAAGAGGAATTCCATTCAATATTTTTGTGCTCAACAGCATCAGGTTTCCATAAGAATACTCAAGTATTTCTATAATCAAGCATAAAAATCTATTGCAAGAAACGCATTGAAATCCAGTTTTTTTCCACCAAAACTGCACATTTGTATCTTTCCTCTAACATTTGAGCCAATGGTCTCCGGAAACAACCTCTCTACCTTCGGGATCGGGGTAAGGTCTACGTAAGACTACCCTCCCCAGACCCCACTTGTTGTTGTTGTTGTTGTTGTTAGTAACTAGATATCGAGTTTAACGTCTCGAAAAAGCAACATTAAAAACAGCCACGGGCAAAAGCAGTAACACCAACAAGAGAAACCCATGATCTATAGAGTCACAGGTGTCATTTAATCCACACCCCGCTGCTCATTCAAGATCACGGCTAAGTCTTTTTTTGGAACCAAAAAATGTATGCAACAAACGAGGCTGTTATAGAGAGGTTTGACCGTACTATGTTATAACTTCAAACGATTCTTTGTATCTGCCTGTCCGCCCTCTCTTTCTTTCTTCTCCACGAAACAAAAATTCCACAGAACTTGGCTAAGGGAGAGTTCCAACAATCTATTACAATGACCCTAATACTCAACTTTTGATAGTAAATCATGAGGTGCAGAATATGTACAAGGAATGATCACAGAGAAGCAAATATCAGAAAGGAGTAGCAACAGAAGTAAAAATGCATAACAGGATTAACCAAAATTATCTACGTAGAAGACGATATCATATTGATAAACAAGAATATTCAGTTTTAAAGATATACACAACACAGTGAACTCAAATATGGAATTATCGTATGCTACTTTTATTAGAATTTGATATAAAGATGATACATGTCTACTGTCCATCAATCAGCAGCAGATCAATCTATCATGAATTCTACAATTATGAAACTAATACAATTACACTTAAAAGGTGTAAAATAAAAAAACAGTTGGTTTCAGGTTGCGTTTGATGCATATCAACTAGCGCACCAAACACCGTCCATCCACCACAACTTCTTCATCGTGGGATCGCATGTGCCCCTTATATAGTATTATTAAGATATGAAAAAAACAAGAAAATGGGGGCACAACAAGCGGGAGATGAGTTAAAATAATCAGAAGAATCAAAGTGAACAAGAATTAATTGTCCTACCACACAACTGAATCGAATTGTATCACTGTGCGCTTTTCTTTCCATTACCATAGTAACTTAAGTACCATCGAACGAATTTCTTCAATCCTGTCTGTAAATCCGTGGTAGGCTTATAACCGAGCTCCTTGTGAGCCGAGCTTATATTTGCATGAGTAAACTGCACATCCCCATTCCTTGGCAACTTCATAACCAATCTCTTAGCCTTTACCTTCAACAACTTTTCTAAAATGCCAACAAGATCAGAAACCGGGACAGGGGAAGTGTTGCCCAAGTTAAACACCCTCAATTGAGCAGGACCTTTCTTCTTCCCACCACTTCCCGTGCTCTTTTTAGCGGTATCCAATGCCCCCACACAGCCCTTAACTATATCATCAATGTAGGTAAAATCTCTTGCGACCGTGCCATGATTAGCCGCCTCAAAAATTGGAATTGATTTTCCTTTCAATATATCCCTTGTGAAAAAGAAGTAAGCCATATCTGGCCGTCCCCACGGTCCATAAACCGTGAAAAATCTCAATCCAGTTATCGACAGCCCATAGATATGATTATAGGTATGAGCAATTTCCTCACCAGCTTTTTTAGTAGCAGCATATAAACTAGCAGGTTGGTCTGTTCTATCCCTCTCCGAAAAGGGTACCTTAGTATTCAATCCATATACAGAACTAGACGACGCCCACACAATCGCAGGTTGAGGATTGACACTTTTGCAAACCTCAAGAACATTAACAAGACCAGCAATATTACTATGCACATATGATCCCGGATTTTCCATGGCGTACCTCACGCCCGCTTGTGCAGCTAAATGCATAACATGTGTAAATGCAACAACATCAAAAAGTTTCTTTAAAAGGGCAACATCATTGATATCGCCCTC
The DNA here is from genome assembly GCA_034376525.1 of Nicotiana benthamiana. Taxonomy (NCBI): domain Eukaryota; kingdom Viridiplantae; phylum Streptophyta; class Magnoliopsida; order Solanales; family Solanaceae; genus Nicotiana; species Nicotiana benthamiana. The sequence goes on along the minus strand of CM067334.1, from coordinate 68,253,929 downwards.
AACAATGTACACACCGGAGCGTTCTAATAGCTCCTGCCTCGCTCTTTTGAGCGAGGGATCATAATAATCATTGAAATTATCCAGACCAACTACGCCATCTCCGCGGCGTTTTAAGGCAGCTGAAACATGTGTTCCTACAAATCCAGCAGCACCAGTTACTAAAACACAAATACCATTTTTTGACCTGATTTTTGCTGAAGATTTAATCTTTTTTTCCCACACTGGACCACCATAAGAGCTGGTTCTAAGGGATCTCCTTGAGAGATCTGAAGAAACATTTGATACAGAATTTGGTGATCTGTAAAAGAATACAAAGATTAACCCCACAAAAACAAGTGACCAAAAAATAATCTTGGTTAAAGAAAATTGTAGCCTAAGCCTATTATAAGGGGATTTTTCAATCTTGTATTTTCCTGGGGTTGATGGAATATTATCAATGTGCTTCATTTGGGACATTATTTTAGGGAAAATCTTGGAGATTAGAGCAATACCCAGATTAGGAATCTCTTATTTTCAGAAGAAAATCAGCAAAGTTCTGGTTTTTCTTGAAAAAAAGCTTAGGGTTAGGGTTTGAGAAATTTTCCTTCTTTTTGTTTTTGCCCCCAATGGATGATTGATTCTTGATAATGTAAATGGGGATAGGAAAAAGAAAAAGGGGTGGCTAGTATTGAAGTTTTAGCTGCTTTATTTATGAAAATCTATCTGGTTTTGGTTCAAAGATGGTGTTTTTTTTTGTTTTTTTTTTTTTTTGGTTTTGATTCGTAAAGAAGAAAGATTGATGATTTGTTTAAGATATGATGATTAGAAGGAGAGAGATCTGAGGGAGGGAGAAGAATGAGGTTTGAAGAATTTAAAAAGGCAATAATGTAGATTTGAAGTGGACTAATAGGGGATTGGGGGTAGGGTGGGTGGTTTGGAGGGGGCATCAAGAACAAAGTCAAACAGAACTGTAAATTAATGAAAGGCAAAATAGCTCAGATTACCCCTAAATTTAGCTAAAATTATTAGTATCCTTCCCAAATTTTATCCGGTCTTAATTATGCCCCTCAACTTAACTTTCTGAGGTTCATTAACCCTTGAATGTTGATGTGGCAAAACATATGGGCGTACTCGCATGCCAAATAGATTTTTCTGTTTATGTGGCATTTTTTTGAAAAATAATTTTTTACCTATTTAAGAATATTACTTTTTTAGATAATTTTTTTCTAATAAAATTTATAATAAAACTTGGATATAACTACATTATTTAGGCTAATTATTTTTATTTGAAAAAAATAATAAAGTTTTAATTGATTTTTTTTAATTTGACCTGAAAATAAGGTTTATCCAATTAAAATAAATAATCAAGACATCTAAAAAATTATAAAAAATATATAGAGGGGGAGGGGTTATTTCTAGGAAGAGAAAGAGTTGGAAGATTGGGAGGAGGGAGATTATTACATGTATTGGTGGAGGGAAAAAAACTCAAAATTGATGCATTTATTTTGATAAATTGTTTGCTTTAAATATGAGGGGAGATTCTTGATTTTGGGTAAGAAGAATAAGGTTTTGATGTTTTTGAAGTGTGAGTGAAATGAGGATTGTTTGTTGGAGATGGAGTGGACGAGATTTTGGGGCTAATTATGAGGGGCAGCTAATTTACTCCTTATTGGTTGGTGAGAAAGATTTATTAGGGATTTGATAATTTCAAATACCCTCTCTAATTTCAATTCAATTCTTTGATGATAGTGTAGTGCAATGATCCTATATTTAAGGTAGGCTATTTTGTTTTAACTTTTTACCTTTACTAGTATTAGAGCTTGTGCGATGCGCAAATAACAATAAAAAGGTATTAATCTTATAATTTTAATAAAATTATCAACCAAAAATAAAATAATAAAATTAGAGGAAATTAATTATATAGCTTTAATTAACTTTTCTATTTATTATTTTAATTTATTATATTATCGGCTATTTCGTATTATTACATAGATATAAAAGCTTTTATTAACGGGTTACTATCCTTGTCAATTACACCATTTTATATATTGATATACATTTTTATTTCTCCTAAAATTTTAATTTTTTGTTTCTTATATTGATAACAGTTTTTCGAATATTTAATACATAAATAATAATTTAGTATTTCCTACTTTTTTTATTTTTTAATGTGTTTCCTATCGTACTACCGTTGTTTAAATGGGGAAAATAATACATTAGAGCTTGCACAACTTTTAGATGGATCGGACTTGCTTTCTCATTCCTAGGAAGAACAGTATATATACATGAGTTTAAGCTCATACTTCCTAAAATCTCTCCTACGAATATTCTAATAATATCATATTCCTATAATATATCATAAAGTATCAAATCACTAACAAATATAGATACACAATATATAAATACTATATTTACACATTTACAGATCTTGATTCATAAAAGAAAATCCCACAACAATGAAGCACGAAGAAAAATCAACAAGATCTGCAATTTTTTTAGTAGTATCATAATGCTTCTTTCAATCAAACTTGATTTTTAAATCTCAATTCAAAAAAAAGAATATCTTTCAATTCAAAAGCTTTTATCCTTCAATTTAAATTTTCTTTATCTCAATTTAAATATATTCTAATCTAAATTCTATATTTTTATTTTAAAATTTATTAACTTTTACTTTATCTTTTTCTTATAACACCATTTAACGTGATTGGTTACCTTTCTATTCTTAATTAATTATCTGAGTAATTAATTTAACCCTATTTTTCGTTAAAGATAATAATCTAAAAGATATGCAAGAGATATGTATGACGACCCGGTCGGTCGTCTTTGGAATTTATTCCCCGTTCCCCTATTAACTGTTTCCCCTAAGTTCATTTCTGTAATTTTGGTTTGCCGGGACATTCGGTGTGAGAATTCGAAGTGTTTTGGGACACTTAGTCCCTAAATGAGAGCTTAAGTGTTGGAAAGTGGTCCGAGTTTGGAACAATGTGAAGACGACCTCGAAATGGAAATCCGATAGTTCTGTTAGCTCCATTAGGTGATTTCGGGGTCGGGAGCGTGTTTGGAATGTATTTTAGATGTCCGTAGCTCATTTAGTCTAGAAATGATAAAAGTTAGAATTTGGAGGGTTCCAGTCCGATAGTGAAGTTTAGATCCAAGGGTCGGAACTGGATTCCGGAAGTTGCTGTAGCACTGTCATGTCATTTGGGACGTGCGTGCAAAGTTTCAAGTCATCGGACGAGTGCTGATTAGGTTTTGAATCGAAAGCGTATTTTAGATGAACTTGAAGTTGTTAGGCTTGAATCTTTAATTTTATCAAGGTTTCGGTGTTGTTTTAGGTATTTTAAGGATTGGTGCAAGTTTGAATGAGGTATTAGGTGGTATTGGTACTTTTGGTTGAGGTTCCGGGGGCCTCGGGATGATTTCGGTTGGCCGACAGATGGAAATCTCTAAGTGTATAGTAGCTGATCCTTTTCTCTTCTGCTATTTCCGCTTCTGCGGCTTGGGAACCACAGAAGCGGCGCCGCATAAGCGAGATCTTCATCGCAGATGCGATTTTGGCCATTTCCTCATGAAACTGCAGAAGCGGTCTCATTCCCGCATATGCGGCACCGCAATAGCGGTTATTTGTCCGCAGGAGCGGACTCAAGTCCTTTAAGTGAAACCGCAGAAACGGTTAGTTCTTCCGCAAAAGCGTGACCACAAAAGCGGTCCCTGGACCGCAAAAACAAAATCACTGTTCAGAAATAGTAAAGTCGAGGGTTAAGTTTCAAAAGTTGGGAAAATCAATTGAGAGCTCGGGAGAAGCGATTTTGAGTGAGTTTTGAAGAGAAGATTATTGGGTAAGGTTTCTATGATCCTTTTAGTTATATTCCATCATTTTGTGGTTAACTCCATCATCTAAATTCAAATTTAGGATAAAAAATTGAATAATTTGGGTAAAACTTCTTTGGCTAAACTATTGAGTTTGAGGGGGCATTTGACCTCCGATTTGGGAGATTTTTATATGGTTAGACTCGTGAGAGTGCGAGGTTTCTAAAAATGTAAAAATTATTCGATTCCGAGACGTTGGCCTAAGGGGCGTTTTGGTTATTATATCTATTTTCGGGCCTTGGCTTTAATTTTAATAGTGAAATTTGTTACTTGCGATGTTTTTACAATATGTAATTGGTTTGAATAGATTTGGGCCACTCGAATTCGGATACTCGTGGCAAAGGCATCGTTTCTTAGTGATTTTTGCAGCGGTTCAAGGTAAGTGACTTGTCTTACTTTGTGTGGGGGACCTCTTCCCTTAGGATATCTTGACTGTTGTTTAGAAGGCCGTATGTGCGAGGTGATGAGCATTTACTTGTGCTAATTGTTGGAAATTCACCTTATTTGACTTATTTAGACTGTGTTCTTCACGTATTTAACCGTTATAAATGAAATTTCACTTGTTTTAGCTTAGGAAAAGCATGTTAGTTAGCTTAATTGTTCTTTTTTTAGCTAAATTGCAATATTTGCTCTTCGTGAATCATGCTAGACTTTGGTTTCTACTTGTTGTCTTTACCTAGCATTATTGATGCGTTTACGATTTGGACTACGGGTTAAATTCCTGGGAGAACCTCTGGTATTGGTATGATGGACTATGGGTTCGATTTCCGGGAGATTTTCTGATATTTGTATGATGGACTGCGGGTACAATTCCCGGGAGATCCTCTAACATTGGAATTATGGACTACGGGTTCAATTCCCGAGAGATCCCCTAACATTGGAATGATGGACTACGGGTTCAATTCCTGGGAGATCCTCAGATATTGATATGAAGGACTACGGGTTCAATTCCTGGGAGATCCTCGGTCATTGGTAACATGGACTAAGGGTTCAATTCCCGGAGTTCCATATGACATCATGATATTGAGAGATACTTGGTTGTGTTACTTTCTTTACGTAGTTTAATTGTCGCTGACTTGCAGTTTCTATCCTGTATATTGTTGTTTTCCTGCTTATTTTCCTGCCTTACATTATTTATTTCTGTTGTTATGTTTATTCTCGGTAGGGCGTGGACCTTCCTCGTCACTACTCAACCGAGGTTAGGCTTGGCACTTACTGAGTACTGCTGTGGTGTACTCATACCTCTTATGCGCATGTTTTTCATGTGCAGATCCAGGTACTTCAGGTCGAGCGCACTATCAGTGATCCAGGAGCTACTCGGAGACTGGAGGTATGCATCTGTCGCGTCCGCAGATCCGAAGAGTCTCCTTCTACTCTACCTTGTAGTTAGCAGTTCCATCTCATGTATTCAGTTGTTGTAGATATTTCCGGATATTTGAGCCGTATGTTATGTTTTACTCTTACCCTGTGTTTCCCGTGGGTTTTCGGGTCTTTGGGATAGTTTCAGATTTATTAAGTATCAAAGTGTATGTGCCAGGCGGCAACTATATACATTATTTATGCTATTTTGCTTTTCGATTTTAAGTTTCGTAAATGTTGCTACTTCCGCAATGTGGTAGGCTTACCTGGCCATGAAGATTAGGTGCAGTCATGACATGTTCACAATCAGTGAACTAGGGTCGTGATAGTATGACAGTTTAGGAGTCTTTTTTCCTTAAAAATTATTTTTCAAAACATTTGCAAGATTCATTTTAATAAATTTAAACTTCATCATATAAAGTCTGCATTAACAAACATTTGGAATTCAACAATTTAATTACATCACATGTCTCTAAAAAAATATTTTTAGCTCTAAAGTAAAATTTATTATATATATAAATATATTTTAATAGTATCATAATGCTTCATTCAATCAAATTTAATTTTTGAATCTCAATTCAAAAAAAGATTATCTTTTAATTCAAGATTTAAGATTTCAATTCAAAAACTTTTATCCTTCAATTTAAATTTTCTTTATCTCAACTTAAATATATTTTAATCTAAATTCAATATTTTTATTACTCTATAGAAAATCTTGGACTACTACTTACATTAAATATTTTTCCATTTATAATTCAAATTTTTTATGTTGTTTTGAAATTGCCAAGTGGTTTTATTTTAGCTTGTCACTTGGCTTAACCACATTGCAAACTACTCTCATTTTAATATAATATAGATTTGTCCAAAATTCTAATTAACTTTAAGTCTAGTATCCTCTAATAACTTTTGATTCTTTTTAATTACCAAGTGAAATTGCACTTACCTCTTTTCTTTCTTTACCTTCTTGTACCTTTACTCTTCTTATTTTTATATTCAGAGTTAGTATAAACTTTTCTTTAGTTGTTAGTTTCTTATTATTAGTGGCTTATAGTTTTTTTGACCTGGAATATAAGTTTTGACAAACAACGATTTGACCTTCAAACTCTCTTCGCGTACTCCTCGTTCATGGTTAAAGGCATATTCCAATTAATCCTTCTTACGCCTCGTGTATTATTTACATTGATCGATTATGGTAACTGATAAAATTGAGTGAGAATGTAAATAAGTAACTTGAGTTAAGTAATAATGTTCACTTGGTACAGAGATTAGCCATGGCGGAACAAATGAATAGAAAACGATAACATTGAAAGAAGAAAGATACAACATATTCGAGAGAAAATAATGAGCTGGTCAATAGTCAACTAATTCACTTCCCATTTATTGTGATTTTATATTTACAAGTATGTGAAAATAATAATAAGTGGGCCAAATCTCTTTAGTTACACTAGCGGGCCAGCTACTTTCCTTTGTTGGATTGGGCTAGAGTCACACTCTAGTCAACCCCCCCTCCCCGAAGCTTGAGGGTGATATCACACCAAGCTTGGAAAGAAGCTCATGATGAGGCTGTCCAGCGAGAGCTTTGGTCATAATATAAGCCAACTGATTTGAGGAAGAAATATAATGAAGAGAAATCAAACAAGAAGACAAACGGCGGATATAGTGACAATCAATCTTAATATGCTTCATACGCTCGTGGAAAACAAGATTCTTAGCCATGTGTAAAGCAGCATGTGAGTCACAAAACATAGAAACTAGGATGGTGATGAGCAAACCAAGATCGCCCAAAAGCCTAACTAGCCAAGAAATTTCAGGAGCTACTTTTCGAAGGTCCCAATATTTAGCCTCGGCAGATAAGAGAGAAATGGTAGGTTGCTTTTTACTATTCCAAGAAATAGCGATGCCGCCAAGAGTAATATAATATACACAAACAGATTCGGGAGATACCACAGAGGAAGCCCAATCAGAACCAAAGTATGCTAGCAGTGAAAACTCTGAAGAACTGGAGAGGAGAACACCTTGAGCAGGATCATTCATGAGGTATCGAAGGACATGCAAAGAAGCCATCATATGGGGAACTTGAGGCTTTTGTAGAAAATGACTCAAATGTTGTACTGAAAAAGAAATATCAGGTTTGATGTTTTACAAAAAATTTAGCTTCCCAACCAATCGTCTATATAAGCTAGGATCAGAGATATGCTCTCTCATGTCCATAGTGAGCTTGACAGAAGGATCCAAGTGGATCAAGATAGAAGAAAAATATTGACAATTGAACTCAAAGAGAAGATCATATGTGAATTTATCTTGACTCATAATGTATCCTTGAGGATGAAGAGAGATCTCCAACCCTAGAAATAATGCATTGAACCCTAATCTTTGATTTTAAAAGTGGCACCAAATAAGACTTCAAAGACTGAATATCAGATAAATCATTTCCATCTAACAGAATATCATCAACATACACAGCCACCACAAATAAGGAGTAATCATTGAGACTTGAAATGCAGCCTTTGGAGAGCAAAGCTTCAGACAGTTTAGAAAATCACTGTCTATAGGCTTGCCTAATGCCATAAAGGGACTTTTTGAGTTTGCAAATCAAAGGAGATTACCATGTGAAATAGTCCACTTGTTCTTGGCAGCCAGAGTTAGTAAGCAATTGATAGTGCTGAGCTTAACAACAGGTGAAAAAGTTTCTGTAAAGTCAATACCCTCATGTTGAAAATCACCCCTTATAACTTGTCTTGCCTTATACCTTTTAATAGAACCCATCAGTTTTTTGCTTAATTTTATACACTCATTTACAAGGAATAGTCTTTTTGTGAGGAGGAAGAGGCACTATCTCCATGTCTAATTTGTCTCAAGAGCTTGAAATTCCTTTAGCTAGCCTCTTTCCAAGCAGGATTGGAAGCAACCTGGTGGTAAAGCTGAGGGTCATGCAAGTGCAAATCAACAGAAGATATCTTGGCAGATGGTGGAAAAGTAGGTAAGAGTACAAATGAACAGACATAGTCTTTAAGGTGAACAGATTGTATGATTGGTCTAGAAGATCTCTTAAAGGAATAGAAGGAGGAGTAAGTGAAGGAGCAGATGATGAGGAAGATGGAGAAGAGGAAGAAGCATGTAGAGAGAATGAAGAAGGATGAGAGGAAGAGGAAGAAGGGGTAGGAGAACTATGAGAAGAAGGGCCACTCCCCTAAGTATGAGAAACAACAGTAGGCAGGACATCTACAGAACCAAGATTAGGTAGAGAACAGAACATGAGAGGAGTCGGATTTGTAGGGAAACACATGTTCATGGAAAACAACATCCCAAGAAAAGAAAATACAGTGATTGAAAAAGTTAAGAAGCTTATAGCCCTTTTTACACAGGGATAACCCAAAAAGATAGAGGCAGACTGAAACTTATCTCTCCCTAGTTTGGGAGAAGTGGCAAAACATAGGCACCCAAAGGACCTGAGGTGTTCATAGGATGAAGGAATTCTATGTAATTTTTCATAGGGTGAAAGGTTCTGAATGACAGATGAAGAAATTCTGTTGATGAGGTAAGTTGTAGTTAGTACACAATCACCCCAATATTTGGAAGAAAGATTAGATTGGAAAGAAAAGCTCTAGACACCTCAAGTAGATGTTTGTGTTTTCTTTCTACAACTCCATTCTGTTTGGGAGTGTGTGGAATGATATTTTAGTGTAAAATCCTTTCACTATTAAAGAAATGGATTCCTTCATAACTGCCCCCAATTTGAAGAGCATTGTCTGACCTAAAAGTTATAATAGGGAATTTTAAATGCACTTTGACCATGGCTGTAAAGTCCAAATGATGGAAAGTGCATTGCTTTTACAAGAAAGAAGGTGAGTCCAAGTAGCCCTTGTAAATTCATCTACTATGATAAAAAAATATCTGAACCCATTGTAAGTTTTAGTGTTATAAGGACCCCAAATATCAATATGGACTAATTAAAATGGGACAGTAGAATATATAATACTTTCAGGAAAAGGCAGTCTTTGGTGTCTAGCCATTGGAAAAATAGAACACAAGAAAGATTATTTAGGTGATATTTTTTGTCAGACAAATATGTAATGGACTTCATTTTGTGGAAAGGCATATGCCCCAATCTTTGGTGCCAAAATAAATCCACTTTATTTGATGTAGATATGTGATTACAAGAAACAACATCAACAACATGATCTACTACATGACTAGTGTTAACCGAAGGAGCAAAAATAGGTAAACTAACAAATGAATGAGAAGCAAACATGGAAGTGGATGTAACAAGAAAAATATCAGCTTCTGGATATAGGTAGTACAGCCTTACCGTAGCCTTACCAATTTCCAGTGGCCTCTTCAGAGAAGGGCCCTGTAAATAACAAATTGATTTGGTAAATAAAGTTGAACAATCAAATTGACAGATGAGTTGATGTACAGAAATCAGATTAAATTGAAAGGAAGGAACAAGAAGGACATGAAGTAAGACTATATCATGTTTGAGATACAAAGATCCAGTGGAAACTACTTTGGCTTTATATCCATTTGGCAAAGTGACAAGGAATGGTTTAGGTAAAGGCTATACATTAAAAAGTAAGTGTTTATGTGGAGCCATATGGTTAGTTGTACCTATATCTAATATCCAAGGATTTACTTTTAACTGTGATGAAGCAAATACATGAGAATCCACATAACTTACAGCATAACTACTAAACAAACCTGTAAAATGGGAAAATGCAGTGTTGTCTACAGTACTCATCATAAATTGACCCAGTAGATACTCGAGCCTATTGGAATAGAGCTAGGAGATGTTGGTACTGCTCTTTAGTAAAACTATGAGCTGATGACTCAGGAAACTATTTGGTTGGAGCAGCATGCAAAGGTGTTGAAGGAGTGAGAGAATGTTTAGTTTGGATACATGAAACATACTTCTTGTTCTTTGTGAACTTGAAGTCTGGAGGAAATTCATGGAGCTTGTAACATTTATCCACAGTGTGTCCAGGTTTCTTGCAAGAAGCATTTGTGTTAGACCTCTTGGATCCAAAATTCACCTTTTGACTGAAGGTTCTGTTCCCATTTGATGATCCAATAGAAACTAGGAAGGAGGATGTATCTCCACAAAGACTTGGGACAGAAGAATGAGCTTCCTTTTGACTTTCATCATGTTGAAAAAGAGAATAATCTTACTCATTGGTGAAAGAGGGTTCATCATCATAATAACACTTTTTACAGTTGAATAGGACTTATTTAGACCATTTAGAAATTGGTTGATCTTTTATGAATTTGGGGGAGGCAGCACAAGAGCATATAGGTTCTACATATGAGGAATGTAGTTCATCCTAGAGGTTTCTCATCTTTGTAAAGTAAGATGCAATGTGAGAAGACCCCTGAGTAGTAGAATGAATTTTCCTTTTAAGTTGGATTTACTTAAACCTATTTGACTGCCCAAACCTATCATTATATCTTTCCAGACTTCCTTGGCAGTCCTAAAACACATCACACCGGTAGCAATCTCTCTCGAAGAAACATCATCATTATTCAATATACTATCCATCAGAACGAGTTCACAATATATGAGATAAAAGCCGGTTGATAACAAACAACGATAAAAAAAACGAGAAAAACTTCCGATAAAGGTATAATCGGAAGAGGGCTAGGATGAGAGGAATCTAAATCTCTGCTTTGATACCATGTTAACTTGGTATAGAGATTAGCCATGGTAGAACAAATGAAGAGAAAACCCTAACATTGAGAGAAGAGAGAAGAAAGATATAGAAGGTTCGAGAGAAAATAATAAGCTGGTCAAAATGACTATTAACCAAAAACTAATTCACTTTCTAGATATTGTGCTTTTATATTTACAAGTATGTGAAAATAAAAATGCAAGTAAATGTATAAGTGGGCTGAATCTCTTCCGTTACATTAGTGGGGCAGTTGCTTTCCTTTGTTGGATTAGGCTGGAGTCACACTCTGGTCAACAAATAATACTTTATTTAAGAAAACATATCCTACACTTATTATATTGGTATCAATATTAAATTTACTCACACTTGGTGGTTATGACAAATCTCACTTCTCTGTACTTATCTTTATTGTATTAAAAAGGAAATGAAGAATAGCTTAATTATGATGGAAAAAAAGAGTAGCTTAATTACCGTTTAAGAAAAAAGATTGAGAAGATAAAGCAAAATGTAAGTGTTAACGTCCCATGATCTTCTTGCAAATATAGCTCAAGAATGCTTTCTTTTTCACATAATTCCATTTCTATTTAATATATTCTGTCTTACAAAAGTCCAAAAAAAATAAAACAAGTGCAAATCATAATTTTCTCCTCTTTCTTTATCTAATTTAAGTTCATTCCGTAGTCTAATATGGCACGAATTCTTTGAGTAAAATAAGTGCCTTGGTGGTATAGTGCTCCAACATACGTTATCATTATGGTTTTCCTTTTTCTATTTATGAGATTAAATATAAGAATGGCTTATTTCTTACATTCTACATCAAATCATAGCTATAAACTTTTAAAAGAAGAAACCTAATAATGGTTTTTAAGAATCATTAACGCGTGACAATTATAAATTAGAAATATGCTAAAGTACGAGTTAAAATATTTAATAAATTCCTTTTTAGTGTTCAATCTCTGAATTGTAAAAAAGTATTTTTTTTTCATTAAAAGTATCGTCATTCGGCTGGAGTGACTTGCAATCACCAATAATATTAGTTTTAAGGTTTTACCTAAATAATTTTGGTGAAAACAAAGAGAGAAACACCCCGAGCTTAGCGTCTAGACTACCACCATGAGTTATGGTAAAATGAATAGGACCCTCAAATTTTAATTAAACGTCTCGCATCAAGTTCGAAGAATGAATTTTTTTTTGATAGCATAGTGTTTTCCCTTTAATACGCCTTTTTTGAATTAATCGGACTTCAATGCAAGTATCTAACATCGGGCTACCACGAGTTATGGTGGCAAAAATATTATTTTTGTGTTTTTTCTTCTTTAATAGGGAATATATAGCCTTTAAAATTGATAACCATGAATAGAAGTTACTTATGCAACTTGTAATTAGAGAAACAAGATTAGATCAATTGTTTAATAAAAAGAAAAAAAAAGTCGTTTCACTATCTTATTTATTGAAAGAGACCAATAAACTAGTGACAAAAGAATATGCTTCCAATTATAAAATGCTTGGTACCTATTGATAAGGACAATATTGTTTTCTCAAATATGTGATCTTTTCACTCACCAAAGACCATAAAAATAAAGAAATAAAACATTTATCCAAAATAATTTTCATTAGCCAACCAATCACTTAAAAATAAGTGGAAAATCACGTACCTAAAGAACAATTATTTTCTTTTGTAAAAATCTATTTGTTTCAAAAATCATTTTCTGTGGTATCAAACACACTCGACCTGAAAGTGATATCCATATCTAAGACATGCCTTTGTTTTCGATTGGGGACAGAGTCATGTGAGATTCACATATTAGTTTGAGGTAATTAATACACCAAACAAACTTGGAAAAAAAAGGAATTGGACTTTTGTGAATTAAATTCATTGCTTTCGACTCAAATTATATAGGGAAATTATCAGCTATGTTCATTTAAAAGTAGCTTATTACAAAAATTAGTCAATTGATAAAAAATTACTAATATTAGCTAAAATGGCCAATTAGCTATTTGTAGCAAAATAAAAATCAAAATTTCTTTCTTTCGAGGGGGGCTATTAGAATAGATTGGGTATATTTTAAGGAGCTTGAATCTAAGTTTTGGGATGATTTGATGCTTGAGGTGGTTTGAATTGAAAATTCGAAGTAAAAACTGAATATGAAAAAAAAAATGATATGTGTATCACATATGTATCATATTTGTATCGATTGTGTATCACATGTATATCCATATATATCTGTGTGTGAGATACATGCGTGATACATTTTTGATACATGTGTCACAGAAGAATTTTTTGACATCGATTTAATAATGAATTTTGATACAAAACCCGTCCAAATCACCTCCAATCTTCCTCAAATTTTGTATATTGACTTATCTATATGTTTCAACGAATTTCGAATATACCCATTAAAAAAATTCCTTGTTTGTTTCGATTTTTGGAATATTGGCTAGAGGTTGGTAAGTTGAAACTTATATGTGACATTTCTGTAAGTTTCCCAATTATATATATGTATACAAAACAAAGTTTAATATATATATATATATATATATATATATATATATATATATATATATATATATATATATATATATATATATATATATATATATATATATATATATATAATAAAAATAATTCTTGTTGAACTCATAAGTTATGCATTTGAACTGTGGAAGTAGTCATTAATACTTGCATTAGGATAACCTATATATCTACATCACATATCTTAAAGTGTGATCCTTCCCGAACTCTGCTTGAACGTGAAATGATTTGTGCATCGAACTGTCATTTCTTTTTATTTTGAATCCACTAACTTGTTAATGTTCTTTTGTGAGCTAGCACATATGCACTTTGTTGGCAATAAAGAAAACCAGAATTTCAGGAAACATACTTGTTATTATATTATTAACCTAGAAAATAACAGATGTACTTTGTGAGCAATAAAGAAAAAATGATTAATCCACTAGTGCCACCGAAGGCATGTATCCACTTTTGAACTGAAATAAGGAAGAACTCATGGTGTGATTTGATTTCTTTTTTAAATATAAATATTTATTCATTGTTCTAAGTCGAAAAATATGTAATTCGAGAAAACTTTTGAAAAAAAAAAATTCTACGTTATTTAAGGTAAGTTTGGAAATAGAATAATTTTTTTGTCATGTATCCTTGATTAATGTAATCTCACATGTTATGTTTCGATTCTCGATAAAGAAAGAGTTATTCAATCTATTAGTGCAACGGAAGGTACGCGACCTCTTTTGAACCGAAACAAGAAAGAGCTCTAATAGCTTAATATCCAGTAAAGCTATTAGATAAATACAAATTAAATACATTTAAAAATTACTGCCAACAAAATGCATGTTCCTTCAGTTACATACCCTTTCTAACTAAAAAGTTAAAAGGAGTGATGTTGAAGGGAACAAGAACTTTATGTGTTCATAACGTGAAGCTGAATTATATTTTCTAGTTGGGATGAAAATTATTGATTTGTTAGTATATTGTGAAATCTTCTTAAAATCAGGTTCTTTTACTTTTTAAATTACATGACAAACTATTTAAACTACACATGTGCGCGCACAAATATTTATCAATTGTAAGACTATCTCTAATGGTACTCTATTTTTTGCATCAAATTCAAATTTGGTGCAAGAAATAGAGTAATATTGCTCTAATGGTACTTCATTTGTTGCTCTATTATAGACCATGAATAGTGTGGTGCAACACTATTCATTACTCTATATTTGATTTAATAATATTTTATTCATTTGATGTAAAATAAATAGAAGATAAGATAGAGAAATAGAGTTGTTGCAGTAGAAGATAATAATATAATATAGAAGAGAGAAAATTTAGTATAATGATTGGAGTAGATTTAGTGACAAGAGGGGTTGCTCTGATGGTAAGCAACCCTCACTTCCAACCGAGAGGTTGTGAGTTCGAGTCTCCCAAAGGCAAGGTTGGAAGTTCTTGGAGGGAAGGATGTCGGGGGTCTATTTGGAAACAGCCTCTCTATCCCAGGGTAGGGGTAAGGTCTGCGTACACACTATATTTCCCAAACCCCACTAAGTAGAATTATACTGGATTGTTATTGTTGTTGTTGTTGATTGGAGTAGATTAAGTGTTGGCACTATTTTAAAGTGAAAAATAAAAAAATAGAGTGATTGTTGGAGATGCCCGTTCAAATTATTGAAGTGCATAGACTTGTCCTTATCAAGTTAAACACTAAAAATATTAAGGAAAAATATAGTATGAAAGAAATTAAATAGAGAAAAATTTACTTCATAGTCACTTTTCCTGCAGCTTGGAATTGAAGTAATTTACTGTAAAGTGCTTCTTAATATATTTGATCAATACAACAACAATGATGCCTCGGTCCAAAACAAATTGGAGCCCGCCGATATGAATCCTTATTGACCACATTATTTTATTTAAACTCATCTCATGCTAATATTATGCATCAGAGATTTGATTAATAAAATTAAAAAATAACTCTCAAAGAGTAAAAATCACCCATTTTCAAAATAGTACTCCTTACCCTATCCAATAGTAGTTCTTCTCAACTCTATTACGAATCATTTGGTACGAGGTATAAGAAGGTATAAGGGTGGTATAAAAATTTAATACAACCTTTATACTCTATTTGGTTAGCAAACCATGTATAAGTTATCCCGATATTAATTTTAACACCGGGATAACTTATACCTTATAGAAGGTGGAGTAATTAGCACAAGTATAACTTATACCTTCTTATTAGAAATAATGCAATTGTCATTCTTAATATAACATACCAAACAATGAATAAACACAATCCTAGCATAACTAATCACATCATAACTTATCCCAATATAACTTATACCGGCATAACTTATACCGGTATAAATCGTATTCAAACCAAACCAAACGACCCCTTAGTGTACATTCCTTCAAAAACCAGAAGCTCAACTTCAACAAAAAATATTGAACATCATCACATGACAAATAATTAGAGTTTGCAGCCTTGGATCGATGTCCTCGTGATCTGAAACCGACACCAGAGTGGTTCAGATACCAGTTATAGCCCGTACCTGTTCTTACACTCTACAACATAGTGAAGCGGTTTCAATTCTTGGAGTACTGTTGTAGGACATCAAAGTAGTTTGGGAAGGTTTTCCGCGTGCAGCCAGGGTCGTTGATGGTGACCGGAACATCTGCACAAGCAGCAAGAGAAAAAGCCATGGCCATTCTGTGATCGTCGTATGTATCAATTTCGGTCACATTTAATTTCTCCGGTGGGGTTATTATGCAGTAGTCTGGTCCTTCTTCAACAGTTGCTCCCAACTGTAGTATTCATGCACAAAGAAAAGAGTAAGGAAAGAAAGAACAAAGGACAACTTCTTCATCACTACGCTAAGGCTTGGGAGATGCAAATGTGTCCAAAACCAGTAAGGACTTTACCTTCCTAAGTTCTGTGCATATGGCGATCATGCGCTCAGTTTCCTTGACTCTCCAGCTAGCAACTGATAACAGAAAAGAGGAATTTTCAAATTAGCACGATAAAGAAAGAACAAAAGAACAGGAAAAAAAAGAGAGAGAACACAACCTTTCAACATAATACACTGCTCAAATAAGAGCATTATGCTAGAAATGAATAACACATACCTATTTGCATTACAATCAAACCTCTCTATAACAGACTCGTTTGTTTCGAATATTTTTGGATGTTATAGCTAAATACTATTATAGAGAACATATATTATAAGATAACATAAAAATTGGTTCCGGAAAAACTTGGCTTTTATAATGAAGTATTATTATATAGGGATGTTATAGAGAGGTCTAACGGTATAAAGATCTTCATACTCAACCCGTAGAAGTCTTTAACTTATAGTATACTTGTTAAACACGTAGAATTATAAATCGACTTTCAGTTTCTTGGATTGTATTTAACCAGAAGAGTATATTGGACTAGTAGTCACTCAAAGCTTATATTTTGTATATAATTATGTAGGAAATCCTCTCAAGATTATGGATATAGCAGCATAGCGAATCTGGTGCTCAGCTAGTTAATTATGCTAGAAACAAAAAAAAAAGTTTTGAATTCGATTTGGTCTCCAGAAAACAAACCGTCTCTTATAGCAGTGGGACCATCAGCAAAAAGCGCAACTACAGCAAGTGTCATGGCAACATCAGGCATTTTATTCATGTTCACATCAATGGCACGCAAATGCTTCATTCCAGAAGAATTCCTTGGTGGTCCTTTGACTGTGACGCTGTTCTCTGTCCAAGTAACTTCTGCTCCCATTTTCTCAAGAACCTCAGCAAATTTGACATCCCCCTTCACAAAGACAAACATAAACACACGAATGAGAAACTTTAACCATGACATTGAAAGTCATCTCAATGCATTCATCAACTTGGGTGCTACTGTAAAGAATTAAGAATGTACCATCCACAATGCTTTAATACCTAACAAAAACCAAACGTGTACAAATGCAAGACGTGGGTACTTTTTATCTTTTTCTGATAATCGAGAAATCACAAGGGCTAGTGGCGCATAGTTCAAACTATGTGGATAATGGGCCCACCCCTCTATCCTTCTCCACTTAAATACAAGACTTTTGTCTGTGGTAGCATTCGAACCCATGATGTGGGTCTAATTCACCTACGGGGTTGCGCTCTTACCACTAAACCAAAGCTCTGGGGGCAAATGTGGGTACATATTAGGATACTTCCACAAAGTCACCACAGAAAGATAACAGTAAGTTCAACATGCAAACCCCTCCCCTGGCTGAAATGGCCTGAGCAATACCTGTAAACTGCTTGTCCCACAACCTTCAACAGTGACAGTTCCACCTGTGACGGCTGCTCCAGCCAAGAAGTAGCTAGCACTTGAAGCATCGCCTTCCACATAAGCTTTTCCAGGAGACCTAATATTACATCAATAGTTACTTCATAAGTTTTGGTAATAAACTTCTCGAGCCATTAAAATGATTTGAAAACAGACTTACTTGTATTTCTGACCTCCTCGGACAACAAACCTGTCCCAGCTACTGCTGTGCTCCACAAAAATACCAAATCGCTCCATCAACTTCAATGTCATTTCGACATAAGGTACGGAAATTAGTTTGTCAATGATTTCAATCTCCACATCTCCTAAAGCCAGTGGAGCAGCCATAAGGAGAGCAGTCAAGTATTGGCTGCTAATGGATCCAGAGAGCTTCACCTAAAAGATAGCCAAGAAAGAATAACTAAAGCAAGAATTTCTGAATGATAATGGTACTCTATGCTTCGAAACAAGGAAAAAGCAGGCAAAAGAGACCATTTACAGAACAGTGTAACAGCAATGTTACTATTCATTAAGTAATGTTACAAGTCCTATGTATGGTAGACCTTAGGGTTCTTAGCTTCTTGTTTTAGGTATTTTATTATTAGTATCCTCATTGGTTTAGGACTTGTCTGATACTCATTCCATGAAATTTAATTGTATTCTTTTATTTGCGGATGACTTACATTGTAAAGGTTGCAATTTTATATTTTTAAATTAAAGCTGTATATAAGGGAGAAAAGGATAACTTTTGTTTTTTTATAATCGAAAAACCCCCGAGGGGTAGTGGCACTGTTCGAAGCTCGGTGGATAATGAGCCCACCTCTTTTATTTCCTTTGAAACGGCTTCGTCATTGACAAGAACTGTGATTCCTGATTTGTTTGGAAATGTAGTTCCAGAGCCTTATTTCTTATAAAACAGCTAGCTAGATCTGTTTGAGCTTGATACAACTTTGTCATTGTTCAACTTATTACTGTTAAGGAATTTAGAGTTTGGCTTTTGAGTTCAATTTCGTCCAAACATAGAGTAACTTAACTTTATCAGCAAAGACTTCTCCGCTTCAGCTTAAAATAAGATTTCTCAACATTATAGATACGGCATAGTAGAATTTGTAATCCTCACCTTCCCTCCGGAAAGACCTCCCTTGCTGACAATTCGAACAGGAGGACATTTCGTACCAACGAAACAATCAACCTCTGCACCAAGCTGCTTAAGACCATCAACCAAATCACCAATCGGTCTCTCTCTCATTCGAGGAACTCCATCAAGTACATACCTGTAATATGAGAATGATAAATTAAGTTCGTAACATTGCAATCGTTCCGCTCTAACTCTGTTTGGCTCCATTTCATTGAAATACTTTAACTGAAACCTAAAAGAATAAATTGGTATGAAGAGGGATTCTATTAGACCTTGAATTTCCGCCAGCTACAGCAACGGCTGCTGTCAGTGGCCGCATCGCAGTTCCTGCATTTCCAAGAAAAGTTGAATTTCTTCCTTGAACTCTTTACCAACAGGGAATAGCCCACCAGAACCTTCAACAGTTGCTCGTTGGTTTGCGCTGTCTTCTTCTACATTCAGTCCAAGTGTTTTCAATGCACCAAGCATGTAATGAATATCATCGCTGCTAAGTATTTTGTCAACCACAGTTGTTCCCTGAAATTCAAATGCCCGTCGCATTTAATGACCACAAAGACTTAATACAGCGAAAATAATAAAGTAAAAGAACATCACCTCAAGTTAAAGGAGCAAATGAAACCTAAATGTAATGATCATCTTATGCAAAAAGAACGGAAAAACGTGAACTTTCACACCTTAAAGAAGTTCAATGCGTTGATCTCAAGCTAAGTGTTAAATGTAAACTATGACAAACTTCAATCAAGAGTATGCAAGATACTCCTTTTTCTTTTCTTTTCTTTTTTCCTTTTTTCATAATAAGGATGCAAAGCATACTATTTCGACCACAAATTGGCCGTATAAAATGTTTGCTTACACAAGTTATTCATGTGTTGTTCTATCTAACCAATGGGCTTGTTTGGTTATATGAACAATTAACCCCATTACAAAATTCAGCTTAAGACAATACATTGTTTGCTTGATGGCATAAGATAAACAAACAGAAGCCGCATAGCTTATGCAGCGTTTGGTTGGCATTATGAAATTATGTGCGAATTAATCTATTGTTTTATCTAGTGTGAGCAATATCGGGCCTCGTACACACCATAGCATACATCAAACTTCCAACTGCTGAAGAATATGGTACTGACGACATCTCCCCAATCTCTTCCTTGGATGAGGGACAGGAACTCTTGCTCAGCTTAAAATGGTTGGCTAATGGAATACTTGTTATCGATTGTCCGTGTTCAAAGCAACGAGAAACTGGAAACCAGTAAGAAGAAGAGACACAAAAAAAAAAAAAAAAAAAATCACAGAAATGAAGAAATCCGAGACCACAGAATTCACTGTGTGTCCTTAAGGAATTTAACCCCCTCACTGTACCCGAGGTTGTGGATTATTTCCTCCCAGGATATAATGGATATACCTGTCGTAGGAGTGGCGGTACCTCAAACGCGTACGACTTCGACGAACTCAAATTCGGGAACGAAATCACACTATGACTCGATATGTTTCAGTTTGCAGAAAAGAATGCAGAATTTTTAATGCACGAATAATTATTTTTTTTTCAGTACTCGAAAATGAGGCATTGCCTCAGTTTATATAGCCTCGAATTGTGACTGTTCGGAAAGGCTTGGTGCCTGTTCGGGAAAGGCCATGCCTTTTTCTGAAAAATAAGAACGTTGGGAAGTTTACAGTTAACAAATTAATATTTTTCCCGCGAGAATTAAAAATAATTTCAGAAAATGAAGATTGAATTTTAAATAAATAAATTTGGTCCAAAAAGATTATCAATCAATCAGATCATTTGACCAAATCCAAATCCAAATCCAAAGCCGAAGCCGAGCCGAGCGACGACGACGGCGCGAGGGGAGTCCCTCTTCTTAACCCTTTAAGAGCTAGAAGAAGTGCTTTCTAATATAAGCACATAACTTTCCCTTTCTACCACCAATGTGGTACAAAGCTCCTTTTCAAAGGAACTTTGCTTTGAAACTTCATTTTCCTTCTATTGTCTTCTTCCCTCCATTTCTCATTCACACCAACTTAGCTAGCTTTAATCATTAACTAGCTTTAACAATCCCCCACATGAATGGGGAATGGCTATATGATGAAAAACATGCATGACAAAAAAAAACTGTGTGATTCGTAAGCAAGGATTAATTGCATCTGGATAAGTAGATTTCTCTTTGAACTTTCCGTAGTGAGCATATGTCGGATATACTCGGTCAATCGGTAGATTTGATGTCTTTGAACCGTCGAGCTTTGGTGTATACCTAGACAACCACATGTCACACAATTAACCCTTTAACCGTTTTTGGTTCTCATTGTTTTGTTCGTTTCAGCCATGAACACTTCCTGGTTCATAAGTGCGTAGAGAGCTGGCCTTACAGAGTTCTCCTTGAAGCGGCTTACACTTCACACTTACATAGGTGATTCCTAAATGTGTCATCCCGTAGATACACTATTTGATATACCCCGTATCAAACTTAGAAACCATTAAAAAGCCTTAATGCTTTATCCTGGTACTGAACATTGTCTCATCACGAGAATGGACCAAAAAGTTATTGTGACAATGTTGAACCGTCATCAATGACTTTGTTTGATCTCTTTGAACCTAGATCTTGGGATCTCATGTCTTCTAGGTAGAGTTACCGCCACGATGACTTGTCCTCGGCCATAGTCCCATTCCCCTCGATGATCTTTCAACCACTTCTCTAGTTAGGCCTTTAGTTAGTGGATCCGACACATTATCTCTTGACTTAACATAGTCAATTGTGATAATTCCACTAGAGAGTAGTTGTCTAACGGTATTATGTCTTCGTCGTATGTGACGAGACTTTCCGTTGTACATAACGTTCCCGGCTCTTCCTATTGCCGCTTGGCTATCGCAATGTATGCATATAGGAGCCAACGGTTTGGGCCAAAATGGAATATCTTCTAAGAAATTCCGGAGCCATTCAGCTTCTTCACCGGCTTTGTCTAGAGCTATGAACTCAGATTCCATTGTAGAGCGGGCGATACATGTCTGTTTGGATGACTTCCAAGACACTGCTCCTCCACCTATAGTAAAAACGTATCCACTTGTGGATTTAGTTTCAGTTGAACCGGTGATCCAATTTGCATCACTGTATCCTTCAATAACTGCAGGATACCTGTTATAATGCAAAACAAAGTTTTGAGTATGTTTCAAATACCCCAAAACTCGTTTCATTGCCAGCCAATGATTTTGGTCGGGATTACTCGTGTAGCGACTTAGTTTACTTATAGCACACGCAATATCAGGTCGCGTACAGTTCATAATATACATCAAACTTCCCAACACTCTGGCATAATCCAATTGAGAATGACTTTCACCTTTATTCTTTGCAAGAGCAAGGTTCATATCAATTGGCGTCTTTGCAACTTTAAAGTCCAAATACTTGAACTTTTCAAGTACTTTTTCAATATAATGAGATTGAGACAATGCTAGACCTTGAGGAGTCTTATGGATTTTAATTCCCAGAATTAAATCGGCAACTCCTAAGTCTTTCATATCAAACTTACTAGCAAGCATGCGCTTAGTAGCATTTATGTTAGCAATGTTGTTACTCATTATTAACATATCATCCACGTATAAACAAACAATGACGACGTGGTTCGGAGTGTTCTTAATATAGACACATTTATCACATTCATTTATCTTGAATCCATTTGACAGCATCGTATGGTCAAATTTTGCATGCCACTGTTTTGGTGCTTGTTTTAGTCCATAAAGAGACTTAACAAGTCTACATACCTTCTTCTCTTTCCCTGGAACTACAAACCCTTCGGGTTGTTCCATGTAAATTTCTTCCTCCAACTCTCCATTTAAGAAGGCTGTTTTCACATCCATTTGATGGATTTCAAGACCGTACACGGCGGCTAATGCTACTAACACCCGAATAGATGTAATCCTCGTTACCGGCGAGTATGTATCAAAGTAATCAAGACCTTCTCGTTGTCTAAACCCTTTAACAACTAGTCTTGCCTTATATTTTTCAATAGTGCCATCAGCTTTCATTTTCCGCTTAAAAATCCATTTGGAACCTAAAGGTTTATTCCCTAGAGGAAGATCAACCAATTCCCAAGTATGGTTGTTCAATATGGATTCTATCTCACTATTGATTGCCTCTTTCCAAAATTGAGCTTCCGATGAAGACGTAGCTTCGTTGAACGTTCGAGGCTCATTTTCCAACAAAAATGTTAAAAATTCTGGTCCAAAGGAAGTAGTCGTCCTTTGACGTTTGCTACGTCTTGGATTTTCCTCATCAGGAATGTTTTCCTTTATTTCTTCCCGAGGTCGTTTAGATTCTTTGCTAGACGACGCACATTCCTTTTTATATGGATATATGGTTTCAAAGAAGTCAGCATTATCTGATTCAATTACCGTATTCACCTGAATGTCGGGATTTTCTGATTTGTGAACCAGAAATCTATATGCCTTACTATTTGTGGCATTTCCTATGAAAACACAATCAACGGTTTTAGGTCCTATTTTTACCCTTTTGGGTTTAGGAACTTGCACCTTGGCCAAACACCCCCACACTTTGAAGTATTCCAAATTGGGCTTCCTTCCTTTCCACTTTTCGTATGGAATAGATTTTGTTTTGCTATGGGGCACTCGATTGAGTATTCGGCTAGCTGTTAGAATGGCTTCCCCCCACAAGTTCTGGGGTAAACCAGAACTTATTAACAGGGCATTCATCATTTCTTTCAGTGTTCTATTTTTTCTTTCCGCAATTCCGTTTGATTGTGGCGAGTAAGGAGCAGTTGTTTGATGAATAATGCCATATTCCAAACATATTTGTTCAAAAGGAGATTCATATTCACCGCCCCTATCACTCCTTATCATTTTAATCTTTTTGTTAAGTTGAGTCTCAACTTCAGTTTTGTATTGCCTGAACGCTTCAATTGCTTCATCTTTACTATTAAGTAAATAAACGTAGCAATACCGCGTACTATCGTCAATAAAAGTTATGAAATACTTCTTTCCACCGCGAGATGGAATTGACTTCATGTCACAAATATCTGTATGGATTAAGTCTAAAGGACTTGAATTCCTTTCAACTGACTTATAAGGATGTTTAGCATACTTAGATTCAACACAGATTTGACATTTTGTTTGATTGCATTCAAACTTAGGCAATACTTCCAAACTAATCATTTTTCGCAAGGTTCTATAATTGACATGTCCTAAACGTGAATGCCATAAATCATTTGACTCAAGCAAGTAAGACGAAGCAGAAACTTTATTATTATTAGCAACAACCATTACATTCAGTTTGAAAAGGCCCTCTGTGAGGTAGCCTTTTCCTATGTACATTTCGTTCTTACTTATTACAACCTTGTCAGAAACATAAACACATTTAAAACCGTTCTTCACTAGAAGTCCGGTAGATACAAGATTTTTCCTAATTTCAGGAACATGACAGACGTTGTTGAGAGTCACCACCTTGCCAGAGGTCATCTTCAGCAGTATCTTTCCATAACCTTCAATCTTGGCCGTTGCAGAATTTCCCATATATATTGTTTCGTCGGGCCCGGTGGGAGCATATGAAGCAAAGGCTTCTCTAACAGCACAAATGTGGCGAGTGGCGCCAGAGTCAATCCACCACTCTTTCGGACTTCCCACTAGGTTGCACTCGGACAACATAGCGCACAAGTCATCAACCTCCTCGTTTGTTTCAACCATATTAGCCTGACCCTTCTTCTTTTCCTTTTTCGGAGCACGACAGTCTGCAGCTTTGTGTCCGATTTTTCCACAATTATGGCAGTTTCCCTTGAATTTCTTCTTGTTGGGATAGTTCCTTGGTCCCGATGCCTTTTTCCTCTTTTTCATATTAGTTGGGGCAGTTTCAACTATATGTGCTCCCCCTATGGTTGATCTCCCATTTGCCTTTTTCTCCGCTGCCTTGTTATCTTCCTCGATTCTTAACCGGACGATGAGATCTTCCAATGTCATCTCCTTTCGCTTATGTTTCAAGTAATTTTTGAAGTCCTTCCATGAAGGAGGCAACTTCTCTATCACTGCCGCAACTTGAAACGCCCCACTAATCACCAAACCTACAACAAACAACATGTAAGTGACGCGGCACTGAATACTTTTGACAAAGGCATTAATTAAATTTATACCTTCAGCGAGGAGATCATGGATGATAACCTGCAACTCTTGAACTTGAGTGACAACAGACTTGCCATCTACCATTTTGTAGTCCAAAAACTTGGCAGCGATAAACTTCTTTAAGCCAGCATCTTCTGTTTTATATTTCTTTTCCAACGCATCCCATAGTTCTTTCGATGTTCCCACATTACTATAGACGTTGTAAAGATCATCCTCCAGTCCGCTAAGAATGTAATTCTTGCACAAAAAATCTGAGTGCTTCCACGCCTCAATTACAACAAATCGTTCATTTTCAGGTGTTGATTCCGGCGGAACCGGAATATCCTCCTTAATAAACTTTTGAAGGCTTAAAGTAGTTAGATAGAAGAACATCTTTTGTTGCCATCGTTTGAAATCAATCCCGGTGAATTTTCCGGGCTTCTCTGCCGGAGCCGGTGCTGGTGCAGTACGACTGGAGGACGCAGCATTGCTCGTAGAACCAACCACGGGGGCTGGTGTGGCAGTAACAGTAGCAGTAGCATTCAAATTTGGAGTTTGGTCTCCCATTTCTGTCGTAGGAAATAACAGAACACTTTAATAATCGGTGAAGATTTTATTTCTTCAAACCGAATCAAATTTACACAAACAGAATTAAAACAAACTTCAAATAGAATGTAATAAACTGTATGTAGTATACTTGATGAAGTTTTTATATCTTCAAATCAAGTACCCAAATGAGTAGAAAGTTCTGAAAACTTTAATCTCAACCGGAGTAGAAAATCCGAAGATTTAGTCTCCAAACAACATACAAGTTCGTTACATGCAAACAACAAAATTACAAGTTTCTTTTATTTTCTGGACAGTCACAATTTTATGTTAGGAAAAACTGTATGTAGTCACTGTTTTATGTAAGAATTTTTTTTTTTTCTGTACTGTTGTATCGTTCTGTAACGTTTTAATCAACAGCAGATGAACTCGGAAATAATAATATAAATTTCCTTAAGCTTGTTATCGATTGTCCGTGTTCAAAGCAACGAGAAACTGGAAACCAGTAAGAAGAAGAGACACAAAAAAAAAAAAAAAATCACAGAAATGAAGAAATCCGAGACCACATAATTCACTGTGTGTCCTTAAGGAATTTAACCCCCTCACTGTACCCGAGGTTGTGGATTATTTCCTCCCAGGATATAACGGATATACCTGTCGTAGGAGTGGCGGTACCTCAAACGCGTACGACTTCGACGAACTCAAATTCGGGAACGAAATCACACTATGACTCGATATGTTTCAGTTTGCAGAAAAGAATGCAGAATTTTTAATGCACGAATAATTTTTTTTTTTTCAGTACTCGAAAATGAGGCATTGCCTCAGTTTATATAGCCTCGAATTGTGACTGTTCGGAAAGGCTTGGTGCCTGTTCGGGAAAGGCCATGCCTTTTTCTGAAAAATAAGAACGTTGGGAAGTTTACAGTTAACAAATTAATATTTTTCCCGCGGGAATTAAAAATAATTTCAGAAAATGAAGATTGAATTTTAAATAAATAAATTTGGTCCAAAAAGATTATCAATCAATCAGATCATTTGACCAAATCCAAATCCAAATCCAAAGCCGAAGCCGAGCCGAGCGACGACGACGGCGCGAGGGGAGTCCCTCTTCTTAACCCTTTAAGAGCTAGAAGAAGTGCTTTCTAATATAAGCACATAACTTTCCCTTTCTACCACCAATGTGGTACAAAGCTCCTTTTCAAAGGAACTTTGCTTTGAAACTTCATTTTCCTTCTATTGTCTTCTTCCCTCCATTTCTCATTCACACCAACTTAGCTAGCTTTAATCATTAACTAGCTTTAACAATACTAACTGGTTTGGCATTGTTCATATTGAACCGTGCAAGCACTCGTTCAATATACTTCTTCTGAGATAGCCATAACCTCCGGTTCTTCCTGTCTCGGGTGATCTGCATTCCCAATATTTGTTGAGCCGGTCCTAAGTCTTTCATGTTAAAAGAATTAGAGAGTTCCTTCTTCAGCTGGTTGATCTTCGTTGTGTCTTTCCCCACGATCAGAATATCGTCTACATATAGTAGAAGAGCAACGATATTCCAGTCTGAAAATTTCTGAATGTAAACACATTCATCTGTGGCAGTTTTCTTGTACCCTTGACTCACCATGCACGAGTCAAACTTCTTGTACCACTGTCTTGGTGCCTGCTTCAAACCGTAAAAACTCTTCTTCAACTTGCACACGAGGTTATCTCCTGAAACCTCAAAACCTTCGGGCTGCTGCATATAGATTTCTTCTGTTAAATCTCCATGAAGAAACGTTGTCTTCACATCCATCTACTCAAGCTCCAAGTTCATACTTGCGACCAATCCAAGTATGACTCTGATTGAAGTCATCTTGACTACGGGTGAAAAAATCTCATCAAAGTCGATTCCCTTCTTCTGCTGGAATCCTTTGACTACCAATTGTGCTTTGTATTTCACCACTTTTCCGCTGCCATCTTTCTTCAGCTTGAACACCCATTTATTTTTCAGTGTCTTCTTCCCTGTTGGAAGTTCTACGATCTCACAAGTCTGATTGTCTGTAGGGATTCCATCTCGTCCTGCATTGCGAGCAACCACTATTCTTTGTCCTTAAGAGATACTGCTTCATGGAAATCTTCAGTAAGTAGAAGATATTCGGATATCGGATATCTTCTCGATGGAATCCGACCTCGTTCAGATCTACGAACTTCTGGAATATGAGGAGATCCACCAACATCTAAGTCCTGTGATGGTTCTGGAACATCTGGCAGAGCGGGTTGTGGCCCCCCCTGCTCAACACCGTCTTCTTCCTCATTGTCTTCTACTTCTGGAATATCTTCTGGCACTGTATCTTCATTTCGTGAATGATTCTGTTGTTGCCTCTGGCACCTGAGGAGCAACATTTGGCTTCTGAGATATTGTGGGCTTTTCAATATCTTCTATTGTCTGGTTTTCATGGAACACTACGTCCCTACTTCTGATCACCTTTTTCTCCTTTGGATCCCATAATCTGTATCCAAATTCTTCATCTTCATAGCCTATGAATATGCATGGAGAGGTCCTTGCATCTAGCTTCTGCCTGAGCTCCTTGGATACGTGTGCGTACGCCAAACATCCAAATATTCTCAAGTGAGAATATGATGGATCCTTTCCAGACCAAAGTTTCTCCGGAACTTCAAAATTCAATGGTACTGATGGAGATCGGTTGATCAAGTAACAAGCGGCTCTGACTGCTTCTCCCCATAATGGCTTTGGCAGCTTAGCCATACTGAGCATGCTTTGAACATGTTCCATGATTGTTCGGTTCATTCTTTCAGCTACACCGTTGTGTTGAGGGGTGCGTGGGACCGTCTTCTCAAGTCGAATGCCATATGATCTGCAATAGGCATTGAACTGCCTGGAAGAGTATTCACCTCAATTGTCGGATCGAAGACACTTCAACTTCTTTCCTGTCTCACGTTCTACCATGACATGGAACAGTTTGAAGTAATCGAACACCTGGTCCTTCGTCCGTAAGAAATACACCCACACCTTTCGAGAAGCATCATCAATGAACGTTAGAAAGTATCGATTGTCGCTGAGTGATTCAACCTCTAAGGGACCGCAAACATTAGAGTGTACCAGACTGAGTAACTTTGATCTTCTCGTTGAAGAGGAATTAAACGAGACTCTATGCTGCTTACCAAACAGACAATGATTGCAAGGATTTAGTACAACATCCTTGTCCACATTGATGAACTCCTTTTTTATTAGGGTAGACAACCCTTTCTCACTCATATGGCCGAGTCTCTGGTGCCATAAATTTTGATAAGCCTCCTTTTCTGCAACGTTGAGGCTGTCTGTGTATATCTTCACATGAGTCTTGTATAGCGTGCCACAAATATGTCCTCGGGCGACTGTCATAGCGCCTCTTGTTAACTTCCATGTGCCTTTACTGAAGTGACTATCATAGCCCTGTTTGTCAAGAGCTATTCCTGACAATTGATTTAGCTGAAGATCTGGCACATGGAGAACATCCTTCAAAGTGATTGTGCTCCCGGAACTTGTCTTTATCTGGACATCACCAATTCCGACAATCTCAGCGGAATTGGAATTTCCCATTTTCACAGCTCCAAAGTCACCGGCTTTGTATGTTGTGAAGTATTCCTTGTATGGAGTCACGTGGTAGGATGCTGCAGTATCTACCACCCATTCCGTGTCTTCTCGTGAGATAGGAAGACATGTCTCATCTTGGGTTTAACAATAAGCTACATCACCAGAGATAGTAACTAATGTTTCTCAACCCTTGTTCTTCGGCTGCGAACTGCTCTGGCCTTGCTCCTCTTTCCATTTGTAGCAGTTCTTCTTCATATGCCCCTTATTCCACAATGATGGCACTTATATGTTGGTTTTCTGTCATCATTGGACCTGCACCTGCTCTTACTTCTACCTCTCCATTTGCTTTTGCTACTCTTTTGTTGCCTCCCCCGGTTCTCTGTGATAAAGGCATGGGTCTGATCTGTGCCCATCTGCTTTCTCCTTGCCTCTTCACTGAATAAGGCATCCTTGACCATTGACATGGTAAGTTTGCCATTAGGGGCTGAGTTGCTGAGTGATACGACCAGCGTTTTCCAACTATCGGGAAGGGAACTGAGTAGTAACAGCACCTGAACTTCATCGCTAAGTGGCATCTCTACAGACGACAACTGGTTGACCAGGTTTTGAAACTTAATGGTATGCTCGGCAACTGAAGTTTCATTTTTTAGCTCCTGTTGACTAAACGCCTCATCAATAGGGCCTTATTTCGAGCGGTCTTGGCCTGGTACATGTCTTCCAACTTCTTCCAGAGGGTATATGCGTCTGTTTCTTGTGCAACATGGTGGAAGACACTATGATCAATCCATTGACGGATTTGACCAATAGTTTTTCGATTTTATTTATTCCACTCTAACTCCTTGGCGGGATAATGATTTTTACCCATCAATTCTATGGTATCAAACAAATCTTTACAGCTTAGGAGATCTTCCATCCGAGGTCTCCATAGCGTGTAATTTGTGGCAGTAAGCGTAATCATAAAGATGATGTTGACTCTTCTGTGGATATTATCATCTTACAAAATAATTTTTCAATACGATCGGGGTTGAATCTTTAAACACGGAGTTCACCGTTGCGTTCGGAACGGTCGAAAATTGTGGAATTGATACTTTGTGGCTGAAATTCCACTACAGGGGTAAAACTATAATTTTGAAAGTTGAGGGACCAATCTGTAATTTGAGAGAGTTGACTGGTTCGCTACAGTTGACCGGTCTTCTTCTCCGGCGAAATTTCCAGCGACGGTTGTCTTCTCCGGCGAGTTTCTGGCGAGCCTCCGGCAAAGTTGACCAAACTTTGACCGCGATTTCTGGGCTCGTTTGAACTCCAATTAGGTCGCTGTTTGGTGCGTTGGACTCCGTTCAACGAGACGAATCCAATGGTGCCGTCAAAATTGGACTTCGAGCAAAGCTTTGAAAACCCAAATTTGGCTCGTTACCTACAAACTCGACCAACGTCTCTAACCTGGCTCTGATACCACTTGTTCAGTAATGTGGATCGATTGGGCGTTGATAAACACAAATTTGAGAGAAAAACAACCTCTATTACTCATAAGAATAGATTACACGAGTATTTATAAAACTGATAAAAAAAACTCTCAAAAACTCACAAACGAGGATCACTCTTGTTCTCACTCTTATTGGTGATGAACACTCTAATTTTTGTGATGATTTACAATGAAGGCAAGCACCTCTATTTATAGTAAAAATGGTGCGGGTTTTTTGTGGAAATTCCCGTGTGAATAAGGAAGCTTCCCATGGAAGCTATGGTTGGCTTGTTCAACTATTGTGGGCTGTAACTTGTTGAGGCTTTTCTAGTTTGAACATCTAGAAATATGGCTGGAAGTCATCATTATCTACAACATGAAACAAAAAGACAAGAAAATAAGAAACGAAGCATTGAAAAGTTGTAAAAAGTAAAAAGCATCCATTTCAAATTTGAAAAAAAGATGTAGTAAATTTCAATGAAAGGTATAACCGTATAAGTAGGACTGTAGTGTAGGAGTATCAGAAAGGATAGTAACGGTTATTTGTTGCAGTGACAATAGAGTGCTAATCGTTGTATCGTCTCTTCCATTATGGATGTTTTTGGTATAACGGAAATTATTTTTTGTAGAAAATATTTATTTAGAAAATAAATAGTAATTTTATTTATTTATAGGTGTTTGATAAGCAGATTAAGGAAAATGATTTCTCAAGAGTATTCATAAATAATTTAGATATAATAAATATGAACTCATAAACTTTCAAATAACAACCTTCTGGACATACAAATTTCATAAATTTTCGAACCGTTAAATATTTAAAACCGTGAAATTTCGAACCCATAAACTTTATAATTTCTAATCCCGTAAACTTTCAAACACATAAACTTCTGAACTCATAATTTTTGAAATTGTAAAATTTTGAGTGGAGGGGGGGGGGGGGGGGCAGTAAAACCAAAAAAATAGAAAATTAAATTTTTAAAAAAATGTTAAAAGGTTTTTTTCGGGGTTGGGGGGTGGTGCAGAAAAATAAAATAAAAATAGAAATTTAAAATTGCAAAAAAATTTAAGGTAAAAAAATAATTTTTTTTGCGGGGGGGGGGGGGGGGGGGGGACTGGGGGGGGGGGGGTGTAGGTTGGGTAGTATCGGAAAAACTGAAATTTAAAAAAAATATAGTTTTTTGAAAAGGGGGTGAAGTGGGTTAGTAAGGGTGGGGAAGATTGAGAAGGAGGTTTGGAAAATAATTTTCCCTCTCTTATTAAGGAAAATATTTTCCTTCAATTAAAAATAAATGAATTGACAAGGAAAATATTTTCCTTCATACCAAACACACCCTATGTCTTGCTTTGGTCAACTTCTGTGAGATAATTTATAGTTTGCTATCTAGATAAGAGGGGTTGCTCTGATGATAAACAACCCTCACTTTCAATCGAGAGGTTGTGAGTTCGAGTCTCCCCAAGAGCAAGGTGGAAGTTCTTTGAGGGAAGGATGCCAGAGGTCTATTTGGAAACAGTTTCTTTACCCAAGGGTAGGGGTAAGATTTACACACACACTATTCTTTCCAGACCTCGCTAAATAAAATTATACTGGATTATTATTGTTATTGTATGCATTCTCGCAATCCTCAAAGTGTAAGGCGTCATTTCCCATCTTTAGCTGCGCCATTCCCCTATTGATCAAGGTATCTTTATGGAATAAAGTTCTTTTTTTTGCTTTATATAATATCTAATACTCAAAAGGATTCTTTATGTCATTGTTTTTGGCTGATCGTCGCACCGTCTTTCCATTAAAGTCTCTGCTCCTTCAAGTCTCATCCTCTGATTATTACTTAGACCCGTCAACTGGGTCGGGTTGATCCAGGATCGGCCCGGACCGGATTGGTATAACCCGGGACCGGGTCGGACCGGTAGGGGGTCGGGCTGGGCTGGGTTCAAAGGGAATAGGGGGTTGGCCCGTTAATATTTTTTTTATTCGGAACCGGACCGGCCTACGGTGAACAGTACCGTGAACCGGTACAGCCCGGAATGGACCGGCCCGGTTCAACGGTAACTTTTTTTTTAAATTTTGAATTGATGGGGCCCACATTTCCGTTGGCAACGGCTACAGATCCGTTGGCCAACGGATTTCTTGCAAAAATGGCCATTTTTTATTTTTTTTGTATTTATTAAATTACAATATTAACCCTTCTTAAAATCTATAAATACCTCTCATCTCTTCTTCATTTCTTCACTCAAAAATCTTATCCAATCTCAATTCTCAAATTATCAATCTATCTCTTCCCTTCAATTTGCAAGATTACATATTTTATTTGTTACTCTTTTCCCGAATTTAATTTATCGCAATTTGTCATTCGGAATTTGAAGCTTGAAGTTCAAAATTGAAATACTTGCTTGAAGTTTGTTCGTAATGACCCAATAACACATGTTTCTGAATCATCGCCTAATTTGCAAGATGTAGAGATTGATTATGAACAATTACAAGAAGATTATGTAATAGAAGATAATGAAATTGGAATAGAAGATGAGATATCACCTACACCTAGTAGTGGAAATGTTGGTAGTAGTGGAAATGTTTGTAGTATTGGAGTTGGAGTTGCTAGTGCTACAAGGGGTAGAAGACCACCAGTTGCTCCAACTTCTACTCGTAAAAAAAGAAGTCCGGTTTGGAAATTTTTTGAAATAATAGAAAGTACTGATAGAGTTAAGTGCAAACTTTGTAATGAAACTTTTAAACATTTGACCGGAGGAAATTTAGGGGGGACTGAGACACTTACTAGACATATGTCGGGTATCCATCCTATAGAATGGGGAGTTAATGGGGATGAAAGTCAAACAACTATTAACCCTACTACTGGAGGTCTATTAAAATATAATAAAATGAGGGATCGGGAGGAACTAGCAAAAATGATTACTTTGGGTTGTTTACCTTTTTCTTTTGCTTCTTCATCGTATCTTATTACGTATATCCAAAGGATTTACAATCCTTTATCTAAAGGTGTCCCTAGAAGTACTTGTAGAGCAGATATCTTTAGACTTCATGGACAATATCAAACATACATACGTTATTTGTTTAGTCACCTTCCTTCTAGAGTATGTCTAACTTCTGATATTGGTCATGCTGTTAATGGAAATGATTATTTGACAATTACATGCCATTGGATAGATGATAATACTTGTATGCAAAAACGTATTATCGCTTTTAAATATGATGAAGATCAGAGTCATACTGCTACGTTTATAAGTAGTACGATTGTTGATGTTGTTGAATTTTATAATCTAAACCAAAAAGTTTTGTGTATGTCTTTTGATAATGCTTCACACAATAATGCTGCAGTTTCAATTTTAAAATTGTATTTGCAACCACCTCTTGACGATATTTTTCATGTTAGATGTGCATGTCATGTTTATAATTTAATTATTAAAAGTGGCCTTGATTTATTTTCAGTTGAGATTACTCATGTTAGAAGAGCAGTTGGTGTTATTCAAGGAAATAATAGATAATCTAGAATAAAAGAATTTAAAACAAAGTGTGTGCAGTATAACCTTACATCTAGATTCATGCCAGACGAAGTTGTTACTAGATGGAATTATACATATATATTTTTAAAATGTTGCTACAAATATAGATTTCCTATAACTGAAGTTGCTAATGCACATTGTACTGATCCTAGGCGTATGTTAACAAGTGATACTTGGGATGTCATTAATGATGTTGTTAAATTTTTACATAAATTTTATACTGCTACTGTTGTGTTTTCTGGCGCATATTACCCAACTGTTACTACGGCTTTAGTACATATAGCTGAAATTTATTTGCTACTATATGAATTTAAGAAGAAAGAAAAATATATGGATGTTATTGTAAGTATGCAAGCGAAATTCAAAAAATATTTCTTTCCAATTCCTCCAGTTTACTTAATTGGTGCAGTTTTAAATACTTCTATTAAAATGTCTGATTGTCACAAATTAATGAATGCTTTATATACTTATATGGAGATTGGAGAATCTGAAATCCCAAATTTATATGATTCTATGAACAAACTAAATGAATATTTGCAACAACTATATAATTATTATGCAAATGAATGTGATAATACTGCTCGTGCTTCTGACAATGTTAATCCCGCTATGCAATGTAGCAGTTCTTCTAATGTGGATGATGAAGGCCTTGATAGTTTTAATATTTTTTCTACATTTTCTAACACTCAAACCAGTAGCAGGAATATTGATGAGCTTCAATTCTACTTGCAGAAGCAAAAGGAGCCTCGCACAAAGGACTTTTCACCGTTGGGATGGTGGCATGAAAATGAAAAGCAATTTCCTGTTCTTTTCGCTATGGCTCGTGACGTGCTGAATGTGCCAATTTCTACCGTTGCATCGGAGAGTGCATTTCGCCAAGCAAGACAACAACTTGGAGACACCCGCCACTCATTGGGAAGCAATGCTTTGGAAGTTTTAGTATGTTTAAGAGATTGGATTAGATCGGAACGAAGAAATCAAGGAAAGGAAGATGTTGATAGCCCAGAAGACGAAGAAATTGGAGATATATTAACCCATGGAAACCCATCGGAATTTAACTCCCCAGAAGAAGGTCAATCAGTTCATATTGATTATGATGAACTTGCTAAGGCGATGCAAAACATTTAAAATTACTACTTCACTAGTTTACTTGTTAGAAAAAATGTAAACATTTTATTTTCTACTTATTAATTTGAAATTGAGAAATAAAGTAGCATTTACAATAAGTGCAAATTTTTCCCATCTTACTTGTATTTATGATTTCATTCAATGATTACAAAGTATTAACATAATTATAACTTAATAGTTGTACTTAATTTAAAAAAAAGTTGAAAATATACTAAACCCGGCCCGGCCCCATTCAACTCGTAACCCGTATGGTTTAATTGTAACCCGAACAAACCCGGCCCCTTGCAACCCATTATTGTTCGACCCGATCCGGCCCAGACCAAAACCCGGACGGATAAAAAAAAATCAGACCCGAACCGGACCGGTAGACCCATTAGCCACCTTTATTATTACTTCCACATCACCAAGCTGCAAAGTGTCCACGTAACTAGGTTGGTCTAATATAATCACATTGGGATCCTCGATATGACAAGACAAAAAATGAGATTCATAAGCTTAAAAGAGGAGTATTAATTAATTGTCTATCTACATAAGCTTAAAAGATATGTTCATAAGCTAAGTTCAAGACCCACATAGATTTTGCTGAACTTTTAAATCCAAAAGAAATAGAAAGTGAAAATGTGGGAATTTAGGGTTTATTTAGTTGTTTCATCCCAGTATATTTTACGGATTGTCTGCTATGTTTAAGCTCTTTCTCCAGAATATTATACTGAATAAGTTTTATTTATATTAAAATTTTATTTTATTTGCCATTACTTTTTTTGAATGATTATTTATCTTTTTCTTTTTTATTATGCTCTTTAGCTCGATATATAATACTTTAGTTTTGTTTGATTTTAGTATATTTTAATGGAAGTTTGCCGTCTTTAAGCTTGTTCTCCAGTATATTACAGCGTGCAGCCCGATCCATGTGGATATTATATATCCTTGTTGCAGCGTGCAACCCGATTCATGTGGATATTATGTGTCCTTGTTACGGCGTGCAACCCGATCTGTGCGGATATTATGTATTTTTGTTGCGGCGCGCAACCTGACCCACTAAGAGCATGCTTTTCCATCCAAACATTAATCACAACTACATAGCAAGAGAAGAAATACACAGTAGAGAAATCCCGGCAAGGGAACATAAAAACTCAACAAAATTCCCGGCAGGGGGGTAAATCTATAATACCAATAAAACCTCCCGGCAGGGGAGCAACATCAATGACCTTCACATCCCGGCAAGGGATTTACCACGTCTTTCTTTTTCTTTTACTTCTTATTCAATAGTATTTATATCGTTCAAGCTAACGCTCCAAAGAATTCGCAATTTATAACTAATTCTCATACTCTTCACATAATGTAGAATTCATCAATTAACATGGAAGAGTCCCAAAATATCAAATAATTGCAAACAAAGAAGACCCCACGATCATGCTAGACACCGGTGTATAGATACTCATCACCACTATACACCGTGCTTGATCATTTAAAAATTAGTAGTTACATCACTCTAGTCATATTATCTCAAGCCAAAATTAGATCAAATATGTACCTCGAAGGCTCCAAACTCAACTCAAGCATGTAGTATAGCTTTACCCATTGGTTCCACCACAAAATCGCTCGAATCTAGCCTCAAATTACTTGAATACATTAATAAATACTATTGGAACTAACCCCAATGCATAAAAATAATTTTTGCAAGGTTTTCCCCAAAAAGTTCAAAAATGCCCCAGGCCCACATGATCGAAACTCGAGGTTCGGACCAGAACCCGGTTACTCATTCCCCCATGAATCCAAGTATATGCTTAGTTTTGAAATCGAACCTCAAATTGAGGTCCAACTTCCCAAATTTAAGAAACCAAAGTTCTAACCAAAACCCTCGATTCCCATTTATGAAAATCTTCGATTGAAGTTGAAATAATGTTAAAAGTTGTCAAGGAATAAAGAAATTAAGTTAGAAATTACTTACCAATCGTTTTGGAGAAGAAAAGCAGTTTGGAAATCGCCTCTTAGGTCTTGGGTTTTTTTGAAAAGTGGAAAATGACTGAAAATTCCGAGTTTATGTACTTTACTAGGGGCTGGCACGGACCGCGTAGAAACGTACCGCTACCGCACCGAGGGAGGGAAGAAGTGGGCTCTCTGTACCCACCCAGCGCTGGTCGACCTGAAACTACTGGCCCTTTGAACTCCACCACGCGGACCGCACAGATAAGCACTGCGACTGCGTGGCTGCCAACATGAACCGCGCGGAAATGACCGCGGCTGCGCTAGGGCCTGAACAAACTGAACTTGCTATTTTTAAGTCTAAGACCTCCCGAGCCCCACGCGAAACTCACCCGAGCCCTCGTGGCTCCACACCAAATATGCGTATAATCTAGAAAATACCTTATGGACTTATCAAATTGCCAAAAAAACATTATAATTAATGAATCAAGCCTGAAAATCATCGTTTTCATTTCAAACTTCTTAAACTTTTAACTGTAGATATTTAGGTCCGAAACACGTCAAACAACGTTCGATTTTGTCCAAACTTCAGAGAAAGCGCTTAACGCATATCTAAGACATGTACTGTCACCGGGACCAAAATACGGGCCCGATACCTAGATTTTCTATCTCATTTCCCTTTCAAATTTTCATATCATTTTCAGAAAAAAATAATTTCTTTCAAAAATTCTTTACTCGGGCTCGGGACCTCGGATTTTAATTTCGAGAATACGTTCGAGTACCATATTTTCTTACGGATCCTCAAGGACCGTCACATCACGGGTCTGGTTCCATTTACTCAAAATGTTGATTGAAGTCAACTTTAACAATATTAATATCAAAATTCTTTAACTTTTTTCTCAAATTTCATATATTTCAACATAAAAGTTTTCCGGCTATACGTCCGAACTAGGCACACAAATTGAAGCAACTAAACACAAGGTTTTCAAGGTCTCTGAAGCATGGTAAAAGAAAGAATTACGGTGATGACCAATGACCCTTTGGGTCATCACATCCCCCACCTCTAAAACAATCGTTCATCCTCGAACGGACAAAAGAAAGAAGTACCTAAGTCGGGGAATATGTGAGCATAACGACTCCACATATCAGACTCGGACTCCCACGTCGTGCCTCAGGAAGTTGACCTCTCCACTGAACATGTACTGAAGGAAAACTCATCGACCTCAACTGTCAAACCTGCCGGTCTATAATAGCCACCGGCTCTTCCTCATAAGACAAATCCTTGTCCAAATGGACAGTAGTGAAATCTAATACGCGGGTTGGGTCGCCGTGATACCTCCGAAGCATGGATACATGAAAAACTGGATGCACAGATGACAAGCTAGGTGGCAAGGCAAGCCTATAGGCCACCTTTCCCACACGATCAATCTCAAATGGGCCAATAAACCCAGGGCTAAGCTTTCCCTTATTCCCAAATTGCATCACGCCCTTCATATGCGACACTCGGAGCAACACTCGCTCACCAACCATGAAAGCAATATCTCGGACCTTATGGTCTGCATAACTTTTCTGCCTAGACTAAGCTGTTCGTAGTCTGTCCTGAATGATCTTGACCTTATTGAAGTCCTCATGAACTAGATTTGTACCCATACTACTACAAAAAGGACCTTTGGCGGCAATTATTTAGCGGTAATAAGGCAATGATCACTAATAAATTATTTAAGCTTAAATATTAGCGGCATATGATCATTAGCCAGTAAAAGGTATCCTTTTATCGACTATAAAAAATAATAGCAACTAAAAATTACTAATTATAATTAATTTTTTATTATTTTAACTTTCCCTCGTCACAAAAAGAGAAAATCCCTCCAATTTTTTTATACCCTTTTTCGTTTCCTTCCCCAATTAGAATTAGAAAATAATTAGAAAAAAGCCCTAACTCGCTGCTGCTGTGTTGCATCAACGCCAGTGCGCGGAAATTACAGTGCGTCAACTATTGTGCATATCTTCTTCCCTAAGTAAATTCTTTCTCTTCGATTTTACAATTGATTTACAGAAGATCAGTTCAGTATTTACAGAAGAAAGTGCGTCAATGGCAGTGTTAACTTATCTTCGTCCAATCAATTTACAGTAGATTTACAGTAAATCAGTTCCTTCCAATCGATTTACAGTAGATTTTGTATTGATGCTGGTCGATTGATTTACAACAAATCAGTTCCCAACTCGCTGTTATGTCAACAACCTGTTGTAGTTCCGGTCCATGTTCTTCCCCTGTTAACTTCACTTTCCCCCCCTGTTAAATCAGTCGCCTGCAATTGATTTACAGTAGATTTTGGATTGATGCTTGTCGGTTGATTTACAATAGATTCTGTGTAATTTAATATAGTAAAGGTCTTGTTATATGCTTGTTCTCAGTATTTGTTTGGTCTATATATCTTGTCTAATGAAATCTGCTTTCTGTAGATATTGCAAAATAAAAATCAAACAGTATTCTACAGTAACTATAAAGGAATGAAATCTGGTGCCTTAGCATTAAGCTTACTGCTTGAACCTACTTTTGACGAGCTGCTAATACTAGGCAGTGTAGGCGAGTCAACCATTTGCTCCAATATGGGTGGATTATGGAAGTATTAGTGTGGAAATGGAAGTGTTAGTGTAGCTGGAGTGTTATATAAATGGGTGAATTATGGGAAAGGATGGCGTGCGGGATGGTTTGTGCTTGAAGATGGGGTGTTGTCCTATTATACGGTTCATGGACCGGATAAAATTGCTATGAGTCCAGGGAAAGAAAAGGGGTTAAAGGTTATCGGGGATGAGTCTTGGGGGTATATGAGGAAGGCTAACAATTGACCGTATGGATCCAACAAGTGGAAACCATCTGGGGAAATACATTTGAAGTTAGATGTGTGTGTGTGGCCATGGATTTATCTCCTTATTAAAGAAAGGACAACTCAACTTCATTATATGTTATATTTCCCATATAACCTGTTAACTTTACCGATTATGTTCTTATTCCATGACTCTATAGCCTGTGTTATTCTGCTATCCCTTCAACTACCGACTAGAGGATAGTTGTATAAGGCTAGAAAGTGGAGCCTTTAGTATACCAATTACTATTTTTTTTAGTTATATCAATTACTTGGTATTGTTATTTGTTAGTAACTAGTACCTTCCTTTATTGCTCGCATTCATCTCTCTAGAAATATTTTTGCCTGTACATGTCTTCTATGGAAGCTAATCCTTTAAATGATGAAAATTTGATATCTGGTGCTCTTCATTTTATGTCTATTCTCCTCCTTTAGAAGGGTATGCTTCTGGGAGCTATGAAAAGGCAAGACTACATTTTGCTCATGCAGAAACTCTACTTCCGTTTTCATGCTTGCTTGGGCTCTTTCTTGAAGAATCTAGTGAGTGTTTATCAATAGGATTGTTCTAGGCTTCTACTGTC
Organism: Nicotiana benthamiana; assembly: GCA_034376525.1. Taxonomy (NCBI): domain Eukaryota; kingdom Viridiplantae; phylum Streptophyta; class Magnoliopsida; order Solanales; family Solanaceae; genus Nicotiana; species Nicotiana benthamiana. The sequence goes on along the minus strand of CM067334.1, from coordinate 68,213,432 downwards.
TTTCGTTTCTTAATCAATTTTATACACTGAATGTTGCAGAATTTTATCTAATACAAAGAGAGGAGACGTTGCAGTTCCCTCCTAAGCCTCCTACAAAGAGAAACTGGCGGGGAAGTATAGTGACATAGCTCTCAATTTTCGAATATTTCAATAAATGTGGTTGGATGGTCAGACCTTAAAGTGTACATCTTTTAACATGAATACATCATAATATAGGGAGTATTCCCCTTAAAAGTGTGAGGCTTACAAACTCTGCTGCCTCTTGGAGAAGCATGTAGGATTAAATTTATTGAAATTAGATAGGTATCCTGAGAATTATTTGAATGGGAAGTCCTTGAGTTGGTGCTGGCATTGGGTCCCTGCCGAAGAAATCATCTGTACAGCATAACTTCCATGTGAAATGTGTTACTAGATAATGGATTGTGACCAAAGTTTCAATCTTTGCAAACTCGTATCCAGGACATATACGGGCTCCCCCTCCAAATGGAACAAAGTTGTAAGGAGGCAAGGATCCCAGATTCTCAAAGTGTGCTGGATCAAATTTCTCTGGTTCTTGGAACATGCTGCTATCTAGGTGTGTTTTAGCCGTTACCCAGACTATCTATATGCATCCATTGAGCACTGGTTAACTTAGGATTATGCCAATCAGAAAAAATAGAGAACTATCAAAATTAACAGATTGAAGAATGGAAGATTAAAGATGGGGATTCTGATCTTACTTGCCATCCTTTAGGAATGAGGTAGCCTCCATACCCAATTTTGCTGGAAATAACATGCTGGTCCTTTACAGCTATGTGTCAAATAACTCAAGCAAGTACTTTGTGGAAGTGCTGCACAATGAACGTCCGATTCCTATTCCAGTAAGTTTTCTGATCACATTCTTTTGAACATGAACCATAGTTGTTTCACCGTATTATTATTCAACATCATTGCATTTTGAGAATCCTTAATAATTTGTTCGATGTGAGGAGTATAAAAATGAAGTGTTGGAACATCAGTTACCATTTAAACCTTTTCTTGTCATTATACGGTTATTTAACCGTTTTAACCATATAAGTTTTTGTTATTTGATGAGCTTTGAATCTTCTATTCTAGGTAGTTGGCTTTCAATAAGTTTAGATTTCCAATGTTTGCAATAAATTGGTCTACTGATATTTGGTAACATTGAGCTTGTTTTTCAATATACAGTGAATAGCATGCTTCCACTTTCTGCGATGAATCTGTCAGATAATTATGTTCTCTACTTGTCTACATTTTGATAGCTTCCAACTTCAATTTTGTCCAGGAACAATTAATTAACGATCTTGTATATGTTGTACCGAAGAAATATTCTGAATTTGAGCACCAGAGTGTTAAGATAAACTATAATTTTCTAATGTTTTCTTCATGTTTTACTGGCATCCTTAGGTCATCCATGATGTAGATTGGCAGAAGTTCCTGTGCGTTTTATTATTACAAGTGCTGGATTAGTAGGATTTGATGGTCCTACACAATGTGTGGCGTTTGATATAGCATTTATGTCCTGCTGCCCTTATTGATGACCGCCCAGTTTGCTTCCGCTACCCTCATGGTCATGGCGCCCTTTCAGTGACGGACCATTCCTCTGGTAGTGGAATTCCCATTGAGGTAATATTTCGTCAAAGACATGTAGAAAAGTTCTGACTCGTTCATAACAAAATAGTTTAGAGCAGGTCTGGTATGTGTTGTTAACCATATACTTTTACTTCAAGTTATGTGACATATTTAAGTAGTTTATCCGACAATCACTTGTTTGGATAACATGATCAGTCTACATAAAACAATCAAAATTGCCCTCCGTATTTGAATTTAATTAGTTAGTGATTTAGTCCACCTTGCTTGAATGTTGCATTTATACACTTGTTATTTGGTGATCGAGGAGCAGTTTGGCAAAGGGAGAATACTTACAAAGGGTAAAGATATTGCTTTACTTGGCTATGGTTCCATGGTACAAAATTGTCTTAGAGCTCAATCTCTTCTTTCGAAGCTTGGTGTTGAAGTGACTGTTGCTACTATTTGAGTTTTCTATTGTTTGAAAGGGTAGAATTATAGGATTCTAGATGTAATTGTATGCTCTCGTATTTTTGGTGTAGGAAGGAATATGCATAGGAGGCTGAATCACCACTCATTGATCTTATAGGTTCTTTCCACACTCAGAAGGAAGGAACTATACTTTTTGCTTTTTGGATGTACATGATACAACACCATCTTAGTGCTGCTGTCAGTAAAAATGCTCTTTTACTGTTCAAGAAAAAGAAAGTGCTGAACTTTACTTCAAAATGGACAGTGTATCTATGCTGAAGGCATATCAAGTTTTATCTAGCAGGAATTCCAGCAATTACTAGCCAAGCCATCTGCACAGTGCAATTAGTATGGTTTTGCTAGGATATGGTAAATCCTCGGGGACAAAATTCCAGCTTCCCCTTTAGAAAGTGAATGCACGACGCTCTTAACTTCATGTGGAAAGCCTATCTTGCTCACATAATATGTACACGAGATGAAACTTAAAAGAGCAAATGGTATTTTGGAGCTGTAATCTAATGTGTGAGGAGTTAATAACTCTTATCATTTTGCTTTAACTGTACCTAAATGGTGTATAACTTATACAAGGTCTATCATGTTTCTTACAGAAATTACTAAAATTTTGTTGCAGGATGTTAACGATGATTATTACAAGGCTAACCAAAGAGACAATGAATCTACAGTATCAGTTGAATTGCAAACTGCCCCTCTAAGAGATGGTGTCCTTCCAGGAGTTCTACGCCAAGTAATTATTGAGTGCATTCCTTTTCCGGCTGGTGGAATCACATATTTAGATTTTGAACTTCTCTTTACTGTTTGGAACTTGTCTCTGCATTTTGCATCAACTTATCTGTAGAAGGTAATAAATGCTGGTCAACTTGGAAAGGGTTGTTATTATTATATCGACTTGGTTTTTCCCAAAGCTCGATATGGTTGGCACAGATTTATTCTAGAGGGTTCTCTATTACCCTTATTCTATCTTATATGAACATATTAAGTACTATACTGTAAAGAATTTCCTTAATGGTAGGGAGTCTGATTCATATCTTGGACAAAGATCTCTTTTTATAATTTAGGAGGCAAGTTTGCATTTGAGAATTTCTATATGCAAGTCGTCTTATATGTACCAAGGGTGTACTTTATAGAATGGTCTGACATTTGTCCTTGTGCATAATGACCATATTTGAACTACAAGCGCAATCTGAAGCTATTGAGGCTCTGTAGATTACTGGAGAATTTGACTGAAATGAGAAAAGTGGAGTTTTTGAATCGAAAGGATCAAATCATGTTGTTTCTATATGATTTAAGTAGCCTCTATCAAGAAAAATATATTAGTCACCTTTTCTGCTAGGAGCTGCTTACTTTTATAGAAAGAAGCTTTCTTAATCACATGAGATTTCTCATTATATTTTTTTGGGGTCAAATAATGACTGATGATCCAGTGTTTGTACAGCGTATGCTCAAGAAACAAAATCCCAGTCAGAGAAATTGCACCTTCATGGTCAAAGTGTGAAATGTGGTTGGAAGCATTCATTACAAGTAGGTGGTTCAAATTAAGCTCAGAATTATCATTTGGTCAAGCATTATATGCTCAAAGCTTGCTTTTATTCCCTGCCAAGAGCTCTAAAGCTATTTCTCTTTGCATGGACAAGTGGAGATTGAGTTTCTAGAATGCATGTCTAAGTTTGTGGTCCTAATGCTTAAAGCTCTTGCCTCAGTTTTCCAGCTCAATTTCATGCTTGTTATGTGCAAATATATAAGATTAGACTCGATTTAAAAGTGAAAGGTAGAGTAAAAAGCGAGCTCAATGTGCTATTATGAATTGCATATTCCTGTACAGTTGAAAAGAAAAAGGTAGAGTAAAAAGTGTGCTTAATGTGCCATCATGAGTTTGTATTCCTATATACAGTAAGAGGATCTATATTTACTGTTAGAATACTTGCTTGAACTATTATTGCAGTTAGCTCGAGGCTATTGCAGCATGTGGAAGTTATTCAAGCTCCTAGTTCATGGGAATCGCTTGATATCATTAGTTGCCTTGCTTGATCGAAATAGTGTGCTGAAATTATAGAGTTTAGTACTAGACTAAAGCCCTGGGAGCAGTAGCACTGGAATGTTGTCAAAGAGTATAGCCCTGGGTACAATAGCACAAGATATCTTAGTTTCTTTATTAATTTAGAATTGATGCAGTTGTGTGTACTCCCAGTATCTATGAGAATGTGCAAGGGTTTCTTGGAATTATAGCCAGTAACTCTCAAGAATTTGATCCCCATAGATCCGTTTAATGCATGCACTGTAACTCTTGGATCTTTTTTGTTTGTTATTATTGTTAGTTTAGTTCACTTCTTCTCTAACTCTTAATTGTCTAAATGTTACCGGTGATCGGAATAGATTTATTATCCCAATCTCTGTTATCAGCTATTGTTGAGCTAGCAGAGGACAGGCATTGGCGAGTCCGCCTTGCAATAATAGAATACATACCTCTATTGGCAAGTCAATTGGGCATAGGATTTTTTGATGATAAGCTTGGTGCCCTTTTGTATGAAATGGTTACAGGACAAGGTTGGTATACGATAAGCTGGCTGTTAGATACTCATATATAACTGAACTGAAGAAGCACAAAACCTTGATCTTTGGTACATGATGATCTTCGTTGAAAACTGTAGTGATAAAACTATCTCTGTGGTGGTTATTTTTGTCTTTCTCAGCCATCTCTCTTCACTTTCTTTATCATTTGCAAGTGGAAAACGAGTCTGGGCATTTCCCTTTTGGGACTTCCATCAACTCTTCTGTGATAATTACCTTGTGTTTTTCTATCTATTGGTGAATGTGAAAAGGCAATAGCTTTTATCAATCAGTTGAAGGAAGAATATCTCTGCCTCTGATATCTTGCTGATTTTGTGATGCAGGTTTATTCAATCAGAGATATTGCTGCTAATAACTTAAAGCGTCTTGCAGAAAAATTTGGTCCCGAGTGGGCAATGCAGCTTATTTGAAGATTGTTATTCGTTAAGATTAGTTATATAATGACATTAGATATTACCTCAAACCATATGAGTTATTTTTAAGGTTTTGTGATATTAATATTTTGGATAAGTACTTTTTGTTTGTTAAGATTTAACGAGATATACTATAGTTTTATGAATTAATATCAATATGTTTTGTTATTTGCATTATTTTTTGCTCGAATATAGTACCTATTATTAATGGTGGCTAAACTTATCGTTATAGCTTGTGAATTTTAGCGCCAATTTAACAGGATTAAGATGTTTATAATGGGATATTGTAAATATTATATTCCTATTAAAGATCATTTTTAGCGGAAATTTAATTGACTTTACTATCCATTAAAATGGACGCTAAAGGGGCATACTAATACGTTTTTATAAGAGATATTGTTGCCACTTTAATTGCCACGAAACAATTACATCTAAACGTATGAACTTTTAGTGATAAATATTTTGAATTTAGCGGCTATAAAAATGGACGTTAAAGGTGCATTATTAATCATTTTTAGAATGGGTTTAGCAACCATAATAATTGTCGCAAACAATTACCGCCAAAGCAAATGCGTTTTAGCAGCAATAAGTCATACCTTTTACCAACTTTTGGCAGAAATGCCGCTAAAGGCTTTACTAACCCCCGCAACACCGACTAAAGATCAATTGCCGGTAATGATATAGCGGCTATTGTTATTGCCGCCAATGCTGTTTTTTATTGCCGCCAAAGACCTTTTTTGTAGTAGTGCCAATACCCGAGCCTCTCCCGTCTCAAACCATCCAACTGGTGATTGACATCGCCTACCATATAATGCCTCATATGGAGCCATCTAAATGCTGGACTGGTAGTTGTTGTTCTAGGAAAACTCTGCTAAAGGCAATAACTGGTCCCACGAGCCTCCAAAACCGATAATGCAGGCTCGGAGCATATCCTCAAAAATCTGAATAGTCCTCTCAGACTGACCGTCCGTCTGGCGATAAAATGTTGTACTCAACTGAACCTGAGTGCCCAAATCTCGCTGAACCACTCTCCAGCAATGCGAGGTAAACTGCGGACCCCGATCGGATATGATAGATATAGGCACCCCAAGAAGGCGAACGATCTCTCTGATGTAAATCTCAGCTGATCTTGCAGACGAATAGGTGGTGGCAACCGGAACAAAATGCGCTGACTTGGTTAGCCTATCAACAATGACCATATAGCATCAAACTTCTTCTGAGTCATCGGAAGTCTAGTAACAAAATCCATAGTAATCCTCTCCCACTTCCACTCGGGAAGCTCAATCTTCTGAAATAAATCGTCGGTCTCTGATGCTCATACTTAACCTACTGACAATTCAAAAAACGAGCCACATATGCAACAATGTCTTTCTTCATTCTGTGCCACCAATAGTGCTGCCTCAAATCCTAATACATCTCCGCGGTGCTCGAATGAATAGAATAACAAGAATTATGGGCTCCGCTAAGATCAACTCCCGAATAGCATCAACATTGGGCGCACAAACTCGCACCTGCAGTCTCAATACACCATCATCTCCCAAGGTCACTTTCTTGGCACCACCAAACTGCACCATGTTTCTCAGGACACACAAATGAGGATCATCAAACTGCCGCTCACGGATACGCCCTAACAACGACGAATGAGCGACCGTGCAAGCTAACACCCTGCTAGGCTCAGAAATATCCAACCTCAAAAATCGATTGGTCAAGGCTCGAATATCCAAAGCAAGTGGCCTCTGGCTGACTGGAATATAAGCAAGACTACCCATGCTAGCGGATTTCCTACTCAATGCATCGGCCACTACATTGGCCTTCCCCGGGTGGTATAAGATAGTAACATCATAGTCTTTCAACAACTCCAACCACCTACCCTGTCTCAAATTCAACTCCTTTTGCTTGAACAAGTATTCAAGGCTCTTGTGATCCGTGTACACCTCACACGTCACACCATATAGATAATGCCTCCAAATCTTCAAAGCATGAACAAGAGCTGCCAACTCTAGATTATGAACTAGATAATTCTTCTCGTGGATCTTCAACTGCCTCGAAGCATATGCTATGACTATGACATCCTGCATCAATACCGCGCCAGCCCAATACAGGAAGCATCACAATAAATGGTATAAGGCCCTGATCTTGTGGGCAAAACCAATACTAGTGCCATAGTCAGAGTTGTCTTAAACCTCTGGAACCTCGTCTCGCACTTATTTGACCTCCTGAACTGGGTACCCTTCTGAGTCAATCTGGTCATCGAGGCTGCAATAGATGAAACCCCTCCACAAACCGATGGTAGTAAGTAACCTGCTAACCATAAGAATTTCCGGATCTCTGTAGTTGATGCTGGTCGAGGCCAATTCTTGACTGCCTCAATCTTCTTCGCGTCCACCTGAGTACCCTCTGCTGAAACAACGTGACCCAGGAATGCAACAAAACTCAACCTGAACTCGCACTTTGAAAACTTGGCGTATAACTGACTATCCTTCAGACTCTGAAGAACCACTTTGAGGTGCTGCTCATGCTCCTCCTGACTGCGGGAGTATATTAGAATATCGTCAATGAAAACAATCACAAACAAATCCAAATAGGGCCTGAACACTCGGTTCATCAACTCCATAAATGCTGCTGCGGCATTGGTCAACCCAAATGACATGAACAAAAACTCATAACGCCCATACCGAGAATGAAATGCTGTCTTAGGGACAGCAAATGCCCTAATCCTCAACTGATGATAACCAGATCTCAAATCTATCTTCGAGAACACCCGCGCACCCTAAAGTTGGTCGAATAAATCGTCAATCCTCGGCAGCGGATACTTGTTATTAATCGCCACCTTGTTCAACTGCTGGTAATCAATGAACATCCTCATCGACCCATCCTTTTTCTTCACAAATAACACCGGCTCACCCCAAGGCGATACACTGGGTCTAATGAAACCCGTATCAAGCAAATCCTGAAGCTGCTCCTTTAACTCTTTCAACTCTGGCGGGGCCATGCGATATGACAGAATGGAAATAGGTTGAGTGCCTAGAGCCAGATAGATACAGAAATCAATATACTTGTCGGGCGGCATACCCGATAGGTCTGAAGGGAAAACCTCTGGGAACTCCCGAACAATAGGAACAGAATCAATAGATGGGACCTCTGTGCTGCAGTCGCGAACATATTCCATATATGCTATACACCCCTTCTCGACCACGCGTCGAGCCTTAACATATGAAATAACACTGCGGGTGGCATGACCTGGGGTCCCTCTCCACTCAAGTCGGGGCAAATCTGGCAAACCCAAGGTCACGGTCTTAGCGTGACAATACAAAATAGCATGATACGGGGACAACCAATCCACCCTCAATATAACATTGAAGTCCACCATATCTAAGAGTAATAAGTCAACACGGGTCTCAAGACCGTCAATTACTACCACACAGGAATGATGCACTCAGTTTACCACTATACAATCACCCACCTGTGTAGATACATAAACAGGAACACCCAAGGCATCGCTAGGTATAACCAAGTAGGGGGCAAAATAGGACGACACATGTGAATACGTAGATCCAGGGTCAAATAGCACTGAAGCACCTCTATCACAGACCGGAATAGTACCTGTAATGACAATATCGGAGGACTCATCCTCTGGCATAGCTGGAAAAGCATAACACCGGGGCTGGGCCCCACCTCCCTGAACTATTTCTTTGGGACGATAGGCTACTGGCTGACCCCTGCCTCTGGCGGTCTGAGCTCGATCTCTACGCTCTTTGCCCCCACCTCTATGTCCTCTACCCCCGCTTCTAGCTGGCTGGGCGGCCTGTGGAGCCTTTGGTTCCTAGATCATAGCTCGAGGACCCTGCTGCTGAGGCTGTGTACCCCTCAATCTCGGGCAAGCTCTCCTGATGTGACCATAATCACCACACTCATAGCACCACCTGACTGATGTAGCCGAAAGGGCTGAGACTGACCCTATCGACCTGAATGACCCCCTCGAAAGCTCTGAAGTGGCGGTGCACTGATAGGCTTCTGATCGAAATAGTGCTACTGAGAACCACTACCGCCCGAAGTACCATTATAGACTTAGAGTGCTGACTAAAAGGGCCTCAGAGGATGGCATCTACCATATGAAACCCTACCTCCAAATGCGGTACCACTGAACCTACCAGAATGACGAAGCCTCTTATCTGATCCCTGACCACCTCCTCGTGCAAGAGCAATCTAACCTCTACGGACCGCATTGGCTGCCTCCTAAAAAGAAATCCTGGAACCTCCTCATCATGGTCAACATGAGGCCCCACCTCTGGGACTGCTGCTCGAGGCTGAGCTAAGCCGAGCCTTTGGCACTGCATTGGCCGCGCGCTCTGCCCCTGATATAAGCTGTTGATGGGGGCTCGGGCTACTGCACGGTAGAAGAGGAAGCACGTGTTCTCACCATCTGCGAAAGAACAGAGTAGAAAAACAATCAATATTGAGAAACATAATCGTACGACAAGAAAGAACAAAGTGAAATTTTCCCAACTCTGTAGCCTATATGAGACCTATGTAACCTAGAGCTCTGTCACGATCCGGATTTCCCACCATCGGGAGTCGTGATGTCGCATACTAATGGAGCTAGTCCAGCCATATGTTAATCATTCTCTAGTAATTTCTAAACAATATAAATATACGAAAGCAATTAAATAAAAGCGGAAAAGAAGAAGCTTGTAAAACTGAAATCAAAATGCAGAAATTTAAGACAAATTCCTACCCAAAATATGGTATCACTAGCTCACGGACTACTAAACAGTGCTACAAACAAGTCTGAATAGATATACAAAATGTCTGTCTCGGTACAATAAAAATAAACTAAACATTTAAAAGGACTCCGGCCCACGAACGCCATCTAGGCTACCTCGAAGTCTCTGGACAGAAGTTAGCCCGCGATCAATGCGCTACTGATGTGGTCCAAAAGCTGCTCTGGTACCGTAATCTGTGCAAAAAGCACAGAAGTGTAGCATCATCACAACCGTCTCCAAGTACTGGTAAGTGTCTGGCCTAACCCCGATGAGGTAGTGATGATGCTAGACCGACTACCAGATAAACTTGTACAAATATGAAGTATGCTTTACGGAAAAATAAATAGGAGATAAACATTTTATAAAAGGTGTCACACCCCTTTTTTCAAACCAAGCTCTCACTTAAACCATCTTAAATAAATAAAAAGATTTAGTAAAAGCTCGAAAAGGGTTTTTCAATTGAAAGGGACAAAAATTGTGTTTCAAAAGGAAATAAACTAAGAGTCGCAACCTGACATTGGTTTTGGTGTGCCAGGTCACCATTTTTTTAAAAATAATTTTTCCTTTTAAAACATTTCAGACTCTAAAATCAAGTCTACACAAGAGATTAGGGTAAGATGGTTCATTTGACTCGGGGAGAAGGTATTAGGCACTCCCCAAGTCCCGCAACTAATGCGTTTGCATACTCAATCAAGTTGGCTTTTAGAATATTCAATTGAGGCAGAAAATACAGAAAAAGCAAAATAAACACATACGAAGTTTGAGGTCGTCCCCACCTAGTAAAAGAAAAATAAAACAAAATTAAAATGAAAAAAGATACTGCACTATGCTTCATTTACAAATGCGTCACGGCCTCCAAAATATTTACAAAGTACTTCGGGGCATACCCCGAATAAAAATATATACAAATTTTTCGGGATATTCCCCGGATAAATTTAGCTATCGGGAACGACCTCTCACCTCATATATAAGAAAATCCTAAGTCTTGCCTACCCGAGTGTGATCGGCTTAGGCATATTAATAGCGATCTAATTAATAAACAAGTAGAATAAAAGCATCAAAATCATTCAAAGGCTAATTTCCTTCACTTTTTTAAAAGCCAATTCCCATAACGCATTTGTTCCGTACCTAATCTGTAACGGACTCAACACCAATCGCACAAGTTTTCTTAAATCAACTCCATCTAATAAATTTCTTTTATCAATCCCAACAATTGACCTTGCTACTGCAATATACTAAACTAACAATCAAAATACAAGTAATTATGCACATTTATCATGGTAGATATAAAAGTTCTCACACTGGGCACAAAACAGAAGACGTAAACAAACGACATTACCGCAAAGGGAATAACAAAGTAGTAAAAGATTGAACCTCAAATCCTTGAGCTAATTGGAAGAGAAACACGGATCAGAAATCATGCGCGGCAACGGAAACCCAAACGACATCCTCGAACGGACCTCAAACAAATTCCATTTTTGGAAGGTGAAATCTGAAATCTAGTCGTTCCCCTACGATAGTGTTGCGACGTGCAACCCGATACGCTTACTTATGATAGTGTTGCGGTGTGCAACCTAGCCATTTACTTTATGATAGTGTTGCGGCGTGCAACCCGATCCATGTGGATATCATTACCTTGTTGCTCCATGCAACCCGATCCATGTAGATATTATGTATCCTTGTTGCGGTGTGCAACCCGATCCGTGCAGATATTTTGTATCTTTGTTGTGGCGTAGAATACGACCCACTAAGATCATGCTTTTCCATCCAAACATTAATCACAACTAAGGAGCAAGAAAAGAAATAAACATTAGAGAAATCCGGGCAAGGGAACATAACAACTCAACAAATATTTCCGGCAAGGGGGTAAATCTATAATACCAATAAAACCTCCTGACAGGGGAGCAACATCAATAACCTTCACATTCCGGTAAGGGATCTACCACGTCTCTTTATTTTTTTTTCACTTCTTATTCAATAATATTTATATCTTTCTAGCCAACGCTCCAAAGAATTCGCAATTCATAACTAATTCTCATACACCGGTGTATAGATACTCGTCACAATGTCTATACACCGTACTCGATTATTTAGCAATTAGCAGTTAAAGCACTCTAATCCTATTCCCTCAAGCCAAAATTAGACCAAACACTTACCTCAAAGGCTCCAAACTCAACTCAAGCCTCTAGTATAGCTTTACCCATTGGTTCCACCATAAAACCACTCGAATCAAGCCACAAATTACTTGAATGCATTAATAAATACTATTGGAACTAACCCCAATGCATAAAAATAGTTTTTACAAGGTTTTTCCCAAAAAGGTGGAAAGCTCCCTCGAGCCCACATAGTTGAAACTCGAGGATCGGACCAAAATCCGGTTACCCATTCCCCCATGAATCCAAGTTAGTTTTGAAATCGGACCTCAAATTGAGGACCAACTCCCCAAATTTAAGAAACCTAAGTTCAAACCAACCCTCAATTCTCATTTATGAAAATCTTCGATTGAAGTTAAAATCATGCTAAAAGTTGTCAATGAATAAAGAAATTAAGTTAGAAATCACTTACCCATCGTTTTGGAGAAGAAAAACTGTTTAGAAATCGCCTCTTAGGTCTTGGTTTTTTTTGAAAAGTGGAAAATGACTGAATATCCCGAGTTTATATACCTTACTGGGGGCTGGCGCAGACCGCGCAGAAACGTACTGCGGCCGCGCCGAGGGAGGGGAGAAGTGGGCTTTCTGAACCCACCCAGCGTAGACTGCACTAATTTGGTGCGCGGCCGCGCTGGTCAACCTGCAACTACCAACCCTTTGAACTCCACCACGTGGACCGCACAGAAAAGTACCGCGGCCGCGTGGCTGCCAGCGCGGAAATGGTCGCGGTTGCGCTGGGGCCTGCAACACCTGAACCTGCTATTTTTATATCTAAGACATCCCGGGCCCCACTCAAAACTCACTCGAGCCCGCAGGGCTCCAAACCAAGTATACATATAATCTTGAAAACACCTTACGAACTTACTTGCGTGATCAAATCGCCAAAATAACATCATAATCGATGAATCAAGCCTCAAAATCATCGTTTTCATTTCAAACTTCTTAAACTTCTAACTTGAGATATTTAGGCCTGAAACACATCAAACGGCGTCTGATTTCAACCAAATTTATTAGAAAGCGCTTAACATATATCTTAGACCTGTACCGGGCACCGAGACCAAAATACGGGCCCAATACCTATATTTTCTAACTCATTTCCCTTTCAAAATTTCATATCATTTTCAGAAAAAATAATTTATTTCAAAAATTATTCACTCGGGCTCGGGACCTCGAATTTTGATTTTGGGAATACGCCCAAATTCCAAATTTTCTTACGAACCCTCCGGGAAAGTCACATCATGGGTCCAGGTCTGTTTAACCAAAATATTGACCGAAGTCAATATTAACAATATTAATATCCAAATTCTTTAACTGTTTTCTCAAATTTCACATATTTCAACATAAAGGTTTTTCGGCTATGCACCCGGACTGTGTACGTAAATCGAGGCAACTAAACACGAGATTTTTAAGGCCTTGGAAGCGTAGTAAAAGGACGAATTACGGTGATGACCCTTTGGGTCGTCACAGCTGCAATTTGTAGACTTTGTTGTCATGTTCATTTTAGTGGATGAGTTCTATTTATATTATTTCTCATATATACACTAGATTCAGATTGTGTTTACTTATCTAATTTGTAATATGTTTTTTTAATGATTTTATAGAAATGGAATTTTCAAGTAGGATATAAGGTATGTATTTCTGACATGTTGAAGTTTTCTTCTTAAAATTATATGAAATGTTGCTTATATATGTTGTATATTGATATTGGGAGGGAGATAGATTTATTAACTTTAACATGTGGTTTCCTACTTATTGGAAAGGTGATTGAAATTTTAAGAAAACTATTTCGTCATTTTTGTGTGAAACTCAAATCGATCAATTAAAGAACGATGTACTTGGAAAACATTTAGAATTGAATGAGGTGGGTCAATCTGGGAAGTTGACTCACTGTATATTTCTTTTCCAATTATTTTACAAGGATAAAACTAAAATGGGTTTTTAGACTTTTTTGGGAACGTCGAAGAATTTACAGAAGATGATTTCCATTCTATTACCGGGCTGAAGATAATTTCTTTGATGATAGAGAGAACTGCTCGAAGGAACCGTATTTCTCTGATGTTAAGAAGGGTTTGAAGGTAGATAATTTGCATGAGTTTATGAAAAAGCATTCTCGACTCCGTGCTAATGCAGCAGATGATGTAAGTGTTGATGTCGAGTGTCACATCCTCAGTTCGCTCCATGAACTATTGTGACGGCACCTAGTCCTTATGACTAGGTAAGTCTAATAATGCGGAAATAATCTAAACTTCTGCAATAAATTGACAAAATACAAAATAACTAACGAAAATAATTTTTAAATGTCGCTCAGCACATACAACACAACTCCTTAGAATTTAATACACTATCCCAAAATGCGAAATCTCACGGAACCACATGCCTTTGGAATATCTAACAGTCTAACTCCAGAATGTCTAAAAAGAAAGTAAATACATAATAGCAATGTTTAGCAGCTAGAATAGGAAGGGACTTCTCGGTTTGTGAACGTGGCAGTTGTACCTCGAAGTCTCTACAGTAGACACCTCGCCTCAATGATGGTAATACTGAGTTGACGTACCTGGATCTGCGCATGAAAAACATATACAGAAAAGGCATGAGTACACCACAACAGTACTCAGTAAGTGCCAAGCCTAACCTCGATTGAGTAGTGAAGAGAAAGATCAGGGCCCTACTAAAATTAAATAAAAGATACAATTCAATAGTATGGAACAAAACGGTATAATGTGTGAACGAAAATAAAAGTAACACAATATATAGAGAACAACAAGGGCTACACAGAACAACGTAAAAATAATGTAAACATTGAAGGAAATACAACTCAGTTCCAATAATACCAACCGGGGATGTTTCAGGATACCTTCCTAAAGTCCCAAATACACATATCCGATAAGTCTCTCGGGATACCGTCCTGTAGCTTAGATCATAGTACAAGGGGATCTATCGGAACCCATTCCATAGTTCCAAACATAAATACCCAATACTGGTGGAATCTACCGGGTACATTCTCGTAGTTCCATATCACTGTGCATTATAGGGGATCTACCAGGAATCTAATCTGTAGTCCCAAAGTAAATGTGTGGGAGGGAAGATCTACCGAGACTTTAACCCGTATTCCCAAAGTAAATAGTCAAAGGGAGCTACTGAAATCTCACATCCGTAGTCCCAATGTAAATACACAACAGCAACAAGAAAATATTCAGAGAAGAGAAATTTCATATTAAGGCAACAAATAATTCTATCCTAGCATGCTGCACAGAGTACATGTAAACAGATTGAGCAATTAATGCAATTAAATCACTTAGTCATGCTTTCCTAAGCTATTAACAGGCTTAACAGTACAAGTAAATAAAACAGGAGAAGAAACATACTAATAAGTTTTTAACAAAAATCGAATTTCCAACAATTTGCACAAATACACGCTCGTCACCTTACATACAAGGCAATTCAATTACCAAATATACCAATCCTAAGGGAAGGTCCTCCACACAAGGTTAGACAAGCCACTTACCTCGAACAAGCTTAATTCGACCCGTAACCACGCCTTTTCCACTAGTACCCAACTCTAAATGATCCAAATCTATTCAATTCAATTTTATATTATCAATAACACTTCAAGTAAC
The DNA here is from genome assembly GCA_034376525.1 of Nicotiana benthamiana. Classification (NCBI taxonomy): domain Eukaryota; kingdom Viridiplantae; phylum Streptophyta; class Magnoliopsida; order Solanales; family Solanaceae; genus Nicotiana; species Nicotiana benthamiana. Next base: position 68,197,863 of record CM067334.1, on the reverse strand, counting down.
TGATTCCACAATCAAATCCTAAGCTAATAAGCAAAATTATACAAATGACCAAAATGCCCCTCAAGACCACATCTCGAAATCGGGAAAAATTTATATTTTCGAAATCCTCTTACTCTCACGAGTCTATGCATAACAAGAACACTAAAATCAAAGTTCAATTAACCCCTCAAATATCCCTTTTTAGGTCTCTTAAACTCAAGCCTTAATTACCCATTTCTTCCAAAATTTTCACCACTAATTAGGTATTTAATCACATAAAAATGAGTTATGAAGTCAAAAATGTTACCTCCAAGTGATTCCTCTTGAATCCCTCTTCAACCATCCTCAAAAAGTTACAAAATCGCCTAACAATGGAGGAAACTAGGCTAAAATTCGTGAAATAGACCCTTTTAAACATTCTGCCCAAGTATTTTAATTCATTCTTCGCGAACGCGGTCAAAGCCTCGCGTTCTCGAAGCACAAAACTGACTTTAACCAAAAACCTCTTACGCAAATGCGACAAGTACCTCACAAACGTTACGCTTTACGAAGACAAACCTATGCGAACACATCCCTCTAGTCGCGAACGCGATGAGTAAACTTCACTGGGCCATTTTTCCTCCTATGTGAACGCGAAGCCCAATTGCGAATGCGGTTCACAAGAATCCAGCCCTTCGCGAATGCGGAGCCTTCCTCGCGAACACGAAGGATAAAGTTTCACTATCCTCCACTGAATCATCGCGAACGCGAGGGTCCCCTCGTGAATGCGAAGAGCAAAAGTCTGCAATAGCTGAACCTGCAATTCTGCAACTTTTTAACAACTAAAAATGATCTGTTGAGCATCCGAAACACACCCGATGCCCCCGGGACCTAAACCAAAGGCATCAAAATATCCTAAAACCTTATTCAAACTTGTACCAATCTTCAAAACACCTCAAATGACATCAACTCAACCAAAACACATCGGATTCAAGCCTAAGTTTTTCAAAATCTTCCGAATTACGCTTTTGATCAAAAAGTCTATCAAACCTCGTCCGAATGACCTGCAATTTTGCACACACATTCCAAATGATAACTCTACTATTCTCGAAATTTTATTTCGAACTTCGGATAAAAATCTCACAATCGACCCAGAAACTTCAAAAATTTAACTTTCAACATTTCAAGCCTAAATTAGCTACGGACTTTCAAAATACAATCTGAACATGTCCCTAAGCCCAAAATCACCTAAAAGAGCTAACGAAACCATAAATTTCCATTCAGAGGCTTTCTTCATACTGTTTTGACTACGGTCAACTTTCCAACACTTAAGCTCTCATTTAGGACTAAGTGTCCCAAAACTCTCCGAAACTTAAAATCGAATATCTCGGCAAATTAAAATAGCAAAAATAAACTCGGGTAAAGCAGTTAATAGGGGATCGAGGTGTTAATTCCTAAGACAACCGACCGGATCGTCATATCGATGTATGCGAATAATCGAGAATTTTTATCCTAAATTCGTCCAATTTTGGTTACTCCCTATAAAATATGTTGGAAATGCTACTTATGAACGGAACCAGTATATTATAATGGGGAAGTGAAAAATAGTAAAAACTTGGTATTCATAATAATTTACTGGAATTAAATAATTTAATATTTTATTTCCTGTATATTACACTGGAGTTATATATTGTTAAATCACTATGTCCCGTATTTAATACTGGACATGAAAAATCCAAAAACTTTTACGCTAAATTTGACCAATTTTTGTTATTCCCTATAAAATATGTTGGAAATGCTACTTATGAAGGGATATAGGCCAGTATATTATAATGGAGAAGTGGAAAATAGTGAAAACTTGGTATCTAGAATAATTTACTGAAATTAAATAATTTAATATTTTATTTTCTGTATATTACACTAGAGGTATATATATTGTCAAACCATAATGTCCAGTATTTAATACTGGACGTGAATAATCCAGAATTTGTTTACCCTAACTTCGTCCAATTTTGGATACTCCCAATAAAATATGCTGGGAATACTACTTATGAAGGGATATAAGTCATTATATTATAAGGAGAAGTGGCAAGAGTGGAAACTTGGTATCTAGAACAATTCATAGAACAATTTACTGGAACTAAATAATTTAATATTTTGTTTCCTGTATATTATACTGGAGGTATATATTGTTAAACCACTATGTCTCGTATTTAATACTATATGTGAAAAATTCAGGTTTTTTACTCTAAATTTGACCAATTTTGGTTACTCCCTATAAATTATGCTGCAAATGCTACTTATAACCAATTTTGGTTACTCCCCTTAGTTATTTTATGGCGTATGATACAAGTCACTCTAGTATAGCTGCCTATAATATTTAATCATTTCGTCAGTACTTCATGAACATTGGGTGCAATCTTTTATGTATTTACAACCACAAATTATATTATATGTTTGGAGTTGTGTCATACTAATAATTAAATTTGAAGTTGCTTGTCTTTGATGTGACTTTCTAATATTAACCGAGCATTATGTGTTCTCTGAAATTTAATTATTTTAAAAAGTGTTGATTCCTTAATTTTTGAACCTCAAACAGTCCAACCACACTTTTCATCAGTACATAACAAAGAGTATCTCGTGTTACTTGGCCTGTCAACATAGAACTCAAAATGCTTCTTTATAGTTTCTAAGCAAAAAGATTTAATCATAGCATTTTTATCTTGAAAAACATATCTTTTTACATCATCCAGTGATGCATTTTCCTTTAGTGTTAATGATAGGGATTCTTTTGTCTTTCCTTTTTCTTCCTTCAATAGTGTCTAGTGATTCAATGTGTTGATCTTCCACAGGAATTACTATTTCATTTTCTATTGGAATGTCATAATTGGCATCTCCCGCTTTTCTTCTATTTGAGATATCAACATCACTTGCTCTTTCGGAACATATGTGGTTCTGTGCAATAATTTTTGATTGTCAATTTTCATTATTTCATTACTTTCTGGTTGTTGATCTGGTATTTTTGATATTGCAACAACAATTTTGGAACTTTTTAAATATGGATCGCTTTTTAAAAGAATCGTACACAAGGTAAGATCTTCATCTTTTGTCACTTGTATTCCGTTATCAGTACCTAGCTTGATATTAAGCCATACTTTTGCTTCAAACTTGTAAATTTTACTCATAAATTCTTCAAATGAAGTCTCATCATTTATAAGGAGAAACTTCGTTTTATGATCTAAGTACTGGTAATATGCTGTCCATTTTCCATCGAATACGATAAGCAAGAAATTTGTATGCATCCTGTATTTAATGAACCCAAATAATTAGATATTTAGAAGTTATACTGTTAAAAAATATAACTCCAGTATAATAAGTTCGAATTATTTTAGTTTTTCATATTAATTAAGAAAACTCCATCTTATTATACTGGGGTTACTGGAGTCACACATACTTATATTGGAAATGTCTAAGTTTTACATTATAATTTAACAAACGTCCAGTATTCTATACTGGTGTTTTGTTCTATACCATTTCATTTACAATTTTTTATAGTAGTTTGAATGAAAGATACTTCCAGTATAATATATTGGAGTTTTTTGAGTTTTGCATATTAATACAAAAAGCTCTGGCATATTATACTTGTGTTTTGTTCATTTTTGAAATCAAGCACTGTAAAAGAATTTTATGAGATATTTCCAGTATAATAAGCTGGAAGTATCTCATCTTTAGATATTAATTTAGAAACGTCCAACAAATTATACTGACATTATGTTTTGCAGGATTTTATATTATTTTTTATGGTTTTGAATAATGTCGATTTTATTAGTTACGATGTAAATTACAAAAAAGAAGATATAATACAATTAAGTACAGTTAATGCATTGAGAAAATTAGACATTAACACAGATTAAAGTATTAAAACAAACTAGAAAATTCGAAGATCAGAAGAATTTTCTGATTTTTCACACAATTATTTCACTGATACTTTGAATTTTCTGATTTGAATTACAAAGAGAAGAATCGTAGAGTATCACAATCAAATCTGTGATCGTAGAAGAAATTCAAACTTATTAAATTCAAACAATCAGACAAAATTGAGAGAGCTTACTTCGATTTGCAGATTGACACTGCAAGATTGTGCTAAAGAAGAATATGAGAACAAGTCGTGTAAATTTAATAAACAAAGTAGGGGTATTTTAGTTAATAAATTATTACCGTGCTAACATCGCGGCTAAATATCGTTAACCATTGATTATGTGGCTAAATTTGATTGAACATGTGTAAAACTGGACATTTATTAATTTTTCGCTTCCACTCATTATTGAATGCGAACTGGACATGGATCAGCATGCCTAATTTGGCAAGAATCGAATTAACAATTGAAATAAAAAAAATTGATATTTGTTATGGTATCGTATAAACTTTTAGAAATTACTCTATTCGATACCTTAAAACTTAATGAATATACAGTTACATACTAAACATTCAAGTGGCTTGGTAAATTAGTAGCTTAAAACCAAGCTTTAATAAGTTGTTTGAATTTATAATAATAAGATTGTTTATGTTTTTATTTGAATTTATTTATACCGATGATCTTCGAGCCATCTTACACACATATCTACCATTCACAAAAATTTATGTAATGTTTAAAATAGATCTAGGTTAACGTAATATTTTTAGAATTTTCATCACCTAGTAATTTTATTTTTTGCTATTATGCAAAACAAAAAGAATTCTATCATCTAAAATTAGTTCAAATCATAATTTAGATAAAACAGTAACTCACATGTTTATAGGAGAGAGATTTCCTTTCGAAAACCCGAAAAGGTTTACTAGACTTGGAAATTAAAAACTTGCACACTGAAGCATAAGAATTTATTTATTTTACATGCTTGAGATAGGAATTACTAGGGCATACATAAGAAAATATTTTACAAAGGGTATAGTACAAGGTTTGGAGAATGGTGGGTGATGAAGGGAGAGGGAGTATTGGATATTTTTCTTCAGAGAATCTCTTCTTGGTGATTTATATTAACAACAATATACCCAATATTATCTCATTATATATATATATATATATATATATATATATATATATATATATATATATATATATGTGTGTGTGTGTGTGTGTGTGTGTGTGTGTGTGTGTGTGTGTGTGTGTGTGTGTGTGTGTGTGTGTCAGACGGATCACTGAACAATAGACTAAACAATATAGCTTCATTCGTTTCAATTTATACGAACTTATTTTCTTTTGTCTCTTTCAGAAGGAATAACTTGTTATTTTTAGTTAACAAATTTTTATAGTCATATAAATATTATAATATACGTAAAATCACGTGTTTTAAATCACACAAATACTATATGATATTCAAAATCATCAATTTCTTAAATCCTTCGTTATTTTTTTTAAACTCACGCTCAGTTAACATGATTACAAGGAGTATTAAAGAAGTTTAGAGTAGGTGAGATATGGATGATTATACTAAATGATGAAAATAACAAGAAACTGTACCAACTTCAGTCACCAAACATTATTTTAATCGAATAAGAGAAAAAGAATATGCTAAAGCTCCAAATATTATACTAAACTAGTGGGACCATCTTCAACAACCTGGTGGAAAGAGATAATGTGGGTAGGACGGTTTAGAGCCAGAATTTCAACAACCAGAGAGTAACCAAAATATCCAACAACCACATAATTTGGATAGGGACAAACCTCCCATCTTCCAAACCCTTGGTAAGGACCACATTATTTTTTTATTTAATCCAAACTCATTGTCTCGACTAACTCGTTAAAATAGAACGGGCTAACTAGATTTCAGGCTGGTTATTTAAAAATAATCATTATTTTACTGCAATAGAAATCGGTCCAACATAATATATTAGAGTTTAGTGCACATGTGTATGAACTTACAGTATATTATGATGGACCGGTACACTTTGATGGCTCCAGTATAATATACTGGAGAATGGAGTATTGGTGATCCAATCTCCAATATACTATATTGGACCGGTATATTATACTAGAACTCCAGTATATTATGCTAGAGTAATTTTTCGGATTTTAAACAGTATTTTTGTTCAAACTTATCTTTACATGAGAAATGGCTAAATTTTAATTATTTTTGAAATTAAGACTATTTTTGAATTACCACTTGTAAATCTAGTTATCCTCACACAACGTAACATTATACCGGTTAATTCAAATTTGCACGACATATTACCAAGTAAAGGGGGAAACGAAAGAGTATCTATATTCCTACAGCTTAAACTCAAAACTGTTCACTAAAAATATAGAGATATTATCCATCACACCATACGTCCGCGCTGCCTTAATATGGCTACCTTTTGTCGCTTGGAAAGACTTGTGTTTTCTTTAAAGATTAGATTTCCATATTTTCTTCCATGGCTTAGATCCAAAAGCTAATGAAGAGAAATAAAGTCATCCAATTCCTGATAAGAATCAGTGATATGACCAGTTAAAATATCACTAATGAAAATTTCTCCTCGACCATTTAAAATTTAGCTTGAAATGGGTGTAGAAACAACGTAGTATAATGGTAGAATATAGTACTTTCTCTCAAGTAGACCATGCAGACTTTGTTATCAATCTTGCCAAAAGATCAAGTCAGTCCCTTTGCTTTGAAACAAAACAGGACTATACTTAGCCGGAGGTCTATCAAAAATAACCTCTCTTCTCTATCTTCACAATATAGGGATAAAGCCTACATACACAACCTTTCCCAGACCCCGATTACACTGAATTTATTGTTATTGTATTTGCTTTGAAACATATAGCTAGAAAATGATGACTCTAGTAAAGACAACGAAAGCCCTTTTATCAGAAGACATGAATTTCCAATTGAAAATGAGATCTTGGTATCAATCGCCAAATAAAATTACAAAACTCGAAGATATGTTTTATGTGTACATGGTCAGGAGCATCCATAATCCTATTTCTATCCTCATCTTGGATTCATTTTGGTGGCCACTCCGCTACTAAAACTGAAGAAAACAAAGGACAGATGAAGAAATAGTTTTTATTGAAAATATCAGGCTACAGTGAACTGCCGAGTTCGTTTGGTATTGGTTTCCACCATTATCTCCAATCTCAGTTTCAATATAAAAACAAATTTGGTAGACACCAGTAACCAAGGGTAAGTAATAAGCCTAAGAAACTTGTTTTGCTGCAGCTATAACAGCCTCTGCTGTAATTCCGTACTCCTTGTATATTATTCCAGCAGGGGCACTGGCACCCCATCTATCAATTCCGATGGCCTTCCCCTTTGATCCGACATATTTCTCCCACCCAAATGTGGATCCAGCTTCAATGCTAACTCTAGCTGTAACGGATGATGGAAGGACACTTTCCTTGTAGTCGGCTGATTGTTCTTCGAAAAGCTCCCAACAAACAAAGGAAACAACTCTCACTGCCTTTCCTTCTTTCCTGAGTTCATCAGCAGCCTTGGCAGCAATTTCTAACTCTGAGCCAGTACCAATCAAAATGACATCAGGTTTGTTGCCAGAAGAATTGTCTGATAAAATGTAGCAACCCTTTGCTGCTCCTTCAATAGAGCTTCCAGCAAGTTGAGGTAACTTTTGTCGAGAGAGTGCAAGGATTGATGGTGTCTTCCTCTTGAGGACAGCCACCTTGTAAGCTCCTGCTGTCTCATTGCCATCTGCTGGACGGAACATCAGAATGTTGGGCATTGCACGGAAACTTGCCAAGTGCTCAATGGGTTGATGGGTAGGCCCATCTTCTCCTAGACCGATTGAATCGTGGGTCATAACATAAATAACTCCAGCCTCAGACAAGGCTGAAATTCTCATTGCTCCTCTCATGTAGTCAGTGAACACAAAGAAAGTAGCACAGTAGGGAATCAAGCCAGGGCTGTGTAGAGCAATCCCATTACATATAGCTCCCATACCATGTTCACGAACACCAAACCTTAGATTACGCTCCTCTGGGGTGTTCTTTTGGAAGTCACCAAACATTTTCATGAGAGTCATGTTTGATGAGGCGAGATCAGCACTACCACCAAGGAAACCAGGGAGAACCTTGGCAAGAGCATTCAGGTTTTGTTGGGACAAGTTTCTGGTGGCATCCGCTGGACTTTCAGGTGTGTAGGTCTGAGATTGAGAAAACAAGCAAATAACTGGATTAGGAAATATTAACATGTTTTTCAAAATTAGACGAGTATCAATTTTGAGCAGCAATGAATAGATGGAAAAGGAAGACTGCGGAACTGTGATGCAAAACAGTTGATTTGACTTATAAAATGTTAGTCCCTCTGATCAGGGAAGATAAAAGTACAGGAGTGCAAATGAAAAAAAAATCTCTCGTCTATTATACAAGGCAAAAATTCAAACACTTCACCCCCAAAGCTAAGAACTTAATATAAGGATAGCCCAAACCAAAAGCAGTAGAACTCAGCTTGAAAGGAGAGAAAAATGAAAATGACTACTCACAGGCAGAGCTTTCTCCCAGCCAGCAGTTAGTTCACCAGTGGTAATGGATTTGAGTTCTGCAGCTTCCTCGGGGTACTTCTTCTCATATTCAGCAAACTTGGTATTCCATCCAACTTCAAGAGCAGCACCCTCGGGAACATGACGACTCCAATGGCTGCAATAAGTAGCAAGCGAACACCAATAGCTTGTAAGTAACCAGTAATGTTCAAATGAATCAGAGGAGAAAGGGAATAGATTAATACCTCTTGACATCTTCAGGCACGTGGAACGGCTCATAAGGCCATCCCAAGTTACTCCTGGTGGCCTCTACTTCCTTAGCTCCAAGTGCACTTCCATGTACACTGTAACTGTTTGCCTTGTTGGGCGAGCCAAAACCAATGGTTGTAGTCACCTGAAAGGAGGAAAGTTCAGTAAACTTAATGATAAACGATACGAATGAATCTATCAAGGAACCCTATTAGCAGCACTATGAATAATGAATTAATCCTGCACCCCGGCTGAGGAAAAAAAGGAAATGGGATATTCAAAAATGAAATGTAAAATTACCAATGAAGCAAAAAGTATATACAGTAATTCAATCATATAGGACTTTTCAGGATCACCTCGTAGTACCCAACATAAAGATGCAGAAGGTAAAGTACCTTGATCATAGTGGGTTTGTCTGTGACAGCTTTTGCTTCCTTAATAGCAGCACGAATCTCATCATAACCAGTGTTACCGTTCTTCACCCAGATTACGTGCCACCCAAGAGCCTCAAAACGGGCACCAACATCCTCAGTGAAAGCGATTTCTGTGTCACCATCAATTGAGATGTGGTTGTCATCATAGAAAGCAATCAGCTTTCCAAGTCCCCAGTGTCCAGCAAGTGAACAAGCTTCTTGTGAAATACCCTCCATCTGGCAACCATCACCGAGAATAACATATCTGCATGACCAATCATCGATACAATTAGTAAAGCAAAAGACAGGTTGCATTAAATTGTTATGGCACTAAAGGTAAACAAAAAGGAGAGAGTGAGAAGACTCTCACGTGTAGTGGTCTACAATCTCAGCGTCAGGCTTATTGAAGCGAGCAGCCAAGTGTTTCTCTGCAAGGGCCAAGCCAACGGCGTTGGCAATACCTTGTCCCAGAGGCCCTAACCGCAAGAAAATAAAGATTTTAGTTATACAGCTCGCAACAAAAACCCATGTAGTCAAAATATATAATCCACCCGCAGATATACAAATGCTAATTATAAGTGTACAAGGGAAATTAAAAAAAAAGTGCACTAACCGGTGGTGACTTCAACACCAGGTGTCTCAAAGTTTTCAGGGTGTCCAGGGGTTTTGCTTCCCCACTGACGGAAGCTCTTCAAGTCCTCTTCCTAGTCAAATATAATAGAAAAAATAATCAGCAAAACAGGTTAAAAAAGCATAGTGGTGAAAAAAAATCCAAATGTAATGTAAGTGAATTCTCACTCATAAAACACATTTAAAAAAACATAAGCTCATTAAGCTGAAAGACAGATAAAATCATCAGTAACTGTGCAAAGTGTACCCAAAAGTCATGTTTCAATTTTGACTGTTCAGTATGGAGGAAAATTTTTCTTGGAAAACAGTTCCATGAGGAAAATACTTTCAGGAGTTTGGATACCTAAAATTGTTAAATATGTTTCCCTGAATAAAATATTTTGCACCAAACGTGGGAAATTACATTTTCCTTGATAATCATACCAACTGATCTTCCATATCAATCAACATCGTACTCGCAAGTTTCAACTTATATACAAACCAAACACTGGAACACGATCAAGAAAATGATTCCCCGAGAAAAATATTCTTTCATAAAAACACGTCCCTCCACACTAAACACTTGACATACTATACCAGAATGGCATGACATACATGTTTATATATGTTTGGTACGAAAGAACTTGGATAATCAGTGGTTTTCTCACTTGTTTCCTATATTAGGTAGGTGAATGAAAAATATTTTCCAATTTTTTTTTCTACATCAGCAAACTAGAGATGCTTTGATGAAATTTTTTTAGTTTTAAAAACTGATAACAATGTGTGAGTGTTGGTTATAACAAGTGATATGGAGTAAGAGCTAAAATTGTAAAGAAAAATGACTTGCTCACCTACAAGTCCACAAGTCATTTCCCCCTCTTTCATTCTGTCGAAAAAGAATGTCACATTTCATATTTAGAAACATCTTTAACTTTAAACTTCTAATTTTACCCTTGATGAAATGCTTTATAGACATACAAATGTCTACAAACTTATTTCATACCACAAGTTGTAAGATTTTTTTTAAAACTCAGTGCCCAGTAGCGAAGCCAAAAATGTCTCAAGATTTAATATATACATATCAAAAGTAATGTTTAACCTATATACACCACATAATTTTCCCTTCACTATATGTGGTTCCCCCATTATTTATAACCAGTCAAACAGTGCCATATGACAGAAACAAAATACATAGATCTACTCATGCATGCATCAATTAGCGAAAAAAGATTAATTAAAAAAGTTAAAAGACAAAAGGGTAAGTTTTTTTTACCTTGACAGCATCATAGCCAGCTAGATGAAGCAAAGCATACTGAAGCATACAACCATGTCCAGCTGATAGAACAAACCGATCCCGATTAAACCAATACGGATTTTTCGGGTTATACCTCATAACCTCATCGTACAGTATATGACCCATCGGAGCACAACCCATGGGCAAACCGGGGTGACCCGAATTTGCCTTTTCAACAGCATCAATAGCCAAAAATCGAATAGTGTTTACAGATTTGTCAACAAGGGCAGTCTCAGTTTTCTCTATAGTTTCGGTTGCAGCCGATGCACGAATCGTCGATGACCGTACGGCGGCGGCGGAGGGAGGAGTACGGCGGCGGGAGGTGGTGATATTGGGGTTAGATTTAAGGCCGGAAAAAGTGAGAGAAGAAGGGGAAAGTTGAGAAGAAGAGGCAGAGCCATGGCGAGGGACTGAACGAGAGAGGATAGCTTGAGAGAGAGTGAGAGAAGAAGAAGAAGCCATGGCTTTACCAGTAAGGTGTTTGATGTTTTGTCTCAAAGAGAAAAGAGAGTGAAGAGGAGGTGATATATGGGAGGAGAAAATGAGGAAAGAGTGGCCTTAAAATGACTTTTGAGGATTTATTTAGGGATTGGCTCCTTGTGGCTCTAAGAGATATGTGGGTAGGTGTCATATATCAACATTTACTACTTTTTAATTTAAAAACGCTATCTTACATATCATAGAAAAAAACAAATTTTCTCAAAAATTTAAGGCAATAAAAGAAAAGTATATATGAGAAGGAACATATGGTTCAAAATTCGTTGGATAATTAATTCACTTTTTTATCATTTTTCACTTGAATATTAACCCTTTTGCATGGTATCTAAAGTTGCGACTTACGTCTAATCCACATATCATGTGTTGTACTAAATCAAACCCAAAGGGCGACTTATTAATATATAAATTGAGAATATGTTTAATAACAATATAAAAATGACTCATTTAAGTACTTTTAGATGTATAACTTAACTTGTATGGTCAACTGATTTTGATTGTTAGATGAACGTGAAGGGGCAAATCTTTATTCCCTTTTGGATTTTTAAATTAGTGTAAATATGTGAAATTTGTGGACGATGATCTTTAGCAGATACTTCTAAAATGTCGAGCTAAATCTACCTTTAATTTTTGTGCAGCTATTTCTTTTTTCATTCTTTCCTTTCATATTAAAGTTATAATATAGAGTAGCATATTCTCTCGAAGAGAAATTGAGGAACGAATTTAATTATTGATGCCAAGATATAAACGTCAAAAAGAAAAGGAAAAAATAAAGATTCAAGTACAGAAACTTAGAGAAATATTAGGTAACTTGATTGAATCAAGAACCCAACAACCAAATTAGGTTGTTCTCTTTTTTTGACGACCTAGAACAAAATAAAAATAAAAAATTATTATTATTGTTCAGTTGGTTGAAGCACTTTTCGGTCAAAATATTTGTTTTGCTAAAAAGTTATTCGAACACTTACGTAGCTCTAAAAACAATCAAAAAATGATTTGGGTTAATCAGAATCAAATGTAATATGATCTAGAGATTGTAGGATAAAAGCAATAAGGGAAATAGTAGATTTAGCACAACAGAGATAGAGAGAGTCGGAAAGAGAGAGAGAGAGAGAGTTGTATATTATCAGTAAAAAAATACACATGAATCTTTACAAAGGGAAGGTCCCCTTTATATACTAAGGGACCTTCCTCGAAATAATACAAAGACAGTACAAGAGTTGGTGGCCTCGATATACGAGTGTCAGAGCTTGATGTGACGTTGCAGCAAGTCATGTCACTCTGCCCGTTTGTTGAATGTGGCCGGCCTTGCTTGAGCCGACCTTACCAAGGCCGCCTTCCTTAGTGAGGTCGTAGGCGAATAGTGTATGGGCGTGAGGAGCTAAATTTTCCCAATACAGATAGTCCCTCCGTTTATTGGAGATGCAGTTGAAAGGCGCTCCCAATGAACGGACTTGCATGTTCGACGCCAATGAAAATTTGGCCGTTCCCGTTGGTACCCCTGTTAAGAGACGTGCTCGTGTATGGGGAGGTCGAACCTAGACATATCACTCCCCTTTTTCGGAGTTTCTTTTCTAGGTGACGTCATAGATCACGTGAGTGATCATTACTTCTGCCCCCGAGGCGATTCAGGTTGTGACGTGACGTTTGGGTTTCCTGCGCCGGCTTTTGAACCATGCCCTTTCGATTTTCGTGTACCTTTTCTTATAAAGAGAGGGAGAGTTAGACTAGATTCAACTTTCGAACCCTTTCTGAGAGTATCTTCCCAATCTTTCTTCTATCCTTTTCCGGTGCCTTTTCTCCTATGAGATTTTCGTTCTTAAGACTCGAACTCGTGACCCGGAATATATACATATTTTTTTTCTATAAATTCCACTATGGCCAAACGTTGTCATGATGATACTGGAGCCAAAAAAGTTGCTTCCGTCTGGGCTTCGTCGTCTTCAGACGACGAGGATGGCGAGAGTTTTTGTCCCACTGTCGATGACCAACTTACTTCCTCGTAAAATGAACAAAAGGACGGACTTCGAAAACAAGTGCAAACTCCCTCCTTGGGAGCACAGTGAGTTGAAGTCGTCCCACTTAGCTTCCCTTAGGAAATTATATAACATTCTGGATCATGTCGACATGATTCTGGCGGGGCTAAACCATGCCAATGTGCCCAGGCCCATGTACTGTGTCGCTTATGAATATCCTTTCCGGATTGGATACACCCTCCCGCTTTACCCTTTGGTGGAGGAGTTGTGTCGCTGGTTCCGGGCATGCCCGGCCCAGCTTACTCCGTATGCCTAGAAGGTGTGCCGGGTATTGTCCGTCTATGCGGCGAAGGCGGGGAAAGAGGTGACCGTCCATCACCTCCTGCAGATGTTCAGTGCGGTTTTCATGAGGGGTTCGATGCCCCAACTGAGGAAACGAGGCACAAAAAGCTTCGTGTCGCAGGTGGATGATAAGGCCAATCGTAAATTCTGGACGCGGTTCTTCTACGTGCGTACCGAACATCTCGTGTCCGACCCCGTAGGGTTCCCCAAGGTGTGGAATGATGCATGTGAGTATCGATGTGCGTAACTTTACTTTTTTTGCTTGTTTTCACCGTCAAGGATTTCTCTCGTTTCCATGCAGTGGCGGCTCGCCCTCCTCATAGAGTTGAGGATATTAGATTGTGGGTGCAAGAGCTGATACCGCTTACCGAAGAGAGCCGTTCCTGGACCGCATTCCTTAGGCTTTATGGCCCGACAGGTAACGTTCTTACATAGTTTTTGTTATGCTCATGGAGTTCCCATAATTTTCTTGCTCGTCTCATACTTGCTTTGGCAGGGCGGGACGCCTCTAAGAAGGCGCAGAAGAAAAAGAAACAGAAGAAGTCGAACACCGTGGCCGGTCCTCCTATGACGGTACCTGATCCTGAGGAGGATCTGGTCATTTTTTGGTACGTTTAAGGGTAGTGCTTCGCCCCCTTCAGGACAGGAGACTTCATTGGAGCCGGCCCCAGAGGTTGTATCTGGGGCCGTGATGGAGTTGTCGACAGCTGTTTTTGAGGTTTCCCCTGTAGGGACGTCTACTGCTGAACCGACCCCCTCATAACCCGCTCTCCATCCCGTGGAGGGGGACCATGAAGAGGAAGAGACTTTGGAGGCGAGGGAGCATCGGATTATCACCGGCAAGGCTATGGCTACTCAAACGAAGAAGGTTAAGCCACCCCGCTCTGAGTCAAGGCCAGTTTTTATGGCAGAGGCCATACGAACAGGAAGGTCCGTGCTCGGGAGAGAGGCCGCTGAGAGGAGGAGTGAGGACGCGGACGCGGGGGGGGGGGGGGGGGGGGGGGGGCCCCGGAAAGTGCAAGCAGAATGAGGTCCTTGGACCGGATAGAAATGGCGGCTGGCCAGTCCTCTCGTCGCATAGTGATTCCGAGTCACTACAATTTGTTGAAGAACCATGAAGAGGCGGCCTTCAGCATGACGCTTTTGTGCGCTAGCACCGAGCGTGCGACCTTGGCGGAACTTAGCGACAAGGTTTTGGCCCAACGGGTGGCAGGTGCGGCCTTGCAGCTACGCCTTTGTCTTTGCTTGGCGATCTTTCTTTTTGCGTTTGGTGGAAGGTGATTTTTCTCTTACTTGGTCTCTTTTCCAGGCCCTTGTTTTGGAGGTGGAGAGGGAACATCGTCAGAAGGAGAAGATGGCCAGATACAATAGGCTGGTGCAGAAGTATGACAAAACGCGCGAGGCGCACCGGACCTTGGCCGACCTGTATAAGCAGGACCCTAACTTTAGGGTGGTTCGTGAGAGCCTTGCTGAGTCCGAGGAACAGTTGAAGAAGAGAGTGGCCGAGCTGGAGAAAGTTGATGAACAGCTCATGGTTGCCGTTGCTCGGGCAGCGGAGATGGAGGTTCTTCTTCAGGCCAAGGAAGAGGAGCTGCAGTTAGGCCGCGTGGTGGCGGAGGAAGCGGCAGAACTACGAGCCCAGGTCGCGGCTTTGACTGTGGAGCTGGACGCCACAAAGGCCGAAGTTGAGGAGCTCAATAGAACTCTTGCGCAAGCCGATACCTCTCGTGAAGCACATGAGATATGGGTTTATGCCGAGGCTCAATTGGTCGTACTCGAGGAGTTCCTGGCGGTTGGCCGGGCGTTTGAAGGGGAAGTTGAGAGCCAGCGCCGGTTGGCCAGAGTCGCCCGTGAGGCGGCAGGCTATGGTCCTGAGTCACTGGCCCGGGAGGGGGGCAATTCAGCAGATATCAATCGCTTGGAATCCAGTTCTTGGATTTCCAGGGCGTACTCTCCCGGAAATGAGGACGGGTTTGCTGAGGGTCAGGCCGGGAAGGATAGATAGTGGACTCTTTAGGATCCTTGTAAATATTGATTTTTGTATCGTGGGTGTTTATTCCCCTTGATAAAGATATATAACCTTTTGTTGTAAATGATCCTTTCTATTTTTTATGGTAGCTGTGTAGATCACGACGCCTTTCGGTTGCGTAGGAACGATGGCTTTAGCTTTATAAATTTTGACGACCTTGGTCGTTTAGGCATGACGGCTTTAGCCATGTAGGATAAAAATCATAACCTGACGGCCTTAGCCATAAAACGATGGCCGTAGCCTTTCGAAAGCGCTGGTTATAGCCATTTGGAGTAAAGGCCGTAGCCTGATTAAAATGATGGCCATATCCATGAAAACTAAAGGTCGTAGCCCGATGGCCTTAGCCATATAAAACGCTGGCCATAGCCATGTAAGATAAAGGTCGTGCCCTGATGGCCTTAGCCATATAGAACGATGGTCGAAGCCATGCAAAGTAAAAGGCCGTGGCCTGATGGCCTTAGCCATATAAAACGATGGTCATAGCCGTGCAAAGTAAAAGGTCGTGGCCCGATGGCCTTAGCCATATAAAACGATGGCCATAGCCATGTAAAGTTAAAGGTTGTAGCCAGATGACCTTAGCCATATGAAAGATGGCCATAGCCATGTAAAGTTAAAGGTCGTAGCCAAATGGTCTTAGCCATGTAAAACGATGGCCATAGCCATGTAAAGTTAAAGGTCGTAGCCAGATGGCCTTAGCCATATGAAAGATGGCCATAGCCATGTAAAGTTAAAGGCCGTAGCCAGATGGCCTTAGCCATATAAAATGATGGCCATAGCCATGTAAAGTTAAAGGCGTAGCCAGATGGCCTTAGCCATAAGAAAGATGGCCCATAGCCATGTAAAGTTAAAGGCCGTCGCCAGATGGCCTTAGCCATATAAAAAGATGGCCATAGTCATGTAAAGTTAAAGGCCGTAGCCTGATGGCCTTAGCCATATAAATGATGGCCATAGCCACTTCATTCATTTGGATATGGTTGTAGCCTTTATACTCATCTGGAGATGGCCGTAGCCTTTATATTCACTTGGAGGTGGCCGTAGCCTTTGTGTTTACTTGGAGATGGTCGTAGCCTTTATATTCACTTGGAGAAAGACGTAGCCTTTACATTCCCTTGGAGAAGGCCGTAGCCTTTACATTCACTTGGAGATGGCCGTAGCCTTTACATTCACTTGGAGATGGTTGTAGCCTTTACATTCACTTGGAGATGGTCGTAGCCTTTACATTCACTTGGAGATGGCCGTAGCCTTTACATTCACTTGGAGATGGTCGTAGCCTTTGTTAGAAACTACGCTTTACGCTAGAGGGGGGGTGAATAGCGTATTAATAGAATTTAGCGTTTTCTTGCGGAATTTAAACTTTGCAGGAAGTAAAATAAATGCAGAAAAATAAACTTACACAAAGATGTATACTGGTTGGCCACCAACGTGGTTAGTCCAGTCCCCGAGAGACTCTCTCGAGATTTTTCACTATCTTGTTAAGCTTAAGGGTGCTCAACAAACCGTTACACACTTGAGGACACAAGCCTCAAACAGTTGCTCGGAGATCGCAATCTCAAAGACTTCACCCAAGGAAACGCAAGTTCCTTGAAACAAGAGAATCGCAATTCTCTTACAAGTATATCAAATACTTGGACACTCACTTAACTAAAGTACTCCTTATTGAGTAGATATGAGTAAAAGAATATGTTCAAGATCACAACAACTTTAAGCAATAATATGGCTCTCAAAAGCTTTATGAAATGAGTAGAAAATGAAGAACAATTGAATGAAAGCTTATAGCAATGTAATGATCAGTTTTGTGTATGTTGTTGTTTTTAAAACACTGAAATGAAGCTGTATTTATAGTTGAAAAAGTTGGTTCAACCGTTGTCTAATTGCCAATTAAGAGTTGCTGAAATTACTCAGTGATAATCGATTATTAAGACCAAACAATCGATTATCTGCCAGTCAGTTTAAAAATCAATCCCAGATTTAACGCTTCACAATCGATTATACATAATCTATAATCGATTACTGGCAATATTCAAAATCAGATAATCGATTACACTAAGTTCATAATCGATTACTTTAGCAACGTTCTAAAAATCATTTCCAGATTTTAAGCAAAACATCGATTATATAAAATCAATAATCGATTACTTCAGCAACGTTCTAAGAATCATTTCCAGATTTTAAGCAGAACATTGATTATATAAAATCAATAATCGATTACCTTATGGTATTTGAAAATCATTTGACAACGGCCAGCTTCAACAATCGATTGTCCTTTACAACAATCGATTACTTGTTATTTTCTGAAAATCATAAAACTTACTGTCTCAGTGATAATCGATTATCTAAAAACATAATCGATTACTTAATTAAATTTAAAATCACTGGAAGACATCAACTCAACACAATCGATCACCATTAGTTCATAATCGATTATTTTGAGTATTGAAAAACTTTACCTCAACAACAATCGATTGTCATTTGTTCACAATCGATTATCATGCAGATTTGAAAAAACCTGACGTTCACTGTCTTACTCACAATCGATTACCATCAATTCATAATTGATTGTCATGCAGTCTTGGCTCAGAAACAATCGATTATCATAAGTACATAATCGATTAATTTAGCCCAGATTTTTGAGGCATGTTTAGAAAACATTTTGTCTAATGTAAATATGCATGATTTAAAATCTTTTTGACACAGAATTAAATATGCATGATTTTGGAAAATAGTTTTATGAGAGAGGCCATACTATGAGTCAAGTTATAGGATCGAGATTACAATTTTAGAATAACTCAATAACAATTAAAAGCTATATCTTGAACTTCAATCTTATTCGCAACCATTGTGCGCTTGTACTTGAATTCCGTCATATATCAATTTTTGCTTCGTTTGTCATTCATCAAAACCTACAAAAGAGTACACGTTTAGTATATTGCATTGAGAACGTGTTTCTAACAATTTCCCCCTTTTTGATAATGGCAAACATTAAGCGGGATATGCAATTTAGGCAAAAGATATTGACAATTCAAGACAAGTAACAATTATGCAATTTTGTTCTTGTTCCCCCTCAATTTTAGCTTATAAGCAATCAATGAATTAAGAGGTGGTGCATACCCGATATCCCGTTTTCTTCCCCCTTTTGCCATTAGCAAAAAAATAGTAAGGAAAGATGCAAAAAGATGAAATAAACAAGGTTTATTTATTGGAAAAAAAAGAGGGTACATCAATGGGAACCAAAGAGAACAACAGCAAAAACCACACAAAAAAAAAATTTATTCATTTCCGTCGTTGTCCGCCTCGTTATCCGGCGCTGCTTCAAAAGGAACGAGAGCTGCATATGGATAATTGACATGATCAAAGTATCCATGGATCTCATGAGTGAGTTGAGCAAGCTGGTCGGATATGGTTTGGAGAGTAGGCTCTTGGGACGAACGAGCACGACGGGGTGGACGACTTGAAGAAGGAGCTGGAGCATGATCACCATCATGATGGAAAGAAGACTCCGAGATTTCCCAAATTTTGGTACTCCTTTTGAGATGACCATTTTCCGTGACAAATCCGGATGCTTCAAGGAAGTTCATAATGAGGAGGGCATAAGGAAGAGGCATGTCATCATCGATGGCATCGAGCATATGAATTTTGATGAGCCGACACCAATTTATTTTGGCTCCGGTGACAATGGCATGCAGAAGTTTGGTATCCTCCTGGGAGATGGTGGTGTGATTGTGCCGTCTAGGCTTGAGGACTCGGGTGATGAAGTAAAGAATCAACCGGTAGTTTGGATCCATTCCCGTTATGGTAGGACGACGGGTAGAGATAGATGGATCATAGGAGGTTATACCGGCTTGGTGGAGAAGGATGGTTTCATCAAAGAGAGCCCCGGCCTTATCAATATACCGGTAAAGGTCTTCACCTTCATTTGGAAGGCGGGCAATGGTGTGGAGATTCTCTTCAGAGAGAAGAATTTGAACCCCATTAATGGAGGTGACAAGTTCGCCATCTTCATCTTTATGGAGGTTTGAGTAAAAAGCTTGAACGAGAGTTGTGTTTATGTGAGGATGAGTGAGAAGCAAGAAGTCATATAGTTGACACTCCTTTAACATATTTGCGGCAGGGGTGAAAGGCTCAAGGAGTTTACTATTTGAGAACCGAGGAGGAAGAATGGTGCGTTTCTCAAATTTTGATAGGAACCTTGTGAGTTCATTTTCAGTTTCAAAGAACAAGACGGAACCGTCTTGGTATGAAAAATTTAAAGGAGGAGGGGCGGTTGAGGCTGATGCGCCATGTTTGGATCGGGAACGTTTTGAAGATCGTCCAGACATGTTAGGAGAAAGACTGCTGGAATTTGGCAAAGAGAATAGAAGAGATTTAGCTTTTGAATACTAGAGAAAGTGCTTGAGTGGGTGAATGTGAGCTCTTATGATGCCTATTTATAGAGGAAAGGATTATCAAGTATTGAATGGAGACATTTGCTGAGATTTTGGTTTAGGAGCAGTCAGAAAACGGTAAGAATTAAAATTACTGACCGTTAGATAATCGATTATTGAACTGAAATAATCGATTGTATTTACTGTTTGATTGAGATTTTGAATCTGACAAATCGATTCTTGAGTCAAACGGTAAAAAATTTGAATGAAATAATCGATTGTTAAATTTTGGTAATCGATTATGGAGCATTTAAGACCTGACAGGAATCGATTGAGGAGCCAAACAGTAACAAAAAATTAATATGAAGTAATCGATTGTCAATTCTTGGTAATCGATTATTTAGGGAACTAATTTGATACAGTGAACTTGGAGAATATCAGAATTTGTCAAATAATCGATTGTATAAAAAAATAATCGATTGTTGTAGAAAGCATTGCTGAATGACTGAGGCGGAAATCGATTATGCAATTTAGGAAGTAAAAAAATTAAACACAGATGCATAATAGTAATAATCAGTCATAAACAATCGATTATTGATACTGATAATCGATGTACTGCACAGAAAATAATCGATTAGTGGCTTGAAATAGTCGATTATTTTGTGCTAAAACTTCATAATTCCCCCTACCTTTGGGGTGGTACCTGCAAAATAGATTTAAACGTCTCCGACGCTCAAGTTAGTAATTTATAGCGAAATTAATAAATTACACTAGTGTTAACAAGTAATGCCGTGAACTCTTAAGAATTGTGTCCTAGAGTGTTCTTAAGAGAGTTTCGGGTACTTACCTTTTCTCCAACATCGCCAATTACCTGTTCGAGAGGATGATCCTTGATCGTTCTCCACTCGTTAGGCGTATTTATTCCTTTTTCTAATTGTGGCGCTTCTTCCGTTGGTTGTTCCCCAATTTCATTTTTGTTTTCCTTTGAAGGTTCTTCTTGGATTTTATCTTTCAAGCTATCCAAGATACCTGCAAGATCAAAACCGGATTCCTTTCTCGCCAAGCGAGTATTATCTTCGGAAAACACAACATGAGGGGATTCCTCCACAATTTGGGTTCTTTTGTTAAAGATCCTATATGCTTTGCTACGTCAGGAATAACCAATGAAAATACCTTCATCCGATTTGGCATCAAACTTACCCAATTGGTCCTTCCCATTATTATGAACAAAACATTTACAACCAAAAACACGTAAATGAGAAATGTTGGGTTTTCTACCCTTATAAAGTTCATATGGGGTTTTCATGAGTATCGGCCGAATTGCTGCTCTATTTAAAACATAGCAAGCGGTACTCACGGCGTCCGCCCAAAAGTATTTGGGAATCTTAGCTTCGTCGAGCATGGTTCTAGCCATCTCTTCGAGACACCTATTTTTCCTTTCCACCACCCCATTTTGTTGTGGTGTCCGTGGAGCGGAAAAGGTGTGTTCGATTCCGAGTTCGTCACAAAAATCCGCAAAGAGATTGTGATCAAACTCTCCCCCATGATCACTTCTAATCGAAGTGACGGTCGATTCCTTTTCGTTTTGAACACGCTTAAGGAAATACTTGAAATTTTGAAAAGCATCACTTTTATTTGCAAGAAATAGAGTCCAAGTAAATCTAGAAAAGTCATCAACAATTACAAAAACATATTTATTTTTACCAAGACTTTCAATACGAGAGGGACCAAATAAATCCATGTGAAGTAATTGCAAAGGTCTAGACGTTGAAACAATATTCTTGGATTTAAAAGATGCTTTGGTTTGCTTCCCTTTTTGACAAGAATCGCAAATAGAATCATTTTCAAACTTTAAACTGGGAAGACCAACTACTAAGTTTTGAGAAAGAAGCTTGTTCAAAAGATGCATGTTCATGTGTGCTACTCTACGATGCCATAGCCAAGAGTTATCCTCTTTGCTTACTAAACAATCAACATATTCGGGTGAGGAGTTTGCAAGATCAACCATATAGATATTATCAATTCTAAAACCACGAAGTATGATCTTGAAATCACTACGTCTAAATACAAGACATTCATCCGAATTAAATAGAGCAAGATTTCCCTTGTCACATAATTGGCTTATGCTCAAGAGATTATGCTTCAAACCTTTCACAAGTAGTATATGTTTAATAGAGGAGTTTTCGTCCTTACCGACCGAACCAATGCCGATGATTTTTCCTTTATTGTTATCACCAAATGTGACACTTCCTCCTTCTTTGTGCTCTAGTTGAAGGAATTTGGATTCATCTCCCGTCATGTGTTTGGAGCATCCACTATCAAGGTACCATAGTACACTTGATCCCTTCACGCACACCTACAAAACAAATTAATGTTCTTTAGGTACCCATGCCATCTTGGGTCCTTGAGGGTTAGGCATGTTATAATGATGCAATTGATTTATATGTCTATGACGAGTAAAGCAAGCGGGAGCAATATGACCAATACGTCTACAATAATGACAAGTCACGTTGGGATTATGCATTTTTCTTGGTACATAGTAACTAGATGAATGAAGGTTGCTTTCTCTACTTTGAACACCATTGTTTCTCCTATTATGAACTCTAGGAGGTTCACAAGTTTGTCTAAAATATGCATCATTTCTAGAATATCTATTTCTAGGTGGAGGGTCATTTCTTGGTCTTCTAAATTGTTCAAGGTTTGGCCTAAAATATGCATCATTTCTAGGTCTTCTAGCATTTTCACTATTTGGTCTAACATGCAAGTTATTTCTAGGATTTCTACTTCTAGGATAAGCATTTTGGTTATTAGTCCTAGGTTGAGCTCTAGGTTGTTGTGGTTTAGCACCAACCTTTTCTTCATTCTTGAATCCTATTCCATGTTTAGTTGATTTTAGATTAACAAGCACATCATTCAAGTTTTTATGCGAAGAATTAAACTTATCTAATGTGCCTTTAAGTCTAGCTACTTCATTCTTAAGAAGCACACAAGAAGAACAGTTTCTAGTAGAACCTTCAGGTTTATCAGCACTTCTTTTTCCATAAAACTTGTTTTCCTCTTTTAGCTTCTCATTTTCGAAAACCAGTTTTTCTAATTCTTTTTCTTTTAATGAAAGCTGTGTTTGAAAATCTTTTTCTTTTAGAGAAGCGCTTTCTTTAACACTTTTGACAGTTTTTGAAGCTTTGATAAATTCAGCATATAGTTCATCAAAAGCATTTCTCATTTCATCAAGAGTAAAGAAATTTTGAGAAGAGATTTGACTTACCTCGTCTTTGCCGTCTTCTTGAGCCATGAGACATAAATTTGCTGCTTCATTGTCTTCTTCTTCGCTTGCTTCATCTCCGGAATCTCCTCCCCAAGAGACGTATGCACGTTGCTTTTTGAAGGGTTTCTTCTCCTTTTTGATGTTAGGGCAATTTGATTTTATGTGCCCGGTTTCTCCGCATTCATAGCATTTTAGTTGATCGCCTTGCTTTTTGTTCTTGCGTTCATACTCTTTGCGCATGAATTTTTGAAACCTTTTGATAACGAGTCCAAACTCGTTGTCACCTTCCTCATCAATTTGTGGTTGGCTAGCCTTTAGAGCAATCCTTTGCCTTCTTTGATCATCAACAAACGGGTTAAGTATAGTTGATTCATAGGTTTTGAGATTACCTCTTAATGCGTCAATTGTGACATTTGTGATGCCAATGGATTCTTGGATTGCATCGGCCTTTGATCGCTATGCCGGAGTGAGACTTCTGAGGATCTTCCGGACAAGTTCTCTATCCGTAAACGTCTTTTTGAGGGCGTGTAGATCATTCACGATCATTGAGAATCGCTCAAACATTTCGTCTACTTTCTCTCCTTCCTTCATGTGGAATAGTTCATAAGAGTGAGTTAAGAAATCAATTTTAGCTTCTCGTACCTGGTCGGTTCCTTCGTATGTCACTTCAAGCTTATCCCACATTTCTTTTGCTGTTTTGCAACATGATATCTTCCTGTAGTCGTTAGCATTAACAGCACAATATAATAAATTTATAGCTTTGGCATTATTTTGAACCTTACGAATATCCTCCGCGATATATTCCTCTTCGGTCTTTGGAACCCATTCGTCTTCCACCTTCTTGGTTGGGATTTGGTTTCCATTGGTGAATACTTTCCACAAATGAAAGCTATTTGATTGCACAAAGATTTGCATCCTCTCCTTCCAGTATGAGTAGTTTGTGCCGTTGAATAGAGGAGGTCGTGTAGAGCATTGTCCTTCTTCAATTCCTGCAAAAGAGTCAAGAGTAGAAGCCATGGATGGTTCTCTCAAACGGTTAAGTTTTCAGAGAGTTGGGCTCTGATACCAATTGTTAGAAACTACGTTTTACGCTAGAGGGGGGGTGAATAGCGTATTAATAGAATTTAGCGTTTTCTTGCGGAATTTAAACTTTGCAGGAAGTAAAATAAATGCAGAAAAATAAACTTACACAAAGATGTATACTGGTTGGCCACCAACGTGGTTAGTCCAGTCCCCGAGAGACTCTCTCGAGATTTTTCACTATCTTGTTAAGCTTAAGGGTGCTCAACAAACCGTTACACACTTGAGGACACAAGCCTCAAACAGCTGCTCGGAGATCGCAATCTCAAAGACTTCACCCAAGGAAACGCAAGTTCCTTGAAACAAGAGAATCGCAATTCTCTTACAAGTATATCAAATACTTGGACACTCACTTAACTAAAGTACTCCTTATTGAGTAGATATGAGTAAAAGAATATGTTCAAGATCACAACAACTTTAAGCAATAATATGGCTCTCAAAAGCTTTATGAAATGAGTAGAAAATGAAGAACAATTGAATGAAAGCTTATAGCAATGTAATGATCAGTTTTGTGTATGTTGTTGTTTTTAAAACACTGAAATGAAGCTGTATTTATAGTTGAAAAAGTTGGTTCAACCGTTGTCTAATTGCCAATTAAGAGTTGCTGAAATTACTCAGTGATAATCGATTATTAAGACCAAACAATCGATTATCTGCCAGTCAGTTTAAAAATCAATCCCAGATTTAACGCTTCACAATCGATTATACATAATCTATAATCGATTACTGGCAATATTCAAAATCAGATAATCGATTACACTAAGTTCATAATCGATTACTTTAGCAACGTTCTAAAAATCATCTCCAGATTTTAAGCAAAACATCGATTATATAAAATCAATAATCGATTACTTCAGCAACGTTCTAAAAATCATTTCCAGATTTTAAGCAGAACATTGATTATATAAAATCAATAATCGATTACCTTATGGTATTTGAAAATCATTTGACAACGGCCAGCTTCAACAATCGATTGTCCTTTGCAACAATCGATTACTTGTTATTTTCTGAAAATCATAAAACTTACTGTCTTAGTGATAATCGATTATCTAAAGACATAATCGATTACTTAATTAAATTTAAAATCACTGGAAGACATCAACTCAACACAATCGATCACCATTAGTTCATAATCGATTATTTTGAGTATTGAAAAACTTTACCTCAACAACAATCGATTGTCATTTGTTCACAATCGATTATCATGCAGATTTGGAAAAAGCTGATGTTCACTGTCTTACTCACAATCGATTACAATTAATTCATAATCGATTGTCATGCAGTCTTGGCTCAGAAACAATCGATTATCATAAGTACATAATCGATTAATTTAGCCCAGATTTTTGAGGCATGTTTAGAAAATATTTTGTCTAATGTAAATATGCATGATTTAAAATCTTTTTGACACAGAATTAAATATGCATGATTTTGGAAAATAGTTTTATGAGAGAGGCCATACTATGAGTCAAGTTATAGGATCGAGATTACAATTTTAGAACAACTCAATAACAATTAAAAGCTATATCTTGAACTTCAATCTTATTCGCAACCATTGTGCGCTTGTACTTGAATTCCGTCATATATCAATTTTTGCTTCGTTTGTCATTCATCAAAACCTACAAAAGAGTACACGTTTAGTATATTGCATTGAGAACGTGTTTCTAACAGCCTTTACATTCACTTGGAGATGGTCGTAGCCTTTACATTCACTTGGAGATGGTCGTAGCCTTTACATTCACTTGGAGATGACACTAATCCAGTCCATGTATCGTGTCTGGCTCGGAGAATTTATGGAGAGGCGGACATGATGCACTTGCGCTGTAAACGTCTCCAGGTGACCCCCTTGCCGCCTCGTTAAAAACCTTCCCGAGAAAACCTAATCGGGACAAAACTCGGGTAAGGGAAAAAGAGTACGACTCAGGTGACACCTTTTTAGAAGTGGAAACGTTTGAGGTGAGCGACGTTCCAGTTGTTCTGGAGCGTCTTTCCTTCCATTGTCTCTAGCTGGAACGCTCCTTTTCCGGCCGTCGCTGTGATTTTGTAGGGCCCGTCCCAATTTGTGCCCAATTTTCCTTCACTTGGATCTTTTGAGGCCAAGGTTTTGGCTTTGAGGACGTAGTAACCCGTTTTTAGCGGCCTCATTTTTTCCTTCTTGTTGTAGTATCTTTCAATTTGTTGTTTTTGGGCCGCCATTCTGATGTGGGCCATTTCTCTTCTTTCTTCGGCTTCGTCGAGATGTTGGAACCTGCTGATGTCATTTTCTGTTCCAGTGATGTGTGAGTACCTTAAGCTGGGTTCGCCCACTTCGACGGGTATGATCACGTCAGTTCCATAAACCAATGAATATGGGGTTTCCCCGGTGCTGGACTTGGGGGTGGTTCTGTGCGCCCACAAGACTTCGGGTAGTAGTTCGGGCCATAACCCCTTGGCATCCTCGAGTTTCTTTTTGAGTATGTTTAGAATTGTTTTGTTGGAGGACTTTTCTTGGCCGTTGGCGATGGGGTGGTATTGCATGGACAATATCCTTTTGATGCGCCATTTTTCGAAGAACTCTGTCGTTTTCTGGCCAATGAACTGGCGTCCATTATCACAGTTGATTTCTTTGGGGATGCCGAAACGGCATATGATGTTTTTCCAAATGAAGGCGATGACTTCTTGTTCGCGTATTTGCACGTACGCACCTGCTTTAACCCACTTGGAGAAGTAGTAAGCTAAAACAAGTAGAAATCGTACCTTTCCTCGTCCTGAGGGCAGTGGGTCCATTATGTCCATTCCCCATTTGATGAATGGCCATGGGGAGGTGACGGAATGGAGGGGTTCTCCCGGTTGGTGTTTCATTGGAGCGAACTTCTGGCACTGCTCGCACTGTCGGACGTATTCAGCTGCCTCTCTCTTCATGGTGGGCCAATAGTAGTTGGCGCGTATGATGCATTTTACGAGGGCGTGGTTGCCAGTATGGGCGCCGCAATGGCCTTCGTGTACTTCTTCGAGCACCGGTCTTGTTTGATGTGGCCCTAAGCACTTGGCTAAGGGGCTGCCGAAAGTCCTTTTATAAAGGTTGCCATTGACCATGCAGTACCGGGCGACCTGTATGCAAAGCTTCTTCGCTTCTTTTTTATCGGGGGGTAATACCCCGTCCTACAAATAAGATATGAACTGGTTGCGCCAGTCCCAAGTCAGATTTAGAGAAAGTACCTCGATATGGTCGATAGCGGAGCGGAGGAGTGTAACCACACTTTCTTTGTTGATGTTTTTGGTGGTGGCGGCCATCTTTGCCAGACCGTCCGCTTCGATATTCCGTTGTCTGGGAATTTGTTCGAAGCGACATTCGTCGAATGTGGCCATTAGCCTGTGGATTTCTGACTGGTACTTTTGTAATCTCTGTTCTTTGATTTGATAAGTCCCTGTGACTTGGTTCCCTACAAGCTGGGAGTCGCAATGGAGAAGAATCGGCGAGCTCCGTACTTGATGGCCAGTTTCATTCCTGCAATGACGGCCTCATACTCGGCCTCGTTGTTAGTTATTTCCAGGCATCATACGGACTGGCAAATTGTCTCACCCGTGGGGACTTCAAGTACGAGTCCTGATCCCGATGCATTGGCGGCGCCGTCCGTGTAAAGGACCTATAGGTCGTTTTCGGAGGACGCGCATTGTGCTTAGAGTTCTGCTTTGGCAGGACTTCCGCGCTGAAGTCGGCGAAAAAGTCAGCTAAAACTTGCGACTTGATGGCGGTCCTAGGGAGGTATGTAATGTCATGCTCGCTGAGCTTAACGGCCCATCTGGCGAGTTGCCTGAGAGTTCGGGTTTGTGTAGGACGCTTCTTAGGGGGAAGGCCGTTACTACCCTTATGGGGTGGCATTGAAAATATGGTCGTAGCTTTCGTGAAACGACTACGAGTGCTAACGCCAGCCTCTCAAGGTGGGGATACCGCATTTCGGCATCTACTAAGGTTTTGCTAATATAATAGATATGAGATTGCGTACCTTTATTTTCGCGCACCAGGACAGCGCTGACTGCAACTTCTGATACGGCCAAGTACACCAGCAACGGTTCACCTGGGTCGGCCTTTATCAGCAGGGGTGGTGACGATAAGTATGCTTTCAAGCTCTTCAGAGCTCCTACACATTCCGTGTTCAACTGCAGTCCCTGGTCTTTCTTCAACACACTGAAGAACTTGTAGCATCTACCGGAGGAGCGCGAGATGAATCTGGAGAGGGCGGCTATCCGACCTGTCAGTTTCTGCACTTGCTTTTTGCTGCTTAGTGTTTCCGGGATGGCTTCTATGGCCTTGATTTGGTCGGGGTTGACTTCGATCCCTCTTTGTGATACCAGAAATCCCATAAATTTTCCCGAGGCTACTCCGAAAGCGCATTTTTCAGGATTTAGCTTCATGCCGTATTTCCTTAATATTTCGAAGGCTTCCTTTAGGTGGGTTAGGTGGTCTTCCTTTCTTGATAATTTGACCAGCATGTCGTCGATGTACACTATTATGGTTTTGCCGAGTTGTTCCTTGAACATTGCCTTTACCATTTTTTGGTAAGTGGCCCCTGCGTTCTTGAGCCCGAAGGGCATTACCTTATAGCAATACGTCCCTTGATGAGTGATGAAAGTTGTCTTTTCCTGATCCTCTTTGGCCATCATGATCTGATTGTAGCCGGAGTATGCATCAAGGAAGCTCAGCAGCTCATGCCCTGCTGTCGCATCTATTAGCTGGTCGACGTGGGGGAGCGGGAAAGAGTCTTTTGGATAGGCCTTATTTAGATCGGTGAAATCCACACACATCTGCCACTTCTCGTTTTTCTTCTTGACCATTACAACGTTGGCGACCCATTCCGGGTGCTTGGATTCCCTGATGGAGCCATTGGCTAGCAACTTGTCCACTTCTTCGCTCACCGCTTCGTTAATGGCGGCGTTGAATTTTCTCCTCATTTGCCGCACGGGCGAGTGTAATGGGATGACGTTGAGTTTGTGGGAGGCGATTTCTTGCGGAATTCCTGACATATCTGCATGGGAAAAAGTAAACATATCCGCATGGTTAGATAAAAATTCATGGTACTGACCTGGATTTCGTAAGTCGTGGCCTATGTAGGCTTTCTTAGCGGGGTCGATGTTGTCTATCTGAACGGGGTCGAGGTCTTAGACCATGGCCTTGCTAGCCTCGACCTCCTCAGGATCTTTGATGGCGGTCTCTGTCGAATGGACCTTAGTCCCCGACAGGGCTGATTGCTATGCTTCTGCACTTGCTCCTTGGAGCTGTTTGGTATGCGTGTAATCTTGGGCTATCTTATAGCATTCCTGGGCGGTGCGGGGCTCTCCCCGTATGTAGTGCACTCCCCATGGGGTTGGGAACTTGATTACTTGATAGAAGCTGGATGGGACGCCTCTCATAACGTGTATCCACGGGCGTCCGATAATGGCGTTGTACGCCGTTTCTTGGTTCATCACATGGAAGGTTGTTTCCATCATAACTCCCCCTGCCAGAACGGGAAACGTCACCTTGCCTGAGGTATTATTAAAACCTGTTAGTGTTATGCAACGTGGAATTATTTTATCTTCGAGTCCATTGAGTGTAAGGACTCTCAGATGAATGAAACATGTGCCGCTTCCATCATCGACCATGATCCTTTTGACATCTGTATCTACTATTCGTAAAGTAATAACTAAGGCGTCATAATGAGGAAAACACAAACCGTCGGCATCAGACTTATCGAAGATGATACTATCTTCGAAGTCGTCATACCGTTCGTGAGCGATGGTTCGCTTTAACTTGTGGGTGGTGGTGAGTTTGACGTGGTTGATAGTTGAGTCATTGCCGCCTCCAATGATCACGTTGATGGTGCGCGTTGGTGAGGGCGGCCTTGGTGGGCCGTGGGGTAGTTCCCGTCCACGCGCGAAGTTGAGCTTTCCTTTGTCGCTGAGCAACTCTTTCAGGAACCATTGGTTCAGCATTCGGACCACCTCCTGTCAGAAACTGATGCAGTCTTCCGTCCTGTTCCCCCGTTCCTGGTGGAACTCGCAGAGGGCGTTTGATTTTCTGGAAGTGGGGTCGGATTTCATCTTAGCCGGCCATCGCACTTTATTGCCCAGCTTTTCCAGTGCGTACACTATTTCTGAAGGAGATACACAAAAGTTATGTGCAGCTAATAAAGGGGGCATACCTCTGTCGTTCCTTAGCGGGGCGACATGTCGCTGTAAGGCGTCTGCATGCCTCGGCGGTGGTGGATGCGAGGATTTGACGTATGGATTGTATGGTTGGTGTCTTTCCCTGTTGAGGCGTAGGGCTTGCTCCCTCCTATTCTCGTTGGTCGGTCCCTCCGGATTTCTGGGTGTACCGTCGTCAACCGTCGGGTTGGGCCGTTGAGGTCATCGTCGTCCCCACGTACCTCAGTGCAGCAGGCGTTGTGTATCTCTTCCCAGGTGGTGGGGGGATATTTCAGGAGACGGCTCAGTAATTTTTTGGTTGCCCTTGACCCGTCTCTACTGAGCCCGTTCTGAAAGGCCGCTACTGCCATGCCTTCGGATACGTTGGGTAGACTCATCCTGGCCCTATTGAATCTAGCTAGGAACTCCCTGAGTCCCTCTCCTGGGGTTTGTCGCACGGCGAAGATGTCGTTGACCCATGCTTCCGCTTTCCTTGCTCCTGCATGGGCGGTGGCAAATTTAACCGCCATTTCTTCGAATGTGGAGATGCTCTTGGCCGGTAGCTGTGAGTACCAGGTTAGGGCTCCTCCTGTTAGCGTTTCGCCGAACTTCTTCAGAAGCACGGATGGTACCTGTTCTCTCGACAAGTCGTTGCCTTTGACGGCTGTGACATAGTGAATCAAGTGGTCCTCGGGATCTATGGTCCCGTCATATACCTTCAAGTAGGGAGGCATCTTGAAGGTTTTCGGGATAGGGTATGGTGCTGCTCCTTCCGTGTAGGGTTGTTCAATGAATCTTCCCACGTCTCGCTTTGGTAATAGTTTAGGTGCACCCGGGATTTTATCCACCCTTTCTTGGTGCTCCTTCATCTGGTCGCGAAGCAACCTGTTCTCATTTTCCATTTCTTCCATCTTTTGGAGGATGGCTGTAAGCGTGTCGTTGTTGGCTTGAACATCGACGGCCACGTTGTTCGTTCTTGTAACTTCAAGCTCATCCTCGGCTGCGACACGATCTGCTGTTGGGGTGCGTTTATCACTTTGAGGTGGCCTCTTGACAAGATTGCTAAGAGTGTACGTTAGCCACTCTTCAAGTAACTTCTTTACCTCCGGGGCTGCTCCTTTAGTCGTAAATGTTGAAGCCTCTCTTTCTCGTGGAACAACCATATAGTGTTTGTTTCAACAAAAAAAAATTGAATAATTAAAAAAACGACTGCTAGATTTTGATGTGGAATTTTACGTCAGGCTTAAGAAACAGATTCTGTGTATTGTTATACAGTTATCAACTTTCCTTCGGATAGAAAATAAATCTTGCATTAAATTGAAAAAAGACAAAGGATTTAATACCTTATCAATCTATTAAAAGATTCATATATTTTACATTTAAATACTTTTGGTTCATAAAATTTTAAAACTTACGCTAAACGTTTAAAAATTTTATATTATTTTTTCTTTGTAAAAGTTTAGTAAAAGAGAAGGAATAAGGGTAGTTGTTACCACTGACAGTTGTGGTGGAATGCATTTGATTTTTCTACTTAACTCAAAGTCTCTGTTTAAGTGTTGAAATGAAAAAAACAAATTGGTAAAATTATCTTCGCTTTAATAAGTATTATGCAACAAAAATTCAAATTAATTAAACCCAAAACAGATATCGAACAAAATTTTTTTTTTTTTAAAAAGATCGTTGTTGGAGCTTTGGGGGTGTCGTCATAGGCGCAACAAAGAGGATGGTCCATTTTATAAGGCGGTAATTACAAGGTCAAACTGCTATTTCGCAATTAAAAGTTAAAATTGGTATTATGGCCATGTTAATCCACCAACAACAACAACCCAGTATAATTCCACTTAGTGGGGTCTGGAGAAGGTAGTGTGTACGCAGACCTTACCCCTACCCTGAAGTAGAGAGGCTGTTTCCAAATAGACCCCCGACATCCTTCCCTCCAAGAACTTCCCACCTTGCTCTTGGGGAGACTCGAACTCACAACCTCTCGATTGAAAGTGGGGTTACTTACTTTCAGAGCAATCCCACTTATTATTGTTATTCAAAAAAAAACACTTATTATTGTTCTGCACCTAATTATTATCACCACTTTTTTGTTTTTGCCATGTGCCACATTTGGTTTTCACTTTAATTATGGTAATATTAGTGGGGGCCATTTATTTGGAGTGGTAAGGGTGAAATTGAAAAGAAAATTAATTTCTTTGTTTTCTTGAGTGACAAATGTTCTAAAGCAAATTCTGTACAAAACATCCTGGACAAAAGAAGGTACACAATGTCTTTTAAGTTGATTGCTATCATTTTAGCAAGTCCATTAGCAACTCGATTACATCCCATGTTCATGCGGATCCGAGTAAAGCTGCACCTCTAGGAGTATGATATAGACAACCTAGCTTAATGCATGTATTAGTGACTGCTTCTACTGCTAAAACTCATAACCTATAAATCATACGGAAACAACTTTACCGTTGCTCCAAGGCTCTTCTTCGTATTGTCAATCCTATAGTATCTCTAAAATTTAATGACTGTTTCAACATCTTTAATGCATATAAAGCAAGTGATAAAAGTTGATTATTTTGCAGTTATGGAGAAGGGATAAAAATGAAAATCTGTTATTACAAGCAAACCAAAGGAAATCTTTAACCTACTTTAGGGTGTTTTTCTATATCCAGTCAAAGCTATATATGTTCAAACGTTTAAGGAGAATTTGTATAGATTCACCGCTTAGACATAGAATTTACAAGCTCATAGCATGTCAAGTAAAACTCACTTTCTCATCCAAGTGGAAGAAATAAGAGTTCAATCATTTGTCTTTCAAATGATAACTGAAAACTTACATCATCTTGACTCGTTTACAGTTTGAATCAGAGCTCCGAATCCCTCTGCCTATCACGGCATATTGAGCAGATGCTGAGCGAACAGAAAGCGACTTGTCAATATATGCATACCTTTCATTACCATTCCAGTATAAAATCACCCGGTTAGTGCAACCGTTTGACCAGCTATCTTCTGTTTAGCAAAATATATTAAGAAGCAGTAACAGTCAATGATCAATACAATAAGTTCACCATCTTTGTTTTCAAACTTTTGAAAAAGAGAACATTTTTTCTCTGAATGTGGTGGGGTGGGGGCGAAAATCAGCAGGAGGCGGTATGTTTAGTACCAAGTTATATCATACAAAAGCTTGATAATTACCTAATGCAAGAGTTAATTGATATGACCCTTCAATATACTTGGTAGTGACTTGATTCAAGAGGACAACCTACACAAAGAAATCGATGCTAATGACTTGATACAATCACAAATAAGACTAATAGATTATGTTTGAAATGATAATCACTTGGGAAGGGAAGTTATCCTTACTGCCGAAGTATATTTCTTTGCAAGCTTCATCAACTTTAAGGCCATTCCACCAAGTAGTCGGGTTCTAAGGGCCATGTCATCAAAATCTTGACGGAAATGGAATGGTAATGCTATCAATAGTAACAACCTTAACCTATTAAAAACAAAGTTCAGTAATTATATGTTTTAGTTGTGAAGAATGATATTTAAAAAGAAAGAATTTCTCTACATACATCTTTATGCTCTGAGATGAACTTATCCAAGTAATTTACAACAGCAATTTGCTCTGTGTAACTACAAACGCGAAAATAGAATATGTTCTCAAGGAAATCCTTTGGCTGCATGTTAAGTTGACAAGCTTGTAAATCCTTCTTTTTTAAAAATCCATGATATTCTTGCATGTCTTCCAGACAAGCTTCAGCAATTTGTAAAGCGCGCTCCACCATGAAGCTGCCTTCTGTATCTGAAAATTGCAATTGCTAACTGCTTGACTGATTTTAGAAAGAGAATAGCAACGATGATGTAAGACGCGGACAATAAACAACTCTGTAAGCATGTACCTATATATATTGCCTTTCCTTGAAGACCACCATAATCCATGGGAATTTGGACGTTCACTGCAAGCTGTATCCTGCATTTTGAAGTGTCTTAACCACTAGAAACAAGAAGTTATCTGTAATAAGCAGGAAGTACATGTGACAACGATTACCCAAGTTGTGTTTTACCAATTCCTGGCACCCCACCTGAAACAATCAGAAGATAATTCATCTTAAACTTGGGGAAAACTGCATATGTGTCGTTTTAGAAACGGTGATAAGCAAGAGTAGCACCTGTATGATATTCTTGGTAATAGACAAGGGATCTGAAGGCTAAAACACTAACCAATTTCAGTAACCTCTTTGCAACTAATTCCACCGCCCAAGATGTCATCCAACTCGGAACAGGATGTTGTGATACGTCCAAGTGATTCTTCCTCATTTAGCATATCCCAAGCAGTCTGTGCTCCTAATGAAAAATTCCATGAATAAATCCCTTCCTCTTTGCAAAAATAATCAAAGCAGAACAATGAAACGCATGCTACTGTTTACAAGTCAATAATAAAAGACTATCACACTAGAACAAGCTTAATCACTTGAAATAATGACTCCATAATCTTTGTAAAATAGTCAAAATATAATCTACATGACTGCTGACAGACAAACCATCAAGTTTTCATAGAATAGTGTTAATAATATACAGTTGACAATGGAGCTAGTTCCATTAGAACTTTCAGATCCCCTCCTTTGTGATGCAACTCTCAAAATTTCAAGCGCCTCAACAACAACAACAACCCAGTATAATCCCACTTAGTGGGGTCTGGGGAGGGTAGTATGTACGCAGACCTTACCCCTACCCTTGGGTAGAGAGGCTGTTTCCAAATAGACCCCCGGCATCCTTTCCTCCAAGAACTTCCCACCTTGCTCTTGGGGAGACTCGAACTCACAACCTCTCGGTTGGAAGTGAGGGCTGCTTACCATCAGAGCAACCCCTCTTGTCATAAAATTTCAAGCGCCTCATTTTCTGAAATCTTTACATCTATAATAGATTAAGCTAAAAAGATATGAAATGTTTGCATATGCAAAAGAACAGGAATCACATTATTGTCACTTGTTAAATAAACTTAAACTGTTATAACTCATCATCAAACTTGATCATAATCTAGAGCTGAGACAAAAGGGGAAGCCACACGAAATTAAGCATTTTATTTGCAGCACCAAGTTAATTCTTTTCCTGGAACTCCACAAATTCTGAATCCTCAAGAAATTAGTTTCCTTTACGTCTATCGTTCTGTTAACCCAGGGGCGTATGTAGTGTGAATGTTATGGTTTCATCAGAACCCCAACAACTTTGGTTCAAATCCTGTATATGTGTTAAGAATTTCACTATATAATTACAAATACTATTTAGTACAGATAATAGATTTCGAAACCAGTAACTCAAATGCGCTGTGGTAAAATTCCTACTGAACCCGCAAACTTCAATCTGAGTTAACCTCTCCCACTGAAAATAGAATTGCATATTTCCAATAAAATATTTCCCCTTTTAAGTCATTCAAGCATCATACAACTTTGAGCTCAAAATCAGAATTCGGCACCTTGAAACCAGCAATTATGTAAATTATAACTTAATTAACCTTGCATCTCTGCCCTCCGAGTCCCAGGATACAGAATAGGGGTAAGTTCAGCATACACGCTACCCTCTGGAGACCCGACGTGTGGGAATTCACTGGGGTTTTTTGTTGTTGTTGTTGTTGTTGTTGTTATAACTTAATTCAACTTGGGGAAAAGGATTCCCATAAATGAAAACTAGCTTCTCCCCAATTCCACTTGTAAAAAAAATCCAATTCAAGGCGCCTCTCTTTCACTACGCACAAAAGCAGATGCTTTGGTCCATAACTATGGGCAAATAAAATAAACTAGCTACTTTTAACTGATTACTAATAATAAATTCAATCTCACATTTAGAACTTCAGAAATGACAAACTAAACAAGTACTAAAGGATTTAGCTTTTCAATCAAATTGCTAAATAAAAGATACCGCGAGCAAGGTCGGAGTGGGAGAGTGATAAGAGCGAAGAAAGAGAAGAGTAGCCGGCGGAGATCAGCTTTGCTCTCTGCGATGCCGATATCGGAAGACTTGACACTTCCATTTGAGGGTTTTCGCCAATGTTAGTACCAAATTAGTATTTCTATATCCTGTACGGAATATTTAACCTTTTTGTACGAGAGTACCCACAAGTCTAAAATTGGAGTTAATAAATTTGTAAGAAGAAAAACGGCCTCGTACAATTAGTATTAATTATATCAGACACAAAATAAAATTTCTCATCTTAAATTCTTCTAAATGATTTTCTTTTCTTTTATTCTAATAACTTAATCCTCATCTCGCAAAAAAAAATAATAATAATAAAGCGGGTTAGTGTATATCATACTTCTCTCTTTTTTTTTTACCTTTAATTGTTTTGTTACATTTTATTTTTATTTATTGTTGTTAAAGGTGTTATTGTACAATAATGTGTTTATAAGCGAAAACTTTAAGTATTGTAGATTTGACCAAGCTTTATACTTTTATAACTTAAGAAATATCTAACTTCCTCTTAATACAGT
This sequence comes from Nicotiana benthamiana, assembly GCA_034376525.1. Taxonomy (NCBI): domain Eukaryota; kingdom Viridiplantae; phylum Streptophyta; class Magnoliopsida; order Solanales; family Solanaceae; genus Nicotiana; species Nicotiana benthamiana. Next base: position 68,160,697 of record CM067334.1, on the reverse strand, counting down.
TTTTATTAATAGCCTTTCTCCATATAAATATAATTTTAATGCACTTTTTTAAACTTTAAAGACATTAAAGTCATTTTAACATAAAACACTTTTCTATAGCATGTTAAAAGTTTATTATTACAGCAACACTTATCAACACGAAAATATTTATGGGAAAATTTCACGTAAGAAGAAGTGGGATCTCTGTTTTTCAATTTTATACTTCATATTTCAATTTACAATCAATTAATGCAAAAATAATATGCTACGATTCAACATCCAATTCCAATAGGTTCTCAAAATTACTATTTAATGTTTAAAAAAGATTGTTCAATCGTTTAAGTTAATTTTCGAATCAATAATTGTAACTCTTTTAAGAAGTATTGGGGGGAGGTGATTAGGCAGGATATGGCGATACTTCAGATTTTCGAGGACATGACACTTGATAGGAACACGTGGAGGTCGAGTATTAGTGTTATAGGATAGGACGTAGTTGAGTTTTGTCTTATGTCATAACTGTGGGAGACTAGTTTGGTAGGGAAACTATTTTGCTTTTGCTTTATATCATCTTTTTATTTTCATGTTGTTTCTATTAGTCATATATATATATATATATATATATATATATATATATATATATATATATATATATATATATATATATATATAATTTCTATGTATTACTAATATTGTCTCCCTTTGTCTTTTTGTCTTCTTGAGCCGACGCTCTTTCGGGAACAGCCTCTCTACTCCCTCGTATGTAAGATCTGCGTACACACTGCCATCCCCAGACCCCACTTGTGGGATTTCAGTGGGTCGTCGTTGTTGTTGTTGTTGTTGTTGTTGTTGTAATTGTAACTCAAATATTAGTTCAACAAACCAAATACATTTGGGTAGTGAAAATTAGATTTTTAACAAGGTTAAATATGTGGGTTTAGATTCCGAATTTGATTTTGTGAGAAATTTGGAGTGGGTATTATCTAGAATTGTTAGAAATAGTATAAAGAGGTTGTATATAAAATTTGAAGTCATTTAATGGAGATTTAGATTGATTTTGAACAAGAATTGCAACTGAAAATCGTGGAAGAAGTTCGTCTACAAACGATTATATAAAGTTGTATAAAAGTGTATAATAGTGTATAAGATGTGTTTATACACTATTATACAATATTATACATAATTATACAAAAAACTGACTTCGTGTTCTTCCTTGTGTTTTTTCTTAAATTTAACTTAAATCTTGCTCAAATCACTTCAATTTTAAATTTTGAACTATTTTTGATATCACCAATTCACAATGAAAACTTCCAGATCTGAAAACTTTAGCTTCGTCAGTGGTGGAAAATTAGAGCTGAAAATTGGAGAGGAGAAAACACAGGACGAAAGATAGATTTAAAAATTATAGAAGATAGAAGATGATTATGGGAGATACATATATAAAATATAGAGGATAAAAGATGATGGACTGTAGAAAATGAAGACACATGGAGAGAGAGTATTTTGGGCGTGTAGGAAAAAAAAGAACTAGTTTAGTAATTGAAATTGAAATCTTAAGAAATATGGGTCATTTTTTGTTATGATATGAAGTCAAGTGTATTTTCTAATAATTTTTTCAATATTTATTCATATAATCATTTTAAGCACTTAAAAAGACCTATCAACACGTAACTATTTATTCATATAATCATTTTAAGAACTTAAAAATATCATTCACTGCCTGTCGCTTATCAGTTACTTTTCAGTCAACGAACCCAAAGGGCTAGTATAAATGTATACTAATGTTTGATTTACTAATATTACTCCTTTTTATTTCTTGTTGACTAGTAGTATATTCTGTTTTCGAAGACAAGAAAGTAAATATAATCAAGAAGAGAGAATTGTATATTAACTTATATACACTTCTTGATTTTAGAATTTCTAAATTTTGCTGACTTGAGAGTTTGATAAGGGTTCGAGGTAGGCCGAAGAAGTACTGGAAAGAAGTGATTAGGCAGGACATGGCGCTGCTTCAGCTCACCGAGGACATGAAACTTGATAGGAGGGTGTGGAAGTCGAGGATTAAGGTAGAATGTTAGTAGGTAGTTTATAGTGTTCACCGATAGGCGTAGTAACATGCATGTCCCTTAATATTCTTAGATATTTATTACGTTACGTGGTTTTGCTCGCCTCATGTATTGTATTCCTTATTGCTATTATTTGATAATATTTATCATTTATGTCTCTTTTTTCTCTTCCATCTTTCTTCTTGCACTTTCTAAGCCGAGTGTCTATTGGAAACGGTCCCTCTACCTGCATTAGGTAGGGGTAAAGTCTGCATACAAACTACCCTCCCCAAACCCCACATATTGAGATCAAACTTGGTTTATTGTTGTTAGTTGTTATGGTAAACTTTGCTGACTTGTGATTCCTAAAGTACAAATAGGAACATTAATGCAAAATACAGGTACAATGAAACATAATACAGAGCTTCTCTATTAATCTGAAGAAACTAATGTTATCTCATTAGCAATAATTCACAGCATAATCTTGTATTTAAAACATATCCTAAAACCATAACTATACAGTATTGGCAAAAGTTTATACAACAAATCTCATGCTATGTTGATTTCTAAGACAAATGCAAGATGCTAACAACCATATCTACCACCAAAAGATACTGAGGGGAGACATTTTAATCTCCCATAATACAAAGTTTTTTCATCGGAGGATCACTGCTCTTGAATTCCGATTCTTCAAGTACTTTCTCACACCAACTTTCAAGAATGATTATGTATTCGAATCTTGATTCAATGCAAACCACCTTAACAGGGGTCTCAAGGTTGCCGTCAAAGAGATATTTCCATGTTTGTGGATACCTGTAGCAGAGAAGTCTTTAGTTATTTAAATTGCAGACTGTGGCTCTTGCTTAACAGATGCCTTAATGAGAGAGGTAAGTGATGGATGCATCCGCGCTGTTCTCATTGAGCGAGCTTCACTTTTTCCTTCAGTATACTCCTCCCACCTTGGGCGCAAATCAAGCTGATCAAAGTAGCCAATGGTCATAAAGTAAACATGGTAAGGAGAAGGGAGTGAGGAGAGGGCTTCAGGAAACAAGAGTAGAACTGCATAAATTCCTTAAAGGAGATCAGAGGATCTAATAAAAAATACAAAAAATTATCCTTTCGTCCTTTGTTCACGGTTCGAGCTTTAGCATGTTGTTTTAATATGTAAGCTTTACTTTTGACCTGAACACTCGGATAACTTTTGAAAAGTTAAACTTCAAGGTGCACAGCACTCTTGTGTTAAAGGTTTATGGCTGTAAGCCTGTGATACACACATAAACTAATGCTATAGGACATTATAGCTGATTTGAGCAGGAAAAAGGAAAATGCAATGCAAGAAAATACAAACCACGACATCTTCTGGTTCATTTGCAGGAGGTGGAGGATCAAATCTGCCCATATGGAAATGTTCAATGCCAGTCCATGCAATCATTACACCTATAAGAACAGGCCTAAGTATTAGAGTGCAACATGAAGCTGTGTGTACTTTTGAGGTAAAATGGTTCTCCAGAAGACAATCAATTTACACGCTTCAAATGTAAATTTTACTTGACTCAGTGAGAGTCTGCCCTAACGGGGTAGGGGTAAGGTCTGCGTACACATTACCCTCCCCAGACCCCACTTTGTGGGATTTTACTGGGTAGTTGTTGTTGTTGTACTTGACTCAGTGAGAGACAGGACATTTACTTAAAAAATAAGGAACCGAAGTCCCTTTATGAAAATGAGGCAATTTTAAGAAAGAGAATTGTCTAACCATTGTCAGTACAAAGGCTTGGAGGGGGGCATACAAGTTTCAGGCCTTTCCTTTTCACAACCTCATCAAGCCGAGCTCTGACATACTTGTTAGATGCAACACCTCCAGACACAACCTGTGAAAGGTAAATTAGACAATTAGTATAGTTGAGATTAACTTATAGGAGCATGAGAAATTAATACATATAGCATAAGTAACAACAACCCAGTAAAATTCCACAGGTGAGGGGTCTGGGGAGGGTAGTGTGTACGCAGACCTTACCCCTACCCCAGTGGAGCAGACAAGTTGTTTCCGATAGACCCTCGGCTCAAGAAGACGAAAAGAGACAATATATCAATACCATCAACCGAAATCATAGAAATAATAACAGCAACATAAGAACCAAAAAATTGAAGAAACGCAATAACAATAACCAGTAAATATAGCGTAAGATTAGTCATATGAAATTGCAGTAAACAGAGAACACTGACCAAATGATTTATTGAAGGCTCAATGTTCAAAGCCCAGTCAATTGCCCGTTCACACTTTTCCTCCAAATGGAGAACCGCAACTCGCTGCGTGAAACGTTCATTGCAAATGCAATGAGATCAAGAATTTAAAGGAGGCATAGGAAAATAACTGATTGTAAGCTAACAATTCTTAGTTACAAGGAAATCATGACAGATATAAAAGTAATATACCTGGAACGAGGCAGCAATATCCGCCCGAGCCTGTCTATCTTCATCAGAAGCTGAAGCAAGAGAGATCTCAGCATTGCTGCATACAACCTACAAAATGTGAATATTTAGAAAGTCGAGGAAAATGACAACCAACTGATGCATATCGTTGTCTGAGTGACTCATTACACCTTAAAATCACAAGAAAAAGCTAAAAGCTACTGTACTTTCTGGACCATGATTTACCTGAAGACTAAACTAAGGTGACATTGTAGAAAGGGGAAGAAACAAGAGAAGTTTCTTTAATCTTTTCAAGAATTCTGCTTTAATTGGCCCCTGGGTTTGGTCTAGTGATAAGAGCGCAGCAAGTGATGTTTGGGTTAGGCACACGTCATGGGATTGAACCATGTTGCAGACAAAAGCTTAATATTTAAGTGGAGAATGGTAAGGAGCGGGCTCATTATTCACCGAGTTTCAAACAGTGTGTCACTAGCCCAATTTCTCGGTTATGTAAAGAATTTCTTCTTTGACGCAGACAGTCTGTGTTCATATACTGGACAATTCATTGTTTACCTCATCAGAAACAGAAAATTAAATTCAATAATAGGAAAAGAACAAAAAAGGCAGTGGCAATAACTTTTTTCCCTAATGACTAACATACATTCTTTTTGCTTCAATTGCCAACCTCACTTGCGTCTTCAGACCAGCATATGAGAAGTTGCAATCCTTGTGTTGTTTCATAGGGACCTAAAATTTATTCAAACTTTTGGTTAGTTGAGCAAACAATATCACTACTAAACCTCTTTTATAGAGTAATCTTGGAGACTCATTGCATACAAGTGCAAATCTCCCTAAAAATTACTTTAAATTTGACAGATTTGGCATCTCCTTCTCGAGCTAGCTCCTCCACAGCGGGGCCCCCACTCCTCCTCAAATCAAGACCAAGCCATTTTGCTGTTTTGTCATATGCCTCGCCAATTGCATCATCAATTGTTGTCCCAAGTTGTATATAATGGCCAAGATCACGTGCAAGGATTAGAAGGTTATGCCCTCCTAAAGAGCATATGAATGAAAGAAACTTCATTAAGTTATTGATATCTATCTCACAGAAAAATGCAACTGGTCAAATTGCTTTTCCACCAGGAAAACTACACTTTTATGCTCTTGATTGAGAAATGCATCCAATATTTAGCATAATTGGCTTAAAGGTTAAATTCAATTTTCTTAACTTAAGATAAGTTGGGTTCCCTAGAAAAAGATCTGAAACAAAAAGCACACACGGAGATTATACATAAATTAGAACTGAATCATTGAGAAGACATTTATATGAGAGATATTTGTCTTACTGGATACAATTGAAGGGCTCATAAACATAACACTAAATATCACGAGAATCAGGACAAGCATATGAAAAAACTTTAGATACAAATTAAACTGCAAAAAATCCTAGATTTTTATATTCAAGTGATGTTCCAAGGGAAGAACTGATTATAGGTAACGCCATATGATGGCCGTGCAACTAGAACTAGGATAATACTGTATTTAACTTGATCATATATCTCTAAATGACGGAAAATTAACCCAGTATATTATATAAAACAGACCTATAAAATTGTAGAAGGTTATCTAACCTGAGACAAGTAGGGCCATGAAAGGAAACTGCAACTCTCTTTCCACTAGCCTAAAAAGGAGAAAACATTATTTCCGGATGGTTTACAGTACACTGTTTGCAAATGACTTGAAGCATAAGACGAGCAGCCTTGCAAGACAATCAGGCATAAGTAAGACGGAAAAGCATTATCACAGAGGACAAAATTCATCTTATAAGAGTATTCCAGCCAAAGTTTTTCTTTTCTTTATATTATTGACAAGAGTGGGTTGCTGTAGAAGTGAGCACCCTCCACTTCCAACCAAGAGGTTATGAGTTCGAGTCACCCCAAGAGCAAGGTGGGGAGTTCTTGGAGGGAGGGATGCCGAGGGGCTATAAGAAACCGCCTCTCTACCTCAGGGTAGGGGTCAGGTTTGCATACAGACTACCCTCTCCAGACCCCACTAGTGGGATTATAGTGGGTTGTTGTTGTTGTAGTATTATTGTTATTATTTTATAGCAGTATTGCGGCCAATTCGCGGCGTTTGGGAGTGAAGAGCTAAGCAACACCGTCCGGGACGTGCAAGAGTCGGTAGCAGTTGATCTTGGGCGCATCAAAGCCTACTTTCAGGTTTTTCCACCGGGAGTTGGTACCTCCCGCTCTCTTGTTTGCTTTATGCACCTTTTTACGTATTTTACCTAGCATTCAGTGTGAGGTTTACTGTGGTGCTATCTAGTTTGCCTCTTTTTGCGTATTCTGCTATAGTGCGTGTGTGCGTCACTATTCTCCATAGTCGGTTGGAGGGATAGTGGCCGCGGCGGGGATGATAGTGTAAGGTCATGTCCTCGGGGGGTGGGGGTGGTGGCGGGGGGAACAGGGGGGCAGGGAGTGGTCCTGCGGGTAGGGCGGGAGGTAAGGGTGGGAAGAGGGTAGGGGACGCTCATAGATTAAGGATTGGGTCGTGGAACTGACGGGTAAGTCCATTGAGTTGGCGAAGGTTCTTCAGAAGAGGAGGGTTAACATAGCATGTGTCCAGGAAACTAGGTGGAAAGGGTCGAAGGCGAGGAATGTAGACGGATTTAAGCTGTGTATTCTGGGGTCGTGATAGGTAAGAATGGAGTTGGCATCTTGGTGGATAGGGATCTAAGGGAGTCCGTGGTCGAGGTTAGACGAGTGAATGATAGGTTAATGTCTATTAAGTTGGTTATTGGGGGTTGCGTCCTCAACGTCATCAGTGCTTACGCGCCGCAAGCGGGCTTAGACGAGGAGGCTAAAAGGCGCTTTTGGGAGGGCTTGGATGATCTTGTGAGTAGCATTCCCCAATTTGAGAAGTTAGTTATTGGAGAGGACTTTAATGGTCATATTAGGGCTGATGTTGGTGGTTATGGTGAGGTGTACGGTGGCTTTGGCTTTGGGGTTAGGAACGGAGGAGGCACGCCACTGCTTGATTTCGCCAGGGATTCCGAGCTTCTGATTGCGAACTCGACATTTCAGAAGAGGGAGGAGCATTTGGTCACCTTCAAGAGTTCGGCGGCGAGGACTCAGATTGATTATCTCCTCCTCAGAAGGAGCGATAGGGGTATGTGCAAAGACTGCAAGGTTATTCCGGGAGAGTCCCTTTCGGCTCTTCATAGACTCCTAGTGATGGATGTCGGTCTCTGGGTGAAGAGGAAGAGGAGGGGTGCTCGGGGACAACCGCGGATTAGATGGGGTGTTTTAACTAAGGAGAAAGCACAGGAGTTGGAGAGGAGGTTAGCTGAGGGCGGAGCTTGGAGGAGTTATGGGGAAGCGGACGCTATGTGGTCAGAGACGGCGAACTTGGTTAGGGAGGTAGCATGGGACGTGCTCGGGGTAGCCAAGGGCTATTCAGGCAGACATCAGGGTGACTGGTGGTGGAACGATGTAGTCGAAGGAAAAGTGGGGGTGAAGAAGGTGGCGTTTGCTAAGTTGGCAGGGAGCACAAGCGAGGAAGAACGCAGAGCAAACAGGGGGATCTACAAGGTGGCGAGGAAAGAAGCAAAGATGGCGGTTACGGAAGCTAAAAACGCGGCATTTGGTCGCATGCACGAGGAACTAGGGGAGAGGCGAGGACAGAAAGTTATTCCGGTTAGCTAAAGCAAGGGAAAGGAAGGCGCGTGATCTTGACCAAGTTAGGTGCATCAAGGGCGAGGATGGGGGAGTCTCAAGTCAAGCAGAGGTGGCAGGCGTACTTTCGAGACTTACTTAACGAGGAGGGGATCGTAACATAGAGCTAGCGGAGTTGGGCATTCAGAGCAACATAGAGACCTTGGGTACTGCAGGCGCATTAGGGAGGAGGAGGTCATGGGGGCTTTGCGTAAGATGAGTAGAGGTTGAGCGACTGGGCCTAACGAGATCCTGGTGGAGTTCTGGAAGTGCATGGGTAGGTCAGGAGTGGAGTGGCTCTCCAGGTTGTTCAATGCGATCTTCAGGACCAAAAGGATGCCGGATGAGTGGAGGTGGAGTACAGTGGTACCCTTGTACAAGAACAAAGGGGACATCCAGTGCTGCAACAACTACAGGGGTATTAAAATTAATAAGTCACACCATGAAGGTCTGGGAGCGGATGATCGAGGCGAGGGTGAGGGAGATGACATCTATATCTGCGAACCAGTTCGGCTTCATGCCGGGTCGCTCTACTACAGAAGCTATCCACCTTGTCAGGAGGCTGGTGGAGCAGTTCAGGGATAAGAAGAAGGACCTGCACATGGTGCTTATCGACTTGGAGAAGGCGTATGACAAGGTCCCAAGGGAGGTGCTATGGAGGTGTTTGGAGGCGAAGAGCGTGCCGTAAGCCTACATCAGAGTAATTAAGGACATGTATGATGGAGCTAAGACTAGGGTTAGGACGGTGGGTGGCGACTCAGACACTTTTCCAGTGGTTATGGGGCTCCATCAAGGATCTGCGCTTAGCCCTCTCTTGTTTGCCTTGGTGATAGATGCTCTAACCAGACATATTCAAGGGAATGTGCCTTGGTGTATGTTATTTGCTGATGATATAGTCTTGATAGACGAGACGAGGGTCGGTATTATTGAGAGGTTAGAGGTATGGAGACAGACTCTCGAGTCTAAGGGTTTCAAAATAAGCAGATCTAAGACAGAATACCTGGAGTGCAAGTTTAGCGCCGAGCCGAGCGAAGTAGGCAGGGACGTGATGAGTGGATCTCAGGTCATCGCCAAAAGGGACAGTGTCAGATATCTTAGGTCGGTGATTTAGGGGGATGGAGAGATTGACGAGGATGTCACTCATCGTATAGGAGCGGGGTGGTCGAAGTGGAGGCTTGCATCAGGAGTCCTATATGACAAAAAAGTTCCACAGAAACTCAAGGGGAAATTTTATAGAGCTGTGGTTAGACCTGCAATGTTGTATGGGGCGGAGTGTTAGCCAGTGAAGAACTCCCATGTCCAGAGAATGAAGGTTGCGAAGATGAGGATGCTCAGGTGGATGTGCGGGCTCACCAGGTTAGATAAGATTAAGAATGAAGTTATTCGAGAGAAGGTGGGGGTGGCCCCAGTGGATGAGAAGATGCGAGAAGCGAGGCTGAGGTGGTTCGGGCATGTGCGGAGGAGGAGTCCCGATGCCCCGGTGAGGAGTTGTGAACGGCTGGCGATGGTCGGCGCTCGGCGAGGCAGAGGGAGGCCTAAGAGGTATTGGGGAGAGGTGATTAGGCATGACATGGCTAGAATGTGGGTTTCCGAGGATATGACCCTTGATAGGAAAGTCTGGAGGTCTAGTATCAGGGTTGTAGGATAGGGACCCATAGAGTTTTTCGTACTACTCACCCGGGGTAGGGTGAGGCTTGGCGGGGCTATCCATAGATAATTTGTGTTTTGGATTGTGTCTCCCTTATGGTAGTTACTGTATGATATTATTGCATGCTATTTTATTTATGGTTCTTATGTTTAGATAATTATTTACGTTATTTCTGCTAGACTTACTAATGCTCTTTTGTTTTTGTTTTTCCCTTTCCTTCACTGAGCCGAGGGTCGATTGGAAACAGCCTCTCTGCCCTTTCGGGTAGGGGTAAGGCTCGTCTACATATTACCCTCCCCAGACCCCACTTTGTGGGACTATACTGGGTAGTAGTTGTTGTTGTTGTTGTTATAGCAGTATTGCAGACAAAGTAATCAAAAGCTAGGAAATTCACAGTCCAGTAACTAACCCTTGAATTGGACAAATTCCAAACAAATTTTAGCTCTATGCACTGGTCCTACTCTACTGCTTGCTACTAGCATGAATAATTTAACCTTTATTCCATATTGTTACCTTGCAACAAGAGTATGAGCTTCCATGTGATGGACCCCGACAAGAGGTAAATTATAAGATCCAGCAACCTGTCTTGCTTTATGCACACCAACTACACAGAAATTGTACCGGGGACTTACACAAGGTTCACTAGTCGTCACAAAATGCATCTATGTATCTCCTTATGGATATCCCCAATGTTTAATTTTCAGATTTATAAGTAGTCAATGTTAGAATTAGACAAACATTAAATCATTAAGAAATGCTTCATTCTAAATAAAATAGATACATTAATTGGTTGGGACGGAGGGAAAAATAAAAAATGAAGGCAATGATCACCCCTCCCAAAGAAAAAATTAAATCAAAACCAAGAGACAAAAAGAAAGAAAGGCTACTAAAGAAAAATATTGAATACAAACTTACCTCGCAGACAAAGGCTTAAACCAGGACCAATGGTGACAGCAACTGCAGTTAGATCCTTTTCAGTCAGATTAGCTTTATCTAGCGCTTCTTGTACCACCTGAAGGAATTCCGTATCACATTGTTTGCAGGAAACTTGTGCCAGAAATATGATGTGTCAATTCAGATTAAGAAGCTATCAAACTTAGAAGTGCGAGAGCTGTGGTAAATAATACAAGTCAGAATTGTAAAAAGAAGGGAATTTGGGGGTGGGTCCTTCGGAACAACATCCACCGTGCTCCTAACACGACAATCATTGGCATGCCTCAGAACTCCAAAACCGAAACGAAATTTGAAATTTTTCTAGCATGGAATCATAGTCTATATAATCAGAATTATATTTTAAGAGTTTCCATTAACTATAGCCTAAAAGAAATAGACCATCAATCAGTTGATTCATTCTTGAAACAAAGTACTTCAGGGTTGAAAGCATATACCTGATCAATCACCAGTGCATGAGCTTCCTCTGCCATCTTAGGAGCAACGCCTCCATATCGAGCAAGCAGTTCTGCCTTGATGAAATACAGAACCACAAGATTAGAAAAAAGATCATGTACTGTGGCAAATACAAGAAAATAATATTTGGATAACTTCTGGTATTTAAAATTCTTTAGAGCACAGAGCAATTCTCTGAGCAATTGACATAAAGAAATAACAGTGGTGTGAACAGATATTAAATTATACGGTATAAGAATATAAAGGAAGCTACTTGGTTTCACTCCAGATATTATCTTGACTACTCCGCAATGCATCGGAGGGCTTCAACCTCTAGCACTCTCCAACTAATATTTTATGTGTTGATTTGTAGATCACCCTCCAACCAAAAGGAAGTGTGCAGATCAAACTACGCTTGTATTACAGTAGTAATATTGTGAAACCCAGGGTTATGCAGCCCGGGGCTGCATCATTAAGAAACACCAACTACCTGCAGAACATTCTTGCTTAAACATTCATCACCCTTTTGGATTCAAAAAATTTGTCTTCAAGGAATTAGCTGATGTTAGATAATACGCTTAACGCTAGAGGGGGGTGAATAGCGTTATAATAAAAATTAGCGTAAACTTGCGGAATTTAAAATTTGCAGGAAATAAATAAGTGCGATAAAACCCGTGGCTAGTCCAGTCCCCGAGAGACTCTCTCGAGATTTCCACTAACTTGTCAAGCTTCCGGGTGCTTAACAAACCTTTACAACTTGAGGACACAAGCCTCAACACCTTTGCTCGGAGATACAACACTCCAAGACTTCAACCAAAGGAAACACAAGTTCCTTCACAACTTGAGGACACAAGCCTCAACTACCTTTGCGGAGATACAACACTCCAAGACTTCAACCAAGGAAACACAAGTTCCTTCTTACAACAAGAGAATAACAATTCTCTTCAAGTGTACAAAACACTAAGCACTCAAACAAGACACTCCTTAATGAGTAGATATGAGTAAAAGAATACGCTCAAGATCGCAACAAATTTCGACAAGAGTTTGGCTCTCAAAAACTTATGTAATGAATATAAAATGATAAGCAATAGAGTATGCAAGCTTATAGCAATTATATGATCAGTTGTTGTGTGTTGTTGTTCTCAAAAGACTGAATTGAAGCTGTATTTATAGTTGAAAAACTTGCCATTACCGTTGCCTAATTGCCAATTAAGAACTGCTGATTTTACTCTGTGACAATCGATTGTCAAGAAGCCACAATCGATTGTTTGCCAATCGTTCCAAAAATCAATCCCAGATTTTACGCTTAACAATCGATTACCCAAGATCAACAATCGATTATTGGCAACGTTCAAAAAATCATTTCCAGATTTTAAACCAATCGATTATACAAAATCAATAATCGATTATTCAGCAACGTTCAAAAAATCCTTTCCAGATTTTAATTTCAACAATCGATTATAGAAGATCAACAATCGATTACCTGACGGTATTTGAAAATATTTTGGCAACGGTTAGTTATACAATCGATTATACTAAGTTAACAATCGATTATATATCAGTCTTGAAAAATCAATTTAGACACTGCCTCGTGACAATCGATTGTTATATACTCACAATCGATTATTTAATAACTTTGAAAAATTCTGGAAGACACTGCCTCAACACAATCGATTGTCATATGTTCACAATCGATTATTTTGTGACTTTGAAAAATCTGATGGACACTGTCTCTTCACAATCGATTGTCATTAACTTCACAATCGATTATTTTGAGCGTTGAAAAACTTTGATGGACACTGCCTCATCACAATCGATTGTCATAAGGTTCACAATCGATTGTCATGCAGATTTGAAAAATCTGATGCTCACTGCCTTAACACAATCGATTATCATTAGTTCACAATCGATTGTCATGCAGTCATGGCTTAACATAATCGATTATCATAAGTACATAATCGATTATCTTAGTCCAGATTTTAGAGGCATGTTTAAAAATCATTTTGACTAAAGTAAATATGCATGATTTAAAATCATTTAGCATTAAATTAAATATGCATGATTTTGTAAAAATAATTTTACGAGAGAAGTCATGTCATGAGTCAAGTTGTCGGATCAAGATCACAGTTAAGAACGACTCATGTAAAACTATAAAACTTGGTCTTGTGCTTGAATCTCGTTATATATCAATTGTGCGCTTGTACTTGAGCTTCGTCATATGTCAATTTGCGCTTGTTTGTCATTCATCAAAACCTACACATATGAACACACGTTTTAGTATAATGCTTTGAGAACGCGTTTCCAACAATTTCCCCCTTTTTGATAATGGCAAACTTTAAGCGGGATATGCATATTAAGCAATTCATAATGACGATTCAAGACAAGAAAAGATATGCAACAAGTATATGGATATGCAATTTGTTCCCCCTTAATATATGAATTCCCTCTCAATTTATGCCGATAAGTATTGAGAGTGCATACCCGTTATCTTCCCCCTTTTGCCATTAGCAAAAAAAATGTAATAAGATGGCAAGGATTGAAAAAAAACTTGTTTATTTATTGAAAATAAGGCGTGATTACTTAAAGAAAGTACAATAACTCAAATAATAGCAGTACAATCGATTATTGATACGATATAATCGATTATTAGACGACAGAAACCGATTTTTCTGAAGAAGACTCGATTATTGCGCGTCATGCTTTATAATTCCCCCTACCTTTAGGGCGATACCTGCAAAAATTTGTTAGACGTTTCCGATGCTCAAGTTAGAAATCATGAAAAAAAATGCAATGCATGACTTAGATCAACGTGGAGTCAAGAATCCCGAGTTCACTACGAATTCGGAAGAAGGATTCTTTCTCTAAGGGCTTTGTAAAGATGTCGGCCAATTGATCTTTGGTTTCAACAAATTCGATTTCGACATCGCCCTTGAGAACGTGATCTCTTATAAAATGATGTCTAATTTCAATGTGTTTTGTTCGCGAATGAAGAACGGGGTTCTTCGTCAAGCATATGGCACTAGTATTATCACATCTAAGAGGGATATGATCAAGACTTAGGCCATAGTCCAAGAGTTGTTGTTTCATTCATAGGATTTGAGCGCAACAACTCCCCGCGGCTACATATTCAGCCTCGGTTGTGGAAAACGCAACACTTACTTGTTTCTTGCTAAACCAAGAAACGAGAGAGCTACCGAGCAAATGGCAAGTGCCACTAGTGCTCTTGCGGTCCAATTTGCATCCAGCAAAATCGGAGTCAGAATAGCCAACGAGTTGGCATGAAGAACCTTTGGGGTACCATAGACCCACATTTGTAGTACCAACAAGGTACTTCAAAATCCGTTTTACCGCAGTAAGGTGAGACTCCTTCGGACACGGTTGATAACGGGCGCATAAGCACACGCTAAACATGATGTCCGGATGACTAGCAGTAAGATAAAGAAGAGAGCCAATCATACCTCGATACTTCTTAGTGTCAATTTCCTTACCTATCTCATCTTTGTCTGGATGATCGGATGTGCTCATGGGAGTCGCCATTGCTTTTGCATTGTTCATTTCAAATCGTTTCAGTAACTCTTTGCAATATTTGGCTTGGCAAATGAACGTACCTTCTTTCATTTGCTTTACTTGTAATCCCAAAAAGAATGTTAACTCACCCATCATAGACATCTCAAATTCGCTTGTCATTAAATCGGAAAATTCCTTGCATAAGACATTGTTAGTAGCACCAAATATGATATCATCCATATATATTTGAACTAATAAAATATCATTATTTTTATGCTTAACAAAAAGGGTGGTGTCAACTTTCCCCCTAATGAAATCATTTTCCAATAGAAATTTACTCAATCTTTCATACCAAGCTCGGGGAGCTTGTTTTAAACCATAAAGAGCCTTTTTGAGTTTGAAAACATGATCGGGAGATTTAAAATCTTCAAAACCGGGGGGTTGTTCAACATAAACTTCTTCTTGAATAACACCATTTAGAAAAGCACTTTTCACATCCATTTGATATAAATTGAAATTCATAGAAGAGGCAAATGCGAGCAATAGACGAATAGCTTCTAATCTAGCTACGGGAGCATATGTTTCTTCATAGTCAATACCCTCTTCTTGATTATAGCCTTTTGCTACAAGCCTAGCTTTGTTTCTAGTGATTACACCATTTTCATCTAGCTTGTTTCGAAAAACCCATTTCGTACCAATTATGGTATGATTTTCGGGTCTTGGCACCAAATCCCAAACGTCATTCCGTTTGAATTGGTTAAGCTCCTCTTGCATTGCCAAGGTCCAAAATTCATCCCCAATTGCTTCGGAGATGGTTGTTGGTTCAATTTGAGAAACAAAAGCAGTATGTCCTAAGGTGTTCTTAAGGAAGTTTCGGGTACTTACCTTTTCTCCGACGTTGCCAATTACCTGTTCGAGAGGGTGATCTTTGATTGTCCTCCATTCGTTAGGCATTTTAGTTTCTTTCTCCAATTGTGGCGCTTCCTCCGTTGGTTGTTTCAAAAATTCGTCTTGAGTTTCCTTAGGCGTTTCCTCTTGTATTTTGTCTTTCAAGCTATCTAAAATACCTGCAAGATCAAAACCGGAATCCTTTCTCGCCAAGCAAGCATTATTTTCGGAAAACACAACATGAGGGGATTCCTCCACAGTTTCGGTTCTTTTATTAAAAACCCTATATGCTTTGCTACGTGAAGAATAACCAATGAAAATTCCCTCATCGGACTTAGCATCAAATTTTCCCAATTGATCTTTTCCATTGTTATGAATAAAAACTTTACAACCGAATACTCTAAAATGGGAGATATTTGGTTTCCTTCCCTTGTAGAGTTCATAAGGGGTCTTCATGAGTATTGGCCTTATGACTACTCTATTTAAGATGTAGCATGCGGTACTCACGGCATCCGCCCAAAAATGTTTGGGAATCTTAGCCTCTTCGAGCATGGTTCTAGCCATCTCTTCGAGACACTTATTTTTCCTTTCCACCACCCCATTTTGTTGTGGTGTTCGTGGAGCGGAAAAGGTATGCTCGATACCGAGTTCGTCACAAAAGTCCGCAAAGATATTGTGATCAAACTCTCCCCCATGATCACTTCTAATTGAAGTGACGGTTGTTTCCTTTTCGTTTTGAACACGTTTAAGGAAATATTTAAAATTCTGAAAAGCATCACTTTTATGGGCAAGAAATAAAGTCCAAGTAAATCTGGAATAATCATCAACAATAACAAAAGCATAACGATTTCTTCCTAGACTTTCAATGCGAGATGGTCCAAATAAATCCATGTGAAGCAATTGCAATGGTCTAGTAGTTGAAATAATGTTTTTCGATTTGAAAGATGCTTTTGTTTGCTTCCCTTTTTGACAAGAATCACAAATAGAGTCATTTTCAAATTTCAAATTGGGAAGACCAATAACTAAGTTTTGTGAAATCAATTTGTTCAAAAGATGCATGTTTATATGTGCTACTCTACGATGCCATAGCCAAGTATCATCCTCTTTGCTCATAAGGCAATCCACATATTCGGGTGAGGAATTAGCAAGATCAACCATATAAATATTATCCACTCTAAAACCACGAAGGATAATTTTGAAATCACTACGTCTAAATACTAAGCATTCATCCGAATCAAATAAGGCAAGATTTCCCTTGTCACATAATTGACTTATGCTCAAGAGATTATGCTTTAAACCTTTAACAAGTAATATATGCTTAATAAAAGAATTTTCATCCTTACCGACCGATCCGATGCCGATAATCTTTCCTTTATTGTTGTCACCAAAAATAACACTTCCTCCTTCTTTGTGTTCTAGTTGAAGGAGTTTGGATTCGTCTCCCGTCATGTGCTTGGAGCATCCACTATCAAGGTACCATAGTACACTTGATCCCTTCAAACACACCTACAAACCAAATTAATGAGTTTTAGGTACCCATGCCATTTTGGGTCCTTGAGGGTTAGGCATATCATAATGATGCGATTGAGTGATATGTCTATGTCGTGTAAAACATGCAGGAGCAATATGACCAATTCGTCTACAATAATGACAAGTCACGTTGGGATTATGCATAGGTTCATAGTAATTAGACGGACGAAAATTGTTCACTCTATTTTCGACACTATGGCTATTGCGCATTTCATGAAAGTCATTTCTCCTACTATTATGAGCAGCATTTCTAGAATAATTGTTTCTAGGTTGAGGGCCATTTCTAGGTGTTCTAAAAGGTTCAAACTTCCTTCTAGTGTGTGGCCTAGAATATGCATCATTTCTAGAGTAGTTATATCTAGGTGGTAAGTCATTTCTAGGTCTTCTAAAGTGTTCAACATTTGGTCTAGCATGCATATTGGTTCTAGGGTTGTTATTTCTAGGATGAGCATTTGTTTTATTAATCCTAGGTTGAGCCTTAGGTGGTTGGGGTTTGGCTTCAACCTTTTCTTTAGGCTCATTCTTAAAACCTATGCCATGCTTGGTTGACTTCAAATTAACAAGGACCTCATTCAAATTTTTGTGAGAAGAATTAAACTTATCTAAGGTGCCCTTAAGCCTTTCTACTTTATTTTTGAGATGCATACAAGAAGTACAATTTCTAATAGAGCTTTCGGGCTTGTCGGCGCTTCTTTTTCCGAAAAACTTGTTTTCCTCTTTCAACTTCTCATTTTCTAAAACCAGTTTTTCCAAATCCTTTTCTTTCAATGATAGTTGTTTTTGAAAATCTTTTTCTTTTGAAGAAGCATTTTCTTTTATGCTTTTAACAGTTTTTGAAGCTTTAATAAATTCACTATATAACTCATCAAAAGCATTTTGCATTTCTTCAAGGGAAAAGAAATTTTTAGAAGAGATTTGACATACCTCATCTTGCTTGTCTTCTTGTGCCATAAGACAAAGGTTTGCGCTTTCCTCTTCTTCTCCTTCGCTTGACTCATCTCCGGAGTCTCCTCCCCAAGATATATATGCACGTTGCTTTTTGAAAGGTTTCTTTTCCTTTTTGATGTTTGGGCAATTTGATTTGATGTGCCCGGTTTCTCCGCATTCATAGCACTTTATTTGTTCTCCTTGCTTTTTGCCCTTTCGTTCATACTCTTTTCGCATGAACTTTTGAAATCTTTTGATAACGAGTCCAAACTCGTTGTCTCCGTCCTCATCAACTAGCGGTTGGCTTGTGCTTGCCTTTAGAGCGATTCTTTGCCTCCTTTGATCATCAACAAGAAGGTTAAGTATAGTAGATTCATAAGTCTTAAGATTACGGTAACATTTGAGACGCCAGTGGACTCTTGAATCGCGTCGGCCTTTGATCGCCATGCCGGAGTGAGACTTCTAAGGATTTTTCGGACAAGTTCCCTATCCGTGAAAGTCTTCTTGAGAGCATGTAGGTCATTTACGATTATTGAAAATCGTTCAAACATTTCATCCACCTTTTCACCTTCCTTCATGTGAAATAATTCATAAGCATGGGTGAGGAAATCAATTTTGGCTTCCCTTACCTGGTCCGTACCTTCGTACGTAATTTCCAGCTTGTCCCACATTTCCTTCGCCGTTGTGCAACACGATATTTTCCTGTAAACGTCAGCATTTACAGCACAATATAATAAATTAATTGCTTTAGCATTATTTTGCACCTTTCGGATATCATCCGCGTCATATTCTTCTTCGGACTTGGGAACCCATTCGTTTTCAACCTTTTTGGTTGGAATTTGATTTCCCTTTGTTATCACCTTCCAAAGATGAAAATTGTTTGCTTGAACGAAAATTTTCATCCTCTCCTTCCAGTACGTATAGTTTGTACCGTTGAATAGTGGTGGTCGGGTGGAGCACTGTCCTTCCTCTATTCCTGCAAAAGAGTCATGAGTAGAAGCCATGGAAGTTTCACTCAAACTGTTAAGTCTTCAGAGAGTTGGGCTCTGATACCAATTGTTAGATAATACGCTTAACGCTAGAAGGGGGGTGAATAGCGTTATAATAAAAATTAACGTAAACTTGCGGAATTTAAAATTTGCAGGAAATAAATAAGTGCGATAAATAAGAAAGAACACACCGAAGTATTCTGATTCACCACAACCCGTGGCTAGTCCAGTCCCCGAGAGACTCTCTCGAGATTTCCACTAACTTGTCAAGCTTCCGGGTGCTTAACAAACCTTTACAACTTGAGGACACAAGCCTCAACACCTTTGCTCGGAGATACAACACTCCAAGACTTCAACCAAAGGAAACACAAATTCCTTCACAACTTGAGGACACAAGCCTCAACTACCTTTGCTCGGAGATACAACACCCCAAGACTTCAACCAAGGAAACACAAGTTCCTTCTTACAACAAGAGAATAACAATTCTCTTCAAGTGTACAAAACGCTAAGCACTCAAACAAGACACTCCTTAATGAGTAGATATGAGTAAAAGAATACGCTCAAGATCGCAACAACTTTCGACAAGAGTTTGGCTCTCAAAAACTTATGTAATGAATATAAAATGATAAGCAATAGAGTATGCAAGCTTATAACAATTATATGATCAGTTGTTGTGTGTTGTTATTCTCAAAAGACTGAATTGAAGCTGTATTTATAGTTGAAAAACTTGGCATTACCGTTGCCTAATTGCCAATTAAGAACTGCTGATTTTACTCTGTGACAATCGATTGTCAAGAAGCCACAATCGATTGTTTGCCAATCGTTCCAAAAATCAATCCCAGATTTTACGCTTAACAATCGATTATCCAAGATCAACAATCGATTATTGGCAACGTTCAAAAATCATTTCCAGATTTTACGTAAAACAATCGATTATACAAAATCAATAATCGATTATTCAGCAACGTTCAAAAAATCCTTTCCAGATTTTAATTTCAACAATCGATTATAGAAGATCAACAATCGATTACCTGACGGTATTTGAAAATATTTTGGCAACGGTTAGTTATACAATCGATTATACTAAGTTAACAATCGATTATATATCAGTCTTGAAAAATCAATTTAGACACTGCCTCGTGACAATCGATTGTTATATACTCACAATCGATTATTTAATAACTTTGAAAAATTCTGGAAGACACTACCTCAATACAATCGATTGTCATATGTTCACAATCGATTATTTTGTGACTTTGAAAAATCTGATGGACACTGTCTCTTCACAATCGATTGTCATTAACTTCACAATCGATTATTTTGAGCGTTGAAAAACTTTGATGGACACTGCCTCATCACAATCGATTGTCATAAGGTTCACAATCGATTGTCATGCAGATTTGAAAAATCTGATGCTCACTGCCTTAACACAATCGATTGTCATTAGTTCACAATCGATTGTCATGCAGTCTTGGCTTAACATAATCGATTATCATAAGTACATAATCGATTATCTTAGTCCAGATTTTAGAGGCATGTTTAAAAATCATTTTGACTAAAGTAAATATGCATGATTTAAAATCATTTAGCATTAAATTAAATATGCATGATTTTGTAAAAATAATTTTACGAGAGAAGCCATGTCATGAGTCAAGTTGTCGGATCAAGATCACAGTTAAGAACGACTCATGTAAAACTATAAAACTTGGTCTTGTGCTTGAATCTCGTTATATATCAATTGTGCGCTTGTACTTGAGCTTCGTCATATGTCAATTTGCGCTTGTTTGTCATTCATCAAAACCTACACATATGAACACACGTTTTAGTATAATGCTTTGAGAACGTGTTTCCAACAGCTGATACTACAATATGTCTGTGACGTCTTATGTGATACCATGGCAGTTCCAATAAACATGTGATCCTAGATAACATTGGCATTTGGCACATTTGCTGAGCGATACGGAAATAGATCGAGTAATCTATTTTTTATGCCAAGAAAAAGCATTTCTGAATTATTCAGCTATATTACCAACCAACAACAACCCAGTATAATTCCACTTAGTGGGGTATGGGGAGGGTAGTGTATACGCAGACCTTACCCCTACCCTGGGGTAGAGAGGCTGTTTCCAAATAGAACCCCGGCATCCTTCCCTCCAAGAACTTCCCACCTTGCTCTTGGGGAGACTCGAACTCACAACCTCTCGGTTGAAAGTGGGGGTTGCTTACCATCAGAACAACCCGTCTTGTCTTTTACCAACCAATTATCTTTTATTTACTTTTTGTTGTCCCCCTCCCCCCCCCCCCCCCACAACTTTTCAAATAGATGTAAAATTGCATTTGGCACATTCTACCGAAGGATGCTCAAATATTTTAATCTTCAATATACGGAGCACTTCTTTGCTATTGACTTGCCTTTTAAGTATAATGCACTGCAAGATTTTTCCACACTACAACAGTACAACTAAAGCATCAGATACTTATAGAGAATTCTTTAAGCCCTTTGTTATATGTATAGATATAAATAGGACATCGAAGAGAAATGTTGCACGCCAACAACCAATGTGGAATATGGACTAAAACAATGTATAATACAAATAAGAGAATAAGTGTCCAATAAATTACCATGGAGTAGCCATTAATTTAACATAACATAACATAAAGTAAATGGTAAACTTCCAGACTTTCTGTAACTAGATAAATACATAAAGAGTACCTGAGAAGAGATAACTTGGCTGAGAATTTCACCATTGCTATTTACCTACAACAAGCGATACAAAGCTGAAACAAACAAAACAAAACTTTACAGCTGCTTCACCCCACCACCACCACCCCAAAACAATGGATAATTGCACTTTCAGTCCCTCAGTAATTTGTGAATTCTAGTTTTGATCATTGTGATTTCTGGTTAAGCACATCTAACCTTCAATTAACTAAAAGGTGTATTTTCGGTACCTTTATATAGTAAAATAGGTGATATTTTAGACTATTTTTAGAGTTATATTACCCTTAAATATGGCAATAGCACAAAATTAATATGAATGCTTTCATATTATTCACAATTGGAGGGGTAAAAAGTGCATCAACAGGCAATCCCGCATAAAAGAAAGGCTACTGACATGGCTGATTCAACAAGGGAAAAAGGCATCCATTCAAACTGCTCCCATTCCTATGTTGACTCCATTTAAATGTGCTTACCCAGTAATAACAAGGACCAAAATCAGAAATTTGGCAATATTTGAGGGATTGCTAATTACCAAGACACGACCGAGAACTTACCACAGCAGCAGCAGTGTCATCACAGCTAGTTTCAATACCCAAAACAACTAAATTCTCATCTTCTCTCATTCTTTGCTTCTGGGTTTGAACCATTTGAAAATTAGCAGCTGAATTAGAAAAACAATCAGCTGGAAAAAATTTGAACGAATGGTTTTTTGAACCATTTGAAATTAGCAGCTGAATTAGAAAAACAATCAGCTGGAAAAAATTTGAACGAATGGTTGTTTTTGACTGATTTGTTGTGAAATTGTAATTTATTTGCAACTTTGATTGTAAACTGAATTTGTTGAGCTACAAGATTATCTAGCTTCAGATCCTATACACATGCATTGATTTTCTGATGTATATTTAATGTATATTGCTTGTATATCATGTATATCTTGTAGTTGGGCTAGAATATATGTTTGAGCCCATTTTCTGTTGGTTTTAGTTCTGGCCCGATTTGGCCCACTTATATAATATATATACCGACCACTTTTGTATTAGGGGTCAGTCGGATATTTTTTATATGAAGAGTTCTTTCTCTTTCTCTGATACTCTCTCTAGAACCTTCTACCTAACCGACTCACCTTCATCTTCTTCTTCAATCTTCGTTTGGATTTCTTGATGTTTTCATGGTATCATAGCAGGACGATGATCCGTCGATACTCTCCTATATTTTGTTATCTCATTCGAAATCTCGTTGGAAAATTTTCGGTTGTTTCTGAGATATTTGGTCAGTGATGATTCCGATCAAAATCGGGTGTTGATCTAAGACTTTTATCACAATAACTGGTTGCATCTTCACTACTCGGACACTTTGGGTTGGTTTTCCTACGTTTTCGAGTCGATTTCGGCGAGGCTTCAGATTTTAGGGTTTCTGATGTTCTGAACTCGCATTTTTCTATTAATCGAAGGCCGATCTTCTCCGAAGGAGGGTAAATTTGTTCCTATTTTAGGTGCTATGTGATTTGCATGAAGTTTTTTATATAACTTTAGTTTTTCAAACTACTTGCAGAGATTATATTTTGACTTTAAACTCATTGTTCTTCATGGCTGCTAGCATGAGCACTAATACAACTCATGTTGATCCTACCAGTCCCTTATTTGTTTACTCCTCTGATGTTCCTGGTGTTTCTCTTGTGTCCACTCCCTTCTCGGGTAGTGGTTATGGGGGTTGGAGAAGGAAAATAATTGTAGCGTTGTCTGCTAAAAATAAAATTGGCTTTGTTGATGGCACATGTCCCAGACCAGACACTAATATGGCTGAACAAAAGTTATGGGACAGATGCAATAATATGGTAATATCCTGGCTGACTGCTTCCTTATCCCCTCAGATAGCTGAGAGTGTGCAGTACTCTGATACTGCACAGAGCATATGGGTACAGCTCGCAGCTAGATATGGTACCGCTAACAGAACCAAAATTTTTGAACTAAAAAGAGAACTCTCTCATACTTCTCAAGGATCTCCAGATGTAGCCTCATATTTTAACAAACTTAAAGGACTGTGGGATGAATTAGGAACAATATGTGCAAACCATGGACAAAGATGCATTTGTCCTGCCAGAAATGACATCATACAGGAAGATGATGAGAATAAGGTGTTTCAATTCCTTATGGGCCTTAATGAAGCATACATGGGGGCAAGGAGTAACCTACCGATGATGCAGCCTCCTCCTACCCTTGACAGTGTCTACAATATGGTCCTCCATGATGAGAAGCAGAGACAAGTCCAGTCCCTCTCTCAGTTTAATCCAGACTCTATGTCTTTCAATGTCCACAAAAACAAAAATTCAACTGGATTCAATAAGGCCACAGTGCCTAATTCTTCTCATTTTAGACAAAGAGTTAACTTTGACCAAGCTAGAAACTCTTTATTCTGTAGATACTATAAGAAATATGGGCACTTAATTGATAAGTGTTACAAGATTCATGGGTATCTACAAAGTACAACATTTAACAAGGGGAGGAGGCATGTTGCTGCTCATCTAACTGCTGGTGTGGATTACTCTTCTTCTGAAAGAAATATGTCTATTCCTCATGGAAATCCTCCTGAAAGTCATCAACATGTTCCACACATTGATGGCCAGAGTTCTATGATACCTGGGTTGAGCAGACAACATTATGAACAATTGATGACCCTGCTGCAACAAACTCAGTTAGGCGACTCCACTGCCCAGTCTCCTCCTCCCATGTATGCTGCCAATTTTGCTGGTACTATGCTAACTGAGAGCTCTGTTTCTGATTCAAATTTTGCATGATAACTCACATTAATTCTACCACCTGGATAATAGACTCAGGGGCATCTAACCATATGACCTTTAATAAAGATTTACTCTTCAATCTCACACCTTTAACTGTACCCTATCTTGTAACTCTTCCTAATGGATATAAAGTGAAAGTGACATGCACAAGATCTTTTGCATTAAATCCATTCATCACTCTTCATGATGTCTTACTTGTTCCTTCTTTCAAACACAACTTGATTTCTGTCCACAAGTTAGTAAAACAGTTGCATTGCATAGTCTTGTTCACTGCAACTTCCTGTTTCCTCCACATGTTACAGGTCCCTTCTCTAAGGATGCCTCTGGATATTGGTAAAGAGGAGGCTGGTCTGTACAAGCTTGCTTGGGTGCCACCTTCCTCTTCTTCTAATTGTTGTTCTTCTGTTTCTGTATGTTCTTCTTCTTCTAATTCTTGTAAACCTGACTGTTCTAGTCATGAAACTGTTAGTTTACCTTCAAATGTAAACAGTTCCATCTGTAATAATACTGTTTCCACTGACATGAATTACATTTGGCATTTGAGGTTGGGTCATATTCCATTTGCAAACATGAAACACATTTCTGCCTTATCTTTTCCATTTGCTTCTAAACAGCCTTTTGAGTGTTCTACCTGTCCTATGGCTAGGCAAACTAGACTTCCCTTTCCTGAAAGCAAAACTAGTACATCTAGACCTTTTCAATTGATTCATGTAGATACTTGGGGCCCTAATCACACTCCCACCTCTTCTGGCTCTACATATTTTCTCACAATTGTTGATGACTTTTCTAGAGCAACCTGGACACATTTGTTGGGGTCTAAAAGCAATACTTTTTGCATGCTTAAGTCTTTTCTCTGTATGGTTAAGACCCAGTTTAATGCTAATGTTCAAACTATTAAGAGTGACAATGCTTTAGAATTGGGATCTAGTATTGCTGATGCATCCTTTTTTAGCCAACATGCATTATACACCAAATCACTTGCCCACATACTCCTCAACGAAATGGTGTTGCTGAGAGGAAACATAGAACTCTTCTTGAAACTTGTAGAGCTTTACTTTTCCAATATGGTTTACCCATCTCTTTCTGGGGAGATTGCCTATTGACTGCTACCTATCTTATTAACAGAATACCCTCCAGGCTTCTTCATGGTAAATCCCCTTATGAAATCTTGCATGGTAAGACACCCACTTACTCCCATTTAAAGACTTTTGGCTGCCTTACCTATGCTACTGTCCCAATTCCTCAAAGGGACAAGTTGAGACCTATGGCCATTTCATGTGTTTTCCTGGGGTATCCTTTTGCTAAAAAGGGTTATAGACTGTATGATCTTAGTTCCAAAAACTGCTTTGTGTCCAGGGATGTTATCTTTCATGAAACTTCTTTTCCTTTCAAATCTGTTTCTTCTGTCACCTCTACTACTCCTGTTTCTCCTTCTTCTTTTCATTTTGTTCCTCCTCTTGAGCATTCCCTTTCTGAGCCAGATTTCTCTATTCCCATCTCTTCCTCTCCACCTTCACATTTTGTTTCAGATTCTCCTTCTTCCTATCCAATTTCCAGTCCTCCTTTCAACCCTGACATTTCCCCCTCCTACTTTGCCAACTTCCACATCAGCTGCTGTTCCCAAGAAATCTGGAAGACAATACAATCCTCCTTCTTACCTTAAGGATTATGTTTGCCATCTTCCTGCTTTCTCTGGGTCTTCTTCTTCTCCTCTGGAGACTGAACCTCTTTATTACTCTCAAGCTGCATCAGTTCCAGTATGACAGGATGCCATGAGAAAGGAGTTTGATGCTTTGGATGTCAACTGTACCTGGGATGTTGTTCCCCTTCCTTCTGGTAAGAACCCCAATGGTTGCAAATGGGTTTATAAGATCAAATATAAGGCTGATGGTAGTGTTGAAAGGCACAAAGCTAGACTTGTTATTAGAGGGGATACTTAAATTGAAGGGGTTGATTTCACTGACACTTTTTCTCATGTGGTTAAAATGTCCACTGTGAAGTGTCTTATTGCAGTGGCTGTTAAGAAGCATTGGAAACTTTTTCAACTTGATGTTGACAATGCTTTCTTGCATGGTGATTTGGATGAGGAGGTTTATATGAAGCTTCCTCTAGGTTTATCTGTTTATGTCTCTTCTTCTGATTCTGTTTCCTCTGCATCTCCTCCTCTTGTCTGTAAGTTGAAAAAATCTCTCTATGGGTTGAGGCAGGCATCCAGACAATGGTATGCTAAGCTGTCTTCTGCCCTTTATTCTAGAGGGTATACTCATTCTCTGAATGATTACTCTCTGTTTATCAAAGTCCAGCCTGGTTGTCTGGTTATTGTAGCAGTCTATGTGGATGACATTATCATTACTGGGGATGACAATGATGAGCTTTCTGCCCTGAAGCATTTTCTGGATGATCAGTTCAGGATCAAAGACCTTGGGTCTTTGCATTATTTTCTGGGCATTTGAGATGTCTGTAGTTCCTGGTGGGATGCTCCTTAATCAGCATAAGTATGTTTCTGACCTATTGCATCAGTTTGACTGTATGAATGTTTCTCTTGTTGTTTGCCCTTTGGATCTTAATGTAAAACTCCATGCTGATTCTGGAGACATTCTCTCCTCCCCTGATCAATATAGGAGCATTGTTGGTAAGCTCTTACTCTTGACTCACACCAGGCCTGACATCTGCTTTGTTGTTCAGTATATGAGTCAATATTTGAAGTCTCCCAGAGTCCCTCATATGACTGCTGCTTTACATGTTCTCAGATATCTTAAAGGGTCTATGCATTTGGGTCTCTTCTATTCTGACAGTTCTGATTTCTCTGTACATGCTTATTCTGACAGTGATTGGGCTGCCTGTCCAGATACTCGCAGGTCTGTGACTGGTCTTTGTATTATTTTGGGTGGATGCTTGGTTAGTTGGATGTCTAAGAAACAACCTGTAGTTTCTTTATCCTCTGCTGAAGCTGAGTATAGGGCTCTCAGTAATGTAGTTGCTGAACTGTCTTGGTTTTCCCGTTTGCTCACTGACGTTGGTGTTTCTGTTTCTCTCCCTTTTTCTGTTTTCTGTGACAATCAGGCTGCTATCCATTTTGCCAAAAATCCTGTTTTTCATGAGCGGACCAAGCATATCGAAGTGGATTGTCATTTTGTGCGTGATTTGTTGGTTGCTAGGCTTATTACTCTCTCCCATGTCTCCACTTCTCGTCAGTTGGCTGACCTTCTCACCAAGCCACTCCTTGGCACCATTATGCATCCCTTGCTGGTCAAGTTGAAAGTGGTTTCTCCCTCCAACTTGAGGGGGGTGTTGAGCTACAAGATTATCTAGCTTCAAATCCTTACACATACATTGATTTTCTGATGTATATTTAATGTATATTGCTTGTATATCATGCCTGTAGTTGGGCTAGAATATATGTTTGAGCCCATTTTCTGTTGGTTTTAGTTCTGGCCCGATTTGGCCCACTTATGTAATATATACATCGACCCCTTTTGTATTAGGGGTCAGTCGGATATTTTGATGTGAAGAGTTCTTTCTCTTTCTCTGAAACTCTCTCTAGAACCTTCTACCTGACCGACTCACCTTCATCTTCTTCTTCAATCTTTGTTTGGATTTCTTGATGTTTTCATAAGTGAGGGTCGATGTAGTAGAAAACTTAGACGAGAAATTGGGCTTGACAAGCTTGGTAATAAATACGCCATTTCCGAGAAAAAAGAGAGTAGAAATCGGAAAATGGATATGAGGGCTTAGCAAAAGGAAGCCTCTACGGTTAATCCTTCCAATATCATTTCAACTTGGTAAAAGTTTAAATTAACCCCTAAAGTTTGATATTTGTCACGATATAGCCACATAGACAAACAAAAGGCTAAATTTAGTCCTAAGCTATTAAATTAGTTTATATAATATTACCCTCTACAATAATTTAAACTATTCTTAAATCAATTGAACCAAAAATTTATGGGGGAAAATGATGATATCGTATTGAAAAAGTTTTGAGAAAGCAGTTGCAATTTTTTTCACCATTTTACTTTCTTTTCTCTCTCGGCGCACGTTAGGTGACTGACTAACCTGCGCCTTCGCCGGAAATGGAAGGAAGAGGAAGACCGAGGAAGAACAACACCAAAACACCAGTAATGGACAGGAAGTTGATGGCTGACAGCACTCGCGAGCAAGGAAAAGGAAATGCTAAAGCCAAGGAGAAAATGGAGGAGGATGAGCTAAAACAGGGCACTGACATCGATGCAAATTGGTCAGATCTGGGCAATTATCGAAATCAAGCAGTAACACCAGTGAGTTCCAGCAAAAAATTGACATCTATGGAGAATTCTAGTAACGGGACCCTCTAAGAATTTTTATATTTTAGTGTAAATATTTAATTTAAATTTAATATAGCTATTTCACCTTATTTTAACTCTTTCATTTTATTTTATTACAAGAAATAGTGAAAATTATAAAAAAAATATTTTAGCTTATGTATTTTTTCATAAAAAAAAATTCTTTAAAAAAATACAAAAATAGTTTCATGTTTAGTTTAATTAATTAGGATTAGCTTTGGCATTTATTTCAAATCATAAAAATATAAAAATTATTTCATCTGCATTCTGAATTTTAATTTATATTTTTTTTAATTAATTAAAAATCGTTGTTGGACAAATAGAAAAGTCATTAAAAATAGTCATGTTAAATTTTAGTCTTTAATTTTCGAATTTTGGAAATTTTCTTATAATTAGTTGCAATAATTATTAGGATTAATTAATTTAAATGTCTAAGATAAGTTAGGGGCAAAAATTAATTTAGTTTTTATTTAAAAAATAAAAATAAATAAATAAAAATAAGTCTTACCTAACTAATTAGGAAGCTTCTAATAAGTGGTGGGGTTGGGAGTACACTAAAAAAATTTAATGGAGATTAATAAAATCGAAAAGGGACATTTATGAATAGAAGGGGACATTTTCTATTTCCTACATAATGGCTGAAAATTAGACAGAGAAATACACTCGAAATACATCCCATATACAATCAATATACACTAAAAAGAAGATAATTCGGACCCCGAGTTTACCAAGAAAATTATATCCATCTCCGTTATTGGTTTCTTTATGGGAGTGGGAAAAAAGGGGAAAGCAGTTTGATATGAGGAGAGGATTTTTGGGGTAAGAGAGAGGGAGTGTGGGATGATTTTAAAAAGGGATATCACCCCATTATGAGGGGGTGGGGGTGGGGGGATCTGAAGGAGAGAGTTTGAAGAAAAAAACAGAGAAACAACGAAAAAGGGGGGGGGGGGGGGAGGGGGGTTGACTTCTTCTTAACGAAGATGAGGGTATACACTTCAGATACACTATATATACATGGACAATGAGTAACAAAACCCTCTCCATGCTTTTTCTTCATCAGCCATACGACCACCAGCAGCCCCCAACCCGTCCTAAAATCACGTGAAACATTCAAGTTTGAAGGCTCGTCGAGGTCGTCGATGGTCGTGGTTGAGGTGCTGTGGAAAGCGAGGTGCGTTGAGTTCCGGTGAAAGTTTCGATCCGGAGTCGATAAGCTGCTGTAATTCGAGTTGAGATTTATCTATTCAAACGTCCTTTTTCTCTCTTTGTTTCTACTGATATAATCGATATTTTATTTTTATTGGTCTAGTTGAAAGCTTTTAATTATTTTGTTGTTTAATTCCCCCAAAAATGAATGCTGGATGTTTGCTTTGTTTGCTGAATCTACAGAAGAAGAGATATGAAATCTATTTTTTTTTATAGTTAAATGCCTAAAATTAGTTTATGTCTCTACATGGAAAGCTTAATATTATTTTTTACGAGCATGAATAACTAGTTTAATTTCTTTTTCTGGACTCGTAAATTAACAATTTTAAGGCATAAGTTTGTTGGCCGTGATAGATTTGAAATTGCAAAAGATAATCTTAGATTCCTAGTTGTTGTTTTTAATTTTGATGGGTTATGGAATTTGAGCTCTTAAGGAACGAAGAATTTTTATATAGTAAATATGTTTTGATGAAATATTAAGCAAACATGATTTAGAATCGTTGTTTAATCTGATAGTGTGCTTTGAGTTGATATTGTTTAACAAAGGTATGGTGTGGACATTTTATTTATTTTTAATTGAATAAAAATATTGATGTAAGTTTATTTGATATTGGGATACGAGATTTCTGATTTGTTTTTCTTTGAATGAAGTAGGAACTAGAATCCTTTATATTTTTCATAGTTAATTAGTGGAGACAATTAAAACACATAAATTGAAGGGCCCTCACTAAAGGTTTAAAAATATTTAGAAAATCGGGAAGGGTTGTTTAGCGAATTTCACGACCCTCCCAAAAGATTACAACGCGCTAGACTCTATTAAGCGCAGCTTTAATAAATTACATTCCTAAATACGGGTGGGCATTTTATGCTGCCAAAATCCAAATTCAAAAACGTTGGTAGAGTTTGCCTAGGATTGCGGGCTCCGGCGGCGCAATCCGAAAGCACACTTTAAACGACGTTCATTTTCTCAAATAAATATTTATTGATTAAAAGTGATAAAAAGTAAAATTAGCACATATGTTCTTCATGTAATAAAATTGGTTAAAGTTAACTACAACAGTTTAGCGACCGTACTAGAACCACGGAACCCGTGAAAGCCTAACACTTCTCCCGGGTTAACAGAATTCCTTATCCGAATTTCTGGTTCGCGGACTGTGAACAGAGTCATCTTTTTCAGTGGTTAAGGGATTCAGTTAGTGACTTGGGACACCATAAATCTCACAATTGGCGACTCTGAACAATTAATAAAATATTCCGTTTCGATTGTCCTTTAATTGGAAAAACTTCCTTGCCCCCTCGCGGGGCGGTAAAAAGGAGGTGTGACAGCTGTGGCGACTCTACTGGGGATAAAACCCAGAATGTTTTGTTCAGGGTTCAGA
Organism: Nicotiana benthamiana; assembly: GCA_034376525.1. Taxonomy (NCBI): domain Eukaryota; kingdom Viridiplantae; phylum Streptophyta; class Magnoliopsida; order Solanales; family Solanaceae; genus Nicotiana; species Nicotiana benthamiana. Next base: position 68,129,256 of record CM067334.1, on the reverse strand, counting down.
ATTGAGCTTAGAATAATTGTTGTGTTTGGCTTTATTTGATTTTGTTGCATGATATGTGCTTAATGTGCTAATTGATTGCTTTTACCGCTTTGATATTATGTGAACTGTACATAAACTATGCTGAAACCCATCTTATCTCTGAGTCTTCTAAATCATGAAGAAGGGTGTATGGTGTACGACTTCTTTTCTGTATAGTGTCAAATCCTAATTTAGAACGAGGTTTGGATAAGTCGCAAAGCCGGCGAAGCTTCTGTATTTCCGGATTGCTGCCTCCTCCTCAGCTCGAGCTGTCCGCTCGGGTAAGCCAGGTCTAGAACAAACACCCATGTTTTGAACTTAGAATAACTCAATTTCATGCCGGATCCCTACTAGGAACGCTTATCTGCATCACGTGCATTATTGACTTATGAGACTCAACACAGGGGTTGGGTCCGTCTAGGAATAGCAACCTGAAACGGAAAGGACCATCTTGATGCATCCTACTTGTGCTCTGTGCATTTATTTGTTTCGGACCCGCATGTTGACCAGCTTCTGAATCCCGGGAATGTTAGAAAATTTTGGAAATTTGAGAAAAAGAGAAAAATAGCAGTTAGGGAGTTATTTATTTTAGAAAAACCAATGCCCAAGTACTGGCGAAACTTTGCCGAAATTTTGAAAATAAAAAAAAGGAAAATATTTTATTTTTAATATTTTGTTTTACTAAAAGCAAAGAAAAAATAGAAAAAAAAGTCTTTCATTTTTGGAAAATTATTTGCCGAAAAAGAAAAAAAAATCTTTTATTTTTAGTTTAGAAAAATAGGCTGTTTTATTGTTTGTTGGAAAAAAAGAAAAAAAAGGGGGAAAAGAGTCTTGTTTCTAAATATAGTTTTAATTTGTTTATTAAATTCCAAAAAATAAAACTGAAAAGAGTCTTGTTTTAAAATGGTTCGATTTCTTTGGTGAACTACGCTGGTTTGATTCTCACAGGGCGTGAGATACGTAGGCAACCCTCATCGGGTCCAACCTCCCCTTTTGCTAAAACATCCAAAAATATATGAAAATTTTAATTTTCATCATAAGGAAGTGAGGTGATGTTGTTTACGTCAAAAATAGCCGAATGTTCCCGAAAAGGACGCCGGAAAACTAACTTTGCATAAACGACCACCTTTGGTCAATGTTTTTAGATTTTTGGTCGATTGACCCACACAACCTTAGAATCTTCATCCCCGAGGCGCTGAAAGGCCGTTTTTGCAAATATCCGGTTTTTCTATTTTGAAAAAAATAAGAAAAAGAGTCATAAATAAGTCGGTGATGTTGCCTTTGTCAAATATATCCGAATGTTCCCGAAAGGGTCTCCGGGGGTATGACTTTGCATAAACGGCCATCTTTGGTAATTTGTTTTATTGGTTGGCCCACACAGCCTTAAAATCTTCGTTCTCGAGGTGCTGAAGGGTCGTGTTTGCAACACTAGGTTTTTATTTTAATTTGAAAAATAAAAGAAAAAAACAAAAAGAGTGAGTGTGCAAGTGGATGCCATTTGGATTTTTTAGTCGAAATAACCCGAGCCACCTTCGGCAGTGTATTAAATCGTTCTTGCCGAGATAGCCTTAGAGTATCTTTCAGTTGTCGAAAGGCTATTCATAACAGAACTGACAAGTTTGTTATATAATCCTTCCGAGCCTCAAAATTCCTGTGAAATTGAGAGGGCTACATTTGCAAAATATAGCCATTCGGTTAAAATTGGCATATAGGGGAAGGAAGCTGTCCGTTTGTTTTTGAGTTTGTAATTATTTATTTAAATATGTGGTTTGTTTGATTATCGAGTTTGTATGTCGTCTTTAAATCTTTGAAAACCAGTTTGTTTTATTATGAAAATTGAATTCCAAAAAATATTTTATTGTTATTTACCTTGTATTTGTCCGAATTACGCAAGGTCTGATTCATGCGGGGTCATGATACGTATGCAATCTCCATAAGATTCGATCACAACAAAAAAAATGAAAAAAAAAATCGAAAAAAGAAAAATGAAAAAAAAGAAAAAAAAGGAAAAAGATGTTGTTAATTATGAGGACCAACTGAGTCCATTCTAACATGTTTTGTTTTGAATCACAAAGAAAGTTAGTTGGTTGGTTTGTGGTAAGCTGGGAACACTTGATCCAGGAAAACCTTATTGTAATCTAAGACAAAGACACCCAAAATCCTTTACATGCACATCATGATGCACACTTTATGGGGATGAGGCCTGATGACAGGGAGCACTAGAATTCTATTGGGAACTTGTTGACTGAGGTTGATGGTATTGAAGTTGGTAATGGCCTTGGCAATACTGATGCGAAGCTCAGTGGCTAAGATGCCAGGTTTGATAAGTGGTAGGACGCTCCGTTCCTTGTTTAACAGGAGAGAAGCTTTTGGTAGCTTATTTTGTTGTCATTTCTGTTGTCCGGATTATTCTTATGATTATAATCCAGATATTTTCTTGTGTCAAACCTTCCTATTTTTCCATTTTTGTTATTGCGGCTTGTTTAGTTTTGTCCAGATTTGTTTCGGGATTGTATTCTGGTTTGTTTTTGTTTGTTTTATTATTCAAACCATTTCACCATTAATCTAATGAAAAATCCGGTCTTTTATTATTTTCAGTCATCTTTTCGTTGAATTCTTTTATCATTTTATTGTGTCTTTTATTCAGTGCTGATTCTAGTGACATGACGTGTGCGCACAATTTGGGCCTAGTCTTAAAAATTAATCATAAAACTAGTGGAAGGTTATCGGGATATTTAAAGGAGATAAGAACGGTTTGAGATCAATTGAAGCCCAAACCATGAGAAACTGTGGCAAGTAAATGAGAGTGTTGCCCAACGATGTCATGTATGGATATGGTTATCTGGTGCAATCAAAAGATGTTACCAATTTTTTCGGCGGTTTGTTTAATTGTGTTGTTTGTACTCGGCGTGTTTTGGAGATTGAAATGACGAAAGCATTTTGTTCTACTATCCAAAAACTTTATCCTTCGTTAGCCCTCTGAGTCTCATTTATTTTTCTTTCATACCCCTCTTTCGGAATCAGTAGCAAAGAGTAAAATAACAAACAGAAAAAGATAAGATAAGAAAAAGAAAAAGAAAAAGAAAAAGGGAAACAACAACAACCAAAAAAATGATGACAAACACGAAAGAAAGTCTGAAGAAAATAAAGGAATTGTGAACTATGTTCGACCTGATTCCTCAAAGAGGATACGTAGCGCCTCACGGCTCGGTCATAGTTTAACAAAAAAATCAAAAAATCCCCAATCAAGAAACTGGGGTAAACAAATTGTGTTTATTATAAATAATTCTTAGGTCCAAAGGTTGTAAATTTTAAACCCAAAACTGATTTTTTTAGCCTTCAAATACCTTTTCTTTCTAGCCCTATCCAACTTCCACAGTACGGTCCAAAGAAAGACCTTTCGATCTGTCTTCAAAAGATTCCAAGTCGGGCAAATGAGGGAGTCTTATCAGCGAGCGTAACACTCAAATCCCCAACAGAAAAGACTTGATCTCCATCAGAATCTAATATGAGAGAGTCTTAGCGGTAACACCCAAATCCCCAGCTGAGAAGTAATACAAATGAGAGAGTCTTATCCGTGAAAACCTTCACGAGCACCATAAGGAGATGTAAGATGAGAGAAATCGAAATTAGAGAGGCTTGATAGTGAAAACCCTTCGGGCACTACAGGTCGAATAAGGATTGTAATCAGATGGGAAACCGCTAGACGAAGATTGTGAAAGGCGAATTAATGACGGAGGATAGACTATATGTGCATATCATGGCCATTAGAGTTAGTATCCGCGTTTAATAAGTTTTTATTTTATATTTTTTTCTTTTTAGAGAGTCATCATTTCATTTGTCTTTTATTCTATTCCTTTTATCTTTCTACTTTCATCAAAAATTCCCCAATAAAGTCTGTTTGTTAGAAATGACTTCAGAATCTGCCATCAGCTTTCCAAATTTTGCAAGACGAGATCTGACTAGTGCATTCGAGTTGTATGAGTCGGGAAGGAACAAGCGCAAGGGCAGTGTCAAGAAGGACATTCCCCCGCAATAGGAGATTGGCAAAGAGATGGATCAATATCGAGAAGGATATCCCCAGCAGAAAAGGAATTTTCAGTGACACGGATGAACGATGAAAATGGTTCATCAGTAAAACATGCCAGATCCTCAAGCAGAGTCACTGTCATAGGAATGTGGGGGGTCAGGATACAAGTGGAAAACAACGGTGAGAGGTTGGTGAATAAAGAATAGTCGAGAAGGTCGGATGGTATCGACCAGAGTTCAAGATGGTCAGACGACGCAAAGTAGGGCAAGTCGTTTTAAGACCAGCAAATAACCTCACCCCAGCAAGTTTTGGAACACAGATCAGGGACGGAGAGAAGCATAATCATCCCAGCAGGAGTGACAAAACCACTCACCACGTTTTAAACAAACAAACTTTCTTTGGCTTGAAACAGGAAAGGGAAATGGCATTGATGACGAAAAGGCATGCCATAAAGAAGATTATCAAATTGGGGCAGAAAATTTTCTTTTTATTTTGAAAATTTTCTGGAATTCAGGTACCCATTTAGGAAAGAAGAAATATAACACCAGTCTCAAGGGAAGTGGTCTTTGAACCAATGTTTTCCCTAGAATAACAAGTGTTAATGAAGGAAGTTGTATCCCCGGCGGACAGAACAAAAGGATGAAACTGGTGTTCAGAAAAGCAAAAGGCTAGTGTCATTCCCAGCAGGCTTCAGAAGAGTGAAGCACCATATTTGAAGAAATGAAAACCCCCCAACAATGTTATTCTCAATAGAGTTTTCCCTAGTTTATAACATGTTTATCCTTAGCAATGTTTAGAGAAAATAAATTTTTGAAGAAAGGAGAGTCCCCCAGCAGTATCATTCCCAACAGGTAAGTTAATAATTCCCAGCAGTGTTATCCCTAACGGTTGCGAGGGAAGACAACACGAGAAGCAGTTCCGTAAGAAGGTAATTCAGGAAGAAGGAAATGGTTCACGCATAGGAGACACACTTCCTCCTAAGTTTATTTTACCCATAGGAGACGCACTTCTTCCTAAGTTTATTTTTCCATAGGAGACACACTTCCTCCTAAGTTTATTTTTACCCATAGGAGACGCACTTCCTCCTAAGTTTATTTTACCCATAGGAGACGCACTTCCTCCTAAGTTTATTTTACCTATAGGAGACGCACTTCCTCCTAAGTTATTTTTCCCATAGGAGACACACTTCCTCCTAAGCTTATTTTTCCCATAGGAGACGCACTTCCTCCTAAGCTTATTTTTACCCATAGGAGATGCACTTCCTCCTAAGTTTATTTTACCCATAGGAGACGCACTTCCTCCTAAGTTTATTTTTCCCATAGGAGACACACTTCTTCCTAAGTTTATTTTTCTCATATGAGACGCACTTCCTCCTAAGTTTATTTTACCCATAGGAAATGCACTTCCTCCTAAGTTTATTTTCCCATAGGAGACGCACTTCCTCCTAAACTTATTTTCCCATCGCAGACGCACTTCCTACTAAGCTTATTTTACCCATAGGAGAGGCATCCTCCTAAGCTTATTTTACCCATAGGAGACGCACTTCCTCCTAAGTTTATTTTACCCATAGGAGACGCACTTCCTTCCAAGCTTATTTTTCCCATAGGAGACACACTTCCTCCTAAGCTTATTTTACCCATAGAAGAGGCACTTCCTCCTAAGTTTATTTTACCCATAGGAGACGCACTTCCTCCTAAGTTTATTTTACCCATAGGAGATGCACTTCCTCCTAAGTTTATTTTACCCATAGGAGATGCACTTCATCCTATGTTTATTTTACCCATAGGAGATGCAATTCCTAAGCTTATTTTTACCATAGGAGACGAACTTCCTAAATCAATAGTTCAGTCATAGGAGACGCACTTTCAGGTTGAGTCATTGAAGTTTCACCTATAGTAAACGCACTTCTTGGTCTTGGCCATTTAAATTTACCCTTAGGAAAGGCACATCATAGTCTAGTCTTTAGTTTACTCTCATCATTGCATCCATAGTAGAAGTGGTTTACAATTTTGCTAACAGCTCACAAATCTTCCTAGTGCAAATTGGGTAGAAAATTTTGTTTGTTTTGGTTGTAGGATCCCGCCCAAAGAGCGGAGGGTTACAACAAAAATCTCCGGCATTCAATCCAAGTTAGAAGTAGCAGAAGCTCGCCTCAGGAAATCGAGTCGACAGTCCGAGTTGATCAACATGAGTTAGTCATAATAAAGAAAAAGAAAAAGAAAAAGAAGAAAAAAGTCGATCCAAAGTGCAGAAGTGGAGAAATGATGTGGTATGCTCAAGACATGGCCAAGGTCATAGACATTGCATACCTGGTTTTGGTCTAAACAGTTGAAGAAGAACGAGCTGGCTCCTGCAGCTAACCAGCGTCAAGGTTCAAATCTAAAGTCTGCATGAAGCACCATTAAAGACTCCAGACCAAGCTTCAGATGACTTATAGATCGGAATCTTGTAACTAGTAGCTGATAGGCTTAATTAGTCTTTTTTATGTTTTGATTTTGATGTAATAGCATGACCGTAGACCGGAACCTCGATGACATGGAACCTCGATCGGCTCTCGCTCACTTCCGAACTACACGTAGCATGATTCCATTATAGCCAAGGATATGTATGCAGCTCAGATACCAGGGCCCGGTCACATTTTATTCCTTTCCTTAGTTTTAGTCTTCCAAAATAAAGGTCGAGTTAAAATACATATCTAGTCGTTATTTGTCTGAAAACTCTTTGTGTTTTCAGTCAAAGAGGGGCAACTATAGACGTGTGATTTTGACCCTCCCCAAGAATTTTCACATTTTAGCGTAAATATTTAATTGAGATCTAATATAGCTATTTCACCTCATTTTGACTCTTTTATTTTATTTTATTACAGGAAAAAGCGAAAATTATAAAAAAAATATTTTAGCTTATGTATTTTTTCATAAAACAATTTTCTTTAAAAAAAATATAATACAAAAAATAGTTTCATGTTTAGTTTAATTAATTAGGATTAGCTTTGTAATTTATTTCAAATCATAAAAATATAAAAAGTATATTTCAACTGCATTTTGAATTTTAATTTATAATTTTTAATTAATTAAATCGTTGTTGGACAAATAAAAAATCATTAAAAAATAGTCATGTTGCATTTTAGTCTTTAATTTTCGAATTTTGGCAATTTTATTTTAATTTGATTTTTAATTAGTTTCAATAATTATTAGGTGTTAATTAATTTAATTGTCTAAGATAATTTTGGGATATAAATTAATTTAGGTTTTATTTAAAAAATAAAAATAAATAAATAAAAAATAAGTCTTACCTAACTAATTTGGAAGCTTCTAATAAGTGGTGGGGTTGGGAGTACACTAAAAAAATTTAATGGAGATTTAAAAAAAATTGGAAAGGGACATTTATGAATAGAAGGGGACATTTTCTATTTCCTACTTAATGGCTGAAAATTAGACGCAGAAATACATAAGATATACAATTGATATATACTAAAAAGGAAGATAGTTTCGGACCCCTACTTTACCAAGAAAACTATATCCATCTCCCTTAGTGGTTTCTTAATGGGAGTGGGAAAAAAAAGAGGAAAGCACTTTGATAGGAGGAGAGTTTGGGGGAAAGAGAGAGGAAGTGTGGGATGATTTTAAAAAGGGATATCTCCACGTTTGGGGAGGGGGGGGGGGGGGGGGGGGGAATCTGAAGGAGAGAGTTTGAAGAAAAAACGAAAGGGGGGGGTGACTTCTTAACGAAGACGGGGGTGTACTATATACACTGGAGATATACTCTATATACATAGACATTGAGTAACAAAACCCTCTCCATGCTTTTTCTTCATCAGCCATACGACCACCAACAGCCCCCAACCCGTCCTAAAATCACCTGAAACGTTCAAATTTGAAGGCTCGTCGAGGTCATCGACTGTCGTGGTTGAGGTTCTGTGGAAAGCAAGGTCCGTTGAGTTCCGGTGAAAGTTTTGATTCGGAATCGATAAGCTGCTGTAATTCGAGTTGAGATCTATCTATTCAAAGGTCCTTTTTCTCTCTTTGTTTCTACTGATATAATTGTATATCAATATTTTATTTTTATTGGTCTAGTTGAAAGCTTTTAATTATTTTGTTGCTTAAATCTCCCAAAAATAAATGTTGGATGTTTTCTTTGTTTGCTGAATTTACAGAAGAGAGATATGAAATTCTATTTTTTATAGTTAAATGCCTAAAATTAGTTTATGTCTCTACATGAAAAGCTTAATATTATTTTTTACGAGCATGAATAACTAGTATAATTCCTTTTTCTGGACTTGTAAATGATGTAATAAATTAACAATTTTAAGGCATAAATTTGTTGGCAGTGATAGATTTGGAATTGCAAAAGATAATATTAGATTCTTAGTTATTGTTTTTAACTTTGATGGGTTATGGAATTTGAGCTCTTAAGGAACGAAGAATTTTTATATAGTAAATATGTTTTGATGAAATATTAAGCAAACATGATTTAGAATCGTTGTTTGGATCTGATAGTGTGCTTTCAATTGATATTGTTTAACAAATGTTTGGTGTGGACATTTTATTTATTTTTAATTGAATAAAGATATTGATGTAAGTTTATTTGATATTGGGATATGGGATTTCTGATTTGTTTTTCTTTAAATGAAGTAGGAACTAGAATCCTTTAAATTTTTCATAGTTAATTGGTGGAGACGATTAAAACACAAAAATTGAGGGGCCTCAGTAAAGGTTTAAAAATATTTAGAAAATTGGGAAGGGTCGTTTAACAAATTTCACTACCCTCCCAAAAGATTATAACGCACTAGACTCTATTAGGCGCGGCTTTAAGAAATTACATTCCTAAATATGGGTGGGTATTTTATGCGGCCCAAATTCAAATCCTAAAACTTTGGATAGAGTTTGCCTAGGATTGCAGGCTCCGGAGGCGCAATCCGAAAGTACACTTTAAACGACGTCTACTTTCTCAAATAAATATATATTAAATAAAAGTGGTAAAAAGTAAAATGGCACATATGTTCTTCATGTAATAAAATCAGTTAAAGTTAAATACAACAGTTGAGCGACCGTGCTAGAACCACTGAACCCGAAATGCCTAACACCTTCTCCCGGGTTAATAGAATTCCTTATCCGAATTCCTGGTTTGCGGATTCTGAATAGAGTCATCTCTTTCCTTGGTTCATATATTCAATCGGTGACTTGGGACACCGAACAATTAATAATAAATCCCGTTCCGATTGTCCTTTAATTTAAAAAACTCCCTTGCTCGCCCGCGGGGCGGTAAAAAGGAGGTGCGACAGCAAGCCCCAATAAGGAAGAGAGGACCAATGCTATGGATAACTAGAAGGAAAATCAACAGATGAGCACAGTACCAACAGTAAAGAAGGGAAGATTTATAACTAGGAATTCTAGACTATTTTATGCTCCTTTTTGCTTAAGTTTTGTATTAAAAGTGTGTACAAGTATTCTTGAAAGCTAACTTATTGTGTTTCTTTGTAGTGTTTGGTAAAAAAGAAACAAGGAAGTCATAACCATCTCAAAAAGGAGTGAAACTTGTACAAGTTCAAAAGCTGGGTCAAAAGAGAGCTGACAGTAAAGAAACAACCACGGATGCGGAGGGTCTATCGCGGAGGCAGTCTTGACTTCGCTCTCATCGGTGGCAAGGTTAAGAGAGCTGCAATTTTGGGCTTAACAAGTACTCTGCCCGCGGTGAAATTTTGCGGCAGTGGTATCCTTAGCGTGGCTGCGTTGATGTTACTTCCCTCAGCGGAAGCCAGATTTAGAGAACCAATAATACAGCTAAAAGCTGAAGATCGTGGTTCGCACTTGGTTTTGCGCGGGTGCGGTAGTCTTAGCACTGCAGCGGTCCATTTTTTGCTGTCAGCGGAACTTCCGTAGGGGTATTTTTGTTCGAAAAATTTAGCTGTGTATAAATAGTTCTTTTTCAGATTTTTAGGTCATTTGTTTTTTAGCTGAGCACATGAACCGTTTTTTTTTTTACCTTTTTGAGTAATTTTCGAACCTCTTTAGCAATTAAACTTATATTTTAATATTGTAATTACTTTTTATGGCTTATATTTCATCTCAATCTTCAAATTCTTCTTTGATTATAGGTAGCTACACCCATTAGCTAGGGTTGCGGGTCAACCCTAGTATGAGTATTTGATGGGTCTTCAATTTCAAAGCTTAAATGTTTATGGGTAAATGATATTTGGCTTGATTTATGCTTTAAATGTTGAATTAGTGTTTGCAAATACTGATTTGTCCCTTTTTGACTTAGGTTTTTCTTGAGAAATAGAGATTAAGTCTAGAAAATTCATATCAACAAGGAATTGGGGTGCATTCAAGAGATTGATAGCCCCAGTCAAAGGGTTAAACCTAGAGATTGTAATACCCGACTTGAGCCAATTTTTCTTGCATTGTTTCAACACGCAATTGGGCTTAAGAAAGCCAATTAAGGAAAAGTCACTCAAACTACTGAGAGGAATAGAGTGAGTAGTTGTGTGCAATAGCTATATCATGATCACAATTATGAAAGTTGACCATAAGTTGTAGATCCCATTAGATACTCGCCTAGGTGCAAGTCACTTCCCCGATGCCTTTAGATAAATTAAGAAACAACAACAACAACCTAGTATAATCCCACTTAATGGGGTCTGGGGAGGGTAGTGTGTACGCAGACCTTACCTCTACCCTAGGGTAGAGTGGCTGTTTCCAAATAGACCCCCGACACCCTTCCCTCCAAGAACTTCCCACCTTGCTCTTGGGGAGACTCGAACTCACAACCTCTCGGTTGGAAGTGGGGGTTGCTTACCATCAGATAAGAAAACCCTATAAAAATACCATACTTAGCTTATTTTCCTGCATCATTAGTATTAAAGTAGAATAGTAAGCAAACAAAGAATGATTCAAAGTGCGATTAAGAACATTGCACATTGCTAGATTAGATAGGAATCCAATTCCAAATATATCTTAGCTCTCTGTGGATTCGTTTGCTCTTACCACTCTATAGTGGTGTAGGGTTGGACACAATCACTTTTGGGCGTCGTTGTCGGGGAGCTAAACATTTTTGGCTATCTGTCTAACTAGTTTTGAGTCTTATTTTTCTTTCCTTATGTGTTACTAACTTGTGTGTGTCATCAATTCAGGCACAAAATGGCAAGCAATGATCCTCTTGGAAATGCTCTCCTTGGGGAGGAGGTAGATGATAATGGTAAGGATGAGGTACCTCTAGCACCTCAAGGTCAAAGAAGAGGCCGCCAGGCCAATGATAATGTTCTAGACCCTCCCTCGCCTCCTCTAAGAGTCGCTCCTTGGGTGCTTCCAAATGAAGGATACGCAAGTGCAATTGTCCCACCCCGCTTCTAGGCGGGCAATTTCTAAATTACAAATGTGATGTTGATTTTATTGGAGCAACGAGGGTATTTCACAGGTGCTCCCATCAGAATGCATATAAACATCTCAAAGGCTTTGTGGATACCTGCCGGGGAAGCAAACAGACCAGTTTGTCGGATGATGCATTGAGATTAAGATTTTTTCCTTTTTTTCACTTAGAGGGAAAGCTTTGGACAGGCTCGAAAGGCTTTCCAACCATTCCATCACTATATTGGATTAGTTGGAGGACAAGTTTATAACTATGTTTTCTCGCCAAGGCATATAGCGACTTTGGGAGATGAGATTTTGGCATGGGGGGATTTTATGAAAACATCTTATGCTGAGGCGCGAGAGATATTGGATGAGATGGCAGATATTTCCTCAGCTTGGAAAAGTCGAGCTAATGTGCTACAGGGTGATCCAATTGTCATTCACTTGCACAAAGAGCTCTATGACCAGGTCCAGGGAATAGCGGATTAACTATAATAATGAACCAGTTGGCTAAAGCTCAATTGCAAAAAGTTAAAGTGCCAAGACAAGTAAATGCTATGGAAGGTGTCAAACATGTTGGTCAAAAAGAGGCGACAAAGAGGTCAACATGGTTAAGGTAGTCCGGATCAATATGAGGAAGGTAGTGGTGGTTTCAACCAAGATGATAGGTATGATGAGCAAAGTGAAGAAGTGCAATACATGAACAATTATCAAGCACAAAGGGGCAATACTCCTAGCCAACAACACTGGAGATATCAAGGGAATTGGGGGAATCAAAACCAATAAGGAAATAGAAGCTGGGGGGAAAACAATCAGAATTGGGGCAATCAGAACAACTAGGGCAACTGGAGTGGAAACAACAACAATTGGGGAGGAACCAACAACTAAGGGGGTTGGAATAATGGCAATCAAGGGAATTGGGGACAATGCTTCAAAGGACTACGATCTATCAACAACCAAACAACCCTCCTACATTTCCATCCCAAGATCCTAGCTCATCAAACAATGAGATAGGAAGGATCGAGATGATCTTTGAACAAATGATGAAAAAGAATGCCGACTCTGAAGCCCAAGTAGCATCCCATAATACTTCAATCTATAATTTGAAAGTTTAACTTGGCCAGATTTAACAAATTTTGAACACTCTCCCTAAGGGGGATCTACCTAGTAATATGTTAGTAAACCTGAAGGGTGGGAACAACACCAGACATGCAATGGCAGTGATTACTAGAAGTCAGAAGTGGTCAAGGTGGTGATGTGAATACCTCCCAGCAGCAAGGAAATTGTGAGTGATGAGGTTGAAGTACAAGATGATGATGTTCATATAGTTGATGAGCAAGTGAATGAAGAGAGTTTAAATGCGGAAGTGAGAATTGATATTCATGATAATGAGGTGGAGACTCAAGATGACGTGAACCTGTCTAGGGAACACGTAATAGACATACCGAAAATGGTAGTGCCCAATTCTAAGTCTTCCTTACCAAGGCCTGCTCCACCTTACCCTCAAAGGCTTGCGGAGCAAAAAATGAAAATCAATTTAAGAAGTTTATTGAGATGATGAAAAGCTTGTCGATTAATGTTCCTTTGGTGGTAGATCTTGAGCAAATTCCAAGTGTTTGGTGACTAAAAAGAGATCCACAGATTGTGAGACCAACAAAATGACTCATCAAGAAAGTGCAATTGTGCACACGATGGCTCCAAAGTTTGAAGATCCCAGCACTTTCACCATTCCCTGCACCATTGGGAGTGCAGATTTTGCAAAGGAATTGTGTGATTTGGGAGCAAGTATCGATTTGATGTCTTACTCCGTATTTAAAACTTTGGTATCGGTCACCGGAGAGCTACTTCAATAAGATTGCAAATGGCGGATAGAACAATGAAGAGGCCGTTTGGTATTATTGATGATGTTCTTTTTTGGGTGGACAAGTTTATTTTGCTTGTTGACTTTGTGATTCTGGAATGCAAGGTCGATTATCAGGTGCCGATAATATTGGGAAAGTCTTTCCGTACAACTGGGAAGGCATTAGTTGATGTGGAAGCAGGGGAGTTCACCTTCCGGGTGGGTGATGAAAAAGTGGTCTTTCATGTGTGCAAATCAATGAAGCACCCGAATAATACTGAAGTGTGCACTTTTGTGGATCTTTTCACGGAGGTGAAAGTTGATAATACTAGTGTCATGATCAATGTGGAGGATCCTCTAGAAGCGATATTGTTGAACCTTGATGTGAATGATGATGAAGGTCGGGTGGAGTGTGTCAATTCTTTGCATGGAATGAGCTCTTATTCTTATGAGCCCCGTAAGCTCTCTTTGGATCTTGAGAACAGAAAAACTCCGCCAACAAAGCCCTCAATTGAGGAGCCTCCCATTTTGGAGTTGAAGCCTTTGCCTTCACACCTCAGGTATGAATTCTTAGGACCTAGTTCAACTTTACCTGTTATTCTTTCGTCTTGTCTTACTAACGTGTAGGTAGATGCAACACTGGTGATTCTCCAAAGAAGAAAAAGGCAATTGGATGGACTCTAGCTAATATTCGGGGGATAAGCCTCGCCTTTTTCATGTACAAGATTATACTTGAAGATGATTCCAAACCCTCCATGGAACATCAACGGATGTTGAACGAGGCTATTCAAGATTTTATCATAAAGGAGGTGATCAAGTGGTTAAATGCATGGGTTGTGTATCCCATCTCGGATAGTTCTTGGATTTTGCCGATGCAATCTGTGCCGAGGAAAGGGTATGACTGTGGTTACCAATGAGCAAAATGAGTTGATTCCCTCCAGGATTGTTACCGGATGGAGGTTGTGCATGGACTATCCCAAGCTGAACAAAGTGACCCGCAAGGATTACTTTCCATTACCCTTTCTTGACCAGATGCTAGATAGACTTGCTGGGCTTGCCTTCTACTGTTTCTTGGATGGGTACTCAGACTACAACCAGATTTTGATTGCTTCTGAAGATCAGGATAAACCACCTTCATGTGTCCATATGACACCTTTGCATTTTCTAGGATGCCATTTGGTTTGTGTAAAGCACCGGCTGTCACACCTCCTTTTTACACACCCGAGGGTAGTACCATGGAGTTTTTCTAATTAAAATGACATTATTCAAAATGAGATTATTTATTTATTTATCAGAATCGCAATTTGGAATATTTTAATTGGTCTTCCAAGTCACCGGTTATTTTTTAAATCTTAGATCGAGGAAATTCGACTTTCCTTTTGAAGTCTGCGAACCTAAAATTCTAGATAAGAAATTCTGCTAACCCGGGAGAAGGTGTTAGGCATTCCCTGGTTCCGTAGTTCTAGCACGATCACTTAGTAATTTATACTTGGCTTAATGGTTTAACTACTCATTTTTTAGGACCTATGTGCAATTATCTTTTTAATGCTTTTAAAAAAATCAATTGATTATTCGTAATTAAAGAATTGACTTACGCGTACGTATATTCTTTCCTTTGGCGCGTCAACATCATATCACGCGAACGTATCCGCAATAAATAACGCTTTGTTTATTTTATTAAGAAAAGATTGGGTGAAGTTGCGCGAACGCATCCCTCGAGTCTTTTAAGAGTTAAATTTTGCAATTATATTACAAAAGCGAATGTATGTATAATTGCAATGCTAATCGAAATCGGGCCTAATGCAAACTACGAGTGTTCGGGGTTATTTTAATAGTAAGTTAAAGGATCATAGGTTATTTAATGGAAGATGACTCGCCTCGAACTATTTTTACTAAAAGGGTTTGCATTTTATTTAGTTAAGACTACTAATTTTGAAGCTTAAACCAAGAGAACTTTTAACTAGAAATGAGAAGTCCGTGCTTAGTTAAATTAGGAAGAAAAGTTCAACTTTTAAAAGGAGCTGAATTTTGCATAAGGCTTGGCCCATTAGAGAAAGAACTTGAGATCTATTACCTTCATTGAGAATTTAGACAAATTTGTGCCCACATTGGGCCAATTCAGGCGGGCCCAGTTACTAAATTTTCTGGTTGGGCCTATCTACCCCTTTTGAATCAACTGAAATTTGCCTATTCAAGCACGACTATGCCTATTACTGGTTAAGTGAAATCAGTAAAGGTCAAACAACACTACCAATTAACAATTACATGCATGGTTGTACTAGATATAATAACATGTTTTCTATTGTAATCTAAAAACCTTTATAATTGAAGTCTATCTATAGGGTTCAACACCCAGGAACGTTTACCTGGGCCCAGACTTGCTCAAATGAGCTCCAATGCCGGACCTCCATGCAAGTCTGGCCCAATTCATACCATGTCATTACAACATGATGCTGTTTTATTACAGTGAAAGCAAAGGGCCCAGCTGCGGTGACCTTATATTAACTAAACATAAGAAAGAACTAAATTTAAAAGAATCAATATAATAGTCCATTTTCCCTACTGGAAGTCCATGAGTTTACAAAAATAACTAATAACTAATAAAACATTACATGATACTAATGCCTAAAAGGAAAATTTTAAAAGTCATCAACAAAATTTTTTTTCGGGAACTTTAGGTGTTCTTCTGCTATCAGATCCTTCAACAGGTTGCAAAGTTGCAAGGAATCAGCTATGGATTTGTTCCTCTCAAGTTGACATTTTGAGCTCCAGTCTTGATTAGTTGGCCTTATGGCCACTCTTACACAAAACAAAGGGAAACAATACAGCTATCAGTATATATAGACATCTATGGATTAGTGTAACTTTGGCTTATACTAACAAAAGCAATTAGAAAGAAAGGAAAGAGGCTACTTCAATAGTTAGCTCAAACCATTTCAACATTATTTACACATAATAGCTTGTCAGAGTAAAATGCTCAATCATGCTAGTGAGGTAATAGCTTTAACACATTTGAAGGAATCATGATCATATAGAACAAATAAGCTAGAAGTAAGAAGAAACACTTAACAAACAAAAGCCTTTTCAGATAACCATCCAGACAATATATTACATAAGTTAAATAACTTAAATCAAGCATGTGTCTCCAAAATGTGTACCTTTATCAGCAAAATAGACAATAAAAACAAAAATCTCTCTGAAAACTGAATTTCAGCAGTAAAAGCAGCAACACAGCCAAGAATAACCCAGAAATTCAAATCAAAACCAAAACCTACCTTGGAACTAGGAGATCTAGCTTAAGGACTAAGAGTATTTCTACTTCAAACCATGTTTCAAATTTGGAAAATAGGAGATTTCTAATTTTTTCAAAGCTATTTTGAGTCAAAGCTTTTAAAGAAGAAAATAGAACTTATCAGAGAAAATTGCTGATAAAAATATACCTAGGATCTGTGTGTGATGAGGGAATATTTTTCTTTTCTAGAGTGTAAAAAAAGCATCACAAAAGGAATATTCTGACCTAATTTTTTGAAATTTTAGAATAGTACAACATCTTTTGACATCTATATGTCCTTTTTCTTATCTGATATCAGCGTTTTTGCCAAGGATAGGGACAATTGTCCTAAATACTAGAACCTTCTGATTTTGGTATAAGTGAAGTCCAATTTTACCCTTTAATTTAGCTTATTTTAGTTTTACCTAGGTTTTGTTAATCAAATAAGGAGCGTAAAGTTCTACTCACCTTTAAATCCAAACCAATAGAAACAGATACACAAATGAAAGATCCTAGATTTGAATTGAAATGACAATACTGACAAGCATGATAATACAATCCAACACTAACTACTCAGTAAAAATGCAGAAAGCTTTTTTAATCAAGCCTAAAATGAGAACTAAACTTGGACAAAACTAATAGTAGTAATGGCATCAATTGAAGAAACAAGCATGGCGGAAAAACTTTGAGACTAATATTAACAAGAATCTTCTAAGGAGAACTACTAAGCTAAAAATAATTGAAAATTCTAACCAATATGATCGTTTGAATTAAGCAGTCAATCACTCGAAACAAATATTTAATTTTAACAAACATGACTTAGATAAATTAAAGAATTTAGACAACATTGTAGAAAATCATTCTATCTATGATATGTGCGCTTTGGTTGTATAAGCATGATTTTCAGGTATAGGTTTTGATGAATGACAAACAATGAAGTCAAGTGTCAAACAACGATATTATATGACAAACAATCAAGATTGAATGCCAAGAAGCATATTGATGACGGAATTGCATAGACAAGCCAAAGACGAGATCAAAAGTTCAAGACCGAAGACCCAAGGCGTAGGTCATTAGGTAGAACCATTGTAAAAGCAACGTTTAAGTTTTCTCGTCTTTTGGCTCAATATAGGTCATCATAAATATGCATAAAATCATTTTATTAAATCATATATATCATAAACATTTTTAATATACTTCAAACAAAATGATTTTAACATTTTATTAAATCATATATATCATAAACATTTTTAATATACTTCAAACAAAATGATTTTAACGTTTTCATTTTAACCAAAATGGTTTTTGAAGTAAGTTTTCGATTCTGGTATATTCTGGTATATTTTGGTATACTCCAGCTTTGATTCTGGTATACTCTGGTATATACCAGCTTTGCTGAGTTTCCAGATTTTACTAGAGCAACACAATCGATTATGTGATTGGAATAATCGATTATTTCACTATCTGTTGCCTTCCCAACGTTCCGCTTTATGAACGTTGAGAAGATAATCGATTATGCAATCACATAATTGATTATTTTGGCATAAAATCAGCATAATTGTTTGTCAATTAAGCAACGGACATGCACCTTTTAACCCCTATAAATAGAGGTCTTTTGAGCTGATTTTAAATACACAACACCTCCCAATATTCATATACATATTGATATTATTTGAGCATCATTATAGAGCTTTTGTTGAGCCATTTGAGAGACAACTTTGAGTTGTTCATAGAGCTAATATTGTATCTCTTTATCTACTCTTTTGAGAGAGTTCTTGTTGTAAAAGAGAAAGGTGTTTGAGAAGAACATATCTTCTCATTGATTGTCGGGTTTGCTAAGTACCCTCAATCTTAGTGGTTGAAGTCTTGAGGAAGGACTTCAAAATGACTCTAATCTTGAAAGTGAACCAAAATTAACATTAGTCAGTCGTTCTTACTAAGAACAAATTGACTAACATGCATTTTGGATAACTTCAAACCAAGGAGACAAGTTGACTGGGCTTCCAACCTTTTTGCAGATTTGGGATTCAGGGCTTTTGACAAGGGTATTCGGGTTACGTTTGAGGGAATCGTGAAGAGGGGAAAACAAGGGCAGTGAGGTTTGATTTTGGGGTGATTTGGGTTTTTGGTTTGAATCTTAGATCCAAGATTCAATCCATTCTCTGGGGAACACTGGTTGGGGATTTAGAATAAAGAGGGGAATAGGATCCCATGGTGTTAATTTGGGTATTTTTGGGTGACTTATGATTTTGTCCGTCTTCTTCGATTTAAGATTCAAAGAGCTCGGAGGGGATTAGAGGAAAACTAATTAGATTTTGGGAATAAGGATGTGAAGGGGAGTTCAAGGTGTAAATTTGGGCAATTTGGACCACCGAAACCACCGTGAGGCGATTTTCCAGCGGGTCGTTTGCAGCGGAGACAATGGATTATAAGGGCGGCTAGGGTTTAGGTCTTTGAGGGGATGAGAGACGAAGTGAGAAGGGGTATGATGGGGGTCGGTCTCTGTTAGGACATTTATATAGTTAAATAGAGAATAGTTCCGAGCCGTTGGATGATGAAAAACTAACAGTTGTGATGAGATGAAACTAAACAAGGCTTTTTGCGGCTAATACAGGGTGGACTGGGTATGGGCATGATTTGGGCTGTATTTGGAGACGGGTGAGGGTGAAAAATTGATTTGTGCTGGGGAATTTGAAAGGTTTGGCAAAAAAATCTAATCCCCTCCATTTCCCTTTCCTTTTATTTTTTCAAAATTTTTCTTTTTCTCTTCTTTTTTTATTAAAAATCCTAAATTGCCTAGAATGTGATATTAAACTAATTAATTATAAAATTATAAAAGTTACTTAATCCTAAATTAATAAATAAAAAATCAATAAAGGAAAAAATGTAGAAATTGGCCATTTTTATTATTTTATTTTTAATAAAGCAAATAATTAATTAATTAATTCTAAAAAATATAGAAATAAATCCTAAATGCAATGCATGATATTTTTGATATTTTCATAATTTAAATAAAACTTAAACATGCATAAAATGCATATAATTAAAACAACAATTCTACAAAAATTCCTAAAATAACAAATAATTTAATGAAAAAACCTAATTATTTGAATTCTGTAGGAGTAACCCATGCGGGGCAAAACTCACGTGCTTACACAGGCTACATTTCAGCGTTGTATGATGGCTATATTTCTGACATGGTGGAGGACTTCTTGTAAGTGTTCCTGGATGATTTCAGTGTTGTGGGTGTCTCATTTGATGAGTGTTTGAAGAATCTTAACAAGGTGTTAGCCCGGTGTGAAGAGATAACTCTTGTGCTTAACTGGAAAAAAATCCACTTTATGGTCGAGGAGGGCATTTTCCTTGGCCATAAGATCTCAAAGCATGGTCTAGATGTGGACAAAGTGAAAATTGAATTATCTCAAAGCTTTCTCCTCTTACTTCAGAAAGGGGGTTAGGAGTTTTCTTGGGTATGCGGGGTGCTACCGAAGATTCATCAAAGACTTTTCTAAGTTAGTGAATTCTTTGTGCAAGTTATTGGAAAAGGATGCCAAGTTCGTGTTTAATGAGGAATGCATGATAGCTTTTGAACTTCTCAAGTACAAATTGATAACCACTCCCATTATTACCGCACCCAATGGAGCTTACCTTTTGAGCTCATGTATGATACAAGTGATGTCACGGTAGGAGTGGCCTTGGGTCAAAGAGTAAACAAGATGTTTCACTCGGTGCATTATGCAAGCAAAATAATGAATGATGCTCAAGTGAATTACACGGTGACAGAAAAAGAGTTGCTGGCAATTATGTTTGCAATGGAAAAGTTTAGGCCTTATCTCATGGGTGCCAATGTAATAGATCATACTGACCATGCAACACTCCGCTACTTGATGAAAAAGAAGGATTTTAAGGCTCGGTTACTGAGATGGGTTCTATTGTTTCAAGCGTTTGACCTTGAGATTGTTGATCGGAAGGGGAGTGAAAACCAAGTGGAGGGCCACTTGTCCCGCTTGGATGAGGAGGGGAGGCCCCGTGATGGCCTAGAAATTAATGATTCATTCCCTGATGAACAACTCCTCTCCCTATCCATGAATAACATGCGTTGGTTTGAGGATGTTGCCTACTTTTTTGTGACTGGTATTGTTCTGTATGAGCTCTCTTCTAACGAAAGGAAAAAGCTTAAACGGGATAGCTTGGACTACTACTGGGATGAACCTTACTTGTTCAAAGTCTATAATGATGGTGTGATCCGGAGATCTGTTCCAGAAAATGAGCAAATGAGTATTCTAGATGCTTGTCATTCCCTCCTTACAGTGGTAATCATAGTGGGGCGATGACAACTTCAAAGGTGCTTAGTTGTGGTTCTTTGTTGGCATATCCATATAAGGATGTGGGTGAGCTTCTGATGAGTGTTAAAGAGCAGGTGGAATTTCAAAGAAGGATGAAATGCCTCTCACTACTATTCTTGAGGTTGAAGTATTTGATGTGTGGGACATTGACTTTATGAGACCCTTTGTGAGTTTATGTGGCAACACATATATTCTAGTGGCCGTTGATTATGTTTCCAAATGGGTTGAGGTTGTGGCTCTACCCAACAACGAGGCCCGAAGTGCGGTGGCTTTTCTCAAGAAGAATATCTTTATTCGGGTTTGCACTCCTAGAGTAATCATCAATGATGGGGGGTTCTCATTTCTGCAATAAGGCATTTGACACTTTGCTTGCAAATTACGGTGTCAATCACAAGTTTTCAACCCCTTACCATCCTCAGGCTAGTGGGCAAGTGGAGGTCTCCAACAGGGATATCAAGAGCATATTGTCAAAGACGGTTAATGCAAATAGGACTGACTAGTCAAAAAAACTTGGATGATGGTTTGTAGGCTTATAGAAATGCTTACAAGACTCCAATTGGTATGTATTTGTACCGGTTGGTGTTTGGGAAAGCTTTCCATCTCTCGGTTGAGCTAGAGCATAAGGCCATGTGGGATTTGAAGTTAAATCTTGAATGGGACGTCGCAACAAATCTTCAGCTAGAGCAACTCAATGAGCTTGATGAGCTCTGATTTCGTGCCTATTCCAGCTCGTCCGTATATAAGGACAAGATGAAGTACTTACATGATAAGTATGCCCGTATAAGGAATTCAAATTGGGTGACTTTGTTCTCTTATTCAACTCTCGGTCACGACTATTCACGGAAAAACTCAAATCAAAATGGAGTGGACCTTTTGATGTGGTTCTTGTGAATCCCTTTGGTGCTCTTGATTTAAAACCAAAAATGGTGACATTTTAAGACTTAATGGGAATGGAGTGAAGCACTATCTTGGAAAGTTTGATGATAGCCATGTGGTGGCAATGATCCATCTCAAGTGATTGATGGTAACCTGCATTGTGTTGCGATGTTAAATCAGGCGCTTCTTGGGAGGCAACCCATGTATTTTTCTTCTTTTTGATTTTCTTCTTTGTGTAGGACTTGTTTTGAACTAACTAGGTGTGAGATGTGTGTTGGAATGTTTAATGCAGTGCAAGACTAAGATGGAAAAATTTTGCACTCTCTGAAGTTGGACGGTTGACAGCGCTCCATTTTTCATGGTCACTAGTGGTCTTATCGCGGAGGTAGAAATTGGTGGCGGATGCGGGATTGAAAAGCCCAAATCAAACTTCTCTGAAGTTTCCACCGCGTCCACGCTGCTATTTTTCGCTAGAGAGGTACCTTACCAAGACCGCTTACCATTTACCACTCTCAGCGGTAGTCTCATAAAAGCAGCTCTTCAGTTCTTCTCAAGCACGGACTGCGGTGATTTATCGCGGCCGCGCTAGGTATGTTGTGTGGGCCCCTGGTGTTTTCTATAAATAGGACCTCAGGAACTCTTTTACACTTTTCGATCTTTTCTCTCTCAAATTTTTTTTTTTACTTCTCACGTTAGCCCTCTTCTGCAGAAACACAATCAACGTTCATTTTTCACTACTCATCTCCCATCTGGTAATGGCACTCATTCATTAGTCTTTAATTTTGTATTTGTTTTTCTTTTATTTGTTAGTTTTCGCTTCTCTTTTCTCTTGTTCTTTAGTTTTAATTAAGGGATCCTTAATATTGATTGAATTATGTTTAAAATAATGTGGAGTTATTAATGATTACCTAGTAGGGTTAAAAACGGAGAGGAAATTGCTAAATGCATGAAATTCTGAAACCCTAGGTTTGCTGAGCTCGATTTTAACTTCCGCGGCCGCGGTTAATATTCTGCGGTTAGCATTGCTGTGGTGGAACTGAGTTAGAACTATTGACAACTGCAGTAAGCAGTGACAATTTCCGCTGACGGCGGTCCATCTACTACGGCCGCACTTCTTTTCTCGCAATCCGAGGTGCTTAATTTTTGAGAAGTAAAAACATGGGTCTGCGGCCGCGATTGGTTTCCACGAATAGCGGTGCAACCTCCACAGCCGCGCTTAATTTTCTGCTCTCAGCGGTGGTATTGAATCCGAGGGTGGGTAGTCTGATCCCTACACTTCTACAGTTGCGATGCATTTTCCGCGGTCAACGGTGCAACCTCCGCGAGCGCGCTTCTTTTTCCGTTGTCAGCAATATGCAATTTTGTTCAATCACTGTCAATTGATTCTCCTATTTTTTCGCACTATAATTTCTAGCATTATTACTAATAATTCTCCACTGTTTACATTTGCAGACAATATTTAAATCTATAGGTGGCGATGAAAAACAAAAGGGGAAAGCAGAGTCCTCCTCAGGTAGGGGACAAAAACAAATTAAGTTAACCCCTACAATACGGAAATACTTTGGGCAAATGAGGAAGAACATTTGAGATGTAGACAAAGCTACTTCCCACTCCGAGGGGAGTGAGTATGTTCCCTCCTAGGAGGCCTTAGAGACTGACTCGGTGCCTACACATGTAGTGACACAGAGTTTTCACTTGACAGATGAGCCCACACCCCCAACCTCTCCTACTTCATGCCTCTTTTGAGTTGTCTGATGGCTTAGAGGAGAGTGGTGAGTCCTTAGCTTCAGCCTCACCCATGTCTTCGTCATTGGCACAAGATCCTATAGATGTAGATGGCGAGGTATCAGATAATGGGAGAGTGGCTAATACCCAGAGCAGAGGTGTGGAAAGGACTAGGAACCCGAAAGAGTGGCAGCAGAAATTCGTCAGTGAGCTGGAATACCATAAATTCAAAGAGTGGTGGCCTCAAAAGTCCCTAATTTATAAGTATCAGTTTACGGAGCGGGACCTTCTTCCCCACAACCCCAATGTGAAGCAACATTTCGGTGAACGAGTGGGATAAGAGCACTTCACTAGCAAGGTGTTGGATGCTAATGAGCATCTAGTAAAGGAATTCTACGCCAATGCATCCCGCATCAAAAAGGTACAAAAGTGACTAAGGTGCGAAACTTGAAGGTCAAATTTGAAGACGATCAATGATTACCTAGGATTCAATGATGAAGAGGAGGCACTGTACTTAAAGAAAGTGGCATTGGATGAGGAAGCCCACCTGTGGTTGGAATCACTTCTAGATCTCCCGGATACTGCTCCAGCATGGTTGACAACATGTGTTCCTATCTTGAGGAACACCCTGAACTTTGAGGCAAAAGGTTGGAAGACCTTTGTGTGCAGCAGACTAGACCCTACTACTCACGACAACATCATGCCGGTTTCTCAGGCGATTGTAGTGGTGGCTATCATGGCGGGGTTCCCAATTAATGTCGGGAATATCATGTCTAGCGAGATCACTAGAGTGGTCAATGAGGGTGATAAATTTTACCTTTTCGTGAACTTACTCACCATGTACTTGGAAGGTTAGAAGGTGGAGAAAAGAAATTTTGATCTCATGGTAAAGCCCAAGAAGCCCTTCTCATGGTACAACCTTCAAGGTCCAGGCTACCCCAAATCAGAGGGATCCAAAGGCAAAGCTACTACTTCTAATGGTCAGTCTAAAGAGCTAGTAGTGGTAGTCACTACTTCATAACCTCCTACTGCCATACAAGACCGTGCCTCCGGACCATCTATTTCCATGATGTCCTCAGTACCCTCCTCCTCAGCATACCCATTGACTATCACACTCACAGGTTGAACCAGACACTCTCCAGTATCAACAACTGGATGCATGTAGTAACTTCTATGCTGTCTGTGCTATCCAGTTCAGTGGCAGGCTAGTCAGTGCCCGCACAGCCCCAGGTGCCAGCTTCAGTGGAGGAGTCTTTTAAGGAGCTTCTAGACAACCAGAAAATGCTCCCGGAGAACCAAACGTGTATCATGGATGCTCTTGCAATTCAAGGAAAAATACTTAAGGAGCTTAGCAAGCAGACAAAGAAACTGAAAAAGGCTCGGGCCTCAAATGAGTCGGTGAAGAAATTAAGGGCTGATGTGGAGAAGATGAAGTCAGCTTACCACTTACCATTGGAGCTACTATTGCAAGACCAGTTTCCAGCAGCTCAGATAGAGCAGGTTTAGGAGCAGGAGACTGAGGGAGAGCCTAGGAGGAGGAGAGTGATGCCCTGTGTTGATGATGTGGAGATTACGCTGGAGGATCCTAAGGGAGGTGCCTCAAACCAGCCACAGGACCCCGATTCAGGTGATCCAAAGACCCAGCCAGAGGACCCCATGCAGCCAGAGGACCTATAGGGAGTTTCCTTTACTCTCTACCCTTCTTCTTTTATCTTATTTTTGGTTAGTTAGCGTTGAGAACAATTCTAGTTTTCATTTGAGGGGGTGTTCCTTGATGATTTGGTAGTTGGTTTGTAATGATGATACTGTTTATTTCTTTAGGCTTATTTTTCACTTTTGGTATGTATATATGTTTACCATTTATTTCACTTTCGTTACTTTTCAATCTTGATATGTATATAAAGTTACTCTCTCATGCACATATTCATTACCTTTTATGTATATTCGTCTAAATCCCCTATTGTACATATTTTGTTAACTTTCCGCATTTTACTTCATAACTTCTTTTGCAATTTTCCTTAATAGTATTTCTTCTTATTTCATTTATTAGCTTCTTTTTCGGTTCGTAGCTTCTTATTTTACAAGTTTTTGTGATCAATAAGCCTATGTTTTTCTTAATGTCATGATTCTTTCCAAAGGTGGAGTTTGTGTGAACCGGGTGTCTCTTCCCGATAATGGATGTCATGATAACATTCTTAAGGGTTTGAGTCTATTTTTCTTTTCATTTTTGTGTAAATAGTAGTTAGTGAGCTATAGTGCCTCGGGAAAAGCTTCACTTGGGCCTAACACATTTACCTTTGACCTTATGGTTAAAAACAAATTGGTGTGTATAAGATGGTAATAGTTGTGGCCTTGAGACCCTTGTATTGACTAAGCAATCATCAATGGAATTTCGGAACTATTTGCCTTGCTCAAATCTTGGCTAAGGTTGTTGTGGGTCTCCGACTCTATTTCTTTAGCAATCCTATAGCTTGTGTGGTGAGTTATTGATTTGCAAATCCATGTCCTGTGCCAATGATTCTAGAACTTGCCCTGAATGTTTGTCTAAGATAAATCCTAAGTGTAGTCGACTTGAGAAGTGATTGTAGGCTCTCTTTTGTCCTAATCAAGACTTGAAAACATCCATAGCCCCCCAACGATGATATCCCTAGTCAACCCCATTGAGCCATAGCCTTTATTCTTTCAATAACCATGATACAAGACATTATCCGTTCTAAAATGATCATCTCTTGGCACCCGATCTTTCTTTAGCACAAGGAAAAAGCCTAAGTTTGGGGGAGAGATGGGAATGAAAAAGTGATAAAAGGGTAAAAAATGAAGAAAAGTAAAGGCAAAAAGAAAAAAAGAAAGAAAAGCCAAAAAAGTCAAAAAAAGTGAGCAATATAGAAGAAATGAAGGGATTCAATAAAAGCAAAAGATGAAAGGCGTGGAAAGATTATAAAGGAGACAAAAGTTTAAAATGAACAAGAAAGAGTGACAATGTGTCTCTCTAGTCCCTAAGGAAGAGGTAATGACCCAAAGAGTCAAGAAAATGTGTGCCAAAATGAAGCAAATGGAGTGATTAAGGAAAGATGAAACCTTCTTAGACCAATTTATCCTACCCTAAAATAAAAGCCTTCATTATATTCCCCTAAAATCCCTATATTATATTCAGTTGAGTGAGCTTACATTAGCAGTCTCCGTGGCATAAAGGCAGACTAGTTTTTATCAACTATATCATCCATTATCCCCTGCAGCCTGTTAGTGATTGTGAGCACGTTATTTTTGCTCTCACGAAAATTACTCCCAAAAATTCAAAATAAAATAGTTTTGTGTTGTGTGTGAATTTTGTGTATTTTTGTGTTATCCTTCCTTTAGCGTTTTGCATTTGTCTGTGCGTGTTTATTTGTTAAATTAATAAAAAAATTCAAAAAAATACAAGTTTAGGATTTAAGTGTGCATTTAGGAATTAATTAAATCATAATTTTGTTTTTAAAAGGAAAATCACACAAATATGCATTTTTTTCATTTGTCATTATGTGATTTTATTTCAAGGTTTTAATTTGTGTGTTAATTGTTGTTAAGTGTTAATTAATATTTTTGTAGTTTTATTTTTTATATTTACAATTTAATTAAGAATTTTTATTAGAAATCAAAAGAAGGAAAAGAAAAGGGTTGAAAAATGAAGGAAATTCAAACTTGGGCTCAATTTGAACCAAGACAATCAGGCACAAACCAACACCTTGACCCAGTCCATGACCTGGTCTCTCAGAAGGACCAAGCGACGTTGTTTAGACACCTTCCATCTGGACCGTTGATCAAGCTGATCGAACGGTTCAGTTCAGCTCTCAATTTAAATCAAATGACACCGTTTAGGCACGTTCAAACGGAGCCATTCGTATCATACAATCCAACGGTTCCAGGCTATCCTCCATACCCGACCCATTTCCATTTGAGACCAACCCAATCCCCAACTGAACCATACGACGTCGTTCCCTTAAGTGAAGAGATCCAGGCCATCAATCTTATCTGATCCAATGGCCAGGATCTATTACTCCACCCCGTATATAAACCCATCCTTACACCCCGCACCCCCTAAAGCCACCACCCCTGTTCTTCGTCTCTCTCAAAATATTCAGAGACAACCTAACCTGCTAACCTTAGCCGCCATTGAAGCTCCTCACCAGAAACCCAGCGGAAACTACGCCGCCGGCCATAATCTTAACACCATAGAACCACCTTCATACCCCGCTTACGAATCCACAAGCCTTTTACCTCGAATCAGTCCCCGTCGTCTTGAATCTTCATTTGAAAATTCGAGCAAAACCCTAACCTATGTCGAACTGCCCCAAATTCATACCAGTTACTCCCCTGACCTCACTCAAAACCAAACCAAACTTCGTTGGGTTCAAATATAACCAGAAAACTTCAATCCCCAAATTGACTGTATGAACCCTAGAAATCTAGAACCTTGGGGTCTGTCCAATTAAAACGAAGGATTGGGGTCTAATAGACCTTAATCGAGGTTTCTCAGTTGAGAACACTTCGATTAATGTCTGTTTGACCTCAAAGAGGTCGAGTTCGGTTCGAGACTGGGTCATTTTTGTTCTTAAGATTCAGAGTTATTTTTCCGTTCCTTCTTGTTGTTCATGTGTTCTATTTGTATCTCTTTGCATGTTTTAGTAGTTGTGTGATTTTTTTACTTTTCTTTTAATTAATTCTGTTCATCTTCAGTAGACCTTTTACTTGGTCATTTTCTGTTGTTTTTTTGTTACTTGTACCTATCGTGAGTTATGTGTTCGACCATGTTAGAGTCGTCAAATAGTTAGTTCATATAGGTCTGTTATGCATGAAGGCATTGAAATACTCTAGTAACATATTTTGTCTAACTTCTATAATTGATTTCTGGCTATTTAGTGTAGTTCATATAGTCAGTTAAGTGATGGTCGTCAATTGAAACCTCATGAAACTAGAAAAATTAGGAGAAGCCTAAGATTGCTAATTTGCTTGACTGGCAGTATGTTCTTCTGTGCACAAATATGCCTAGGTTCTTTAGCTTTGCTAAGCTTTACTTGCATGTGTACTGGTTTGAAGCTTGGTCAGGTCTGGTTTACCAGACTAACCAGCTCACTCCACTTGATTTGCACCCCTTCTGCCTTATGATTGTGAAAATTAGGATTGGTTACAACTGCAGAATCTAAGAGTTTCAGCTTAAAATCAGAGATTAAGTATAAGGTTTTATAGTAGTAACTTCAGGATTAATACAGGTATAACATAGGATTTTCAGGGGTAATTTGGGGTGTTCAAGATTTAGCAAATGAGTAGTGTCAGTAGGCTGACAATAGGGTATTAAAATACTAATTAAACTACCGAAATTATTTACATAGAGTAATGGTTCTTCAGGGATTAATATGGGCTTTTAGAATAAAAAAACTGAAAAGGAAATGCAACTGACCATGCCTAGTGCGTTTAAGGTTGTAAAAATCAGTAATAGCAAGGGTTTAATGATAAAAAGGTAGAAGTGCACATGAGAAGGGAATAATACAGGTTGAAAAGAGAAGGTATGAATAAAAAAGGGGGTACCACTGGTCTTTAAATAGACAAAGCATATTCAGTTTGAAGGGAGACAATATGAGAGAGAAAAAGATTTTTAAGCATTAGAAATTGAGTTTAAGAGAGAACTTAAGCACTGAAATACAGAGATAGAGAGACCTTGAGAGAAAAAGTTCAAAAGAGACTCACGGCTAAAAGTTTAATATTGTTCCATTGGTTTCTCTTCTTTGAGTTTGAGGTTTTTAGTGATTATCTTTTGATCCTTTTCAATTCTTAAAAAAATAATAACTTTGACTCACTTGAAGCTTTAGAGTGACTTGATATTGGTTTTCCTACGGAAATTTTGGGTTTAGAAGTGTTGAAGCCATTGCGTCATTGGGTTTCGAGAAACAACTTCCTGGAAATCCACTGTTCTATTGATTTCGGGATTGAAGTGGTTGGTTTTGGTTTTGAATCTAGGCTGTCCTAAGCTGCTATTTACTTCTTCTGATTGCTACTGTTGGATACTGCTTTCTCACTTCTTTTATTGTCATATTCCAGGTACACAAACTGATACGCTGGTTCTTGTTGTAAGATAAAATGTGAAGCATGAATTCATGTGAAAAGTTGATGTGGAAATGAAACCAGAAAAAGCAATCTGCTTGTTTGAAGCTTGATGTTAGTACTGTTTTATTAAGTTCTTTAAAGCATACTTGATTCTATAATTCGTAAAAAATAATTTCTGTTATAAATAGAACTCTATTTAAGGTGAATGTCTATATTTTGAGAGATTCTAGGGTTTACTACTTGGTGGCTAAGTCACCACCTCCCTATAAATATAGGGCTTCTATTCCATTGTAATTGATCCAAAAGTATCAATAAGAATACTCCTCTCCCTATTCTCTCTATATTGTTCTTGTCTATATTATTTCATAACACGTTATCAGCACGAGTCTCTAACCAATTGAAATTTTCGATTGTCTTAACTTTTGTTTGTGTAGGGTTTCACATGAGGTTCTGCCGCAACCAAATTCCAAAATCTTCTATACGGAAAATAGAAGAAAAACGTTGAGAAAACAAGAAGAGAAAACATTGAAAATATAATTGGTATACCTTAAAGGTAAGTAATTTACTTTTCCCTTTCAAATTCTTGAAATTCTACGATTTGATTTTATATATAAACAAAGACAACAAAGTTTGATTATAACTCTAATGGAGTTTGTAAGAAATTATAACCACGTGAAGTGGTAAAATCTCTATGTCCTGCCATGATTAAATTCATGTATGATTGTGGGCAAAGAATTGAAAATCCGTCCCATTGAATTTGCTCCATTCCCCTTAAAGAATGTGGAAGTAGTATATGATAAGTCTGAAAGAAGACAAAATTATTACCATGAAGGTATCAATGAATGTGGACGTGGCAAAGAATTCCGTCCAATTGAATTTGCTCCATTCCCTTTAGAGAATGTGGTAGCAGTATGTGATAAGTCTGAAAGAAGACAAAATTATAACCGTAAAGGTATCAATGGATGTGGACGTGGCAATAGACAAAATTATAATCGTCATTATTGTGATAATGAGAATAATAAAGATTCTCAAAATAATCTTTCACTTTATGAAAGTAATATTTGACATGAGATTGTGTAAAGCACATGATTATGATCCATTCCCTGAAGTGAATGTGATAATTGTAATAGAGCCCGTAAGTATGAACACGCTCTTGATGTAATTTTGTTTTATGTCTGACATTATGAAAAGAAAGTTCGTTGCCCTTGAAATTTCGGGCAAGAACTATATGACATGGGTGTTGAATGCTGGAATCCATTTGGATGCAATGGGTCCCGGAGACGCCATTAAAGTTAGAAATAATGCATCCACCCAAGACTATGCTAAGGCCTCGTTTTTCTTACGCCATCACCTTAATGAAGGTTTGAAACTGTGCCAATGGCGTTGATTCTCTTGCACCATCACCTTGATGAAAGAAGATAGAGTTGTTTGATTTGATTTCACTTATTTGTAATAGTTAGTGAATAAACTAATAGTCATTAGTATCAACTCGTATTAGTTAGTTTAAGATATAATGTTAGTATTAGTTCTTTAGAATGTTTCAATATGCTCAGATTTCAATAATATTTTTATTTTCCAGTAGAGGTAATCGACTAACCTAAACCTAACAGTTAGTCGATTATCTAATATTTCGCATTAAAACTGCAAAACAATCGATTGTCAATGTTCAACAATCGATTGTCTATGTTTAACAATCGATTGTCGTAAGACAGTGTGATCTGGAATTTTTCAAAATAGTCAACAATCGATTGTCTATATTTAACAATCGATTGTCTTAAGACAGTGTGATCTGGAATTTTTTCAAAATAGCAAATAATCGATTGTCTATGTTTAACAATCGATTGTCTTAAGACAGTGTGGTCTGGAATTTTTCAAAATAGTTAACAATCGATTGTCTATATTTAACAATCGATTGTCGTAAGACAGTGTGATCTGGAATTTTTCAAAATAGTCAACAATCGATTGTCTATATTTAACAATCGATTGTCGTAAGACAGTGTGATCTGAAGTTTTTCAAAATAGTCAACAATCGATTGTCTATATTTAACAATCGATTGTCTTAAGACTGTGATCTGAAGTTTTTCAAAATAGCAAATAATCGATTGTGTGTGTTTAACAATCGATTGTCAATGTTCAACAATCGATTGTGTGTGTTTAACAATCGATTGTTTTAAGAAAATGCTTAAACTGAAATTTTCAAACTGCAAAGTAATCGATTATGGAAAACATATAATCGACTATCTGATTTAGTTAGTCAACTGACCTCAGCAGATTTTGAAAATATTGTTTAAATATGAAGCAAACAGATTTGTATATTCTCATGTTCATATATTTTCTTTTGTATGTCAAACCATGGGAATTAAATTGATTGAAGGCTTCTGAAGAGCAACTATAACTCTGCCTAAAGGAACGATATTTCAGAGAATGCAATGTTCTCCTCCAAGTCTAAGAGGAACTTGTTGAGTTTTAATGATATCAGTCAAAATGTTCTCCTCCAAGTCTAAAAGGAACTTGTTGAGTTTTAAAGATATCATTCAAAATGGATATCAGATTGAGACAATACATGAGTATAATCTTGAAAACCTCATTTACTCATGAAAACAAGGTTGCCCACTTCGATTTGGGGTCACGCCATTTTACATGCAACAATGCTAGTTCGTCGGCTGCCCACTTCAGCTTAGGGTCACGCCATTTTGCATACAGCAATGCTAGTTCGTCTCTGACCGGCGAATTGACACAAATATTCCCCGTTGCAATTGGTTTTGGGTCATGAACCTAATATATCCCATTTAAGAATCTTTGGATGCGCAGTATATGTGCCTATAGCACCGCCATCCCGCACCAAAATGGGTCCGCAAAGAAGGTTAGGAATATATGTTGAGTTTGAATCGTCCTCCATTATTCGCTACCTCGAAACATTGACAGGGGATTTGTACACTGCACGATTTGTAGACTGTCAATTTGATGAGACACTTTTCCCAAAATTAGGGGGAGAAGTTGGTGAAACCAAAACGGGAAATTTTGTGGAAAAATGCTCATTATCTCATCTTGATCCACATACCTCTATTTGTGAAAAAGAGGCGCAAAATATTATCCATTTGCAAAGAATAGCAAATCGAATGCCAGACGCATTTACAGATTTGAAAAGGATAACGAAATCCCACATCCCCGCGGAAAATGTCCCAATCCGTATTGATGTCCCTGTTGGACAATCATCTAGTGTCATATCCAATGAGTCAAATGCACGCCTGAAGCGTGGCAGACCATTAGGTTCCAAAGATCGAAATCCTAGAAAGAGGAAAGCAAATGATCAAAATGACATTACGAAAGAATCTCATGAGGAAATTCATGATTTAACAAATTCTGAGATTCATGAAGAATCCATTGAGCCCGAGGCTCTGGAAAATACGGAACTATCCATAAATCCAATCAATATTGAGGAAAATATTAATCGAGTGGATATATTGGTGGATAATGTCTTTGCTTATAATGTCGCATCTAGCATTATGCAAGAATGTGAGGATCTCGAACCTCAATCTGTTGAAGAATGTCGAAAAAGACATGATTGGCCAAAGTGGCAAGAAGCAATTCAATCAGAATTGAATTCGCTGGCAAAACGTGAAGTTTTTGGCCCTATAGTTGAAACACCTAATGGTGTTAAGCCTGTTGGCTATATATATGGCATGAATGATCGTTGGTCACGTACCTATTGTACGCCAAAGTATTTTGGAAATATGACTATTAAAGGACAACGATAATGCAAGAAACATATCTTGCATATAAGTTTGACATGACCATAATGGTATTTCTCTTTAAGAAAGATATTCACCACATGGATGTTGATGAATATGTGGTAGTACAAAATTAATTGAGAGCTCTAGAAGAGCCAATTATTACTATGTTGGAGAAACACAATTGAGTATTGTGCTGTAGTAAGTCTCAAAGAAGCTTATTCAGTTTCCAAAGTACACGCGAAAGCGATTGATTATATTGAGACTATAAATAAAGGAAGGATTTGATATCTCCTATTACTACAACTTGTAGCGGGGTAATTTGTATATGAAAAGCTACCCGCTTTGTTCTCCAGTTTGTACTACACAAACAAAGGAATGCCACAATAAAGTGGATATCTATTGGTATAAAAACCCATGTCATAATAAACCTGAAGTTTATTGATAAGTGCACATGTCATGGTGTAAATTTGAAGTTTACTAATATTGATAATTTATTCAGTTGGCATTCGGGTTAGCCATCTCATTTTAAGTATGATGTGCAATAATAGAGAATTCACATGGGTGAATATTAAAGAACTAGAAAGTTCTTTACGAATTCTCTTGTATCACTTGTTCTCATTAATGAACTGACCAACTAAAGAGTTCGGGTTGAAGCCCATAAATTCTGGGAATATCAAAGGTGAATATGGGCCTATTCACCTGCCATGTATACCACATATGATGCATCTATGATATGGTTACATGCGCGATTGTTATTAACCCGCAGCCTGGCCGGTGCTTGCGAGGTAAATTGCTCAGTAATCTAACTTCGAGCATAATTTCCAGGTTTTCTACTCAAGATAGTTCATCTTGATAAGTTGGTTTATATCAAAGTTGATTTAGCAAGATAATTATTGAGTGCCTCCACTTAATAGCTAAACTGTTTCTTATGAGAACAAAGTTATATATATCAGTTTGATATACGTTGTATACGAGAGTATATTCTCCCCTCACAAGTGGTTCAGGGTCAGGAACCAAATAATTTCACCTTATTATTAATGTGCTGTGTATATTGACATGATAATGCACAAAGATGATTTCCCAAAGTTGAGGAAACAAGTTAGCTTTTCTAACATGAGGGGGAGACATGATAAACACTTGAGAAAAGGTTACATGGGATGAATTATCATTTGTATATGTAAATCCCCGAATATCATGAACCTGAAGTTCATAAAATGGATAATTCAATTGCAACATATTGCAAAGCATGCTATACGCATTTGCTGACCCAAAGAAAGTAACTATATTCTCACTACAAATACTCATATTAAGTCCCAGAAGGACAAAGTCTTTGATACGCTTAAAGCGTATAGACAAATACTTGATTCCATATGAAAGACATGTAGATTTGGACATATAGTTCAAATACTTGAAAGCATAAAGTCAAAGATATGTATAATCAGTTTTCGATATCTTATTTGTTTAGCATGACATGAAAACTTGATATGCATCTAAAGTCTATTATGTGATTTATATGACTTAACTTGAAAGATTTAAGTTGCTTGAAGCATACACAATTCTTGGTCCTGAAGTACCACATCCTAAGTACAATCTGTGTACATATGTATCTTGCTATAACTATAAGCATGATGGCATTGAGAATACATCTATGAAGATATTGAAGAGTCATTCCACGACATTATATGAAGATGTTCATATCTATCAAGAATGATGATTTCAAGGTGCGGAATAATTATTCAAGTCAATATGGTTGATTTATTTATCAAACATCTACCAAAGATTGTTTTGAAGATGGTGCACAAGATTGGAATGCAAATGCTCAAGGATATAAATTGATGTTCTTATCAGGGGGAGTTAATGCGCGTTGCACTCTTTTTCCCTTACAAGGTTTTGTCCCAACTGGGTTTTCCTTGCGAGGTTTTTAACGAGGCAACCAATAGGCGCATATTCAAACATGTGTACTCTTTTTCCTTCTCTTTAATTTTTCCCATTGGGTTTTGGTTTTAAGGTTTTAACGAGGCACATTGTTGAATAGACATTCAAGGGGGAGTGTTATAAATAGAACTCTATTTAAGGTGAATGTCTATATTTAGAGAGATTCTAGGGTTTACTACTTGGTGGCTAAGTCACCACCTCCCTATAAATATAGGGCTTCTATTCCATTGTAATTGATCCAAAAGTATCAATAAGAATACTCCTCTCCCTATTCTCTCTATATTGTTCTTGTCTTTTATATTATTTCATAACAATTTCGTCATTTTAGTTATTTGTAATAGATTGTAAAACTGATATGTGTTAGATTAATGTGATCGTTGTGAATAGGATTTTGGTAGCCATCAGCCCGTTGTAACTTGAGAACTGATTTTCGCACTATTAGGAATTATATTGAAACAGTTTGGTTTTTAGTGCTATAGTTGTAAATTACAGATTCAATTGCAATTAATTATGCAAATTAGAATGAACAAGTAGTTAGTAAAAAAGCTATGTTTTTTTAACTATGGTTTTTTTTATGATTATTAAAATAGGCAGCACTTGATTCCGTTAGGCAACATACAATCCAAATATTCGCATCCATGTTAATAACATTTTCTAGTCGTTAATTCCATTAATCTAAATCATTGCTAGAAATGTTAGTTTAAATCAATTTTGGAGAATGGTTAGTTCGTTTTCAATATTTTTTCAATCTCATACGTATGTCGTAGTTTCAGCTTTAGTAGTTCATTTATAGAATAAGGCACGAAACAATTTATTCATTTTTTTGAGTTCGAGGGCATTTTTGTTGGCCTCTAGCCCGAACTCACCAAGCATGTAAATGAATTAGGACTTTTTCTTCTTTTGTATTTAGAGACGAACTTAATAGAGAAATGTAGTCACTTTAGGACTGGTCTTTTAAATAAATGAGACGAGCCTCGCCAAATAAAATGGAACAAACTACGGGGCCCTCATAAATGTAAATATATTAACTACTTAGATTTCGAGAAGGGCTGTTTAACGAATTTCATGGCCCTCCCAAAAGATAATAATGCGATATAATCTTTTAGGCGCGACTTTAATAAATTACATTCCTAATTATGGGTGGGCATTCTATGCGGCCCAAATCCAAATCCTAAAATATTGAACAGAATGTGCCTAAGATTACGGGTGTCGACGCCCCTTTTTCCCTTAAAAGAAGGGGAAATCGGGTTTACGATATTATGCGGAAAACAACTCTATTTCCCGTTTGAGAATTGGGTTATGGAATTGGAAGAGTCGCCACCTAATGATTATAGTGCATTAGGACACTTAAGAGGGATTATATTGAAAAGAAAACCAGAGTTCGGATAAGGGCTTGAGATTATCTCGAGGGGAAGGTGTTAGGCACCCCTCAAGATCCACTAGTGTGGTTCCCGGCCGTGTTAATCATGACTTTATAAAAGATAAAGCAATTACAACAAATAAGGTTCACATGTAACATTCTCACAACTTGAAAAGATTTAAAGAAGGAAGAAGGACACAAATTTAAAATAAAAAAAAGTTTATTTGAAAAGCATTACTATAAAAGAACATTAAAACAAGCAAAAGAGAGAAGGGTCCTAGGTTTAACTACAATATGGATCATTCGTGCAATATCCCGCACACATTCCCAAAGACGGGTCGCTTTATGATATTATTGCATCGTCATCATCTCTATATTCTACCTTCCCACCCTTTAGAGGTTATTTAAGTGTGTGAATTGGTCACGGATGCTTATTGCGTGCTATTACCCGTCCCGTCCTATAGATCCTAGAGGGCACTTAGGATCGCT
Source organism: Nicotiana benthamiana (assembly GCA_034376525.1). Taxonomy (NCBI): domain Eukaryota; kingdom Viridiplantae; phylum Streptophyta; class Magnoliopsida; order Solanales; family Solanaceae; genus Nicotiana; species Nicotiana benthamiana. The sequence goes on along the minus strand of CM067334.1, from coordinate 68,092,208 downwards.
GTTCCTATGAGGTAGGAACTAGGTAGAACCCTTAAATTTAAAGGATAAAATACTAAGCGACATTCAAAAAAACAAATAGGACTTGCACGTAAGAGAATCATATTGATCATATAAAAGGCTCAAATAACCCTCTATAAGAGAACACGTAAGTAGCACGACTCAAACACATGTAAGGTCTAAGTAAGAGAGAGAGTTTTAAAAGCTGGAGTGTTGACAAATATATTTAAGACAACAGCTGGAACAGTTTTTAAAAAACAGAATTCGCATAAAGGGTTGGATGAAAAACATTTGGGACTTGAGAAAGGCAAATGGGTGTGTGACAGTTTAGAAATCGGAGGGAAAACCTTTTGAACACACTTGAAAATATATAACACATATGATAAATCAGTTTTCGGATAGGAGAGGTAAAAACAAATGTAAAACTATTCAAAAATGTTAAAGAACGTGTAAGCGTATTAGTTTTGAACCATGATTTTAAAAATTGCAGAAGATACCATATTCAGACAAGTTTTAGAAAATAGTGATCCAATTCTGGACTAGGAAGAAGAGCGACTTAGTAAAACATTTGCACAGAAGTGGTTGAAAAAATAAGGCAGAGGTTTAGTGTAATAATCAGCGGCTTTAAAAAAAAGGAACAAGTTCAGATGGTTCAAAGAGTGAATAGCTTAGGCAGGATTTAAGGCGATTAATCAATTTCATTTAACTTAAGGTTTTCCTAGGCGTTGTTTAACCATAAGAGAGAGGTGGACATACACATCAGTTTAAAAGGAAAGGAATGGGTTAACCAGTTTTACACTCTGTTGCAAGATCAGTGAGGCATTCAACAATTTTTCAGTCAACATATTTGAGGAAAATAATCAAGCATGGTTGTAAAACAAGGATTGAATTCTTACTGCACCAAATCCCAAATATAATCAACCCCAGGTAGAGGATTCACGGCTGTTAAGTAGCCAAGCAGTAGTGCACATGGAAGAAGAACATGCATTGAGAGACGGACAACTACATGATAGTGACAAAGATAGCAACAGAACCATAGGTGAAAGTATACAAGAAACATTATGAAATGCAAAACCAATAGAAGCATGTTGTTGTGGAAAATGTATATTAAATAGAAGACATACCAGTTGCAGGTAACAGACCACAACAACAATAATACATAGAGTAACAAGGTGAGCAGAGAGTGTAAGCAGCAGTATGAAAGTAGCAGCAACAATATGAGAATAGCAGCAGCAATGTGGAGGTAACAACAACAATATGAGAGTAGCAGCAGCAACAAACTCAAGTAAACAAACAAGTAGAACCCAGTAATGTAAAGTAATCAATCAAGGCTACCAAATCTTGGCTCTGAGCCAATTAAGTGTTCAAACAAGAGAATGAGATAGCATCGTAATAGTAGAGGAAGAGAGAACTCAGAGAGTCTGCGGTTGTGAGAGCAGTGTGTGTTGTGTTTTCAAAGAGAGAAGTGAGGAGTATTTATAGTACTAAAACGAGTAAACAATAATGTGTCAATCCCTATTTAAGGAACTGATATCAATCATAATCAAATAAGTATAGGGATTCCCCTTTAATTAAGTAATCATAGTCAAACGGTAATAAGCAATCATTTTTAAAAAGAAAAGAATCACAAAGTATGGCGTGGTCACATAAGGAAACAAAATAGTATAAGGTATACAATGCAGACTAGGTACATGAGACTTTAACCAGTTAAATATATCAAGCAAATAAGTAGACATACTTATACACATATATAAGCAAAAGTACCACTTTAATTCTGGAAAATAATCTTCGAGATTGAGAACCTAGGAAATCAGTTATTAATTGAGGAATGTATCTCACTGATTGAGGAAGAAAATTTTAAATCAATACCAAACTGTAAAGAGAATACAAAAATCACAATTTTAAAGTCAGTTATCACAGCCTTAAAGAGATGGTAAGAGTCAGTACAAAATCACCATATAAACAACCAAAAACCTTAAGAGAAGAACACATCATGGTAGGGAATGAAACACTAGCAACAAGAATCAATGCAGAGAACATGAAACTCAAAGAAAAAATCCAGAAGAACATGCAAACATGAAAATGCAGATACAAACATGCAGGGTTAGGGTTTTTTTATCAGATTTTAACAAAATACTTTTGGGAGTAGTACTGAGAGCCACAGATTAGTACTAAAAATCATAAAACTAAAGTATTTTCAAAGGGGGGTTAAGAAACCTTAGAAATTTACAGTATGAAACCCAGGTTAACGAGGCAAACAAACGAACAAGTGAAATAAACAAACACAAACGAATACATAGCACTCAGAAAGATAGAAGAAACGATTTTGAAGAAGGGGTCAGAAACCCTAATCTGAAAAAGTGGTAACCATCCGAAAAAATTTGAAATAACCGAAAATACTAAATAAAATAGGGTAGAAAACAAAAATTAGACAAAGAGTTATTTTAAAAGAGTAGAAACTAAAGAGGAAAAATTAGGGTTTTCAGCAAACTAGGGAAAACGAAGAACTTGGTTGTGAAACTCGTATACAATGCCATAGAAGGCATCATCGTACAAAGACCACCTGAGAAAAACCGGAAACAGACCCAAACAAAGCTTCACTGACCGTCTTTCATGGCGGAAGCTGCTGGCTTCAAACTTTAGAGAGAAAACAGCGATACAAGGACTCCATGGTTGCTGGAGGTCGAGAGAGGTGAGGGAGGAGTGAGCCGGAAAGGCGATGGTCATTATCGGAGAAGACGGAGAGAACCAGAAGGTTCTAGAGAGATGACGGGTTAGAGAGAATCTGTTAGAGATATAGAGAGACGAGCTTGTGAGAATGAAAGGTTGGGGGGGGGGGGGGGTTTATTTGACTTTAATTATGGTAATGAGATCTGGGCCATTGATCTTATTTAATCAACGACTCATGTTAAATCTGAGGCGGGTCGGGTAAGTTAAAAGGTATGAGTCATTAAATTGGGTTGACATTTGGGCTGAAAATAGGGGTTGATTTTGGCTATATTTTAAATAAATCTTGGCTATAGTAAAAATACCAATTTTTCCAAATAATTTTATAAATTAGCTAATATCATTTAAAAAGAAAAATTAAAACATGGAACTAATAAATAATGTATAAATATTAATATAAAAAATGATAGAAATAATTTTAAAACTATGAAACATGGTTAATTACGAAATTGGCTATAATTGCAATTTTGTGTAATGAGCCTTAAAAATCACAAATAAATTTGTAAAAAATGTGAAAAGATTTCATAAATTATATTTTGTTGTAAATAAGGGAGTTAAGCACATGATTCACTAAAAATGATAAATTGGAAAATAATTTTGGCCTTCGTACTGTCAAAATAAGCAATAAATTGATTTTAAGAAATATCAAAATATTAAAGAAAAATACCAAAGCACCCCGGACTACTTATATGCATACATATTTATTTTGAAAGTATTTTGAGTGCAAAAATATATAGGGAAAAATTGGGTATCAACAACTTCTCCTCTTTACCCGAGGAGGATGAAAGAGTTGTCGGGTAAAGATAGGATGGCCAATTTTTACTGGAAGTGATGATTGTAAGAGAAGTTCGACCGCAATCTGGATTATGAGCTGCCTACATGTCCCTGGCTTTACAAGAATCAGGGCGTATGTAGTTCAGGAGTCATTGGCGGAATATGCCAATGAAAATTTTGGAAGAGGCGGACGCAACAGGGTTTGAAATTTGTCAAGGGTTCGGAGATCGGATAGTTACAAAAACTGGAGCAAGATCACTTCTGCTGAGACGACCGTGCCGGCCGATGTACCTGCAAATGAATGGTGTGCGGATATTTTGCATACTTTAAATGTGATGCAAGTTCACTTTAGACCATGAATGCTGTCTTCGGACGATTAAGATTGTGTCCTCAGACTATGACGTCCTGGGTTATGAAGAGCATAAAAGTAAATATTTGCAGGCCGTGAAATGGTGTTCTCGGGCTATGCGGATGATGCCTCTGAACTATGATGCCTTTGAATAAGTTGGCGATATTTCAGCCCATGAAAAGGTGACAATCTTTCATCCGGATGAACGCAAAGGTGATGATGTTTCAGCCAAAGTGAGAATTTAAAATGCAGGGTGGCGATTTTTCAGCCAAAAATGAAAAATAAAGGAGGTAGAGCTTAACCTCGAAAGGCAAGAATAGCCTTATGCAATGTGGGATGTAGATAGAGCTTAGTCTCGAAAGTCAGAAAATAGCCTTATGCAAGATGGAGGTAGAGCTTAACCTCGAAAGGCAGAGAATAGCCTTATGCAATGCAGGATGGAGGCAGAGCTTAGCCTTTGAAGGCAGAGAGTAGCCTTATGCAGGATGGAGGTAGAGCTTAGCCTCGAAAGGCAGAGAATAGCCTTAGGTAATGCAAAATACAAATAGAGACAGAGCTTAGTCTCGAAAGGCAGAAGATAGCCTTATGCAGGATGGAGGCAGAGCTTAGCCTCGAAAGGTAGAGAATAGCCTTATGGAATGCAGATGGAGACATATCTTACTCTCGAAAGTCAGAAGATAGCCTTATGCAGGATGAAGGTAGAGCTTAGCCTCGGAAGGCAGAGAATAGCCTTATGCAATGCAGATGAAGACAGAGCTTAGTCTCGAAAGGCAGAAGATAGCCTTATGTAGGATGGAGGCAGAGCTTAGCCTCAGAAGGTAGAGAATAGCCTTATGCAATGCAGATGGAGACAGAGCATAGTCTCGAAAAATGCAAAAATATAAAGGAGAGGACGATGGTGATTTTCTTAGCTGGTAGATGATTGTGCTATCGATGACTGCTGGGGGAAGCGTTGAACGTAGTGAGCCTTTGCGAGGTAAGTAGTGGTTTCGGGAACTTCAGTTTTGTAAAGCTCCTGCATCGCCTATTTGTGCCCTAGATTCATGCATCCAAAGAAAAATTGTGAGTTCTGTAAGGGGGAGGTTAGTTCGCATCCCTTCCCAAAAGATAATAATACGATATAATCTTTTAGGCGCGACTTTAATAAATTACATTCCTAATTATGGGTGGGCATTCTATGCGGCCCAAATCCAAATCCTAAAATATTGAATAGAATGTGCCTAAGATTACGGGTGTCGACGCCCCTTTTTCCCTTAAAAGAAGGGGAAATCGGGTTTACGATATTATGGGCAAAACAACTCTATTTCCCGTTTGAGAATTGGGTTATGGAATTGGAAGAGTCACCACCTAATGATTATAGTGCATTAGGACACTTAAGAGGGATTATATTGAAAAGAAAACCAGAGTTCGGATAAGGGCTTGAGATTATCTCGAGGGGAAGGTGTTAGGCACCCCTCAAGATCCACTAGTGTGGTTCCCGGCCGTGTTAATCATGACTTTATAAAAGATAAAGCAATTACAACAAATAAGGTTCACATGTAACATTCTCACTACTTGAAAAGATTTAAAGAAGGAAGAAGGACACAAATTTAAAATAAAAAAAAGTTTATTTGAAAAGCATTACTATAAAAGAACATTAAAACAAGCAAAAGAGAGAAGGGTCCTAGGTTTAACTACAATATGGATCATTCGTGCAATATCCCGCACACATTCCCAAAGACGGGTCGCTTTATGATATTATTGCATCGTCATCATCTCTATATTCTACCTTCCCACCCTTTAGAGGTTATTTAAGTGTGTGAATTGGTCACGAATGCTTATTGCGTGCTATTACCCGTCCCGTCCTATAGATCCTAGAGGGCACTTAGGATCGCTGTTCCTATGAGGTAGGAACTAGGTAGAACCCTTAAATTTAAAGGATAAAATACTAAGCGACATTCAAAAAAACAAATAGGACTTGCACGTAAGAGAATCATATTGATCATATAAAAGGCTCAAATAACCCTCTATAAGAGAACACGTAAGTAGCACGACTCAAACACATGTAAGGTCTAAGTAAGAGAGAGAGTTTTAAAAGCTGGAGTGTTGACAAATATATTTAAGACAACAGCTGGAACAGTTTTTAAAAAACAGAATTCGCATAAAGGGTTGGATGAAAAACATTTGGGACTTGAGAAAGGCAAATGGGTGTGTGACAGTTTAGAAATCGGAGGGAAAACCTTTTGAACAGACTTGAAAATATATAACACATATGATAAATCAGTTTTCGGATAGGAGAGGTAAAAACAAATGTAAAACTATTCAAAAATGTTAAAGAACGTGTAAGCGTATTAGTTTTGAACCATGATTTTAAAAATTGCAGAAGATACCATATTCAGACAAGTTTTAGAAAATAGTGATCCAATTCTGGACTAGGAAGAAGAGCGACTTAGTAAAACATTTGCACAGAAGTGGTTGAAAAAATAAGGCAGAGGTTTAGTGTAATAATCAGCGGCTTTAAAAAAAAGGAACAAGTTCAGATGGTTCAAAGAGTGAATAGCTTAGGCAGGATTTAAGGCGATTAATCAATTTCATTTAACTTAAGGTTTTCCTAGGCGTTGTTTAACCATAAGAGAGAGGTGGACATACACATCAGTTTAAAAGGAAAGGAATGGGTTAACCAGTTTTACACTCTGTTGCAAGATCAGTGAGGCATTCAACAATTTTTCAGTCAACATATTTGAGGAAAATAATCAAGCATGGTTGTAAAACAAGGATTGAATTCTTACTGCACCAAATCCCAAATATAATCAACCCCAGGTAGAGGATTCACGGCTGTTAAGTAGCCAAGCAGTAGTGCACATGGAAGAAGAACATGCATTGAGAGACGGACAACTACATGATAGTGACAAAGATAGCAACAGAACCATAGGTGAAAGTATACAAGAAACATTATGAAATGCAAAACCAATAGAAGCATGTTGTTGTGGAAAATGTATATTAAATAGAAGACATACCAGTTGCAGGTAACAGACCACAACAACAATAATACATAGAGTAACAAGGTGAGCAGAGAGTGTAAGCAGCAGTATGAAAGTAGCAGCAACAATATGAGAATAGCAGCAGCAATGTGGAAGTAACAACAACAATATGAGAGTAGCAGCAGCAACAAACTCAAGTAAACAAACAAGTAGAACCCAGTAATGTAAAGTAATCAACCAAGGCTACCAAATCTTGGCTCTGAGCCAATTAAGTGTTCAAACAAGAGAATGAGGTAGCATCGTAATAGTAGAGGAAGAGAGAACTCAGAGAGTCTGCGGTTGTGAGAGCAGTGTGTGTTGTGTTTTCAAAGAGAGAAGTGAGGAGTATTTATAGTACTAAAACGAGTAAACAATAATGTGTCAATCCCTATTTAAGGAACTGATATCAATCATAATCAAATAAGTATAGGGATTCCCCTTTAATTAAGTAATCATAGTCAAACGGTAATAAGCAATCATTTTTAAAAAGAAAAGAATCACAAAGTATGGCGTGGTCACATAAGGAAACAAAATAGTATAAGGTATACAATGCAGACTAGGTACATGAGACTTTAACCAGTTAAATATATCAAGCAAATAAGTAGACATACTTATACACATATATAAGCAAAAGTACCACTTTAATTCTGGAAAATAATCTTCGAGATTGAGAACCTAGGAAATCAGTTATTAATTGAGGAATGTATCTCACTGATTGAGGAAGAAAATTTTAAATCAATACCAAACTGTAAAGAGAATACAAAAATCACAATTTTAAAGTCAGTTATCACAGCCTTAAAGAGATGGTAAGAGTCAGTACAAAATCACCATATAAACAACCAAAAACCTTAAGAGAAGAACACATCATGGTAGGGAATGAAACACTAGCAACAAGAATCAATGCAGAGAACATGAAACTCAAAGAAAAAATCCAGAAGAACATGCAAACATGAAAATGCAGATACAAACATGCAGGGTTAGGGTTTTTTTATCAGATTTTAACAAAATACTTTTGGGAGTAGTACTGAGAGCCACAGATTAGTACTAAAAATCATAAAACTAAAGTATTTTCAAAGGGGGGTTAAGAAACCTTAGAAATTTACAGTATGAAACCCAGGTTAACGAGGCAAACAAACGAACAAGTGAAATAAACAAACACAAACGAATACATAGCACTCAGAAAGATAGAAGAAACGATTTTGAAGAAGGGGTCAGAAACCCTAATCTGAAAAAGTGGTAACCATCCGAAAAAATTTGAAATAACCGAAAATACTAAATAAAATAGGGTAGAAAACAAAAATTAGACAAAGAGTTATTTTAAAAGAGTAGAAACTAAAGAGGAAAAATTAGGGTTTTCAGCAAACTAGGGAAAACGAAGAACTTGGTTGTGAAACTCGTATACAATGCCATAGAAGGCATCATCGTACAAAGACCACCTGAGAAAAACCGGAAACAGACCCAAACAAAGCTTCACTGACCGTCTTTCATGGCGGAAGCTGCTGGCTTCAAACTTTAGAGAGAAAACAGCGATACAAGGACTCCATGGTTGCTGGAGGTCGAGAGAGGTGAGGGAGGAGTGAGCCGGAAAGGCGATGGTCATTATCGGAGAAGACGGAGAGAACCAGAAGGTTCTAGAGAGATGACGGGTTAGAGAGAATCTGTTAGAGATATAGAGAGACGAGCTTGTGAGAATGAAAGGTTGGGGGGGGGGTTTATTTGACTTTAATTATGGTAATGAGATCTGGGCCATTGATCTTATTTAATCAACGACTCATGTTAAATCTGAGGCGGGTCGGGTAAGTTAAAAGGTATGAGTCATTAAATTGGGTTGACATTTGGGCTGAAAATAGGGGTTGATTTTGGCTATATTTTAAATAAATCTTGGCTATAGTAAAAATACCAATTTTTCCAAATAATTTTATAAATTAGCTAATATCATTTAAAAAGAAAAATTAAAACATGGAACTAATAAATAATGTATAAATATTAATATAAAAAATGATAGAAATAATTTTAAAACTATGAAACATGGTTAATTACGAAATTGGCTATAATTGCAATTTTGTGTAATGAGCCTTAAAAATCACAAATAAATTTGTAAAAAATGTGAAAAGATTTCATAAATTATATTTTGTTGTAAATAAGGGAGTTAAGCACATGATTCACTAAAAATGATAAATTGGAAAATAATCTTGGCCTTCGTACTGTCAAAATAAGCAATAAATTGATTTTAAGAAATATCAAAATATTAAAGAAAAATACCAAAGCACCCCGGACTACTTATATGCATACATATTTATTTTGAAAGTATTTTGAGTGCAAAAATATATAGGGAAAAATTGGGTATCAACAACTTCTCCTCTTTACCCGAGGAGGATGAAAGAGTTGTCGGGTAAAGATAGGATGGCCAATTTTTACTGGAAGTGATGATTGTAAGAGAAGTTCGACCGCAATCTGGATTATGAGCTGCCTACATGTCCCTGGCTTTACAAGAATCAGGGCGTATGTAGTTCAGGAGTCATTGGCGGAATATGCCAATGAAAATTTTGGAAGAGGCGGACGCAACAGGGTTTGAAATTTGTCAAGGGTTCGGAGATCGGATAGTTACAAAAACTGGAGCAAGATCACTTCTGCTGAGACGACCGTGCCGGCCGATGTACCTGCAAATGAATGGTGTGCGGATATTTTGCATACTTTAAATGTGATGCAAGTTCACTTTAGACCATGAATGCTGTCTTCGGACGATTAAGATTGTGTCCTCAGACTATGACGTCCTGGGTTATGAAGAGCATAAAAGTAAATATTTGCAGGCCGTGAAATGGTGTTCTCGGGCTATGCGGATGATGCCTCTGAACTATGATGCCTTTGAATAAGTTGGCGATATTTCAGCCCATGAAAAGGTGACAATCTTTCATCCGGATGAACGCAAAGGTGATGATGTTTCAGCCAAAGTGAGAATTTAAAATGCAGGGTGGCGATTTTTCAGCCAAAAATGAAAAATAAAGGAGGTAGAGCTTAACCTCGAAAGGCAAGAATAGCCTTATGCAATGTGGGATGTAGATAGAGCTTAGTCTCGAAAGTCAGAAAATAGCCTTATGCAAGATGGAGGTAGAGCTTAACCTCGAAAGGCAGAGAATAGCCTTATGCAATGCAGGATGGAGGCAGAGCTTAGCCTTTGAAGGCAGAGAGTAGCCTTATGCAGGATGGAGGTAGAGCTTAGCCTCGAAAGGCAGAGAATAGCCTTAGGTAATGCAAAATACAAATAGAGACAGAGCTTAGTCTCGAAAGGCAGAAGATAGCCTTATGCAGGATGGAGGCAGAGCTTAGCCTCGAAAAGTAGAGAATAGCCTTATGGAATGCAGATGGAGACATATCTTACTCTCGAAAGTCAGAAGATAGCCTTATGCAGGATGGAGGTAGAGCTTAGCCTCGGAAGGCAGAGAATAGCCTTATGCAATGCAGATGAAGACAGAGCTTAGTCTCGAAAGGCAGAAGATAGCCTTATGTAGGATGGAGGCAGAGCTTAGCCTCAGAAGGTAGAGAATAGCCTTATGCAATGCAGATGGAGACAGAGCATAGTCTCGAAAAGTGCAAAAATATAAAGGAGAGGACGATGGTGATTTTCTTAGCTGGTAGATGATTGTGCTATCGATGACTGCTGGGGGAAGCGTTGAACGTAGTGAGCCTTTGCGAGGTAAGTAGTGGTTTCGGGAACTTCAGTTTTGTAAAGCTCCTGCATCGCCTATTTGTGCCCTAGATTCATGCATCCAAAGAAAAATTGTGAGTTCTGTAAGGGGGAGGTTAGTTCGCATCCCTCGACCTGTGGCCTATTGTACCATTTGGGGTAGTGTTGCTGAACGACAGTGACCCAAATGACTTTATGCAAAATTTGGCAAATATGATGCAAGTGTGTATATATAAGTAAAGCAAAAGATAGTTTTTGTTTTATGATGAACCACAACTGCAACGTGGTTGAAGACACGATAACCTCACTAGCTCCAGAATTTTGAGGGTCCTCCTCAAAATTCTACCCCAGTTTACTGGGTTGGCGCTGTTGACGGTGGTGCTAAATGACTGAAAGCGGATTGACCTTGGAATTTTGAGGGTCCTCCTCAAAATTCTGCCCCAGTTTACTAGGTTGACGCTGATGCGAAAATTGACAAGCTGACTTCAGAATTTTGAGGGTCCTCCTCAAAATTCTGCCCAAGTTCCAAATGCAGGGGAAAATGGAATTTTATTAGAGATGTGACCGAACCGATAGGGGTTCCTACGTATCCTCTCTTAAACGGAAATCCGGTCGGGCGTAGTTCAAATTACATCATAAAGGAAAGCACAATGATCAAATGTAATATCTCTTCACTGCATCTGAGTTAATCGATTTTGTCCAGATTTCTCCATCCACTTCTGTAAGATAAGGGCTCCTCCGGCTAGAACTCGGTGAACCATGTACGGACCTTGCCAGTTGGGAGAGAACTTCCCTTTGGCTTCATCTTTATGTGGAAATATCTTCTTTAACACCAGCTGCCCTGGTGTAAACTTCCTTGGTCGAACTCTCTTGTTGAAGGCTCTAGACATTCCATTTTATATAACTGACCGTGACAGACAACGTTCATTCTCTTTCCATCTATAAGGGCTAACTGCTCATAGAGAACCTTTACCCACTCCGCGTCCTCTAGCTCAGCTTCTTGTATGATTCTCAAGGACGGAATTTCTACCTCGACGGGAATTACCGCCTTCTGTACCGTAAACTAGCATGTAGGGAGTTGCCCGGTTGATGTGTGAACTGTAGTGCAATAACCTAATAAAGGGAATGACAACTTCTCATGCCACTGCTTTTGCCTTTCGATCATTTTCCTTAGTATTTGTCTTGATGTTCTTGTTGGCTGCTTCCACGACTCCATTCATCTGAGGTCTATAAGCTGTAGAATTTTTGTGCCTGATCTTGAAAGTTTCACACATCGCATTCATCAAGTATTTGTTGATATTGGAACCATTATTAGTGATGATCGACTCTGGAACACCGAACCGACAAACAACCCGATCTCGGACAGAGTCTGCCACGACTTTCTTGGTTACTGCTTTGTATGTTGCTGCTTCGACCAATTTAGTAAAGTAGTCAATTGCCACTAGAATGAACCTGTGTCCGTTTGATGTGGTAGGCTCGATTGGGCCAATAACATCCATTCCCCAAGCGGAGAACGGCCATGGTGAGCTTGTTGCCGTGAGATCATTTGGAGGTACCTATATCATGTCCGCATGTATCTGACAGCGGTGACACTTCTGGACATATTGAATGCAATCTGTTTCCATAGTCATCCAAAAATATCCTGCCCTGAGTATCTTCTTTGCTAGAACAAAACTGTTCATGTGCGGCCCACAAATCCCTGATTGCACTTCCTCTAATAACTTGGTTGCTTCTGTCGCATCGACACACCTTATTAGTCTGAAATAGGGAGTCCTCCTATATAGGGTTCCTCCGCTGTAAAAGAAATTGTTGGACAACCTTCGAAGCGTGCGCTTCTGAGTAACATTAGCAAGCTCTAGATATTCCCTTGTTGTCAGGTACCTTTTGATGTCGTGGAACCAGGGTTTTCCATTGGCTTCTTCCTTAACACGTGCACAATAAGCCAGTTGATCTTAAATCTTGACCTGGATAGGGTCGATGAAGTTCGTGTATGGATGTTGAATCATGGATGAAAGAGTGGCAAACGCATATGCGAACTCATTCTGTATCCTTGGAACATTCTGGAATTCCGTTTTTTTGAACCTCTTCCTCAACTCATGTATGTGGTGCAAATAAGGGAGTATCTTGAAATTCTTGGTTGCCCATTCCTCTCGAACCTGGTGTATGAGTAGGTCCGAATCACCAATGACTAGCAGCTCCTGGATGTTCATATCAATGGCCAGTTTAAGCCCCAAGATGCAAGCTTCATACACGGCCTTATTATTGGTGCATAGGAACCTGAGCTTGGCAGATACCGGGTAATGTTGACCAAGCTCCAATACCGACTCCTTTGAAATTTGTGGCCGCGTCGAAAAACATCCTCCAGCCATCATAGGATTCTGCAATATCTTCTCCTATGAAAGCTACTTTCTCGTGGGGAAAATACGTCTTCAATGGTTCGTACTCCCCTTCCACAGGATTTTTTGCGAGATGATCTGCCAAAGTCTGTCCTTTAATTGCCTTCTGGGTGACATAGACAATGTCAAATTCACTCAACAAAATTTGCCACTTGGCGAGCTTGCCAGTGGGCATGGGCTTCTGAAAAATATACTTTTGTGCATCCATTATTGATATATGGTATGTAGTGTAAGCACAAAAATAATGCCTCAACTTCTGAGCCATCCAAGTCAAAGCACAAAAGGTGCGTTCTAGCAAGGAATACCGAGCCTCGTACGGGGTAAATTTCTTGATGAGGTAGTAAATAGCGTGCTCCTTTCTCCCCGTTTTATCATGTTGTCCCAAGACACAACCAAATTCTCCATCCAAAAATGCGAGATAGAGCAATAAGGGCCTCCTAGGCTCAGGCGGAACCAGGACTGGAGGCATAGACAAGTATTCCTTGATCATGTCAAAAGCCTTTTGACATTCATCGGTCCATTTGGTGGCGGCATCCTTTTTCAACATCTTGAAGATAGGTTTGGAGATGACGGTAGACTGAGCTATGAACCGGCTGATATAGTTGAGCCTTCCCAGGAAACTCATTACCTCTTTCTTTCTCTTCAGCGGTGGCAACTCCTGAATAGATTTGACCTTTGATGGATCCAGCTTTATTCCTCGGTGACTCACAATGAAACCCAATAACTTTCTTGCAGGGACCCTAAATGCACACTTGGCGGGGTTCAGTTTCAAGTTATACCTCCTTAGTCTTTTGAAAAACTTTCGGAGGTCCTCCATGTGATCTGCAACCTTCTTGGACTTAATGATGACGTCGTCCACATATACCTCAATCTACTTATGTATCATGTCATGAAAGAGGGTAGTTATGGCCCTCATGTAAGTAGCTCCAGCATTCTTCAATCCGAACGGCATCATTCTGTAGCAATACATTCCTCAAGGCGTGATAAACGCCATTTTCTCTGCATCCTCTTTGTCCATCCATATCTGATGGTATCCCTCAAAATAATAAACGAACGATTGCAACTCATGCTTGGCACAGTTGTTGATTAGAATGTGTATGTTCGGCAAGGGGAAATCGTCTTTGGGACTGGCCCGGTTGAGATCCCGGTAGTCGACACACACTCTAACTTTCCCATCATTCTTTGGTACCGGCATAATGTTAGATAACCATGTTTGATACTCTACCACTCAAAGAACTCTGGCTTTGACCTGTTTGGTGACCTCTTCTTTGATTTTTAAACTCATATCTGGCTTGAATTTTCTGAGCTTCTGCTTTACCGGCGGACATGCAGGATCTGTCGGTAACTTGTGAGCGACTATGGATGTGCTGAGGCCAGTCATATCTTCATAAGACCATGCAAAGATATCCTTATATTCCCTTAAGAACTCTGTATATTTCTCTTTTTCCGTCTTTGATAAGTGCACACTAATTGCGCGTTTCTTTGACATTCTCTGTATCTCCCAAATTGACGACTTTGGTTTCAACTTAGGTCTATTCTTAAAATTTTTGGCTTCTCTGACAACCTCTTCTGGTATATCATCCTCATTTGAGTCTATGTCCGTTTTTTGTATAGCCTCGTTGCAAGTTACAGTTGTTGGTTCATCATCAAGATGTTGTGTGAAAATAAAGTAAATAGCAGAGAAAAAGTAATCAATAGCGAGATATTTGATAAAACTGAAAATTCTTTTGATTAAATTCATAAATGTTCAAAACATCGGAGCTCTTTTGGAAAGTAAAGACAAATGCGGAAAATAAAGAAAACAACTAAAACAAAGATGCATGATGCTCGTTAAGCCTTGCTACCCAAAGGTTTTCGGGCGATGGTGGTCCTGATTGACCAGTTGGTGAGGCGCTCCCCTCTGTTCACAGCCTGAATGGAAGGGCCTTCCTCCCCTTCCTCTTCAAAAATTACACAACAGTCCATGTCCTCAAGAAACAGGTTTTTCATCGCCGTAAGAGCCTCGTCTTCTTCTGACCCGTAGAGAGTGTCGGCTTGAAATGTCTTCTCCAACTGAGGTATGAGGCGTTCCAATGGGTAATATGGGCCGCCTCCATGGTGGTGACCAGTTTTTGAATTCTTGCCAAGTGTACTCGTACCCCAGTCCGAAGGTAGTACCGTGTTTCTTCAACTGGATAGGTTTGGTGATACCTTGAAGATTCTTACCAAGTCCTTTCCCTGGTTCATACCCACTCCAATTAAGAATTCTCTTAACCTTGCTACTCAACCATTTGTCCTTGTCCACTGCGTTGACTCGTTCAATATGATGATATGTTTCTCCACCTATTCTTCTTCTTTCTCCGATCATTGGAATTGTCTGGCAACTGTATGTGGGGTTGCTACCGTCGCCATGGATGATTACTTCCATATGGTTCCATTCGAACTTCACAGCCTGATGTAAGGTTGATGCCACAGCCCCGACGGCGTGGATCCAGGGTCATCCCAGCAGTAAGTTGTAAGATTATGGTATGTCGATGACTTGGAAATCAACATCAAACCAAGTGGGACCTATTTTCAAACACAGGCTAATCTCCCCGAGAGTGGACCTCTGAGAACCGTCAAAAGCCTTAAAATTAATAGCTCCGTATTTTATTTCATGCAATCCTTTTCCTAACTTCTTGAGGGTGATCAGTGAAAAAATGTAGAGACTGGAACCCCCGTCGACTAAGATTCTGGTGATGAAATGATCTTCACACTGCACGGTGATGTGTAATGCTTTGTTATGAATGAGCCCTCCAGGTGGCAATTCATCCCCGTGGAAAGTGATTTTATGACTTTCCAATACCTGCCCTATCATGTTTTCCATCTCTCCTCCTGTCATATTGCTCGGGACATAAGCCTCGCTCAATATCTTCATCAAGGCATTCGTATGTGCCTTGGAACTCTGCAGCAGTGCTAAGATGGAAATTTGTGTCAAAGTCTTGTTTAGCTGTTCAACAACTGAATATTCCTTAGCCAGTATCTTTCCTTAGAGATCATCAAGCCCAGTTTCAATGGGACGTCCAGAGGCCTGCTTGCTGGACTCACCTAGGTTCTCTGGGGTGTATACCCTACCTGTTCTAGTCATACCTTGCGCGACAACTGCTTCACCAGTGTGCGCTTTTCCTTTCCATCTCGCTTCGGTTGTGTAGTCCCAGGGTATGACATTTGACTGAAATGGGGTTATATCCGACATGGTGACTGGAATGGGCACCTTTGGAGTCAATATAGCAACTTCAATCGGTGTGGGCGATTTTGGAGTCCCGAACTCCACCTCAATTGGTTTTGGCACTTTTGCAGGAGGTGCCTCAAACTCAAATGGTATAGATATATTCATTACGTTGCCCTCAGATGGCTGGATTTGCGCAACAATAGGATTAAGAGTGACCGCCGGTTTCTTGGGATCATCTCTCTCAGATATCAAACCAATCTACCCTTTGGGGTCCCAGTCGTCTTCTACCTCATTCATGTGGATGCCTCCACCTTTATGGTCTGGCAGAGGGTTGTTACGGACTTTAAGAGCAGGCTCCTTATCAATGATGACCTTGTTGTCAATTAAGGTCTGGATTTTGTCCTTCAACGAGCGGCACTCGTCAATGGTATGACCCTTCATCCCCGAATGGTATGCGCAAGTTTTATTTGGGTTGATCCATTGGGAGGGGTTATGGCTGGGATGGATGTAACATATCCAGCGACTTTGAGCTTTTCATACAATTGGTCAATGGGTTCAGCAATAGTAGTGTACTGTTTGGGCGGTTTGCGGTCAAAGTTTGGTCTTGGTCGTGGGAAGTTTTGGCGGGTAGGCGGTGAGGGATAGTGAGGAGGTTGGGAGTTGTAAGCTTGGTATACGGGTGCAGGTTGGGAATATACTGGCTAGGTGAGCTGATATGTTGGTGATGGAGATGTTTGGTAGGCGGGATGTGGATTTTTATAGGTAGGTGAAGGTGCTTGGTAATTTAGAGAAGGTTGGTATGTGAGTGGAATTGGAGGGTAGGGTTGGTATTTTATGGGAGAGTGGTTTCTTTGCGCAGCCATTACGGAGTTTACATCCTTTTTCTTCGATGAACCACCAGATTGCAAGGCTTTGTTGGTGGCATGCAGTGCCACAAGGTTAGTAACCATGCCATTTTTGATCCCCTTTTCAATTCTTTCTCCTAGTTTGATGATATCAGCAAAATTCTACCCCTCTATCGGCATCAATCTCTCATATGTTGGAAACACGTTCTCAATGCAATATACTAAAACGTGTGTTCTTTTGTATAGGTTTTGATGAATGACAAACGAAGCGAAAATTGATATATGACGAAGTTCAAGAAACAAGCGCACAATGATATACATCGAGATTCAAGCTCAAGACAAAGTTTTATAGTTTAATTGAGTCATTCTTAATTGTGATCTTGATCCTACAACTTGACTCGTAACATGGCTTCTCTCATAAAACTATTTTCCAAAATCATGCATATTTAATTCAATGCTAAATAATTTTAAATCATGCATATTTTCATTAGTCAAAATGATTTTTAAATGCCTCTGAAAACTGGACTAAGATAATCGATTATGTACTAATGATAATCGATTGTTTTAAGCCAAGACTGCATGACAATCGATTGTGAACTAATGACAATCGATTGTGTTAAGGCAGTGAACATCAGGTTTCTTCAAACCTGCATGACAATCGATTGTGAACCTTATGACAATTGATTGTGATGAGGCAGTGTCCATCAAAGTTTTTCAAAACTCAGAATAATCGATTGTGAAGCTAATGACAATCGATTGTGAAGAGACAGTGTCTTTCAGATTTTTTAAAGTCACAAAATAATCGATTGTGAACTAATGACAATCGATTGTGTTGAGGCAGTGACTTCCAGTGATTTTCAAATTTATTAAATAATCGATTGTGAGTATATAACAATCGATTGTCAAGAGGCAGTGTCTAAAATGTTTTTCAAAAACTGATAAGTAATCGATTGTTGACTTTGTGCAATCGATTGTGAACCTGACCGTTGTCGTAAAGTTTTCAAATACCATCAGGTAATCGATTATTGCTTCTGTATAATCGATTGTTTTGATTAAAATCCGGAAAAGATTTTTTGAACGTTGCTGAGTAATCGATTGTTGATTCTGGACAATCGATTGTTTGTGGTAAAATCTGGAAAGGATTTTTTGAACGTTGCCAGTAATCGATTATGGATTGTAAGTAATCGATTATCAAGCGTAAAATCTGGGATTGAATTTTGATCTGACTGGCAGACAATCGATTGTTGGGGTTTGACAATCGATTGTCAGTGAGTAAAATCAGCAACTCTTAATTGGCAACTAGGCAACGGTAATGCCAAGTTTTTCAACTATAAATACAGCTTCATTTCAGTGTTTTAAACACAACAACATACTACAACTGATCATTACATTGCTATAAGCTTGCATACTTTTGCTTATCATTTTATATTCAATTTCATAAAGCTTTTGAGAGCCATATTCTTGTCCAAAGTTGTTGTGATCCAGAGCTTACTTCTTTTACTCATATCTACTCATTAAGGAGTATTTTGTTTGAGTGTTTTAGTGTTGTATACACTTGTAAGAGAATTGTAATTCTCTTGTTGTAAGGAACTTGTGTTTCCTTTGTTGAAGTCTTGGAGTGTTGTAACTCCGAGCAAAGGTGTTGAGGCTTGCGTCCTCAAGTTGTAAA
Source organism: Nicotiana benthamiana (assembly GCA_034376525.1). Lineage (NCBI taxonomy): Eukaryota > Viridiplantae > Streptophyta > Magnoliopsida > Solanales > Solanaceae > Nicotiana > Nicotiana benthamiana. The sequence goes on along the minus strand of CM067334.1, from coordinate 68,073,577 downwards.
GGTTTGTTAAGCACCCGGAAGCTTGACACATTAGTGGAAAATCTTGAGAGAGTCTCTCGGGGAATGGACTAGCCACACGTTGTGGTGAACCAGGATATATCTGTGTGTAAGTTATTATTTATCGCACTTATTTACTTCCCGCAAATTTTAATTTCCGCAAGTTTACGCCAAATTTTATTATAACGCTATTCATCCCCCCTCTAGCGTTAAGCGTATTATCTAACATCATAATACTGTGGGTCCTAAGCACGAACGAAAAATATGTTCATTTGTTCTTCTTCCAAAGCTGGCCTGACTTTGGCAGCTTCCGACCTCCAACGAGTAGCATACTCGCGAAAAGTTTCAGTGGGCTTCTTCTTCAAATTCTAAATATAGTACACGTCCGGCGCGTTATCAGTGTTGAATCTGAAACGGTCCATGAAAGCGGATGCCATGTTTACCCAACTAGTCCACTTCTTCGCATCTTCGCTGATACACAAGATAACGCATCACCTTTCAAGCTCCTCATGAACAGCTTCATACGGATCTTTTCATCTCTACCTACTCCCACTAACTTGTCACAATACATCATGAGGTGAACCCTGGGATCACCTGTACCGTCAAACATTTCGAACTTAGGAGGTTTGTACCCCTCCGGGAGTTCGACATGAGGTTGAACACACTGGTCTTCATAATTCAAACCCTTTATGCCTTTATTACCTTCCATGCCTTAAACCCTGCTAGTGAGTTTCTTATGTTCAGCAACCAAGTATTGAATGAGTGAGTATGATTCTGACATATCTGATATGGGATGTGTATAGTATGGCACAATATCCACAAAGATAGGGGTATCCTGGTGGTTTACAGCATTCTGGGACTCTGAGATGAGCGGTGGAGGATTGTTGCGAGCTTGGGTTGTGATCTTCTGCGGAGGTGCAGAAACCTGGTTGTTGACATCTACAGCAGCAAGGGAGATGGACAAGCTTGACAAACTCCGGACCTGGTCCAGTTCCTCTCGAACTTAGCAAAGTTTTCTCCAAGTGAGCAGCAGTTTCTTTGGTGATCGGGGTACCCTGAGAAGTTCCTTCAATTTCCTTCCTTGCTTCATTATCTCCCAACTTTCCTTTGTTCCTGTTTCTGGGAGGACTCGGAGGAGGAACCTTTGATTTTGTTGGGTATGCTGATGGTGACAGAATGCATGAACTAACCTTTGGGGAGGGGAATAAAAAATTAAAGAAAAACAAAAGGTAAAAAGTTAGTGCGGATTCTGAGAAACAAAACATTGCAGTATTTAAGCACGTTGTTGCAGGATATAAGTCGTTTCCTATTTGGGTGCCTTGTTGTGCACGAGGTAGGCCTAGCGACAAATATGATTTGGAGAACTCGCAATACAAAATGCCTCATTTTATTAATGGAAAATAGAACGAGTCAAAACAAACTGAAATAAAGAAAATTGTCACTAATGGCCAAATGCCTTATTACATCAGGAAAGCAGTAAAATCCTAACTACTTGGTCCCAGAAGGACCTTCCCAGATTCGGTATCTTTGTCTCCCTCGTACAGTTTCATCAACTCGCGCAGTCCCAGCAACAAGTAAGCTCGAGCCAAGTGCCCACCTTCATTACCTTCAGCTTCTTGAGAGTCATTGTTCCTTTTCCAAAACTTGCCTTCCGTATCTACTAGACCCCGATCCAAGTACCCTAAACGGTTGTTTGCACGGACAACCATGTCTTTCCATTCATTGATTACCTTCTCTTGAGGCTCTAGCATTTCCCGATGTTCACTTTCACACTCTCGCATCCGCTTGCGTTGCTGATTGTAATTGACCTTTGCTGCAGCCTCCTCATCAATGACCCTATGACCATGGACAAAACCCGTTTTTCCCAAGCCAAGATGATCATCTTCTAACCACCCTTGATAAAGCGGCGCATGCCCTGCCTGATAACTGTCTGGCTCCATAGATTCCTTTTCCAAAAAGATTTTGGAGTGCCACATATGCTGAGCCTGACACCTGTGTGGGCTATCGTCATCTTGGAAATCAGCCCTGTAGTGGCTCATATTTTCCACCCTTGATATAATCTGCTTTCTTCCTGCTTGCCTCATGACTCGGAGAGGGACATAAGGGTAAGTTCCTCTAAAGCTGATAAGTACAAGGAAAGGTGCATCCCTAGACCGAATGATAAAATCTCCAGTTGGAAACCATTCGTACATCCATTGTACCTGCTCTTCTCTTAGATTCCCCAACAATTCCACCTATCCAGTGGCGTCTTCCGGGTGAGCGAACATATTCGGCATGAAGTGCATTTGCTTTGGATGATGAAAAGCAATATGGTCATCCCAATCTCGTCGTATAATATCCTGTCTATACTCTCCTTTCTGAAGAGGCTCAATGAGCCAGTGTTGTAGTAGCAAATTGCACCCTTCAAAGTGCGGTGCCCCTTGTTGATATTTTTCTAAGGCTCGGTACAGTTCGACGAGGATCATGGGTGTTATGCTGAATGTCTGCCCATCGATACCCTCCATTACAGCCTTGGTTACCATGGGTAGTCTTGTATGGATTCAGCCTTCTTCATCGGAAAAACTATCATGCCCAGAAAACAACACGAATACAAAGGTCCTCATATGTATGTGCCCAAAAGAGGTGAGGGTGAACTCGTCCATGTGATTGCGGTATGATTTGCTATGTTCGAACCTTTCATACATGAAGTCGAAGGATATGTAGGATTCCTTCAAACTGGTCAGATTAGGATTCTTCTTGAGCCCCATCATTTTCAAGAACCCTCTACCTTTGCGGTTTTCCAGCATAAGCAACCCCGGGCTATCCCAAGGAATTTTGGCTAGACCCCCAATTTCTTCCAACAGCGGCGTCATTTCAATACCCCGAGCGGAAGACGGACTGTTCACTATCCCAACACATAGTAGCAACCTCCACAATCTTGTTATCTGGCCTAACTTCCAGGAGTGAAGGAAGATTTCCTAAGTGCTTGCGGACAAGAAATCGATCACTATCGTGCAAATCATCCCACCAGCTTAACAACTTTGGATGAATGTTTGATACCATACCGAATCTAGGGACCTCGTGCCTCATTTTTCCTGCAAAATAGAGAGTTAAGCCCTTAACCCCACCGGACTCGACTATTTAAATCAATAATTGGCAAAAGGTATTTAATTCTCCAAATCAATGCACATAACGTGATTGTCCGTTTGGGTTTCGAGGAAACCCGGTGTACTTTGGTTTAGGCTATCCTAATGAGTCATTATGCGGACAACATAACTGACTCGTCTAAGTTCGACCATGATGCATGAACATTTAAACAAAGTAAGGCTTCGATTTGAAGTGCTAGACAAGGTACCCGTGAGTGGACAACTCAAGAGAGAAAGGCACCGAACCGTCGACTACACCATTGGTCGACTGGTTTTACCGCAAATATGCCTTTACCAAATTTAGGGGGTTTGTAATAATGGAAGAGCACAACCACTCATTAAAAGCGTTTCATGGCATTTGTTTAACACGAGTGGAAAATAATGTTGAAGGGTGCAATTACAACAATGAATAAATGCATGTATTTTCACGTTCATACAGTAATGATTACAATAAATACTCGGAATTTAAGATGGAATCAAAGTAAAATGAGGTAATAAAGTAGTAAAATAGTTAGAGAAAAAAATAGACACGAAAAAACAAGTTAGTAATTGTGAAAAAATAAGTAAAGCAATAAATAAAGCAATAAAATCCCAAAACACGTAGTGATAAAACCCTAAAAAGGAAATTCCCCAGCAGAGTCACCATGCTATCGACGCCCCCTTTTTCCCTTAAAAGAAAGCGAAATCGGGTTTACGATATTATGGGCAAAACAATTCTATTTCCTATTTGGGAATTGGGTTATGGAATTGGAAGAGTCACCATCTAATGATTATTGTGCATTAGGACACTTAAGAAAGACTATTTTGAAAAGAAAACCAGAGTTCGGGTAAAGGCTTGAGATTATCTCGAGGGAAAGGTGTTAGGCACCCCTTAAGATCCACTAGTATGGTTACAGGCCGTGTTAATCGTGACTTTATAAAAGTTTAAGCAATTAAAACAAATAAGGTTCACATGTAACATTCTCACAACTTGAAAAGCTTTAAAGAAGGAAGAAGGACGCAAATTTAAAATGAAAGAGAGTTGATTGAAAAGCATTACTTTAAAATAACATTAAAACAAGCAAAAGAGAGAAGGGTCCTAGGTTTAACTACAATATGGATCATTCGATGCAATATCCCGCATATATTCCCAAAGAGGGGTCGCTTTTGATATTATCACATCGTCATCATCTCCATATTCTACCCTTCCCACCCCTTATAGGTTATTTAAGCGTGTGAATTGGTCACTGATGCTTATTGCGTGCTATTACCCGTCCCGTCCTATAGATCCTAGAAGGCACTTAGGATCGCTATTCCTATGAGGTAGGAACTAGATAGAACTCTTAAGTTTAAAGGTTAAAATACTAGGCGACATTCAAAAAAACAAATAGGACTTGTACGTAAGGGAATCATATAGATCATATAAAAGGCTCAAATAACCCTCTATAAGAGAACACGTAAGTAGCACGACTCAAACACATGTAAGGTCTAAGTAAGAGAGAGAGAGAGAGTTTTAAAAGCTGGAGCATTAACAAATATATTTAAGACAACAGCTGGAACAGTTTTTAAAAGATAGAATTCGCATAAAGGGTTGGATGAAAAACATTTGGGACTTGAGAAAGGCAAATGGGTGTGTGACAGTTTAGAAATCGGAGGGAAAACCTTTTAAACACACTTGAAAATACATAACTCATATGATAAACTAGTTTTTGGACAGGAGAGGTAAAAACAGATGTAAAACTATTCAGAAATGTTAAAGAACGTGTAAGCGTATTAGTTTTGAACCATTGTTTAATTGCAGAAGATACCGTATTTAGACAAGTTTTAGAAAATAGTGATCCAGTTCTAGACTGGGAAGAAGAGCGACTTAGTAAAACATTTGCACATAAATGGTTGAAAAAATATGGCAGAGGTTATGTTTAAAAATCAACGGCTTTAAAAAAAAGGAACAAGTTCAAATGGTTCAAAGAGTGAATAGCTTAGGCAGGATTTAAGGCGACTAATCAATTTCATTTAACCTAAGTTTTGCCTAGGCGTTGTTTAACCATAAGAGAAAGGTGGACATACATGTCAGTTTAAAAGGCAAGGAACGGGTTAACCAGTTTTACACTCTGTTTAGCAAGATTAGTGAGGTATTCAACAATTGCAAAAGAGGGTCCCTAAGTACATGATTTCTAATGCATATAAAGGTCCTAAAACATGGTATCTAAATGCAAAGCAGTAATTTGGTTATTAACTAATTGTAATTATAAAGATAACAAACTGAAAATGAAATCCCTAAGAACAGGATTTCTATATGTGAGATGCATGTCCTATACATGGTTTCTATTACGCAAATAGGTAAATAAAGCCCTAGAAACATGTTCTCTCCCCAATTTCACTATAATTCCCATTGTTCTTTACAAATTATTACAGCCAAGTAATAAAAAGACAACAGTGATAAAGGAAAATAAGAATTATTCTATAGAGAGCCTTCAGCCAGGCCCAAGCATCTCCAACCTCACTCCTTTCGAGTTTCACAGCCATTGCAAGGCTTGGGTGCGGCAAAGTTCCCTAAGGGTTCGTTTGAACCCCTGGCCAATACCAAGCCCCCAAAAATATCCCAATTAGACAAGTGCAAACATTGGAAGTGCCAGACCAGGCTACCAAATCTTGGCTCTGAGCCAATTGAGTGTTCAAACAAGAGAATGAGATAGTATAGTAATAGCAGAGGAAGAGAGAATTCAGAAAGTCTGCGGTTGTGAGAGCAGTGTTTTGTGTTTTCAAAGAGAGAAGTGAGGAGTATTTATAGTACTAAAACGAGTAAACAAATAAGGTGTCAATCCCTATTTAAGGAACTGATATCAACCATAATCAACCAAGTATAGGGACTCCCGTTTAATTAAGGAATCATAGTCAAATTGTAATAAGCAGTCATTTTTAAAAATAAAAGAATCACAAAGTATGGCATGGTCACATAAGGAAACAAAATAGTATAAGGTATACAATGCAGACTAGGTATATCATACTTTAACCAGGGAAATTTGCCAAGCAAATAAGTAGACATACTTATACACATATATAAGGAAAAGTACCACTTTAATACTCGAAAATAATTTTCGAGATTGAGAACCTAGGAAATCAGTTATTAATTGAGGAATGTATCCCACTGATTGAGGAAGAAAATTTGAAATCAATACCAAACTGTAAAGAGAATACAAAGATCACAATTTTAAAGTCAGTAATCACAGCCTTAAAGAGATGGTAAGAGTCAGTATAAAATCACCATATAAACAACCAGAAACCTTAAGAGAAGAACACATCATGATAGGGAATGAAACACTAGCAATAAGAATCAAAGCAGAGAACATGAAACTCAAAGAAAAAATCAAGAAGAACATGCAAACATGCAAATACAGATACAAACATGTAGGGTTAGGGGTTTTTAATCATATTCTAACAAAATACTTAAAAAATGTGTAAAAAGTTTCATAAATTATATTTTTTTTGTAAATATGGGAGTGAAACACATTATTCACTAAAAATGATAATTTGGAAAATAATTTTGGCCTTCATACTGTCAAAATAAGCAGTAAGATTATTTTTTTAAAATCTCAAAAATTAAAGAAAACTACCAAAGTACCCTGGCCTACTTATATATGCATACATATGCTATTTGGAAAGTATTTTGAGTGCAAATATAGAGAAAAATTGAGTATCAACAGCGGGTTCATTTGATGCGGCGCAATCCGAAAACACACTTTAAACGACGTTCACTTTATATATATATATATATATATATATATATATATATATATATATATATATATATATATATATATATAAGCGGTAAAAAGTTAAATTGGCGCATATGTTCTTCATTAAATAAAATCAGATAATAGCTAAAAGCAACAGTTGAGCGACCGTGCTAGAACCACGGAATCCGGAAATGCCTAACACCTTCTCCCGGGTTAACAGAATTCCTTATCCGGATTTCTAGTTCGCGGAGTGTGAACAGAGTCATCTTTTGCCTCTGTTCGGGATTCAACCAGTGACTTGGGATACCATTAATCTCCCAAGTGGCGACTCTGAATCCTAATAATAAATCCCGTTCCGATTGTCCTTTAATTGGAAAAACTCCTTTACGCCCTTTTGCGGGGGGGGGGGGGGAGGGGGGAGGGGTACAACGGAAAAAGGAGGTGTGACAGTGATCACTTTTGAGATTATTTTATATAGTATATTACATCATGATATTGGCCTATACTCAATAATACTAGTAGGATCCTTCACCTTTGGTACAAGAGTCATTGTTGTACAGTTAATAGGTTGATAGAGCCCAGAGTTTGTGAAAAACTCCATTACTGCCTCTGTCACTTCCTCACCAATCACTGGCCAAGCCTTCTTATTAAATAGATCATTGAATCCATCACATCCAGGTGCTTTAGTATCTCCAATTCCTAACAGTGCTTCATGAATTTCCTCTTTAGATTCATGTTTAGCCAATTAAATTGTTGTTGTCTATTCACCATGCCTCCATCTCTCATCACCGCTGGATTTATAGCTGGTACAGTTCCCTCTGAAGAACCCAAAAGATGTTTATAAAACCCAAGCACTTCTTCTTCAATCTCCTGTTTAGTTTGTGCTATAGCTCCATTCACCTTTCTTAGGCTCTTTATTTTATTATGTGAGAATCTATTCTTCATAATTGCATGAAAATAGGTTGTGTTACCATCCTCTAATTTCAGTCAATTCACTTTGGATTTCTGTTTCATGTTGCTTTCTTCTATCTCCATCCATTTCTCTAATTGGGGCTTCATTTCTTTTTCTTCCAATATCACATCTTCTCTCTGCCCAGGATCCCTCATTTGTTCCTGCAGTTTTGCAAGTTGTTGTCTGCATCTACTTATCTTCTTATCTACTTCATTATACTCAGCTCTAAGTGTCTTCATTACTTGTTTCACCCTTTTCAACCTACTCCAGACATCCTTCATTTTGTTTTCCCCATTTCCTTTTTGCCATGCTTCCTTTACTTTTGCAAGGAATTCTTTATGTTCAGCTAGGTAGTTGAGGAACTTAAAAGGCCTTGCTTCTCTGTCTGCATTCTCTTCAAACTTGATGCTAAGAGGAGAGTGATCTTAACATCCTGGATCCATCAATCTGACTTATAGTTGTGGCATTTGTAGCATCCATACAACATTCGTTATATCTCTATCTATTCTTCTATAAGTATGTCCATTGGTCCATGTGAATCTCCTCCCAATAGTTCTAATTTCTGCTAGGTCATTATGCTCTATGAAATCATTGAAATCCCTGACTTTAGCCTCTTGTACATGTTTGCCAACTGGTCTATCCTCTTGTCAGTTAATTGTATTATAATCTCCCATTAAACTACGCTTCTTGTTGTACATTACCCCACCCATTCAATTCATTCCACAACCTTCTTCTATTCTCAATTGTATGTAATCCATAAATTGCAGTAAAAGTAAATCTCATATTCGTACCATTTAGGTGGGGTTCAGTATGAATATATTGCTCATATTTCCCCAATACTCTGCATTCTAATTTATTAGGATCCTACAATATCCAAATCCTTCCTTTATCACTATACTCATAGTTGTCTAGCCATTTCCAACATGGAGTGATTCTCCTTATTACTGTTGTATCATACTAATTCTTTATTGTATGCTCTAGTATTGCAATTATACTTATAATCTCCCATTAAACTACGCTTCTTGTTGTACATTACCCCACCCATTCAATTCATTCCACAACCTTCTTCTATTCTCAATTGTATGTAATCCATAAATTGCAGTAAAAGTAAATCTCATATTCGTACCATTTAGGTGGGGTTCAGTATGAATATATTGCTCATATTTCCCCAATACTCTGCATTCTAATTTATTAGGATCCTACAATATCCAAATCCTTCCTTTATCACTATACTCATAGTTGTCTAGCCATTTCCAACATGGAGTGATTCTCCTTATTACTGTTGTATCATACTAATTCTTTATTGTATGCTCTAGTATTGCAATTATACTTATTCTATTACTATTAATAAACCTTTTGACCTTTTTTTGTCCAGGGACATTGTTCAATCCCCTTATGTTCCATGTAGCAAGAATCATACTGGGATGAATAGGTTTTTATCACCTGCTCCTACTTCTCTACTACTTGCTTGTGCCTTCATTTGTTGCTTTGTTGTATGTTAGCTGCATTCAAATTTCTGCCAGAGCATTGAAACAATTTACCATGCTGATAGTTCCATTTTTCTAGCTTCCTTACTTTTAACCACTAATTTCCCAGTAGCTTTCTTCCATGCTTGTTTATGTTTGCTTGACTCTGCCTTGTTACCTTAAGCCTCATTGTAACCAGCTAGTTCCTTGTCTTTGTTTTCCTCTACATTCTATTGATTTCCTTTCTCATTCTGAATCACCTTGGCTACCACTCTTGTTTATGCTTCTGCTTCCTTGTGTTGTGTTTGATAATTTTCTACTCTTCTGCTCTACATTGATTTCTCACTTGCATACAAGTAGTATAGAATGCAGGAACCCAGTCATAAGTCACCTCTTGTACAAACACTTTCCTAATAGGATCTGTTACCTTAATTGTTTTAGGAAGTTCTTTAGTAACATCTAATTCAATTAGGACTAAGCATAGGATATTCGTTCTAATTGGGTTGTACTTGCATCTGCATATAATGGAACTCCTAACCTGCTACTAATTCTACTTAGTAACTTTGCTTCCCAACAGTTGAGAGTGTGGTTAGGGAATCTTACCCAAATAGGGATTATTTTTGGCACTTCCTTGTTAAAATCAAAATCAGCATTCCATACTTTCATTATAATTGGTTTGATGTTTAACATGTGAGGTGCAGAGCATATGAGGTTACTTTAGGACAGTTGAATTTTTCTTTCTTTATTTTATGCTCCTTTTTGCTTAGGTTTTGGATTAAAATTGTGTATAAATATTCTCGAAAGCTAACTTATTATGCTTATTTGTAGTGTTTGGTCAAAAAGAGATAAGGAAGTCACAACCAGCTCAAAAAAGGAGTGAAACCTGCACAAGTTCAAAAGCTATGTCAAAAGAGTATTGACAGCAAAGAAACAACCACAGACGCAGAGGGTCCACTACTGAGGCGGTCTTGACTTCACTCTTAGCAGTATCAAGGTTTAGAGAGCTGCAATTTTTGGCTTAACAAGCACTCTGCCTGGGGTGAAATTTTGCCGCAGTTGTAGCCTTAGCGTGGCTGCGGTGATTTTATCGCCCTCAGCGGAAGCCATATTCAGAGAACCAATAATTGAGCTAAAAGCTGAATACCGTGGTTTGCGCTTGGTTTTGTGCAGATGCGGTAGTCTTAGCGCTGCAGCAGTCCATTTTCCGCTGTCAGTGGAACCTCCGTAGGGGTATTTTTGTTCAAAAAATTTAGCTGTATATAAATAGTTCTTTTTTAGATTTTTAGGTCATTTGTTTTTTAGCTGAGCACGTGAACCGCCTCTTTTTTACCTTTTGAGTAATTTTCGAATCTCTTTAGCAATTAAACTTAGATTTGAATCTTGTAATTACATATTATGGCTTATATTTCATCTCAGTCTTCAATTTCTTCTTTGATTTTGGGTAGTTACATCCATTAGCTAGGGTTGTGGCTCAACCCTAGTATGGGTATTTAATGGGTCTTCAACTTTAGGGCATAGATATTTATGGGTAAATGATATTTGTCTTGATTTATGCTTAAAATATTAAATTGGTGGTTGCAAATACTGATTAGTCCCTTTTTGACTTAGGCACTTCTTGAGAAATAGAGATTAAGTTTAGGAAATTTAGGCCAACAAGGAATTGTGGTGCATTTAAGAGATTGATAGCCCAAATTAAAGGGTTAAACCTAGAGATAGTAACATATGACTTGAGCTAATTTTGCTTGCATTTTTTGAACACCCAAGTAGGCTTGAGAAAGCCAATTAAGGCAAAGTCACTCAAACTACCGAGAGGTATAGAGTGAGTAGTTATGTGCGATGGCTATATCATGATCCCAACTATGACAAGTTTGCCCTAAGTTGTAGATCCCATTAGATACTCACCTAGGTGCAAATCACTTCTCCTATGCCTTTAGATCTATTAAGAAAACCCTACAAAAATATCATATTAGCTTATTTTCTTGGGTCGTAATTATTAAAGTAGAATCGTAAGCAAAAAAAGAATGATTAGAAGTGCAATTAAGAACATTGCACATCGCTAGATTAGATTCCATCCAATTCCAAACATATCTTAGCTCTCTGTGGATTCGATCTCGACCTTTTGGGTAAAAGCTGTATTGATCGCTCTTACCACTCTATAGTGGTGTAGGGTTGGACACAATCAACGATCATGGGCAGGACTACTTCAGGAGAACATATTGGCTGTGAAAGGTATGAATCTAACCTACATACTCCCAGTGATGAAGGATGGTGAAGTAGTGGTGCAATTGATGGACATTGCAGAGGAAAACCTAAAGTGGACTCGAGCTGTTATACTCTATGTGGTGGGGAATGCTCCATCAATTGGAGCTATTGAAAGGTTCATAGCAAATAAGTGGGCTAATGTGAAGAAAACTACGGTGTTATTCTATAACGATGGTTACTTCATTATTCTGCTTAGTACTAATGAATAGAAGGAGAGTGAGATGATGAATGAACTTTATACAACCAATAGGTGGCCAATTATTTTGAGGCAGTGGTCGCAAAATTTTGATTTCAATGAAGAAGTGCTGAGAACTATCCCCTTGTGGATCAAGTTTCCAAATCTTCCACTTAATTTTTGGAGTATTCAAGCCCTAAGTAAAATTTGAAGTGAACTGGGAAAATCACTATATGTTGATGCTTGCACAATAATTGCAGAAATAATTTCATATGCCAGGGTCCTAATCGAGATGGATGTTACAAGGCCACTGTTAGAGAAGATCAAGTTGTATGATCCTAGAGGTAAGGTTATAGAGTAGATGGCTCATTATGATTGGAAGCCACGATATTGTCAAAGGTTTTGTCAATTAGGCCACATATATAAGGACCAAAAGAAGCAGAAACAGGATGGAATGATGCAAAAGAACGGGGAAGGAGTGCAAAAACAAGAGTGGAGGAATGCTAGAATACTTGAATCCCCATATATGTATCAAAGCTATCCAAAAGTTGAGCCATAATGGAGAGTAGATCGAGGTAAATCTGCTACAAAGAAGAGCGCATAAGTGATACGGGAGAAGGAAGTGGACATTGGTAATGCCTTCAAAGCATTAGTTCATACTGCGCAAAAGATAGTTCAACTATCTGAAGCCCAATGAGCTAAGGAGAAGCAGCACAAGAAGGCAAAGGAAGGAACTCTAGAACAAGCTATCGCATCATGATGAACTTTATAGCATGGAATGTAAGGGATTTCAATAAAGTGTACAAACAAAAAGAACTAAACAAATTTTTGCAAAACAAATAAAGTGGTGTTGTTAGCCACAATAGAGCATAGAGTGAAGAGAAGTAATGCTAATTCTATAATAAGGAAGGCCTTAAATAACTCAAAGGGGTGGACAATTACAATGAAGCTCCTGGAGGCAGAATATGGGTTGTATGGGATTCAACTCAGGTGGACTATACACGGATTAGAAGTCATTAACAATTTATAATGGGGAAGGTAATTATAATGCAGCAATGCACCAGTTTCTATCATTGTGTTGTTTATAGTAAGCACACAGTTCAAGAGAGGAAGAACCGATGGGAGGAGTTGCTGAGCTATATGCTTAATATAAGTAGTCGTTGTCTCATAATGGGTGATTTTAATACTTTCCCAACTAGTGAGGATAAGTTTAATGTAGTCCTATGAAAAATGTGGAGATAAGGGAGTTCAAACAATTCTTATTGGATGCTAAAATATATAAGTTGGAAATTGAGGGAAGACAATGTACATGGACTAATAACCATGTACATAGTAAGATTAATAGAATTCTAGTTAATGTTGAATGGATAAAAAAAAGGCCTAACATGGAGGGGATATCTATGAATGTTGGTTTGTCAGATCATTTTCCTTTAAGTGTGAGATTTGACACCAACAACCAAGCAGGTAGGAGTCAGTAAAACATGTTTGGAGAGCTAGAGAGGGTAGACCTGCAATGCTATCAGTGTGGAAAAAAAATTAAGAAGCTAAAAGAGGCCCTGAAACTAATGATAAGAAAGGTTTCAGTGGAATTGAAAATAAGATACAAGATTCTAGGGGGAGATTAGAAAATATACAAACTCAAATGAATATCCCAGGCCAAGATGATGAGCAAATTGCACTTGAAAGAACTACTAAATTAGAACTGGGAAAATGGTTGATGGGGGAGGAAAACATCATGAAACAAAAGTCTAGGATATAATGGCTTAACCTTGGGGATTCTAATACAGCTTTATAACACGATTGCATGAAAAACAGGCAAGCAAGGAACAATATTGACAGATTAATCAATAATACTGGGCAGATACTACAAAATCCAGCTGAGGTGGAGGCAGAAATCCTAAGCTTCTATAAGGGGCTGCTTGGTACTGCATCAACATAATTACCAATTATCAATATAGAGGTTATGCAGAATGGGCATATACCGAGTAAGAGGAAAAAATTACAGTTAATTAGACGTGTTAGCAGAGAAGAAGTGAAGCAAAGTATAATGGGGATTCTGTTTGTCAACAATAGCGAATGACTCTTCCTTATAGCCCAATTTCTCATCTAGCTGAATGGTGCCGAAGTCCAATACATGTGATAAGTTGGCATGATACTTTCAGAGCATCGATACATGGAAAACTAGATGAACTCCTGATAAATTGGGAGTAAAGCAAGCTCATAAGAAACCTCTCCAACTCGCTTCAACACCTCAAAAGGACCAATAAACCTTGGGCTCAACTTGCTCTTCTTCCCGAACCTCATAATACCCTTCATCGGTGAGACTTTCAAGAGAACCTTCTCACTAATCATGAATGATACATCACGCGCCTTCTGATCCTCGTAACTCTTCTGTTTGGATTGAGCTGTGCGAAGCCTCTCCTGAATCAACTTCACTTTATCCACCGCATCATGTACCAGACCTGTACCAAGTAACTTAGCATCACCAGGTTCGAACCACCCAATAGGAGAACGACAACGCCGACCATATAAATCCTCGTACTGGTCCATCTCTATGCTGGACTAATAGCTGTTGTTGTATGCAAACTTCGCTAAGGGCAGGAACATATCAGAATGACCTCCAAAGTCAATAATACATGCCCTAAGCATATCATCCATAATAGAAACCGTCCGCTCCGATTGGCCTTCGGTCTGCGTATGAAATGATGTACTGAGCTCCACGCGGGTCCCCAACCTACTCTGAACGGCTCTCCAAAAGTGAGATGTGAACTGAGGGCCCCTGTCTAATATGATCGAGACCGGTACACCATGCAACCAGATTATATCCCAAATATAAATCTGAGCATACCTCTCCGCTGTATAAGTAGTCGCCACTGGAATGAAGTGACCAGACTTGGTCAACCTGTCCACAATAACCCAAACTAAATCAACCTTTCGCAAGGTCTAAGGTAACCCAACTACGAAGTCCATGGTGACGCGCTCCCACTTCCACTCCAGAATAGGCATCTGTTGAAGTAGGCCACCTGGCCTCTGATGCTTATACTTGACCTACTGGAAATTTAAACATCCATCTACATACTCCACGATGTCCTTCTTCATCCTCCGCCACCAGTAATGCTGCCTTAAGTCACGATACATCTTCGTGGCACCTGGATGAATGGAGTACCTCGAACTGTGGACCTCCTCTAGAATCCTCCTCCTTAAGCCATCCACATTAGGAACACATACACGGCCCTGAAGCCATAACACACCATCCTTGCCAATAGTAACCTCCTTGCACCTCCCTGAAGTACCATCTCCCTGAGGGCTGCCAAATGCGGATCATCGAGCTGTCAGTCTCAATATTCCCCAATAATGAAGATTGAGAAACCACACATGCTAGAACTCGGCTGGGCTCCAAAATATCCAACCTCACAAGTCTGTTAGCCAAGGACTGAATGTCCAAAGCTAATGGTCTCTCCTCGGCATGCCAAACTACCCATACTCTCCGCCTTTCTACTCAAGGCATCTGCGACCACATTCGCCTTACCCGGATGATAAAGAATGGTAATATCATAATCCTTGAGTAACTCGAGTCACCTGCGCCGCCTCAAATTAAGGTCTCTCTACTTAAACAGGTGCTGCAAACTGCGGTGATCGGTGTAAACCTCACATGACACCCCATACAAATAATGCCTCCATATCTTAAGAGCATGGACAATCACCACCAACTTTAGGTCGTGCACTGGGTAGTTCTTATCATGAATCTTCAGCTAACTTTAAGCATAAGCAATAAATCGTCCCTATTGCATCAATACACATCCCAATACGATGCGAGAAGCGTCGCAATAGACATTATACATCCCTGAACTGGAAGGCAATACAAGAATCGATGTTGTAGTCAAAGCTGTCTTGAGCTTCTAAAAGCTCTCCTCGCACTCATCGGACCGACACAATGGGAACCTATCTGGGTCAATCTGGTCAAGGGTGAAGCAATAGATGAAAAGATCTGCACGAATCGCCACTAGTGGCCTGCTAACTCCAGGAAACTCTTAATCTCTATCACTGAAATAGGACGTGGCCAACTCTCAACTACCTCAATCTTCTTGGGATCCACTTTAATACCCTCTCCTGACCTAATGTGTCCCAAGAATACCACTGACTCTAGCCAGAACTCACACTTGGAGAACTTAGCGTATAGCCTCTGCTCTCGCAAGGTCTGAAGCACTACTATCAAATGTTGTTCGTGCTCCCCAAGACTACGTGAGTATATCAAGATGTTGTCAATGAAGAAAATAACAAAAGAATCAATAAAAGGCCTGAACACCCTATTCATCAAGTCCATAAACTCCACTGGAGCATTCGTCAACCCAAAGGACATCACCAAAAACTCATAGTGGCCATATCTAGTCCTGAATGCGGTCTTCAGAACGTCTGAATCCCGAATCTTCAGCTTATAATACCCTGACCTCAAGTCAATCTTTGAGAACACCCTAGCACCCTATAACTAGTCAAGTAAATCATCAATACGAGGCAACAAATACTTGATCTTGATGGTGACTTTATACAATTGGCGGTAATCAATGCACATCTACATAGTCTCATCCTTCTTCTTCACAAAAACCACTGGTGCACCCCAAGGCGATACACTTGGCCTGACAAACCCCTTTGCTAACAACTCCTCTAACTGATCCTTCAACTCCTTTAGCTCTTTCGGATCCATACAGTACGGGGGAATAGATATAGGGTGAGTGCCTGGAGCCAAATCAATACAGAAATTGATATCACGATCCGGAGGCATGCCACGAAGATCAGAAGGAAAAACATCAGTGAACTCTCGAACTACTGGCACTGAATAAATCCTCGGAGACTATGCAGTAGTGTCTCGAACATAAGATAAATAAGCCAAACACCCTTTCCCAACCATGCGCTAAGCCTTCAGGAAAGAAATAACCCTTCTATGCATATCAACCGTGGGATGCTTCCACTCCAATCTTGGCAATCCTGGCACCGGTAGCAAAATATCTTGGCATGAATATCAAGGATGGCGTGATATGGGGACAACCAATCCATGCCCAGGATGACCTCAAAATCAAGAATATCAAGCAACAGGAGGTTTGCTCTAGTCTCGTACCCACAAAAAGTAACCACACAAGACCGGTAGACCAGGTCCACAACCATATAATCGCCCACAAGAGTGGACACATGAATAGGAACACCCAAGAACGCACAAGAAGTAACCAGAAAATGAGCAAACAGAGAGGACACATATGAGTAAGCAGATCCTTGATCAAATAATACCGAAGCACCCCTACGGCTAACTGAAATAATACCTGTGATAACGACATCTGAGGCCAATGCATATGGCCTGGCTGGGAGATCATAGAATTTGGCTGAAGCGCCGATTGTCTGGCCTCCCCCCGATTGAGAAGCAGTTGGCTGACCTCTTCCCGCCTGGCTTCGCCTTTAGGACGACCTCTACCTATCTTTCCTCCACCTCTAGGTGGCTGGGTCGCTGGTGCTGGAGCCATAGGTTGATGTCCCTGCTGTATAACCTTGCCCCGAAACTTGGGGCAGTACCTCCTCATGTGACCTGGGTCTCCGCACTCAAAACAACATGGTGCGGCGATCTGTTGCCTAGATGGCTGACTCTGAAAATGGGAAGATCCACTAGAAGAAGCTTGAATAGCCGGCGGGCGGTATTTACTCTCCGACATAGCACTGAAATAAGAACCGAAAGAATCTGAGGACCTAAATACCTATTGGAAGAACCCTGAATGGCTGGTGGGTGATAAGAATTCTCTAGCATAACACTGAAATAAGAGAGCGATGGAGCACCCCGAGCAGGTGGTGGTGCTGAAAGTGGGGGCCTGCTAGGCTGACCCCTCCCTGGGTGACCCCTACCCCTAGGTGGGGCGTTTGTGAACTCTCCGGATAATCTGGCCCTCTTCTCCTGCTACATCTTCTCAAAACCCCTCTAACTGTAACCCTCGATCCTACGAGCAATCTCAAGTGTAAGCTGATAACCTGCACCCATCTCCACCTCTCGAGCGATACTGTTCGGGATAGTGGTATGCAACCCTGCTACAAATCGTCACACCCTCTCTGCCTCTGTTGGGAGTATCATATGTGCATGGTGAGACAACGCAGAGAATCTCGCCTCATAATCGGTCACTGACATTTGACCCTGCTCTAGATGCTCGAACTAATGATGCAACACTTCCCTCTTAGAGGGTAGAATGCATCGATCAAGAAATAACTAGGTGAACTATCCCCAAGTGAGGGGAGGAGAGCCTGCTGGTCTGCTAAGAGCATAAGACTTCCACCATCTGCGGGCCCTACCCTTCAACTGGAAAGTGGTGAAGTAAACCCATGCGACTAATATCCTCATATTGTGTAGTCTGTCCCGGGCACCTCTCAATAAAGTCCTGGGCATTCTCATGACGTTCACCCCCAAAGACCGGGGGGGGGGGAGTCTAGTCCATCTGTCTAGCAACTTCTGCAGATCACCATCCACAACTAGTCTTGCCTAGGGTGCCACTGCAGCAACTGGCTGAACCCCATCTGCGGGTAGTGCACCCGGAGTCTGATAAACTGCGGCTGTATGGCTTGGAGCCTGAGCAGTAGGGGTCTGTGATCCCCATACTATCTGTGAGGTAGCTGGATCGATTGGAAATAAACTAGCCTGCGTCATAGTATCCATGAACTGAAGCATGCGGCCCATAACCTCCTAAAATCCCGATGCAGTCATTAAGTCTGCGGGGGTAGGCTCCACTGCAGGTATCTCGCCCTACTCCTCAATAATAGGGTCCACTGGTGGTATGACTGGAATGGCTCTGGGGCGCCCTCGTCCCCTACCACGGTCCCGTGCCCTCCCATAAACTCTACCTCGGCCTCTAGTAACAAGGGGAGCAGCTCCTCCCAGGTCCGGAAAGTCAGCCGTACGAGTCCTCACCATCTGTGAGAGAATCGAAATGCAAATTTAGCACACTAACCACTGCACGATAGGACGTAAATAAAGAGTAGTCTTTCCTAATACCCTATAGCCTCTCGAAGATAAATATAGACGTCTCTGTATCAATCTACAAGACTCTATTAGGTTTGCCCGTAACTTGTGAGACCTACGTGAATCTAGTGCTCTAATACGATGTTGTCACGACCCATTTCTATAATAGGTCATGATGGTGTCCAACAACCTAGTCGGGCAAGACAAGTGCGAAATATTACTACAATTCATATATAATCACTCAAATTTAAGTGAAATATCCATTCAACTAGGGTTTAGAACGAAAAGAGATAATATGGTATGAAATAAAATGTACAACCCCAAAAGCAAGTCTACCAATGCCTCTGTGTGCCAAGACCTGGTGTCACAATGTACGGGCATCTAGTAGAATATAAAACATCTCTACCCTACTATCTGAAATAAGGGAAAGACAACAAAATACAAAAGAAGACTCCATCCGGCCGCTGAGCGATGTAAGAAGGGAAACAGCTCACCGTATAAGTCTCTACAACCACTCACTGGCGCGCACCCGATCGATATCCAGATGAATTAGCCTCAAACCATGTACATTTAAGTACAGAAGCGTAGCATGAGTACATAAACAATATTTACCCAGTGATATCCCGCCTAATCTCGAAGAGATATAGACTGGAGGTTGACTTGATACCCACTGGGTCAAGATAATATCATAATGATGATGTACAATTTTACAATGGAAGTCATAATCATACTTCTTTTATCATTTCCCTCCTTTTACATACTTAGCAATAATTCATGCTTATGTATATATATATATATATATATATATATCATGTGCAACAATGATGAGGTTGACGGCCCGCTCCAACAGAATATAAATTGTGCACTGTCGAGGGTCGAACGACCCGTACCATAGATGCATCTATTTCACCGAGGCAATCGGCCCGATCCACAAATATCAAAACAATATCAAGAATGCACACAAAGGCATCATTTATATACAAGGAAATTCCTTCCAAGTTCAACAATTTTCATATGTTCATTTTTCATTCTCCTCTAGTCTCTAGCATGTCATAAAAGATCATTTAGATAATTCAATCAATAGAAATCTTAATTTAGGCATGATGTGGGTCCTAAACTACCCCAACAATTAATATCATAGTAGCTACGCACAGACTCTCGTCACCTAGTACGTACGTAACCCCCGTATTTAATAGCAATTTATTATTTATTGGTACTAAAGGGGACAATTACCCCTCATGAGGTTAGAAAATGAGTCTCACCTCGCTCTGAAGCGCACTTCCAAATAACAAGAACACGCCCGAAACCTCAAAGCGAAGCCGAAAGCGCGCAGACTAATTAAAAAATGTCGGAACTAGTCAATAAGGGCTTACAAGTTTGAATCCCAACTATTCAAGTGATTTTCCAACCTTTCCCGCAAGTTTCCTAAATTCCGACCCTGCGCCCATGCGCCCGGATCCCGAGATTTTTCGAAGAAAGTTATTCTCTATCACTTAAGGATCACAAATATATGATTTCTACTTCATTACATAGTCATTTACGTGGTTAAATCTCAATTTTGTTTAAACCCGAGGTTTAGCTCTAGCGCTTTGATTTTACCATATTTCTAGTGTTTAATCTACTTATTATATAAGTACTTAAGCTAAAAATATTGAGGAATTACTTACCTTGCCAAATTATGTGGAAACCCTCCCTTGGAAGCTCCCAATTCGCCCAAGTGCAGAGTAAAAATGAGAGAAAATGAGTTTGGGTTCGTATTTAATGAAACCATTCTGCCCAACTATTTCCGCTTCTACGGAATCCACCTCTTCGGAAAAATAGCCAATTTTGCTGTTCGGGAAAAACTGGGCGAAACCACTTCTGCAGTCAGCCGGTCGCAAAGACGGGACCGTTTCTACGGTTTCCTCTACCTGACCCCTTTCCTCTTCTGCGCCCATTGGACCGCTTCTGCGGTCCAGCTTTTGCGATCCCGCTACTGCGATCCCGCTTCTGCTGTCCAAGAACCACATAAGCGGTTATGACAGAAGCAGCAGGTTTAGTTTTCTCCTAGTTTTAACTTCGCTCGAACCTCGACCATTTGACGCTCGAGGCTCCCGAGCCCCCCCTGTACATGCCGTCAAGTCTGAAATTACGGGGTGGACCTAGTCGAACCCTCAAAACACCTAAAACAACACTAAATCAAGGAATTGAACCCCAAAACCAATTGACTCAATTCATTGAACTTCAAGTTCTTAATTTCCTTTGAAAGAGTCAAAACGCCCTTAAACTGCTCGGATTGATACCAAATTTTGCTGGTAGGTCTTAACTGATATTTCGGACTTGTACCAAGTTTCAGAACCGGAATCCGAACCCGATACCTATGATTTTAATGAATATTTAGATTCTTTAATTCCTTAAAACTTCGATTTAACAATTTTATATAAAAATTCATTACTTGGGCTAGCAACCTCGGAATTCGATTCCAAGCATACGCCCAGGTCTCTTATTTTTCTACAGATCTCCCGGGACCGTCAAATTATGAATCCAGGTCCGTTTCCTAAGAAAGTTGACCGAAGTCAAACTTTGGCCTTTTAAGGAATCTATAAGGAAATAATTGTTCTTATTTTCACTCAAAACTCTTCTTACTTCTGAATTAATCACCCTCGCAAGTCATAATTAAGCTAAGAAAAGCATGAAAAATTTTATTTAAGAAAACGAGATTCTAAAAAGTAAAACGATCAGTCGGATCGTTACAAATATAGTATCAATTGCTAGATATTTTTGCATAGAAATGAGGTATTTGATGAGTTAAAAGATAAACTTTCCGCGTATCGTCTTAGTGTTGTCAATGTTAGTAGGAGACTAAAGTATATGGCGACAATAAGTCTTTTACTTTTATTTTGTTGAAGTTTACTTTAGTTAGCATTTCTTTTGTAAATAAGTTAAATTCTTGCTAATTGATCATAAATTGCCAACAAGATGGACATTCTAATCATAGCCTATTAGAACAATTCCACTACATAACCTTTCCAACGAATGTAGTAACTGTTATAATAAATGTTGCATGTTTGAGCATGTAGAGTAACTTGGTTAGGCATATAAAATAACTTAATAAGGTTTGTCTTCTTTATTTGCATGCATATATATATATATATATATATATATATATATATATATATATATATATATATATATATATATATATATATATATATATATATATATATATATATATATATATATATATATATATATATATATATATATATACCCACTAAAAAATAACACCTCATTGTATCATGTTTCTCATTTTTTCCTTTTCACTCACGCTTCACTCCCCCACTTTCCTCCACTCATTTTTCCATACCCCACTTATAAATCTTTTGCACAAGACTAGAAAACTACTTATTCGACTTTATAAATAAAGGGGAAGGAACTCACGGAGAAGGAGAAAAAATCACGCACACATGCAGATACATAAGAAAAGAAACAACAACTACCCCATCATTAATCCGTAAACGAAAAATCAAAAAAAAAATCCCATTTTTTCTAGCTTATTGATCTCACGTCAAAGATAATTTTCCTTAGTCTAAGTTTGAATTGGAAAAAGGCACGTGAAGCAGAAATGGGTTTTAGTTTGAGATCGATTTGAGGTTGAAAAGTCGAGGTCTGCGGTTCAAGAGTTTGAGATTCCGATTCGCAATTTTTGCGTTTCAGTATGACGATTGTTGCTTTGTTATCCCGATTGAATTGCAAATTTTTCAGTTTTATCCATCTATACAAAGGTCTTCTTCTCTTTATTTTATTATTTTAATTGTTACTTTAATGGGTCTAACTAAAAGCTTTTAACTGTTTCTTTGCATAAATCTTCTGAAATGTATGTTGAGTGTTTGGTTTGCTTGCTAAATTATAAATCATAAATAATAATAATAAAAAATAATAATAATAATATGATTCTCACCATATTCTTCATATATATATATATATATATATATATATATATATATATATATATATATATATATATCTGATATTCTGTTTATGCATATTAAAACTTAAGTGGACTTTAGGTAATAATATCTTTTTGTTCTCTTTTGTACAAATAAAGAAAAGCATACTGATGCTAATTGTCATATCTTCATTTTACAAAGAAAATACTATCATTGAAGCTCTTCAGTTACATAATTGAAGAAAAGAGAGATACGTCTGTAAACTATTTGGTAGTTTGTTTCTATGTTAAATTGCTTTGCTGTTTTCTTTATGTTATGATACTACTGTTTAGGACCTGTTTTCTTTGTGTTAGTATAGATTTTGGACCGTACTAACAGTTAAGATTTAATTGGACCATATATTTCTTGGCTAAAATGGAAAGAACATTAGTTTGACAATCAAATTTGTAATTTGGGCTTTAGATATTTAGTGAGCAATTGACTTGAACTCAGCAGCCTAAAGTTTTGAAATTTGTAAGCGTGGTCCATCATTCTTTAATAAATAACGCCAACCTGTGTCAAAATCACTGCTATTCTTCAGGCATGTATTAACAAATCTATTATTGTGATTATGTATACTTTCACGTGACATAAATATGATTTTCAAATTTAAAACCAAGGTATGCGTTCGCACAACTATGGCAAAATAATCTAACTAATAATAAATTATAAAAATAAATGACTTGAATCAGAAAGAGACAAAATAATTGAAATACTCTAACAATGTTAGAAAAGCTTTCCACGTACTTTGAATATTAGTCCATGTGTTCATACCCAAACCTTTGATTGATACGTTTAAATAATAAAAGGATCATGTACGCATTACCGTGTCTCGATGCCTTTAAATTTAAAATAATTATATTTTAGCCATGTTTACATTCCGTACCTTGGTTTAATATCTACCTTCAAAGAAATACCCTGTGTGCGTACCGCATCTTGGTCAAAATAATTAATAAAAATATAAAGATTGAGTAAAGTGGTAATAGACAGGCCATAACGAATAAAATACAAGAATAGTCAAAAATTGATTTAACCCTTACATTAGTCAATAAAAAGCGACCATGTTAGAACTACGAGACTCGAGGGGCACCTTACACCTTCTTATCGGTCAACAGAATTTCTTACTCAGACTTCTGTTTCATAGACCATAATATAGCAATTCTTCTGGATTGCTGGCATTTCTTCTCAATAGTACAGCCCAATGAGGCAGTCTGGTGGGATCGCTTGCATTGGAAGGTTGAATATTATAGTTCAACAACTATCTTATGATTGAAATATTGACATAAATGTGGTCACTCTGTATTTTGTATCGATCACTTTTGTAACCATTAGATAGAAGAACTAGATTACCTATGTTACTTAGCTATATTTCGTTACAATGACCGTTGCTTTATACAAAGATTGTGCACAAAACTTTCATAACTAATGTCAACTAAGTTTTCTTTTCTTCTTAATATAAGATGATTTACCACCTGTTATTTCATCTTTGGTAATCTTTGTTCATAGGGAATGTCATGAGGAGTGCAAACAAGTTGTATAATTATTCATTTTTGTAGCACCAAGATTCGCCGATGCGTCAAAGTTACGCCAACTAAGAAGTGTAGTTACCGAGAGATTTGGAATTTCCTTTGAATGTTATGTCAATAAGGAGGCACCAACTCATATTTTCACTATCATAATATATTTTTACTGGATTGACGGTTCAAGTCTCACTCTTGTCTATTTATTTGCAATTCTATTAAAGTAATTTATTTGCGTCATGTTTTTACTATTCTAATTAGACCAAGGTGATGAAAATCTTATGTTATAGACTGGATTATTTTTATTGCAATCACTAAATTAAATGCGCAATATATATATGTTTTTACTATCTTTTTTCGGTAAATATTTTTCTTTTAACCGATTCGCACATTGCGCGGGTACGTATACTAGCTAGATTAAAAGAAGAAAAATAAAAGAAAGGGATTGAAAATTGAAGAAAACTCAGATTGAGCCTAAAATCCAATTGAAAGTCAGGCCCAAATCCCTTAGAATGACCCAGTCCGGTCCGTCTCCTCAGAGGTGTCCGAACGGCGCCGTTTCTTCACAATTGAGCGGGGCCGTTGATCTCAATTGGATAAAAACGGCGAGGATTATGTCTCTCAGACCCGTTCCCCATACCCGGTCACCGACCCCCTGTTTTGATCGAACGACGTCGTTCTATCTTGTTAAAATGATCCAAGCCGTTGGTAATAATTGATCCAACAGCCAGGATTCCCACATCCACGCCCGTATATAATCCTAAGATCACTACCCAGCCCCTCCTAGCCATTACCCATGTCGTCTCTAACCTCAGAGACCAACCAAACCCCTCCTGTGAAACCCTAGCCGCCATCAAACCCTAGCCGCCATCAAACCCTCTCACCTGAAACCCGGCGGCAACAACGCCGCCGGCCGCCAAACTTGCACCCCTGAACCACCCTAATCCCCTCTCTCCAAATCCACGCTCCACTAACCTCGAATCATCCTCGACCTCTTCGAATCTTCAATCGAAGAACGACTGGAAAACATGACCTCTCGGATGACCACCATCTTCACACCATCGAACCCCAAGACCCCCTCACTCCACTCCCGGGTTCAGTTTCCTTCGAATCAAACAGATTCGTCTCGAATCTTGATTTTAGTTCAAGAACCCTAGCCGAAGCTTTGAATCAGTTTCCTTTTCTAAAACAATAGAAACCTTCAGAAAAATAGGAAGCATCTACTGTTCCATTGAGTTCTAATTACTGAGTAGTACCTTCTGGTTCAGCAGTTGTCTATTGGTTTGTTTGGGATTCACGGGTTGGTTTATAAGTGATTCTGGTTCATTTGAGTGGTGGCGTTTGATTTCAAAACAGTTCTGATCTATACTTATTTCTGGTTGAAGTTGTGGCATAATTTTGGGCCATTTTAATTCAAACTGTTGATGTTATCTTGCTGCCTGCTGTTGCTCTTGCTGATTCTTCCTTCTCTCCGTTCCTTGTAATTTTCCAGGTACACATTCCGAAATTTATGTAGATTCCTCACCGGAAGTGAAATGAAGTTGCAATTTCATTGTGCTGCCGATAATTCTGTCTCTGCTTTAGTTTTAAAGTAGTTTTGTTTTCATTTGCAGTTAGCCTATTTCTGAAACCATGGACTGCATGATTAGATCTCAATTAGCTTTGATTATAGGCATTTGAAACTATGGAAAAATGTATAGTCTGGACTGCTTAGAATTGATTCTATTGGAAATTAGTTGAGCATTTCGATTATCTATATGCCATGAGAATGTTAGTTTGTTTCCAGTAGGTGATATAATATGATCGTTTTGTAGAAAAAAAAAATCAAGGAAAATAACTGGAATAGACATTTGATTCTGTTTTAAAAATTGGAAGTGTAAAATATTAGGAGCAGATAGCATAAAATATTAAATGGAATAATATGATTTAAATTGTGGTAAAAGATAATATTAAAGTTCATATTGTTACACTCGTTGACGAATTTTTTTTTTTTTTTTTTTTTTTTTTTTGCAAAAAACTAGTCTATAGGAACTGACTTTCAAAGTGAGATCGAAGTGGAGTTTATTTCGTTGAATTTTCCTTTCGGCGCTGCCAACAGCTATAAATAATTAGTTCCAATGGTTTATTCACCTAACAACATGGGTTCAAGTAAGTTATAAGATAATTAGTTACTTTGAAAATATTACTTGTCAATTACGCATTTTATTTTTAGTTTCAATTTCAGTAATATTCCTTTTTTTGTTACGACGGTCTTAAGCTAGTAACTAATAAATGACGGCCTTTTCTAAAGGATGTAATTAATTAGGACTCCTCTTTATTTTTAGAGACGAACTTAATTAGAAAAATGTAGTCACTCTAGGATTACCCTTTAAATAAAATGAGGCGTGCCTCGCGAAATAAAATGCATAAACTGCGGGGCCCTCAATAGAGGTTTATAGCTAACATTTAGATCTCGGGAGGGGCCGTTTAGCGAATTTCAGTGCCTTTTCCCAAAATAATAGCGCGTTAGACTCTTTAGGCGCGATTTTAATAAATATTACCTCCCTAAAATCGGGTACACATTTATGTGACCCAAATCTAAATCCCAACGAAGTCGAGATGTGTTGAAATACACGGATGCATTGATTGCGACATGGTTCGAGGCATTTACGACGTTGCAGTTCTATTAAAAAATCATCATAAAAGCGGTTTGAGTTTAATAAAAGCACAGAAGTTACAACATGTATTAAAATTAGATATTTAGCCATTACACAACGATTTAAGCGACCGTGCTAGAACCACGGGATTCGGGGGTGCCTAACACCTTCCATCGGGTCAACAGAATTGGGATTCTAAATAAACCGGTGACTTGGGACACGGAACCTTTCCCAAGTGGCAGACTCTGAAATAAATAAATCATTTCGGTTTAGATATTGTCACTTAAATTGGAAAAACTCTCTTATACATCTATCCCTCGGAGTAGGTGCTCCAAAAGGAGGTGTGACAAAAGGCAGCGGCCCAAAAGGTCTATGCGTTCGCGAAGACTGCTCCCCACTGTCCTTCGTGTTCGCGAGGCAGTGCTCACGTTCGCGTAGAAGTGCGGTTGCCCCCCCCCCCCCCCCCCAAAGTCCATTACGTGTTCGCGAAGGGTAATGCCCTAACGCTCCGCATTCACGACCAAGCTTTCGCGTTCACGAAGAGGAAAATACCATGTCCTTCATTTCACATTTCGCGTTCGCAAGAGTACCTCCACGAACGTGATGAAGGACACACCAGATATCAGCTGAAGCCAAAAAACAAGATTTTCCAAGCTTTAAAATACCCTGTAGCCTATCCGAAACTCACCCGAGCCCTCGGGGCTCCAAACCAAACATGCACATAAGTCTTAAAGCATCATACGAACTTGCTCGCGTGATCAAATCGCCAAAATAACACCTATAACTACGAATTTAGCACCAAATTGAATAAAATTTTCAAGATAGTTTTAAAACCTCTATTTTCACAATCGGGCATCCGAATCACATCAAATCAATTCCGTTTCTCACCAAATTTCACAGAAAAGTCTTAAATATCATAATGAACCTGCACCGAGTTCCGGAATCAAAATGCGGACCTGATACCAACAAGATTAAACATTAACTTTAAAACTAGTAGATTTTCAGTCTTTTAATTTTCAACAAAAATTCATATCTCGAGGTAGTTACCTCGGAATTCGATTATGGGAATACATCCAAGTACCATATTTCGATGGAGATCCACCGGGACTTTCAAAATATTAGCCTGGATCCATTTACCAAAAATATTGACCAAAGTTAACTCAAATGAGGGTTTTAAGCAAAATTTCTTGTTTTTATCAACTTTCTCCCGGAAACATGCTCGGACTGCGGCTTTAAAGGTCTCAAAACACCAAATCGAGTTCTGAAATATAAGATGACCTTTTGGGTCATCACATCAGTTTTCTTCTATTCAACTTGTGCGTGAGTGTAGGAGATCATTTTCTCATTTTAACTCTTCATTATTAACAATTTATGTACATTATGTATGTTAACTCGCGGGGTTTTTGCTTGCTATGAAACCCAAAGTCATGGCTCTTTTAACTAAATTAATTTCTCGATGCGTGTGTTTTTAGATGTATACTAAATAATTTTATAAAATAATATCAATATTATTAAAATAAAGTTTTCAGCGAAATAATCATACAAGAAAAAAGTAAAGTGCAAGTTTATGTGAATGATCAATGTGGATCGTTGTATGATGATCTTTCCGTTGTGGTCAAGAAAATTTACTATCATCTGAATCTACGAACATGGACAATCAATGTGATACCGGAGTATCTAGTCACTTACACTTCAACGTACATTTGTTTTCTTTTATGTGTGTGTATGTATATACAATTTATATTGTTAAATATATATAGATTGTAAATAATAATAATTTATAAGTGGTTGACCATTTTGGCCACTAATAGTGACCAAAATGGATCGGTAAGATAATATGCAAGTCTGACCCGGTCTTGATCAATTTCTGTCCACTTGATAACATTCAGCTAAAGTCTCCTTGTTTTCTTTGGATTTTCAGTTGAGATCGAAACATGTCTGTCGATCACAGTACTGCTGACCCTTTTCTGATGAGAAGTCAGAAAAAGATTGAAGTGAGTCTTGGAAAAACAACCAAATCATCAGCGGCCATTATGAATGAGCTATGGTTATTGGCTATATTGTTTCGCTTGGAGGAATCTTCATACGTGGTAGGGCAGATCAAACAATTTTTGAGATATTTTGAAAGTCTGGTCTGCTCTGACTATAGGGCTATGGGCATTGATTTGCTTGAAAGGATTAATAATTTCAAGGAGCATGACATGGTAGCTGCATATGAATATCCAGGAACTATAAAAGCAGCTGGAACTACTCCTCTGGGTTACAAACTCGTCGTGGAATACATAGACAACGTTGTAGAGAGACTATTCAGCAAAGGACATGCTAAGATAACGATAGAGATGATAGACGGTCATCTGGTCGTAGACGAGTTGAGAAGAATCAAGAAGTTTATCGTGTTTCTGGGAAAGATATGCAGTTCAGAAGGCCAAAGCTGGTGGCAAAATTTTCTGTATCATGTTGAATATGTGAGTACCCTAGCAGCCGAATGAACTGAGTAAACTTCACGAGGATGAATTAGCTGATAGACTGCGAAGAACTTTATTGACAAAGAGATGCCTTTTAATTATTGATGATGTTTGGGACCTAAAGGCATGGGATGATTTGAATCTGTGCTTTCGCGGGTCAAGAAATGGTAGCAGAATCATTCTGACCACCAGACTTAAGAAGGTTGCTATATACTCTAGTCTAGACCACTTTCAGCTGAACCCCATTGCTTACGTCCACTGAGCGAGCATGAACGTTGGTTGCTATTGCAGAAAAAGGTATTTAGGAAACAAATCTGCCCACAAGAGCTGAAGAAATTTGGGTAGAGAATAGCAAGAAAGTGCAATGGGCTACAACTTTCCATAGTTCTGGTGGCTGGTCTTCTCTCTAAGATGGATATGACAGAAAGATATTGGACGCGGATGGAGTTAAGTTTTGGTGAACGAATCCAGGATGGTGCCAAGGTTTTAGTGAAATTAAGTTACAATGATTTGCATGACAAACTGAAACCATGTTTATTATATTTTGGAGCATTTTTAGAGGACAGGGAGATTTCAGTCTCAAAATTAACAAGCTTATGGATTGCCGAGGCGTTCATACAAAATGATGATAACAGCGACAAGTGTTTGGAGGATATTGCAGAAGATTACTTGAAGGATCTTATTCAGAGAAATCTCGTCATGGTAGCTAAAATGAGATGGATTGGGAAGATCAAAGCATGTCGTATTCATGATCTATTGCTCGATTTTTGCAAGCAAAAAGCTCAACATGATAATTTCCTGTTGTGGCCCAAAAGGCATACTCCACTTATCATCTCCATCTCTATAATGTTGGTATGTGACACTCTTTTCTTTTTAGTCAGTCCCAAACACGTTTCTATATTTAGTAACAGTAATTTTTTCCTTTTTTACCTTTAATATTTATAGTTTGTTTTATACCACAGTTTCAAAAATCCTAGTACTGTATTTCTTACCATGCCCAGTCAAACACCTTCACAAAAATTAGGATATACAATATGTTTCTCTAAGTGTTGATTGGTTCATACTAATCAACAGCCTCTTGAAGAATTGCAAGTTAAGGCTGCGTACAATAGACCTTTGTGGTTCGGCCCTTCTCCAAATCCTGCACATAGCGGGAGCTTAGTGCATCGGGCTGCCCTTAGTTCATACTAATACTTTTCCTCTTGTTTTATCCCAGAGATCAAGATGCCAATCCTCGGCATTTTTATTCTGAAAAGCCTCTGCATCATCGCTTATCATTTTGTACTTACCAAGACGACCTTGCTTGGTGGAGACCATCATGCTCGCACGCTCGTTCCATATTATTCAGGGAGGTTAGTGATAATACCTGTTCTTCAATGGGAGATGCATCTGTCATCTTTGGCAACTTCAAATTTCTGAGGGTGTTGGATTTGGAGTTTGTCGTCGTGGAATCTTTTCCCACTGGACTTGAATATCTGAGGTATCTTGCTGTTGAAACTTGTGAGTATTCTATCCCAGAATCTATACTTCTCTTTCGGAATCTTCAGACGTTAATCGTCAAAGGAACTTGGGTAAAAAAAACATTGTCAATGCCAGCTACTTTTTGGAGCCGGTGTACATTGAGACATGTTAGCATTACCCCTGGAGCTTTGTTTAATTTGCATGATATGCAACGATTATACATCGAAAGGAAACTGGAAAATTTGGCAACACCTCAGTGTATGTTTCCTCAGCAGAAACAATAGAGAAAGTAGTCAGCAAAGCGCCCCACATTCGAAAGTTGAAATGCATACTTTCGGATGAAAATCAGTTCCCTATAATATTAGACACATTATCTCAACTTGAAATGCTGAAATTGGTTTTCATGAGCAATGTTCCAGCTGTGGGCCTTCAAAATTAAACTTTCCGACGAATCTCAAGTAAATAGACATTATGCAAATTTCCTCTGCAACCTGATGAAATTTCAGTCATTGCCAACCTTGTCAAACTTGAGGTACTTAAACTCAAACGAGTTAGTTTCGAAAGCGATGAATGAGAAGTGAGCGATGATGAGTTCCCTAAGCTCAAGTTGTTGAAACTAGAAAATCTGAAACTCTCAACATGGACAGTGTCTGACGACGCCTTTTGTTGCCTTGAGAAACTGGTTTTGCATAGATGTTCAGATCTCGAAGAAATCCCTTCTGGTTTTGAGGACACGGATTATTTGCAATACATTGAGGTAAAATCATGCAGTGAATCTCTTGCCGATTCAGCCAAGAATATTAGTGAAGCACGAGTTGACAATGGACACAAATGTGACTTTGAGGTCTTTAATTAGGCATTGGAATAATCAGGTTGCAAGCGGGTAGCAGGTACAATCTTAAGCAAATACTGGTAGTTATATCACTCATTCATACTCCCTTGATTATATTTCTTTACTTATGCATATATATGTGTGTATATATATACGTGTGTGTGTGCATATATATATATATATATATATATATATATATATATATATATATATATATAAATAAGGCTACGTACTATAGACCCTTCTGGTCCGGCCCTTCCCGAGACTCCGCACATAGCGGGAGCATAGTGCACCTGGTTGCCCTAGAAAATATTTTCGTAGTATTATCACTTTTAGCCCGCGCCAGAAATTATTTACATTTGGTATGATCATATCTCTATATGCATCATCTATCTATGTAATTTAGTTAATGAAATCAATTAATCTTTATTCGATAATGACGATCATATAAATATTGATCTAACCGGATTACATCATCTTTCGCGGTTTCATTGATCAAAGAGTTGATAGCAAGGATCGGTCTCGGTGTGGATGGCTCTCTTCACCAGGTAAATCTCAGATCCGATCTTTGACATGTAAATAAATTTTAAACACGAAAAGATCTGCTTAGGATTGTTATTGTCTTTTGCTGCGTGTTACGAACACCTATACGCAATCCAACATATATAATGTTCACCTTTTTAATGCTTGGATTGTTATGAGGTTGTTGTTAATTTGTATCTCATATGATTTTGTGGTGTGCATAGTTTATATCAATTTATCTACAATTTTGTGCACTTGTTCTTTGTATTTCCTATAGGTTTATGTAATTTTCACAATATATGCTTCTTCTATTAATTTGTAAAAATATAAATTTTAAATGTTCACGAAATTGTGTTCCATCATGTTGGTGTGTGAAGTATGGCAAAAGATTGAAAGGCTATTAAATATTCTTAATAGCGTGAGGCTATTTTTCACAAGTTTATGTAATTCAGATACTTGTGACAATTAGGGCGTGTTTGGTATGAAGTAGTATATTTTCTTGAAAAATAAGTGATTTTCTTACTTATTTTCTGATGTTTGATTAGGCAATAAGAAATATTTTTTGAAAAATATATAATTTAAGCAAATACTATGAGAAACATAATAGGTTAAGACGGGAGAGGATGGTAAGTCGGGGTCTAGGGACCGAAGTGGGGAAGGCAAGGGGTGGGGGTGGGGTGAGGGTTGGGGGTGGCCGGGTAGGGGTGGGTCAGGGGCGGCTCAATCTCATATGGGACCTAAGACCAAAGTATAAAATGGGGCCTAAGGCCAAAGTTTGTATCTTCGTCGGATTTCTCATAAACCTCCTTAAATTTGGAATTTGTTATCATCTGATTCAAAGTTAGTGACTTGTTCATCGACAAAATATTTTCCTACATTTTGCGATTTAGTTTTTTCATTATTTGTCAAAAATTCTCAAGAGCTCCTCTATGAGATTTTATCAAAATTTTTGACTTTTATTTTTTTATTTGGATTTTTGAATATCCGGATGCATATTTTCTTGTAGAAATGTTTATGCTCTAATTTTAAACAGCATGTACACAGTATAATTAAGAAATAAGATCAAATCCCCTGCAGTAACTGGAGTATCCAGTTCTCCCACAACTCAAATTCTCTAGTTTTTTTGGGTGTAAACTCATCCACTAATGAAACAATTAAATTTTTGGGCCCCATGTTTCACATATGGTAGGTCTACGTACACACTACCTTCTCCAGACCTCATTTGTGAGATTACACTGGGTTTGTTATTATTGTTGAATGTAATAACCAATTGCTAGTACAACAACAAGAAGCATCCATACCAATCCTAGGCGGCAAGGGTTGCCGACGACTGGGCCTCAGTAGCAGCATTTATCCCTTTTAAAAAAGGGTAGCTCGGTGCACTAAGCTCCCGCTATGCGCGGGGTCCGAAGAAGGGCCGGACCATAAGGATATCCATCCCTTTAGAAAGAAAACAATAATGAAACCCCATAAAATCAGTCGGTTACAAACATTTCATAGGACTTACTAGAAGCCCTGGCAACAGAAGATCTAAGCAAGCAAAATACACAAAGCTAGGCTAATTTGAGATGAACTGTCTGAATTATAGTACCAAGAAGGAGTCTGTTGTCAAATGGAGCCCATTGAATATCTCAGTTTAAGTTGGAGGAATCAAGGGCAAGACTTGCACACCACTATACTCTCTCTGTTACAAAACTCTCTGCTTTCAAAGCCAGTTACATAAACCTGAGTCTGAATGATTCTCCTCCCAATCTTGAACACAGGTATACTATTAAATCCAACCTTTGGCCTCATCTTGCTCAAAAGGAATTGACTTTCCTTGTAGGATTCATACTCAAAAGACTCAACCGCATTACATAAGCATACTCGATTAATTTTTACCCTGTTTGTGCAGTATAATTATTTACGCTATTTCTACTGGAGTTAATAATGCTCTTTTATTTTTTTTGTTTTTGTTTTTCCTTTCCTTCACTGAGCCGAGGGTCGATTGGAAACAGACTCTCTGCCATTTCGGATAGGGGTAAGGCTCGTCTACATATTACCTCTCCAGATCCCACTTTGTGGGACTATACTGGGCAGTTATTGTTGTTGTTGTTGGTATCAACCATTCAGTTGAACCCCCTTCCCTCTACTTAGTTCCGCCACTTCACGGGAGGACAATCAAATGTACAATAGTATTATACATTTCCAGCCAGTTAGATAAAGATGAAGAAATTACTCACGATTAGCGTAGTTGACATTAATCTTATAGGAGCATGCAATTAATACATTAGAGTAACAAGAAAAGAAATTACACATGAAATTGCAGTAAACAGGGAATACTGACCAAATGATTTACTGAAGGGTCAATGTTCAAAGCCCGATCAATTACGACAAGATCAACCTTCAATAAAAGCTATATACCTGGAAGGAGGCAGCAATATCTGCACGAGCCTATCTCTCTACATCAGAAGCTAAAGCAAGGGAGATTTCAGCATTGCTGCATACAACTACAAAATGTAAATAGCTAGGAAGACGAGGACAATGACGACCAACTGACGTACATTGTTTTCTGAGTGACTCGTGACACCTTACAATCATAAGACAGCTACAAGCTACTGTACTTTCTGAACCATGAATTGCATGAAGAGTAAACTAAGGTGACATTGTAGAAAGAGGAAGAAACAAGAGAAGATTCTTTAATCTTGTCAAGGATTCTGCCTAGACACCGACAGTTTGTGTATTCATAGTTTACCTCATTGAAAATGGAAAAATCAAATTTTATAATTGGAAAAGAGCAAACAAATGCAGTGCCAATGGTGGTAAAGTTCTTAAGATGAAATGAAAAGGAAAAACACTTCCGGAAGCTGATCAATAACTTTTTTTCCTAATGAATCACATACATTTGTTTTCAATTGCCAACCTCTTTTATAGAGTAATCTTGGAGACTCGTTGCATACAAGTGCAAATCTCCCTAAAAATTACTTTAAATTTGACAGATTTGGCATCTCCTTCTCGAGCTAGCTCCTCCACAGCGGGGCCCCCAGTCCTCAAATCAAGACCAAGCCATTTTGCTGTTTTGTCATATGCCTCGCCGCTTGCATCATCAATTGTTGTCCCAAGTTGTATATAATGGCCAAGATCACGTGCAAGGATTAGAAGGTTATGCCCTCCTAAAGAGCATATGAATGAAAGAAGCTTTATTGATATCTAATTACTTTTTCACTAGGAAAACTACATTTCTATGATGTTGATTGAGAAATGCATCCAATATGTAGCATTAATTGTTTCGACGTCATTTCTTCAAGCATAAATGGTACCACATTGAACAAATGAGCTATGATTTCTGTTTTTATTGAATCATTATATATGTATCGTAATTATGAAAGCATATCAAAAAGAATCATCAAATTTGGACATCATATGAGGATTTTATGATCATTTTACTAGGAATTGGGTTGCCAGATTTTTTTCAGATTAATTACGAAATTGTCACCGCTGCATATTTTAAAAATCTGTACTATTTCCAAATATTGAAACTAACATACCCCTTCAATATAAGGTCAAATGGAGTGATTCAAGAGCCTAACTTGACTAGAATTTCGTAAGGAATCCATTGGAGGTATCAAAAGTCGTTTCGAGATCTTTAGGCATAAGAAGCGAGGCAGAACAGTGTTAAAACGAGGATTTTGGGCATTTAACATATTTTGAATTGGGGAGCTCATAGTTGGGCAATTTTTTGAGGCGCTTTTCAGCATATGAATTGGGGTAAGTGTTTTCTACTCGGTTATGGTTATATTTCATAAATATATCTTCGATATTAGCTTTTGGTTGATGAATTTAATAGAAGAAATTGGGGGGTTTTGGCCTAAAGTTTTATAATATGAAGTTTTGAGTCTTAAATACAGATTCAGAGTCGGATTTGAGTGAAACTAGTATTGTTGAACTCGTAATTGAATGGGTTGACGTATTTTGTAAGTTTTCTCGGGTTCCGAGGTGCGGGTTTGGGTTGGGCTTTTTGGGCGATTTTCGGCTTTTGATGAAGATTCGACCTTTTTCGATTGGGATTGGTTTCTTTAGCATTGTTTGACGTATTTGAGTTGTTTTTGATTAGTTTCGAGTGATTCGGAGGTCGGAACGCACGTGATGGGATTCTTGGAGCATCGCTTGGCTTGATCGGTGTCGGAATTGGCTTGTTTAAGATAAATAGCTCTTCTAAACTTAGTGTTGAGGGTACAAAACCCCGAATTATGTGCTATGTGACCGATGTTGAGGTGACGGGCGTGTGGGCGTGCACCCTGTGAGTTGTGCTCTATTGTTTCCAAGGCACTGAATAGTGGCCCTATTTTATTGATATATGTGCTTTCACCATGTGATAAGATAAATGAGTTGTACATCATGCTAGATATCATGTTTAGGCTTTGTGCTGATAATGTTGGGAACCATACTGGTCGTTTTTTGCTGTCATCTCATCGAATTCATTGATATTTCGTACTCAGTCACATTCATGCATTCATATCATATCTTAGTCTCATTTGTTACTTATTGATACATCACATCATTGTTCCGGGTCAGTTTTCATGACATTGGTGGGTGCGACTGGAGATTTTGATGACTGGGTAAAGCCGAGAGCCTGATTATTAGTGATGGTTATGGGATCCGGCTACACGTTGCAACTGGTGTTAAAAAAACGTCCGCTTCCTCGTTTTAAGCGAGAAGCGAAGCGGAGCGATGGGCTGGTCACTATCCCAACTAAAAGCGGCTCAGATACAGAAAAGCGACCGCTTCTCTCTAAAAAGCGAGAAGCGGTGAATCGGTCGGGAGCGGAAGAAGCGATCACTTCTTGAATTAAAAAGCTCAAACAAGTCTTTTTCAATTAAAAGGCCCAAATCGTTGAGCCTTCTATTTTAGACACTTCTTCAGTAGGAAACTAGGGTTCTAAACCAGTCTTTTCTTCCTAATTTTTTCCTCACACGAAGCAAAGATTTGTTCAAGAAAACTGGGTTCTTCTTCTTCTTCTTCAATATTATAACAACAACTTTCAAGTTTCAAGAGGTATGTTTTTATTTTCATTCTTCTTCTTTTTCTTTTTCTTTCTAAATGTCCAAAAAGCGCCGAAATGTTGGCGAATTTTTTCAGAAAATTTCTGCCCAGATTCTGCCCAATTTTTGTCTATGCCGTATTTATTTTATTTTTTAAAATTTTGCTTCACTTCAAAAAACGGGCGCTTTGCTTCTCGCTTTTCATGAAATGGGGGTTGTCTTTTCCTCGCTTCACGCTATTTTTAACATTGGCCCCTGCAGATTATTGACTATTCTTTTGTTGGCTTGTTATAGAGCTTGGGCTAAAAGAGCCCCTCCGGAGTCTACACACCCTAGTGAGCATGGATGATATTATTGAGGCATGGATTTTCCTGGACATGGATTTGTCCGAAGTATTGATATATGGAGAAGGATTTCTCCACAGGGATGGATTTTCCTTTTTCCTCGGTACCGAGTGACATCTAGTCATTGTTAAGTATGTTCCACGATGGATTTCCATGGGCCACATGGGCCATATACGGTACCGGGTGGTTGAACATTTATATATTATTGAGGGATTGATTTCCCTGGGCATGGATTTGTCTGAAGTACTTGATACCTGGAGTTGGATTTCTCCATAGGGTTGGATTACCCTTTATCCTCGGTACTGAGCGACTTATAGTCAGTGTTGTATATGTTTCGGGATGGATTTTCCTAGGTCGTACATGCCATATACAGTACCGAGTGGTTGAGTGGGATGTAGTGAGGGTGAGTGTTCTGAGAGTGTGAGTACATGATTCATCCCTGAGGTACATGGCATTGGCATGCATATATGGCATACATGCATAGAGACGCGTTTTTCCTCATGATGTACGGTATCACGTCATTCATAACTTTTTACATATATCAATATGTGATTATAGATAGGTATTTCACACTTGTTTGAAAAAAAAAGGAATGAAACATGTTTACCTATTGTGGAAAGAATTTTCAGGAAAAATTTACAGTTTTCAAAACTTACTCATATCTTTAACGATTGCGGTAGAAGATTTGGGCTCTCATTGGTATACTTGTACAGTGGAACTGTTTTCGGAAAACTATGAAAAGGATGAGCACTTTATCTCTGAGCTATTTCTTTGTTTATTTGATGTACACTGTATGAACCACTGTTGGTGATTTGTGTTGGATCCGACCTATGTACCAAATCGTCACTGTTTTCAACCTGAGGTCACGTTTGTTACTTTTTTAGTACATGGGGTCTGTTGTACTCATACTGAACTTCCTACACAGTGCGTGAAAATCTCGGATGCCGATGTTGCTACGTTCGATGGTTGCTGGATTTGAAGGCGTACCGGCTTTACTGTTGTAGCTGCTTCTTATTTATGGTAGCCTTAGACTATAAAATTATGTTTATGTACTTTTCAAACAGAAGATGTGTTTTCTTCATATCAGCTTTGTAAACACTAATCTTAGAAACTCATGATTGTACTACCAGTCCTTTGGAAATGTAATTGATCCAGATAATTTATTTATGTTTAATTGACTTATTAACATTATTAGGGTTGGATAGTGATTAGTTGGCTTACCTAGCGGGTTGGGTTAAGTGCCATCACGACTAGTGGATTTTGGGTCGTCACGGAGAGTTGTGGTAACTAATACAAGCTAGATTTGTACAAAGAAGGAAATTTGGTGGGGGGAGGGGGGAGTCCTTCAAAACAAAATCGACCGTGCTCCTAACACGACAATCATTGACATGCCTCAGAACTCCAAAACCGAAATGGAATTTGAAAAATGTTCTAGCGTAGAATCATAGTCTATATAATCATAATTATAATTTAAGAGTATCCATTAACTATAGCCTAAATATATACACCATCAATCAATTGATTCGTTCTAACCAACTGTTTACAAGTTCTTGAAAACAAAGTACTTCAGGGTTGACAGGATGTACCTGATCAATCACCAGTGCATGTGCTTCCTCTGCTATCTTAGGAGCAACTCCTCCATATCGAGCAAGCAGTTCTGCCTTGATGAAATACAGAACCTTAAGATTAGCAAAAAAAAATTGTGTAATGTGGCAAACACAAGTAAATAT
Source organism: Nicotiana benthamiana (assembly GCA_034376525.1). Taxonomy (NCBI): domain Eukaryota; kingdom Viridiplantae; phylum Streptophyta; class Magnoliopsida; order Solanales; family Solanaceae; genus Nicotiana; species Nicotiana benthamiana. The sequence goes on along the minus strand of CM067334.1, from coordinate 68,034,400 downwards.
AAGGCGTAATCCTGGCCACTTAGACTTGTATCAGTTTGTAAAGCTGATACATGAACTTATATTTTTCTCATTGGAACACTTCAATTTGACGTAACGGATAACAATAAAAACATTTGACCATTGGCCAAGCCTATATGAAAGAGGCACAACTGACATGGCTAAATTTTGTCCTACTTTCCCTCCCCTTCCCCATTTCTTTTCCTTTCTCTTCCCCATTCAATAATATTTTCTTTTATGCGTTGTAAAGCGGTCAGACGAGCAAATAGCTCTAAAATTTTCACCAAGCAAATTCTAATTTCCACAAATAGGCACAGAAAAGAACAACGAATCTCACAAAACTCTCATTTTTCAAAGGCGAAATATTCATCACAAAAGCAAGCTTGTATTAATTGCAATCGTAATTTCCAAAAGCTTTTTCATGGTGAAACAATTAAAGGTTCAATCTGATTATTCAAATTTATTATTAAAACTTATGAGTCTTTCAAATTATTAAATAATAATTATGTATCTTTATGATATAACAAAACAACTCACCGGTCTTTGAGGGAAAAGCTGATAGACGTTTTGTGACGACCCAAAGGATCATCACCAGATTTTTTCCTTTTCCGTGTTTTTGAGGCTTTGAAAACCTTACTTTTAGTTGTTTCGATTTGTATAAGCAGTCTGGGTGCGTAGCCGGAAAGCTGTTATGATGAATTATGTGAATTATGTGAAAATTTTGATGAACTTTGATGTTAATATTGTTAAAGTTGACTCCGGTCAATATTTTGGATAAACGGACTCGGACCCATGATGTGATGATCCCGGAGGGTCCATAAGAAAATATGGGACTCAAGCATATTCCCGGAATCGAAATCCGAGCTTCCAAGCCCGAGTAATGAATTTTTGAAAGAAAATATTTTTCTTAAAATGATATGAAAATTTCAAATGAAAATAAGTCTGGAAATATAGGTATCAGGCCCGTATTTTGTTTCCAGTGCCAGGTACAGGTCTTAAATATGTGTTAAGCGCTTTCTATGCAATTTGGTCAAAATCGGACGTCGTTTGACGTGTTTCGGACCTAAATCTCAAAAGTTAGAAGTTTAAGAAGTTTGAAATGAAAATGACGATTTTGGGGCTTGATTCATTAATTTTGTTAGTATTTTGGTGATTTGATCGTTTGAGTAAGTTTGTGGGATATTTTTGAGTTAGTGTGTACAATTGGTTAGGAGCCCCGAGGGCTCGGGAGTGATCCGGAGGTGGTTTTTGCACTTAGAAACATAGCAGATTTTCTGCAATTTTTACCCAGAAAATCCCTTATTCGTGATCACACTCCTTTCTCGCATTCGCGTAGCTTCACTTGTTTCCCTTCTTCACGTTCGCGTACCATTCCCCGCATTTGCGTAGCCCGTGTTTTCCCTTCACCGCATTCGCGAGCCCCTTCTCGCGTTCGCGTACAAGCCAGTACCAGACCCTAGCCCCTTCTTCTGTGCGTTCGCGATTAACATCTCGCGTTCGCGATGCTTTGACCATTCCACCCTTCGTGAATGCAGACCCATTCCCGCGAACGCGAAGGGCATTTCTGCCCAGCAAATTTTTAAGTTTAAAACAGAACAGTAGATCGGGATTTAGCCATTATTTCACATGAGCTCTTCACTCCAACACCCGATGATTTTGAAACTCTTTTCCTTCAAAGCTTCTTGGGTAAGTGTTCTTAACTTCATTCTCTCTTAATTTCTTCATCTAATCACTAATTTCCTAGCCCCAAATCATGAATTCAAAGAAGAAATTGGGGGTTTTGGGTAGAGTTAGGGCTTTGGGCATTTTGGGTGATTCAACCTCAATTTGGTGTCGAATCTTGAAATAAATTATATATCTGAACTCATGGGATTATGGGTGATTTGGTTTGAGTCCGAGCCTCGAGTTTGGACCATGTGGGCCCGGGGTCGGATTTTGGTATTTTTGGAAGAATGTTAGGGACTTCATTTCTTGGCTATGGGATATTTTTTTGAGCCTTTATTTATATTATTGAATTTATTATGCCTAGATACCATTGTTTCAGAATTGGATTATAGAGGAAAGACGATATTAAAGAGTTTATTGTTATTCTTGGACCGAGGTAAGTACTTGTTCTAACTTTGGCTTGAGGAAATAGGATTATGATATTATTTGCTAATTGCTAAATATGGAGTACGGTGTATAGGCATGGTGACGAGTATCTATACACTAGTGTCAAGCATGACCGTGGGTCCTTGCTTGTACTTATTGTGATATTGTTGTGACTCTTCCATGTGCAATCGGCGATCTTTATATAATGTGAAGAGTATGAGAAATAATTATGAACTGTAAACCTTGGGAGCGTTGGCTCGAACAATAAAAGAACTAATGAATAAAAATAGAAAGATATGTGATAAATCCCTTGTCGGGATGTGAAGGTTATTGTTGTTTCTCCCTTGCCGGGAGGTTTTTATTGGTGTTATAGATTTACTCCCTTGCTGGGAATTAGTTGTGTTGTTATGTTCCCTTGCTGGGATTTCTCTAGTGGTTATTTTTATCTTGGTCCGTAGTTTTGACTGATGTTTAGATGAGAGAGTATGATCTTAGTGTGTCGGGTTGCGTGCAACAAGAATAGATAATATCCACACGGATCGGGTTGCGAGCCGCAACAATGATAGCTAATATCCACACGAATCGGGTTGCGCGCCGCAACAAGGATAGCTAATAACCACACGGATCGGGTTGCGCGCCGCAACAAGGATAATAATATCCATACGGATCGGGTTGCACGCTGCAACACTAACATAAGTATGTGGATCGGGTTACAAAATATGGGTTAAGGTAGGCACTTAACTGTTGTTCCCCCAGCATGTTCTAGCCTCATCATTACTTCGTCGGGTTAAGGTAGGCACTTACCATCACATGGGGTCGGCTGTGCTGATGATACACTTCTGTGCTTTTTGCACACAGATCGCGATTCCGAAGTAGCTTTTGGACCACGCCAATAGTGTATTGATCGGGAGCTAACTTCAGTCCAAGGACTTACGAGGCAGCCTTGCTGGTGTTCGCATGCCGAAGTCCCTTTCCATAATTTCAGTTTGTTTTCATTATACCAAGACAGACGTTATGTATTTTCTATTCAGATTTATTTGTAGCACTCTTTAGCAGTCCGTGAGCTAGTGACACCAGACTCTGGGTAGAAATGTGTTTAACTTCCGTATTTTGATTTTAGTTATACAAGTTTAAAAGTCTTCCGCTTTTATTTAATTGCTTCTATTTATTTATATTGTAAAATGTCATTAGAAGATTGTTTAAATGATTAGCTTGCCAAGCTCCGATAGTATACGCCATAACGACTCCCTATGGTGGGAAATCCGGGTCGTGACAAGTTGGTATCAGAATAATAGGTTACTTATGTCTCACCACTAACAGACAAACTCGGTAGAGTCTGAGGGATCGTTACGGAGACGTCTGTATTTATCCCCCAGAGGCTACAGAGTTAGGAAATTTCATTTTTTTCTTTCTTGTCGTGCGATTCTGTTTATCAATACTGATTTCATTCTACTCCATTCTTTCGCAGATGGTGAGAACACGTGCTTCCTCTTTTACCGCGTAGCAGCCCGATCCCCTAGCAGTAGCTCCTATCAGGGGCAGAGGCCGAGTCCGTGCTAGAGGCCGAGTATGGGGCAGAGCTCAGCCCCGAGCAATAGTCCCAGAGGTGGAGCCTCATGTTGACTATTATGAGGAGGTTCCAGCACCAACAGTTCCAATGGGCCCATCTTAGGTCCCAGAGGGTTTCGTAGCCACTACAAGACGTTTTGGTCCGACTTGTAGGATTTATGGAGAGCGTTTCTAGAGCGGGTTTGCTTCCTGTAGTACCAGACACATCTCAAGATGGGGGAGGAGTCTAGACTCCCACTATGTATACTCCAGAGCAGGTAGCTCTCCAGGCCTAGGTTCCAGCGGTTTAGCCAGCTGTGGTAGCTCAGCCGGGTATTCTAGCTCAGACAGACGATGGTGCGACAATGTCCGCGGATGCTTTGTGGAGGCTTGATAGGTTCAACAAGATCTTCACCACCACCTTCAGCGGTGCCCCTACAGAGGACCCACATGACTTCTTATTCAGCTGCCATGAGGTTCTCCGGACTATAGGTATTGCGGAGACCATTGGAATCGACTTCATCACCTTTCAGTTAGCAGGATCCGCCAAGACTTGGTGGAGGCACTATTGTTTATCCAGGCCAGCAGGGTCACCATCATTGACTTGAGATCAGTTTGTAGAGTTGTTCTTGGAGAATTTTCTCCCAGTGACTGAGCGAGAGGCTCTACGCAGGCAATTTTAGCGTCTCCATCAGGGTACTTGACACTCATACAGTACGAGACTCATTGTATTGATCTGGCACACCATGCCATTGTTATACTCCCCACCGAGAGGGAGAGGGTGCGAAGATTTATTGATGGGTTGATTCATCTAATCCGAATCCAAATGGATATAAGAGCCAAGAGCGAGATTTCTTTTTAGGAGGCGGCCAATGCGGCTCGTAGATTTGAGATGGCTCTTGCACGGGGAGGTGGTCAGGGATCAGATAAGAGGCCTCGGCATTCTGGTAGGTTCAGTGGTAACTCGTTAGGAGGTAGGGATTCCTATGGCAGAGGCCATCCATCGAGGCCCTTTCAGTCAACACTTCAGGTGTCTCATGGTACTTCGAGTGGTAGTGGTTCTCAGCAGCACTATTCTGATCAACAGCCTATCAGTGCACCACCACTTCAGAGCTTTCGAGGAGGTCATTCAGGTCGACGGGGTTAGTCTCAGCCCTCTCGGCGACAACATTCAGGTGGGTGCTATGAGGTGTGGTGAGTATAGTCATATCGGGAGAGCTTGCCCGAGATTGAGGGGTACACAACCGCAACAACAAGGTTCTCGAGCTATGATCCAGGCACCAGAGACACCACAGGCTTAAGATAATACCGCATTGCATAACACTGACAGGTTTTAATAATGTAGTAGAACAGACCTCTGGAGAAATAATGTTGTCAGTTTGGGCATGACCTTGACAATCCAAATAAGTACCATGAATTCTTAACTAACCATGCAGATTTGTTTGTTTTCTCCCATTTAGATATGCCAGGAATTCCGAAAGACATCGCCACTCACAAGTTGAACATCGACCATCTACACCTCACGGTGCGGCAAGTTAGGAGAAAATTTAACGATGTAATCAATGAAGCAATCAGTGAAGAAGTGGACAAGCTGTTGGAAAACGGCTCAATCAGAGACTCGAAGTATCCCCAGTGGGTCGCCATGTCATCATGGTCAAATGGAAAAATGGGAGGTGGAGAATGCGCGTAGATTTCACCAACCTAAACACGGCGTGCCCGAAGGATTCGTTCCCACTACCCCATATCGACCAACTGATCGACGCCACCACAAGACATGAACTACTGAGCTTCTTGGATACCTACTCCAGTTACAATCAAATCATGATGGCCGAGGAAGACCAAGAGAAGACAACTTTCATCACCCATCAAGGGACGTATTGCTACAAGGTGATGCCCTTCGGACTTAAAAACACAGGGGAAACATATCAAAGGCTAGTCACCAAAATGTTCAAGGAACAACTTGGTAAGACCATGAAGGTCTATATCGATGATATGTTGGTAAAGTCGGCAAAGAAAGAAGACCACATCAGTTATTTGAAGGAAGCCTTCGAAATACTGAGACAGTATGAGATGAAGCTAAACCCGGAAAATGTGCCTTCGGCGTGGCCTCAGGGAAGTTCTTGGGTTTCGTCGTATCACAATGAGGTATCGAGGTCAACCCGGACCAGATCAAAGCATAGACACAATACCTGAGATTTTGAATTGCAAAAAATAGGTGCAAAAGCTAACCGAGCGAATAACCGCCCTATCCAGGTTCATCTTGCGATCCTCCGATAGGTGCCATAAGTTTTTCAACGTATTGGTGAAAGATAATGGGTTACAGTGGAACGAGGAATGCATCGAAGCCTTGAGAAAATTGAAAGCATATCTGTCTTCACCACCACTTCTCGTAAAAGCAAACCTAGGCAAGCCCCTGCTGGTATATTTGGAGATATCCGAAGTCGCTGTCAGCGAAGACTTGATCTGCGAAAATGAAGGCAATCTCCCATTTATTATATCAGCAAAACCCTAGTGGGAGCCAAAACACGGTACCCACACCTTGAGAAATTGGCTCTGGCATTGGTCGTGGCTTCACAGAAGCTCAGACCCTATTTTCAGTGCCACCCCCTAAAAGTAGTGACGACCTTCCCCCTAAGGAGCGTCCTACATAAGCCAAAATTGTCAGGAAGGCTCGTTAGATGGGCCATAGAGCTTAGCGAGCACGATATCTCATACCACTCAAGAACCGCCATCAAGTCGCAGGTACTTGCCGACTTCATCACCAATTTTAGCGCAGAGATACTACCGTAGGCGGAACTGGAAGCCAGTCGCACCTCCTCCAACGCCGACATGTAGACTCTCTTCACTGACGGTGCCCCTAATTCCTCAGAATCGGGACTAGGACTCGCTCTTGAAGTCCCCACGGGCAAAACAATTTGCTAGTCTATACGATGCCCCGAGATGACTAACAACAAGGCCGAATACGAAGCTGTAGTTGCATGTGTGAAATTAGCCATCAAATGCGAAGCTCGGCGGTTCATTCTCCATTGCGACTCCCAACGCGTAGTGAACCAGGTCACTAGGACATACCAAATCAAGGAGCAGAGGCTACAAAAGTACCAATCAGAAATCCACAAATTAATGACTGAGTTCGACAAGTGCCGCTTTGAGAAAATTCCGAGGGCACAGAACATCGAAGCAGACGGCTTAGCAAAGCTGATCGCATCAACTAAAAACAACAACAAAGATAGCGTGGTCACCCTCCTCCATTCAACCATCGAACATACTGAGGTACTCTCTTTAAAACTACTTGGGACTGGCGCAACCAGTTTGTATCCTATTTGTAGGACGGGACACTCCCACTTGATAAAAAAGAAGCAAAGAAACTCCGTGTACAAGCCACTTAATACTGCCTAATAAACCACGACCTGTACAAGAGGATGTTTGGCGGACCTCTAGCCAAGTGCTTAGGCTCGCACCAAACAAGGAAAGTGCTCGAAGAGGTACACGAGGGTCACTGTGGCGTCCACGCAAGTAATTGTGCCCTCGTTCGGTGCATCATCTGAGCCGGTTATTACTGGACAACTATGAAAAAGGAGACATCGGAATACGTTTGCTGATGTGAACAATGCCAAAGTATGCACCGATGATACACCAACCGGGAGAACCTCTACACTTAGTCACCTCTCCACGGCCCTTCGTCAAATGGGAGATGGACATAGTCGGCCCCCTACCAGCGAGACGAGGAAAGGTATAATTTCTGTTAATTTTAACTGACTATTTCTCTAAGTGGGTGAAAGCGGGTGCGTAAGCACAGATACGCGAACATGAAATCATCGCCTTCATATAGAAAAACATTATATGCCATTTTGGCATCCTCAAAGAAATCAGCTGCGACAACGGCCCACAATTCATTTGGTGAAAAGACGATAGAATTCTTCAAGAAATGTCACATTAAGCGAATACTCTCCACACCATATCACCCCGCCGCCAACGTCCAAGCAGAATCCTCCAACAAAGTAATACTAAACATACTGAAAAAGAAACTCGAATAAGCCAAAGGGATATGGCCTGAACTACTATCATAAGTGTTGTGGGCATACCATACCACGCCCTAATCCAGCATGGGAGAAACATCGTAATCACTGGTCTACGAAACCGACGCGGTCATACCTGTCGAAGTCGGGGAACCAAGCCTGAGGTATTCATACACCAACGGAGCAGAGAACGAAACGAATAGACTTCAAGACCTCGTCGAGGCCGGGGAAAGAAGGGACATAGCTCACATAAGAATGGAGGTCCAAAAACAACGGGTCTTGACAAAGCTTGAACTCATTTTCTTGAATTTTTTTTCCCCCAAGTTTGAAATTGATTGGTTGAACACTTAAAACTTGCAAAGAAATTTACTTCTTGTTATAATTTTCTGTTTATGAAGCCCGTTATTTATATAATTGTGGTAAGGAGTTATAATGAGGAGGACAACTTTGAGCATTCAGATTGAAGTAACAAGACCATATTTGATTGACCGAACATGTTATTTGTACACGTGACACATTTTTATTAACCTCTTAATTTTATTTTAACCGACCAATCCGAGTTATTGACACCATCTCCCATCAGAATAAACAAATTTAGTAGAAAATGCATTTCTTCCACCAACTCCGAAGTAGAATAAGCTAATTAAAGTAGAACATAAAAAGTTGACCAGAGATTATATTAAAAGAAAAGAAGACTCAAAAAAGAGAAAGAAAAAAAAAAAACAGAAACGGCTAACAACTTGCATTATTTAGTATCTCAATAAGTGTTGCCTAGACGACAATTAAAGTAGAATATAAAAAATTGACCTAAGATTGTATATTAAAGAAAAAAGATTCAAAAGAGAAATGAATTTTGGATCGTAACATTTTTTGTTAGTTTGCTAAAACTTCAGACTAAATATGCTTTAGTTTTTGTCTTGCAGTATGTAATTTTCTAATGAGTTTTTGTCAATGCATACTGAAGTTATTTAGTTCATTTACTAAAACTTCAAACAAAATATGCTGAAGTTATTTAGTTCATTTGGTAAAACTTCCGACTAAACATGCTTAAGTTTTTTTAGTTCTTTTGCTAAAACTTCAGACTAAACATGCTTAAGTTTTTATCCTGCAATATGTAATTTTCTAAAGAGTTTTTGTTAATGCATGCCAAAATTATTTAGTTCATTTGTTAAAATTTAAGAGCAAGGTGGGAAGTTCTTGAAGGGAAGGATGTCATGGGTCTATTTGGAAATAGCCTCTCTACCTCAGGGTAGGGGTAAGGTCTGCGTACACATTACCCGCCCCAGACCCCATTAAGTGGAATTATACTGGGTTATTGTTGTTAAAACTTCATACTAAAATATGCTGAAGTATTGTAACGCAATCTACAGTTTTGTTATGAGTTTAATTCGAAACTCATTAGAAATCTGAAAGTTTTTGAGGAATTTGATCGGAAATGGACATTTTAATATTGGGATCGGAATTCAATCTTGAAAATTAGAATAGGTCGAAATGTCAAATATGAATTGCTAGGTCTAACATTGTAAAGTAGAATATAAAAAAATTGACTTAAGATTGTATATTAAAGAGAAAAGATTCGAAAGAGAAACGAACAACAACTTGAATTATTTTAATAAGTCCTCACGCGTCTGTCGAGTCACACTTCTCCAATAATTAATCTCTCCATTTTTCTTAGATCTTAAAGTCAGTAAATGTGCCCCTAAAAAATTATTAATTTTTCTTTTACAAGGTTAGGAATCGAATTATTACTAAATTACTAAGAGCCTGTTTGGATTAATTTTAAAAAAATAATTTTCCAACCTAAATAATTTTTAAGCTAAAAAGTAATAAGTTGGTTGCCCAATTAGCTTTGATTAGATCTCAATTAGCTTTGATTATAGGCATTTGAAACTATGGAAGAATGTATAGTCTGGACTGTTTAGAATTGATTCAATTATCGGAAATTAGTTGAGCATTTCGATTATCTATAAGCCATGAGAATGTTAGTTTGTTTCCCGTAGGTGATGTAATATGATCGTTTTGTAGTTCCAACAACAATAACAATTCAGTATAATCTCATTTAGTGGGTCTGGGGATTGCAGTGTGTACGCACACCTTATCCCTACTCTTGGGCAGAGAGGCAAATAAACCCCCGGCATCCTTCCCTCCAACAACTTCCCACCTTGCTCTTGGGGAGACTCGAACTCATATCCATCGTTTTGTAGTTCCATTTTTTTTTTAAAAACAAGGAAAATAACTGGAATAAACATTTGATTCTGTTTAACAATTGGAAGTGTAAAATATTAGGAGCAGACAGCATAAAATATTAAACGGAATAATATGATTTAAATTGTGGTAAAAGATAATATTAAAGTTCATATTGTTACACTAGTTGACGAAGGTTTTTTTTTTTTTTTTGGCAAAAAAAGAGACTGTTTCCAAATAGACCCCCGGCATCCTTCCCTCCAAAAACTTCCCACATCGCTCTTAGGAAGACTCGAACTCACAACCTCTCAGTTAAAAGTAGAGGTTGCTTACCATCAGAGCAACCCCTCTTGTTGACTTTCAAAATGAGATCGAAGTGGAGTTTATTCTGTTGAATGTTCCTTTCGACGCTGCCAACAGCTATAAATAATTAATTCCAATGGTTTATTCACCTAACATGGGTTTAAGTAAGTTATAAGATAATTAGTTACTTTGAAAATATTAATTGCCAATTACGCATTTTATTTTTAGTTTCAATTTCAGTAATATTCCTTTTTTTGTTACAACGGTCTTAAGCTAGTAACTAATAAATGACGGCCTTTTCTAAAGTATGTAATTAATTAGGACTCATTTTTATTTTTAGAGACGAACTTAATTAGAAAAATGTAGTAACTTTAGAATTACCCTTTAAATAAAATGAGGTGTGCCTCGCCAAATAAAATGCATAAACTGCGAGGCCCTCAATAGAGGTTTATAGTTAACATTTAGATCTCGGGAGGGGCCGTTTAGCGAATTTCACTGTCTTCCCCAAAATAATAACGCGTTAGACTCTTTAGGCGCGATTTTAATAAATATTACCTTCCTAAACTCGGGTACACATTTATGTGACCCAAATCCAAATCCCAACGAAGTCGAGATGTGTTGAAAACCTCAGATGCATTAATTGCGACATGGTTCGAGGCATTTTTTTACGACGTTGCAGTTCTATTAAAAAATAATCATAGAAGCGATTTGAATTTAATAAAAGCACAGAAGTTACAACATGTATTAAAATTAGATATTTAGCCATTACAACGATTTAAGCGACCGTGCTAGAACCACGGATTCGGGGTTGCCTAACACCTTCTCTCGGGTCAACAGAATTCCTTACTTATAATTTCTGGTTCGCAGACTTCATTTGGAAAGTCAAATATTTTCCTCAAATTGGGATTCAAAATAAACCGGTGACTTGGGACACCGAACCTTTCCCAAGTGGCAGACTCTAAAATAAATAAAAAATTCCGGTCTGAATATTGTCATTTAAATAGGAAAAACTCTCTTATACATCTATTCCTCGGGGTAGGTGCTCCAAAAGGAGGTGTGACAAAATGCAGCGGCCCAAAAGATCTACGTGTTCGCGAAGATTGCTCCCCACTGTCCTTCGTGTTCGCGAGGCAGTGCTCACGTTCGCGTCGAAAAGCGGTTGTCCCCTCCCCCAGGTCCCTTACGCGTTCGCGAAAGGTAATGCCCTAACGCTCCGCATTCACGACCAAGCTTTCGCGTTCACGAATAGGAAAATACCATGTCCTTCATTTCACATTTCGCGTTCGCAAGAGTACCTCCACGAACGTGATGAAGGACACACCAGATATCAGCTGAAGTCAAAAAAACAAGATTTTCTAAGCTCTAAATATCTCGTAGCCTATCTGATACTCACCCGAGCCCTCGGGGCTCCAAACCAAACATGCCCACAAGTCCTAAAGCATCATACGAACTTGCTCGCGTGATCAAATCGCCAAAATAACACCTATAACTACGAATTTAGCACCAAATTGAATAAAATTTTCAAGATAGTTTTAAAACCTCTATTTTCACAATCGGGCATCCGAATCACGTCAAACCAATTTCGTTTCTGACCAAATTTCACAGACAAGTCTTAAATATCATAATGAACTTGTACCGAGTTCCGGAATCAAAATGTGGACCTGATACCAACAAGATGAAACATTAACTTTAAAACTATTAGATTTTCAGTCTTTCAATTTTCAACAAAAATTCATATCTCGAGGTAGGTACCTCGGAATTCGATTATGGGAATACATCCAAGTACCATATTTCAATACGGATCCACCGGGACTTTCAAATATGAGCCTCGGTCCATTTACCAAAAATATTGACCAAAGTTAACTCAAATGAGGTTTTTAAACAAAATTCCTTGTTTTTATCAACTTTCTTCCGGGAACATGCTTGGACCGCGGCTTTAAAGGTCTCGAAACACAAAATCTAGTTCTAAAATATAAGATGACCTTTTGGGTCATCATATCAGTTTTCTTCTATTCAACTTGTACGTGAGTGTAGGAGATCATTTTCTCATTTTAACTCTTCATTATTAACAATTTATGTAAATTATGTATGTTAACTCGCGGGGTTTTTGCTTGCTATGAAACCCAAAGTCATGGCTCTTTTAACTAAATTAATTTCTCGATGCGTGTGTTTTTAGATGTATACTAAATAATTTTATAAAATAATATTAATATTATTAAAATAAAATTTTCAGCGAAATAATCATGCAAGAAAAAAATAAAGTGCAAATTTCTGTGAATGACCAATGTGGATCGTTGTATGATAATCTTTTCGTTGTGGTCAAGAAAATTTACTATCATCTGAATCTGCGAACATGGACAATCAATGTGATACCGGAGTATCTAGTCACTTACACTTCAACGTACATTTGTTTTCTTTTATGTGTGTGTATGTATATACAATTTATATTGTTAAATATATATAGATTGTAAATAATAATAATTTATAAGTGGTTGACCATTTTGGCCACTAATAGTGACCAAAATGCATCGGTAAGATAATATGCAAGTCTGACCCGGTCTTGATCAATTTCTGTCCACTTGATAACATTCAGCTAAAGTCTCCTTGTTTTCTTTGGATTTTCAGTTGAGATCGAAACATGTCTGTCGATCACAGTACTGCTGACCCTTTTCTGATGAGAAGTCTGAAAAAGATTGAAGTGAGTCTTGGAAAAACAACCAAATCATCAGCGGCCATTATGAATGAGCTATGGTTATTGGCAATATTATTTCGCTTGGAGGAATCTTCATACGTGGTAGGGCAGATCAAACAATTTTTGAGATATTTTGAAAGTCTGGTCTGCTCTGACTATAGGGCTATGGGCATTGATTTGCTTGAAAGGATTAATAATTTCAAGGAGCATGACATGGTAGCTGCATATGAATATCCAGGAACTATAAAAGCAGCTGGAACTACTCCTCTGGGCTACAAACTCGTCGTGGAATACATAGACAACGTTGTAGAGAGACTATTCAGCAAAGGACATGCTAAGATAACGATAGAGATGATAGACGGTCATCCGGTCGTAGACGAGTTGAGAAGAATCAAGAAGTTTATCGTGTTTCTGGGAAAGATATGCAGTTCAGAAGGCCAAAGCTGGTGGCAAAATTTTCTGTATCATGTTGAATATGTGAGTACCCTAGCAGCAATTGTATGCTACATGGATTTGGATGATTGTATTCCTGATTTGCAGCGGAATAAGATGTGGCCTATCCAGCCACACGTCCGAGTCATCTACACTGACGTCCTGAGAAATTTATCAGGATGCAGTAGTTATATTACTACTCGTGACATGTCCCTGATTATTGAAGCAGCAGATGGATTCATCGACGTTTTAATATTCACTTCTTCCTTGACTGCAGATCAAATCACAACCCTTCCTCAACAGCTTAACTCGTTGAGAATTATGTTGAGGGAGTTACCGTTGATTAAAGACATTCAGGATGAGATGAGGATTCGTTTCTACAAACAACTTGAGACTACAGTCATTGATGCTGGACTTGTCGTCTATTCGCTGACAAGTGACAAAAGCAAGGAGGACGAATGGGGCCAAGATCTGTTTCTGCTCTATAACAAGATTGAGTTTGTGAAAGCAAAGATTTACTATGACATCCGAGAGTGGGTGCAATCAAACTTGCCTAAGAATGATGCACTCGGCTTTTCCAATTACCTTCTAGAGAACTTCAAGGAGCTCCTTTTTGGATCACTTGAACCTTCTTTGAAGTATCAACTTGAAATTGTCTATGAAGAACTCCAACCTTTGCTCAAGGGTACTACTATAAGCGGCGATCATCATCTTGTTGGAAGAATGACCGATAAGGCATATGAGGTAGAGTACATAGTTGATACTCTTATGAACACGGAGTCTAGAGAAGTTACTCTTACTTTTCTGACAATGTGGCTCTCAGAAATCACAAAGGAGATTAAGCTTATTAAGGCAGAGTTGACCAGATCCAAGGAAGAGGATACTACAAGTAGTAGTAATGACAAAGATGAAGAAGACTTGGTTGGGTTTGAAGATGTGAGGGAAACTATAAGAGGTCAACTACTTGGAGGATCATCAGTTCTAGATGTTGTTTCCATTGTTGGAATGCCCGGTTCAGGCAAAACGACCCTTGCTCAAAGTTTTCTAAATGATGTTTCAATTGTTTCTCATTTCGATTTGAGGGCAGAGTGTCGTGTTTCACAAGAATACATTCGGAAAGACTTGCTACTTTCCCTATTGAGTTGTGGTCATTATGAGCCGAATGAACTGAGCAAACTTCCCGAGGATGAATTAGCTGATAGACTGAGAAGAACTTTATTGACAAAGAGATGCCTTTTAATTATTGATGATGTTTGGGACCTAAAGGCATGGGATGATTTGAATCTGTGCTTTCGCGGGTCAAGAAATGGTAGCAGAATCATTCTGACCACCAGACTTAAAGAAGTTGCTACATACTCTAGACCACTTTCAGCTGAACCCCATTGCCTACGTCCACTGAGCGAGCATGAAAGTTGGTTGCTATTGCAGAAAAAGGTTTTTAGGAAACAAATCTGCCCACAAGAGCTGAAGAAAGTTGGGCAGAGAATAGCAAGAAAGTGCAATGGGCTACCACTTTCCGTTGTTCTGGTGGCTGGTCTTCTCTCTAAGATGGATATGACAGAAAGATATTGGACGCGGATGGAGTTAAGTTTTGGTGAACAAATCCAGGATGGTGCCAAGGATTTAGTGAAATTAAGTTACAATGATTTGCCTGACAAACTGAAACCATGTTTATTATATTTTGGAGCATTTTTAGAGGACAGGGAGATTTCAGTCTCAAAATTAACAAGCTTATGGATTGCCGAGGCGTTCATACAAAATGATGATAACAGCGACAAGTGTTTGGAGGATATTGCAGAAGATTACTTGAAGGATCTTATTCAGAGAAATCTCGTCATGGTAGCTAAAATGAGATCGATTGGGAAGATCAAAGCATGTCGTATTCATGATCTATTGCTCGATTTTTGCAAGCAAAAAGCTCAACATGATAATTTCCTATTGTGGCCCAAAAGGTATACTCTACTTATTATCTCCATCTCTATAATGTTGGTATGTGACACTCTTTTCTTTTTAGTCAGCCCCAAACACGTTTCTATATTTAGTAACAGTAATTTTTTCCTTTTTTACCTTTAATATTTATAGTTTGTTTTATACCACAGTTTCAAAAATCCTAGTACTGTATTTCTTACCATGCCCAGTCAAACACCTTCACAAAATTTGGGATATACAATATGTTTCTCTAAGTGTTGATTAGTTCATACTAATCAACAGCCACTTAAAGAAATGCAAGATAAGGCTGCGTACAATAGACTTTTGTGGTCAGGCCCTTCTCCAAATCCTGCACATAGCGGGAGCTTAGTGCATCGGGCTGCCCTTAGTTCATACTAATACTTTTCCTCTTGTTTTATCCCAGAGATCAAGATGCCAATCCTCAGCATTTTTATTCTGAAAAGCCTCTGCATCGCCGCTTATCATTTTGTACTAATCAAGACGACCTTGCTGGGTGGAGACCATCATGCTCGCACGCTCGTTCCATATTATTCAGGGAGGTTAGTGATAATACCTGTTCTTCAATAGGAGATGCATCTGTCATCTTTGGCAACTTCAAATTTCTGAGGGTGTTGGATTTGGAGTTTGTTGTCGTGGAATCTTTTCCCACTGGACTTCAATATCTGAGGTATCTTGCTGTTCAAACTTGTGAGTATTCTATCCCAGCATCTATACTTCTCTTGCGGAATCTTCAGACATTAATCGTCAAAGGAACTCGGGTAAAAAAAGCATTGTCGATGCCAGCTACTTTTTGGAGCCGGTGTACATTGAGACATGTTAGCATTACCCCTGGAGCTTTGTTTAATTTGCAAGATATGCAACGATTATACATCGAAAGGAAACTGGAAAATTTGGCAACACTTACCTCAGTGTATGTTTCCTCAGAAGAAATTATAGAGAAAGTAGTCAGAAAAGCGCCCCACATTCGAAAGTTGAAATGCATACTTTCGGATAGAAATCAGTTCCATATAATATTAGACACATTATCTCAACTTGAAATGCTGAAATTGGTTTTCATGAGCAATGTTCCAGCTGTAGGGCCTTCAAAATTAAACTTTCCGACGAATCTCAAGAAATTGACATTATGCAAATTTCCTCTGCAACCTGATGAAATTTCAGTCATTGCCAACCTTGTCAAACTTGAGGTACTTAAACTCAAACAAGTTTGTTTCGAAAGCGATGAATGGGAAGTGAGAGATGATGAGTTCCCTAAGCTCAAGTTGTTGAAACTAGAAAATCTGAAACTCTCAACATGGACAGTGTCTGACAACGCCTTTTGTTGCCTTGAGAAACTGGTTTTGCATAGATGTTCAGATCTCGAAGAAATCCCTTCTGGCTTTGAGGACACGGATTATTTGCAATACATTGAGGTAAAATCATGCAGTGAATCTCTTGCCGATTCAGCCAAGAATATCAGTGAAGCACGAGTTGACAATGGACTCAAATGTTACTTTGAGGTCTTTAATTAGGCATTGGAATAATCAGGTTGCAAGCGGATAGCAGGTACAATCTTAAGCAAATAGTGGTAGTTATATCACTCATTCATACTCCCTTGGTTGTATTTCTTTACTTGTGCATATATATGTGTGTATATATATATAAGGCTACGTACTATAGACTTTTCTGGTCCGGTCCTTCCCGGGACTCCGCACATAGCGGGAGCATAGTGCACCTGGTTGCCCTAGAAAATATTTTCGGAGTATTATCACTTTTAGCCCGCGCCAGAAACTATTTACATTTGGTAGCCGAAATAGTGTAGAATTTTTTTATATAACATACAGAATATATATATATATATTTATATATATATATATATATATATATATATATATATATATATAGAGAGAGAGAGAGAGAGAGAGAGGGCGCACACACACAAATTATACAAAAAATATGTATTTTTTCAGCTATTATTTTGAGACGGCTATAAAATATCATTTTCCCAATATATTTCCTTAAATTAGTTTCTTTACGCATCCACTAAGCTTTTCCTTTATAGTGATTGCTTATAATGGATTTTTTACTTACTTTTTTGTATATGATCTTATGTTATATTCTCCGTTTTTTTATACAACAGTTATTCTTGATCGTTGCGTTTTAAAGCCATAAAACTGAAATTCCGCTTGGTTGTATCGGGATGTTGGTGCTACTTGTTTGTCGCTGACAAGATGAGTGGACGCAATTTGCTGATTTGCGTTACTACTTTTGTGGTCTACTGCAGTTGTAGTCTCATGTTTTTGTTTTAATGAAGTAATACTTTCTTGAATTCAAAGCAAATCTATGGATTCTGGGACGTTGTTGATTTTTTTGTGATATTTTATGATCCTTTTGTTACAAACTATATTGTTAGGGATATAGTAAATGTGCCATAGATCCAATCTCATATTTGATGATCTGAACATATTTTGTTGAACATTATTTTATATAAAAATATATGACATCTGATATTCTTTTATCGTAGTTATTATTAATTGTTTGATTAATTTTATAAGGTCCTTGATTAAATTTTGAGATTTGTCATCGTGATAAAGATCTTGATAATGTGAGCAAAATCTCTTATAATTTAATCTAAATTTATTCTTGATCATAGGACTATTAATTTGGACATTAGTAATCCGGTTAGATCAATATTTATGTGATCGTCATTATCGGATAAAGATTAGTTGATTTCATTAACTAAATCATATAGATAGATGATGCATATAGAGATATGATCATTGAACCGACTCATCGGATAATTCCTAATTGTTAGAATTACCATAAACTGTCAATAGGATATTCTCTTGAAGAATGTGATGTATGAATTTTCTTTGACCTGAGATCATCATAGTAATTAACATGTTATTTATTGTGTTTTGATACCAGACACCTATGGCCCTAGAGCAATAGTTGAAAGGATATTGGGTACGATTAAATACTTGTAGAATTAATGATGGATCAAGATGAAATCTATCAGCTTAAGCTCCATGTTGTCATGAATTATAAACGACCAAATTAAGACCTTGGCCAGATCAATTGAATGAAAGAAGAAATGAGTTTCTTCGGTCATTTAATGGTCGATTATATTTGACATGAATACATAGTTGGTCGCCTATTAGGATTTGACAGTTGAACCATATCCTAGGGTGATCCAGAGCTATAAGGACATAAGGAAACTACATTATTCTTATACTGGCTCTTGAGAGTAAATTGTATACTTCATGCTATCCGGTCGTTAAGGAGTGTTGCTAGACGCCACCCTTGATTAGTATATTGATATGATCAATTCACTACCGGTTTAGTATTGAACCTATGGGGTCGCACACTAACGAGTGTTCTGATCTTCGCTAAAGGATTAATTAACTTATTATTTGATAATTAAATTAAGGAATTTAATTAGTCAAATAAATTTAGTTATTAGTGCAAATGATAATATTATTATATTCTTTGCTAGCACAAAGGATATGATTTAATATTGTGAACAAATTGAAGTTTTCTATTTGGAATAGAAAATTAAATTATATCTCTTGGTTAATATACATGTGTGTGTGTGATATAAAACAAACAAACAAACAACAACCCAGTATAATCCCACTTAGTGGGGTCTGGGGAGGGTAGTGTGTACGCAGACCTTACCCCTACCCTTGGGTAGAGAGGCTGTTTCCAAATACACCCCCGGCATCCTTCCCTCCAAGAACTTCCCACCTTGCTCTTGGGGAGACTCGAACTCACAACCTCTCAGTTGGAAGTGGGGGTTGCTTACCATCAGAACAACCCCTCTAAATTGGATTTATACAATTAATATAATTAATATTTATTTATACAAAGCATATATATAAAATATTATTGAAAGACTTATGAATCAAATCCAATTTAGAATTGGATTTTCACACGTATAAAAATCCACAATTTGTTGCATGAGTACGTATATATATATATATATATATATATATATATATATATATATATATATATATATATATATATATATATATATATATATATATATATCTATATATATATATATATATATATATATATATATATATATATATCGTACTTCACCGAAGAGTGATATATGATATATATTATATATATTTTTAAGAATCCAAAAACAAAGAAATATTCTTGACAAGAAAACATAGTTTCTTGTTATTTCTATTTTAGTTGAAGTGTTTGAGAAAAATTTCAACAAAATATTTCGTTCAATTTGTTCGCGATTTCATTGATTAAAGAGTTGATAGTAAGGATCGGTCTCGGTGTAGATACGTATAGAGTCTTCGCAATATCAAAAAAATTTTAGAAACGAGACTCTCTTCACCGGGTACATCTCAGATCCGTTCTTTGACATGTAAATAAATTTTAAACACGAAAAAATCTGCTTAGGATTGTTATTGTCTTCCGCTGCGTGTTACGAACACCTACACGCAATCCAACATATATAATGTTCACCTTTTAATGCTCGGATTGTTATGAGGTTGTTGTTAATTTGTATCTCATACGATTTTGTGCTGTGCATAGTTTATATTAATTTATCTACAATTTTGTGCACTTGTTCTTTGTATTTCCTATAAGTTTATGTAATTTTCACAATATATGCTTCTTCTATTAATTTGTAAAAATATAAATTTTAAATGTTCACGAAATTGTGTTCCATCATGTTGGTGTGTGAAGTATGGCAAAAGATTGAAAGGCTATTAAATATTCTTAATAGCGTGAGGTTATTTTTCACAAGTTTATGTAATTCAGATACTTGTGACAATTAGGGCGTGTTTGGTATGAAGTAGTATATTTTTTTGAAAAATAAGTGATTTTCTTACTTATTTTCTGATGTTTGATTAGGTAATAAAAAATATTTTTTGAAAAATATATATAATTTAAGCAAATACTATGAGAAACATTAATAGGTTAAGACGGGAGAGGATGGTAAGTCGGGGTCTAGGGACCGAAGTGGGGAAGGCAAGGGGTGGAGGTGGGGTGAGGGTTGGGGGTGGCCGGGTAGGGGTGGGGTCAGGGGCGGCTCAAGCTCATATGGGACCTAAGACCAAAGTATAAGATGGGGCCTAAGGCCAAAGTTTGTATCTTCGTCGGATTTCTCATAAACCTCCATTCAATTTGGAATTTGTTATCATCTGATTCAAAGTTAGTGACCTGTTCATCGACAGATTATTCTCCTACATTTTGCGATTTAGTTTTTTCATTATTTGTCAAAAATTCTCAAAAGCACCTTTATGAGATTTTATCAAAAATTTTAACTTTTTTTTTTGATTTTTGAATATCCGGATGCATATTTTCTTGTAGAAATGTTTATGTTCTAAAAAAAATTAAACAGTATGTACACAGTAAAATTAAGAAATAAGATCAAATCCCCTGCAGTAACTGGAGTATTCAGTTCTCCCACAACTCAAATTCTCTAGTTTTTTTGGGTGTAAATTCATCCACTAATGAAACAATTAAATTTTTTGGGCCTCATGTTTCACATATAGTAGGTCTACGTACACACTACCTTCTTCAAACTTTACTTGTGAGATTACACTGGGTTTGTTATTGTTGAATGTAATAACCAATTGCTAGTACAACAACAAGAAGCATCCATACCAATCCTAGGCGGCAAGGATTGCCGACGACTGGGCCTCAGTAGCAGCATTTATCCCTTTAAAAAAAGGACAGCTCGGTGCACTAAGTTCCCGCTATGCGCGGGGTCCAAAGAAGGGCCGTACCATAAGGATATACATCCCTTTAGAAAGAAAACAATAATGAAACCCCATAAAATCAGTCGGTTACAAACATTTCATAGGACTTACTAGCAGCCCTGGCAACAGAAGATCTAAGCAAGCAAAATACACAAAGCTAGGCTAATTTGAGATGAACTGTCTGAATTATAGTACCAAGAAGGAGTCTGTTGTCAAATGGAGCCCATTGAATATCTCAGTTTAAGTTGGAGGAATCAAGGGCAAGACTTGCACACCACTATACTCTCTGTTACAAAACTCTCTGCTTTCAAAGCCAGTTACATAAACCTGAGTCTGAATGATTCTCCTCCCAATCTTGAACACAGGTATACTATTAAATCCAACCTTTGGCGTCATCTTGCTCAAAAGGAATTGACTTTCCTTGTAGGATTCATACTCAAAGACTCAATTGCATTACATAAGCATGCTCGATTAATTTTTACCCTGTTTGTGCAGTATAATTATTTACGCTATTTTTACTGGAGTTAATAATGCTCTTTTATTTTTTTGTTTTTGTTTTTCCTTTCCTTCACTGAGCCGAGGGTCGATTGGAAACAGCCTCTTTGCCCTTTCGGGTAGGGGTAAGGCTCGTCTATATATTACCCTCCCTAGACCCCACTTTGTGGGACTATACTGGGTAGTTGTTATTGTTGTTATTGGTATCAACCATTCAGTTGAACCCCCTTCCCTCTACTTAGTTCTGCCACTTCACGGGAGGACAATCAAATGTACAATAGTATTATACATTTCCAGCCAGTTAGATAAAGATGAAGAAATTACTCACACTCTAAGTGCTTATAAGTGAGTCCTCACAGTGGATGACATTGTAATGCACATAATGCATGCTTTTGCTCAGGCATCATACACATAATTCAACAACAACAACAACCCAGTATAATCTCACTTAGTGGAGTTTGGGGAGGATAATGTGTACGCAGACCTTAGCCCTACCCTTGGGTGGAGAGTCTGTTTCCAAATAGACCCCGACATCCTTCCCTCCAAGAACTTCCCACCTTGCTCTTGGGAAGACTCGAACTCACAACCTCTAGGTTAAAAGTGGGGGTTGCTTACCATCAGAGCAACCCCTCTTGTCCATCATACACATAATTCATCACTTGGAAATGAATTTAATTAGATAGCTAACTTCCTTTCTCTTAGGCAACTATTTTGGCATTTGAAATGATCAAGAAGAAAACAAGTAGTACTTCAACTGTATAGTAATTTTTTATCTCAAACAGTGTTGTGAAAAGCGTGAAGCGAGGAAAAGCGACAAGTCCCTTTTCGCTTAAAGCGAGAAGCAAGAAGTGAAGCGCTCGTTTTATTAAAGTGAAGTGGAATTTTAAAAAAGTTTATTAAAATAAATATTGCACAGACAATGAAGAAGAAGAGGAGGATAATAAAAAGAATACATACCTTTCATAGGACTAACATAACTCCTGGAAACAAAAGAGAGTTAACTGTCAAATGGAGCACTCTGAATCTCTTGGTCTAAGTTAGATGAACGAAAGCACAACAAAGCAAAGAAACTTGCAAACCACTGTACACCTCTTTGTTCACACTATTCCATGCATTTTAAGCCCGTTAAATAAACCTGTCTGAATAATTGTCCTCCCTATTAAACCCAGGTACTACAGTAAATCCCACCTTTGGCCTCGTCTTGCTCAAAGGGAATTGATTTTCCTTGTAACTGTAGAAAGTTTTGGGAGAATTAATTTTTTCGTATTGATCACAAAAGTATTTATAGAGTATAGAGAGGTATCAAATCCTACAAACTATAGGACTGTACAATAATGAAAGAATATTCTACCAATAACAAAAAGATAAACAAAAGATATTCACAATATATCCTAATACGCCCTCTCAAGATGGAGGGCCGGAGGACACGCCAATCTTGGACATCAGCAGAAGAAGCCGAGGACGAGATAAATGCTTGGTGAGAGCATCAGCAAGCTGATCACCAGAGGATACGTGAGCAACACGAAGAGATCCATTCTGAACCAATTGACGAACAAAATGATAATCAATGGAGATGTGTTTCATGCGTGAATGAAACACAGGGTTGGCACAGAGGTAAGTGGCGCCAATGTTGTCGCTGTAAACGACAGGAGCAGCCGGAAGAGGGACATGAAGCTCGCGCAGCAGGGAATGAAGTGAACGGACTTCAGCGGCAGCAGAAGCAATGGCACGATATTCAGCCTCAGTAGAAGATCGTGCAACAGAACGCTGCTTTTTGGAGCTCCAGGAAATAGGATTAGGCCCCAGAAAGACAACATAGGCACCAGTTGAGGAGCGATCATCACAGTTTCCACCCCAATCAGCATCAGAGAAACAATGCAGAGGTATAGCAGATGAAGGACACAGCTAGACTCCAAAGTCACGCGTCCCATTCAGATACCGGAAGAGGCGCTTAACTGCACCCCAATGAGTGACAGTAGGAGCGTGCATGAACTGTGAGAGTTCATTCACAGCAAAGGAGATATCAGGACGAGTGAAGGAGAGATACTGGAGTCCCCCAAGGGCCTGTTGATAGGCGGATGCATCGATAGGAGCCGAGCCGAGCCGTCGGCTAGATGAAGGCGGGTTGACGCTGCTGTTGGCGTCTGAACATGGTTGGACTCCAGCATATTATGAGGAGTCAAAAGATCAACAACATATTTACGCTGACAAAGAAAACACCCCTTGGAGCTACGCAGAACTTCAACACCAAGAAAGTAGCTGAGATCACCCATGTCTTTAAGAGAAAATTTAGTCCCAAGAGAGTCAATCACACGGTTCAAGAAAGCAGAGTCATTACCACTCAATATGAGATCATCAACATATACCAAAAAATAGGTTGTAATACCAGAACGCTGAAAGACGAAGAGCGAAGTGTCAGAGGTAGTGTTGACGAAACCCATGGCCAAAAGGCATTGGCGGAGCTCACTGTACCATGCCCGGGATGCCTGTTTAAGACCATAAATAGCTTTCTGTAACTTACAGACATAAGATGGATAGGATTTGTCAACAAAACCCGGTGGTTGTGCCATATAGACATCCTCTGTAAGCCTCCCGTGGAGAAAGGCATTGTTCACATCCATTTGACGAAGAGGCCAGCCCTTGGATACAGCTAGACTGAGAACCAAACACACAGTTGCCGGCTTAATAACCAGACTGAAAGTCTTCTGGAAGTCTACACCTGGACGCTGATGAAAGCCTTTCGCAACAAGCCGGGCTTTTAACTTATCTACAGTACCGTCAGGCTTTCGTTTGATACGATAAACCCACTTGCAACCCACAACATTCTGTGAAGAATCAGGCGGAACAAGATCCCAGGTGCCATTCCGTAGCAGAGCATCAAACTCCAATGACATAGCGCCCAGCGCGCATCAGACATAGCACTAGACAAAGTCTGAGGTTCTGTAATAGCTGGAGAGGTTACAACAGACGTACCAAACTTCTTGTTGGGCGTATAGATGTTATTTTTGCTGCGAGTTTGCATGTATGACCACCCTGAGAGGATGAAGGTGGTGGCATAGTGGGTGTAGCGGCAGCGGGGACCGCTGGCGGTGCCGTAAGGGGCACTGGTGGCGCAGGCGTTGGCGCCGCCGGTGCATTCGGTGAAGGATCGGGGTACTGGCCGAGGCAGCGGAAGGACTTCTAGGGAGACCAGAATGGGTACAGGTGGAGACTCGGGGTTAGACAATTTGGAGAACGGGAAGATATCTTCATGAAAGGTGACATGACGCGAGGCGAAGATTTTAGACGTTGAGGGATCAAAGCATAGCGCTTTGAGTAGTAGAGTAGCCGAAAAGGACATAGGCACGAGATCTGGGTTCCATTTTATGTGAGGTGTAGGGCTGAAGCCAAGGGAAGCATTGACAGCCGAAGACACGTAGTTTGGCAAGGTTGGGGCGCCTATGGAAGACTGACTCAAAGGAGGAGAGCATCGAGAGATTTATCTTGGGAAGACGATTAATGAGATAGACTGCTGTGGCAAAGGCATAAGGCCAGTAAATGAGAGGTACAGAGGCATGCTGAAGGAGAGTGAGACCAGTATCGACAATATGGCGGTGACGGCGTTCAGCATAGCCATTGTGCTGAGGTGTATGAGGATGTGAAGTGAGATGTGAGATGTCATTTGAGGCAAGAAAAGAGCGTAAAGCTAGGAATTCACCCCCATTATCAGTATATAGAGTAATGATTTTAGCATAGAAATATTTTTCAACAATGGATTTAAAAATGGGGAAGGTTTGTATGACATCAGATTTACGGCGTAAAGGAAAAAACCAAACATACTTAGAAAAATGATCAACAAAAATGACATAATATTTAAATCCTTCATTAGAAATAATTGGAGAGGTCCATACATCGGAAAAAATAAGCTCCAGCGGAGCAGTTGAAGATAAAATTGACTCAGAAAAAGGTAACTTATGAAGCTTGCAAGAGACACAAGCAAAATCAGACACACTACTGGACGCTATACTGCTAGAAGACACTAAATGACGCAGGATTTTGGCTGACGGATGACCAAACCGAGAATGCCACAATGACACAGAGAGCTTTTGTGCCGTGAGGATGGACGGTAGACGGGAAGCCGCCGGCCAGTAGTAGGCGTCGTTCCTACGCGGGCTGCTGGCGAGTGTTGCCCACGTGCGACGATCCTTCACCTGAAAATCAGTATCAGAAAAGACAACATTAACATCATCGTGACGACATAATTGAGCAACAGAGATCAAATTTTTACGAATATGTGGAACACAGAGAGCCCCAGGCAATAAAAGAGAGGAATAACTGATAAGTTGTCCAGTATGTGTAATTTTTAAACCTTCACCATTACCAATAACCACATCATCGAAACCAGTGTAAGGACTGTGAAGAGACATGTTGGCAAGATCATTGGTGAAGTGATGAAAGACACCAGAGTCCAGGATCCAATTGGATGTAGAGGGAATTGTCGGAGAGTGATGGGCTGTGTGAGCAGCCGGATAAGGTAGCGGAACGTATGCTGGCCGCGGCAGTGGTCCACCGTAAGGAGGCTGATTGGCGCCGGAAATTGGATAGGACGGAGAGAGTGTCGCGCGGAGTGGCCAAATTCACTGCAGAGCTGGCCCTTCCCATTGTACCCACGAGATTGGCCATTGTTAGAGTAACCATTACGACCGAAGGATGAACCACGGCTGCCACGGCCGTGCCAGCGGCCACCGAAACGGTTACGGCCGGACTACTGTCCAGCAACGAAGGCAGCCGACGGAGCCAAATCAGATGCAGCGGAGGTGGCCGGCGCACGATCAGTAATCTGAGCCTCCATGCTCAACAGCTTGTCATGTAATTCAGCAAAAGAGATAGGAGATTCGCGGGCTTGAATGGCATGAGAGAGCTCCATATACGGATCATCAAGACCATTGAGAACCTTAATGACAAGATCCTCAGAATCAACAGTAACACCGAGGAGAGATAATTCATCCACAATCACGCGAATACCGTGCATAAAATCACTAACAGATTTAGAACCTTTTACCGGATTATGGAGCTGCTGTTTGAGAGCCATGATACGGCCACGAGAAGCAGTACTGTATGTGCGTGCGAGGATGTCCCAGGCCTCTTTAGAGGTTTCCGCAACGGCAATAAAGGAGATGATCGTCGGTGTGATCGACGAGATGATGGCACTAAGAATAAGATTGTCCTGGCGAATCTAGTAAGGATATGCTGGATTGGGGGAACTCACCTCCTTGTCGACGATAGTAGCTGGTGGGCACGACTTCGATCCGTCCAAGAAGCCGAGGAGGTCGTAACCCGTAAGAAGGGTTCGGAATTGGAATTTTCATGCCAGGTAATTAGTGGAATCCAATTTGAGTGGGATCTGAGCTGATGCATTGATGGCAATCGGCAGGAGAAGATCATTTGATGTCGTAGCGGCCATGAAGCACGAGCCAAAAGAGAGGAGGCGCTGATCGACGTCGAGAGAGAGGGCTGCCGATTAGTGCAGCGGCAGGGTGGCTGGCCGTGAAGATCGGCGGCGCTGGGGGTAAGAATTATGGTTTCTTTGGCGATAAGCCATAGGCGTATGATACCATGTAGAGAGTTTTGGGAGAATTAATTTTTTCGTATTGTTCACAAAAGTATTTATAGAGTACAGAGAGGTATCAAATCCTACCAACTATAGGACTGTACAATAATGAAAAAATATTCTACCAATAATAAAAAGCTATACAAAAGATATTCACAATATATCCTAATAGTAACATCTTCCATGTACACCATCCAAAAGTCACCCCCTCTCTCGACTTGGAATATCTCGACTATAGGATTAAACAAACACGCCAACTTATGAAGCAACCATATCGCACTTGCCATCCTCACAAACAACTCGTAAAACAAACTTAACGACTTCCATGAATCCACTATGACTTCTTTCCCGTCCAAATTTCTGAAAATCGACAATTCCATTGTAGGATGAATAATCTGCCCGTATTTCTTCTCACAAAATCTTGAAAACGCACAATTAGGATTCTTACTCAAAACCTCCATTTGATTATACGATACATGCTCAAGTAATTGTTCCAAAATAATCATTCTCACGGACATTACCCTCCCCAGACCCCACTTATGAGATTACACTGGGTTTGTTGATGTTGTTGTTGTAATACTTCTCAGTAGTAGAATTTCTAAACTTTGCTGACTTGTGATTCCTAAAGTACAAGTTGGAACGTTATTGCCAAATACAGATGCAATGAAACATAATACACAGTTTCTCTATTATCTGAAGAAACTAATGTTATCTCATTAGCTATAACTCACAGCATAGTCTTGTATTAAAAACATATTATACAACAAATATCATGCCATGGTGATTTCTAACACAATTGCAAATGCTAACAACCATATCTACCACCAAAAGATACTGAGGGGAGACATTTTAATATCTCACGATACAAAGTTTTTCCTCAGAGGAGAGCTATCACAACATCTTGTCATGGCTCTTGAATTATGGTTCTTCAAACATTATATTTGAAAATGATTACGTATTCAAATAGACAAGAGGGGTTGCTCTGATGGTAAGCAAGTAAGCAACCTCGCTTCCAACCGAGAGGTTATGAGTTCGAGTCTCCCCATGAGCAAGGTGGGAAGTTCTTGGAGGGAAGGATGTCGGGGATCTATTTGGAAACAGCCTCTCTACCCAAGGGTAGGGGTAAGGTCTGCGTAAACACTACCCTCCCCAGACCCTACTAAGTGAGATAATACTGGGTTGTTGTTGTTGTTGATTACGTATTCAAATATCGATTCAATGTGAGCTACCTTTATAGAGATCTCAAGATCCTAAGAGAGAATATCTCCATGTTTGTGGATACCCCTTGCAAAGAACTATCGAGTTATTTAAATTGCAGATTGTGACTCTTGTTTAACAGATGCCTTAATGAGAGAAGTAAGTGATGGATGAATCCGTGCTGTTCTCATCGAGCGAGCTTCACTTTTTCCTTCTGCATATTCCTTACCGAGAGGCCACCTTGGGCGCAAATCAAGCTGACCAAAGTAGCCAAAGGTCAAAATTAAACATGGTAAGGAGAAGGAAGTGAGGAGGGGCCTTCAGATTTATGGCTATAATATACAAATCAACTAAAATTATAGGACATGAAAATGAGGCAATTTTAAGAAAGAGAATTGTTTAACCATTGTCAGTACAAAGGTTTGGAGGGGATATACAAGTTTCAGGCCTTTCCTTTTCACAACCTCATCAAGCCGAGCGCTGATATACTTATTACAAGCAACACCTCCAGATACTACATGTGAAAGGTAAACTGAACGATTAGCGTAGTTGACATTTTTTTTTTGGTTAGAAGTCATTTTTTTTTAATTTAACATTATATTTCATTAATATCAAAGGATGTACAAGATGAATTTTGGTAGGAGCTTTGACTTGCTCCAACTCGTTTACATCATTCCTCTATACTGAGGTCCTATTATAAAGCACTACATATTCTCAGTATTGGAAATTCATACAATATAGTTAAGGAAAACTGTCTATTTTCCTCAATCCATTTTTCCATCTACTGCATTTTCTGCCTCTTGTGTGAATCAGTAGGGCAATCTCTCTACAGATATGAGTCTCTTCATACTTTTTCAAATCAAATCTGATTCTATTCCTTTCTCTGTAGATAATTGCAATTGTATTGATGAACACACAAGCTGTTATTGAATTAAGGGCCACTCTACTTTTTGCCTTAGTACATATCCATTGCAATTCAGTTTCCTAGTCACCTACTGCCCTATGATGTCCCAACCATATCCAATGTCTATTCCACAACCTTTTTGTGACTGAACACTCAAAGAAGAGGTGATCAAAGGTTTCTGGCTATTGTATGCAGAATATACAATTGGCAGGAACTTGAATGCCTATCTTCATCAATCTTTCTACTGTAGGAAGTCTTTTTGCGCAGCTAACCACACAGTAAACCTATATCTAGGTTGAGCATTGGTTAGTAGCATCAGGCTTTTCCATGGAACTTTGCTGAAATTAGGAAGCAATGTGTGGTACAGCTTCTGAATATGGAAATGATCCATTGTACAGAAACTGTGTAGTATGTTAAGAAGGCTGCCTTGATTAAGTTGGTTCCCCATGACAGTAGCTCTACTATCCAGTATTTTCCTCACAACCCAAGAGGCTCCCTTAGGTGTGATCATAGTTTCCAAGTCCATTTGCTTAATATAGTAGCCGTGCACCCATTTTATCCATAAGCAGTCTTTCTTACTGGCTAAATTCCAGAGGTGTTTGCTAATAGTAGCCCTGTTCCAGAGTGTCATGTCTATAATGTTGAGTCCACTAGCAGATATAGGTCTGCATACTTTATCCCATGCCATTGGAGCTTTCCTGGACAGAGTTACATTGCCAGTCCATAAGAAGGATCTGCAAATGTTCTCAATAGCTTTCAGGATTTTCTTAGGTAGGATGAAGATCTGAGCCCAATAAGATTGAATGTCAAAGATAACTGCTTTAATCAATTGGCATCTACATGCATAAGAAAGGAATTTAGCAGACCAGCAGGTGACTTTAGCTGTAATCTTTTCAATTACAGGCAAGTAGTGACAGGAAGCAAGTTTTTTGGAGTGAAGAGGAACTCCTAGATATCTGAAAGGGAGCTTGCCCTCAGTAAATTCCAACTCCTCTAGTATCTGTTCCTTGACAGAATGTTGAACTCCTGCTATGTAAACTGTACTCTTTGAAGAGTTAGCTTGTAGGCCAGAGGCTTCAGATAATGTAGTAAATGCATCCTTTAAGATCTTAACAGAGATTAGGTCAGCTCTACATAACAGAAGTAAATTATCAGCAAAGCATACATGAATACAATTTAGTTTCCTGCATTTAGGATGAAAATTGAAATCACCATTTCTGTGCAACTGTTCCAGCACCATATTTAGATATTCCATTGCCAATACAAACAGATAGGGAGACATGGGGTCACCTTGTCTAATGCCTCTTTTAGCTTTGAATGGTTTAGTTAGGCCTCCATTCAGAACCAGAGAGTAGGAGACAGTAGACACACAAGCCATTATCCATTGAGTAAACTTAGCAGGGAAACCTATGCCAATTAGGACTTGTTCAAGGAATCTCCATTCCAATGGGTCATATGCCTTCCTCAGGTCTACCTTTAAGACACACCTAGGTGATATTGCTTTCCTAGAATAGCCTTTAAAAATTTCATGACTGATGATGATGTTATCAACAATGCTTCTCCCTTCCAGGAATGCCGACTGAGCCTGTCCAACCAGTTTCCCAAGTACAGTTTTCATTCTTCTGATGATGACTTTGGAAATGATTTTAA
The DNA here is from genome assembly GCA_034376525.1 of Nicotiana benthamiana. Taxonomy (NCBI): domain Eukaryota; kingdom Viridiplantae; phylum Streptophyta; class Magnoliopsida; order Solanales; family Solanaceae; genus Nicotiana; species Nicotiana benthamiana. Next base: position 68,003,640 of record CM067334.1, on the reverse strand, counting down.
CAGTGTAGTGCAGCATGCTATAGGCCTGTAGTCTTTCACAGTTGCAGGGGTTTTGTCTTTAGGAACAAGGGCAATGGCAGTAGTGTTGATCATTGGAGGCATTCTGCATGTAGTGAAGAATTCTTTAGCAGCAGCAAGTATGTCCTCCTTAACTAATTCCCAGTTCCTAGTGAAGAATTCCACAGAGAAACCATCCACTCCAGGTGCTTTTTCTTTTGGCATCTCCTTAATAGTTTCTGTGATTTCCTCCATAGTAATCTCCTGGATCAGAACTGTTTGCTGTGCCCTAGAAACACAGTTGCCTTCTTTGATGATATTAGTGTTAACACAAGTTAATTCCTCTGCACATTCTCCCATCAATGATTGGAATATAGTGACAAATTCATGTTCCACTTCTTTAGGATCAATGAGTTTGAGTCCAGAGTCAGTATATACAGAAGTAATGTTGTTCTGAGATGTTCTGATTTTCCATTGGGCATGGAAATACTTGGTGTTTGCATCACCACATTCAATCCAAACAGCTTTGGATTTCTGTCTCATAACCCGTTCCTCCACAGTACTCCACTTTTCAATTTTTGCCAGTAATGCTTTTTCTTTATCAAATAGGTCCTGTGATACTAAGTATTTTTGTATTTGGTGTTGGATAATATCTAATTCCTCTCTGGCCTGCACAAGTCTTTGTTTATATGTATCCATGTATGCATTTAGTTCCTTTAATTGCTGCTTCATATTCTTTAGCTTGCTCCAAACCTTCTGTAAGATGATCCCATGTAGTCTACCTGCCAAACTTTCTGTATGATGTGTTGGAATTGAGGGAATTCCATAACATTAGTGTACATTCTGAATGACTTGGGATGTAACAGTTGATGGCCTCCACATTTGATTAGTATTGGTGAGTGATCTGATACTGAAGGATTCATGAAATCAGCTTCTACATGACCATATTGTTGTAGCCACTGGTAATTTCCTAGTGCCCAATCAATCTTACTATAAACTCTTGTGGTAGTACCCTACTTATTTGTCCAAGTGTAGTGCCAACCCTTAACTCTGAGAGGAGTGAGCTGCAGGTCAGTAATGACAGCTTTAAACCCTTTTACTTTAGCTTCAGTAATAGGGGAACCAATTCTATCTTCAGAGCTCAGGACATTGTTGAAATCACCACTCACTAACCAGGGGTTATGACTGGGAATAGGAATGTTTCTGAGATCAGTCCACAACTGGTTTCTTTGAGTAACATTGTTCTGGGCATAGATGACACTTAAGTGAGTTCTAACTTTGCTAATTGAATCTTCAATGAGGCATTGCATGAACTGATCAGTCATTAGAGATATGGAGACCTGGATGTGAGGTCTCCACAACAGCCAAATTCTCCCATTCACAGCTTGACAGTAATTGCATTTGATTTTCCAGCCTTTTGCAATTTTATCTTGGATTTTTTTTTGCTTTGTGTTCCTTAACTCTAGTTTCAAGGCAGCCCATAAAATCTACTTTGTTTACAGCTAGGAAGTTCTTCAGTTCTTTCTGTTTATGGGCTAAGTTTAGCCCCCTAATATTCCAAGTAACTATGATCATAGTATCTTGGGGCTGGAATGAGAAGGACCAGGGTCACTCTGTTGTCCTCTTCTGCCATCATCTAATGCATCAACCACATCTTTCCCTTTAGGGCATTCATTTACTATGCTGCAATTTGGCACACTGATGTATTCAGGATTCCTTAGTTGAGTATCAGGGGCACTCTGTTCCTCATTCTGAGGAGTGAACCTTTGGATTAGTTCACTCTCCTGGGCATTCTGCTTAATGAATTCAACTACTTCTGGCACCTGCTCCTGCAAGATGTTTGTAGCTTGAGGCTGCTTGACTTTCCATTCTTGTTTGACTGTTTTAGGTCTCTTGTTCCCTCTGATCCTCTATTTTTTAGTTGACATTAATCTTATAGGAGCATGAAATTAATACATTAGAGTAACAAGAAAAGAAATTACACATGAAATTGCAGTAAGCAGGGAACACTGACCAAATGATTTATTGAAGGCTCAATGTTCAAAGCCCGATCAATTACGACAAGATCAGCCTTCAATAAAAGCTATATACCTGGAAGGAGGCAGCAATATCTGCACGAGCCTATCTCTCTACATCAGAAGCTAAAGCAAGAGAGATTTCAGCATTGCTGCATACAACTGCAAAATGTAAATAGCTAGGAAGACGAGGACAATGACGACCAACTGATGTACATTGTTTTCTGAGTGGCTCATTACACCTTACAATCATAAGACAAAGCTACAAGCTACTGTACTTTCTGGACCATGAATTGCATGAAGAGTAAACTAAGGTGACATTGTAGAAAGAGGAAGAAACAAGAGAAGATTCTTTAATCTTGTCAAGGATTCTGCCTAGACACCGACATGATACAATCCATAAATTTTTCTTGCTTTCTGCACACCAACTACGCAGAAATTGCACAAATAAGATACAAGGTCGTCAAAAAGTGCATCTATGTATCTCCATATGAATATCCCCCAAATGTTTAATTTTCTGATTCTTTAGTGGAAGTTAATTTTGACTAACAATAAAGAGTTAAGAACAATACTTTATGCCAAACAAAATAGGCACATTAATTGTTGTAGGAAGGAAGGACCAATGGTGACAGCAACTGCAGTTGGATCCTTTTCAGTCAGATTAGCTTTATCTAGCGCTTCTTGTACCACGTGAAGGAATTACGTATCATATTGTTTGCAGGAAAATGTAGAGAGTTTTGGGAGAAGTTATTTTCTCGTATTGCTCACAGAAGTATATATAGAGTACAGAAAGGTATCAAATCCTACCAACTATAGGACTGTACAATAATGAAGAAAATCAAATCCTACCAACAATAGGACTGTACAATAATGAAAGAATATTCTACCAATAATAAAAAGATACACACAATATATTCTAATACGCCCCTTCAAGATGGAGGGCCAGAGGACACGCCAATCTTGGACATCAGCAGAAGAAGCCGAGGACGAGATAAGTGCTTGGTGAGAGCATCAGCAAGCTGATCAGCAGAGGATACGTGAGCAACACAAAGAGACCCATTCTGAACCAATTGACGAACAAAGTGATAATTAATTGAGATGTGTTTCATGCGCGAATGAAACACAGGGTTGTCACAGAGGTAAGTGGCGTCAATGTTGTTGCTGTAAATGACATGAGCTGCCGGAAGAGGGACATGAAGCTCGCGCAGCAGTGAATGAAGCCAACGGACTTCAGCGGTAGCAGAGGCTATGGTACGATATTCAGCCTCAATAGAAGATCGTGCAACGGAATGCTGCGTTTTGGAGCTCCAGGAAATAGGATTAGGCCCCAGAAAGACAACATAGGCACCAGTTGAGGAGCGGTCATCACAGTTTCCACCCCAATCAGCATCAGAGAAACAATGCAGAGGTATAGCAGATGAAGGACACAGCCAGACTCCGAAGTCACGCGTCCCATTCAGATACCGGAAGAGGCGCTTAACTGCACCCCAATGAGTGACAGTAGGAGCGTGCATGAACTGTGAGAGTTTATTCATAGCAAAGGAGATATCAGGACGAGTGAAGGAGAGATACTGGAGGCTCCCAAGGGCCTGACGATAGGCGGATGCGTCGGCAGGAGCCGAGCCGTCGGCCAGATGAAGGCGGGTGGACGCCGCTGTTGGCGTCTGAACAGGGTTGGATTCCAGCATATTATGACGAGTCAAAAGATCAACAACATACTTACGCTGAGAAAGAAAACACCCCTTGGAGCTGCGCAGAACCTCAACACCAAGAAAGTAGCTTAGATCACCTATGTCTTTAAGAAAAAATTTAGTCACAAGAGAGTCAATCACACGGTTCAAGAAGGTAAAGTCATTACCAGTCAATATGAGATCATAAACATATACCAAAAAATAGGTTGTAATACCAGAATGCTGAAAGACGAAGAGCGAAGTGTCAGAGGTAGTGTTGACGAAACCCATGGCCAAAAGGCATTGGCGGAGCTCACTGTACCATGCCCAGGGTGCCTGTTTGAGACCATAAATAGCTTTCTGTAACTTACAGACATAAGATAGATAGGCTTTGTCAACAAAACCCGGTGGTTGTGCCATATAGACATCCTCTGTAAGCCTCCCATTGAGAAATGCATTGTTCACATCCATTTGACGAAGAGGCCAGTCCTTGGATACAGCCAGACTGAGAACCAAACGCACAGTTGCCAGCTTAATAATCGGACTGAAAATCTCATGGAAGTCGACACCTGGTCGCTGATGAAAGCCCTTCGCAACAAGTCGGGCTTTGAACTTATCCACATTACCGTGAGGCTTTTGTTTGATACGATAAACCCACTTGCAGCCCACAACATTCTGTGAAGAGTCAGGTGGAACAAGATTCCAGGTGCCATTCCGTAGCAGAGCATCAAACTCCAATGACATAGCAGCGCGCCAATGCTCATCAGACATAGCACTAGACAAAGTCTGAGGTTCTGTAACAGCTGGAGAGGATACATCAGACATACCAAACTTCTTGTTGGGCGTAAAGATGTTATTTTTGCTGCGAGTTTGCATGTGATGACCACCCTGAGAGGATGAAGGTGGCGGCATAGTGGGTGCAGCGGCGGCGGGGGCCGCTGGCGGTGGCGTAACAGGCGTTGGTGTCTCAGGCGTTGGCGCCACCAGTGCGTCCGGTGAAGATCGCTAGTGGGAGCGGCGGCAGGTACTGGCGGAGGCAGCGGAAGGACTTCTAGAGTGACCAGAATGGGTACAGGTGGAGACTCGAGGTTAGACAATTTGGAGAACGCGAAGATATCTTCATGTAAGGTGACATGACGCGAGACGAAGATTTTAGACGTTGAGGGATCAAAGCATAGATATGCGCTTTGAGTAGATGAGTAGCCGAAGAGGACACAGGCACGAGATCTGGGTTCCATTTTGTGTGAGGTGTAGGGCCAAAGCCAAGGGAAGCATTGACATCCGAAGACATGCAGTTTGACAAGGTTGGGGCGCCTATGGAAGAGAGACTCAAAGGAGGAGAGAATCGAGAGATTTGTCTTGGGAAGACGATTAATGAGATAGACTGCTGTGGCAAAGGCATAAGGCCAGTAAATGAGAGGGACAGAGGCATAATGAAGGAGAGTGAGACTAGTATCGACAATGTGACGGTGACGGCGTTCAGCATAGCCATTGTGTTGAGGAGTATGATGAGGCGATGTGAGATGCCATGGGAGGCAAGAAAAGAGCGTAAAGCTAGGAATTCACCCCCATCAGTATACAGAGTAATGATTTTAGTAGAGAAGTATTTTTCGACAATGGACATAAAAGTGGGGAAGGTTTGTAAGACATCAGATTTTCGGCGTAAAGGGAAAAACCAAACATACTTAGAAAAATGATCAACAAAAATGACATAATATTTAAATCCTTCATTAGAAATAATTGGAGAGGTCCATACATCAGAGAAAATAAGCTCTAGCAGAGCAGTAGAAGATAAACTTGATTCAGAGAAAGGTAACTTATGACACTTATGAAGCTTGCAAGAGGCACAAGCAAAATCAGACACACTATTGGACGCTATACTGCTACAAGACACTAAATGACGTAGGATTTTAGCTGACGGATGACCAAACCGAGAATGCCATGATGACGCAGGGAGCTTTTTTGCCGTCAAGGCGGATGATAGACGGGAAGCCGCCGGCCAGTAGGCGTCGTTCCTACGCGGCCGCTGACGAGTGTTGCCCACGTGCGACGATCCTTCACCTGAAAATCAGTATCAGAAAAAACAACATTAACATTATTGTGATGACATAATTGAGCAACTGAGATAAAATTTTTACGAATATGTGGAACACAGAGAGCCCCGGGCAATAAAAGAGATGAATAACTCAAAAGTTGGCCAGTATGTGTAATTTTTAAACCTTCACCGTTACCAATAACCACATCATTGAAACCAGTGTAAGGACTGTGAAGAGACATGTTGGCAAGATCATTGGTTATGTGATGAGTGGCACCAGAGTCCAGGATCCAATCAGATAGAGAGTGATGGGATGTGTGAGCAGTTGGATAAGATGACGCAGCGTATGCTGGTTGCGGCAGTGGTCCACCGTAAGAGGGCTGATTTGCGCCGGAAATAGGATAGAACGAACAGCGGCACGCGGAGTGAACAAATTCACTGCAGAGCTGGCACTTCCCATTGTACCCGCGAGATTGGCCATTGTTGGAGTAACCACCACGGCCGGAGGATAAACTACGGATGCCACGGCTGCGCCCGCGGCCGCCGAAGCGGTTACAGCCGAACTGCTGTCCGGCACGAAGGCAGCCGACGGAGCCAAAACAGATGCGGCGGAGGTGGCCGTTGCATGGGCAGCAATCTGATCCTCCATGCTTAACAACTTGTCATGTAATTCAGAAAAAGAGATTGGAGATTCACGGGCTTGGATAACATGAGAGAGCTCCATATACGGATCATCAAGACCATTTAAAACCTTAATGACAAGATCCTCAGAATCAACAGTAACACCCAGGAGAGATAATTCATCCACAATCACGCGAATACCGTGCATAAAATTAGTAACAGATTTAGAACCTTCTACCGGATTATGGAGCTGCTGTTTGAGAGCCATGATACGACCACGAGAAGCAGTGCCGTATGTGCGTGCGAGGATGTCGCAGGCCTCTTTAGAGGTTTCCGCTGCAGCAATAAAGGAGATGATCGTCGATGTGATCGACGAGATGATGGCACTGAGAATAAGATTGTCCTGGCGAATCCAGTAAGGATATGCTGGATTGGGGGAAGTTACCTCCTTGTCGATGATAGTGAATGGTGGGCACGACTTTGATCCGTCCAAGAAGCCGAGGAGGTCGTAACCCGTAAGAAGGGTTCAGAATTGGAATTTCCACGCCAGGTAATTAGTGGAATCCAATTTAAGTGGGATCTGAGCCGATGCATTGATGGCAATCGGCTGGAGATGATCGTTGGATGTCGTAGATGGCATGAAGCGCGAGGCGGAGGAGGCGCTCATTGACGTCGGGAGAGAGAGGGCTGCCGGTTAGTGCAGCGGTGGCACGGCAAGACACCGGAGAGAGGCGGTGGACCGAGAAGGCCGGCGGCGGCGGGCTGCCGATTAGTGCAGTTGCGGTGGCGGTGCGGGTAGGGAAGAATTAGGGTTTCTTTGGCGGTAAGCCACTGGCGTATGATACCATGTAGAGAGTTTTGGGAGAAGTTATTTTCTCGTATTGCTCACAGAAGTATATATAGAGTACAGAGAGGTATCAAATCCTACCAACTATAAGACTGTACAATAATGAAAGAAATCAAATCCTACCAACTATTGGACTGTACAATAATGAAAGAATATTCTACCAATAATAAAAAGATACACACAATTTATTCTAATAGAAACATGTGCCAGAAATATGATGCGTCAATTCAGATTAAGAAGCTATCAAACTAACGAGTGCGAGAGTGTAATGACCCGACCAGTCATTTTCATTATTTGCACTTCGCTCGGTAATTTGGGGGCACGAGTAGCTCCATATAATGTACCAGGAAATGTGTGCAAAATTTGGGTTCATTCCAAGTTGCTTTGATATGTTTCGGCATGAGTTTTTGGAAATCAAAACTTTGAAAGTTCATTAACTTTGATTTGAGGTGTATTTCATCGTTTCAATATTGTTTTGTGTGTTTTAAGGCCTCGAGTAGGTCCGTATCATGATATGGAACTTCTTGGTATGTTTAGACGGGATCTCGAGGGGCTCAGGTGAGTTTCAGATAGATTTGGGTTGTGTTCCACTCGTTTTTCTTATGTTTCGACGTCGTTTCTTCAAGCATAATGGTACCACATTGAACAAATAAGCTATGATTTCTGTTTTTATTGAATCATTATATATGTATCGTAATTATGAAAGCATAGCAAAAAGAATCATCAAATTTGGACATCGTATGAGGATTTTATGATCATTTTACTAAGAATTGAGTTGCCAGATTTTTTTTAGATTAAGTATGAAATTGTCACCGCTGCATATTTAAAAATCTGTACTATTTCCAAATATTGAAACTAACATACCCTTTCAATATAAGGTCAAATGGAGTGATTCAAGAGTCTAACTTGACTAGAATTTCATAAGGAATCCATTCGAGGTATCAAAAGTGATTTTCGATATCTTTTGGCATAAGAAGCGAGGCAGAACAGTGTTAAAACGAGGGTTTTGGGAAACATATTTTGAATTGGGGAGCTCGTAATTGGGCAATTTTTTGAGGTGCTTTTCAGCATATAAATTGGGGTAAGTGTTTTCTACTCGGTTTTGGTTATATTTCATGAATATATCTTCGATATTAGCTTTTGGTTGATGAATTTTAAAGAAGAAATTGGGTGTTTTGGCTTAAAGTTTTATAATATGAATTTATGAGTTTTAAACACCGATACGGAGTCGGATTTGAGTGAAACTAGGATGGTTGAACTCGTAATTGAATGGGTTGATGTATTTTGTAAGTTTTCTCGGGTTCCGAGGTGCGGGTCCGGGTTGGGCTTTTTGGCCGATTTTGGGCTTTTGATTAAGATTAGACCTTTTTCGATTGGGATTGGTTTCTTTAACATTGTTTGACGTATTTGAGTTGTTTTTGATTAGTTTCGAGCCATTCGGAGGTCGGAATGCACGTGATGGGATTCTTGGAGCATCACTTGGCTTGCTCGGTGTCGGAATTGGCTTGTTTAAGATAAGTAACTCTTCTAAACTTAGTGCTGAGGGTATAAAACCCCGAATTATGTGCTATGTGACCGGTGCTGAGGTGACGGGCGTGTGGGCGTGCACCTTGTGAGTTGTGCTCTATTATTTCCAAGGCACTGAATAGTGGCCCTATTTTATTGATATATGTGCTTTCACCATGTGATAAGATAAATGCATTGTACATCATGCTAGATATCATGTTTAGTCTTTGTTCTGATAATGTTGGGAACCATACTGGTCGTTTTTTGCTGTCATCTCATCGAATTCATTGATATTAAGTACTCATCACATTCATGCATTCATATCATATCTTTATACATTTGTTACATATTGATACATCACATCATTGTTCCGGGTCAGTTTTCATGACATTGGTGGGTTAGACTGGAGAGATTGATGACTGGGTAAAGCTGAGAGCCTGATTATTAGTGATGGTTATGGGATCCGGCTGCACGCTGCAGCCGATGTTAAAAAATGTCCTCTTCTTCGTTTTAAGTGAGAAGCAAAACGGAGCGATGGGTTGGTCACTACCCCAACTAAAAGCGACTCAGGTACAGAAAAGCGACCGCTTCTCTCTAAAAAGAGAGAAGCGGTGAATCGGTCGGGAGCGGAAGAAGCGATCACTTCTTGAATTAAAAAGCTCAAACAAGTATTTTTCAATTAAAAGGTCCAAATCGTTGAGCCTTCTATTTTAGACACTTCTTTAGTAGGAAACTAGGGTTCTAAACCAGTCTTTTCTTCCTAAAAAAACCAGCGATTTTTTCCTCACATGAAGCAACGATTTGTTTAAGCAAACTGGGTTTCTTCTTTATCTTCTTCTTCTTCAATATTATAACAACAACTTTCAAGTTTCAAGAGGTATGTTTTTATTTTCATTCTTCTTCTTTTTCTTTTTCTTTCTAAATGTCCAAAAAGCGCCGAAATGTTGGCGAATATTTTTTAGAAAATTTTTGCGCAGATTCTGCCAATTGTTGTCTATGCCGTATTTATTTTATTTTTTAAAATTTTGCTTCACTTCATAAAACGGGCGCTTTGCTTCTCGCTTTTCATGAAATAGGGGTTTTCGCTTTTCCTCACTTCACGCTATTTTTAACATTGGCCGCTGTAGATTATTGGTTATTCTTAGTTGGCTTGTTATAGCGCTTGGGCTAAAAGAGCCCCTCCGGAGTCTACACGCCCTAGTGAGCATGGATGATATTATTGAGGCATGGATTTTCCTTGACATGGATTTGTCCAAAGTATTGATATATACAGAAGGATTTCTCCACAGGGATGGATTTACCTTTTTCCTCGGTACCGAGTGACATCTAGTCATTGTTGAGTATGTTCCACGATGGATTTCCATGGGCCACATGGGCCATATATGGTACCGGGTGGTTGAACATTTATATATTACTGAGGGATGGATTTCCCTGGGCATGGATTAGTCTGAAGTACTTGATACCTTGAGTTGGATTTCTCCATAGGGTTGGATTACCCTTTATCCTCGGTACTGAGCGACTTATAGTCAGTGTTTTATATGTTCCGGGATGGATTTCCTGGGTCGTAAAAGCCATATACAGTACCGAGTGGTTGAGTGGGATGTAGTGAGGGTGAGTGTTCTTAGAGTGTGAGTACATGATTCATCCCTGAGGTACATGGCATTGGCATGCAGATATGGCATACATGCATAGAGACGCATTTTTCCTCATGATGTACGGTATCACGTCATTCATAAATTTTTACATATATCAATATGTGATTGTAGATAGGTATTTCACACTTGTTTGAAAAAAAAAGGGAATGAAACATGTTTACCTATTGTGGTAAGAATTTTCAGGAAGAATTTACAGTTTTCAAAACTTACTCATATCTTTAACGATTGCGGTAGAAGATTTGGGCTTTCATTGGTAAACTTGCACAGTGGAACTGTTTTCGGAAAACTATGAAAAGGATGAGCACTTTATTTCTGAGCTATTTCTTTGTTTATTTGTGTACAATGTATGAACCACTGTTGGTGATTTGTGTTGGATCCGATCTATGTACCAAATCGTCACTGTTTTCAACCCGAGGTCACGTTTGTTACTTTTTTAGTAAATGGGGTCTGTTGTACTCATACTGAACTTCCTACACAGTGCGTGAAAATATCGGATGCCGATGTTGCTACGTTCGATGGTTGCTGGATTTGAAGGCGTACCGACGTTCCTGCTGTAGCTGCCTCTTATTTACGGTAGCCTTAGACTATAAAATTATGTTTATGTACTTTTCAAACAGAAGATGTGTTTTCTTCATATTAGCTATGTAAACACTAATCTTAGAAGCTCATGATTGTGCTACCAGTCCTTTGGAAATGTAATTGATCCAGATAATTTATTTATGTTTAATTGACTTATTGACATTATTGAGGTTGGATAGTGATTAGTTGGCTTACCTAGCGGGTACGGTTAGGTGCCATCACGACTAGTGGATTTTGGGTCGTGACAGAGAGTTGTGGTAACTGATATAAGCCAGATTTGTACAAAGAAGGAAATTGGGGGTGGGGGACTCCTTCAAAACAACATCCACCGTGATCCTAACACGACAATCATTGACATGCCTCAGAACTCCAGAACCGAAATGGAATTTGAAAAATTTTCTAGCGTAGAATCATGTCTATATAATCATAATTATAATTTAAGAGTATCCATTAACTATACCCTAAATATATACACCATCAATCAATTGATTCGTTCTAACCAATCGTTTACAAGTTCTTGAAAACAAAGTACTTCAGGGTTGACAGGATGTACCTGATCAATCACCAGTGCATGTGCTTCCTCTGCCATCTTAGGAGCAACTCCTCCATATCGAGCAAGCAGTTCTGCCTTGATGAAAAACAGAACCTTAAGATTAGCAAAAAAAATTGTGTAATGTGGCAAACACAAGTAAATATAAGGCGTAATCCTGGCCACTTAGACTTGTATCAGTTTGTAAAGCTGATGCATGAACTTATATTTTTCCCATTTGAACACTTCAATTTGATGTAATGGATAACAATAAACATATTTGACCATTGATCACGCCTATGTGGAAGTGGCACAACTGATATGGCTAAATTTTGTCCTACTTCCCCCCCCCCCCTCCCCATTTCTTTTCCTTTCTCTTCCCCATTCAATAATATTTTCTTTTATTCGTTGCAAAGCAGCCAGACGAGCAAATAGCTCTAACATTTTCACCAAGCAAATTCTAATTTCCACAAATAGGCACAGAAAAGAACAACGAAACTCACAAAACTCTCATTTTTCAAAGGCAAAATATTCATCACAAAAGCAAGCTTGTATTAATGGAAATCGCAATTTCCAAAAGCTTTTTCATGGTGAAACAATTAAGGTTTCAATCTGATCATTCAAATTTAGTATTAAAACTGATGATTCTTTCAAATTATTAAATAACAATTATGTGTCTTTAAGATATAACAAAACAACTCACCGGTCTTTGAGGGAAAAGCCGATAGATGTTTTTTGACGACCCAAAGGTCATCATCAGATTTATTCCTTTTTCGTGTTTTCGAGGCTTTGAAAACCTTACTTTTAGTTATTTCGATTTGTGTAAGCAGTCTGGGTGCGTAGCCGGAAAGGTGTTGTGATGAATTATGTGAAAATTTTGATGTTAATATTGTTAAAGTTGACTCCGGTCAATATTTTGAATAAACGGACTCGAACCCATGATATGATGATCCCGGGGGGTCCATTAGAAAATATGGGACTCGAGCATATTCCTGGAATTGAAATTCGAGCTCTCAAGCCCGAGTAATGAATTTTTGAAAGAAAATATTTTTCTGAAAATGATATGAAAATTTCAAATGAAAATAAGTCAGGAAATATAGGTATCGGGCCCGTATTTTTGTTCCAATGCCAGGTACAAGTCTTAAATATGTGTTAAGCGCTTTCTATGCAATTTGGTAGAAATCGGAAGTCGTTTGACGTGTTTCGGACCTAAATATCAAAAGTTAGAAGTTTAAGAAGTTTGAAATGAAAATGACGATTTTGGGGCTTGATTCATTGATTTTGTTTGTGTTTTGCTGATTTGATCGCTCGAATAATTTCGTGGGATATTTTTGAGTTATGTGTACGTTCTGTTAGGAGCCCCGAGGGCCCGGGAGTGATCCGGAGGTGGTTCGGGGTGGTTTTTGCACTTAGAAACATAGCAGATTTTCTGCAATTTTTACCCAGAAAATCCCTTCTTCGTGATCGCACTCCTTTCCCGCGTTCGCGTAGCTTTACTGGTTTCCCTTCTTCATGTTCGCGTACCATTCCCCGCATTCACGTAGACCAGGTTTTCCCTTCACCGCATTCGCGAGCCCCTTCTCGCGTTCGCGTACAAGCCAGTCCCAGACCCCAGCCCCTTCTTCTGTGCGTTCGCGATTAACATCTCGCGTTCGCGATGCTTTGACCATTCCACCCTTCGCGAACGCAGACCCATTCCCGCGAACGCGAAGGGCATTTTTGCCTAGCAAATTTTAAGTTTAAAACAGAATAGTAGATCGGGATTTAGACATTATTTCACACGAGCTCTTCTTTCAAACACCCCATAGACGATTTTGAAACTCTTTTTCCTTCAAAGCTTCTTGGGTAAGTGTTCTTAACTTCACTTTCTCTTAATTTCTTCATCTAATCAATAATTGCCTAGCCCCAAATCATGCATTCAAAGAAGAAATTGGGGGTTTTGGGTAGAGTTAGGGCTTTGGTGATTTTGGGTGATTCAACCTCAATTTGGTGTCGAATCTTGAAACAAATTATATATTTGAACTCATGGGATTATGGGTGATTTGGTTTGTGTCCGAGCCTCGAGTTTGGACCATGTGGGCACGAGGTCAGATTTTGGTATTGGAAGAATGCTAGGGACTTCATTTGTAGGCTATGGGACTTTTTTGAGCCTTTATTGATATTATTGAATTGATTATGCCTAGATACCATTGTTTCGGAATTGGATTATAGAGGAAAGACGGTATTAGAGAGTGTATTGTTATTCTTGGACCGAGGTAAGTACTTGTTCTAACTTTGGCTTGAGGGAATAGGGTTATGATATTATTTGCTAATTGCTAAATGTGTAGTAAAGTGGATAGCTATGGTGACGAGTATCTCTACACTGGTGTCAAGAATGACCGTGGGTCCTTGTTTGTACTTATTGTGATATTGTTGTGACTCTTCCATGTGCAATCGATGATCTTTATATAATGTGAAAAGTATGAGAAATAATTATGAACTGTAAAACCTTGGGAGCGTTGGCTCGAACGATAAAAGAACTAATGAATTAGAAATAGAAAGATATGTGATAAATCCCTTGCCGGGATGTGAAGGTTATTGTTGTTGCTCCCTTGCCGGGAGGTTTTTTATTGGTGTTATTGATTTACTCCCTTGCTGGGAATTAGTTGTGTTGTTATGTTCCCTTGCTGGGATTTCTCTACTGGTTATTTTTATCTTGCTCGGTAGTTGTGACTGATGTTTAGATGAGAGAGTATGATCTTAGTGGGTTGGGTTGCGCGCAACAAGAATAGATAATATCCACATGGATTGGATTGCGCGCCGCAACAAGGATAGCTAATATCCACACTGATTGGGTTGCGCGCCGCAACAAGGATAAATAATATCCATACGGATCGGGTTGCACACTGCAACACTACCATATGTATGTAGATCGGGTTGCACGCCGCAACAGTATTACAAAATATGGGCAAAATGTGTTATTTCCAAACATGAGTTATATGGATTGATTTACCTTCATTTAAACTCCCTTATTTTAACTGTTGTTCCCCCAACATGTTCTAGCCTCGTCATTACTTCACCGGGGTTAAGGTAGGCACTTACCATCACATGGGGTCGGTTGTGCTGATGATACACTTCTGTGATTTTTGCACAGATCACGATACCGAAGCAGCTTTTGGACCACGACAATAGTGTATTGATCGGGAGCTAACTTCAGTACAGGAACTTACGAGGCAGCCTTGCTGGTGTTCACATGCAGAAGTCCCTTTCCATAATTTCAGTTTGTTTTCATTATACCAACACAGACGTTATGTAATTTCTATTCAGATTTATTTGTAGCACTCTTTAGTAGTCTTTGAGCTAGTGACACCAGACTCTGGGTAGAAATGTGTTTAACTTCCGTATTTTGATTTCAGTTATACAAGTTTAAAAGTCTTCCACTTTTATTTAATTGCTTCTGTTTATTTATATTGTAAAATGTCATCAGAAGATTGTTTAAATGATTGGCTTGCCAAGCTCCGATAGTATGCACCATAACGACTCCCTATGGTGGGAAATCCGTGTCGTGACAAGTTGGTATCAGAATACTAGGTTACTTATGTCTCACCACTAACAGACAAACTCGGTAGAGTCTGAGGGATCGGTACGGAGACGTCTGTATTTATCCCCCAGAGGCTACAGAGATCGGAAATTTCACTTTGTTCTTTCTTGTCGTGTGATTCTGTTTCTCAATACTGATCGTCATTCTACTCCATTCTTTCGCAGATGGTGACAACACGTTCTTCCTCTTCTACCGTGTAGCAGCCCCATCCCCTAGAAGTAGCTCCTATCAGGGGCAGAGGCCGAGTCCGTGCTAGAGTCCGAGTATGGGGCAGAGCTCAGCCCCGAGCAACAGTCCCAGAGGTGGAGCCTCATGTTGACTATGATGAGGAGGTTCCAGCACTAACAGTTCCAATGGGCCCAGCTTAGGTCCCAGAGGGTTTCAAAGCCACTCCAAGACGCTTTGGTCCGACTTGTAGGATTTATGGAGAGCGTTTCAAAAGCGAGTTTGCTTCCTATAATACCAGACACATCTCTAGCTGGGGGAGGAGCCTAGACTCCCGCTATGTATACTCCAGAGCAGGTAGCTCTCCAGGCCCAGGTTCTCAGCAGCACTATTCTGATCAGCTGCCTATCAGTGCACCACCTCTTCAGAGCTTTCGAGGAGGTCATTCAGGTCGACAGGGTTAGTCTCAGCCCTCTCAGCTACAACATTCAGGTGGGTGCTATGAGGTGTGGTGAGTATATTCATATCAGGAGAGCTTGCCTGAGATTGAGGGGTACACAACCGCAACAACAAGGTTCTCGAGCTATGATCCATGCACCAGAGACTCCACAGGCTTAAGATAATACCGCATTGCATAACACTGACATGTTTTAATAATGTAGTAGAACAGGCCTCTGGAGAAATAATGTTGTCGGTTTTGGCGGGAGGAGTCACGTTAGAAACCACCTTTCACGTGATGAACCAGGAAACGGTTTACAATGCCATCATAGGGTCCCTTGGATATATGCCATGCGAGCAGTCCCTTCAAGCTTTTACCAAGTGATTAAATTCCCCACCTCCTGGGGAATATTTAGCATTCGAGGCGAGCCTTGCACCGCCCAAGAATGCTACCGAATAGCCCAAGATTGCGCCCACACCAAACAGCTGAAGGGAGCGAGTGACGAGGCATAGCAATCAATCGTGTCGGGGACTAAGGTCAACCCGACAACAGAAGCCATCATAGACCCCGACGTCGTAGAAGCCTGCAAAGTGACAATCAAGGATCTTGACCCGGTCCAATTGGACGGTATCGACTACACAAGAAAGGCCTATATGGGGCACGATCTTGACGATCCAAGTAAGTACCATGAATTCTTAACTAACCATGCAGATTTTTTTGTTTTCTTCCATTTATATATGCCAGGAATTCCGAAAGACATCGCCACTCACAAGTTGAACATCGACCATCTACAACTGACCGTGCGGCAAGTTAGGAGAAAATTTAACGACGTAATCAATGAAGCAATCGGTGAAGAAGTGGACAAGCTATTGGCTAACGGCTCAATCAGAAGTCGAAGTATCTCCAGTGGGTCGCCAATGTCATCATGGTCAAATGGAAAAACGGGAGGTGGAGAATGTGCGTAGATTTCACCAACCTAAACAAGGCGTGCCCGAAGTATTCGTTCCCACTACCCCATATCGACCAACTGATCGACGCCCCCACAAGACATGAACTATTGAGCTTCTTGGATACTTACTCCGGTTGCAATCAAATCATGATGGCCGAGGACGACCAAGAGAAGACAACTTTCATCACCCATCAAGGGACGTATTGCTACAAGGTGATGCCCTTTGGATTTAAAAACGCAGGGGAAACATATCAAAGGCTAGTCACCAAAATGTTCAAGGAACAACTCGGTAAGACCATGAAGGTCTATATCGATGATATGTTGGTAAAGTCGGCAAAGAAAGAAGACCCCATCAGTTATTTGAAGGAAGCCTTCGAAATACTGAGACAGTATGGGATGAAGCTAAACCCGAAAAAATGTTCCTTCGGCGTGGCCTCAGGGAAGTTCTTGGGTTTCGTCGTATCACAACGAGGTATCGAGGTCAACCCGAACCAGATCAAGGCATAGACACAATACCTGAGATTTTGAATTGCAAAAAACAGGTGCAAAAGCTAACCGAACGAATAGCCGCCCTATCCAGGTTCATCTTGTGATCCTCCGACAAGTGCCATAAGTTTTTCAACGTATTGGTGAAAGATAATGGGTTACAGTGGAACGAGGAATGCATCGAAGCCTTGAGAAAATGGAAAGCATATCTGTCTTCACCACCACTTCTCGTAAAAGCAAACCTAGGCAAGCCCCTACTGGTATATTTCGAGATATCCGAAGCCGCTGTCAGCGAAGACTTGATCTGCGATAATGAAGGTAATCTCCCATTTATTATATCATCAAAACCCTAGTGGGCGCCAAAACACGATACCCACACCTTGAGAAATTGGCTCTGGCATTGGTCGTGGCTTTACGGAAGCTCAGACCCTATTTTCAGTGCCACCCCCTAAAAGTAGTGACGACCTTCCCCCTAAGGAGCATCCTACATAAGCCAAAATTGCCAGGAAGGCTCGCTAGAAGGTCCATAGAGCTCAGCGAGCACGATATCTCATACCACTCAAGAACCGCTATCAAGTCGCAGGTACTTGCCGACTTCATCGCCGATTTTAGCGCAGAGATACTGCCGGAGGCGGAACTGGAAGCCAGTCGCACCTCCTCCAACGCCGACCTGTAGACTCTCTTCACTGACGGTGTCCCTAATGCCTCGGAATTGGGACTATGACTCGCTCTTGAAGTCCCCACGAGCGAAACAATTTGCTAGTCCATACGATTCCCCTAGATGACTAACAACGAGGCCGAATACGGAGCTGTAGTTGCATGTATGAAATTAGCCATCAAATGCAAAGCTCGGAGGTTCATTATCCATTGCGACTCCCAACTCGTAGTGAATCAGGTCACTAGGACATACCAAATCAAGGAGTAGAGCTACCAAAGTACCAATCAGAAATCCACAAATTAATGACTGAGTTTGACAAGTGCCGCTTTGAGAAAATTCCGAGGGCACAGAACATCGAAGCAGACGGCTTAGCAAAGCTGATCGCATCAACTAAAAACAACAACAAAGAAAGCGTGGTCACCCTCCTCCATTCAGCCATCGAACATACTGAGGTACTCTCTTTAAAACTACTTGGGACTGGCGCAACCAGTTTGTATCCTATCTGTAGGACGGAACACTTCCACTTGATATAAAAGAAGCAAAGAACTCCGTGTACAAGCCACTCAGTACTGCCTAATAAACCACGACCTGTAAAAGAGGATGTTTGGCGGACGTCTAGCCAAGTGCTTAGGCTCGCACCAAACAAGGAAAGTGCTGGAAGAGGTACACGAGGGTCACTGTGGCACCCACAATCGTGCCCTCGTTCGGTACATCATCTGAGCCAGTTATTACTGGACCACTATGAAAAAGGAGACATCGGAATACGTTTGTTTATGCGAACGATGCCAAAAGTATGCACCGATGATACACCAACCAGGAGAACCTCTACACTTAGTCACCTCTCCACGGCCCTTCATCAAATGGGAGATGGACATAGTCGGCCCCCTACCAGCGGGACGAGGAAAGGTATGATTTATGTTAATTTTAACTGACTATTTCTCCAAGTGGGTGGAAGCGGGTGTGTAAGCACAGATACGCGAACATGAAATCATCGCCTTCATATAGAAAAACATTATATGCCATTTTGGCATCCCTAATGAAATCAGATGCGACAATGGCCCACAATTCATTGGTGAAAAGACGATAGAATTCTTCGAGAAATGTCACATTAAGCGAATACTCTCCACACTATATCACCCTGCCGCCAACGTCCTCCAACAAAACAATACTAAACATACTGAAAAAGAAACTCGAATAAGCCAAAGGAATATGGCCCGAACTACTATCATAAGTGTTGTGGGCATACTGGACCACGCCCTAATCCAGCATGGGAGAAACATCGTAATCACTGGTCTACGGAACCGACGCGGTCATACCCTTTGAAGTCGGGGAACCAAGCCTGAGGTATTCATACACCAGCGGAGCAGAGAACGAAACGAATAGACTTCAAGACCTCGACGAGGCCGGGGAAAGAAGGGACATAGCTCACATAAGAATGGAGGCCCAAAAACAACGGGTCGAGAGGTACTACAACAAGAAAGCCAAAATAAGGCCACTCAAATTGGGAGACTATAAAAAATCATAGCTCTCGACCCGTTGTTTTTGGGCCACTCATTGGCTTTGAGGACGTAGTCTTATTTTTTAACCCACCTCAAGTACTTGAGGTGGGTGATATTTCAGTTGTTTTAAAGTGTTTTTCCTTCCATTGTTTCCAACTGGATCGCTCATTTACTCGCCAGCGTTATGATTGTTTATGGTCATTCCCAATTAGTGCCTTCCTTCAAGTACTTCCATTTCTAATTGGGAATGACCATAAAAATCATAGCGCTGGCGAGTAAATCAGCGATCCAGTTGGAAATAATGGAAGGAAAAACACTTTAAAACAACTGAAATATCACCCACTTCAAGTACTTCCATTTCTAACAGGAGTCTCTCGAGTCGTACTCCGTTTAACATTACTTGAGTTTTGTCCCAATTGGGTTTCTCGAGAAGGTTTTTAACGAGGCAGTGGAGGGGACACCTGGAAGTATCTATGGCCAAGTTTATCATACCAGCCACTCGACGTGCTCTCAAGGCCGATATGAAAAAGGGAATGGACTAGCACGATCTCCATGGTATAAACGGCTACGACCATGATCTCCAATGTATAAATGGCTACAGCCATGATCTTCATTGTATAAATGGATACGGCCACGATCTCCATTGTATAAAAGGCTACGGCCATGATCCCCATTGAATAAATAGCTACGACCACCACAATCTCCATTGCATAAAAGGCCACGGCCACGATCTCCATTGTATAAACGGCTACGGCCATGATATCTATGGTATAAATGGCTAAGGCCATGACCTACATTGTATTAAAGGCTAAGGCCATCGTCGTTAGAACATCGACATAGCTCGACCACGACCATTAAATTATTCGACGCCAGTCAAAGTAATATCATTAAAGGCTAAGTCCATCGCTGTTAGAACGTCGAACTAGCTCGACCACGGCCTGTAGATAATTCGACGCCAGTAGTGTTGAAACACGTTCTCAAGTCGCTAAAACTAAACGTGTGTTCATTTCTGTAGGTTTTGATAAATGACAAACCGACGCGCATGGAACATTGACATATGCCAAAGTCCAAGAACATGAGAAACAAAGAGCAAGATCAAGAATATCAACAAAGTTATAAATGAGTCACTTTATAGTGTGATCTTGATCCGACAACTTATTCAAGTCTTGGCTTCTCTCGTAAAATCATTTTTCATGCATCATTGAGTTAAACCAAAATGATTTTCAAACATTTTCATTTTAGCCAAAATGATTTTCAAACATGTTTTTCAAATCTGGACATAAATAGTCGATTATGTATTTCTTATAATCGATTATGTTAAGACAGTGTTAACTGAAATTTTCAAGACAGTAATATAATCGATTATGTCTTTTCTGATAATCGATTATGTCCAGACAGTGTATTACCGAAACTTTCAATACAGCAAAATAATCGATTAGGTCTTTTAGGTAATCGATTATGTTAAGACCGTTGCCAAAGTTTTTTTTTAAACGCTGAAATATAATCTATTATACACAAGGCAATAATCGATTATGCTTGCACATAATCTGCATCCGATTTTTTAACGTTAACAGATAATCGATTATGCAACTTGAATAATCGATTATGCTGCTTAAAATCCGCATATGATTTTTGAACGATCTGCAGATAATCGATTATGCAGATCATATAATCGATTATGCAAGCACAAAATCAGCAATTAGTGATTGGCAATTAAGCAACGGTCTTGGTGACTTTGAGCACTATAAATACACCTCAAAATCACTCTTTTAAGTACAACAACTGATTACATTCTTGCTTAAGCTTACATACTCTCATATCAATCATTTTATATTCATCTCATAGCTTTTTGAGAGGCAAACTCTTGACTAAGTTGTTGTGTTCTTGAGCGTATTGTTATTACTCATATCTACTCTATAAAGAGAGTCTTGTCTTGAGTGCTAAGTGTTTGTACACACTTGAAGGGATATTCTAATCCCTTGTTGTAAGAAGGAAAGGTAGTTCCTTGGTTTGAAGTCTTGAGGTGCGGTATCCTCGAGCAGGTTGAAGTCTTGTAGAGTGTATATCTACGAGCAAGTGTAACGGTTTGTTAGGCACCCGTAAGCTTAACGAAGTTAGTGTAAAACTCGAGAGAGTCTCTCGGGGACTGGACTAACCACACGTTGTGGTGAACCAGGATAAATTTGGTGTGTTCTCTCCTTACCATTTTAATTACTGCACTCACGTTATTCCTGCAATTTTAATTCCGCAAATTTACATTGTTTTTTATTATAACGCTGTTCACCCCCCCTCTAGCGTTAAGCGTATATTCTAACAAGTAGAACATTATTACAGACTATGCTCCTTCGAGAGTAAACTCAATGAAGTTCGACCTCGCTCAGACTATATGGCCAAGTGCCTTCGCCATCCAATTTAACAAGTTAACCTTCAGTTTATCTTGGACTCACGCTAAGCGCCTTCGAGGGTAAACTCAATGAAGTTCGACCTCGCTCGGACTATATGGCCAAGTGCCTTTGCCATCCAATTTAACATTTCAACTTTAGTTGAACTGGTACTCAAGCTAAGCGCCTTCCAGGGTAAACTCAACGAAGTTCGATCTCGCTCGGACTATAAGACCAAGCGCCTTCAGATCAAATTTAACAAGTTTAACTACAAATGACTGGGACTCAGGCTAAGCGCCTTCGATATTAAACGCAAAGAATTCAACCTCACTCGAACTATAGGCTAAGGCTATCACCATAAAGTGCATACAAAGCTCGACCGCAACCAATAAATAATTCGGCGATAGTCGAGCACCATTAACGGCTAAGGCCATTGCCATTAGAACATCGACTTAGCTCGACTACGATTAGCAAATAACTTGACGACTGTCGAAGTTACATTAATCATCGGATTAGTTTGACTAAGACAAGTGACACATCGATGACAGTCGAAATAATACCACCATCAACTAAGGCCATAGCCATTTAACGTCGATCTAGCTCAACTGCAATAGATAAGCGCTCCGACAATAGTCAAAGCCGCACCCCATTGGCGGGTAACACTTAGACAACGTTCACAAACGCAACAAAATTTTTACAGGCTAAGGCGAGTACCCACTCGGCAAAAACAAGGTGCCAAAAAAAAATAAAGATATAAAAGAAGAGGAATAGCAGCAAAACTATGATTTTCACTATCACCAAAAAATACATTTACATCTGACCTTGTAAGGGGTCCCTATTACATCCAAAAAATAAACAAAGTATATACAAGTTCTAAGGATCTTTGCCATCTTGGCCGTCGCCCCCCATTTGTTCGTCATTCTGGACGCCGCCTTCCGCTTTTCCGCCATCGTGGTTGTCGTCGCCCCCGGGACGATAAGATGTGGTATACTAAGAGTCGGACTCAAGCTGGTTGACGTCCTTGGAGGTATAGCCCTAATGATCAGGGGAGTCAGAATTACACTGACAAGTTGCGCGGGCGGCACAAGCCGCGTGACGCTGCCTTTGAAACTCATCCTTAGTGGCGCGGCCCGCAACAAGATATTCCTGAAGTACATCCAATCCGACCTCTGTGTACACCCACATCTTGTGAGCATCTCAACTTGCGTCCCCAGGCCTCGATAAGGCAGTCAGCTTAAGAGCTTCAATCTATGCCATTGTGGCCTCAAGTTCGGCGGTCAAAACTGCAACTCTATGGTGTAGGTCATCAACTCCGCCACTATCCCACGGCTGAGCTCCAATTCTTCTTCCTTCAACTTGAGTAGTGACTCCAGCTTACTAGTCCGAGTCATCTCCGTCATTAACCCCTCGTCAGTCGTATCAAATTCGGCCGCCCTACGCTTTAACTGTTTCTCTGACTACTCAAGAACCTCAGAGAACACCCGAAATTTGGGGTCATGCTTGAGCAAATCCACCACCGCCTGATTCTTGGTGCGACGCTTCTTGTATGTTTTTGCTATTTTGTTAAAAATGGTCATTTTTCGTTGCGCACGTCGCCTCCGCTTTATCTCCAAGATAAGAGTCTAAAAATAGAAGAGAGAGGAAAGGGACGAGTCAGTGCACATCAAAACTAAACTCGCGACACGCGGGGAAAATGAAAAGTTACCTGCAAAGCCGCACCGGCTACCCTCCGAGATAGCTCCCCATCACTAACGCCTCTCAACTCCTCAAGCTCGGGGGCAGCACACAACAGGGTCATGTCTGTCGCCGCCTGCTCGTTGTTTTGTAATAAATTATAGCTCCTGGGATCATAATTCAATGATTAGATCTACCTGATGTCATCTCCACACGAGTCGGACCCCTCGCTACCCCATCCACATTTTCATGGGCAGTCTCAGGGGCCGCTCCCTCAACATCGCTGCCACTTTACCAACGGCAGGCGTCGAACCACCCTACATGACTCGTGCTGGGCTGGCCTCGATAGTTGCACTCATACGATAGGCCAACCTCCCTGTACGAATAGCATCAGCAATGAAGACAGGCCTAGATGATAAGCGGGGCGTGCTAAATCTCTCGTCATCAGTCACCACCGCCTTTCACGTTATCAACCTCCGGCTTTTTCTCTCTGGCGGCTCCTCGCCTTCAGAAGCCTCATCCACGGGTTGCATAGACGGTACTGGAGAGGTCTCTTTGCTTGCAGCCGCCATTGCGGGCGTGACCTCATGCGGAGAATCTACTGAAATACCTTCATGGGCTAAATTTCAGACTAGGTCTCCGCTGTCAGAATCTTTATCCGACCTAGTCGAGGCTGAAACAACCACCCTCTTCCTAGGGACGCTTCGACCTATCAACGCAAGTAGATCAATCACTAAGTCAGTCGTTAAAGCTTGAAGGGACTTTCAAATCAAAGATAAAAAGTTACCTGACGGTTTAGTAGCGCCGTATTGTTATAGAAATGTGGACTAGGTACGACACTCCTCCTCATAAGGCAGCAACCCAGCTATCTATTGTCTAATGATGTTGATAAATCAGGGCAGAGAGGTCCTCACTACAAATAAAGAAAAATCACAGTGATGAAATGGTAAGGGCCGTCAAGGCCACATACAAACAAAAAATTCGACAAATGGTGGTACTTACGTTCTGAATTCCACCTCTCTGGGAATCCGTTAGTGTTGGATACCATATATTCCATTCTGATGCAAAAGTATCTATGCCAGAAGCCACAACTAGCCTTATCATCGGTCTTAACTACCAACCCTTTCAAGCCTTGGATCTTCAAGTGCACCATGGTACCCCTCAGGTAACTAGTGTTAAATAAATGTAAAAGGTGATGAACGGTGACTTCTCACCCGGCTGGTTCCACGTACGTCGTCAAAATCCTGCATATCTTCAAGGTATAGGGGGGTGGCTAGGTTGGGCACACATTGTAGAACTGGTAAAACTCCTCCACCAAGGGATGGACGGGGAGATGGCGATCAAGAATGGGTACTCATAAAAACGTGCAGTACCCCAGCCTGTGGACATAAGTGTAATATGTTCCCGCCGAAACCATTTCTACATGAGCCGGTATGCTGTGTGCCGCACGAAAGTCGTTTATGTGACTTTGCGTCAGTTCATTTTGTTCCCAGGGAAGAGCGGGGTAGGTATTTTTAATGTCACCCCGTACAAGAAGCTCTTTTGGCAACACATTATCTGCAGTAAGGGGCACGAGAGCCTTTTCCGCTTCCTTCTCTTCGCCGCCGGAGGAAGGCGGTACCCTAGATGGGACGATGTCTTTAGCCTTTTTATCTTGGAAACATTTCACCATGATTCCCATTATGAAACAGAGAAGTCTCAAATAAAAAAACGGTTATTTGAGAAGAAAAACGAAGAAAAAAGCTAGAAATTGTTTCTAAAAAGATCGAAAAGATGAATCGGGTTAAACCCTTCCCCTATTTATAGGGTTAGGTGGTGTAGAATTCGAAGGGGCACAATTTGAAATAGGCGTGGTAAATCGAGCGCCGCATCACCCTCTAAAACATCTCGGGAACAGGTGTAATAACAATGCATGCGGGCGATGACATCATTCTGAAGAGGAAGTCGTGCGTCAGCATCCCAACAACCTCATATGTTTTATCTCATTCACGATTACCGCTGTTGATTAAGGTCAAACTCCCACAAAACGAGGTTTGCAGTTCCGTACCCTGGGGACTCTTCCCAATGCGTCACCCAACAAATGGAGGGACTATCTCTATGTGGTCGAATTCGACCCTCGACGTGTCTACATTAATGGGTACGACCAACAGACGTACGTCGAGGCAGACATGAGGATAGGAACGACGCCATTTAGATTCAGCGTCCCTACTAAGGGGATATCAACTACTTTTGTACTATTTTTATTATTTCAAGGAGGGTCTCCTACTATATAAAGGAGACCATAATGTTGTAAAAGGGGGCATCATTATTATCTGATAAGACAACTCTCTACTTCTCTCTCTATCTCTCTCTATTTTTAGGCAAGTATTCTTCAAATATCTTCAGATCTACTAAGATCAATATTACTTCCGTCTCTAGGTCATATTATATTTGATTACGATTTACCCTTACTTACTTTTAATTGTTTTTTGCTTACAAAGTATATTGATAACTTTTGAGCCAAACAGAAGTGTCAAATAAATTATCATGGAATAGCCACTAATATAACAACACATTATGATGTTATAGTATAAACCAAATGGTAATTCTCCAGACTTTCTGTAACTATACAAATAGTCAAATACAAAGAGAGTACCTGAGAAGAGATAATACTTGGCTGAGAATTTCACCATTGCTATTTACCTATAATAAGAGATACTACAAAGCTTAAAAAACAAGACTTTACAGCCGTTTCACCACACTCCCCACCCCGAAAGATAATTGCACTTTCGGTATCACGACCCGAATTTTCCACCATCGGGAGTTGTGATGGAGCCAACTATCAGAGCTATGAAAGCCTACATTTAAAACACGTTCATGCCTTCATTCAAACAGTAATTATACAAAGAACAAAAATTTAAAGTGGAAGATGTTTAAATACTTAAATAACTGAAAATGGAAATATGAAAGTTGCAAGTTATACTTCTACCCAGTATCGGGTGTCACTACTCACAGACCACTAAGGAGTACTAAAACGAGAGTCTAAAAGAAATACATATAAATGTCTATCTCGATACAAGAAAAATAACCGATACTAAAGAAAGGGGATTCGGCCTGCGAACGCCATCTAGGATACCTCGGAAGTCCCTAAATTGAAATCAGCGCACGAGCTATATTGCTATTGAGGTCCAAAAGATGCTCCTGGATTTGTGCCAAAAGATGCACATGGTGTAGCATCAACACAACCGACCCCATGTGCTAGTAAGTGCCTGGCCTAACCCCGGCGAGGTAGAGACGAGGCTAGACCGGACCTACCACAAATAAACATGTACAAATATATGTGCAATAACAACAAAATACATTCTATTTAACAGTTAAAAAGGAGGGGAACATGCTACGGTGTAAGACAGTTTAATATACCATTATCGGATAAGAAGTGAAACAACACAACAACAATTGATAAGGAATAACAAGAAACTCTACATATGAAATCAAGCACACTTAATCTGTTGCGGCGAGAAACTCGATCCTCAAATATATATATATATATATATATATATATATATATATATATATATATATATCTATTGCGGCGAGCAACCCGATTCTCAAATATATCTGTTGCGGCGAGCAATCTGATCCTCAATTAAATATCTATTGCAGCGAGCAACCCGATACTCAAATATATCTGTTGTGGCAAGCAACCCGATCCTCAAAAATATATATGTTGCAGCGAGCAACCTGAGCCTCAAGTATATATCTGTTGTGGTGAGCAACCTGATCCTCAAATATATCTGTTCGGCGTGCAACCCGATCCTCGAATATATCTGTTCGGCGTGCAACCCGATCCTCAAATTTATATCTGTTGCGGCGAGCAACCCAGTCCTCAAATTTATATCCGTTGGGGCGAGAAACCCGATCCTAAAATATATTTGTTGCAGCGAGTAACCCTATCTTCAATAACCAATACTGTTGCGGCGTGAAACCCGGTCCTCAATATGTGACAACAAGATCTCACCCAAACAGACAAACAATCACAAATCAAGTGCGGGGGAGTAACAACAAAATACATGGAATCCCGACATTTGAATACAACTTGCAGCCCAAATATCCCAGTAAGGGAGAATTCAAAAAAATACCTAAATCCCAGTAAGGGAATAATTACAGTACTTTCGATTTTAAACACTTAGCTGCTAACAAGTTCCAAGTCGAGCCAATGCTCCAAGATTATACAAATCACTATTTATCCTCAACCTTTTATATCATGTGAACTGAATCAATTCAAACAAGAAGCCGTATCACTTAATTCAAATTAAAGGCAATTAAGACTCCCGGTCATGCTAGACTTTGATGCATAGATAATCGTCACCATGCCTATACACCGTAGTCCACAATTGGCACATAGAAAATATCATCCTAATCTTATTCCCTCAAGCCAAAGTTAGATCAAACACTTATCTCGAAAGCTCCAAACTCAACTCACGCCTCTAGAATAGCTTTACCTCTCGAATTCGCCATAAAGTCGCTCGAATCTAGTCATAAATTACTCAATTGTATCAAAAAATGCTAGTTAAATCAATTTGAATGTATAAAATGAATTTTCCAAAGTCTTGTCCAAAAATTCCCAAAATACCCCGGGCCCACATGGTTAAAACTCGAGGTCGAGCCAAAACCGGGTTACCCATTCCCTACGAGTTCATACCTATGATTTCTTTAGAAATCGAACCTCAAATTGAGGTCCAAATCCCCAATTTAGTGAAAACCTAACTTCTACCCAAAATCCCCATTTTCACCCAAAGAAAAACATTGATTTTTAAGATGAAATCGTGATAAAAGATGTCAGAGATTGAAGAAATTGAGTGAAAGTTGACTTACAAATTATTTGGGAAAGAAGGAGTTTGTGAGAAATCGCCAATGGGTGTTTGGGTTTTGAAAATATGAAAAATGATCTTTAAAAACGTCTAAGTATGAGATATGCAGGTGCAGGTATCGCAACTGCGAAACTGGGCAGACTTGGGATTTGCGAGAAAATTGTTCGCCTTTACAAACTCAGGCAGGAAAGGCAGACTTCGCATTTGCGAAGAGGGTGTTCGCATTTACGAACTCAGTGCCTAAGGTCGGGGGTCACATTTGTGATGGAAATCTTCGCATTTGCGAAGACTGCTGCCCAGGCGAAGGAAAGAGGAATCTTCGCATTTATGAAGGATACCTCGCATTTGCAAGCTGAACAAGCCTGGAACTTGTTCGTATTTGCGAACCAGGCTTCATAATTGCGAAGCCTGCAAGTCTGAGATATCTGAAGCCAAAACCAGGAGGTCCAAGCAGAAAAATGCAATCCGACCCCCATCCAAAACACTCCCGAGCCCTCGGGGCTCCAAACCAAACATGTACACAACCTCAAAACCAGCCTACGGACTTTTTCGCGCGATCAAATAGCCAAAATAACATCATTTACATAGAATCAAGTCATGATTTTCCCTCTAAACTTTCAAACTTAGAACTCATAGTCCAAAACACGTCATACGTCGTCCGTTTTCAACCAAACTTCACAGAAAGCACTTAACGGATATATATGACTTGTACCGGGTGTCAGAACCAAAATACGAGCCTCACATATTCGCACCTACCAGCAACAAGATGACTATTCCCTATACGCCACTAAACGGTGCTATTTAACGCTTGGGTTCGCCCAATACAAGAACTACAACTCAACCTAGCTTAAGGCTAAAGCCGTGGACTACACCCCCGTGAGAGCCCCCTATTTGACTAACATACTCCCTTTTGATCTCCCCCATACCTTCATATCAAAGCTGGAAATGATTGACTTTCGGATTAAAATAATAGCACATAAATCCAGCGGCATACCATCAATTAGATTATTATTTCATTTTTAGTGCAAGTGTCGACTACACGAGCATTCCCTTACTCGGCAGAGCTTTCTCAAGAAAAAGGAAATAACTACGACGGAGAATCTTTGATCTTCAACAGGCGTTGTTTGGACTACACGCCATTCTTTTTCACCAAGAGCTTTTTCCGAAATGGACGCGAAATCCAGGAAGGGGTGGGGGAATGAATGCAAAATCTGAAGCAAATCGAAAAGCTAGTTCACGTGGAGTGAATCTAGTGCTTCCCTTTAACCTAGAAGCACTCAGTGAGCCCTCAACAATGTCCTTCCTAGCCTATTGCAGACTGAGGAGCGAAGCTGAGGTACACCAAGAAAATAAAGGAGCGCGCCCTTGATTCTTCTTTACATCCAATGCAGTAGCGGTACACTGATCACAATAAAACATCTCTACTTTGACCTCGGCCGAAGGCAAGGAGTGTTTGGCCAAAAGACGGCGTTGATCGACTCAACATAATCCCCCCTATTACATCATCTGGATAGGGGACCACTGGGAGGGCTTGATTCGATGGACCAGCTTCCTCCACCCCGAAGCCATGAGGAGTTACTTACCCCTTTACACTCATTTCATTTCAACTATTCACATCATTTTGAGATAAAAAATTTCTTTCAAAAATCCTATACTCGGGATAGGGACCTCAGATTTCGATTCCGAGAATACGTTCGAGTCCCATATTTTTCTACAGACCTCCCGGAGCCGTTACATCACGGGTCCGGGTCCGTTTACCCAAAATGTTGACCAAGTCAATCATATCAATATTAATATCAAAATTCTTCAAATTTTCTACAAAGTTCTCATATTTTAACATAGAAGATTTCAGGCTTCGCGCCCGGACTGCGGACGTAAACTGAGGCAACTAAAAGCAAGGTTTCTAAGGCCTTGAAAGCACGGGAAAAAAGAGAATTACAGTGATAACCTTTTGGGTCGTCACATCATCGACCTCTAAAACAACAGTTTGTCCTGGAACGAACAAAAAAAGAAGTACCGGAGTCGGGGAATAGATGGGGATAACGGCTCTGCATATCAGACTTGGACTCCCAGGTCGATGACTCAGGAGGCTGACCTCTCCGCTGAACACGCACTGAAGGAAAACTCTTAGACCTCGACCATCGAACCTGCCGGTCTAAAATAGCCAACGGCACCTCCTCATATGACGGATTCTTGTCCAATTGGATAAACGGAAATCTAATATGTGGGCTAGATCACCGTGATACCTCCATAGCATGGATACAAGAAAAACTCGATGTACGACGGACAAGCTATGCGGCAAGGCAAGTATATAAGCCACCTCTCCCACGCGGTCAAGAATCTCGAATGGGCCAATAAACCTAGGGCTAAGCTTGCCCTTCTTCCCGAATCTCATCATGCCCTTCATAGGCTATACCCGGAGCAGTACTTGCTCGCCAACCATGAAAACACCATCTCTGACGTTATGGTCTGCATAACTCTTCTGCCTGGACAGAGCTGTACGAAGTCTATCCTGAATAATCCGGACCTTATCCAAGGCCTCCTGTACCAAGTCGGTACCCAACAATCGAGCCTCTCCCGAACCAAACCATCTGATTGGAGACCGACACTGTCTACCATGAAACGCCTCATACGGAGCCATCTTAATGTCGGACTGGTAGATGTTGTTGTAGGCAAATTCTGCTAATGGCAAAAACTGGTCCCACGAGCCTCCAAAATCAATAACACAGCTTGAAGCATCTTCTCAAGAATATGAATAGTCCTCTCGTTCACACCGTCCATCTGGGATAAAATGTTATACTCAGCTAAACCTGAGTGCCCAACTCTTGCTGAACCGCTCTCCAGAAATGCGAAGTAAACTGCGGACCCCGATCCAAAATGATAGATATAGGAACCCCATGGAGGCGAACGATCTCCCTGATATAAACCACTGGGCCCCTGATGCTCGTACTTAACCTGCTGACAGTTCAGAAAACGAGCCACATATGCAACAATGTCTTTCTTTATTCTGCACTACCAATAATGCTGCCTCAAATCCTGATACATCTTCGCGGTTCTCGGATGAATAGAATACCGAAAACTAAGGGCCTCTGCTAAGATCAACTCCTGAATACTATAAAAATTGGGCACACAAACTCGCCCCTGCAATCTCAATACACCATCATCTCCCGAGGTCATCTTCTTGGCACCTCCACACTACACCGTGTCTCCCAGGACAATAAGATGGGGATCGTCAAACTGCCACTCACAGATACGCTTCATCAATGACAAACAAGCAACTGTGCAAGATAACACCCTGCTAGGCTCAGAAATACCCAGCCTCACAAATTGATTGGCTATGGCCTAAACATCCAAAGCAAGCAGTCTCTGGCTGACCGGAATATAGGCAAGACTACCCATGCTGGCGAACTTCCTACTCAATGCATCAGCCACCCCATTGGCGTTCCCCGGTGGTACAAGATAGAAACATCATAGTCTTTCAACAACTCCAACCACCTCCTCTGCAAATTCAGCTCCTTCTATTTGAACAAGTATTGAAAGCTCTTATGATCCATGTACACCTCACACCATATAAATAATGCCTCCAGATCTTCAAGGCGTGAACAATGGCCACCAACTCTAGGTTATGAACTGGATAATTCTTCTCGTGGATCTTCAACTGTCTCGATGCATAAACTATGAATCTTCCATTCTGCATCAATACTGTGCCAAGCCCAATAAGGGATGCATCACAATAGACAGTATCAGTCCTGATCCCGTGGGCAAAAGCAATACCTGTGCCGTAGTCAGAGCTGTCTTAAGCTTCTGGAAGCTCCCCTCGCACCCATCTGACCACCTAAACTAGGCACCCTTCTTGGTCAGTCTGGTCATCGGGGCTGCAATGGATGAAAACCCCTTCACAAACCGTCGGTAGTAACCTCTAACCCCAAGAAACTCCGGTTCTCCGGTTCTCCATAGCTGATGCTGGTCGAGGCCAGCTCTTGACCGCCTCAATCTTCTTCGGGTCCACCTGAATACCCTCTGCTGAAAACATCATGACCCAGGAATACAACAGAACTCAATCCAAAACTCGCACTTTGAGAACTTGGGGTATAACTAACTATCCTTCAAATCTTGAAGAACCACTTTGAGGTGATGCTCATGCTCCTCCTGGGGCATGAACACTCGGTTCATATGATCCATGAAAGCCACTAGGGCATTTGTAAACCCAAATGATATCACCAAGAACTCATAATGCCCAAACCGAGTGCAGAAAACTATCTTAAGGACACCAGATGCCCTAATCCTCAACTGATGGTAACTAGATTCCAAATTTGTCCTTGAAAACACCTTGGCGCTCTGAAGATGATCGAACCATATACTAAATCCTCGGCAGTGGATACTTGTTCTCAATCGTCACTTTGTTCAATTTCCAGTAATCAATGCACATCCTCATCGAACCGTCCTTTTTCTTCACAATAACATTGGTGCACCCTAAGGTGGAACACTGGGCCTAATGAAACCCTTATCAAGCAAGTCCTGAAGCTTCTCCTTTAACTCTTTCAACTCTAGTGAGGCAATACGATATGGTGGAATGGAAATAGGCTGAGTAACCGGCGCCAGATCAATACAAAAATTGATATCCATGTCAGGCGGCATGCCCGGCAAGTATGAAGGGAAAACTTCAGGGAAAATCCAGAACAATAGGGACATAACCGAGGGAAGGAACCTCTACGCTGGAGTCGCGATCATACGCCAAATGAGATAAACTCCCGTTATTAACCATGCGTCGAGCCTTCGTATACGATATCACATTGCGGGCCGAATAATCTAAAGTCCCTCTTCACTCTAAATGGGGAAAATCTGGCAAAGCCAAGGTCACAGTCTTGGTGTGACAATGCAAAATAGCATGGCGCGGGACAACCAATCCATACCCAATATAACGTCGAAGTCCACCATATCAAAGAGCAATAAGTCGACATGAGTCTCAAGACCCTCAATACTAACACACATGAACGATGCACTCAGTCGACCACTATAGAATCACCCACTAGTTTAGACACATATACAGGAATACCCAAGGCCTCACTAGAAATAACCAAATAAGGTGCAAAATAGGATACACGTATGAATATGTAGATCGATGGTCAAATAGCACTGAAGCATCTCTAATACAAATCATAATGGTACATGTGACGTTTGCATCTGAAGACGCAACCTCTAAACTAGCTGCTGGCTGACCCCTACCAATGGCGGTCTGAACTCCACCTCTAAGACCTCTACCCCTGCCTCTAGCCGGATGGGTAGGATGCGGGGCAACTGGAGCCTGAACCATTGGACGAAGATCATGCGGCTGAGAACCACCTGAAACTCGAGGGCAAAATCTGACAATGTGCCTCGGATTACCACAAGCATGGCAAAATCTCGACTTCTACGGCTGAGGACCCTTCAACCTCGAGAAATGTCTCCTGATGTGACCAAATTCTTCACACTTATAACATCTGCACAAACGATGTAACTGAGGAAACTGAGACTGGCCCCGTTGACCTGAATGATCACCTAAAGTACTAAGAGTGACATGAGGAGCTGACTGAAAGGACCTGGAAGGATGGCCTTTACCATAAGAACCCCTACCTCCAGATAGGGTACCACGGAATCTTCCTGCATGATGGCGCCTCTTATCCGATTTATGACCGCCTCCCTGTGACAGTACCGTCTCGACTATACGGTCCACATCGACCACCTCCTGAATAATGATCTTAATCCCGGCCTGAGCCACTACACCCTACTGACCTCCCACCGCTGGCTGAACCACTGGAAGCAAACCCGCTCGAATGACGCTCTCCATAAAGCTCACCAATATGACCAAAACGTCCTAAAGAACTAGTGTGGCTATGAACTCCTCTAGGAATTGAGCTGGGCCTACTGGAGCTGCTGGAGCTGGAACCTCCTCACTATGATCAATCTGAGACTCCGCCACTGAAATTACGGCCAGGGGCTGAACTCTGTCCCTACCGCATCCTCTGCACGTTCTCGGCCTCTTCCCCTCGTGGAAACTGTTGCTGGGGGCTTGGAATGTTGAGCTGTAGAAGAGGAAGCGCGTGTTTTAGCCATCTGAGAAGAGCATAATAGAAAATTCATTCAGTTTTTGAGAAATGGAAATGCACGACAAGAAAGAACAAAGTGAAATTTTTTCGTAACTATGTAGCCTCTGGGGATAAATACTGACGTCTCGGTACCGATCCCTAAGACTCTACCGAGTTTTGTTCGAAGTGAGACCTAAGTAACCTAGTGCTCTGATACCAACTTGTCACGACCCGAATTTCCCACCATCAGGATCGTGATGGTGCCTACTATCGGAGACAGGAAAGCCAATATTTAAAACACATTCATGCCCTCATTCAAACAATAATAATAAAAAGAACAATAATTTAATGCGGAGGATATTTAAATACTTAAATAACTAGAAACAGAAATATGAAAGTTGCAAGTTACACTTCCACCCAGTATCTAGTATCACTACTCACGGACCACTAAGGAGTACTCAAACGATAGTCTGAAAGAAACACATATAAATGTCTGTCTCGATACAAGAAAAACAAACAATACTAAAGAAAGGGGCTTCTGCCTGCGAACGCCAGCTAGGCTACCTCGGAAGTCCCTGAACTGAAATCAGCGCACGAGCAATACTGATACTGAGGTCCAAAAGCTACTTATGGATCTGTGCAAAAAGATGCACAGAGTGTAGAATCAGCTTAATCGACCCTATGTGCTGGTAAGATCCTGGCCTAACCCCGGCGAGGTAGAGACGAGGCTAGACCGGACCTACCACAAATAAACCTGTACAAGTGTATGTGCAATAACAGGAAAATACATTCTATTTAACAATTAAGAGGGAATGGAACATGCTATGGGGTAAAATGTACCATTATCGGATAAGAAGTAAAATAGCACAACAACAACTAATAAGGAATAAAAGGGAAACTCCACATATGAAATCAAGCACACTTAATCTG
Source organism: Nicotiana benthamiana (assembly GCA_034376525.1). Taxonomy (NCBI): domain Eukaryota; kingdom Viridiplantae; phylum Streptophyta; class Magnoliopsida; order Solanales; family Solanaceae; genus Nicotiana; species Nicotiana benthamiana. The sequence goes on along the minus strand of CM067334.1, from coordinate 67,968,510 downwards.
TTGCGGCGAGAAACCCAATCCTCAAATATATATATCTGTTGCGGCAAGCAACCCGATCCTCAAATATATATCTGTTGCGGCGAGCAACTCGATCCTCAATTATATATCTGTTGCAGTGAGAAACTTGATCCTCAAATATATCTATTGCAGTGAGCAACCTGATCCTTAAATATATATCTGTTACGGCAAGCAACCCCATCCTCAAATATATATGTTGCGGCGAGCAACCCGATCCTCAACAATCAATATCGTTGCGGCGTGCAACCCGATCCTTAATATATAACAACAAGATCTCACCCAAACATACAAACAGTCACAACTGAAGTGCGGGGGAGCAACAGAAAAATACAAGGAATTCCGACAAAGGAATACAACTAACAGTCCAAATATCTCGGCAAGGGAGAATTCAACAAAATACTAAATCTCGGCAAGGGAATAATCACAGTACTTTCGCTTATAAACACTTAGCTGCCAACAAGTTTCAAATCGAGCCAATGCTCCAAGATTAGACAAATCACTATTTATCCTCAACCGTTCATATCATGTGAACTAAATCAATTCAAACAAGAAGTCGTATCACATCATTCGAATTAAAAGCAATTAAGACTCCCGGTTATATTAGACTCCGGTGCATAGATAATCATCACCATGCCTATACACCGTACTCCACAATTAGCACATAGCAAATAATATTCTAATCATATTCCCTCATGCCAAAGTTAGATCAAACACTTACCTCGAAAACTCCAAACTCAAATCACGCCTCTAGAATAGTTTTACCTCTCGAATTTGCCACAAAACCGCTCGAATCTAGTCACAAGTTACTCAATTGTATCAACAAATGCTAGTTAAATCAATTTGAATGCATAAAATGAATTTTACAAAGTCTTGCCAAAACATCCCCTAGCCCACATGGTCAAAACTTGAGGTTCGAACCAAAATCGGGTTACCGGTTACCCCACGAGTTCATACCTATGATTTGTTTTGAAATCGGACATCAAATTGAGGTCCAAATTCCCAATTTAGTGAAAACCTAAGTTCTACCCAAAATCCTCATTTTCACACATGGAAAGACCTTAATTTTAAGATGAAATCATGATAAAAGATGTTAAATATTGAAGAAATTGAGTGAAAGTTGACATACAAATGATTTTGGAAAGAAGGAGTTCGTGAGAAATCGCCAATGGGTGTTTGGATTTTGAATATATAAAAAATGAGCTTCAAAATCGTCTAAGTATGAGATATGCAGGTGCAGGTATCGCAATTACGAAACTGGTCAGACTTGGGAATTTGCGAGAAAATTATTCACATTTGCGAACTCAGGCAGGAAAGGCAGACTTCGTATTTGCGAAGAGGGTGTTCGCATTTGCGAACTCAGTACCTAAGGTCGGGGATCGCATTTGCGATGGAAATCTTCGCATTTGCAAAGACTGCTGCCTAGGCGAAGGAAAGAGGAACCTTCGCATTTGCTAAAGATACCTCGCATTTGCGAGCTGAGCAGGCCTGGACCTTGTTTGCATTTGCGAACCAGGCTTCCCAATTGCGAATCCTGCAGGTCTGAGATACCTGAAGCCAAAAACTGCATGTCCAAGTAGAAAAATGCAATCCGACCCCCATCCAAAGTTCTGCCAATCCCTCGGGGCTCCAAACCAAACATGCACACAACCTCAAAACCACCCAACGGACTTGCTTGCGCGATCAAATCGCCAAAATAACATCATTTACGTACAATCAAGCCTCAAAACCCGTGATTTTTCTTCTAAACTTTCAAACTTGGAACTCATAATCCAAAACATGTCATACGACGTTTGTTTTCAACCAAACTTCACAGAAAGCGCTTAACACATATATAAGACTTGTACCGGGTGTCGGAACCAAAATACGACCCCGATATCTATATTTTCTAACTCATTTTATTTCAATTTTTCATATCATTTTCAGATAAAAAATTTCTTTCAAAAATTTTATACTCGGCTAGGGACCTCAGATTTTGATTTCGGGAATACGCCCGGGTCCCAATTTTCCTACGTACCTCCCGGGACCCTCACATCACGGGTGCGGGTCTGTTTACCCAAAATGTTGACCTAAATCAACCATATCAATATTAATATCAACATTCTTCAAATTTTCTACAAAATTCTCATATTTTAACATAGATATTTTCCAGCTTTGTGCCCGAACTATGCACGCAAATTGAGTCAGCTAAAAGCACGGTTATTTGGTCCCTCAATTATTTGTAAATTCTAGCTTTTGATCCCTGTAGCATTTGGCTATGCACATTCCATTATAACAAAAAATCTAAATATAGTTGCATCCTACAATTAAGGCCATATGCATGCTAAATATTATTTCTTTCTCTCCCTTTTTGTATTTTCTCTCACATAATTACGGTGTATGTGCAAACTCCAATAAAATCTCTCTCTTTTTTCATACAACCAGAATCTCTTCTCCCACAACCCCTCGTTTCTTAACTCTTCTCCTACCCAAATTCTCAATTTATCCGCCATTATCAATCTCACATTCAAAATCTTCACGGAATCATTATTTTACTTGAGAATTTTACACGCCTGGTAGAATTTTGGGGTAAGAATTTACACATTGGAGAATGATCTTTTAACTCAAGTGATGTTTCTTATGCTGTTGTTTGTGTATGTTCATTAGTGAAGTGCAGAAGACGGTTTTCTTTTTGCAAAGAACGAAAAAAAATGCTTTCATTGTCTTCTCTCTCTTTTTGTATTTTCTCTCACATAATTACGGTGTATATGCAAACTCCAATACAATCTCTCTCTTTTTGCATACAATCAAAATCTCTTCTCCCACAACCCCTCGTTTCTTAAATCTTCTCCCACCCAAATTCTCAATTTATCCACCATTATTAATCTCACATTCAAACTTTCATCTTTTTGGGTGCATAGTACCTTATCCTTTTTTTTATTCTTCTGCATTAGAAAGAAGGTTGATTCTGCAAAAAATAATTCAAGTTTACTCTTTGAGTGAATTGCGTGGCTTTCCTTGCCAATCGGATTTGAGGCTGGGGATTGTTTGTAGTTTTTGTAGGAGGTTGGGCATGGATGGACGCCAGCCGACGAAGCCATAGGGCAGTTTCTCTCTCTAGGTCGCCCAAATCGCCTATTTATATTCAGTTGTATTCAAATGTATATTTCAGTTGTATTCACTTGTATTCGGGTTTAATCAGTTGTATTTAACTATTTCATTCAGTAGTAGTTAGTTGTATTCAGGTGTTTTATACAACTATATTCAATTGTAGTTAGTTATATTCAACTACTTTATTCAACAAAAGTTAGTTGTATTTTGTTGCATTCAAGAGTTTATTCAACTGTATTCAGTTGTATTTTTGCAGTATTCAAGTGTTTTATTCAGATGAATTAAGTTATATTTTGTTGTATTCAACTGTATACAGTTCTACTCAACCGTGTTATTCATATGTATTTCTCTTTATTTAGCTATAATCTTTATTATGTATCTTTGAAATACAGATTAACGAGGGATCGTTTTAGTTCGTTGAGTTAAATTAGGAGAATATCATGTGATTTGATTTCCTTCCATATTTAGCGCAGATACGTTACTGTATTTAATGTTAATGTCGCTTGAATACAGCTAAATATATGTCAAACTTAGTTGGAATTCCAGTTTTTACGCCTATATTTTTTGTTATATTAATGAACACAACAGCTTAAATACATGAAATACATTGCATAAAAATATAAAAGATATCCATAACACGTAATATAGCAAAGGGTATCTATAAATGGCTAATTTGACCTAAAAAATGGTGCTTTATGAAAAATTTCCAATATACTACGCTTTCACCTAATGGTATTTAACGGACGGGCTGGGATGGGCTAGAAAAAAACCAATTCGTTTGTTAATGGACCAAGTTGGTAGTGGGCTGATAGCGAGTTGGGAATTTGTGGGTTTTTGCGGGCCCGTCCGGGTTCGGGCTTAACAGGCTCAGGCGAGCTGTGCTAAATTTATTTTTCTTAATTAAATTTTGTTAGCAATGGTACACAAATTAAAAAAGAAAAAAAGTTAACCCGTTAACGGGCTGAACTGGGTTGCAGCCAGCTAACAACCCATTAACAGCTTAGCGGGCTTAGCGGGTTTCGGTACACAGGTATCCAAAATGTGTTTGTCTAAAACCCGCTTCTCGTTCAACCCCTCCCAGCTTGCCCTATATGATATAGTGTCGGGCATAGCCGGGCCGAACCGGTCTGAAAACGGATCAGTCCGACACGATCAACAGGCTAACTTTCACCTTATCAGAGATGGATGATGCAGAGGTAAGTATTAGGGTTGTAGGTTAGGAGGTAGTTGAGTCTTTGGGTTAGTTCGTACCATTGTGAGACTAGTTTGGTAGGGCTTTTGTCTAAGTTAGCTAGTGTCGGTGTCGTGTCTTGCTATTTAGCTTTTTAGTGCCGAACTGATTTCTAGCTAGCGCTTTTGCTTTACATCTTTGTTATGGATTTCATGTTGTTCCTATTTTTTCGATAATTTTTTGGTGATACTGATATTGTATCATTTTGTCTTTTTGTCCTGTTGAGCCGAGGGTCTTTCGGAAACAGTCTCTTTACCCCTTCGGAGTAGAGGTAAGGTCTGCATACACACTACCCTCCCAGACCCCACAAGTAAAATTTTACTGAATTATTGTGGTTTCTTCACCTTATCGGACTAATTAATAATTTTTTAATGGTGAAAAATTGTTAATATGCCTATATGAGGTTTTGATGAGCGGAAAAGTAATCGGAGGGCATATATAAGGTTAATCGCAAATGTTTTATTTTGGTAATTAAGAATTTTATTAATCACCAAAGATATTGCAATACAAAATCATAGTTCAGCTTATACACAGCTGACTATCTCATCTAATATGTGTCACCAACTATCTCTATAACTACCTTTCCTATATTTACAAGAGAAATTGTTGCATATGTTGTCTAACTTTAGGGGTTCCTCTAACATTACAAATATAGGCTAGTTCCCTGAGTAAAGTATCACTGCTACGGAAGACATTCTCGAATATCCTCGAGTTTCTCTCCAGCCACAAAGTATAGAATAATTCAGCAGTCACCATTTTGAATATGTTAGCTCTACAAGATTTTCCTTTAGCTTTGCTAACTATCCACTGGAGATACTGGTCCCAGTTCTGCATTCTGGGATGGTCTTCTCTAATCCAGGACAGTGTTTGCTCCCTTAAGTCTGTTGTATATGGACATGTATGGAACAGATGATCTCTGGATTCTGCAATATGCTGGCACAGTACACATTTCTAGTCCACATTCATTCCCCAATGTATTAGCCTATCCTTGGTTGGTAGCATGTCATGAAGTACTAACCATAAGTTGAAAACAGCTTTGGGTATGGCATAGTTCTGAGCAGTTAGGTTCTTCCATGGGACTCTCGGGAGTTGGCCAATTTGTAATAGATAGATTTGTCTAATGGAGCATACTGGCATATTAAGGCCTTGGTGTTGTTGCAGCAGACCTCTTGCTGCTATGATCTTTCGAACCATCCAACTAGCTTGTCTGGGAATAGGAATGTTCTCCAATTGGTGCAGCTTCATATAGACAGTATGAATCCAATTTACCCACAGTCTGTCTTTCTTGTGAGCCAGGTCCTAACAGAGTTTAGCAATTGCAGCCTTGTTCCAAAGATATAGGTTAATGAGGTTCAGACCACCAGCTGATTTAGGAATACACATTTTGTCCCAGGATATATAGGCTTTTTTAGTGATGACATTTGAACCAGACCAGATGAAGTTTCTACAGATTGCTTCAATTAGCTTCAGTATCTTTGTAGGGATGATGAAGAGTTGAACCCAGTATGACTGTATTCCAAAAACACTGACTGCACCAGTTGCAGCCTCCCAGCATATGACAGTTTCCTAGCAGTCCATGAGGTGATCCTAGCAGTGATCTTTTCCACCAGTGGTTGTCACTGGATCAATGACATCTTCTTGGTGGATAGAGGAGTGCCTAGATATTTGAAAGGTAATTCTCCATAGACATAGCCTAGGTGACCAGTAATCTGCTGATGTACTTCATAACTAACCCCTCCAAAGTATACTGTGCTTTTGCCCAGATTAGCTTTCAGTCCTGAGGCTTCAGTGAATTGGGAAAAGTACTGGAACATGAAAATGACAGATTTGATTTCACCTTTAGCAAATAGGAGTAGATCATCAGCAAAGCTTATGTGAGTAATGCCCAGATTTTTACGAATATATTGGGAACTTTTTCCTTTCGAATTTTATTTTGAGAGTAATAGAGACGTAAAAATTAATACTCTTTCATTTCTATACAATTAAACTTCAATTTCATTAGATTATTTAAATTGCAAGCATAGTTGCAATGGTCTAAACAGCCCTTGTGAGCTTCAAGATAGATCTATTTGGTTACCTATTGCTTTACTCTTGATATTTCCGATTAAAAAACATGTTTTTCAGCTTTAGACAAGTTAAACATAGGAAACAACTGGTTTTCCCATTGATGGCTTAGTTCTTCAAAAATCATTCTAAGGTAGAAACTACACAATTATTTTCATTTGAATCTCTTTGAAAAATAGGGGAATTTTTTTGTTTGGAATGGTGTTGGTGTGCCTTGATAGGAGACAATTTTACCTCTGTATTGAGTCTTAAAAATTAAGAAACTCCTGATACGGAGCGCTTCTCGTTTAATAAATCGTACGTCACACGAATCTGAATTAATTGAATTAGTCAGTTCTCCTAGTAGAAAGCGCCCGTTTATTAGACTGTATGTCACACAAATCTGAATTAATTGAACCAATCGGTTCTCCAACTAAGGAGCGCTTAATAGACCATATGCTATACGAATTCTAATTAGTCGGACCAGCAGTAGTTTCAGATACGTGATGATTAAACAAAAAAACTGTTAATTGATGTTGGGACAACAACATTTTTATATACTTCCTAGTTCCTATTGTGCGCTTATAACCTTACAAAAAATTCCAAGTGTACTATATATATATATATATATATATATATATATATATATATATATATATATATATATATATATATATATATATATATAGGTTTGGCCAAAGAAACAAATTAAAATCGGACAGACAATATCTCAAGCAATGAGTGCTTGAGAGGGAACATAGGATGCATTCAAAATTTTAAAAAAAGTGAAACCTTGTCGTAGAGTTAAGATTAATCTTGATATAAAAAAATCGTTTAAACACTATTATATTTTGATTGAATTAGTAACATATTGATGTGAAGATTTATAATCTAATTTGCACATAACTTTGAAATTGTAATTTTACAATTACATCATAATACTCTCCAAAAGGAATAAAAAAATACATTTAGGAAAAAACTTTTAAGGGTAGAGTTGAAGCTTGGTCAATTCAAGAACACTCCAAATCATGAACACAGCAGTCGGCCACGAACAATTCTAATTCTTCTTTCGTATTTAGGATTTCAATAAAATGGGGGACAAATCCTTTAACCATGAAGAAGACAAGTATTCTTTTGGGACCTCGTATTTCTTCCATTCCACTTCTTCTTTCTTCGTATCTTGGATTTCGATGTCTGGTTGGGATTCGTCGAGGGTAGAAGGCAAGAATTCATTTAAAACCTCATGTTCATTAAACTCCAATTCTTCTATCTTTGTATCTAGGGTTTTGATTTCATGTTAGGAGTTCATCCTTGAACAATGAAGAAGTCGAGTATTCTTTTGAGACGTCATAATCCTTCAATTCCAATTCTTCTTTCTTAATTTCGATGTCTTGTGTTGGGTTTATTTATTTGATTAATAAATTAAATACTTAAAAGAGGGTGAATGGAAATGGAGGGAAATGAAGTTTTTGTAAAATATTAATAAAAATATGTTATTAAATGTTTGTTAATAACATAATATTAATATTAAATATTAATATTAAATCCAATCCTTTTTCCGGTTTTTGTAACAAAAAATTAATTAGCCATCAATTTTCCCTTTTTATTTTCCCTCTTTATTGTTGAGTAAATAGCTATTTATGTAATGGAATTTATGATGTGGCAGTTTTGCAGAAACAAACCATTCTGAAGAGTTTCACCTCTTCAGATTCCAGCCCAAATTTTGGTTATAAATACAACACTATTCTGCTCAGAATTTCACTACGGATTTTTGAGTTTTCTTTTCTTTTTCTGCATACTTTTAGCATACAAACAAAGTAAAAAGCTAGTATGATTTGATACTGATCTTTGTGTTCGCTAAACACTGGAGTTTGGAGTACCACTACACCAGTGTGTAATTCGTTCTATCCTGGGAGAAAATAATCCATAACCTTGGGTGCTAGAAGGGGATTAAATTCCTTAAGGAGACACTGTGAATTCAGTGGGCTCGAATTGTTTATGATCATTTTGTTTTATGTCATTTATGTTTATCATATTTTCTGTTTATATTAATAAATATTTCCAGAATTATTTTACAACTACAGTTTACTAACATTATGTTCGTATGCATGGATGAAATCTCCGTCGCGTATGTACAGAAGAAAAAGTTGACTTATTGCATGCATTTTGCAACATCTTTGGACTTATGATTTTCTTCTTATTCTTGAGATTTATGGTGTTCTTCGTAATCTTGGTGTAGCCACTGTGGTTGAACTTGTATGTCAGTAGGTGTTGATCTGTTTTACAGAAACCTAACAATTCCATTGATGGAACGTTGGAATCAATAGAGAGAATAGGGAAATTATATACTAGTATAAAACTTTGACGTGAAGAGAAAAGAGGTAGATGTAGATGTTGTTTGAGATTTTGGTTGGTGCATGTATAATGTGTATTAAATCCTAATCCTAAGAAAAGTGGGATTTCGTAGGTAAAGGAACCAAAAAAGTAAACTAAAAAGAAAAAGTAACGAAACCCCAAGTTAGACTAACTAGCAACCAATTATTACCGTAATAAATAAATAAATAAATAAAGATAACATCTTGAGTAAAAATTGCACGGGACATTCTATTTGGATAGATCGACCCATTTAATCTATATTCACTTTTTAAAAAGTTTTAATTTATACTCACTTTTTAAATAACTCCAGGCCTCCTCTCCTCCTTTTTTCTTCTTCTCAAGATTTTTCCACTCAACTGCCGCTCACCTCCATTTTGTGAACATAGCAAGAAATTAAACAGGCATATTCTTTCATCATTTTCTGCTCTAGCCGCATGTTAAACTGTTGATTGTCACGTCCTTAGTTCTTAACTAAGTACATGTGCGGCACTTGACAACTTGCTCATGATCTTGCACAACTTGCTCACGTTCTTGCTATGCCAAGTCAGCCCTACTACATTCAAGATCGCTAAGAGAGTGGAAGAAAGAATACAAGAGAATTGCTAAAGGAAGCTTTGTATTAGAGAGAACTTGAAATGTTTGCTTGATGAGCTACAAATGAATGGACCCTTTATATACTAGTCTCTTAGGGGCTCGTGTGTAAATATTAATTATTATACAAGTCCTTAATATTTACAAGATAAGAGTTTTCTCTAGAATTTTCTACAAACCTAGACAATTCCAAAGACTTTCCTAGCAAATCCATAAGGATCTAGGTTCTTTCTAACAAAATATCCATACTTCTTTAGAATCTTCTTACAAATACTAGCCTTCTTCTTATGTAAGCTTCCACATGGCATTAATAAATGCCAAATGGTGCCTAAGTGGCATGATGACATGATGGGTCATCACACTCTCCCCCACCCAATATTGCAATGACCGCGGCGCAATGCTGTTGCATAAACTATCAGATCTTATCTTTGAATTGCCACAAGTCTTCATATCGTTCCCACGTGGCCTTTTCCGGTGATTGCCCTTTCCAATGGACGAGGTACATAGAGGTGGCTTTTTGCCCTTATTTTCTCCTGGCCTGGTAATCTATGATAGCCTCAATCTCCTGATCATGCGAGGCGGTGATAGTCATTGGTGCCCAACTTGATTGGCCCCTACTCGGATCATCCTTATCTTCATGATATGGCTTAAGCATGCTGGCATGGAAGACAGGCTAGATCTTAAGATATGATGGCATATCAAGCTTGTATGAGATCTTGCCTACCTTAACGATGATCTTAAATGGCCCCTCGTACTTGCAAATCAGATTTTGATGCATGCCCCGTAGTGCCTTGAACTGCCTTTGGTTAAACTTCACCATGACCATGTCCACAACTCTATAGTCTGTGGGACTCCACTTCCGGTCCGCAAACTTCTTGATCTTCTTAGATGCCTTATCCAAGTAGGACTTAGCAGTGTTGAGCTGTTCGTCCCATCCTTTGGCCATATGATAAGGCCCCAAACTCTTTCCCTCGAATGCGGCTGGTAATGAATGTGGATTTTGTGGTTGTTGGCTTATGGCTAGCTCGAATGGTATCCGCCCCGTGGACTCACTCTGCTGCAAGTTATAAGTGAATTGGCGATGTCTAGGAGCCTTTCCCAATCTTTCTGATGTGCCCTTACATAATGCCTTAGGTAGCATTCTAGTAAGGCATTGACCCATTCCATTTGTCCATCTATCTGTGGGTGGAAACTAGTGAAAAAGTGCATCTCTGTGCCAAGTAGGACGAATAACTCTCTCCAAAAGTTTTCAGTAAAACGGGGGTCTTGATCACTAATAATATGCCTTGGTAATCCCCAGTACTTCACGACGTTCTTAAATAATAGCTTGGCGGCTTCCTTGGCAATGCAACCTGGTGAGGCGGGCATGAAGTTGGCATATTTGGAAAATCTATCCAGGACCACCATAATAGTACCATAACCATCGGACTTCGGTAGATAAGTTATAAAGTCCATAGTCACACTCTACCATGGACGCTCTGCAATGGGTAGTGGCTCCAAAAGTCCTCCAGGTTGTTGTTGTTCAACCTTGTCCTGTTGACAGACAAGACAAGGCTGCACATAACACTCTATGTCATCTCGCATACGTGGACAATAGTAGACTGACTCAACTAAGGCCCTAGTGCGATGTTGACCTGGATGACCAGACCACATTGTGTCATGACTCTCCCTTGTGATCCGTCGTCTAATGTCTCCAAACTTAGGCACATAGGCCCGCCGACCTGTGGTAAGTAATACGCCGTCTTCTACCCAAAACCGTCTCGTCTTGCCCTGGTTGGCTAACTCGATAAGTTGTTTGGATACTGGATCATGTTGCATGCCTTCTTTTATAGCCTCACGAATGTCCCAAGTTGCTGAAGTGATGGCAGCAAGCTCGGCTTTCCGGCTCAAGGCATCAGCTACAACATTACCTTTGCCCGGCTTGTACTCTAGCACATAATCAAACTCGGCCAAGAAGTCTTGCCACCTAGCCTGTTTTGGTGTGAGCTTCTTCTATGTCTGAAAGTAGCTAGTAGCCACACTGTCAATCTTGACCACGAACCTCGACCCAAGCAGATAATGTCCCCATGTACGAAGGTAATGCACAATTGCAGTTATTTCCTTCTCTTGCACCGTGTAACGCCGCTCCGTCTCATTTAACTTATGACTCTCAAATGCTTTGGGATGCTTATCCTGCATCAGGACACCCCTAATGGTGAAGTCTAAGGCATTTGTGTGTACCTCGAATGTCTTGGCAAAGTCAGACTGGCTCCTTTGTTACAGCTGCCTTAAGGCCTTCAAACGCCTTTTAACAATGCTCCGTCCAAACCCATGGATTATTCTTCTTTAGCAACTCGGTCAATGGTGCGGTCTTTGTCGAGTAGCCACTGATGAACCGACGGTAGTAGTTAACAAGGCCAAGGAAGGATCTTAACTCTGTTACCTTTATAGGTGCTTCCCACTCCTGGATAGCTCGTACCTTACCCTCGTCCATGCGTAGCTCTCCATTGCTAATGACATGGCCCAATAAGTGCACCTTTGATTGTGCGAACTCACATTTCTCCCTCTTAATGAATAGCTCGTTCTCCAGCAGGACTTGGAAACCCTTCCTTAAATGCTCCATGTGCTCCTTCAAGGTGTTGCTATAGATGACTATGCCATTTAGGTAGACTACCACGAACTGATCAAGGTAGGGATGAAAAATCTTGTTCATAAGGGTGCAAAATGTGGCCGGTGCATTCCCTTAGTTGAAACTTTCGCTCTGATATCACGTTGTCACGTCCTTAGTTCTTAACTAAGTACACGTGCGGCACTTGACAACTTGCTCACGATCTTGCACAACTTGCTCACATTCTTTCTATGTCAAGCCAGCCCTACTACACTCAAGATCGCTGAGAGAATGGAAAAAAGAACACAAGAGAATTGCTAAATGAAGCTTTGTATTAGAGAGAACTTGAAATGTTTGCTTGATGAGTTACAAATGAATGGCCCCCTTTATATACTAGTCTCCTATAGGCTAATGTGTAAATATTAATTATTATACAAGTCCTTGATATTTACAAGATAAGTGCTTTCTCTAGAATTCTCTACAAGCCTAAAAGATTCCAAGGACTTTCCTAGCAATTCCATAAGGATCTAGGTTCTTCCTAAGAAAATATCCATACTTCTCTATATTCTTCTTACAAATACTAGTCTTCTTCTTATGTAAGCTTCCACATGGCATTAATAAATGTCAAATGGTGCCTAAGTGGCATGATGACATGGCGGATCATCACATGATGCATCATTTTTTCACTTGTCTCCTTTGTTTCTAGTTAAGTGGATGCATTTTTTGCCTAGGCATTGAATTAACACAAGATACTCGTAAATTTATATCACAATATACATGTTTTTTGTTTTCAATTACAAAATAATTGAGCTAAAGTTCGGCAAATATAAACAAAAACTTCAGCTCCTAGAATGCTCAAGTTCATCAATTACAAAATAAAAACTTCAGTCAAAACATAATGCAGTTTTAGAGCCCGTTTGGATTGGTTTAAAAAATGGCTTTTCAACCTAAATAGCTTTAAGCCAAAAAATAATAAGTTGGATTTTTCCAGCTTTTGTTTTTGACTTGTTTTAAGCAGTTTTTAACTTTTTTTAAATACTTTTAACTTTGTCAAACACTGAAAAAAGCTAATAAAAAAACTTAAAAGCTAATTTAATCAGTTTAAAAGTCAATCCAAACACCCTCTTATTGAATTGAAGTTTATCATTGCACTATGAACTGAAGTATGTGTGATTTTCTTTGTTATTTCAAATCTGTATGTCTGAAGTTACCCGAAAAGGGGGTACGCCTGCAATTTTTTTGGTAAAGCGAGTATAAGTTAAAAGGTGACCCAAAAATTAGGTATGATGCAAATCCCCTTATTTTGATGACTCTACCTAGTCACAAAGCTAGAAACTTCCCTAAGGGTATTCAAGCTAGAAAGAGGTAAAATAATCCGATAAAGAGTGTTCAATATATGTCATATGCATTTAAATCTAATATTTTACTTATACATACGGTATAATGTTTTGTAATATTTCAACAAACCCTTACAAAGGGTGTTCAATATATGTTATATACATTTAAAATCTAATTTTTTTTGGGCAATCCACTAGGCAAGTGCCTAGGGCTCGACTTTATTAATATTCAAAAAGAAAATTACAACAATTAGGAAAATTAAAATAAGGATTAGCACCGGTGTTGTTACCCATATAACACAACCAGTGTAAACCTTATCCCAATAATCCTATTGAGGCAAATAAAAACCTCACCTATTAGCAAGCATGTAAAAAGAAAGAACTAGCAAGAACTAAGAATTTGTTAATCATCACAGAGTTTATAACGTACTCTGTAATGATATTACAAATTATGATACTAATGAGATGGTAAAATAATGAGATGAAGAAACCACCTTGGTGCATTCTTTTTTCTAGATTTGTGAATACTTCCATTTGTAGATTGATATCATCCTCCACAATATTTTTCAAAAATACTTCAAAATTCATGGTTTTTTTATCAATCGATTGGCCCTTGAAGCTATTGTTTGATTGAGTTGTTTTGTTTTGCGTTTCTCATTGGGGGTCTCCTTATTAAATCGCCTTCTATCACCGTATCGTCCCAACTTCTATTCCTTGCACGCGAGTTGATACTTTTTCCACTATGCAATGGTGATAAATCACCATTTTTTGAAGCGTCTGCCCAGCATTTCTGTAAAATATCCTCTTCCTCCCCTTCTTCATATATATATATATCTACTTGTTAAAATTGGATTTGGCATATCTTGAAAATCGCCTTGAATTAGCAATGTTGTTTCAGCTTGTACATTTGCCGAAATTCTAATATTTTACTTATACATACAGTAAAAAATTTTGTAATATTTGGACGAACCCTTAAGCAAAAGGTGGCTTTGCCCCCATATTGTAACTTAGCAGTAGCAGCATTTTTAAGTTGGAGGAATCAAGCAGAGATCTTGCACACCATTGTACTCTCTTAGTTTTAACTATAAACCCAACTATATAAACCTAAATCTGAATGATTCTCCTCTTATTTACCATAACATAGGTACAACATCTCGATACAGAAGGCATCCCGTGTTCACGCAAGGTCTGAAGAAGGATCGCACCCCAAGGGTATAATACGGACAGTCTACCCTAATGCAAGCATTAGTGGTTGCTTCCAAGGCTCGAGCGAGCCCCTGAGAAGACAACTTTACCGTTGCATCAAGGCTCCCCTTCAACTACAAAAACACATGTATAAAATTAATTTCCACCTTTGGCCTCATCTTGCTAAAAAGAATAGACTTTTCCTTGTAAACAATCAAAAATTCCAACCCTCTGTCAACTATAGGATTAAATGAACATGCCAACCTATGAAGCAACCAATTGTACATGCCAATAAGCCATCCTTACAAACAACTCATAGAACACACTGAGCGATTTCCATGAATCCAGTATGACTTCTTTCTCATCCAGATGGCTGAAATTAGAAGATTCTATTGTATGATGAATTTCGCTCGTACCTGGAATAGCACACAAACTCCGCCAGTGTGGGCTTGCTCCCATTGCCGGTCCCAAACCCGGATAAAGGAGGAGGGTAGAGGTAGCCAGCAGCCGGCATAAAACTTGTAAATTCATGAATAGCACAAAGCTAGGATTCCTACTCAAAGGCTCCATTGAATTACATAAGCATGCTAAATTTATTGTTTCAAACAACCATTTTCGCCAGATATTGAAGCGTTGCCATTACAGAATATTTTCTTGTTATACAAAACAATGTCATACGGATCAAAGCCCATAGACACGTGCATCTAATGATAAAATCGCACACTTACGGGAGGACATTCAAAAGTACAACAGTATTATACATTACAAACCAGTTAGATAAAGCTGAAGAAATTACTGAGTCCTAAAAATTAAATCTTTTGCTCATAAGCAAGCCGTCACAATAGATTACATAGAATTGCACATAATGCATGCTTTTGCTCTGCCATTATGCACCCAATTCATCACTTGGAAATGAATTTAATCAGATAATTACTATCCCTTCTCCTGGGAAACTTTGTCGACATTTGAAATGATTACAGAAGCAAAAAAGCTACTACTGAAACTGTATAGTAATTTCCTTCACTCAAATTTAGCAACACAATTATTTTAGTTCTGTTTATGTTCCTTTACATAAATTGACATTCAAAGTAAGGCTCATGCTTAGCAAGAATGAATTTGTTGATGGAAAAAGCAAGATCATCCTATTTCAGCTAATCCTACTTCATACACATGCAGAAAATTGGAGACAAACACAAACTTTTCTTTCAAGAAAGATGGTAATAGCAAGGTAATACCTAAAGGCAATTGTGAATCCGAAAACATATACCATACAAGATAAGAATCTCCAATCTGCATCAAGGAAAAATAGAACTTTTATTTAGATAAGTAATCAACATGTAGAACTAAAGCAGTCCAAAAAACAGTTGATCAAGCCCACAAACTATCAACGACCAAGGTGGCTAGAGAACAAGGAACGCTTCTTTGAGGAAAATCAACACTTCTAAAACTACTGACTATGCTAAGTGAAAGAATTCATTGAACTGTTGAAATCACTATCAATTTTGACATTAAAAAGAGTTACATACAATTTGATTGTGTAATATGCTGTACTCCCACTACCTCATCTCACCTTCCTAATTTAAAAGGAACCAGAATACAAAGAGAAACAACAAAAAGAAAACCATAAAATCAGTGATTTACATACATTTCATAGGACTAACAGAACCCCCTAGAAACAGAAATTCTAAGCAAGCAAATACACAAATTAGACTAACCAGTGACCACTTACTAGCGATAATAACAAAGAGCATCCATACCAGCACTGGCCAGCAAGGCCACCAACTTCTGTGACGAGACAAGATGGCTTAGCCCTTGGCAACAGCAGCATCTATCACTTTCACAAGAACTCTTTGAAGTCATTACCAAAGCAAGTTAGCTGTCAAATGGAGCACTCTGAATCTCTTGGTGTAAGTTAGATGAACAAAAGCACAACAAAGCAAAGAAATTTGCAAACCACTGTACAGATCTCTTTGTTCACACTATTCCGTGCATTTTAAGCCAGTTAAATAAACCTGTGTCTGAATAATTGTCCTCCCAATTTTAAATCCAGGTACCACAGTAAATCCCACCTTTGGCCTCGTCTTGCTCAAAGGGAATTGACTTTTCCTCGAAACATCATCCATGTACACCATCGAAAAGTCAACCCCTCTCTCGACTTGGAATATCTCGACTACAGGATTAAACAAATAGGCCAACTTATGAAGCAACCATATCGCACTTGCCATCCTTACAAACAACTCATAAAACACACTTAACGACTTCCACGAATCCACTATGACTTCTTCCCCATCCAAATTTCTAAAAATCGACGACTCTATTGTAGGATGAATTATCTGCTCATACTTCTTCTCACAATATCTTGAAAATGCACAATTAGGAGTCTTACTCAAAACCTCCATCGGATTACATGAAACATGCTCAAGTAATTGCTTCAAATAATCATTTTCACCAGATATTAAACCATCCCCCTTACACAACATTTCATCATCACACAAACCAAAATCTTCAATATCAAAGCCCTTAAACATGCCCAAACAAATATATGAACTAAATGCATATTTAAAGTGTCCTTTTTCAGCATAATTAACATCAGAATACACAGAATTTGCTGCTTTCTCCAAATCCCAACTTGCTCTTTTCATTAACTCCATTAACAACTTACAAAATTTATTCACTAACTTAATCGAATCGCGCAATGTAGATTCAAAAACAGTAACTGTACACAATACTTCCACACTGATATTCTCCAAATTTTCATTTTTGACCCCTAATTTTTTTGACAAATTGGAATTGAAAAATTCCAATTTTTCCAATTTTTTTCTCAAAATCAAAACTTCATCATCTTTAGAATCCATAAAAGACATTAACTGATTTACCATAGTCTCCAAAACTCTGAGCTTGCTCTGATTCTCTTGAACCTGAAATTCCAATTCTGACCCTACAAGATCATCAAATTTACCACTTGGGTTTTTCCTAAAATCCCTATATAGATTCTTCATTTCAGTTAATTTCTGAAGAACTGATACCAAAACTTTATCCGCTGATTCGATCGCCTTTTCGTCGAACGGCACGTGAGCTGTTTGCAACTGAAGATAAGAAGCTTCAAATGACGAAATTGTAGCAAAAAGTGAATAAATTAGGGATTTAGTAAAATGGGTATTTTCATTTTCTGGGAATTTACAGAAATCGGGTTTTATGACTACGACTTTTTGATTAGGGATAAATTCCTCGGTGGAGTTGAACAGAGTGAAGACATCATTGGAATTGGAGGTATTTTCCTCGTCGGTTTCATCGGCGAAGAGTTCGAAGGTTTTGGTACGGACAACATGGGCGAATTTGTGAAACATATCAGAAATTTGTGGAGGTTTTGTTGTTCCTTCCATTTCTACTGGCATTATGAAAACATAGAGTGTTGTTGCAGAGAATCAAATACTTGAGTTGTGAATTGAGAGGAGAAAATTGAAGGGGGGGAGAGAGAGAGAGAGAGGGGATGCTTTGCTTTGGGAAGACTTAGAAGGAAGGTATGTGTGTGAAAGCTTCTTTCTCTTCTGTTTGTGATGGTGTGCTATGGTGTTTATGGCAAATCATATATATTTGTCATATTTAAAAAACTTTAAAAAATAAGATAAAAATATGTATATAATTAACTAGTATTTATAAAAGTACATGTGAGTTGGCAGAGGTGAATCCAGAGTCTATCCAAAACCGTATTTCTATTTCACATAAAAAGTTTACATATACGGTACTTTTTTCGAACTCAACTCTACTAGTAAGATTACACATAATATATTATTATTATTGTTGATGTCAATTAGTGTAAATATTGATTGCAAGTAAATTTTTACATCATACTTGTGGGTTTTTTTTCTTTCATTTCATATGTTTCTTTTTCTTTTTTCTTTTTTTTGCTAATTTGGAGCTAGGTTATATTATGACCAATTATGCTTTTCTCGATCCATCACCAAGGAATATGGTGGAATGAGTGAATTTTTTTTTCTTTGATAAATATTTTGGATTTGAAAGGGGCTTCAGCATAACTGGTAAAGTTATTGAATGTGATTAAGAGGTTACTGTCACGATCCAAAATCTATTAAGGGTCGTGGTGGCGAAAGACACTGTTGTCAAGCCAGCCAACTAAATTACTAAATTAAATCTCGTTTTAACGCTTTTGAAATACAGGATTTTCCCTTCATTAAGTAGAAATTTTTAAAGAATATAGTTTCAAATCAAATTTTAAAGTTAAGCAATTAATACAACATTTCAAACCATCGCAGAACGCGATTTTACAAGTGCATGAGCATATAATGATAAGAGAAATAAAATACAACATCCTTTCGCAATACAGTGGACGAAAAGTAAATACAGTACACTGGAAAGGACTACCCTAGGTGCGACTGTCTCGAATGATGCAGTTCACCTAGTTCTAGATCAACCGCGCTGCTATGCCTAGTAGACCACTGGAGTCACATACACCTGTACAATAAAATGTGCAACAAGTGTAGTATGAGTATAAAAATAACGTGTACGCAATGAGTATCCTGCCTAATCCCGAAGGGGTAGAGACGAGATGGTCAACTTTGACACTTT
The DNA here is from genome assembly GCA_034376525.1 of Nicotiana benthamiana. Lineage (NCBI taxonomy): Eukaryota > Viridiplantae > Streptophyta > Magnoliopsida > Solanales > Solanaceae > Nicotiana > Nicotiana benthamiana. The sequence goes on along the minus strand of CM067334.1, from coordinate 67,949,468 downwards.
AATAGTCCAATGATTATTTATCCTTAATATGCATATCAAACAGTGAATTTATTTTATAAACATGATTTTAATCCAGATAGAGGAAACAAGTAAACACGTAATTCTTTCATAGGAAATTTTTTAAGATTTATTTTCATTATTAACAAAATATCTCGAGCTAGAGTAAGGCATGTAGCAGCTTACACAAGTCCAGGCAGCAATACAAGCGTGTGCAAATCACACCGAAGCGACGGCCCATCCAACTGAAATAAATGTGCACTTGGCGAGGGTCGACGGCGCGCCTATAGATGCATCTATTAATCTGCCGAGGAGTTCGGCCCGTTTCAAAATAAACAAACACAGACACTCAGTCAAGAAGTCAACATGGAGCAAATATCTAATAAGTGTCAGTTCTCTTTAATAATTTGAGGAAACAAAACTTAAGTCTTTTTAGAAATTTATTTATTAATTTAACGTGATTCAAGAAATTCAAGCCATCAATGGGTTCACAATTAATCCAAGTATAACATGCTTTTGGGTCCTAGACTACTCAGACAATAGCACAATAGTAGCTACGCATGGATTCCCATCCCCTCGTGCATACGTAGCCCCCACAAATAGGAGAACATAACCAATTTAACTTACATATGGGGTAAATTCCCCCTCACAAGATTAGAAAGAAGACTCACCTTGCTCCGGAGATCTACAACCCGCATTCTACATTCTTCTGAAGACTTGCACCAACACACAATGCTCCAAAACTAGCCAACGATCATACAAATCCATTAATATATGCTCTATTATACTTTACAACCCAGTTTATAACAGTTTCTAACCCCGAACGAATATTTAACAAAAATGACCTCGGACCCACATCCCGGAATCCAAAATTTCTCGAAGATAAAGTTTACGCATGACCTTAGGAACTCAAATATATAATTTTATCTTAAGTTCATACTCAAAATCGTGGCTAAAGTTCAAGAATTAAATTTCTAGATTTACTTCAAAATTTTCCAATTTTCCCCACAATTTACATGTCTAATTCCATGGTATAATCTTGTATAAAACTTGGAAATAAGTAGGAGTAGCTTACCTTGACATTTGATGAAGAAATCTCTCCTTGAAGCTCTCCAAAAATCGCCCAGTGAAGTGAAGAAAATGAGAGAAATGACCAAACATCCGATTTAAAATAACCCTTCTGCCTCCAGGATTTTCCGCACCTGTGAAACATTTTCCGCTTCCGCGGTCCAGCTTTTGCAGATAAAAATCCGTTTATGCGGACCAGGGGCTCCAGCCCACGCTTCACTTCTGCTGCAGCCAACCGCTTCTACGGTTCCGCATCAGAGGATCAAGGGCCACATCTGCGGTCCTAGCTGCCCTCATGCTCAATTGTTTTTGTGGCTTCCTCTTTGCTTCTACGGGGCCGCTTCTGCATTCCCATTTACGCAGAAGCAAAAATACCAGATACCAGCTGCTTCAGCCTTCTTCAAAATTTTATTTTTGATCTTTTAATCACCAGGAATCCACCCGAGGCTCCCAGAACCCCAACCAATCTCAAAACACATTACAAACCTGCTCGAGGCCTCAAATCAAACCAAACAACGCTAAAATCATCAATCGACATCCAATCCGAGCTTTATTAACTTTGAACTTTCCAAATTCTACTTCTGGTGTTTAAACCTACCAAATCACATTCGATTGATTTCAAATTTTGCACAAAAGTCATAATTGACATTACGAACCTATTCCAACTTACGGAATTGTAATCCGACCACGATATCAAAAGGTCCAATCCCCGTCAAATTTTCAAAAACCTTCAAATTTTATCTTTAGCCAAATGGCTTCAAAATGACCTATGGACCTCCGAATTCACTTTCGATCGTGCTTCCAACTCCAGAATCACCATATGAGCTACTTCCAGCCTCGGAATCTCAAATGGACATCGATAACGCTGAAATGCACTTCAAGCCAAACTTAAGAAATTTCTTCCAAAATGCTAACTTCCACGATAGGTGCAAAAACGCTCTCGAGTTATCCAAAACTCGAACCGGGCATACGCCCAAGCCCGAAATCATCATACGAACTTACTGAAACCTTTAGATCCCGATTCCGAGGTTGTTTACTAAAAAAATCCCGTCCTAGTTCATTCTTTTAACTTTAAGCTTCCGAAATGAGAATTCCCTTCCCAAATCAACTCTGAACTTCTCGAAATTCAATTCTGACCACGCATATAAGTCATAACACCTAAAATGAAGCTACTAATGGCCTCAGACTGTTGAACGATCCGCTAGGGCTCAGAACGACCGTCGGGTCGTTATAGTTACGGGTTCGAGCCGTGCTCTAGCAAAAAATATACGCTAAAATTGCGTATAATAGACTCGTGTAGTATGACCCTTTCCCGGACCCTACGAGTGCTTAGTGCACCAGATTGCCCTTAATTTTGGGTTTGAGCTTTAAAATGAAATTTTTTTCTGAAGTGTTTCTTCCTTAACAAGTTCTACGTGAAGCTAATTTAATATCATGTTTGGCCAAGTTGGAAAAATCAGCTTATTTTGATAAGTATTTTCTTTCAAAACTGTTTTTCCAAAAGTACTTTTGATGAAAACCAGTTTGTGATTAGTTAATAATTTGAAAAATACTTCTAAGAAGCAATTGATGTTTGGCCAAGCTTTAAAAAAGTGATTCTAAATGTATTTTTCTCAAAAATGCTTCTCAAAAAAGTACTTATAGGAAGAAGATTTTTCCCCTTCTCCAAAACTGCTTTTGCTTCTACTCAAACGCACATTTTTTTTCTAAATGGTCAAACACTTCATCTTTAAAAAAAAGTATATTTTTTGACAAAAATACTTCTCAACTTGAAGAAGCTTGGTCAAACATGCTAATATAAATTTAATCGGATTAGTTCCAAATAACATAGGGTTCAATTCCCAAAAAAACAATCGTTTCTAGCTGAGTTAAATTAATAGTCACCAAATTATTTTTTCTAATAGCTTAAATTAAAATTACAAAGACCTATTGAGTTATTATTTTTGCATTTATTTAATATATCATCACATGATCGATGTATAATTTCTCGAAAATCATATCATTCGTCTTTTTTAACCTAAAACCCTTTAACATTTTAAAGGTAAAAAGAGTCCTCCTACTTCAAAATCAATATGCAAAATGAATTTAACCTTTGACAAAATTCAAAAATATTTGTCTAGATTGAGTGTTTGAACAAATATTATATTAGCAAATTCTCTAGATATTTGTGTCTTTGTGGAAGTAGCAAGTGGACTTTTGGGTCCCGAGGAGGAAGTATGATTAACGGTAATAAAGAGGGATGGCTAGTGTGACAAGGAGGTTATGGTCTTCCACATTTGGACGCTGACAGCTCAGTGGCCGACCGAATGACCACTTAAAATATTTTCTAATAAGAAATTGACTGAAAATTAATCATTAGGATTCCATATTGTTATTTTTCCTAAATTATTATTTTTTACCTTTTCCTCCTTCTTTCTCTGACAATTTAATATTATTTTAAAATTTAGTACATGATCTGGTTTTGTACGGTATTAATCGGTTTAATTTCATGTTTGAGTGAAATTCGTTTTCTAATCAACATTTAGTGTTTAATGCATAGTGTTTTTTTCTCGAAACTTCTAAAATAGTTACTTTTGCTGAGCTTCGCGTACAACACTAAGAAAGGGCAGCCACGTGCATGGGTATTCCGCGTTTGTATGATTCATAGAAGGGTCACACTCTAAAAGAAATAACGTAGACTAACCTAACTATAAAGAGTATGGGACAGATATTCATCCGACCCCTTAACCAAAAATTTAATATATACATATATATATGCTTTTGGTGAAAATCCTAACTCCGTCACTGCTAAAGAGGCTGAATAATGCATTTGGTTGAACATTGAGTTCTTTACCTAAAGGAACAAAGATCAATTCTCACTTAATAATATTTTTTCTCCTTTTATTAGGAGTGCACTCATGTTCGAAAAATGTTACATTCGCCTATGTGTACAAAAATACGTAAAAAGCATATTATTATTATTATTGTTATTTTTATTACAGTCAAACCTCTCTATAAAGTAAAAATAACACGAGCTAGCCAATTTTTGAATTGGTCATTCAAAAATAACAAAGATTTGCAAAAGTTATTTTAAAATAACCACTATTTTTCTGCAACACGGAAAATTCCAGCATAATATACTAGAGATCGATGCACGTGTATATGAACTTCCAACATATTATATTGGATCGGTGAATTATACTAGGACTCCAGTATATTATATTGGAACTCCAATATAATATACTGGAGTTCCGGTATACTTGCTGGAATTCCGGCAATATACTAGAGTCCACTATTTTATATTGGAATTCCAGTATATTATGTTGGAGTATTTTTCAGATTTTGAACAGTGTTTTCATTCAAATTTATCTTTACATGAAAAAGTGGTTAAATTTCTATTACTTTTGAAATTATAGCTATTTTTAATGACCGCTTGTAAATTTGACCATTTTTTTTTTTATTTTTCCCTTTATAATAGTTTAATTTGTTATGATACCTTTTGGCGGTTCTAGCGAAATGTTTTATAAAAAATATATATTATAACATAATACGATTTCGAGAAAAAGTAAATATTATTATATGAAGATATTATTATAAAAAGGTCTGACAATAAAATTGAGTGCGGAGGGAGCGTGATACAAGCAAAGTTGGAAATGGTGTGATGACCACTTTTGAAAGGGTACTATTTTATTAAGGGATTTTTACCTAAATATGCCATATAGCAAACCTTATTACCATTATTGTGCCTTGTTTGGTTATTACCCTCATATTCCATGTTTTCGTTACCAAAAATGTACCAAACGAAAATCAATCTGATTTTGTAGCCTACAATAGCGCATGTTTTTAAGGCTCCCAACGATATTAAATATTTTGTAGCCTAAAATAGCGCATGTTTAAGGCTCCCAATTAATTTTTGATTCTGTAGCAATTAAATGGTCAATCAAAAACGGTAAAATCTCTTAACCAGCTTGAATCTCTCCAGTTTTCTTTTTCGAAAATCAGTCATTCTTCCACATCTTACACCGAAAATCAGAATTTGTAGTTCTTCCAGATTTCAGTTTCGAAAATCTTTCATTTTTCTACATCAAATACTGAAAATTAGAATTTACAGCGTATAATCAATAAAATTGTAGTTCTTCCAGATATCAGTTTCGGAAATCACTCATTCTTGTACATCAAATACCAAAAATCAGAACTGACACCGTGATAGTCAATCAGTACGGAGATTCTACAATGTCAAAAATTCCGATAATGCTGAAATTTAATGGTTTTTGGATAACTATGGCAGATTCCGAGATTTTGAAGTTGATGCCATTTTGGTTGATGATAATGCAAGCTACGGAATTCTCCAGTCTACAATTGCAAATCAATTATCGATTGATACATCGGATAAAATTATAGAAATAAAATACATTGTGAATGATAATTGTCCTCCGTTGCAGATTAGGAATGATATGGGTGTTCGTGTATATATGGAAACAAAAAAAAGAATAAAAACTTAGGTTCGTATCCCTTATGTATTAGCATATGAGATTTCAATATGGAATTGGCAATCACCAATGAATGTCCCATCAGTACAGGTATGTTTGCTTCGAAACCGAAATCTGAGATTTTTGTGTTCTCTAATCAACTACAATTTGACGCCGTTTATCTACAATGAAACTACAATGTGAATGTATTGTCTGCAGGTTCTTCAGGATCACTAAGGTTAATAGAAATTCCATCTTCACAGCTATTGAGGAATATCAAAGTGAAATAATAATTGAATCTTCTCAAACATGTATTGAAGAAGGACAAGTGTACCAGGACAAGAAGACGATAGTTGCTGCAATGAAGAATTATGCAGTTATGCACAAGTTCCAGTTCAGAGTGAAAAGATCAAGTAATAGAAGGTATGTGGTTAGTTATTGATTTGAAAAATTACTGTATTATTGCTATGTAGGCAATTGTAGTTAATTGTAGTCAGTTGTAGTTAGTTGTAGTTAGTTTGTAGTTAATTGTAGTCAGTTTGTAGTTAATTGTAGTCAGTTGTAGTTAATTGTAGTCAATTGTAGTGACGTGATAGCCAGTTTGTAGTTAATTGTAGTCAGCTGTAGTTAATTGTAGTCAGTTTGTAGTTAATTGTAGTCAGTTGTAGTTAATTGTAGTCAATTGTAGTCAGTTTGTAGTTAATCGTAGTGTTTAGTAAATATGTATGAAAATTGGATTTTTTTGTAGCTACTGGCTTGTATGTGTTGCTGAGAACTGCAAATGGCATTTCAAGGCAACGTCAATTCATGATTCTTCATTGTTTAAGATAAGAAGTTTTAGCCGACAACACACATGCTACCGAATGGACGAAACATTCATAAAGCGCAAGTGTACTGCAACAGTAGTTGGTAGCATTGTCGTTCCAAAGTTTTGTGATCCTAAGACCGTTTACACGCCAAAGGACATACAAGCTGACATGTTATCCGAACATGGAGTAAACCTAAGCTACATGCAAGCATGGAGAGCAAAGGAAAAAGCATTACAGTTTTTTAGAGGGAATCCGTGTGACTCGTACAACAGATTACCAAAATATTTTTATATTCTTGAGAAGAATTATCCCGATTCTGTTGTTAAATTGAAGAAGGCAGCAGATGATTGCTTCTTGTATGCATTTGTTGCTCTTTGTACATCAATAAATGGTTGGCAACATTGTAGGCCGGTAGTAGTGGTTGATGGGACATTCTTAAAATCAGCATATAGGGGTATTATGCTGACAGCAAGCACCATGGATGCAGCAGGTAATAGATGTAATAATTTTGTAGTTAGAATGTAGTTAGTTTGTATTTATATAAATTAATGTAGTTAAATTGCCTAAATTCTCCATATATATTTGTATTTAATAGTTAGTCTTATTTTATGACTACAAATTGTAGGTTCTATTTTGCCCTTAGCATATGCTGTTGTTGATTCTGAAAACGACGCGTCTTGGAGGTGGTTCTTTGAACAATTCAAGGAGGCATATGGTGAAAGACCTTTTATGTGTGTTATCTCAGATAGGCATGAGAGTATATCGAAGGCAACATCAGTTGTCTATCCGGGAATGGCACACTACAATTACATGAATTGTACTTTGCTATAGCACGGTCATATACTCTGGATGATGAAGATTGAAGAGGTAGACCCACGTGTATCGTCTTACCTATATGATATTGGCTATCATAGATGGTCAAGAGTACATGCAACGGTGAATAGAACTTTTACTATGATGTCAAACATTGCAGAGTCGTTGAACGCTGTAACAAAAGAGGCAAGAGAGCTGCCAATATTTGATCTATTTGAGTATATGAGGACTATTCTAGAACGTTGGACAAAAGATAAGTTATTGAAGGCAAAGGGTACTTTCACATTACTTGGGCACAAATTCAACAAAGAATTGGAAGATAACAATACATTATCCCAGAAACTAAAGGTAATATATTCTTGTTTGGTGCAGGAAAAAAAAAAGTAGTAGCTGTTGCGGAATTTCCAGTTTGTAGTTAAACTGTAGTCAAATGTGAGTAAATGTAGTTACCGTTTATATACAGTTTGTTTGTAGCTGATTTGTAGTTAAATTATTGTTGCTAACGTAGTTAACTTATTGACACCTTATTATTTTCTTTTTGATATTGAATTGTAGGTGAGGGATTCAACAGATCATATACATACTATGTTAGATGGTGTGAAGCGGTACATTGTATGTTTAGAAAACAAGAAATGTAGCTGTGGACAATTCCAACTTGATGAACTTCCATGTGCACATGCTTTGGAAGCATTAAGGCATAAGAATGAAAGGCCGGACAACTATTGCTCACCGTATTACACAACGAAGAGCCTTCTTCTCACATATGAATTGCCAGTAAATCCTCTTCCTGATGAAGCCAAATGGGATGTTCCACAACATATTTTGGATGATGTAGTAAAGCCACCGCTTGGAGATAAAAGGCAGCCAGGTAGACCTCACAAGGAAAAATATAAAAAATTTGATGAAATAAACTTAAAGAAGTACAAGGTGTCATGTGGCAATTGTGGAGGTGAAGGGCATAACAAAAGAAGTTGCAAGAATGCGCCGAAAAAGAAATGAATATAATGTAGCTACAATAGTTATTCAAAATAAATGTTAGTGATCCCAAATTATCGGAATTTATTGTGTAACTGTTCTACGTTTTGACGATAATAAAGAAGTTTACTCATCTATTTGAGTAATGTAAACTGTTGGCAGATTGTAGTTATAATGTACTATAAGTGTGTTCTAAATGTGTTCTAAACATAATAGATAAAGACAAAACTTTGTAGTTCCTATTCATGAAGCCTAAGCAATTAATTACAATTTTTGTAGATATATGAACTTTGTAGTTAATTGTAGTCAGTTGTAGTATTTAAAAAATATGTCTGAATAATGTACTTTTTTGTATCTACTGGATGGTATGTGTAGCTGAAAACTAAAAATGACATTTATTTGTAATGTCAATTCATGATTCTTCATTATTCAAGATAAGAAGTTTTATCCGAAAACACAACAGCGCAAATATACTGCAACAATAGTTTGTAGCATTGGACTTCCAACAATTTTGTAGTTATGCAATTGTAGTTATATGTAGTGCAGTTTTGTAGTTATATGCAATTGTAGGTAACTGTAGTCATTGTACATAAATAATTTATTTCCACAATTATATAAGAACTGACAGTTATATAAAATAGCAACTGAAGGTATTATATATGCTATTAGATAGCTGTTACGGCAAATATGCTATTAGATAGCTCGAATACTCGTATATAATATATTCATGAAAAATTGTTCATTGCATCCAAAATGACCTACTGATTACATTATTTTCAAATCCAACTACCAAATATGAACAGTATACTCTACTTCTTCTTTCGTTCGACTTTAGTTCTCTCATTCTTTGGCGGTGGACCTTTCCACCTTGCACGCCTGCCGGTAACCTCACTCTCACTGATTGAACCATCATTTAGCTTCTTTGTGGCGTAGTCCCACAACAGAGCTCCATAGCGTCTACGGTGTTTGTCAATATCATTAAGATCTTCCTTTGGTATAGACAAATCACCATTGCTAATATACTCCACAAAGGCAGCCACAAATACACCACAATCCCTACAGAATATGAGAATTTTTCATTAAATATCAAACCATAAAAAATATTTAATTAAACATATAGAAAGGGAGATTAGTTTTTTACAGTGAGCCTTCCTTTTGTTATGGAATCTCAGCAACCATCCATTGTATGTCGAGAGGGTCCGTAACTGGCTTCTCTATGTATGACTTTGTAGTCTTGAAGTCAATGTCTTTGCGTTTACCGTAGAAACCAGTGCATGACAAATAAATAGGAATAATGACTGAAAATTTTTCAACCAAGGTTTGAACAGTTTGGTTGCGCTTTGCCCTCACCAATGAATCATAAACATACAGTTGCTGGTCCTTTATGTCAAACACTAACAACAACCAATGAAAGTTCTCTACAAGGTTAACAGGCATTAGCACATAGTCCACAAGATCCCATGCTACATTAGCAAGAATTCTATAGCCCACAATGTATTCTCCAATATTATCCTCGGCTTTAACAACAGAATTCCTTTGATCCATTGGAGCAGTAGTGAACTTCTCGTAGATACTTTCAATTTTTGTCTTGAACAAGCAATTGGTTGTTGTAAATCTACTTTTGATGTTGGGGCCATACTTCCCCTTTTTTCTCAAATAGTACATTATAACATCAATGTGCTGAAAAAAGTAAAAGTGCAATTTATAATAAGTTGTAGTGTAGAGAAATAATATCTACAAAAATAACTACTGATTAACTACGTTTGTAGTTAAACTGTATTACAATCTACTTATATCCACATGTAGTTATATGTAATTTTAGTTATATGTAGTTCAAGTCTGTATATTAATGCAATCTGTAGTTTAAATGCAGTCAGTTATAGCTACCAGAGACAGTAACACTGAGACAGCTTCCAGAGATAATAAGTTGTAGTGTAGACAAATAACATCTACAAGATAACTACAGATTAACTACATTTGTAGTTAAACTGTATTTCAATCTACTTATATCCAAATGTAGTTATATGTAATTTTAGTTATATGTAGTTCAAGTCTGTATATTAATGCAATCTGTAGTTTTAATGTAGTCAGTTGTAGCTACCAGAGATAGTAACACTGAGAGAGCTTCCAGAGATAATAAGTTATAGTGTAGACAAATAACACCTACAAAATAGCTACATATTAACTGCATTTGTAGTTAAACTGTATTTCAATCTACTTATATCCAAATGTAGTTATATGTAATTTTAGTTATATGTAGTTCAAGTCTGTATGTTAATGCAATTTGTAGTTTAAATGTAGTCAGTTGTAGCTACTAGAGACAGTAACACTGAGACAGCTTCCAGAGATAATAAGTTGTAGTGTAGACAAATAACATCTACAAAATAACTACATATTAACTACATTTGTAGTTAAACTGTATTTCAATCTACTTATATCCAAATGTAGTTATATGTAATTTTAGTTATATGCAGTTCAAGTCTGTATGTTAAGCAATTTGTAGTCTAATTGTAGTCAGTTGTAGTTTTCTGGTAGTGTTGAATAACTACATACTATCTACAATTAGACAAGTAAGCTTGCTTGACAATAACAGTGAGCCAGCTACCAGAGATATATGGAGGCAAAATGACTACAGTTCCTATTCATGAAGCCTAAGCAATTAATTACACTTAAACATAATAGATAAAGACAAAACTCCAATGATAAACCATATACTTACTGTACAATTGATTAATTGTCCGGGGTGAGCAATGGCGTAAAACCAGTCCTTCTTATCAATTTTTTCTCAACCCAAATCCAACCAAGGATTGAGATGGTTATCCTTCTTTGAATAGAAGTTTTTCCTCCTGTAATAATAATAGAATTAAACAAATTAAAACAAAAATAAAAAATATTTACAAATTTAAAGTCTAAAAAAAGGTTCAAAGATATAGAAGACAAGTACATACAGACATAAGACATTTAAGCACCATACCTCCTAGATTTGTCAGTTCGACGGTATAACCAGGTAGTAAAACTATCTATTAGTTCAGGATTAACATCTTCACCAATGAGACTTGTGAAAATTTTGGCCCACCGGACGTGCTGCCTTCAGTACTGTAGAGTGGAGTGAATGGTGATCATGCATGTTTTCCGAGTAACCTTGTTCTTCCTTGATGAACAGGGGTCGAATCAACTTGTATTGGCTCACCATACATGACCATCTGTGATAGGTTTTCCGGAAGTTCAAAATCGTCCAGTGTCACACCTTTCTTTTCAATTCCTCCACGCATAACTCCAATCTCCTCTTCTTTTTCAAGGCATTCTTCGACAACTTCAGTCACAGTTACACTATGAATTGGTGACTGTGGAACATTGTCTTCAACATATGCTACAAAAAAATGCATATCCTTACAAGCATTATAACAGTGTATAATCAACAATTTTATATTAAAAACTACATTATTAAATAATAGAATTAAACAAATTAAAACAAAAATAAAAAATATTTACAAATTTAAAGTCTAAAAAAAGGTTCAAAGATATAGAAGACAAGTACATACAGACATAATACATTTAAGCACCATACCTCCTAGATTTGTCAGTTCGACGGTATAACCAGGTAGTAAAACTATCTATTAGTTCAGGATCAACATCTTCACCAATGAGACTTGTGAAAATTTTGGCCCACCAGACGTGCTGCCTTCAGTACTGTAGAGTGGAGTGAATGGTGATCGTGCATGTTTTCCGAGTAACCTTGTTCTTCCTTGATGAACAGGGGTCGAATCAACTTGTATTGGCTCACCATACATGACCATCTGTGATAGGTTTTCCGGAAGTTCAAAATCGTCCAGTGTCACACCTTTCTTTTCAATTCCTCCACGCATAACTCCAGTCTCCTCTTCTTTTTCAAGGCATTCTTCGACAACTTCAGTCACAGTTACACTATGAATTGGTGACTGTGGAACATTGTCTTCAACATATGCTACAAAAAAATGCATATCCTTACAAGCATTATAACAGTGTATAATCAACAATTTTATATTAAAAACTACATTATTAAACAATACCTCCTTTTGCTACATCAGCTGCTTGTTGGAAGTCATCATACAAATCAACTTGTTCACCATGTTGAGGAGAAGTGGGAGCTGAAAAGGAAAATTAATTATTTATTAGCAATTCTTGAAATTTGTATATATGTATGTAGGAATTATGTAGATACCTGTTGTACTGGTGCCTGCACGGAGTTGAGGACCAACATTGAATTGAAAATGTTTGTTTTTGTCTGCTAGATTTTGTTCGTTATATTTTGTTGAACTAGCAGCAAACTACATTTTGAGAGGAATGTTTTAGAATGATTTATTATCATAACTATTATATTGTATAGCAATAAATTATATGTAAATTCTTACCTTTGAGTCATCCAATTCATTCCTCTTGTTGATAGCATTCATTAAACTTTTCAAAGATTCATATATGAACTCTCGAAGTTTCGAGAGTTCATCAAAAACATCATTCTTTAAGTGATCTAACTTTCTATCAACCTAAAAATTAATTATGTCTATTAGTTGGTAAGAATATTCTATTAGTTACACTATAATAAAAAGAAACTACAATTAAACTACATTTTCTCACAGTACCTGCTCAAGCTTCTGTTCCAACTTCCTGATCTGGCTACTGACAGATTCCATGTCATTTGGGGAATTAGCCTCTTCAGGTTCAACTGTCGGAGAAGCAGCAGTTGGGACTTTTGATGGTTGACTAACCTCTTCATCTTCATAATTAATCTTTTCTGGGAGATTAAGCGCTCCAATCTCTTCCCCAGATGCAACCATGTTTGAGAACTAAAATATGGAAATGACAGTTAAGTAAATTGAAAAGAAAATTGTAGGTGTCATGTGGTTACTATAATAGTAATTGAAGAATTATACAAATGTTAAAAAGAATACCTTGAGCCACTCAGGCTTGACGATTTTTTCTTCAAGAACAGTTAACCAAATATGTCCCTTTGTAGACGACCATCTTAAAATACGAGGAATGGAGTCAGAGCACCGTGTAGCAAGCTCGGTGCTGACAGAAGAACAACACTCGTATAGCCTCACTTGTAAGGCTAACGAGCAGCCCTGTATAAAATAAGAATGGACGTTGGGACTGAGACGATGTCTGACAGATTCAACAACTTGCTTGAAAGATTTTGTACCCCATGGGTACGAATCAAAATTACCACTCTCTATAAGAAAAAACGTAAACTTGTCTATCAAACTAACATTGTCCTTATCAGAAGGACAAACAAAGAATTCCAACATATACAGGATACACAACTGTACAACATCCAATTCATTTGTCCATGATTTGGATGTCACTACATTTCTCAAAAGGGATTTCTGGACCCGAGATTTGTTTGGGAAATATTCAGTCACTAAATGGCTAACATAATTAGAATTGTAACCGTAGTCCGATAAACTATAGACACAATTAAAATCAGTTATCAAACAAAAATTTCTCAAGGAAAAAATCAATTTTTGTCCATTTAAAAGAACAGAAAAGTAGTTGTCAATAGACTTTGATAACTCATACTTCATTAGAAGATGAATTGATTGGTTCTGCATGCAGATTTGGGGCATATCTAATAAATAACCAAAACATGTTTTCTTGAAACTACGTAATTGGTTTGGGGATAATAAAGCCTTTATCTAGCTAGGTATCATTGGATCGCACAAGCTATGGAATCGGATCACACCAAAATCAACATTATGTTGAGCATAGTAAGGTCCATTCTGCAAAAAAAGTATATTAATTGTGGTTAGAATGAAGCTAGATTTCAGCATTACAATATATAATGTAACATATCATAAAACTACAATTGTAACATACAAACTACATTTTACTTACATTCTCACTAGAAGTTATTATACAAAAAAGTATAACTACAATTTAACCTACAAACTACATTTTACTACATTCTCACTAGAAGTTATTTAACAAAAGTATAACTAGAATTTACTTTACAAATGTTAAATCAACTACACTGTAACTAGATATATTTGATGAATGTTAATCAGGGTTCCAAATAACACTATAAAATTACAGATCTACATTGTAGCAGACTATATGAAACTACATTTTAACTACAAATTATAGTTTTAAAAGCATAACTAGTCAACTACACTGTAACTACATATATACCCTGACTTATAATCACAGATCCAAATAACACTATAAAATTGCAGACCACAGATAAACTACATTGTGACAGAATACATGAAACTACATTCTAACGATAAGTTATTTTACTAATAGCATAACTAAAAATTACTTTACAAATTACAAATCAGCTAGACTGTAACTATATATATATAATGTCTTCTAATCATAGTTCCAAACAACACTATAAAATTGCAGACCACATATCAACTACATTGTGACAGACAACATTAAACTACATTATAACTATAAGCAACTGTACTGTAACTATAAATTTATTGAGCATGTACAATGTAACTACTTTTATATACTGTATTTTTATCACAGTTCCAAATAAAAAGTACAGTAAATTACATTAAAGTACAAAAACTATAATTAACTACAAATTTGAGTCAACAGTCACAGTTCCAAATAAAAAGTACATTAAACTACACTAAACTACAAAAACTACAATTAACTACAAATTTGATTCAACAGTACATTTTGCCAATTAACTACAAATTAACTCCAGAAAACTACAATTAACTATAATTTGTATAAACAAACCTAGTATGCAATAATATAGTACATTTTGATAAAAAACATTTAAACACCAAAAAACACTTGCATTCTATTTTTTGGCAAAAAAATATTAAACTACAAAACATTGAGGAGAAAAAAAAATTGTTTACCTTCAATGAAATTTGTTGTGGAACCAATTTTGTAGGTTTTTTAGAGTGTTTCATCTTTTTTTTTGTTTTGAGGGGGAATGAGACACCTTTTGTATTTTTGTGATTTTAAGTTTGGGTGAATCGTCGACAAAATCATCATCATCGACCCTCAAGCTGTTCCCCTTTCGCTTGCGTTGTTTATCGGCTTCTAATTCTACACCGGTAGCATCAACATCGTGCAAGTGCTTGGTTCACATTTCAGCTCTGATTTGTCTCGGCGATGCAGGAACCCTATCTTTTCCACTTGCATGGACAGATTGTTGTCTTTTTACTGGTGATTTAGGTGTTAAAACACCCAAATCAAAAGATGGAATATCGGCTACTTTTTGTCGTTTTGGAGTACTAGCTTTTTTCACCATTTTTGACTATGGATACGATTTTAGTGACTGAAACTGTGTTTTCTTGAGAAAACTTTGCAGAGGGTTCGAAAATGGCGGATGAAATTGAAGCAGTGAGAAAGAGAAAATGATTTTGTAGAGGGTTTGGGACTTTGATGCTACCGTAGGACTGAAAATATGGCGGATGAAACTCTCGATCTGCAAAGTGTAGGCAACCTTCGACAATGGAGGATGACAATGGAGGATGAAATTAAAGCAGAAAACCAGAGAATTCTGTTTTGGTAAATAAACGTGGGGGGTGGGGGTGTAATTAAAAGAGGGGAGAGATGCATCGGTTTTGTTTGGAAGAAATAGAAAAACGTGTACCAAAAAAAATATGAAAAGATTTTGTTCCACAAATAAAGCCTATAATTAATAAGTTGATCATTAAACCTTAAATATAATTTTGGTACATAAATGATAATAAGGTATACTTAAATATAATAAACACAAACCTTAAATATGAGTGGTTATAAAATTTGCTATATGATATGAATATGTAAAAATCCCTTTTATTAATGATGTCTCTTTGTCAGTTCTTCACTATCTTTGTTTATTCTCTTTTCCCTAACAATCGCCTTATATCATGCTATTTCCACAAGTTTTAACTTATTCCCTTGCTTTAATTTAATAATTATGTGTTTGAGATATTCGTATAAAAATTAAATTATTATTGAAAAGTTGATACCGCGGAAACACTTTTACATTTTTTTTGTTGGTAAAAACACTTTTACATTAATTGGGGAATTTGTTTCCTCTTTTTAAGAAAAAATATAAAATATGTATTCTACTTTGTTGATTCGATTTGGTATACAGACTCAATATAATTTAATTATTTCCAATGTTCTAAAGTTTATTCTTGGTTTCTATTATATGTAAAGGTTTACATCTTTAGCGACAATGCATAAATTACTAGAAACATGTTATGAAATCTCCTATTTAAGGTGAATGTCTATAATTAGAGAGATTCTAGAGTTCTATTTTTGGTAGATAAATCATCCCCCTCCCTATAAATAAAGGGGTCTTCTACCATTGTAAACCACTCCTAACAATCTCTAAGTATCAATAAGAAGAACTCTCTCTACTCTTCTCTCTATTGCTCTTGTTCTTGCATTATTGTTCTTGTCTTTTATATTATTTCATAACACGTTATCAGCACGAGACTCTACCGTCTCAAATTTTAATTCTCAAAACACCAATGACTCAGTTCCTGTCCGAGTTCCTCCCTTGAATGTCATTAATGATGGATCACATTCCGAAAACAAACTTGCAATCCAGAATTTGGCGGGTTCGACTCCTATACCCTCGGATGATAGAACACTGAATTAACTACATAAATCATTGCTGTAATTCTTATTATCTCCGGAGAGCTATTGTACACGCAACAATCATGTTGGACAGCAAGAAACTCACCCATTTTTCCACCCACTTTGGTTAACTTACCATCCTCATCAAACGACAACAAGCGCACACAACAGCTCCAACACTTTTAAGTACCCCTTCAGTTGCTGCACTATCCATCAACTCAAAGTTCATCAAGTGTTTAAGTCCTTGTGTAACACCACGATATAACCTAAGGAACTGTTCGTTATCATCGACAACCAGAATTTCTATACGGAAAAATAGAAGAGATGGTATCATCATAAAGTAATGCAACGGGATGGAAACTCAAGAGGTATATTTGATATCACAACATTTATTGGTATACCTTAAAGGTAAGTAATTTACTTTTCCCTTTCAAATTCTTGAAATTCTACGATTTGATTTCATATACAAACATAGACAACAAGTTTGATTATAACTCAAATGGAGTTTGTAAGAAATTATAACCACGTGAAGTGGTAAAAGTTCTATGTATTGCCATGATTAAATTCATGTATGATTGTGGGCAAAGAATTGAAAATCCGTCCAATTGAATTTGCTCCATTCCCTTTAGAGAATGTGGTAGCAGTATGTGATAAGTCTGAAAGAAGACTAATTACCGTAAAGGTATCAATGGATGTGGACATGGCAATAGACGAAGTTATAATCGTCATTATTGTGGTAATGAGAACAATAAGGATTCTCA
This sequence comes from Nicotiana benthamiana, assembly GCA_034376525.1. NCBI lineage: Eukaryota > Viridiplantae > Streptophyta > Magnoliopsida > Solanales > Solanaceae > Nicotiana > Nicotiana benthamiana. Next base: position 67,932,020 of record CM067334.1, on the reverse strand, counting down.
AAATAATCTTTCACTTTATGAAAGTAATATTTGACATGAGATTGTGTAAAGCACATGATTTTGATCCATTTCCTGAAGTGAATGTGATAATTGTAATAGAGCCCGTAAGTATGAACACGCTCTTGATGTAATTTTGGTTTATATCTGACATTATGAAAAGAAAGTTCGTTGCCCTTGAAATTTCGGGCAAGAACTATATGATATGGGTGTTGGATACTTAAATCCATTTTGGATGCTATGGGTCTTGGAGACGCCATTAAAGACAGAAATAATGCATCCACCCAAAACTATGCTAAGGCCTTGATTTTCTTGCGCCATCACCTTGATGAAGGTTTGAAACTATGCTAAGGCCTTGATTTTCTTGCGCCATCACCTTGATGAAGGTTTGAAGATTGAATATCTCACCGTCAAAGATCCACCTATCTTGTGGAATGGCTTAAAGAAGAGATATGACAACCTGAAGTTGGTCACTCTGCCACAAGCACGATACAATAAGAACCCAAAAGCAAATAGTTTATAAACTATATATTATCGTTGCGGTGAAACGGGCACTGGTAAAAGGCTTGCCGTATACCATGACTTTTGGTTGACCTTTATCAAGCATCTCGAAAGAGTAAACGCCCTGAAACGAATTTTGTCTCTGACGACAACTTTGACATCACCCACTTGGATGTGGCAGACTTCTTTGAGCAACCCGAGGGGTAGATAGACCACCTAATCGGTGATGAATCCGTGATGAAAGAAGATGGAGCTATTTGATTTTATTTTACTTGTTTGTATTAGTGAATGAATAAACTTATAGCCATTAGTATTAGCTCGTATTAGTTAGTTCATGATATAATGTTAGTATTAGTTCTTTAGAATGTATCAATATGCTCAAATATCAACAATATTTTTACTTTCCAGTAGAGGTAATCGACTAACCTGAAAAACTAGTCGGTTATCTCATATTTCGCATAAAAACTGCAAAACAATCGTTTGTCAATGATCAACAATCAATTGTCATTAAAACAGTGTGTTCTGGAATTTTTCAAAAATCATCCACAATCGATTGTCTATGTCTAACAATCGATTGTCGTTAAGACAGTGTAATCTGGAATTTTTCAAAATAGCCAACAATCGATTGTCTATACTTAACAATCGATTGTCTTAAAACAGTGTGCTCTGGAATTTTTCAAAATAGCCAACAATCGATTGTCTATACTTAACAATCGATTGTCTATACTTAACAATCGATTGTCTTAAAACAGTGTGCTCTGAAGTTTTTCAAAATAGCAAATAATCGATTGTGTGTGTTTAACAATCGATTATCAATGTTCAACAATCGATTGTTTGTATTTAGCAATCGATTGTTTGAAGAAAATGCTTAAACTGGAATTTTCAAACTGCAAAGTAATCAATTATGGATAACATATCTGATTTTGTTAGTCAACTGTTAGCAGCAGATTTTGAAAATATTATGTGACACAAACGAATTGAAGTTGTTTATTCTCATGTTCGTATATTTTCTTTTATATGTCAAACCATGGGAAGTAAATTGATTGAAGGCTCCGGAAGAGCAACTGTAACTCTGCCCAAAGGCACGACGTTTATCTTAGAGAATGCAATATTCTCCTCCAAGTCTAAGAAGAACTTGTTGAGTTTTAAAGATATCATTCAAAATGGATATCATATTGAGACAATAGATGAGAATAATCTTGAATTCTTCATGAAAACGAGGCTGCCCATTTCGGTTTGGTTCACGCCATTTTGCATGCAGTAATGCTAGTTCGTCGGCTGCCCACTTTGGTCTGGGTTCACGCCATTTTGCATACAACAATGCTAGTTCGTCTCTGACTGACGAATTGACACAAATATTCCCCGTTGCAATTGGTTTTGGGTCATGGACCCAATATATCCCATTTAAGAATCTTTGGATGTGCAGTATATGTGCCTGTAGCACAGCCATCCCGCACCAAAATGGGTCTGCAAAGAAGGTTAGGAATATATGTTGAGGTTGAATCGCCCTCCATTATTCGCTACCTCGAAACATTGACAGGAGATTTGTTCACTGCACGATTTGCAGACTGTCAATTTGATGAGACACTTTTCCCAAAATTAGGGGGAGAAGTTAGTGAAACCAAACGGGAAATTTTGTGGAAAAATGCATCATTATCTCATCTTGATCCACATACCTCTATTTGTGAAAGAGGCACAAAAGATTATCCATTTGCAAAGAATAGCAAATCAAATGCCTGACGCATTTATAGATTTGAAAAGGATAACAAAATCACATATCCCCGAAGTGAATGTGACAACATCCGATTCACGAATACATATTCATTATTGGAAGAATATGAACATGAAATTGGTATTAAATATACCACACTCACCCCTAGAAGGAGGTTTGAGATGATACCACACTCACCCAGGAGGTTTGAGATGATATATGGCATGAATGATCGTTGGTCACGTACCTATTGTACGCCAAAGTATTTTGGAAATATGACTATTAAAGGACAACGATAATGCAAGAAACATATCTTGCATATAAGTTTGACATGACCATAATGGTATAACTTTCTCTTTAAAAAAGATATTCACCACATGGATGTTGATGAATCTGTGGTAGTACAAAATTAATTGAGAGCTCTAGAAGAGCCAATTATTACTATGTTGGAGAAACACAATTGAGTATTGTGCTGTAGTAAGTCTCAAAGAAACTTATTCAGTTTCCAAAGTACACGCGAAAGCGATTGATTATATTGATACTATAAATAAAGGAAGGCTTTGATATCTCCTACTACTACAACTTGTAGCGGGGTAATTTGTATATGAAAAGCTACCCGCTTTGTTCTCCAGTTTGTACTACACAAACGAAATAATGCCACAATAAAGTGGATATCTATTGGTATAAAAACCCATGTCATAATAAACCCGAAGTTTATTGATAAGTGCACATGTCATGGTGTAAATTTGAAGTTTACCAATATTGATAATTTATTCAGTTGGCATTCATGTTAGCCATCTCATTTTAAGTATGATGTGCAAATTCACATAGGTGAATATCAAAGAACTAGAAAGTTTTTTACGAATTCTCTTGTATCACTTGTTCTCATTAATGAACTGACCAACTAAAGAGTTCGGGTTGAAGCCCATAAATTCTGGAAATATCAAAGGTGAATATGGGCCCATTCACCTGCCATGTATACCACATATGATGCATCTATGATATGGTTACATGCGCAATTGTTATTGACCCGCAGCCTGGCCGGTGCTTGCGAGGTAAATTGCTCAGTAATCTAACTTCGAGCATAATTTCCAGATTTTCTACTCAAGATAGTTCATCTTGATAAGTTGGTTTATATCAAAGTAAGTTTAGCAAGATAATTATTGAGTGCTTCCACTTAATAGCTAAACTGTTTCTTGTGAGAACAAAGTTATATATATCAGTATGATATACGTTGTATACGAGAGTATATTATATTCTCCCCTCACAAGTGGTTCAAGGTCAGGAACCAAATAATTTCATCATTGATGTGCGGTGTATATTTTCATTAACACCATAATGCACAAAGATGATTTCCCAAAGTTGAGGAAACAAGTTAGCTTTACTAACATGAGGGGGAGACATGATAAACACTTGAGAAAATGTTACATGGGATGAATTATCATTTGTATATGTATATCCCCGAATATCATGATATGAACCTGAAGTTCATAAAAGGGATAATTCAATTGCAACATATTGCAAAGCATGCTATACGCATTTGCTGACCCAAAGAAAGTAACTAAATGGAAGAGATACAATTCAAGAAGAATTGATTCCATATGAAAGACATGTAGTTTTGAACCTATAGTTCAAATGCTTGAAAGTATAAAGTCAAAGGTATGTATAATCAGTTTTCGATATCTTATTTGTCTAGCAAGACATGGAAAACTTGATATGCATCTAAAGTCTATTATATGGCTTATATGACTTAACTTGAAAAATTTAAGTTGCTTGAAGCATATGCAATTCGTGGTCCTGAAGTACCACATCCTTAGTACAATTTGTGTACATATGTATCTTGCTATAACTATAAGCATGATGGCATTGAGAATACATCTATGAAGATATTGAAGAGTTATTCCACGACATTATATGAAGATGTTCATATCTATCAAGAATGATGATTTCAAGGTGCGGAATATTTATTCAAGTCAATATGGTTGATTTATTTATCAAGCATCTACCAATGATCATTTTGAAGATGATGCACAAGATTGGAATGCAAATGCTCAAGGATATAAATTGATGTACTCATTAGGGGGAGTTAATGCGCGTTGCACTCTTTTTCCCTTACAAGGTTTTGTCCCACCGGGTTTTCCTTGCAAGGTTTTTAACGAGGCAACCAATATGCGCATATTCAAACATGTGTACTCTTTTTTCCTTTCTTTAATTTTTCCCATTGGGTTTTGGTTTTAAGGTTTTAACGAGGCACATTGTTGAATAGACATTCAAGGGGGAGTGTTATGAAATCTCCTATTTAAGGTGAATGTCTATAATTAGAGAGATTCTAGAGTTCTATTCTTGGTAGATAAATCATCCCCCTCCCTATAAATAAAGGGGTCTTCTACCATTGTAAATCACTCCTAACAATCTCTAAGTATCAATAAGAAGAACTTTCTCTACTCTTCTCTCTATTGCTCTTGTTCTTGCATTATTGTTCTTGTCTTTTATATTATTTCATAACAAAACACAATTTATCATATTTGGATAAATATTTAGAAAATATCGGTGTCTATAATTTTTTTTATTCAAACGATAATGGTATCACGTAAAATGGGATATAACGAGCAATTGGTTTTAGTTATATTTTTCAATCAATGACTAAAATCTTACTGAAAAAGTGAAATTTTAGTTTATAGTAAAAAAAACTCGATAATTTTGGATTTAGTTGGTGTAATCAGATTGTCGTGTTTGGTAAAGTCGGAAGGTAGGGAGTTGGACCAGTTGAATGCGATATCCCAATGTCTCTTAAGGACGGGGCGAATTCAAAATTTAAACTTTATGGGTTCCACTTATAAGATTTTTAATATTGAATATATTTATTTTTAATGTTTAGGATTCATATATACTATTTTTATAATTTTAATAAATTTTACAATATGAGTTTTTACTCCGCATTAAAAATTATGGGTTCAATCAAATCACTCGGTACATAATTGAATTCGTCCCTGCTTGGAGAGAGATGTGTTTTGCATACACAAAGTCATCATTTAACTATGGTTAAGTGATATGTATTCTCATCTCAATTTTTAACTAAAACATGCAGCTCGGTGCACCATGTATTATGCGTTCATGCAAGATTTGGAGAAGGGTCGCACCCAAACAGCTTCATAATGTAATATAGATAATTCACCCCGAATATAAACATTAGTATGTTTCCACGGCTACTAAAATTAAGTTTCGTAGTTTGGTATAAATATCTAATACGAGTAAGTATCTACTTCAAAAGAGAGCTAGACTCTTTTTTACTCCTTGTTGGTATATATTTACTCTGTTATAATTTACACCGAACAAATAAACATAATCTTAGAAATTACATAATAAATTAATGGTAATACATATTATTTAAATATAATTAAGTAACAACAATAGTAACCCAGTAAAATTTTACTAGCAGGTCTGAAAAAGTTAAACTTAATTAAGTAAGAAAGATATATATGAAAATTTTATGTTTTGCATTAATTGATTTAATGTAAACAACTCGTATAGATAAATATTCAGTGTTTTGTCATGCAAATTTGTCATTATTGGGGGAGGTTAGTTAAAGATATTTTATTTTAAGTCAAATAGCAAAGCCATAGGGATAGCATAATTAGGAGAGTTTAGTTAAAGTTGTTCCAATTAAGTCAAATTCCAAAACCTATAATTGGTTATTGGATGGCATCATTGTGAGAGGTTGGTTATATATTTGTCTACTAATTCAAGTCAAACTCCAAAGTTGTGGGCCTGATTTTCAGAAATGTAAATTTTAGAAAAGGTGCTAACTGTTATGAAATAATATAAAGACAAGAACAATAATGCAAGAACAAGAGCAATAGAGAGAATAGAGAGAGAGAAGTATTCTTATTGATACTTAGAGATTGTTAGGGATGTATTACAATGGTAGAAGACCCCTTTATTTATAGGGAGTGGGATGATTTAGCTACCAATAATAGGACTCTAGAATCTCTCCAATTAAAGACATTCACCTTAAATAGAAGTGTAAATATTTATAACATTCCCCCTTGAATGTCTATTCAATGATGTGCCTCGTTAAAACCTTAAAACAAAACCCAATGGGAAAAATTAAAGTAAGGAAAAAGAGTACACATGTTTGAATATGCGCCTATTGGTTGCCTCGTTAAAAACCTCGCAAGGAAAACCAGGTGGGACAAAACCTTGTAAGGGAAAAAGAGTGCAACGCGCATTAACTCCCCCTGATAAGAACATCAATTTATGTCCTTAAGTCTTCACATCCCGATCTTGTGAACTAGCTTCTTGAAGGTTGACTTTGGTAGAGATTTTGTGAACAAATCAGCCATATTGTCGCTTGAACGAATCTGTTGAACATTGATATCACCATTCTTTTGAAGATCATGTGTGAGGAATAACTTTGGTGAAATATGCTTCGTTCTATCTCCTTTTATGAATCCTCCCTTCAATTGAGCTATACATGCTGCATTGTCTTCATACAAAGTTGTGGGTAGTTTATCACACTTCAAACCACATTTGTCTTGGATATGATGTATTATAGACCTCAACCACACACACTCCCGACTTGCTTCATGAATAGCAATTATCTCGGCATGATTAGATGAAGTAGCCACAATTGATTGCTTAGTCGATCGCCAAGATATGGCGGTTTCTCCACAGGTAAACACATAACCCGTTTGAGATCGAGCCTTGTGTGGGTCGGACAAATATCCAGCATCAGCATAACCAACAAGATCCGGGCTGCAATTCTTGCCATAAAATAAGCCCATATCGGTAGTTCCCTTTAGGTACCGCAATATGTGTTTGATCCCATTCCAATGTCTCCTCGTAGGAGCCGAGCTAAATCTTGCTAAGACATTAACTGAAAAGGATATGTCAGGCCTTGTAGTATTTGCAAGATACATTAGTGCGCCAATTGCGCTAAGATATGGTACTTCAGGACCAAGTAGCTCTTCATTCCTTTCTTGTGGTCGGAATGGATCTTTGTTCACATCAAGTGATCGAACAACCATCGGTGTACTTAAAGGATGTGCTTCATCCATGTAAAACCGTTTCAGTACCTTTTCTGTATAGGTAGATTGATGAACAAAAATTCCGTTTGCCAAATATTCAATTTGCAAACCAAGACATAGTTTAGTCTTTCCGAGATCTTTCATCTCGAATTCATCCTTTAGATAATCAATTGCCTTTTGGAGTTCTATAGGGGTTCCAATAAGGTTTATGTCATCGACATATACGGCAAGTACAACAAATTCCGATGTTGTTTTCTTTATAAAAACACACGGGCAAATGGCGTCATTTATATTGCCTTCTTTTAACAAGTACTCACTAAGACGATTATACCACATTCGTCCAGATTGCTTTAGACCATACAAGGATCTTTGCAATTTAATTGAGAATATTTCCCAAGATTTTGAATTATGCGCGTTTGGCATCTTGAGTCCATCGGGAATTTTCATGTATATCTCATTATCAAGTGAGCCATAAAGATAGGCAGTAACCACATCCATTAAGTGCATGTCAAGCTTTTCATGGACAGCAAAACTTATGAGATAACGAAAGGTTATCGCATCCATTACAGGCGAATATGTCTCTTCATAATCGACACCAGGCATTTGAGAAAAACCTTGTGCAACAAGGCGTGCCTTATATCTTTGTACCTCGTTTTTCTCATTTCTTTTGCGTACAAAGACCCATTTATAGCCGACAGGCTTAACACCATTAGGTGTTTCAACTATAGGGCCAAAAACTTCACGTTTTGCCAGCGAATTCAATTCTGATTGAATTGCTTCTTGCCACTTTGGCCAATCCTGTCTTTTTCGACATTCTTCAATAGATTGAGGTTCGAGATCCTCACATTCTTGCATAATGCTAGATGCGACATTATAAGCAAAGGCATTATCCACCACAATATCCACTCGATTAATATTTGCCTCAATATTAATTGGATTTAGGGATAGTTCCGTATTTTCCAGAGTCTCGGGCTGAATGGATTCTTCATGAATCTCAGAATTTGTTAAATCATGAATTTCCTCATGAGATTCTTTCGTGGTGTCATTTTGATCACTTTTTCCTCTTTCTATGATTTCGATCTTTGGAACCTAATGGTCTGCCACGCTTCAGCCGTGCATTTGACTCATTGGATATGACACTAGATGATTGTCCAACAGGGACATCAATACGGATAGGAACATTTTCCGCGGGAATGTGGGATTTCGTTATCCTCTTCAAGTCCGTAAATGCGTCAGGCATTTGATTTGCTATTCTTTGCAAATGGATAATCTTTTGTACCTCTCTTTCACAAATAGAGGTATGTGGATCAAGATGAGATAATGATCCATATTTCCACAAAACTTCCTGTTTGGTTTCACCAACTTCTCCCCCTAATTTTGGGAAAAGTGTCTCATCGAATCGACAGTCTGCAAATCGTGCAGTAAATACGTCGCCTGTCAATGTTTCGAGGTAGCGAATGATGGAGGGCGATTCAAGCCCAACATATATTCCTAACCTTCTTTGCGGACCCATTTTGGTGCGGGATGGCGGTGCTATAGGCACATATACTGCGCATCCAAAAATTCTTAAATGGGATATATTGGGTTCATGACCCAAAACCAATTGCAACGGGGAATACTTGTGGTAATTCGTCGGTCTGAGACGAGTTAGCATTGCTGCATGTAAGATGGCGTGACCCCATACCGAAGTGGGCAGCCTCGTTCTCATAAGTAATGGCCTTGCAATCAACTGCAGGCGTTTAATTAACGATTCTGCAAGACCGTTTTGAGTGTGAACATGAGCTACAGAATGTTCAACTTTTATCCCGATTGATAAGCAATAATCATTAAATGCTTGGGATGTAAACTCAGCAGCATTATCCAGTCTAATGGACTTGATTGGATTATCTGGAAATTGTGCTCGTAGTCGAATTATTTGTGCCATTAATTTCGCAAACGCAAGGTTGCGTGATGACAACAGGCACACATGAGACCATCTACAGGATGCGCCTATCAAGACCATGAAATACCTAAACAACCCACTAGGTGGGTGAATAGGTCCACAGATGTCCCCTTGTATACGTTCCAGAAATGTGGGTGACTCAGTCCCAACCTTTGTTGGTGATGGCCTGATAATCAACTTGCCTTGATAACACGAAGTGCAAGGATATTCATTATTCGAAAGAATTTTGAAATTCTTTAACGGATGCCCTTATGAGCTTTCTATAATCCGTCTCATCATGACCGATCCTGGGTGTCCCAATCGATCATGCCAAAGTACAAAGGTATTGGAATCAGTAACCCTTTGGTTTACTGTTGAATGTGCCTCAATTGCACTAATTCTTGTCCAATACAGGCCACAAGATAAAGACGGGAATTTCTCAATAACCCTCTTTTGGCTGGAGACATTCTTTGTGATGACGAGATATTCAAGATTATCTTCATCCATTGTCTCAATATGATAGCCATTCCGGCGTACATCTTTAAAACTCAACAAGTTTCTCTTAGACTTGGAGGAGATCATTGCATTCTCTATGATTAAAGTCGTGCCTTTGGGCAGAGTTACAATTGCTCTTCCGGAGCCTTCAATCAATTTACTACTTCCAGAGATTGTAGTAACGTTTGCCTTACACATATTTAGTTGAGAGAAATATTTCTTTTCTTTGAGTATTGTATGTGTAGTACATGAATCAACTAGGCAAATACTTTTACAGTTGGATGTTGATCCAAGTTCGCTTTGTGAGATATCCATATTTGCCATCCCATAGTTTGACATACAAAAGAGATACACGAACATAAGAATAAACAACTTCAATTCGTTTGTGTCACATAATATTTTCAAAATCTGCTGCTAACAGTTGACTAACAAAATCAGATATGTTATCCATAATCGATTATTATGCAGCTTGAAAATTTTCAGTTTAAGCATTTTTCACACACAATCGATTGTTTAACATTGACAATCGATTGTTGATTAATTTTGAAAAATTCCGGATCACTGTCTAACGACAATCGATTGTTAGACATAGACAATCGATTGTGGATGATTTTTGAAAAATTCCAGATTACACTGCCTAACGACAATCGATTGTTAGACATAGACAATCGATTGTGGATGATTTTTGAAAAATTCCAGATTACACTGTCTAACGACAATCGATTGTTAGACATAGACAATCGACTGTAGATGATTTTTGAAAAATTCCAGATTACACTGTCTAACGACAGTCGATTGTTAGACATAGACAATCGATTGGGGATGATTTTTGAAAAATTCCAGATTACACTGTCTAACGACAATCGATTGTTAGACATAGACAATCGATTGTGGATGATTTTTGAAAAATTCCAGATTACTCTGTCTAACGACAATCGATTGTTAGACATAGACAATCGATTATGGATGATTTTTGAAAAATTCCAGATTACACTGTCTAACGACAATCGATTGTTAGACATAGACAATCGATTGTGGATGATTTTTGAAAAATTCCAGATTACACTGTCTAACGACAATCGATTGTTAGACATAGACAATCGATTGTCGATCAATTGTTTTTCAGCTTTAATGCGAAAATATTAGATAATCGACTAGTTTTTCAGGCTAGTCGATTACCCCTACTGGAAAATAAAAATATTATTGATATTTGAGCATATTGAAGACATTCTAAAGAACTACTGCTAACATTGCATCATGAACTAACTAATACGAGCTAATACTAATGACTATTAGTTTATTCACTAACTAATACAAATAAGTAGAACAAAATCAAATAACTCCATCTTCTTTCATCACAGACCCATCACCGATTAGGTGGTCTATTTTCCCCTCGGATTGCTCAAAGAAGTCTGCCACATCCAGGTGGGTGATGTCCAAGTTGTCGTCATAGACAAAATTTGTTTCAGGGCCTTTACTCTTTCGAGATGCTTGATAAAGGTCAACCAAGTGTCTTGGTATAAAGCAAGTCTTTGACCAGTGCCCTTTCCCACCGCAACGATAACATATAGTTTCTGAACCATTTGCCTTAGGATCTTCATGATCCCGTTTCTGCTTTCGGCGGTTATCTCTCCTTGGGGGTTGACGGACTTCATTGGAATTTCTTCCTTGTCTACGTCCCTGGCTATGACCCCGTTTACGACCATGACCATGGCCCTTTACATGTTTGGCATAATGAGAGTGCACCTTATCTGCTTCAGGCAGTGGTGTAGACCCAGTGGGTCGATTTTCGTGATTTCTCATGAGCAGGTCATTATTTCGCTCAGCCACTAGTAGAAGAGAAATCAGTTCAGAGTACTTTGTAAAGCCTTTCTCTCTGTACTATTGTTGCAGTACCATATTGGAGGCATGAAACGTTGTAAACGTTTTCTCAAGCATATCATAATCGAAGATTTTATCCCCGCATAGCTTCAATTTAGAAGTAATTCTGAACATTGCAGAATTATATTCAGAAACGGACTTAAAGTCCTGGAGCCTCAGATGAGCCCAATCATATTGTGCTTGTGGCAGAGTGACCAACTTCAGGTTGTCATATCTCTCCTTTAAGCCGTTCCACAAGATGAGTGGATCCTTGACGGTGAGATATTCAATCTTCAAACCTTCATCAAGGTGATGGCGCAAGAAAATCAAGGCCTTCGCACAGTCTTGGGTGGATGCTTTTTTTCTATCTTTAATGGTGTCTCCGAGACCCATAGCATCTAAGTGGATTTCAGCATCCAACACCCATGTCATATAGTTCTTGCCCGAAATTTCAAGGGCAACGAACTTTCTTTTCGTAATGTCAGACATAATCGAAAATTAAATTAGGAAGAGGGAAATACCTTAGATTTTTCGAGAATGGTTCTTGAGACGGTAGAGTCTCGTGCTGATAACGTGTTATGAAATAATATAAAGACAAGAACAATAATGCAAGAACAAGAGCAATAGAGAGAATAGAGAGAGAGAAGTATTCTTATTGATACTTAGAGATTGTTAGGGATGTATTACAATGGTAGAAGACCCCTTTATTTATAGGGAGTGGGATGATTTAGCTACCAATAATAGGACTCTAGAATCTCTCTAATTAAAGACATTCACCTTAAATAGAAGTGTAAAATCTCTCTATTTATAACACTAACAACTCTTTTTTCAACTATGTAATCAATAGTAGTATTTTAGTTTAGCATGAACAAAGATGATTTAAAAATTTATCTGTATCCGATGTTTAATCTGATATTTAAATAATTGATGTTTATAGACTTAAACGTCGGGTGCACAAAAGTATTCTGTGCTTGCGCAGAGTCCGGAGAAAGATCGCACTTCAAGGGAATGTGACGTAGGCAGTATGCCTTGATGTAAGCATCAATATCGGATTCCACGGCTCGAACCCCTAACCTTTAGGTCACATGAAGGCAACTTGACTGTTTCTCCAAAGCTTACCGGAGAAGAGTTAGTCACACCCCATGAGAGTGTGATATAAGCAGTCTACCCTGATGCAAACATAATGGCTGATTCCATGGCGTGAACTCTTGACCTTTAGGTCACATGAAGACAACTCGACGTTGCTCCAAGGCTCACCAGAGAAGAGCTAGCCACACCCTAAGTGAGTGTATTGTAGGCAGTCTATCCTGATACAAGCATCATTGGTTTATTCAACGGCTCGAACCCCTGACTTTTAGTCACATGAAGACAACCTGACTGTTGCTCCAAGGCTCAGTTAAGAAGAGCTAGCCATACTCAAGGGGAGTGTGATGTAGGCAGTCTACCATGATGCAAGCATCAATGACTAATTTCATAGTTTGAGCCCCAGACTTTTAGGTTACATGAAGACAACCTGAACGTTGCTCCAAGTCTCAACGTAGAAGAGCTAGTTGCACCCTAAGGGAGTGTGACGTAGGTAGTCTACCATGATACAAGTATCAATGAGTGATTTTACGGTTCGAGTCCCGGACTTTTAGGTTACATGAAGACGACCTGAACGTTGCTCCAACGCTCAACAGAGAAGAGCTAGTTGCACCACAAGGGAGTGTGTTGTAGGCAGTTTACCCTGACGCAAGTATTAGCGACTGATTCCACGGCTCATACCTCGATTTTTAGGTACCTGACGCTTGCTCGAAGGTCCCCTACTTTAAAACTAACAAAGATTCGTTATATATCATTACATTTTTTTATATATAAAGCAAATAATGGTGTCGTTATATTAAAAGGCAAATCATGGTTTTTGTTGTTATATTAAAAGCAAATTATGGTGTTTTCTGGTTGTTTTCATGCGGACAACTGCATGCTTTAAGATATTGATTGGCAGTCTGTCAAATAAGAGATCTTTGCCTGTGACTGGCTAAGTTTCTGCTTGCTTTAGTTTTAAGTAAGACCAAGTCAACGGGCATGAATCTCTCTTCCATCTTAATCAGTATTAGTAAAATAATAGGAGAAATTTAAAAATAATTAAATTTACAAATAGTCATTTAAAAATAGTTATAATTTTAAAAGTAATTAAAATTTAGCTTCTTTTCATATAAAAACAAATCTGAACGAAAACACTTATATTATGCTGGAACTCCAGTCTAATATTCTGGAGTTTCAGTATAATATACCAGTCCAACATAATATACTGGAGCCAACAAAGTATACCGGTCTATCATAATATGCTGAAAGTTCATACACAAATGAACCGAACTCCAATATATTATGCTGGACTAGTTTCTATTACAGCAAAATAGTGGGTGGCTGGCTAGCCCATGCTATTCTAACTAAAATAATAGTACTAAAATATAAGGAGGAATTTCACCTAACCCTTTCAAAGTTGTCCTTGGAATATATACTTACACAAATGTCCCAAATAAATCTCAATTTATCAACCTCTAATAATTAATCATAGACTTATCAAAACTAGCCAACAAAAATTAAAAAACCAAATAATATGGTTCTTTCTCTCAAAGAATAACATGCAAAAATCATCTTCCATATTTTATGCGTGATTAGAAACGCTAGATACATGTGACGACCCGGCCCGTCATCACTTGAGTTACCGCCCCGTTTTTCCCATTTTATGCTTCTATATGTTCATTTTTATGTGTTGGTAGAGTTTGAAGTAATTATGACAGAGTTTGGATAGAATAGAGACAATTAGTCTCTTTACGAGAATGCTAGTTTGGAAAAGTCAACCGGATGTTGACTTATGAGTTATAGGGCTCGGAATGGATTTCCGCGATTCGACTAGTTTCGTGTGGTGATTTATGTCTTGGGAGTGAATTCGAATTCTAATTTGGAGGTCCGATGTAGAATTAGGATTGAATTAACTAAGTTGAATTTTCGGCGAATTCCGGTTG